>CM076606.1:102252500-104652500 GCA_038502835.1 Octonoba sinensis | reverse complement strand
TGGCAATATTCGTGCCGCTGTGTGCTTTTTAGCGTTGATTTCATCGGTTATACTCTCCAAATTAATCTTAATACTCCGTAGTTACTCCTTCTTGAGAACTAAAGCAATGTAGAACAAGAAGTGAAGATTATTACAAACGATTTCTTAACTATCATTTTTAAAAAATAACAAGAAATTATAAAAAGGAAATAATATTTTCGTTGAATTATGCGAAATGACTTCACTTTTCCAGTAAAAGTGTGCGTTCCGCGCGCTTGTAAATTGTTAGATCTTACTAACGTTGGTAATTTTGCAGAGACCCACTGTTGAATCTGCACCGCTGTGCAGTGCTGCGATTTGGAAATACAATGTTAATCCTCTAACAAAGGCAAAATACCCTCCAACACCTGTGCTTTTCTTTCATCTTGCAGCGCCATCTGCTGAAGATGAATTAAACTAAGCAAAAGACTTATTTTGCCGAATATTTCTGACTTTAAGTTTTACAATTTTACAAACGAATTACGTGTATTCAAATTTTAAAGACCCTTTCGGATGTGTAAAATTTTACATCGTAAAAGGACTTACTTATACTCATAGATCACTTATAAGATTTTACTTATACCAGATCATTAGTAGGAGAATAACTAATTTTTCGAAAGAAAAAGAACCGATTTCAAGACGGATTCAAGGAAAGCGAACGGAGCAAGTTTCCTCATAATTGTGGCTGCATTGAGTTATAGGAAAAATTTAATTAATTTTTCAAACAGTATCAATGACACTTTAGTACCATGTTTTATTTACCTTTCTTTGCTTATAACCGCTGGGATCCACGATTATTCTAGGGGGACATGAATAAAACAGGCAATATCCGAAAGCGAACTAGTAAAACAGATTTACATGATCCTCTCCAGCAACCAACTCCCCCCCTACTTGAGCTACTTTAAAAACGTGCTAACGTATTTTTTGAGTCACAAATTTTTTGTGGTTTCTTTCTAAACTCAGAGACGGTAAGTAGCGCTATTGGCTAAATGCGGACATATTAGAGATATAGACGGTTCTAACCCTGCGAATAGTGACTTATTAATCTTCACAAATTTGCAGATCACGTGAGAAGGACCTTACAATTCCACCTTACAATTCCGAGTGATTGGCTAAGGTTGAAATGAGCTGCTGGCACTTTACCTGCTACTTTCGACCAACTGGCCAATCAGGAACCCTGTAGCTTATTATGTAGTATGCTGACGATGTCTAACTGGTCGTGTCGCTAGGTGTTTGTTTTAAAAATTATTGCTTAGTCTTTCCGACGTGACTCATTTGCTTTCCATCGACTCCGGCCATTTTCAGTGTGAAGTGCTGAAAGTTCGATGCCATTTTCAATACCATCGACTAATTTATATTTGTTTGTAGCTTTTAATCAATTATTACACCGTCAATTATTTGGAATGCATTTTTACGGATCCCAACTGTTATAGATATGAATGCAGAAAACAAACGAATGGAACATGCATAAGATCAGTAAGCCGTTTTCTAAAATCATTTTCAAAGAAGAAAATTGCTGTTTTGGGGCATGACGGGGAAAAAATCGAATTGCGCATGCTTTACGACCAAAAGAAGAAAGATAAATAAACTAAATAAAAAAGTAATTGACAAATAAATAATTAAATGTTTTAAAAGTTTTAAAATCAGGAAATGAATAAAGTAAAATCAAAGAATCGAAAATGTGAGAGAAAATTCAAAGTAAATAAATAACAAAATAAGAAAAATAAATAAAAAGAGTGAAATGAACCAATCTAGTGTAAATAAATGAGTGAAGATTAAAAGGAACCAACTTAACATTTGCTGTACGAGTTGTTTTCACAAACTCACGTTCGTCAACGTATTTGCTGATTCCAATTGTATAGCAACGCATTTGTAGAAAATAACAATTCCACCCGAGGCGAGAACAAATATAACAAATAATAACAATCATAATGAAATAAATAAATGATTATATAAAAATTAAATTCATTTTCATTACAAATCTCATTTTGGAATGCTAGCTACTTTTCTTTGTTTTTAGTACAATAATTATCCTTTCGCGAAAGCGTAATTCCCCTTTTTCCCAAACAAATTGCTATAACGGTTGGGATCCGTTGCTATGAGGATGTATCTTATTCGAGGCTTACCATAGCTTATACCCAGGGCCTTATTTACCATTAGGCCCGTGACGCCCGGGCCTAAGGCCTTCACTTTGAGGGGTCCCCCAAGTTTTGGTTATAATTATTTGGTTTGTAATTTAAAATTTTTACAAAAATATTTAAAAATAGTATCTTTCAAAAACAAACTGTTAGTGTTCTGTTGCTTCAGAGAAAATTTGTGTTATTAAATTATTAAAAAAACACAACCAGTTTTCCCTTTGAAGGCCCCATATTTTGGTCTGACAATTTGAAATTTGAAAAACAAAATCGATTTTTCACTTTGGGAGCCCCCAGATTTTATTCAAACATTTTGTAATTTAAAAACAAGATCATTTTGCACGTTGATTGCTCCCAAATGTTAGTCTGACTCTTTGACATTTGAAAAACAAATTAGTTTTGGCTCTTTGGGGGCCTCCAAATTTTGGTGTGACTCTTTGAAATTTGAAAAACAAATTTGTTTTTGCGCTTTGGGGAACCCAAAATTTTATGTTTAAAAAATTTTTGTTGTGTGAGAGGCCCCCAAACATGAGTTAAGCCTATAGTGATTTAAAACGTAAATCAGACCCCAACCTCCCCCCAAATATACCCCAAACCTCCATGATGCAATGGCGTACAGCAGTAACTGTTGGCATTAATTGGGCAGTTTAAAAAGTTTGCAGTATTTTTTTTGAGTTTTGACAGATTCATAACTCTCAAGTTCCTGCGTAACATCTTGGCATTTGGAATATGCACCCACGATATGCTTACCTGCAATGCTCGCCAATGCTTCGGGAAATTTAATTACCCGAAGTTCAGGTAATTTAATGCTCTGTGGACATTTTCCAAGGATATTTGGCGATAGTTTGAGACATCAAGTTTTTAAATTTTTCATAGAGGAGGTTCCAGATGTATAATGTACAGATACCAACCGTTGTAGCAATTTATTTGAGAAAAAAGCGAATTATTCATGCTCGAAAAAAAAAATTATTATTATTATAACAAGAAAATCCTCGCTGCTTTTTCTTAAATGAGATTAATAATAAAGACAAATTTAATTTATGCTCTGTGCGCATTTTCAAGGGTATTTGGTCGCATTTTTGAAACATCAAGTTTTTGAAACTTGTTATGGACGAAGTTGAAGATTTAGATCTACGGATCCCAAGCATTTTTGCAGTTTCTTTGAGGAAAGAGCGAATTACGCATGCGCGAAAAAAGGTATTATCATTATAACAAGAAAAAAAGAGGTAAAGTAGTGCGTATTCATGAAAAGCTTTCTACTTTTCCTTAAATGAGAATAATAATAACGATCACTTAGCGATTTTACCTGCTCACATGTTCATATTTATTTGTTTTATTTTTGGTTGTTTTTGTTTGTTATTTCCGTTTTTGCCTGTAAGGGAACTAATTTTTTCAACCAATGCTTTGCTATAACAATTGGGAGCAGCTTTCTTAGGTTATGTAAACAATGCTTATATAGCCTAAGAATTATCTGTAAAAGCTTGTTAATACGCTTTGTTTTTGTTATTTTGTCTGCTTCATTTGGATGTTTTGCATCTAGAAGCTCCTTGTCGCATTGAAAAAGGGATTCCAAGCAATACCGAAACATATGTCTGCATTTTAATGCTCATTTGTGCTCTAAAATAACGTGAAATTATTTTTTATTAGTTTATTTGCACAAATTATTTTTATACTATTCGTTTAAACATTTCATTATGCTTGTTTTTCTTTGTTATTTTCGTTCTCCCCTGTGTGGAATTAATTTTTCTACCAATGCCTTGCTATAACAAATGGGATCAGAAAAAATGTTGATGAGTGTGCGTTTACGAAAATAAAACTCACAGCAAAAGTTAAGATTGTTCCCGTTGTCCTTCAAATATTTATTTACACAAGATTGGTTTGTTTCACTCTTTATTTATTTATTTTTCTTATCTTGGGATTATTTGGGATCTTTAAACATTTTTTAAAATTGTTTCTTTATATATTACTTACTTAGTTATTTATTTTGTTTTTCTTCAATTTGATTTTTTCCCTGTTATGCCCCGGAAAAGCAATTCTCTTTCTTGAAACTGACTTTTGGAAAAGGCTTTTTTCTGGTATTTCAATCCTTCCGTTAACAGTTGGGATCCGTGGGAAAAAAAATCTCTTATAATCGCTTGAGTGATGAACAGGATCCGACAAGTCCATTCCGGGCGTCAGGTCTTGCGGGCACTAAAAAAATGCCTTGGCGACTAGGTTTTCAGGTGTCGACTATGTTCGCGAATGAAAATATTATAGCTGGATCCTAAAAGTTTTCCCTGGCGCCTAAGATTTTCGCATTTTTGTCGGACTCTGGTGATGAATGATTAAATGCTACAAAAAATAAAAATTACACGATGATCTTGTAAATGGGATCGTACTTCAAGACACTTCTCCGCACAAATAGGCAAAGTTGATAGCAAGCAAATAAGTCATTTCGGAAAAGCTGAACATTCAATTTTAAAAAGAACTAGCGACGGGACCGATTAGACGTCCGTCGTCGCACTGCCGTCGATCCTTAGCCGATTGGTCGAAAGCAGCAGGTAAAGCTCCAGCAGCTCATTTCCCCTAGCTAATATTTTCCTGGTGAATTTTTGCGGATTCCAACCGTTATAGCAAGTCGTGGTAAAAAATAAATGGTGAATAATAAAGTGTTATTGACGTTGCTTTAGGTAAGAATTAAATTTTTGCTATTAATTCAATGCAGCTCACAATCATTGGAAAAGTAGCTCGGTTTTTTCCAGTAAAATCCGTCTTGAAGCCGCATTTTTTCCCCCTAACTAATGGATCTAGGAGAGTTTGAGTAAGGCATTTAACGATGCAAAGTTTAGCTTTTAGAAAGAAGCTTTAAAATTTAAATACGGGAAGGTCGTTTATAAAATAAGACTATATAAGTGATGACTTGGAAATAGTATCCGGGAAACAAAGACCTTTGCTTAGTTCGTTTCTAATTCTCTAGATGGCGCTGCAGGACGGACGAAGCAGAAAGCTGCGGGTATCGGAGGTATCCTCGCTTGCACTGGAGGGTAAAAACTTGATTTTCGAGCGGCAACACTGCCTAGAAGTGCTGTTAAATGTTGTCTCTCAAGTTGCATCCTGAGAGACTTGTTAAAATTTGCTGATCTGGAATTTAGGTTTTTCACTTGAGCACCTAGGGCCACAGGCCCTTTAATCTCATGTGTACTAATTAGCTTGTACTAATAAGCAATATGTGTACTATGTGTACTAATTAGCGACAGTTCGGTCCATTGGGAATCGGAACTATTTCCATGTTCTTATTCCGGTTCGAAGCAGACTCAGCGGTCCTAATCGTCGTTTTTAATGCTCTTTCCTTTTTAGTTCCAAGCGATACTTTACTTTAGTTCTTTTGAGGATATTATTTCTCAGATTTATTTAGTTCAATTTTCTAGGAAGACATATTTTCGTCATATAGTTTTACAATGAACTTAAGAGTGTTTGAAAATGAACTATCAAATGGAAAGGGTTGGATTTATTTAACTGCTAAAAGTAAATCCTTGCTTATTGTAATAAGTTACAGCATGCTATTTGTTTTAGGAAAATAGCATTTCTTTATATAGGTAGTCAAAATCAAACTATGACCCCATTTTTTGGGAGGGGGAGGGAGATCTGATTATGTCTTATCCGCAAAAGAAAAGAAATTCTTTTAAGAGTTACGCGTTTTTCATTCTTTAATAATTAAAAAATTACAACATAGATTTTACTTTCTCTTTTAAATACACACAAAAAAATCAGTTTCCATATTTTGTGCAATAAAATATAAATTATCCAAATTTTGCTTATATGATTAAAATTCGAATTAATTATCATTATTATTATTATATTGTTACTATAAACGGCAAAACCCATTTTAGTATTTTTAAATTGAATTTGATCTAGCAGAAATTTCAGATGATACTATTGCCCTCACACCAAAATCCTTTGATGGTTAAAAAGAAAATTCTCTTCTCAATAACAATAATAACAAAAAAAAAAAAAAAAATTTAAAAAAAATGCTGAATTAATTTTTATTATTTTTGTTCATTCTTTCTTTGCTAATCTTTTCTTACATTTTTCTCCCCGTTCAATCATTTAAACGTTTCTGTTTTACATATGTTTTGCAACAAAATACGAAATCAATAACTTCCCTTTAAATAACCAAAAGGTTTTTAGAAAATAATTTGGGGAATCAGAAATAGAAATGTTTAATTTTAAAACTAATCTTAAAGTTCTGAAAAATTTTTTTTTTAATGTGCAAAAGAACCCTATATAAGTGGCAAATTCAACTGTGGTGCACCAAGAAAAAGAAAGAAAGAGAGAAAAGAAAAGAAAAAAATATTGAATTAAGAAAATTTAACTTTTGTAAAGAGAGGATCAAATCCCTAGTTTGACGCTTCGATTAAAACCGATTAATAGAATTATTTATTTGTATAAACTATTAGAAACTCTAAAATTGAAGAATACTGAATGTGTGCGCGCGAACATGTTTTTAAAAGCGCGAAATGAATTTGCCTGATACTTCTGAATTTGCTGCTTAATCTTTTGATGAGGTGGTAGCAGAATGTTTCATTTGTATAAAACAAATGATTAATGGTGAATGCTGTCGTGAAACATACATGAGTACTTCGAAATCATTTTGAATGCATTCGCATGGCATTTTCTCATTTATTATTTGTGTTGCAGTCAAAATACTTCCTGCAAACAGTATTGTGCTTGAATATATGCTATTGTTAAATAAAAATTTGGGAATTTAATTTGTGTAAATTCATGCAACAATTCTGATTCGTAACTTCAACGCACTGATCTTTTCGTTTTTAATTTCAAGTAAATTTTTCAAGAATTGATTGACGTCTTTCATTTATTTTTAAATTTTACTTGTAATGCTTTCTTTGTGATAAAGTTTTTGTAAATAAAAACCGCAAGAAATATACATTTGTTGTTGTAATCATTGTTTCTTGTTATTGTCCATAGCCTTAGAAAAAAATTTCATTATAAGGATGCAATGACGTAGAATGAGATCCGTATCAGTAAAAATAAAATTTCTTCTAGTTTGAAATTATACTGTATTTTGAAAGGAATATATAGTAATCAGAGATACTGGATGCTGGATGTCAATCAACACAAATTGGGGGTAGGGATCTTTTAGCTTTAAAAAAAATTACAACTTTAAGTACAGAAATAAAATTTCTAAACATCATTATGAATTGATCATAAAACATATTCTAAAATGAATTGCCTAACGTATACTCAAAAAAAGATAGAAAGAAAGAAAATTTATTGTACAAAAAAAAGTGATAAAAAAGGTAAATTTTTCCGTATTCGAAAAAGCGCTTTATTCTGAATGAAATAAACGCTTAAATTTTAATAGGATACAGTAAAACTCTGTTTCCCAAGTGAGGGTTAAACGAGCACTGAGCATCATTGCTATTCATGGGGGAATGTAGGGACTGCACTTTCTTGACGCTATAACAGAGTTGTCACTATAATTGATGTTACTAACTATAACCAAGTTCAACTGTATATTACAAACACAAGCATACACGCACATTTATGTGAATGCATATCTATCCATGTGCATGTACTTCAGTCTTGGGTATTTTGGAGGGGGGGTTATAAATTGAGGGTATTCGAGGGTATCGTAAAATTTCTAACGAAAAAGGTTTGTGAGAAAAAGATTTTCGTTCTAATTAATGACAACGGACACTTGATGCGTCCCATGTACCAAAAAAAGCAGAATGGAAAAGCCGACAAGCAGTTGTTTCACCCGCTGAGCCAGACACCCTGACTATAGCCACTATGCTTCAGAAAACGACATTGAACGATAAAGATCCAAAGACTGGATATTATATAATCTGGATCAAAAGCAGAATAAATGAAAACCACTTCCAAAAAAAACAAAAATAACCGCTTTTAGAGAAGGGAAAACCGAGCTGCTTTTTATAAAATTGCGAGCTGCGCTGAATTAAGGATAAATATTTAATTCCTTCATTAAACAAAATGAATGACACATCATTGCCATTCTTTTTTGCTATAACGGTTGGGATCCGCGAAAATGTCAGCGGGAAATGAATAAATGAGGGAAAAACAAAGTGAGTTATCGAAAGCAAACTACAACAGAATTCACATGTTTCTCCCGAGCGAGCAACTACCCTCGAGCTAGTTGTCTGAAAGTTCTAACGTATTTCTTTAAGCCTAGACCTTGCTTTTTACTTGTGGTCCCAAACTCTGGCACAAGTTGCGGTCTCACCCGCCGAATGGGTCAATGACTTCCCTTTTGTTTCCCAAGTTTGCAGATCACGTGAAAAGGACCTCACACTTCAGACTACTTGGCAAGGTGTGGGCTAAGGATGCAGTCACCAGATGTTTAACTAACTGGTCACGTCACTAAATCATTGTATAACAAGAAGTTCCGTCTAGAACTATACGAGCCTACTTTCCCGTATATACCAAATTCAAATGTATAATGTAGCTATCTCTTTCTCTCTCTTTCTTATTTATCTTTAGTTCTAATTATTGAAAAAAAAACCTTTTTCAACGGATAATACATATTCATTCACTCACTCATTCATTCTTTCATTTATTCAGCCATGCATTTATTCATTCATTCGTTACCTCATACAAGTGTTTATTCATTCATTTACGCATTCATGTATTTATTCACTCATTTATTTATATTTTCATTTATTCAATAATTTATTCATTCATTCTTTTCCTCACTCATTTATTCATTCATTCATTATTTCACTCATTGAGTCACTGAGAAATATCCTTGAAAATCCCGATCAAAAAATTTCATAGGAAAATAGGCTCGTAAGTTCTGGATAAACTTTCTATTTCTGCATGTTCTACGTTATAAGAGCGTTCCGATAAAGTTTGTTCCAAGCAAATC
Source organism: Octonoba sinensis (assembly GCA_038502835.1). NCBI lineage: Eukaryota > Metazoa > Arthropoda > Arachnida > Araneae > Uloboridae > Octonoba > Octonoba sinensis. Next base: position 104,643,464 of record CM076606.1, on the reverse strand, counting down.
GGTCCGTTAGATCAGGATTTATATAGGGTTGAAATTTCCCCGTAAGCTCTGTGTTAATTTTTTGAACTGTTCAAAAATGAACAAAAACTGTTCAAATCAATATTTCACGCCGAGAACTCCTTTCAATAAGCTTGCAATAGGAACTTGGCTCTTGTGCCCAGAGTTTACAGAATTTGCTTCAATTTTGTCCATAGGCGCTAATGTTAAAATTTTTTGAACTGTTCAAAATTGAACAAAAAATTGTTCAAATCAAAAAGTAAAATATAGAAATGAGATGTCCTCGCCGAGATCTTTCGAATGCAAAAAGAATTTTTCCAATCGGACAATTCGTTCAAAAGTTATTAGGGGGGGACAGACCGACAGACCGACAGAAAGACCGACAGACAGACAGACCGACAGACACACTTTTTTCCCCATCTCAATACCCTACTTTCAAATTTTTTATTTTTCAATCTTTATTTAATTACTTCACTTATTTTTGACTTTTCTTGATTTTTGACGATATTTTCACGATACATTAAGCCTTCTTTCATGCTTTATTATTATTTTTTTTTACTTTTACGGGAAAGTAGGCTAAAAAATGAATGTTTAACTAATAGGTCAAGTCGGAAAACTTGACCATTAGCTTGTCATCGTCTTCACTCATTTGCGGTGTCAAATGCGAAGTTCGATGTCATTTAGGATATCGTCGGTAAGTTTGTAGTATTTAATCAATCATCACACCAGTGACTATTAGAAATGCATTTTTACGGATCCCAACCGCTGTAGATTGACCATTCATGTGTAAATAAATAAGTGAAGAAAAAAAGAAACCAATTAACTTTTATGTGAGTTATTTTCATAAACGCACAGCAAAAAATTGGGGATCCCAATTGCTATAACAAGTTATTGAAAGAAAAAAATAATTCCGCATATGCGAGAACGAAAATGACAAATAACAACAATCAGAATAATGAAATTGTTTCTCATTTTTAATCTTCTTTTGGCATGCTCGTTACTATTTACAGGTTTCTATTATAATAATTACTAGTATTATCAAGATCCACTTACGTAACGCATGAGTATTTCGCTTTTTTCTTGAACAAATTGCTATGACTGTTGGGATCCGTAGATTTACAAACGAAGCGCGATCGTTCGTGTTTATTGTGTATAGTTCTGGTACCGTAAAACTATTTTAAAATTTGAAAAAAAAAAGGAAAGATTTCCAAAATATTGAAAAAAAATTAACTAGTTTTGTGTTTGAAAATAGCAGTACAAAGGTAGACATATAATTTAAGCAAATTTGAACCTCAGGAATTTTGAACAGTTACTATTTTTCTCACAAGGTGGTGCCACATTCAGAAATTTGTCGGGTATTTTGAATCGGGTGGAAATTGTTGATTTCGGAACGGCAACACTGATATACATATATACTGAGAAACATTTTTGTTCTACAACCCCCTCCCTCAAAAAAAAGAGAATAATAATAAAAAAAATAACACATGAAGGAAAGTTTTCTTCTTAGGTCCGAGGATTCAAAGGAAGGAAAGGACTAGTTCCTTAAAGTGAACTAAAACTTCCACCCCTACCTCCGAGCACTTTAAATAATTTACTATTACAAGTTAAATGCTGATCTTTAAATGCAGATAATGCAACCGCAATAAATTCATCTGATATATATAAAATCTTTTGTTATAGCTCAAACTGGTAGTCAAAAGAGCAAAAAAAATGCCCGATTAGCATTGGAAATAAAGTTGTTACCCAGCAATTCAAGCAAGATACCCTTTGTATGGGGTGTCGGTCTGTGGGTCTATCTGTGACTTTTGTGAGAATTGTCCAAGCCAACTTTTTTTTTTTTTTGCATTCGAAAATTCGAAAGATCTCGGCAAGTTCATTTCATTTACTTTTCTATATATATATTTTTTTGAACAGCAACTTTGAGCAATTCAAAGAATTCTTAACTTTATCGCCGATGGCGACATTCGAAGAAAATTGGACAAATCCTGGATGAGATCCTTTGTACAAGCGTATTGGAAGGAGCCCTCAAAGTGAAACATTGTTTTGTTTGAACAATTTTTGTTCAATTTTGAGCAGTTTTAAAAAAATAACGTTAGCGCCTACGGTGAAATTTCAAAACGATATAAATCCTGATTTAACAGACGGATTTGCTTGCAACAAACTTTATCGGAAGGATCTTATGACAGAATCTTATGAACGTTTTGGAACTAACCGAGTCTATTATTGCATGAAAGTTTTTGATCACTGATTTTTCTGAATGAATAAATAAATGAATGAGTGACAGAATGAATGAATATATGAGTGAATGAATCAGTAAATGAATGAGGGAAAGAATCAATGAACAGATGAGTGAATGAATGAATAAGTAAATGGTTGAATGAAATAATAAATCAATGTATTAACTGTTGATAAATCAAACTGATTAGCAATTAAAGCTAAATCAGAAAGGGAGAAATAGCTAGATTATCATTTTTATGTTGTTGCATACCCCCTATTCTCGATGCCTTCCGAGAGCGGTTTACATCCATATACCATGTTTTCGCCGCAGTTTTTTCCCTCTTTCCCATAGTGGGCGCTCGTGACTTGGTCATAATATAGCTTTTATAAGTAGATTCATACGGCAAAGATTAATCAACTGAATGTTTGAATTACGTAAACTGATTCATTTTAAACATATCAGCAAAAACTTATGAAAATATAAATAAACTTGAATTTGAGATAAAATGTTAGGAAAAGGTGATTTAAACCAAGAATGTTTTTTAATTAGTCGATTTAAATCAATAAACCCTGCGCATTTTATACAGTATGTGGTGTATATTTTAAATGTGGTGTATATATTTTGGTGTACGCTTTTAAAGAAAATAATATTTTTTATTGGAAACGAAACTATTTGCCTGTTAAAATAAATTGATATGGCAATTTTCAATAAAAATGGCTTTACAAATATCATATACTCAATTGCAATGACTTTTATACTTTTAGGATTTTTCGGTCAATAGCTTAATTTGATTTTTTCCTGCTACGGGTTTCAATGGCATTACATAGCCTTTACATTATATTTGATTTCGATTGTTTGAAATAAATAAATCAACCGGCAAAACAGTTGTTCTTTCTTTTTTTTTGGTTCATTGTAGGTATCAAATATTATTCTACACTTGAGAATGTTTAAATAAGTTTATTAAATATCATTATGCAGATAAATTAAATTTAACTAATTACTAAAAATTAAAATTTCAAACGTATTTTTATTCTTGAATAAATGCATGTATAATAATTCCGCTCTAAAACACTAAATATTGGCGCGGATTTAATTAATTAATTTAGCCAAGAAATTAAAGGTTAAAGAGTGGTATATATTTAAAATGCTTATTTGAATATTTACAAACATCATATTTTTGGGTTTTCGAACATTTAGGAAATAAGAGCGTTTCTGATAAACGGAAACGATACCTTATCTGTGACATCAAAAATAAAGCACCAAAACGGCTGCGATTTGAGAACAATAAACAGTTAAAGTTTTATAAAACACATTGGAGTAAGAAAAGTAATTACTAGCTTATTTTGACAAAGCTGGTTAGCCACTTTGTTCGTAATCCTTCGTTAGAATTGTTGTTAATTCTCTTAGTTCTTGAATCTGAAATACAGTACGGCGCAACGCAATGCACCATAATTTTGATTAAAATCTAATTTAGTTCTTAAAAGAAATTGAAAGTCGATTAGAATAAGGAACTAAAGAAACCGGCATTACAAACAGCCCCCTTAAGCAAGTCAATTGCGCCACCTAGCGGAGAACTTCGAACAATCCAGCTGCTGTTTTTTTTTTCTTATATCAGGCGGCATCTAGTTGGCTCTGATACGGGAAAGTAGGCTCACATAGTTCTAGACGGAACTTCTTGTTTTCTGAGCATGTTCTTTTATAGAATAACTGAGTTATTTCAAATCCATAAAAATACTTTTAAATTGAGAAATATAATATCATTGGCATGGGTGCAAGCCTTGATCTAGATACTATTTGTTGCTCCAAAGTTTCTTAAATTGGGTTTCTCGTAACCCTGGGGTTCCGCAGAAGTTACGCAAAACTTCACTGACATTGTAGGCCCTCCTTTCATAACATTTTCCTAAAATGAAGGGAGTGCCTTCATTGAAAAACCAATATGATCATTGAATAAGGAGTTCCGTCTATTGGTGTATACGAGCCTACTTTCCCGCATACACCCAACTTCTAAATTATAATCTGGCTATCTTTTTGTCTCTCTCATTTAGCTTTAGCTCTTAATGGAGGCAATTTATCGCGTTACGTGATAATGATGATCGCTGATTTGTTTACCAAATTTTTAATTGAGTTCTACGTGCAGTTCACGAAGCAAAACTAGCTATATTAAAATTAGACTTGCTTCATAGCTTTTTCTGATAATAAACCAAGTAATTTACCTTTAATCATTATAAAAGAAATTTATTAATTATTACTATAGTTATAGTGTTTTATTTAGTGTTAATTTTAAAATCGTAGAACTTTATTTAGTCCCAGTTTTTAATAACGTAGAACTTTATTTAGTCCTAGTTTTCAATAACGTAGAACTTTATTTAGTTCTAGTTTTTAATAACGTAGATTTTTATTCAGCACTAGTTTTTAATTTGATTAGTTTAAATTCATAAAAGATGTTTTAATTAGTAATAATTTAGGTGTTATAGGATCCATGGCTAATTCTATTGTTGATAAACCGTTGTATGTAACGGATTTTACCATTTTTTTCATAACGGAATATGCCGAGCAGATTCCGGCACTAACTGGAAATAATAGCGTGATTACTAAAGTAAAGAAAGGATCATTATTATTTAATGAAAAATTCGTTTCTAAAATCTGTTTCCTCGAACCGTTGGAAAACAATGCATTTTTTTTTTTTTTTTTTTTTGACATATTGGCTACTGTCAAAACTGAAATGAGAAAGAAAGAAGCTTACACAGCAAAAGTTAGGATTTCAACCGAATGCAAGGTAAGTTTTTGTTATTGTTTATTTATCGTAATTTATTTTGACATTTTTTTGTTTCACAGATTTCATTGCTTATGAAGCTCAAGTTCTTAACATTCATAACATTCATTTGAAATAGATGACCCATATGCGACACAGTATGACATCATTTAAAACTCAATATAATATTCAAGCAAAAATGTAATGTTAAACAAGCGAGCTCGAAGTAAAGCGGTGCGACAGCTTAATTGGTTTACATCGCTTACATCTTTATCACATGACCTATGACGCTGTATGAAATGCTTCCATTACTTCAAACATACCTTTTTCAACGGATTATACGTATTCATTCATTCAATCGAAAATATCCTTAAAAATCCAGATCACAAAGTTTCGTTGGAAAATAGGCTCGTTTAGTTCCGGATGAACTTTGTACATGTGCATGTCTCTACGTCCATAGGCGTAACTAGGTTTGGTGAAAGGGGGGGGGGTCACCCTAAAAATGTACAGACTAAACACCAATAAGAAGTGTAAAAGAGTTGAAAATTTACTAGTCATAAATATTTGTCTCTAAAGATATACTCCGTGTTTATTTCAGGCATCTTCCGGGTGGGGGGGGGGGGAGCTACCCCCAGGGAGCAAGTCAACTCCTCCCCCCCCCCTGGCAAAAAATTCCGATCACAAGTTTTTAAAAAGGAAAGAAAAGAGAAATTACGCTTTTAAGACACTTTACTTTCAGAAACACTTTCAGGGAAAGGACATTGAACGCTGTCACGAGCGACACCGAAAGTAACTTAAAAGATATAAGACTTTATTTTGAAAAAAAATTGCGGAGAAGAGTAACCAAACTCCTTTATGTTTCCTCTAACACCACCAAAGTATCCCGAAATTGCATTGGTAGGAAGATTTCAAAAAGTTTCCTGGGGAGAGCCCTCGAACCCTTGCCTCCAGAGTTAGCCTAAGCATTATAGATGTAAGACCAGTTACAAAAATTTAAGTTGCAGAAGCCCCAAATACCCACTCCTCTAACTTCACCACAGATCTAAACATACATCTACTATATATACATCAAAAAGCTATCATATATGTAAAAAAATTCATATTAACATCATTTCTAGTCCTATATCTATATGAATATATGAAGGGTATGATTTTGAAGCATACACTGCCCTTCCTAATTCTTAACAAGCTCCCCCTACTCCGGAGCCAAGGCAGTATCCAGAATTTTTTTTCGGGAGGCCCAGACTTCGACACACTTATGTTAAGCAAAGTTTCAGAGAGATATGATACATTGCAAAAGATTTCTGGGGGGGGGGGGGGGTGGCCCGTGGGTCCCACTTCCCCTCTGGGTACGGCCTTGATTCACAAAAACATTAAACATTCATTACTCGATCTATTAGCTTATTTTTTAATTCAAACGCAATAGAGAATTCAATATTTAGCGCTACACAATCCTCTATGTCCAGGCATTCATAAAATTAAAACTTGGAAATAGTGAAATCTTAGAGAAAAAAATACAAATTCCCCTACAAAAATGCTCATCTCCACAATAAATTTCTAAAAATTTTGTTAAATTTGTAGCAAAACATACCTCAGAAGTAGAAGCGTCTGAATCAAATTTTCTTTTCTTTTTGGATGACGAACGTGTCCATCACTGGAGAGCAAACTTTATTATGTATCGAAAATAATTAAAAATTTAGCTAAGATATAAATAATACTTGATTGTAAATTAAAATGCAGCATTAAACCGCAGCAGTGAGGTTGGAAACGTTGAACGGATGATTTCCAGCGTCGTAATGCAATCAGTGATGGACCACAATAAGAAAAAAAAATATTTAAAATATAAGACATGAGAGAACCTCTGTAAACGAGAACGCAATGCAAATACAGTTCAATCAGTTTTCCAATTGGCTCATCTACAAAAAAGATTTTACCAAAATGGGTGTTTGGACAGGAAGTCATAAATAAATACAAACTGTCCTTAAGTTTCTTGATGAGCATCCCTTCCTGGCTTGAGGGTTTAACCCATTAGGACAATTGTTGGCTAGGGGTCTTCATTTTCAGACCCCAGGGCCTACAACACCGGTTTATCAGAAAACAAAACTCCATCACAGTAGATAATATTTTCCACGAAACTTATTACTTGTGCGATTGTATTCCGAAATTGCTGCCTTTATGTAAAAAAGACATCAAGAAAGAAAGAAAACCCTCTGGAGTGATTGAAAAGATCTCTGTTTGTCTCTGTGAAAGGATTTGAATAACTCTTCAGATTTGCTACAGATATTTTAATAACTGCCTAAAGAAGAGCACTGGTGTAATATAAACAAGAAGTTCCGTCTAGAACTATACGAGCCTACTTTCCCGTATACACCAGCTTCAAATTTATATTCTAGCTATCTCTCTCTTTTTCGTTTAGCTTACGTTCTTAATTGCTTCAGATATACCTTTTCAACGGTTAATGCATATTCATTCAATCACTCATTTATTCAGTCATTCATGTATTTATTCACTCAGTTATTAATTCATTCTTTTGCTTATTCATTTAATCTTTCATTAATTCAAAAATATTCTTGAAAATCCCGATCAAAAAATTTCACAGGAAAATAGGCTCGTTAGTTCTGGATGAACTTTCTATCTGTACATGTTCTACGTCATAAGAGCTTTCCGATAAAGTTTGTTCCAAGCAAATCGGTCCGTTAGATCAGGATTTATATAGGATTGAAATTTCCCAATAGGCAATATGTTATTTATTTATTTATTTTTTTGAACTGTTCAAAAATGAACAAAAATTGTTCAAATCAATATTTCACGCCAAGAACTTCTTCCAGTGAGCTTGTTCATTGGAACTTGGATCTCGTACCCAGAGTTTACATAATTTGCTTCATTTTCGCCCGTAGGCGCTAATGTTAAAAATTTTTGAACTGTTCAAAATTGAACAAAAAATTGTTCAAATCAAAAAGTAAAATATGGAAATGAGATGTCCTCGCCGAGATCTTTCGAATGCAAAAAGGGTTTTTCCAATCGGACAATTCGTTCAAAAGTTATTAGGGGGGGGGGACAGACCGACAGAACCTTTCCCCCATCTCAATACCCTACTTTCAAATTTTTTATTTTTCTATCTTTATTTAATTACTTAACTTATTTTTGACTTTTCTTGATTTCTAACGATATTTTCAAGATATATTAAGCCTTCTTTCAGGCTTTATTCTTATTTTTTTTTACTTTTACGGGAAAGTAGGCTAAAAATGAATACAAAGAATCGGGTCGGCATTTTTGCGCTACAAGTGCGCAAAATGGAATTATCAGTTTATGTGTTGACAAAGAATAAATATTGTAGCAGACTTTCAACTCGAGAGGAGAGTTCAACTTTCGTTAATAAAGCCTAATATTAAGTATATCTGAGAAAATTAAAACCAGTACCACTAATCTGATTGAAAATATATCTTTCAAAAACTTTGAATATAATATTTGAAGCCATTTAAATATTTTTAAAATAAATGCACATTTTTTTGTTTGTCCTTCCATAAAAAATCCAAACTCCGTGCGGATATAGTTCAATGAAGTTCCGTTAAATGTCGACAGGGTGGCATAGTGGTAAGGTTCAGGTCTCGTACGACCAAGATCGCAGGTTTGAACCTGGCCCAAGTCGGCATCTTTTCAAGATGCAGAAAATCGTCTGCGTCCATGTCGTACAATTGTGTGGCATCCCGTGAGTAGCCGTTTGGCTTGGATACTCTCGGCAAAATTAAATACCTAGTGCAATTCGCATCAAATGAGAGCTCGGGTGCCGCCATCTAGGGGGAAACTGAGCGTCCAAAGTCGCAGTGGCTATGGCATCCAACGACAGTGGTGCTACTTGAAAAATGGATGCCGATTACTTGGGTACGCACTAGGTCTGCAAAGGTTAATGACCATACGCAGCCTCATTAGAAAGAAAAAAAGTTCCTTTACATACAGCAGATAAAGGTACGTAGTTTTGCGAAGGGTGGGAAAACCAAGGTTTATTCCCGAGAAAAAAAAGATTTTTTTTTAGAAACTCAACTTCTAAAACTAAAAGGAATTTTCAAATGATTTAAAGAAATAAAAATTTTGTTTTTAATTTTAACCTTAATTCTAAATGATTTAATTTTTTTTATTGTTTTAAATGCAAGTTAACTTTTCTCTTAAAATTTCGTGGGACGTAGCAGTAAACCGGATTGCATAAACATCAATTTTTCCTCGATGAGTAAAGTGTACTTCAAGGATTTAAAAACTTTTTAACTCTTCATTTCTGGCCTCAAGGCAACAGTAAACAAGTTAACTGGAAAAAGTAAAACAAATCTAAAACATTGAGCAATAAGTCTTGAATGATTTCACATGGATTGACTCAATAACATCAGATGCTATACGCAAAGATTAATTTAATAACTTGTTGCCGGACATTAATCACAAATTTTGCTTACTGCTTTAACACAAACAGACACACATAACTGCTTCAACAGATATATTTTTATTTTTTATTCAATTTTGTTTAAACCTTTTGTTATTGAGAACGTGTAAAAAATTTAGCAAATGATATAATCTGAAGAAAATTATTTTACTCATGAAATAGGTCTCCTATGAACGTTCATATTGGAGTTTGTTAACATTTAAAATTCCCAATGCTCCCGAAATTCCGAGTATATTCCACATAATTTCCGGGAGTATTCCCAAAAATTCCCGGGAATATTCCTCAACATTCCCAGGAGTGTTCCCAAAATTTCCCAGGAATATTCTCCAACATTCTCAGGAGTGTTCCCAAAAATTTCCAGGAATATTCCCCGACATACTGGGAGTGTTCCCAGGAATTCCCGGGAATATTCCTCGACGCACCGGGAGTATTCCCAAAAATTCTCGACAGCATTTCTAAAAAATTTCCGGGAGTGTTCTCAAAAATTCCGGGTTTACATACCCAAACATTTGCCGGAGTATTCCCCAAATTCCCGGATTAATTTCCGCATCCCAAATTCTGAAGGGTTTTGCATATCTAGATAAAGAAATGATTAGCGATTTCATTGTATGTGTGTAGAGATAAGCACATTAAATCATACAGAGGGACGGCATGTGAAAATTGAGAATTACAATTTTGCTTTTTAATGAAGTAGTCAACTGTTCCCGAACGAAAGTAAAATCTGAAAAATTTTAGCAATTATTCTGCGACTTTGAATCCATATTGTAGTCGTTTTCGGAAAAGTTCTTCGTTTTCGATTAGTTTGTCCACAATGTTTATGACGTCACACTGCTTCAGGTTACCTCCATACTCTTCTGTAAGATTATCAGGGGGAATGTGAGAATGAAGACTTTTCCAGTTGTCATACCTCGAATGCATAATTAGCTGAAAGAGAAAGTAATCATATATTTTAGGAGAGTAAATATTACTGTAAATAATAGCATAACTGTATAAACATGTACAGTAAAACCCCGTTATACCGTGCCTCAGTATACCGCGGAATCGGATATACTGCGGTGACTATCATGTGCCCCGACGTTTAAACCACCCATTATCATTGCCATTTAAAGGTGATTCCTTATCCACTGTTGTAAATAAAGCCAGCTCGAGCAGACAAATATTCTAGAGCTAAAGAGCACCCATCCCCCCCCCCCCCCCAGACACACTAACAGATAACTCCCCATTGTGACAGACGTGATGTACACCTTTCTGTTTTTCAACCTAGAACATATAGCTTGATTTCAAAATCGGGTGCAATCGCCTTGACGTGTTTCTCTTAATAGTCACATTACAGTGAATAAAATGGCAGCAAAGAAGAAAAGAAAAAATTATACTAAGGGGGAAGAAAAGTTACTAATAATTGATAAAGTTAAAAATGATGCAACAAAAGCGAGTATTATTTCGTGAATATGGTTCCGCTATAACGCGAGTGCCAAACATGTCCCCCAACACCCACGTTTTAACGGGGTTTTCCTGTATAGGAAATCTGTCTCAATTTGTCAGGGAAAGCCTTTCATCGCTTGCGTCTGGTCTGCTTTGATTTCATCTAAATAGGAATGAAAGAAGGAATAAAGGTGAAAGAATATACCTGGGGCAGCGCATTGGTTTCTCACCATTTGCAGTGCACTCCCCAAGAGCTGGCAACCACGTGGCTTCACTGGCTGTGACCACTTGGGAATTTAGACGGCCAGTTTCCTCACCCATGGAAGCACCTGACGACGGAAAACTGCACTACGAATCTAATTTACTCGAGAATATTCAAGCCAAGTAGAAAGTTTAGAGTAGTAGAAAGTTTTTAGAAACTTGAAAACTCACCGACTTTGTTCGGGTTTTGAACTGCAAACTTGGGTACGTAAGACGTCAGCGCCTTAATATTAGGTCACTGACGCTGGCTTGTGACCGCCGGCACTGACGCCGTCTGCGTCACTAACATAGAACTCTCAAATTCGAAGATTCTTCAATCATCAAGTAAATTTCGTCATTTACAACGATTCTTTCCTCGCGAGATCACGTGACTTTAAAAAGTTACTACACAAATTTCGCGAGTTTGACGAAAGGTTTACTAGGAGCATTTTTTGCGAAGCCATTTCGTCAGTGTTTCGGAGCACAATTGAAGTTGTATATCTCCCAGTGTTTCGGAGCACACTTAAAGTTGCATATCCAACAGTGTTTCGGAGCACTAAAAGTTGCATATGCCACAGTGTTTCGGAACACACTTAAAGTTGCATATCCAACAGTGTTTCGGAGCACACTTAAAGTTGCATATCCAACCGCGCTTTGGAGCACACTTAAAAGTTGCATATCCCCCACTGTTTCGGAGCAAACTTAAAGTTTCATATCTCCCAGTGTTTCGGAGCACGCTTAAAGTTGCATATCCCCAGTGCCCAGTGATATATATATAGGCACTCTGTACTCTACCAAATGAACCTGAACGTTGCACCAGACGTTGCTCGTCCGGGTTAAAAGACTTTATAATGCACCTTTTAACTGATGTTGTTGTTGTTGATGCTCATGCCACTTGTATATCCAAGCTCCCCTAGCGGGAGGACCAGGAATTAAGGCAGACAAGGAATACGTGTCGTTTTTAACCCTTCCCTCTCGCTCCCGTGATAGTGACGGGCTGAGGTTCGGGCTGGAGTGTTTAAAATTTCAAAATAAAGACGAATCAAAATTTAAAAATGAATATATATATTGTTCATGCACAAATTTTTATATAATTTTCAGGAATAAAAAAATAGGCTCTTTTACGACCGTTTTCTTGAAAATTACCCGACCGTTAAGGGGTTAATGAGCACCAAAAGGGTGGAAATACGACTTTACTTAAGCGAAGCTTATGTATTCGTATCACACCAGATGTCGCCGTCACAAATACGCCACGTTCTTTTTTTTTGACCAAAGAGTGAGGAAGAGAAATTCTCCTCCCTCCGGTATCCTCGGGACTTCAGGGTCCCCTACGTAGGCTAGGGGATTCAAGTGTAAATAGAGGCAAGAACGTATCCAGAAATCCTTTTCGGGGTGGAGGGGGGGCTGATTTTGACACACTTGTGTTCAGGAAAATTTCACGGAGGAACATATGCTGTGTTGCGTAAAAAGTTCGGGATTTCGGGGGGTGGGCAGGGGTGGCCTGTGGGCCACATCTGGATACTAGGAATGAGCCGGGTTCAGCACAAGCCCGACAGCCCGAGCCCGAGCCCTTGCCCGACACGGACTTGGGCTATGCATTTTAAGTTTACTCTCGTGCCCAGACGGGCTCGGGCTCATGGCAAAATATTCATACATCAACCTACAGAGCGGACTAAGGGTTTTTTGCTAGTCTTGTGTCCACTTTCATTTTCAATTTGCTCCCAGACTAGAGACAAATCTTATTAGTAGGGCTCCCAACTGTAATATTTGCACTAAACATTGTTCCAGTCTTAAATTCGACTGCGAATCAAAAACTTCCCGAAAATGCTTCCATACCGAAGATTTTTCATGTATTTTAGCTCACCAGAATTTATTCTCAACTGGAGCATTTCATGATAGTTTAAAAATATATGAAGGGTCCACTGGAAAAGTCACATAATACTTTTCGAACTTTGTTTTATGTTTTATTATAAATTATGTTATAAATGAATATAAATTATATATTATAAATATATGTATTAAAAATTTGAATTTGGTTGTTACGGAAAAGTAGGCGCGTATAGTTAAAATTAACATTTATGTTATAAAATAATTGAATAAAACATAAAGCAATTTTCAAAAAGCAGTAAGTGACTTAGGTCGTTTTCCCAGTGGACCGTTCATATGTATTCTTTATTTGAAATTAAAAGAAAAATCATTAGAACCAATTGCCTACATTTAATCGATATATCACCACATCTATTAACAACACTATAAAATCATTTCGGGCTCGGGCTTTGACACAGAACAGTAACACTCGGGCTCTGACTTCAAATCTTCGGGCTCGGGATTGCAAAAGTGAGCCCGAACTCATCTCTACGGATACGGCCTTGCATAGGGGGAGCTCGAAATCCTAACCACTAGGCTACCACGGCCTTTGCTAATGACAGTAAAGGCTGTTCATAAGAAACGGTTAAGCATGGTTTGCATTAAAACTACTGGAAATACTTACTCTGTTTTTTATTTTCGCTGGGAAGAAATGATGTGCAATACTGTAAAGTATGTAGAAAATAGATGGAATGTTGACGATGTGAATGGCTTTAACTCGTGCAGCAGATCCACTCTAAAAAAGAGAGAGAGAGAGAGAGATAACTAAGAAGGTTTTTTCGGGCAAAAAAACTTCTGCATTACGAATGCGTTAAAATCTAAACCAAATTGGATTCAAGCGATGTCACCTTTTTGCTTTCACATTATGAATTTTTCTTTCTTTCCAACGTGCTTCAGTTGGGTTGGAACGTAGTTTCCTTACATTTTTATTTGCTATTGTGATAAATTATGATATTTTTCGTCTGTATACACCTGGGGTGGACATTAAACCCTTGAAGCACAAGTTTTTTTTTTTCAGAAAAACTGATAAAAAATGGTTGAGTTTTTTTTTGACAGAAATTGAATATATAGGTATAGTACAAATTGTTTTTGAAAATTTCAGTTGTAGGGGGTGACTAGAGAGCGGGGGTGGGATAAAAGTTACATAAAAAATTATGATACAAACAAAGTGCAGACGGATCTCAGAGGGGCGTTAGAAATAAAATAACGCGAGATACAGGATCGCCCGTGTGAAACACGGGCACGTACATATTTGCCGGTAACTTTAGCCCGTGTCAGTCACGGGCACGTACATATTAGCCGGTAACTTTAGCCCGTGTCAGACACGGGCGGGCACGTACATATTTGCCGGTAACTTTAGCCCGTTTCAGACACGGGCACGTACATATTTGCCGGTAACTTTAGCCCGTGTCAGACACGGGCAAATGCGTTGAGCGGTTAAGTCGATCATGATCGACTTAATGGACCAGCAAGAAATTTTGGGGTGTTCACTTTTACTAATAAATATAAGTAATAAGTTTTACTAATAAATATTATATTCAGCGCAAATATAGTGAAAAAAAGAGTAACCTTATTTATGAACGTATGAGTGAGACGGGACTTTTGAATAAGTGAAAACGGGACGTATACTTACTTTCAACAGCTCGGAAATGAAGCGTATTCTAGATGGAGTGTACTCGCTTAAATTAGCTGACACTTGCAAATCTACGATGACTGTGACGCCACACATTTGAGTCACTGGATTTAGAAGAAGAGTTTCAAGGACCAGCATATGCATCCTCACGATTTCATCGTAAGATATTGCCGAAGAGTCATATATTTCTGAATAAATAAATGAATAAGTGAAATAAATAAATCGAGACAAACAAACAAAGAAAAATTAAATAAATAGACAAGAAATGTGTGCACACTGTTAAAAATAAGTACTTTAAAATAAGGAAAATTTTCTCACTTTTTAAACGTTTCGCGACTTAAAGTGGCTCGAGTAAAGAAGTCTCAGTTTTGGAAAACACAAAAACTTGTTATCATGCATTGTATTTGTATTCGATGCCTCAAGCACTCATTTGTGGAATAATTGTGCTTATAAAATTAGTACGTTCGAGTTTTCCTTTTTAAGTGGAAATTGCAATGAACGTCAAACAAGCATTTTTGTTGCTAAACCAAGAGCCCGTGGCATAGTGGCTAGAAATCTCGCTGACAACCGCGGCTCAAATCCCAAGAATTCTATCTATTCTAGATGCTTTTTGCATCATATTAATAGGTCTGCGTACGTTGCGCCTTGCCTCTGTTGGATCTTCTAATTTTGAACCAGCTTCCGTATGAGAGACCGTCACCCCAGAGGTATCACTTCATTTGGAGGGCACGACGGATTTTACTTGCACCAGCTCCCATTGACGTACAAGGTCCCGGAGGGAATCAGTCACCTTCCCAAACACTGACCTCGGTCAATGTTACTTCTTTGGGAACCGAGCTTCTACCAACTGGTCCATTACGGGACTATCTCGAGTGTTAGTTTCTCTGTTTAAGTGTTAGCCATGTTTTCTTTGCTTCTGAAACCACTGAGATCAAGTGCTTTTGGAAGGAGAAAAAATGTTTGGAACGTATAATAGCAAAAGATCCTAAAATAGGGTCTTTGCTGGATGGATTAATAAAACAAAAAGTTATTCAGACACCTCCTATTTCAGATGGCACTTCAACCAGAAGCGAAATCCCCTCCTGTAATTTCCGGCTTAAATGTTTAAATTACTTCTTGCGCCAAAAGAACTGTAACTTCAAAAGCTTTCAACCTGCTTTGGACAAAATAAACGTTTCGAAAGTCAAGGATGACTTCTCCCCAAAATATAATTTTTTGCCTAATAACATCATTAGGACATGTAAACCTAATGTGTAAAAAAAATTGGGTTTTAACTATTATTGACTTCAGATCTAGCCCCCTAAGCCCACTATGGGGAGCATTTAGTAAAATTTGATCCAACGGTTCCCTTCACTATTCATAAATTTGTAATATTTGCTAAATTTTATAACGTATTCAGTATAAGTACTATCAAATACAATTTGTTTCAAAAACAAATGTGTTGTATGCTGAAAAAGTGTTGAAAGTAGACTTACCTCTTAAGAAAATGGCTAAGAATTGCTTTCTAACGGTTGCTGCAAGGATCAACTTTAGTAACAAAATTTGTAGTTCCCGTCTAAACAAGAATGGATCGCTGCGCTTTGATGTTTAGTGGTTAACAGGGGGATAACATAAGGACAGCGCGTACTAATGCTTGAGACTAAAAAAAAATTGATGGTGGCCAGTGGCCAGTAAACCCCAGAAAGTTAGTCGCTAATTTGACGCTGTTGCTCGCCACTTAGAATCATGTTTCAAACTAAATCCCAAACAGGGGGATAACATAAGGACAGCGCGTACTAATGCTTGAGACTAGAAACAAATTGACGGTGGCCAGTGGCCAGCAAACACCAGAAAGTTAGTCGCCAATTTGACACTGTTGGTCGCCACTTAGAATCATGTTTCAAACTAAACAGGGGCTCATTTGGCCGTACAAACATGTGCATACATATACCTCAAACTACACTTTTTCACAAAATTTCACAAAAGCCGTACTAATAAAGGAGTTTAACAGCGAAAATTTGCAATTTTCGTACTCGTACTTGAGTAGGTTCATTGAGATTGCGATCGCGATTTGTATAAAAGGTTCATTTTTGCGTTTGCGGCTTTAACCTCTTCAGACCCCAGAACTAAGCACAAACAATTTTGACGCAATTTTTTGGTTCTCTAATTTAAAAAAGATTACAAAACAAAATAACTAACAATTTTTTTTTAATTTTAATTAATAATTAGTTTAAATAATATTTAATGCCCAATTTCCCTGTTTCCCTTGCTTAAAACGAAGTAGACTATCTGTTGCTTAATTTCAGAAACAATTGGGTGTTTTAGCTTTCAAACTGCACAAACAGTAGTTAATAAACATTATTTTAAAATGTGCCAAATTAGGTACACTTGGACTGAAAGGGTTAATAGATGGCCATTATTAGTGACCAAGTGATAATAAAAAACTGCAAGTCGCCTGCTTTGGCGACCGACATGACATTTCGAGGTCGCCCAATAAAATTTTTTGGTCGCCAATGGCGAGGGGCGCCCGCTAGTCTTGACCTTTAGCGCGTACCTAGCTAAGGGGTGCTGCCAATCAAAGGCAGATCTATTTCTAATTGGAATGCTCGAAGATTTTTTTTTTTACCTTAGAGCTCAAGTGGTACTGGCTCACTACTACAACTTTTACCTTATTATTATGTGCCCTTTTAAGGGTGCTTCCACACCGAAAGCGACGGAGACATTTTGTCTTCGTCGTAACAGACTGTTGCTGTGGTTATCAGATTGACAGCAATGACGTTTCTCTTAGATACTGCAATCAACAAATCAGGATTGTCTGAGGATTGTCTGCCCCTTCCAATGAGACAATGAAAAATGTGAATCAGGCAATGTGCTATTAAGCTATGTAGGTTCAATGCAGTGCCCTGGAAGGTTTCATCGCTGTTGCTTGTCGTTGCTGCGGTGGGTCTGAGATCACCATAATAACTCAGGAAATACTTACTTCTCTGGCAGACAAGAATGACACTGTTATCCTTTGCTCTCAGAGGAAGGGCGAAAAGATTTCTCGTATCTTTGGCTTTCACGATGGTACTTGGCAGGAAATTGCCGTAGACATTTTGATGTGCTTTGTGATGCTGGTAGTACTTCAAAATCCTGTTAAACGCTTTGGAACAGTCAAATTTGGATACTCTAAGGAATCTCAGCAGGAATATGTCATCAAGGCATGGATTCAAATCTGGAACTTCTGGAAGAGAAAATTGCATAGGGACCGTTCATAAATGATGTTTTTCAAAATATCTGACACCCCTTTGTCAAGCGTCACTATATTACATAGGAATATGTACTTTATTTGTTGCAGGTCAGAAAAAAAGTACTACGCTGTTGTTGTTGTCGTGTCCTCGCACGTGGCGAGGAGGAATGGGTACGCTGCTCCTGAGTCTAACGGGGCTCTTATAGGTAGGAGTCCGATTTCCGCCCCTTTGAAGAGTCTCTTAATTTTTTGAACCAGCTCCCAGATGAGAGACCATCACCTGGGATTGGCACCCCCAGAAGTATTGTTTCACTTGGAGGACATTGGAGCCACGACCTATTTAACGTGCACCAACTCCCTTTAGCGTACACGGACCTACAAGAACCAGCCGCAAGAGGTTGTCACCCTCCCAAAAACTGACCTAAGTCGATGTTGCTTCACTTTCGGTGTTCTGCGGGAACCGAGCTGCTACCGACCGATTGGTCCACTGCGGGACGAGGACTACGTTATAGATCACATTTCCAATTTAAACTTTTAATGACATTTGAGATCATAAGAATAACAATAATTATATGATGAGTACATAATTTGTATAAAATGAGATTAAGGTTTGCAACAAAATGATGATTAGTATATAATATTTGTTGTTGTTCTTGCTAATGCCACTTGGGTAACCAAGCTCCCTTTAGCGGAGCTACTAAGAATTAAGGCAGTAATTAGCGCCTTCCGTTTCAAGCAGAGCACCAATGCTGGAAGTACGACTCGGCTCATAATGTACTTGGATGCCACCTGATGGCGCCACCACAAATACGCCACCTTCCTTTTTAGACCTGCAGGTGAAGGGGAGGGAAAATCTCCACCCACCGGTCCCCACGCAATTGCCTCGGGACTTCAGGGTCCACGGATTTTACATGCACGTATCCCCAAGTGAACATGGTGGGTCTTCAGCGGCTCGGGTGTCTAACCCGAGATCCTCCGATCCGAAGCTCAATATCCTAACCGCTAGGCTACCACGGACCCCTAAAATATATAAATTGTTCGAATTCTGAAAAACAACCCGCTGTATTTTATCTTGAAAGTGTAAATGCCTGAGAAGATTTCCTTTTAAACTTATAACTAGAAATAAATTTAGACTTTAATCAGCATCAGTGTTTTCGATACAAAATAAAATTAGATACTTCTGAAAAACATTCTATAGAAACTAAAATGTATGATGTCACACTTCTTGTTACCTCCTCCCCTCCCCTTGTCACAATATTTCAAGCCCTTCCCCTTCTCCCTCGAAGTGTGACATCATTTATGATTGACCCCTAACTAGCTCTGGGAATTCATTCTGTGTTTTTTCTGTAACAATAGTAAAATCTCCTTTAGTATAGTGATTCTCAACCTATGGGGCGCGCCCCTGGAGGGTGTGATAACAATAATGGTGGGGGGGGGGGGGTGTAAATCATACACTTATAAATAGGATTGTATCAGTACTTCCCAAAGTATTTAATAATTAACTTATAAATATACTAAATTAAAACAAGTTTAATAATTATTAGTGACACCCTTGGAATGTCTAATGAATTTAACCTATTCTTGGTAATTTTAACGTTTGTAATGAAGTTTCTATCGTGACTTTCGCGTCAAAACGCTCAAATGCATTATTATTGTATACATTGTTATTGTACGAGAACGGTCCGCGATGAAAATTATGATTAAATCTGTGTCGCAAATACCGAAAGGTTGAGAAATGCTGCTTTAGTATGTCAGACTTAAAACGCGCAGGTTTAAGCTTCTGCTTGAAGTAAAGGGGTGTAAGTGAGAAAATTGAAGATTTGGAGATAACCAGTGCAAATGGTACGGAAAGAAAAGCACTATTCTATATTGAGGCAAGAGACGTTAGTGATAACTCTAACAGGTGCTCCGCAACAATCTGATTTAGAAAAAAAAATTAACATTAAAGATCCCCTTTCCTCCCCTTTGCTTCTCACTCCCTTATTATTATTATTATTATTATTATTTTTTTGAGAAAGTTCAAATTACGCGTGGACTGAAATACAAATACAAATACAAAAGTCACAACCAGCAACAGGCTCAGGGCTCAGCTAGGCGGGTCCTAGTCAATTTAGCAGTCCCCAATGAACATTAAGAGCTCTCTTAAAAGTTTTTACCCCACTGCAATTAACAGTCACTTCCGGTAAACTATTCCAACTGCTACAACCCTATTGAAGTAGTAATTTTTCATAATTTCAATATTAGTCTGAGATTTGAAAAGCTTGAAACAATGACCTCTGATTTTACTTTCAGCACATAGCTGTAGTCCACCAACATTTCCCATTTTAATGACTTTAAACAACTGAATCATGTCCCCTCTGACTCCCCTTTGCTCAAGACTATACATATTGAGCTTTTTAAGCCTAACCTCATAATCTAAGTCTGAAAGATCACTTACCAATCTAGTAGCCCTCCTTTGAACCCTTTCGAATGAGGTAATATTCTTTTTTAGGTACGGAGATCAAAACTAAACAGCATATTCCAAATGAGGTCTTACTAAACTTCTGTATAATGGCAATACAGCTTCCTTAGATCTGTTCGAAATAGCCTTATTTGATAAACACAAGCATCCTGTTAGCTTAAATGTAAAACTTAAACAAGAAGTTTCACTTAGAACATTAGGAGCCTACTTTGGCGAATACACCAAAATTCAAGTAGTAAATTCATTTAGTTTTAGTTCTTCATTACTTCAAATCAGGGTTGGCTGGGTTGGACCCAATTGGGTCGGACCCATTGGGTTTTTTCTGAAAAAACCCGTTCGAAAAAACCCACATTTTGGACCCACTTTTGGGTTTTTTCAACTTGATATGACTTTTTTTGATAAAATTATTAAAATACTTATGCAGTTTAAACTTTATTATTATTATCTTTGCAAAACAGACAGGTTAGATTGAAAATGATTTATTTTTCATTTTAATAATTTTTACAAGTATAAGATTATTAAGCATCATACTCTCCCGCTTACTTCTAAAGAGCTACAACTAAAAATAAATAAGTTTTTCTACAATTTCAAGCATGAACACCAGAAAATTGCTTGAAAAGCACAGAAGAACCTGATGATGGAAAAAATAAAAACTACCACTCTCCAGTTTCACTTTCCTCCATGTTTTTCTTCAAAAAGCGTTGAATTTTCACAAGTTTTCCTGCTTTTTCTGCTCCTAACCGATTTCTCAGCTTGGTCCATATATTTCCAAATGTGGAGAAGATACGTTCTATTGATGCAGAACTTGGTGGACAAGTAAGCAGTTGGGCAAAAAAGGTGCAAAATCCGTCTGGAAATTTTTTAACTTTCTGTGTGTTTCTCTCCATTAAAACCCACCACTTTGAAGGAGTATCTTTGTAAAGTTGAATAAGATCTTTGTGTGAAACATATTTTCTGGAAACAACTGGTTGTCTTGTATCTTTAAAGCTAAAAAACCAGGGACATATTCTGGTTTCATTGTTTGCAGCCACATTTCACCCTTATTTTCTTGCTCTGCTGACAATCTATTGCCAAAATATGAAGGATCTACTAAATTTCCTACATAAAAAAAAGGTTCAACTGCTCTGTCCATCATTTGTTTAATATAATCCTTATAAAGCATTATATTTTAGAGTTTAATACAGAATTTTAAAAGTTTTAAATAACATTGCTGAATTGAAAAAAGAAAAATAATCCTTTTTTTTTCATAATTTTCGGAAACTTAAATTTGTGAAATAATATATGCATATGCAATCAGATGTGCCATAAATGTTAATATTTTAACCTTTTTCTGCTAATCATATTTGTTTGAAAGAATAAAACAGTTTTACCAAAGTTTTCTCAAAAAATTTGAAAAAACCCAGTTAAACTGAGTTTTTTTAAAATTTACTTGAAAAAACCTAATTCTACTGGGTTTTTTCGGGTTTTACTTGAAAAAACCCATTTGGGTTAAGTTTTTTCTAAAAACCCGGGTTTTTGCCAACCCTGCTTCAAATCTACCCTTTTCAACGGATAATACATATTCATTCACTCATTCACTCATTTATATATTTTTTCAGTCATTCACTCACTTATTTATTTTATCATTTATTCACTCACTCATTCATTCATTATTCTACTCGTTCATTCATTCATTCATTCGTTCACTCATTCATTTATTCGTTCATTCATTTTTTCACTCACTCATCATTCATTTACTGAGAAATATCCTTAAAAATCCCAATCAAGAAATTTCATAAGAAAAATAGGCTCGCTTAGCTGTGGTTGAACTTCGTATCTGTACATGTTCTACATCGTAACATCTTTCCGATAAAGTATGTTGTAAGCAAATCTGTCAGTTAGGTCGGGATTTATGTGGGATTGAAATTTCCCCGCAGGTACTGATGGTAATTAGTGATACATTAAGCTTTCGTTCATGCTATTTTTTTCTTTTTTTACATTTACGGGAAAGTAGGCTAAAAATAAAAACAGAGCTTTATGAGTTTTTTTTTTCTTTGTAAAACAATTTGATGGTTCCCAATAGTGAGACGCAAATGGAACTATGTGCGTCAGACATGAACCTTCATTCCGGAAATTTCTCACGCATTCATATTACCTTTATGATTCGTTCCGATTCCTCTGCAAGAAGCTTCAAATTGCACCTGGACTCAAATCTGAAGCTTAAGAAAATGAAGACAGAACTGTTTTAGTTTTTTTTAACAGTAGTTTGAGGGTTGAGCTATTAATTTTAACTTATTTTTAACCGACTTCACAAAGGAAGGCGGTTATACATTCATACTGTATGTATGTCGTTTCTTTTTTGTTTGTTTGTCCACTCATAACTTCTCACCGGATGAACCGATTTTCATGACTTTTTTTTAATTGATCGAGGGCGGTTTCCCATACGTCCCATACTTTTGTTTGACCATATTCGATAATTAGAAAAAAAAGTTATGGGGAGAAATGTGGTAATTTTTTTGTTTTTACATCCATAACTTTTGACTAAACGAACCGAATTTGATGATTTTGTCTTTAATCGATAGAGGGTCGGTCGTCTAACTCAAATATCGCACATCAATTTGACTAAATTTGTTTTTTTAGCAAAGCTTTATGGGCGAAAAATTAGTATTTTTTTAAATTTTAATTGGAAAGGCTTGGCTTGATTTTTCTTTGCTCTGAAAATTGTCAAAATAAGTAAACAAAATTATTTGATTCCATTGAGCTGTAATTTTAAAAACACAGTTTAACAATACATGTAAACCAATAGTTATTAGTCAAACTGGTAGTTATTTAAGAGATTTAGAAAAACCTCATAATTTTAAAATAATTTAATACATTTGTCAAAGCACGGCTGCGGTCAAAGAAGCAAATTCATTCAGAGAACATAACTTTAACGACGGTAGTTAACTGGTAGTTAGTTAAGAGAATAATTAAAACCCGAGAAATTAAAATTGATTTAATACAGTTGTATGTCCACGGTGTCTATAGTATCATAAGTTTATTTTTCTTCAGAAACAAAGTATTTTTAAAAAGTTTTATGTGCAATTTTGCAACGAGAAATACATTATTAGTTGAATTTTTAAAATTAACTAGCAATGTAATTACACAGTATTAATGTTTATAGATAACGAAAAAACCTTCAACATAACCAACAATTGATTTCTGTAGCGTCATGTGTGGAGCTATTTTAACTCTCTAAGTGGATTTTTCATCTTTTTTTTTTTTTGTTTCGTTAATGCCTGATTAGTTATTGTTAAAAGGAAGTCAAACACCTTCTTTCTGTTTGTAAGGTATCATAAATCAGCTAGTTCAAAAAATGGATCTTTTTTAAGCGGAAGTTAAATAATTTTTTTAAAAAAGAGATAAATGAAAAAACCATAAACGCATACACGTATGGAAAATGGAATAATAAAACACCGAAACAGTAGCATTAAATGTTTACTTGGCTACCATCTAGTACAGTTCTTCATTTCAATGTATACATTTTTATTAGATTGTGCAATTAATTGCACACAAGGACTTATTTTGTACGCATTCTGAATGTTTTGCACATTCAGACAAAAAAATCAAATGTTAGGAAAAAATAAGAACTTTTTTCACCTGAGGGGAGGGGAACCCTATAATTTTTCCAAAATCGAGGAAGAAAAATTTTCAAATAAAATATCATCGTTTCTAAATTCGCCCCACGCCCCGATATAAAATAATGTTTTCACAAAATCATGGAAGAGAGTTCGTCCCGTGTGACGTAATTATATGACGAAGGAGTCATTAAAATCCTTATGACGAACTAGGATTAGCAACGTGAATTTTATTACAATGCTAGGAATGAAAATATGGCTCAAAACCAATGGCTCTGAGGGAAAGATACCCCCACCCCACCCCTTCTTCAATGCATTCTTGATCCATTCATATGTCGCTCTTATTATTCTGGCTTTGTCTTATTTTTGAAAGTGTCATATGAGTAAATATAAGTGTTCGCACACTATTAGGCCACGCCCCTACCGCACACTATTACCCCACCCCTTCTTCAATGCATTCTTGATCCATTCATATGTCGCTCTTATTATTCTGGCTTTGTCTTATTTTTGAAAGTGTCATATGAGTAAATATAAGTGTTCGCACACTATTAGGCCACGCCCAATTTGGTAAGGACTCTTATACCAGTATTTTCCTAAAACTATCTTATACATAATGTATCGTGAAATGCAAATAAGTAGGGCTCGACCGGTGGCATTTTTTGGCCGATTGCCGATTATTCTCTAAATTAAAAAATGCTATATCAGAGGATTTTAAATTCTTTTGTATTATTTTTGAAGAAAAAAAAAAAAAACTCAACAACTATTGGATCGGATCAAGTCTAATTCCCTTTCCTTCAACATTTTCTTTTAAAACACCTGCACTGCAAATGCCTTTATATTCTTATTTTATTCATGTAGAGGAATGCAGATGTTATAATACAGACTAAAAAACCCCCTCCTTTCAGATTTTTCCATAATATGATCTCCCCCCCCCCCCCACCCGTTTTTAAAAGAAAAGCGGGAACGATTATATGTTTATTTTTCATTATAAAAGTTATTTTAACCAAAAATAGCTCTTTTTCTAAAATAATAAAAAAAAATTTTAAAAATTTTGTTCGTAGTAACGCCCTCTGTTCATAATCACGAAATACTGAATATTGCTTTTAAAACATAGACGTGAGATTTTTTTTGTCATTACAAATTAATGCTGCGGTCTTAAAACTAATCTTATTAGCTTTTTTTTTTTTTTTTCTTGTGAGTTGAAAATTACACTGAAATACTTGACATGTTCTTTATATTTTCATGAGCACAATGTAAGGTCACCGAAATAAACCAATATTTTCAGCGCCAGCAGTTTTCTGTTGACAAATAATCTTCTTAAAAAAACGTGATCGTTTATAGAAATTAAGATGCATTTAAAAAAATATATGCATATTTATATATACGTTGTCATATTTTGAAATTAATGAAATTGTAGCATTTTTATTAAGATATTATTCCACTCTGTCGCGCGAACTCGTTTTTTAAGAATTAAATTCTTGAAAATAGCAGGTCGAACAAATAAAATTTCGATCAATAAACATTTATACTGAAAAATTGATTCATATTTTTATCAATATGTTCTATGTTGTAAACTAGCAATAAAAGAACAAGAAATTTTCTAAACTGAAAGCAGATGCAACGAGATTGTTGTACAATAGCAGAAAAACTGTCAACTGTCTAAATAGTGGCATCAAAGCCAAAAAAAAAAAAAATGCCCTTAAAAAACGAAGTATAAACAGTGAAAAATTAAAATAATTATCGTATAAAAAAAGTTAAGATGAATTTTGAAAAAAATAATATGCATTGATCAAACTTTGAAAATAAAGAAAGTTTAGCATTTTTATTAAGATGTTATTAAATCCTGTCGCTCGAACTCGTATTTTGACAATTCAATTTTTGAAAATTGTAAGTCGAACTTGGACACATAAAATTTCGATCAATAAACATTTATACTGGAAAATTATTTTTATTTAGTTTTGACCAAACTTTTCTATGTTGTAAACTAAAAATGAAATAATGAGAATAACCGCACTCTAAAAGCAATATGTAGCGAGATTGCTGCACAATTGCAGAAAAACTTTAACACGCGGGATCGAAAAAGCAAAAAAAAAAAAAAAAAAAAAAAAAAAAAAAAAAAAAAAAAAGCTTACGCTGGTAAAAATTCAAACTATTATCGTACTTTGATTGAGTTGGCTTTGTATTGTTTACAATTTCGGAATAATAAGAAACATGACAACTAAAATCAGATGGTATAATATTATTGCACAATGACATCTAATGCGCTATCATTATTAAACGAAAAACGGACAAAAATGAGGCAACTAACCTAGTGCAAAAAAGAAATAGCTCTCATAAGACGACTTTTACTTTAACATATTCTATTTCGCGAGCATTCTGTTCAAAGAGAAATAATTTTAATAATGAAGGTTTTCCGGCAGCGATCGCTTAAACTATTTTTCCGAATTTTTTATCAAATACTTTGTAGAATGACATTATTTTTGTGCTTTTTATAATTGATGTGCTGCCTGTTATTGTATGAAAATAGAAATTTAGCTATGGAGAAAAAAGAATGTTTTCTGGAAAGTTGTCCCTGCGAAAATCATCGGCCTGGCATCGGCTTTTAGATGTTTTTCAAGGCCGATGGGCCGATGCTTTTCTAAAGTTAACATCGGCCGCCGATGCCGATGCATCGGTCGAGCCTTAGCATTAAGTATTAGAAAAACGTTCTAGCAGACTGCTGAAGCCCTTGCAAACTGGGGCGTGGCTTAAGAGGGGGCGAACTAGAAATGCGGGGAGGAAAATTTTCCATGTCAAAAAGCATGTTTTACACTAAATCTTTTATGTGACTCAATAAAATTATTCATGTTTTCTGTTACTAGCACATTTCAACTTTATTTCAACGAAAAATACTGAATTTAATTCCAACTTGCTGCTGGAAATTAAGAAAGTAAGTTTGACCATTTTTTACTTAAGCTTTGAATATTCCCTCATTTTCACATCATAACAAAATATTTCGCAATTCTTAAATTTAAATAATCAAATAACATTCACTAAAAAATAATAATAACCTTTGCTGCTGTTGTGTGCAAAGTATAACCGTGTGGCGATATCAAAATACAACAGATGGCGCTATTTGTAGCTTCGGTCATAATCTTTCTTATTAATAGCAATAAGTTTTGATTTCAGAAGCTCTTTATGCTTTACCTCTATCAACAATAATGCCAATCCAGAAAAAAAAAAAAAGTGTGGGGAAGCACTTTGTGGAAGTTCAGAAAGGCAGTAAAATTATTGGGAAGTGTAAATATTGTGACAAAACATATGCTAATAATGCAAGAAGGATGAAAAGACACTTGGGCCGATGTCAAAAATTCCCAGAAAAAATACAGTCCAGTTTTAATAAGTTCGTGCATCCCCAGAACCAACTCGTGAAGTGCTTCAAAAACCACATGTAAGTAGAGAAATCTTATATTTTTTGTTTAATAATAATTTTAAAGTTTTGATTTGTATAAGGTCACATAGTTTCTAGATGAATTATGCACTTTTATTGCTTGAAGTGCTTAAAGGGGAATTTATAGAATATCAAAAGTTATTTGCTTTAAATCATTAATTTAATGCACATTCTATATACTTTTAAATACTTAATCCCTACTACACATTTAAATTAACACAAAACAAAAATATATTCTATAAAGGAAACCAAATAAGTAGTATTGCCTTTCGCGTTTACGTGTAATGTGAATAATTACATTTTAATAGAGAAAAATGTTTCATGCAATTAAAAGTGCTCAAAATTGATATTATATATAAATATACTACATTCCTTTATTTACAAGAAGTATTGTACTTTTAAACCAAAACCGAGGGGGCAAAACCCAAACTGAAGTTAATTTTTGCACAGTAATTTTTATGAAAACGTTTATTCAAGGTTGCCACGTACCAGGAAGAACTGAAATTGTCAGGGAGAATAAAAATGATTTAAATTGGTCAGGAAAAATTTCATTTCACGGAAATTCCTGGAAAAGTCAGGGAATTTCTCTCATTTTCTGTTAGTACAGCTTCAATTATTACCAAGAATAACAACAGCCATTCATTTCCTACTGCAATTTGTCGTTCAATATGTAGTTTCATTTTTGCACGCATCCTCGTTGAGCGGGCTTTATCCAAAGGCTGCTTTCGATCTTCCTTAATAACAGAAGTTGGGAACGATTGGAACGGTTTCGCTTTCTTGAACAGCGGAATTAAGATTTTTTTTAAAACCATTTCTTCACTCCTGGAAGTGAAGAAATGGTTACATTTGCTTTGTCAATTGTTTAACTTTTGCTTAAGGGGAGGGGGTGGGAGTTTGTTTACTTGAAAAGTTTTAAACATTTACCAGTTTTTCTCTTCTTCTCTCTCTTTTTCACGGATATTTTGGACAATGTAAGCAAGCGCCGGCCTGTTTGCGATTGAGAGTGAAGTTATAAATTGAATTCGTATTTTGTTAACCTTTCGGGTGTGATTTTAATTTTTATTTAAATTCAGATCTAAGTTAATGAATCATTTATTTTCTACTATACAGTTACCAAAAAAGGAGCTGATTGTATTTATTTGAATTTAATTGGAAACTGTTCGAAGTTGACTGAACACATAAATAACCCTTTAATAAATAAGGTGGGAACTCAAGTCGAATGTTTTTAAATCGTTCTTAAGTACTTTAACAAAAATTAGTAAATTTATTATAATTAGCAACACCATCACATATGAAGCTTTTAAATTAAGCAGCATTTTAAAAAATCTCTAACACTTTTAAATCTATAACATAAATAGTTTAGTTTTGGGTATTCAGGCCTTTTCCATTTAACGATTTATATATATAAAAAAAAGGCGGAAATCTGTTTATGGAAGAAATACTTTCACCCATGGACAGGTTCGGGGTTCGATCTTCGGGGTGAGCAGGGTCGACTTAATCCTTCATCCCTTCAGTAAGATGATAAAAGGAAGACCAGGCAGGCTTGGGAACTAAACGAAAACAACTCCGGTACGGAAACAACTATCGGTAAAGTCAGTGAACTAAGTAACTAACCAGTAAGATTCTTTTTGAGTATTTATAAGCTATAATATATTTTATAAGCTATATGGATCTGTATGGATATAATTTATAAGCTATATGGATCTGAATTGCTAAATTTCATTACAAATTTTGTCCCCACTTATAACTTTAAAAATGTTGACGTGCCCCTATTTTGGGAGAAAAAATATTGGTCGCTTTAATGATGGCTCGTCAGAGAACAAGAGTGAGAACTATAGCATGAATATAGAAGCTGGTTTTCAGAATATAATAATAATCTTCTCGGGATCGTTCATAAATGATGTCACGCTTCGAGGGGAGGTTCTTGAAAATCTTGAAACACTGGGAGTTACACGCATCCGGCTGACCACCTATTCGGAACATTTGCTTCTGCATCCCAAGTCCCCCAGTTTAGAGCTTTAATTAATACTTTAGAGCTTTAATTCATACTTTTCATCAGTGTGCGAAGGTGTTCGTGTATCGTTGGTTAGTTGGTGTCGTGTCCACGCACGAAGCGAGGAAGAATTTGTGCGCTGCTTCTGAGTCTAACGGGGCCCTTATTATAGGCAGGAGTCCGACTTCCGCCCTTTTGAGAGGTCTCTTAATTTTTGAATCAGATCCCAGATGAAAGACCGTCACCTGGGATTGGCACCCCCAGAGGTATCGTTTCACTTGGAGGACATTGGATCCACGACCTATTTAACGTGCACCAGCTCCCTTTAGCGTACACGGCCTCACAGGAACCAGCAGCGAGAGGTTGTCTATCTCCCAAACACTGACCTAAGTCGATGTGGCTTCCCTTTCGGTGCTCTGTGGAAACCGAGCTTCTACCGGGTCCACTGCGGGACTCGTGTATCGTTAAATTTTCTAATTTCATTACAATTTTTGCCCCCACTTATAATTGGTGAAGTGTCCATATTATGACAGTAAAAAAATTGGCCGTTTTGATGATGACTTGTCAGAGAACATTAGTGAGAACTAACTATAGGATGAATATAGATAATTGGCTTTTAGATGACAATAAAAATCTCCTGTCAGGAACATTAGTGTTATAGGATAGTTATCGATGATTATATTCGTTTACTAATGTATCCTGTACGAAAACAACTATCGGTAAAGTCAGTGAACTAAGTAACTAACCAGTAAGGTTCTTTTTGAGTATTTGTAAGCATCGCTTCCTCTTTTCCTCTGTTTGACCAATATCATTTTGAACTGATTTCAGGGACGATGGATCTGAATTGCTAAATTTCATTGCAAATTTTGTCCCCACTCATAATTTTAGAAATGTTGACGTGCCCCTATTTTGGGAGAAAAAATATTGGTCGCTTTAATGATGACTCTTCAGAGAACATTAATGAGAACTATAGAATGAATATAGATGATGGCTTGAGACAATAAAAATCTCCTTGGGATCGTTCATAAATGATGTCACGCTTCAAAGGGGGGGGGGGGGGCTTGAAATTATGACAAAGGGAGGGGGTAACAAGAAGTGTGACATCATGCTTATGCAACGTAGCGTAGTATGTGACAAATGGGGAGGGGTAAGTAATGCTGACTACGGCCATACTGCATATACCTTGTCGGTTTCGCAGACTACCCCCAATACGAGGGGGTCCGACCGCAGCGCTATCCTCCATCGCACTCCCCACAAACTCTCTAGACACTTGACAACCAGCACCGGCCATAAAGGGCTGGGCTGGCAGAGCGTTGCCTACCTGCTTTACCGACCCGGGGCCATAGTCATACTACAAAGTAAGCTTTACGTCACCCGGATCGGATAGTGCTATTTTAGTCGCCTCTTACGACACGCATAACTACGTCGGCGCTATTCTACTCCCGCCACCGCAGGGAGAAATAGGGAGGGGTATGTTGAAATGTGACATTTTGTGAGAAAGGGAGGAAGGGGGTCAAATATGTGGGAAAAAAGCGTGACATCATTTATGAACAGTCCCCTTTCAGGAACATCAGTTAGTGTTGCACGATAATTACCGATTATTATATTCGCTTACTAATGTTTCCTGTTAGAAAACAACTATCGGTAAAGTCAGTGAACAATGTAACTTACCAGAAAGGCTCTTTTTGAGTATTTGTAAGCATCGTTTCCTCTTTTCCTCCGTTTCGCCAATTTCATTTTGAACTGATTTCAGCGACGATGGATCTAACTCTGTCGCGTCATACCTCATTATTTGAGCTCAGACCCGTCCTCCAAGGTATATTTTAGAATGGAACCAGCTTGTACCTGTAAGAGATGAGAAATCAGAACTTTATAAACACAAAATACAATGCAAAAGTGACAACCAGCAACCGGTACAGGGCCCAGCTGGGCTGGCTCTAGCCCATTTAACAATCCCCAATGAACATCAAGAGCCTTCTTAACCCTTTAACTACGGGTAACGTCAATAGACGATTTGGCGAAACTTTCCTGTGGTCCGAAAAACGTCAATAAGCGATTTGATGAATTATACTGAAAATGTAAGTTTCGGAATAAAAAGTTGAACAAATGGAAATGAATTCGTTCTTTACTGTAAGTAATAATTTATTCAATTGAAAATGGCAAAATTAGAGGTGCAGAAGGAGGTATTGACCACCCCCTTTTGATACAGTGTGTCGCCGATTTTCAAGCAAAAGTAGTTACATCATAGGAATTTTGATTTTGAACATTTCCAAGCAACATTAGCTAATAACAGAATTTGCTATATCGAACGTTTTTTTCTCAAAAAATCGCCATAGGTTGAAAATGGGGCGTCTAGTACTAACGTTAATTGGAACTCTCCAGTATTGCCTTTTTCATATAAGAAGCTCTTGACATATACATAAGAAATAGATGTATCGCCATTTATACAATTTTTGGATTCTTTTTTTTTTTTAGGCGTTTAGACAAACAGATTTGTGAATGTATTCCGGTAGTTAAAGGGTTAAAAGTTTTTACCCCACTTGCAAGTGACAGTCGCTTCCGGTGTTGTTTCTAATGTCGCTTGGGAATCCAAGCACTCCTTCCCAGAGCGCCCGAGAATTAAGGCAACGCCTTCCGTTTTTAGATGAGCACTACAGCGGTTGAAGTACGACTTGGCTCATTATGTATTTGGACGACACCAGATGGCGCCACCACAAATACGCCACCTTCCTTTTTTTGATCTAAGAGTGAAGGGAAGGGAAATTCTAAACCCTCCGGTACCCTCGGGACTTCAGGGTCCACGGATTTTACATGCACGTATTCGCAAGTGTGAGTGGTGGATCTTCAGCGGGTCGAGTATCGAACATCCAATCTTCCGGTTGGAAGCCCGACATCCTAACCACTAGGCTACCACGGACCGGCGCTTTCGGTAAACTATTCCAACTGCCCGTAATCCCATCGAAGGGCAGTAAATCCTCCAAAGTTGACCACCTACCTACGTTGACCACCTCTCTATGTTGACCGAAAGACCGTTGTTTTCTAGTTTGAGTGGTCACAACGTATTTTCAATGGATATTTTCCTCTTTATGTTGACCACCTCCATAAGTGGTATGTTGACCACTTTCTTGTAGGTTATTTGAAATAAATAGCTATAATTTACTCTCTGTAACTTTGACCACTGCCTGTTGAAATCTAGAGAAAGGTCATTAGAGTGGGGGAGCTGCGTAGAATTGAACTACGCTGAAATGTATAACAACGCACCAAATGTACCACTCGCACTTTCCGTTCTTTTTTCTGGCTTCTTTTTTTTCTTGTGAGCAACTTAAAAGATTTTGCTGCCGAAAAATGTCCAAGCATGCTTAACGGACTTGTAAACTGTGAAAGTGCTTTTTGCAATTACCTATTGAACACAAAGAAGACTCAAACAAAAATTGAATCATTCCTTGAAGAATCGTAAAAATTTGCCGTACCTTCAGTAAAAATAAAAATATGGAAAGGATAAATTTTTACTTAAAAAATGCTAAAAAAAGTTTAATAAATAATCTCCAATATTGTACTATTTTTTAAAAATAAATTCCCTAAGTTGACCACCTCCGTATGTTCACCACTTTGTTACAATCCCTTAGGTGGTCAACTTATGGAGTTTCTACTGTAGTAATTTTCCCTAATTTCAAGAGTAGCCTGAGATTTGAGAAGTTTAAAACCATGACCTCAAGTTCTATCTTCAAGTTTCGCTTATAAAGACGCATTCGGTTATGCATCGGATCTTGATTCTGACATATATCTGACATACGATGTCACATGTATGACGTACGGAATATCCGGCTCTGATGTTTGAAACTTGTTTATTCTGTGCATATATTTAAGCATCTCACAGATTCCGAGAAGGTAGGTAGTAAGTTTGTAAATCACATAAATTTTCAAAACATATTAGTTGATTTTAAAAATAAGATTTCACATGCCGGATAACTGGATATTTAGTGCAGTGGCCGGATCGGATTTCGGATATTTAAAAACCTGTTGGATACCGGATATCCGGTACCTTCTAGAAAGGACCGGCCCCGGTGGACGGAACATTTTCGTGACTTATTCGTATTTTTCATGACTTTTGTGATCCATTTCCCAATTCGTGACTTTCGTGACCTGTGTAGTTGGTTGCAAATTTTTCTCCCTGTAAAATATCCAGAAAAGGCATAAGTAGAATTGTTCCATAATGTATGAAGTAATACAAAAAAGTGATTCGAAAATTGAAACAGACTTTTTTTTAAAACTTATTGCAATTTTATGTCTATATCTAGGCTTGCCATACGTCCCGGTTTGACCGGGAAAGTCCCGGTATTTTGCTCTTGTCCCGGTGTCCCGCCCAGTTTTATCAATGTCCCGGAAACGGCTGTAAGATGTAAAAAGTAATGAATTTTATGTTTTTTAAGGAATCTTTTACTAAGACATTAAAGAATCATTAAGATGACAGAGCATTAATGAGGGAGCCCACTGCAAGAGTATGATTGTATGTAAAATAAACTTTGGTCTTTTATGAAAAAGTCAAACTTAACAAAGACATCTTGAAAAAAGTACATACAAGTCAGAAATATGAGCGGGTTGAACACAAAGAATGACATTGTTAACTTATTAATTGCTCTTTTAGTTTGACAAAAATGTTTTTTTTGAAATGGTTTTTTGTAGTTAGACAACATGTTGCAATTAAAAAAAATAAGGCTTAGTAATTTATTGTTCAATTAAACAATTTTATGAAGTATTTAAACTTTATTTTATTAACACTTCTTTCTAGATGGTAGACCAGAAAAAATTCTCATTAAAAATTTAAAAAAAAAATGTAAGTAAATTAAGTAGCAAAAATTCCTTATTTTTAAAAGGTGGGTAGACTAACAATTTAGGGTTCCAGATTCCCTCCTCCCGACACTTGCGAAGCTTAAAAAAGGGCTTAAAACTCACCATTTTGCTTTAAATGTTTTTTTTAAATTTCCCCAGATAGCCGCTGCAGGAAGTATCACATACCCCCCCCCCCAGACACCCCCCGTGTGCCCATCCTACATTAATGTGTCCCTGTTTCACTAACCAAAATTATGGAAAACCTATCTAACTCTCGGTTTTAATTTTGGTGTCGTTGTCTCTGATTTTTAGTCATCATGTCTGATGAATCTGCACAGATTTAAGATTTCTCATATTCCACTCTTTCTCTGGGAATTATCTGATGAGCAAAAAGAAACTGATGGATTTCTACAAAGCAGTAATGATCCTAATGAAGAAAACATGGAAATAAATAATTAAATCTGAAAAAATGTGTTTCAGATATGATGATACAATGCGGATGATAATAATGATACAAAGAAAAAAAATGATGGTGAAATATTTTAAATTTGGGAAAGATAAATTTGTACTTTTTATGTTTGATACCTTAAATATCCTTTTATAAAGGTAAGACTATTTTTTAAACTACATTTAATATATAACATACATTAAAATTTTAAATTCATATAACGAAATATATTTTTGATTTTTATCACTATGCAGGAAAATTAAAAGAATTTAAAGGCCAGTTGTCTTTATTTATGTGAATTACATCTCTTTTATTTTTCTACAATAAGATTCATTTTCTGTTAAGTAACAAAACGGTTATTTAATTTCTTAAATTCACATCATTTATGAGGTCAGAAAACGACAACAGCAGCTGTCGTGAAAAGCTAAAATTCTTAGCAGTGTGCCCAGAAGTTCAAGTTCATGTTACAGTTTGGGACGTTCTAAACCCACTTCTCCATAAAATTTGAAATATTATGAAAATAAAGTTACGGCCTGTGCGATCCAACAACATTTTCAATTTTACGCAACAAGAAACTTCATGAAGCATTACTTGATCAAACCCCTTCTTAAGAACAACTATACGCAGTTATTTAGAGAATTAATAATTATTAACCCTTTAACTACGGGTAACGTCAATAGACCATTTGGCGAAACTTTTTTGTGGTACTGGTAACGTCAATAAGCGATTTGGCGAAACTTTCCTGTGGTACGGGTAACGTCAGTAAGAGATTTATTGACGTTAATTGACGTACTTTATTTTTTTTATTGGTTAGCCAATAACAAAATTTGTTATGGCGAAAGTTCATGTAAGAAACTCATGACTTATACAAAGAAATAGAAGTATCGCCATTTAGGAAATTTTTGGATAGCTTTTTTTTTTTTTTTTTTGGCGTCCAGACAAACAGATTTGTGAATATACGGTAGCGTGCAAAAGTTTCGGGCCACCCTGATTTTTCCATTGAGTTGATAAAATTTTTTATTCCTCCACTCGTTCATTGTCCGAAATATATGAGAAAGTTAGAATATACAAAGAAACAACAAACATTACATTGGTTCATAGCATATTCTACGTGTACTACGTAAAATGACTTTGGTCGGTCTGCAAAAATATTGGGCCACTACTCGAGGCGGCTCTGTACTCCCGGTTTGTTTACACTTTAGGCTCTCTGGTTTCAAAACATGCTACACAAAGGAAAATTAGTCTTCTTGTGGCGACGATGCTGAAACACACGAATATTCAGGTTCGTGAAATCGTGGAAAAACTTTCTTTAGAAGGAAAACGTTCACGTTTCATTGAAAGGGCATTATCTGTCGGTAAAAGAACTGTTAATCGTATTATTTCTAAGCATAAAACAACAAACTAACCGTGTAATAAAAAACGGAGCGGTAGGCCGCGAAAAACTTTGAGTCGTGTCGACAAAATTATAAGAAGAAAGTGTTGTCGATCCTCGAAAAAACGGAACCGATATTTCACGAGAATTACGTAGTGAAAATCTACCCGATGTTAGCAAAAGTATAGTGTCTCGACGTCTGAAGGCTGTAGGGATGATTGGACGGATTGGCGTCAAGAAACCATTTATTAGCAAAAAGAATAAGAAGGCTAGACTGGACTTTGCGAAAAAAATATGAGCACTGGACAGCATCGGATTGGCGGAAAGTGCTATTTCTGATGAATTTAAATTTCAGTTGTTTGGAAGTGATGGTGGGAAATACGTAAGACCCCAAAAAATACCAGATATAAAAGAAGGTATCAAACTCCTAATGTTAAACACGGTGGTCAGAATATTTTGCTGATGGCGTTGGTCCGCTGGTGGAAATTCAGGGGAATATGGACGCTGCAATGTACAAGAACATTCTGCTAGACCATATGCTTCCATTTGCAACGAAAAATTTGCCTCGTAGTTGGATTTTTTAACAAGATAACCATTCAAAACAAACTTCGCGTGAAAAATTTTCTTCAGAGCCGAAAAGTCCACCTCCTAGCCTGGTCATCGCAGTCACCGGACTTAAATCCCGTTGAACACTTGTAGCAAGACCTAAAGGTTCGTGTTGGAACGAAAAATCACTCCAACAAGCCGGCATTGTGAAACCATTTGGGACAAGAGTGGGAGAAATTGCCAAAAGAACGAATCTCGTGGTTAATCGACTCAATGCCTCGTCGGTGAGCTGCAGTCATTACTGCTAAAGGCATGGCAACAAAGTATTAAGTCGAGTGAAGGAGTACAAAACATTTAACCTCAATTTCTTTTTTATTCTTTTTTATTTCTTTTTAAAGGTAGAATGTGTCCCGATACTTTTTCAGTCATTAATAAAGAAATGTTGAACAAATAATTATTTGAAAGTAATATCAATGTATATAACTCATTCTTTTCAAATATAAGTGAATATCTTTATAACCGATCGTTTATATTTCTTTCACCATTGTATTTTTGTGCAATATGTGTAAAAAATAGGATGGCCCTAAACTTTTGCACGCCACTGTGTTCCGGTAGTTACCGCGTTAAAAAAAAACTCGCTGAATTGTTTCAGTCCCTCTTCCTATAAGATTTCTGAGACTGCACGAATAATACATACAGACAATCATCATACAATCGAAGTACACAATCATTTATAACAAAATATATAAAAGAAACACACTGGTAGTTAAGGAACAGAAACGAAAAGTTGCGGACGAAAATTTATTTAGTAACATTTGCTTTTTCGTCCCTCTGCCTTAAAGTTTTCTGGAAACTTTGCAAGATGCGACACAAAGATATATTAGAATACTAGAATGCCTACTTGTCTTATTATGTATAGAATTAAAGCGAAATAATAATGATAAAAACCATGAAAATTGTAAAAAAACATTAATACTGATAGGAAAGAAATTAAATGACGAATTGCAGACGAATATTTATTAGGGCTCGACCGATGGCATTTTTTGGCCGATGGGACGATGCCGATTGTTGGCCGATTGCGGATTATTCTCCTCTTCCATCGGCCGATGCCGATGCCGATGGCCGATGGAAAAAAAAGTCGTTTTAAACCATTAAAACGTGTAGAATGCTTGTCAAAAATGTCATTTAAATCATTTACTATTTATTTTTATGCTTATAAAAGCATAAATACATTATTCAAGCACCGTAAAATTGTTTGGGGGAAGTTTACACAATAATTAAAACTGAAAGAATCACTCGCTATTCTAGTAAAGTAATTAAGCTATTTGGAGGTTAAAAAAAATAAAAAATGCTATATCAGAGAATTTTCAATTCTTTTTTATTATCTTTGCAAAAAAAAAAAAAAATACTCAATAACTATTGGATCGGCTCGGGTCTAATTCCTTATCCTTCAACATTTTCTCTTTATAACACCTGAACTGCAAATGCCAAGTGCAGCTGATTTTATTTTCTTATTTCTTTCATGGAGAGGAATGCAGATGTTATGACACAGACTAACAAATAATGTGGGGTTGTATTTTTAACGAAACTGTCAACCTCCTCCGCTCACATTTTTTTCATGATCTCTCTCCCCCCCCCCCCTTTTTTAAAAGAAAAGCGGGAACGATTACATGTTTATTTTTTATTAAAAAAGGGATTTTAAGCTCTTTTTCTGAAATAAAAATAAAATATTAAAAAATTTCGGTCGCAGTATTATCCCTTGTATAGTATATCCCTTGTTCATAACCAAGAGATACTGAATATTGCTTTAAAAACATAAACGTGAGATTTCTTTGTCATTACAAATGAAGGCTGGGTCTTAAGAACTAATCTTATTAGATTTTTTTTCTTATGAGTTGAAAATTACACTGAAATACTTGACATGTTCTTTATATTTTCATGAGCACAATGTAAGGTCATCGAAATAAACCAATATTTTGAACACCAGCAGTTTTCTGTTGACAAATAATCTTCTGAAAACACGTGATCTTTTATAAAAATTAAGATGTATTTAAAATTTATATATATATATATATATTTATATACGTTGGCAATTTTTGAAATTAATGAAATTGTAGCATTTTTATTAAGGTATTGTTCCACCCTGTATCCCAAACTCATTTTTAAAGAATTAAATTTTTGAAAATTGCAAGTCGAACTTGGACACATAAAATTTCGGTCAATAAACATTTATACTGAAAAATTGATTCATATTTTTATCAATATCTTCTATGTTGTACAAGAAATATTCTAAACTGAAAGCAGATGCAACGAGATTGTTGTGCAATAGCAGAAAAACTGTCAACTGTCTAACATGTGGCATTAAAGAAGCCAGAAAAATGCGCTAAAGAAACGAAGTATAAACGGAGAAAAATTAAAAAAAATATTGTATAAAAAATGTTAGGATGTATTTTGAAAAAAATATATATATATGCATTGATCAATTTTTGAAAATAAAGAAATTTTAGCATTTTTATTAAGATGGGTTTAAATCCTGTCGCGCGAACTCGCATTTTGAGAATTCAATTTTTAAAAATTGCAAGTCGAACTTGGACTGGACACATAAAATTTCGATCAATAAATATTTATACTGGAAAGTGTTTCTCATTTTTGACCAATCTTTTCTATGTTGTAAACTAAAAATGAAATAATGAGAACAACCGCGCACTAAAAGCAGATGCAACAAGATTGCTGCACAATTTCAGAAAAACTGTAACACGTGGGATCGAAGAAGCCAAAAAAAAAAAAAAACGCAAAGAGAAAACGTTTACGCTGGAAAAAATGAAAATTATTATCGTACTTTGATTGAGTTGACTTTTTATTGTTTACAATTTCGGAATAATAAGAAACATGACAAACTAAAAGCAGATGGTATAATATTATTGCACGATGACATCTAATGCACTAAGTCATTATTAAAAAAAAAAATGGACAAAAATGGGGCAATTAACCTAGTGCGAAAAACAAATAGCACCCATAAGACGCCTCTATGACTTTTACTTAAACATATTCTATTTCGCGAGCATTCTGCTCAAAGAGAACTATTTTAATAATGAAGGTTTTCGGGCAGCGATCGCTTAAACTAGTTTTCCGAATATTTTATCAAATACTTTGTAGAATGACATTATTTTTGTGCGTTTTTTTTTTTTAACTTATGTGCTGCCTGTTACTGTATGGAAATAGAAATTGAGCTATGCAGAAAAAAAGAAAGTGAAAGACAGAATGTTTTCTGGAAAGTTGTCACTGCGAAAAACATCGGCCTTGCATCGGCTTTTAGATGTTTTTTACGGCCGATGGGCCGATGTTTTTCTAAAGTTAACATATGCCGCCGATGCCGATGGCAACTTTGTTGAACAATCGGCGAGGCCGATGCATCGGTCGAGCCTTAATATTTGTTGTTTTTTTTCTTAGCCAGGTTTTTTTTTGTAACTTTTCTCTCTCTCTCTCTCTCTCTTTTTTTTGTTGCAGTTACCAAACAATACTTTTATAGTAATTACAATTCCTTTTTTGTTAAGTAAAAAGTATATCACCAAAAGTCTTAAATTCATGTCATTTATGAGGTCAAAAAATGAAAAGAGCAGCTTCCGTAAAAAA
This sequence comes from Octonoba sinensis, assembly GCA_038502835.1. NCBI lineage: Eukaryota > Metazoa > Arthropoda > Arachnida > Araneae > Uloboridae > Octonoba > Octonoba sinensis. Next base: position 104,603,390 of record CM076606.1, on the reverse strand, counting down.
ATATTACAAGTGCGTGTTAGGGCTAAAATTTAAAGCGGCGAGCTGAAAAGCTCAAATTCAGGTTACTGACCTTTGACGCAAATTGCAATTCTCCATTAAATTAAAAATAACATTAAAATGCGAGTACTCTGCGGCATTCCTAAGAGAACAATTATACATTTATATTTACTGAATTGGAAGCTGAAAAACCAACACTTGCATTAAAGGGAGTCAGCACCCAAGAATGTCAAAAAAATTTTTATTAGGTTAAATAGTAAAATAAATCTTCAAAAATGTTCAATCAAAGTTTCAGAAAAATTGAAGCAATATTTATCGATTTATCATTGATTTTATTACGGCGCGATTGGCCACCTTTTCATTCCGAAACTGAAACTGTGCTGAATATAGGCCATATATTTATTTTTGTAAATAAAATAAGCGAGAAGAAGCAATTTCATTGTGACTAACTGAACAAAAATAGTTCCTTATGCGAAATTTTGGTAAAGATATTGCAAGACGAAAACTTAAAATGCTGTTTGCTCTCGTTTTGTTTCTCATCTCAGTTAAAATGAAAAGGCTTTTTTAAATTTGTATCTGTAATGTGGATATTTTCCCCACGTATTCCTGAAACTGTACATAGCAAATTTATGCATTACTTTTACCATAAGACGCTTTAAAAGAAAGAAATGTTTTTGAAGGTTTGTTGAATTTTTCGGGGTTTTTTTCAGTGTTACTTCAGTTTATATTTTTTATTAAAAGTGCTTTACTTATAAAAAATTCAATGCATAAAAGTTTTGTTTTATGAGTAATGAATCAATAAAAAAAATTTTGAGACTTTACGACAATTTTTGAAAAGAAGATGCATTTTCAAAAATTGCGAAATTTTTTTAAAAAAATTAAATTTTTCAAATTATATTCTAAAAATAGTTTTTTTTAATAGACGTGATATAACCTGACATGAGACAAAAAATGTAAATAAAAACACCATAGGGAAAACAAGTGGTCTGACGGTGCCGCCTCCCCTTAATGCATGTATCACAAAACAATAACGCGCTCTGTTATTCTCTGTTTTCTCGCTATTTTATTTTAGTTATTAGTCCCATAAAAAGAATTTGAGACTTTGTGAGACTGACATGAAAATTCGAGAAAGAAAATACTTCCTGACTAACGAGTTAGGATGCAAATACAGTTTAACCCCGCCATTCGTCCGCCTCGCTATTCGTACAACTCGCTATTCATCCAACTTGTTCAAGTAAAATTCAACTTGCCATGCATACTTGTCCCGCAATTCGTACGGCGCCAGGGGCCAGCTGGGTCGCCAGTTTGGCTTTTTTTAAGAGAAAAAAAAATCGAAAAATTATGCTCATTTTGATCTCGTCTGGAAATAATTTGTTTGGCGTTTCGGATTTTTAAAAATTTTTTAATAATTTTTGAGATTTTACTGACAATTTTAATTCTCTGAGGGGGCAGGAAGAGGAAGTAGTTGAAGAACGTTCATCTTCAGGGGAGGAAAGTAGTATGGAAAGCATTTCTTTTGCAGCAATTTAAGAGCTGTGTTACCCTTGCGAGAAAACACAGAGAGTGGTGGAAAAATGGCATCCTAACACTGGTGTGGTCAACAGTTAAGGCCGTGGTAGCCTAGTGGTTAGCACGTCGGACTTCCACCTGGAAGGTCGCGCGTTCGATACCCACTGAAGACCACCATGTATACTTGGGGATATGTGCATGTAAAATCCGTAGACCCCACTACCTCTCCCCGTGCGTAAGCAATCCTAAGGCCTCGGCTAACAGGTAGGGGTTTGGTGGAGAAAGGTGTGGTCAACAGCATTAACTTGTTCGACGACAATGTAATTGACCATTTTAGAAAAAAATCTGAACAATCGTCAAAGGCAGACAACATTAGACAAGTTTTTAGAGAAAGAAACCCAAGATTCTTCTAGCGCAAAATGGCAGAAAAAGAAAGAGCAGCAGAAAGGGAGAAAACTCCTGAAGGGGATGTTACCTGATGTTTTTATGGAAAGGGACTCCTCTTTCAAATAGTAACATCAACATTTCTTTCCCTCCTCTCCAACATTTCACTTATGCCATCAACTCACCTCAGTACAAGCAAAGTGCAGTTAAATTTTTATTAATCCATATTTTCATGCACATTTGTTTTTCATAGATTTAACCCCTTAATTGTTTAATTTTTTACCACAAATGTTCCTTAAAAAAGCATATTTTTTATTGCATTAGTTAAAGTCCTAACTTGGTATAAAAGGAAAAGGAAAGAATTTCTTAAAAATTTCGAAAGAAGGAATTTAAGTAATTTTTTATTTTATAACTTTGAAACACAAATGCCCCTGAATGGCTCTCTTTCAATCTGTTAAAAATGGTGTCGTGCCCGAAGCTCAAATGTCTGAAGCTCACAGTAGGGGAAACGTGTCTCTAGCTCACATAGACCAGTATCTCGTGTCCCAAGCTCACAAATGTATTTGGGTCCAACTCTTTTGTCCCAAGCCCCTCCCCCCCGAAGGGGGCGGAAACGAGGAAGATGGATTATTTTTTTTTATTTTGAACAAAAATATAGATTATGGGGATTTTTTGAAATATAGTAATAATAATTTTGTTGAGATTTATGATCAACTTTTCCTCACGCTTTTATCTCAGGCTTGGGATTGGGCCAGTGTCTAAAAACTTGCCATTGTCGTGTTTACCAAATTATTCCATTTTTGTCACGTAACTTAGCGAGGCCAAACCCTTGTGTAGGTTATTAGACCGCCTATACTCCTGCAAAATGTTTTCTATTTTTTCATCCAATCGTACATAAACTTCTCTTCTCTTTACTCCTGCGGTGCCAATTTCTCTTGCTCTTAACTGGTGGGACACTTTAACTGATTGTTCTTTCAAAGACTAAACTAGAAATTGTATCATTGGGGTTTTTATTCCAATAATTCTATTTAGTTGTGAGTTCCACGATTCCGCTGGATTAGTGGTCCTGTGTCGTTGACCACTTACTTTCCATAATTGAAGGGGAACACTGGGATTGTCCATCCATTGTTCTACAAAGTGATCGACAAAACGTTTCAGCGCCGGTCTAGTCTCCCCCTACCCAGGTATTATCTATAGCCCTGCTCCCACCTGTCAAGGTGATACGTCGGGGAAGGAGTGATACATTTGTGAGCTTGGGACACGAGATACTGGTCTATGTGAGCTAAAGACACGTTTCCTCTACTGTGAGCTTCAGACACGTGAGCTTCGGGCACTTACCCGTTAAAAATACGGGCAACTCAAAACAAGGAAGGCCGGAAATTCCAATGCCCGTACGCTGTACGGGCAAACCAGTTAAGGGGTTAAATAAGCAACCATCTGTGAGTTTGGAACGGATTAATCCAATTTACATTGTATCTTATGTGAAAAACTAATTCGCCATTCGAACTGCCACCTGGAACGAATTGTGTACGAATAGCAGGGTTCCACTGCACATAAAAGTAAAATTGTAAAAACCACTGGCAGTCTAAAAAGGAAGAGGATTAATGCCTAGAGGATTACCACAGGACAATAACGCACACTGTCTACGAGGAGAGAAATTTCGCTGATTTATTTTAGCTACTAACCTCATAAAGAATTTGCGACTTTGTGAGACTTGCACAAAAAGAAAAAAGGGGCGACAGGGTGTTGTCAAATACATAGAAATAAGTTGTAAAAAAACACTGGTAGTCAAAAAAAAAAAAAAAAAAAATAAGGGGGAAGGGAAATAATATTGATGAAAATTGATTTAGTATTATAGTAAAACCAGTAAAGTTGACCACCTTTGTAAATTGACCACTATAGTAAATAAATAATGTAGTAAGTAAAATTAATAGTAAATATTTTATAATATAGTAAATAATATATAATAATTAAATATAGTAAGTGTAAATATAGTAAATAATATTATAATAAATATAGCAAAAAATATATATAATATAAGTATAGTAGTTTTATTACTATTATTATTTACTATATATAAATATAGTAAATAATAATAGCAATAAAACAATATTTATTATAAAATTTTATAATAAATATAGTAAATATATAATGTACTTTAATATATTACTATTAATTACTATAAAATATAGTAAATAATAATAATATCGTAAAGTACACTAATAATAATATAAATAATATACAGTATAATTTTACTGTAGCAGCACCACATATCTGCTGAGGGTTGGACACACAGAGCTTTACGTTTATCTGTCAAGGGTTGGATCTTCTGTGATGAGGATTTGACACTGAAAGAATCCCCAGCAACTGTAGAGCTTAGCGGGTGAACACGTTAAATAACATTTTTTAAAAAGAAATAATAAATAAAATATAAAGAATACGCCCTGTATTTAGCAGGACGAAAATGTTTATTTTCTACTTTAATGATATAATGATTTTCCTTCTCCCTGTATTTTCAAATATTCCTAATTTCAGTAATGCTTCGAGATCCGATCAAACGGTAGAAACTGAAAAAAGAAAAAAGAAAAAAAAAAAAGGATGGAAAGAACCATTGACCAGGGCCCGATTTCCATTTTGAATCGCTATAGGCACAACTCATGCTTGCGGACCCCTCACGCAACAAAAATTTTTTAAACATAAAATGTTTAGGTCCCCAAAGCGCAAAAACTCATTTGTTTTTGAAATTCCAAAGAGTCACACCAAAATTTGGGAGCGCCTAACGTGCAAAACGATTTTGTTTTTAAATTACAAAATGTTTGAATAAAATCTGGGGGCCCCCAAAGTGCAAAAATTAATTTGTTTTTCAAATGTCAAAGAGTCAGACTAACATGTGGGAGCGCCTAACGTGCAAAACGATTTTGTTTTTAAATTACAAAATGTTTGAATAAAGTCTGGGGGCCCCCAAAGTGAAAAATCGATTTTGTTTTTCAAACTTCAAATAGTCAGACCAAAATTTGAGGGCCCCCAAAGTGAAAATTCCCTGTGGTTTTAAAATAATTTAATACTACAAATTTTTTGTGAAGCAACAGAACAATAACAATTTGTTTTTGAAAGATGCTATTTTTAAATATTTTTATAAAAAAATTTAAATTACAAAAAAAAAAGCATAATAATAGGGGGCCTCACGCTCCTAATGGTAAATAAGGATCTGCCATTGAACATCAACATGAAATTTGCAGTAGATAACTCAAACGAAACTAGCCACTTCTTCACATTTGGTGCTTAGATGCAAAGGGGTGAAAGTGACAAGATTGAAAATTTGGAGATAAATACTGCAAATGATAGAGGTAGCCCTAACAGGTGCTACCCCCAACATGATTTCGAATAAAAATAGCATTTAAGGTCCCATAAGATCCAAACTTTGAACGCGTTTTTCTCGGAATCGTTCTTCTGGTCACTTACATCCCTTTGCTTGTAAGTGGCTTCAATATCGTGCACTGAAATTGCAGGAAGCAGACAAAAAGAGCCAGACTTTAAAACCCCTTAACTGGACAATTTTTTTACCACAAATTTTTCTAAAAAAGCATGTTTTTTATTGCATATAATTAAAGTCCTAACTTGATATGAAAGGAAAATGAAACAATTTTTTAAAAAATTTCGTAATTACTGAATTGATGCATTTTTCTATTTGATAACTTTGAAACACAAATGCCCCTGAGTGACTCTCTTACAATCTATTAATAATACGGCCAAATCAACAGGAAATGCGGAAATATCAATGCCCGTACCCAGTGCGGGCAAACCAGTCAAGGGGTTAAAACCAATTTTCTTAAATTCCGGTTTTTATATCACAGAACTTGTACTTCCTTTAGAGCAAATGTAACTAGAGCAAGATCTGTGCATTTGGGTTTTGCTTTCAGGCTTTCAGCGTAAAAGCGTTTCTGACCACAATCATGTGACCAGTTGGCGAGATGAACGTTCCAACTTTCACCCACAAGCTTTTCCACAATGGCATTTCAAAGACAGCAGCCATTTAATTTCACAGTGATAGCGAAAGCGCCAAAGAAACTTTTGACACACAATCTATTATTTTATTCTCATAAGGGGGAGGGGCGAGGTAAAATCCGAAACCCTTGATTTAAAGGCAGCTCTAATATTTTAATATACAAGCACCTCAAGGGCTAAGATAAAGTGAGATTTAATCCTCTAATTTCCAACTCCGCCTCAAGGCGGACGACGATAACAAAACTTGGGCATTAGAGGGTTGGAATAATAAGAGCCGTCGATAATAACATTTTCAGATGGTGTTAACCATTCGTGAACAATTTTTTTCTGCAATTCCAAAGGGGAATAATTTTTAAAAATAAAAGAAAATAAAAATGATATAAAAAAGGAGAATGAGTAATACTTTCTAGGGTAAATAAAAACCTCTATAACAAAAGCAATTAAGTAATATGCTAATATTTTTTTCATAACTTTTGCAGCATAACGATTAAAATTATTGCAATAGAAACAATAGATTTTTCATGATTCAATAAAACAGTACAGAAAGTTTCCTTGCGCACATTTTTAACGATCGGAAAAAAATCTTGCAAAATAAAGGAAATTAACACTCTAAATTCAACCTGAATCTTCTGTTACATTTTAAAAGCTCAAACCATGAAGAATTAATTTTTACAATCTTGTTGTTGTTGTTACTAATCCCCCTGGCATAGGAAAGCCTACTGCCAGGTCCAGAAGATCAATAATCCACTGACTTAGGGTGATATGCAGCTTCATTTTAGAGCGAGGAATACGAGGGCTGACTTGAACTCAAATTTTGTGGTTTCTTAATTTATGAACCAGATCCGAGATGCGAGACTATCACCTGGGATTGGCACCCCCAGAGGTATGATTTCACTTGGAGGACTTTGAAGCCACAACTTATTTAACGTGCACCAGCTCCCTTTAGCGTACACGGCCTACAGGAACCAGCCGCCGAGAGATTGTCACCCTCCCAAACACTGATTAAGTCGATGTTGCCTCACTTTCGGTGATCTGCGGGATCCGAGCTTCTACCGACTAGTCCACTGCGGGACTTATTTATTTATTTAAATATTTATTTATTTCTTGTTCAGTGACACCTTCTACTCATGTATAACACGCACGAGACCTTAACATGACTACAAGATGCATCCCTTTTTTAATATTTTGTCATTTTTCAGTTCCTTCTACCGACTGCTCCAAGGCGGAACAATTTTTACAATGCTAGATTTGAAGATAATTTATTCATAGTACAGTAAGAACACAAATCAACGAATGATTTTACAACATCTATTTCTAAAATCTACTATGGATATCAAAGCAATCATTTCCTGAAGAGAATTGGGGAGAAGATGGAAAATGAAAAAAGATAACAATGAAAATAAATGAAAAGATAAAGTAAGGCACAAGAAAATGAATATTTTTGTCCTCATATCTTACGGATCACAGGAACCAAAGCTATCATCGCGTTGACAACAGATCTTTCCTAATATGTCAAGACAAGATGATGCATATAGACATCATTTCCTTAATCGCTTTAAGAAAAGTTATAAATGGAAGATCGCTTACAGAGTTTTGCAACAATTATTTATTTAAATGCTACGGACAGCACATGCGCAAAAGAAAGCTTGATGAGCCGTCCTTATATTTTTTGTAGCCGTTTGGTGTAGATTACTCTTTTTCAAATGTACAGTGGAACCCCGCCATTCTTCCGTCTTTCTACTCGTACAACTCGTTATTCGTCAACTTGTTCAAGTAAAATTCAACTCGTCATTCGCTCGCTTGCCCCGCAATTCGGAAGGCGTCAGGGGCCAGGATTGCCAGTTTGGCTTTTTTTTAAAGAAATAAATCGAAATCAATAATTTTATCAAATTTTACCCCTTTTTTTTTAAATATTGAAAAAACTTTTGAGGTTTTTTCAACTTTTTCCATTTAAATTAGAGGTCATTGATAAATGATGTCACGTTTCGAGAAGGGAGGGGAGGTTCCTGAAATTGTGACAAGGGGAGGGGGTAACAAGAAGTGTGAATTATGCTTATGCAACAGCGCGTGGCATGTGACAAAGAGGGGAGGTGGTGTGTTGAATTGTGACATTTTGTGAAAAAGGAGGAGGGGAGTCAAATATATGGGAAAAAAAAGTGACATCATTATGGACGGTCTCTTAACTGTTTCAAACTATTTTTCATTGCAGATTTTTGTGAGCAAAAAGTTGGGCATTAACAGGAAGAACTTTTAAGAACGTAAGAAAACTGAAGAAGAAGCTTCTGTGTTCCATAGAAGAAATCGGCTACTCGTGTCTATTTTTTTCTGTCACATGGTTAGAAATGTGTTTCACCAAAACTGTCTTATAAATATTTCTTAATTCACTTACTGTATGTCAATAGAGCTCTTTTAGAACTGGAATAAGTATTTTTTGACGTGAATATGCCTTTAAATTTGCTACTATCCAAAGGAGCAATCCAAAAAATCTAATGATAACAAAATCGGGGGATACAGTCTGGCGTTGTAGTTTCGAATCTATCCTCTACATCCAAAATTAAATAATACCATTGAATCGCTGAAGGATCAAAGAATTCATTACGATAAGCGAGAACAGTGACGCATTGCGGGGGGGGGTGGGGGGGGGGTAAAGAGGGAAGCGACGCCATTTTGAGGATATTTTGCTGCGTATCGAAATTTGCAATTAGTATAGCTTTTGACTCGTCGAAGCTACGATGTTCGTTTAAGTTTTAATCATCAGCTGCCGTCAAAATCTATCGATTGCATATAAAACATTAGTTTGAAATAGTGACAGTGAATATAATAAGGTGTTAGAATTTAAAAAATATCAAAGATAATGTCGGCTTATACGCGTCGAAAAGCCTAAACGATAAAGTTATTAATTAATAAATTTATATTGTAACACAATAATCATTTGTTTCCTTGCTTTTATTCTAAATACATAAATAAAAATATTTTATTTAAAATATGTAACCCGTTGCATAACGTATTCACGTACAACACACGGCCGTGTCCATGACACAACCATACCCCACATATTTTTAAAGAAGTCAATCGATTTAGTCAACCGATTTGGCAATTTAACTATCTATGGATGTGTGCGTGTGAAATTTATTTCAAAGCATGAACATCTTTTTTCTTTTAAGAGGGAGAACTGTGGAATCTTAAGAGCTGACAGAACCCTTCGAGACCATGAGTTGACCTAATTGCAAGGGGGAAAAAGGAGATAAAAGAAGTTCCTAATAACTCATATTTTTGCTCTAAATAAATATCTCGCAGGTTAAATTTCCAATGCCGTTGATTCAATTAATTGAATCGAATGCCCACGACATTTAAAATAAATGAAGCAGTTTAACTGATAAATGGCAAATTATTAAAAAATGGATGGATCTTGTAGTCATGTTAAGGTCTCGTATGTGTTATACATGAACAAACGGTGACACTGAACAAAAAAAAAGACAGACAGGTAAGAGCAGTGTATGAGGGGCCGGATAGACAGTTTGCCGTTTTTAAAACTGAAATATCGCTATTTGAAATAGGAGCGGTGTATGAGGGTTCGAATGACGAGTTTGCAGTTTTCAAAACTGAAATATCGCTATTTGAAGTAGGATCAGAGTATGAGGGTCCGAATAACGAGTTTGCAGTTTTCAAAACTGAAATGTCGCTATCTGAAGTAGGATCAGAGTATGAGGGTTCGAATAACGAGTTTGCAGTTTTCGAAACTAAAATATCGCTATTTAAAGCAGGATCAGTGTATGAGGGTCCGGGTGACGAGAGGGTTAATGAAAAATGTTGACAATTTTGCTTATTTAACGAATTGTAAGTGAAAAGAGCTTCGTTGACACGATACCCGCAGTGAGCCATTAAGTGAAAGTGAAGAAGGGCGCATGGTCCTTACATTAATGAAATAGAAGACAATCGCAGTATTTTTTGTTTACAAATTTTTATTCTAGTCTTATTTAGTCATTAAATAATAATAAAAAAAAACTCTTTAAAGTGCTATGTGGGCAAATTCGGTGATTTACGAAATTTAAAATAAATGAGACAATTTGACTGATAAATGACAAATTATTAAAAAAAAGATGATTCGTGTAGTCATATTAAAGTCTAGTAATTAAGGTCTCGTACGGACAATAAATAAATAAGAGGCAACACTGAGCACAAATAAAGGATGTATTTCGCAGTTTTTAAACTGAAATATCGCTGTTTGAAGTAGGAGCTGTCTATGAGGGTCAGGATGATTAGAAGGTTAACGAAAAATTGGGACTATGTAAATGAAATTTAACGAATAATAAACAATAAAATTTAACTTATTGAACAATGAATTTTAACTTATTTAATAATGGTTAATGAAGTTTAAAAAATAATAAACAATAAAATTTAACTTATTTAATAAGGGTTAATGAAAAATTGGGACCATTTTACTTATTTAACAAATTTGTTATCTAAATTTAACTTAATTGAACAATGGATTTTAACTTATTTAATAAGGTTTAATGAAATTTAACAAATAATAAACAATAAAATTTAACTTATTTAACAATGAATCTTAAGTTATTTAATAAGAGTTAATGAAATTTAACAAATAATAAACAATAAAATTTAGCTTATTTAACAATGAATTTTAACTTATTTAATAAGGGTTAGTGAAAAATTGGGGCCATTTTACTTATTTAACTAATTTGTTATCTAAATTTAACTTAATTGAACAATGGTTTTTAACTTATTTAATAAGGGTTAATGAAATTTAACAAATAATAAACAATAAAATTTAACTTATTTAACAATGAATCTTAACTTATTTAATAAGAGTTAATGAAATTTAACAAATAATAAACAATAAAATTTAACTTATTTAACAATGAATTTTAACTTATTTAATAAGGGTTAGTGAAAAACTGGGGCCATTTTACTTATTTAACTAATTTGTTATCTAAATTTAACTTAATTGAACAATGGATTTTAACTTATTTAATAAGGGTTAATGAAATTTAACAAATAATAAACAATAAAATTTAACTTATTTAACAATGAATCTTAACTTATTTAATAAGAGTTAATGAAATTTAACAAATAATAAACAATAAAATTTAACTTATTTAACAATGAATTTTAACTTATTTAATAAGGGTTAGTGAAAAATTGGGAGCATTTTACTTATTTAACAAATTTGTAAGTGAAAATAGCTTCGTTGACATGATTCCCGCAGTGAGCCGTTACATCGACCTAGATAAAATCGAAAAGTTTACTCACCCGCGTGGAACCGTGGAATGGATGACTCAGATGAATTCCTCTGGAATGGACGGACACACAAATTCATCGCACTTAAGGTTCGCTTGGAAACATCAGGGCTTCTGAACGGTAAATGGAGGGAAGAGCAGCCAATAATTTCAGAAGGAAATGGGACAGTTTTTCGGATTTCCAACTTTTCACGCAAGAAACGGTGTCACAAATTTCCTCCGTGAGTGGGAAATCGCAAAGGAGGTCTCGAGCTGCGTTCGAGGGATTAAAAAAGGGTCGAAGAGAAAACTGGTGTGACAGGTTCAAGGTTGATGATTCCTTCTCTTCCTTGTCCACGCAACCGTAGCGTCATAAGTGGCTCCCCCCCCCCCCCCACCTCCCCACTGCTTTTCGCTTTCAATTGTTACGGACTTTGGAAAACACAATTGTTGCAGACCTCGGAAAACACAATTTAGGAAAGTTCAAGTTAATAAATATGTGCGCAAAACAATGAAGGAGAAATACGGATAGATCTATTTTATTTTTTTTCCTTGAAAAAAGACATTAAATTAGAGAACATTTAAAATGCAGGGGTCAGGTGACCTGGAGTGGAGGTTAATGAGTAAAGTTAATAAATGTGTGCGCAAAACTTTTTAGAAGAAATATGGATTTTTTTTCTTAAAAGAAAAGATATTAAACTAAAAAGCATTTAAAGCACAGGGATCAGGTGACCTGGAGTGGAGGTTAATGAGTCAAGTTAATAAATGTGTGCGCAGAACTTTGGAGAAGAAATATGGATTGTTTCCTTAAAATACGACATTAAACTTAAAAGCGTTTAAGAGACAGGTATCTGGTGACCTGGAGTGGAGGTTAATAAGTAAAGTTAATGAATATGTGCGCAAAACTTTGCAGAAGAAATATGGATTTATTTTGTTTATTTTTTTTTTTTTTAAAAACGACAGAAAGATAAAAAGCATTTAAAACACAGGTATCTGGTGAAATGGAGTGGAGGTTAATGAGGGGTAAAGTTAATAAACGTGTGCGCAAAACAATGAAGGAGAAATACGGATATATCTATTTTATTTTATTTTTTTTTCTTAAAAAAAAGACATTAAACTAAAAAGCATTTCAACTACAATGATCTGGTGACCTGGAGTGGAGGTCAATAAGTAAAGTTAATGTGCGAAAAACTTTAGAGAAGAAATATGGATTTATTTTGTTGATTTTTTTCTAAAGAAACGAAATAAAACGCGTTTAAAATACAGGGATCTCTAGACCTGGGATGGAGGTTAATAAGTAAAGTTGATAAATATGTGCGCAAAAGTTTGGATAAGAAATATAGATTTATTTTATTTATTAAGTTTTTTTCTTAAGAAACGACATTAACTTAAAAAGCATTTAAAATACAGGGATTTGGTGACCTGGAGTGGAGGTCAATAAGTAAAGTTAATAAGCGCAAAACTTAGGAGAAGAAATATGAATTTATTTTGTTGATTTTAATCTTAAGAAACGACAGAAAAATAAAATGCATTTTAAACACAGGGATCTGAAGTGAAGGTTAATAATTAAAGTTAATAAGTAAGGTTTATAAATTTGCGGTCCAAACATTGGAGGAGAAATATGGGTTTATTTTGTGTATTTTTTTCTTAAGAAATGACAGCAAAATACAAAGCAATTAAAACCCAGGGATTTGGAGTGAAGGTTAATAAGTAAAGTTAATAAATTTGCGGGCCAAACTTTGGAGGAGAAATATGGATTTATTGTATTTATTTTTTTTCTTAAGAAATGGCAGCAAAACACAAAGCCTTTAAAATGCAGGGATCAGGATTGGAGGTTAATAAGTAAAGTTAATAAATATGTACGCAAAACTTTGGTCAGGGTTCGCAAGCTCTTAAGCCACACCCCATTTTGCAAGGACTTTCCTGGTTAGAATCCCCTGTTAGTGGTTAGAGTGTCTGACTTCCACCTGGATGGTCGCGCGTTCGATACCCGTTGAAGACCACCCATGTACACTTGGGGATACGTGTATGTAAAATCAGTGGACCCTACTACCTCGCCCCGTGCACAAGCAATCCTAAGACCTCGGCTAACAGGTAGGGGTCTAGTAGAGAAAAGTATACCATAGAGTAGGGGCCGTGGTAACCTTGCGGTTAGGACCTTGGACTTCTACCTGGAAGGTCGCGTGTTCGATACCCGCTGAAGACCCACTATGTACACTTGGAGATACGTGCGCAAGCAATACGATTAGCCGATGCCTTACATCGGCTAACAGGTAGGGGTCTGGCAGAGAAAAGTATACCAGAGAGTTTTGTTACTTCTTAATGAATTTCGCGTTGGGCTGCTTGTAATAACTTTCTAATGTGTAGAACTATTACAGCTCTAGATCAGAATTTTAAGTTAAATATGACATTTAAGTATAAAATGCATGCTTCTTAAAGAGCATTTTTCGGAGGATATGGAGCACATTTGTCAACAAATTTCTCTCTTTTCAGAAAAGAATGAACATCAGGTGAAGTGATGGAAAACCATTAATTAAAAATGCACGCAGAAGATTTCAGCGTGCATTAATTTTACCAACTCCTTCACAATATCACATAGTATTGCATTAGGGGTGCGACCAGGGAGGTAAAACGTTCCCTGTTTTCAAAGAATACTGCCGATCCTAAACTGTTAAAAAGAACTACTTAAAAATGAGAAGACAAACATAGTCGGGGCCTCAGTGACTGAGCGGTCTAATCGACTGGTTCCGGTACCTGCCAGCGCGCAGTGAAGAGGCATCGGTTCGACTCCGACTTTCCCCTGGGTGTATTTCCTTCTTTGTATGGTAAATCTGTTGTACTGTCTTGTTCTATCTGTCATATTAGACGAGAGTTTGAGGCACATCCTTGAGAATAGCAAATAAACTCGAATATTTATGTGACTTGAAATGGTCGTTAACAAACAAACAAAATCATTTTTTAAGTGCGATTGTTTCAAACACGATTTATCAAATATGAGTCTACATGCATTATACAGGGTGGAACGCGGTAAATTGCTTTTTTAGAATTCACGCTGTGGCGGAGCTGTTGGTCGAAGAGAGGGGAGAGTGGGCGTGGTTTATAGTGACCGACGATGGGAGGTTTGTACAGTAGCCCCTCGTTATATCGCGCTTGTCGGGGAGCAACAAAAAAGTGCGATATATCCGAATGCGCGATATAAGCGATAGAAATAACTGAAAACGTACAAGTAAATTGAGCGGATCTGTGTGTGTATGCCACCAGAGCATGGTGTGAAAACGATGTGGAAAATAAAGTAACCATTTTCTTCCCATAATATTCCTTTACCTATCTCTCCCTTTGGTATACAATCCCCTTGGTTAAGGGGATTGTATAATTTGTATTTGTTCAGCCAAGTGCGAATCCTATCTGTACTAAAAGGTATCTAGAAATGATTGTATTTTTTCTCCTTGGGCAGTAAACATCTGCATTTTTTATTCAACCGTTTAACTACCGGAATAAATTCAAATATGTTTGTCTGAACGCGAAAAAAAAAGGTATCCAAAAATTGCATAAATGGCGATACATCTATTTATATGTATTTTCTTACAGTAACTTTCGCCGTAGCAAGTTTTGTTATTGGCTAACCAATAAAAAAAGTAAATTATGTCAATTAACGTCAATACATCGCTTATTGACGCTACCTGCACCACAGGAAAGTTTCGCCAAATCGCTTATTGACGTTACCCGTACCACACAAAAGTTTCGCCAAATCGTCTATTGACGTTACCCGTAGTTAAAGGCTTAATTGTCGTTAGGATCACTACAAAAATAACAAGTAAAACGTCAACTGGTTTGAGTAGAATCATTCTGCAGGCATGGAACTGTAAGACTACGCCCACTCTCCCCTCTCTTCGACTAACAGCTCCGCCACAGTGTGAATTCTAAAAAAGCAATTTACCTCGCTCCTCCCTGTATAATGCATGTAAACTCGTATTTGATCATTCGTGTTTGAAACAATTGCACTTTAAAAATGACTATGTTTGTACTCAGAACTGTAAGAGAACTCAAACTTACAATTTTCGGAGACATAGAAAAAGCGCGACATATCCGAATGAGCGATATAACGAGGCACGATATCGCGAGGGGTTACTGTATTCATCTGCTGTTTAGTTGCCATGATGCAGTGGACACGTGAGGAGCGCTGATGCTGTGTGGAAGTGTATTTCTCCAATTTCCACTCGATCATTGCAGTGTAGTGTGCTCTTACCGGTTTTAACCCCATCTTATTATTTTTCCTGGTGTATTGCACCCGTCCCATCACTATGGAAGACCTACAGATCAATATTGAGGCTGAAATTGTAAGAATACCAGAAGACATGCTTGAAAAATGGCATGAGAGTTTCTGAAAACGTCTGCCGCAGTGTGGATTGGGAAGGTAGACATTTGCCAGATACACTGTTTAAAACCATGTGCAGTGAAACCCCTCAAATCCGAACTTCGATAATCCGAAATCCCGGGGAATCCGAACGAGCTTCTCTTAACAAATTTAAGTTTGAAAAACACCCGCAAAAAAGAGAAACTTGTTTGTTTTGCAATTAAACAATTACGACAACCTTATTTTATAGAATTAGTTTAAAAATTAACAAAGTACATTTAGCTTACCTAACAAACTAAATGTGTCTGCATACTTATGTCATGCAGGAATGAAAGGAGGTAAAAGTTGGTTATTGAAATTTTTTATATTAATAGCTTTGTAAAAACAATCAAATAACAATAGAAACCCACAAATTAGCACTTAATCTTTCACTTGAAATCATTTATCTTCAATTGTCGAAGTGACGAGTGTTCATTATTATGCCGTAACGAGGGTTCATTATTGTGTTTCGGATAATCCGAACAAATTGAAATCCGAACAGGCTACATCCCCAATTAGTTCGGATTTGAGGGGGTTTCACTGTAATTAGAAACTTCCATTATTGTCCAAGATGATTTTTTTAAAAATGTAAGATTCTACGTGTTCATTATATTTTTATTTCAATCCCAAATCAGCAAATTATCGCTTTCCACCCTGTAATGAGTACTTGTATTTTCCAAAATTGAAATTTCGTGACTTGCAAATATTCTAATATGTATATATATATATATCCAATGGCAGATTAGAAGATAACCGTAGACAGAAAAACAAGCAATATAACTAGAACATGAAACAAAAACAACAGAAAACACAAGTATTAAAACTGAACTACAGTAAATCTACAAATCGTTCATTTTGTGTCGAGTTCTGCAGTATTTCTTCCACAATTGTCCCGAGTCCAGTGCAGAGCAGTGACCTAATGGTTCACGATTGTTACGCAGTTGGCAGAGAGGACTTGAGAATTTTTTTATTTGATATACACACTTGGAATAGGCTAATAAACGTGCATGTAAAATCCGTGGACCCTGAGTTATTGAGGCAGTTCCAAGGGTACCGGAGGCTTTTCTACTTCCCCCCTACCCTGCTAGCACGAATCCTTAGGGATACCCTCCCCCGGGCACATGTAAGTGAAATTTACCATCGGCTCGCTCCCCCCCCCCCCCCGGAGGTAGATTAGCTGGGCGCCAGCACAGCCTTACTACATTGCTGTGTGGACCTGGATCTCCTTGATACCCCTATGCTTTAAGAGTATCATTGGGGGGTTGTGGTTCCCTAGGGTACCGGAGGCTGGCGAAAATTTCCCTCCCCTTCAACCGCAGGTCCAAAAAGCAAGGTGACGTGCTTGTGCTGTCGCCATCTGGTGTTATCTGACTACAGCGTGTTAGGGAAAATGCAGCCGCCCCCCCCCCCCACCAAGCGACCCTTCACAAATAGCGAGCATTTCCCGTGGGGCATACCGGCGAGGCAACTGCTTCCACGTTAAAAAAAAACAATTCTAAGGTTTGAAAATGCACAAATAGGCGCATATTTTCCTCATTTTTAAGTGCCCATTTTTAACAGTGTATTATGGTAACATATATGCCGTCATCGTGGTGTCGTGGAAGGCGCGGGACTCGTACGCCCCAAGTCACAGGATCGAGCCCGGCAGAGTCGTTGGATTTTAAAGATGAGGAAAATCGTCTGCGCCCATGTCATGTGGTTATGTGGCATGCAAAAGGTCCCTTCAGTACACATTTGGCTTGGATACTATCGGCAAAATTAAATTCCTAGTGCAATTTGCATCAATTAGAGCTCAGGTGCCGCCATCCAGGGGAAACTGAGCGTCAAAATGCTCAGACTGGTAATGACATGCACCAACAGTGGTGCTACTTGAATGGATGCCGATTTCCGGGGAATGCACTAGGTCTGCAAAGGTTAGTAACCATACACAACCCCATTCGAGGGAAAAAAAAATGGTAATATATATAAATATTACGGTGAATGTCCGAAATCGGAAAATATCGACATACGTGAAATAGAAAATGTCGACAATTACCGCTGAATGTTGACATTCACTATCTATCAGACTGGAGAATGTCGACATTCTCCAATTTCGGAGTTTCGCCGTAACATATGCACGAAAGACTAAATCCCCCATCCCTCCCTTTACGAAAAAACTTTGTTGCGCCTCTACGTTGCAAAATGTTATACATTTAAAATTTTAAATTCAGAGTATTTTTACTTTTCGAAAAAATAACAAAGAAAACCAAAAAAAAAAAAAAGAACAGGAAATGTCATCCAAGACAAACTTCCAGCTTCACTTACATTTGATTGAAAAAGATTGATCTAAACATTGCATTTCTCACTGTAATCAAAACGCTTTGCATAAAGCAATTTCTGTCATTTTGTTTGGAATTCTGGCAACACCAATAAAATGAAGCTCTTGCATCTGTCAATATCCATTCACCTTGAATGAAGAGCTTCACTGCCATTCAAAGAAGATCTGTTTGAGCAATTACATTGAAGGTTACTTCACTGTCAAATGGTTAAACACTAAACGTGAAGCATTCAGACACAGAAAAATTGGGCATGTTATTGCATAATTTCTTCATTTCCTTCTGATAAGCATCGATTGATGTCTGGAAGACGATCAGTGATTTTTTTCTTTCTTTTTTTATGTACATAACTTAGAACCAAATCTCATAATTGCCCGTTATTTTCTTTCATGCGTTACTAAACTAGGTGAAAATCAGCTTAACTGTTACAGAAAAATGTGTTTTTGTTTGCATGGCACATTAATAAAATGCGTCAAAAATGTGATTTTGTCGAAAATAGAGGGGAAGCATTAATATTGGGTAGTTGAAAAAGTTCTCGCTGTTTTACAACAAATCGCGTTACCGTAACTGATTGCGTCAGTTTATGATAGTGACACAACTGTTTACAAGTACTATAAGGGGCCGTTCATAAATAACGTCACGCTTTTTCCCATATATTTGACCCCCTCCCCTCCTTTATCACAATATGTCACACTTCAGCGGCCCCCTCCCACCCTTTGTCACATGTCACGCTATGTTGCATAATGCTTGACGTCACACTCAGAAACAGGTACCTATTAGTATTCTATTTTACAATGAAAAAATTTATTATTATTGCATTAATGTAGAAGCAATAAAATTTTCTAGTTTGTTAATTAGCTCACCAAGCGCCATTATTGACAGCAAAAGGAACTAAGTGACCGTTCATAAATGATGTCACGCTTTTTTCCCACGTATTTGACACCCTCCCCACCTTTGTCACATGTCACGCTATGTTGCATAATGCATGATGTCACACTTCTTGTTTCCCTCTCCCCTCCCCTTGTCACACTTTATCACAATTTCAAGAAATCCCCTTTTCCCCTCGAAGAGTGACATCATTTATGAATGATCCCTACGCAAGCTCGAAATTTAGAAAAATCGTATTCAGTAACACCAAATATCGTGCTCAGTAACACCAAAAACGTTTTAAGTAACATCAAAAATTGTGTTAAGTAACACCAAAAATCGTGTTAAGTAACACCGAAAATCGTGTTAAGTAACATCAAAAACGTTTTAAGTAACATCAAAAATCGTGTTAAGTAACACCAAAAATCGTGTTAAGTAACACCGAAAATCGTGTTAAGTAACGTCAAAAACGTTTTAAGTAACATCAAAAATCGTGTTAAGTACAATCAAAAATCGTGTTAAGTAACATCAAAAATCGTGTTAAGTAACATCAAAAATCGTGTTAAGTAACATCAAAAATCCTTTTTAAGTCACAACAAAAACCGTGTTAAGTAACACCAAAAATCGTGCTCAGTAACACCAAAAATCGTGTTCAGTAACATCAAAAATCGTGCTCAGTACCACCAAAAATGGTAGCAACTGAACGCAAATTTTTTACAGTGCATTAACGTTCCCCAAATCCCATCAAATTGCAACATATCTATCGCCAATTTGATATCTGGTGTCAATTTCATCTTCATACCTTAACTCAGCCATTATTTCGCTTCCGGTAGAATCTTCCGGATTTTTCTGTACTATGGGCCAGACTAACGTAAGTCATATTATACTTCACTGTTAAAATTTTGCGCTTAGTTGCCACCATTTTTGGTGCTACTGAGCACGGTTTTTGGTGTTACTGAGCACGATTTTTGGTGTTACTGAGCACGATTTTTGGTGCTACTGAGCACGATTTTTGGTGCTACTGAGCACGATTTTCGGTGCTATTGAGCACAATTTTTGGTGTTAGGTGGGGTAAAGAAAAAAATAATTCATTTTTTGATCTATGTTAAATTTTTTTCCTGTGTCTGCTTAAAAAAATATAGACAGTATAATGTTTATTAGAACATGAAATTTTTTAACTCCGTTAAGTACGAAATTTCATTGCGATTGCTGATTTCTATGGAAATAGAAGCAATGAGCAACCGTAATGAATTTTTTATGTGCAGGTGAGTTAACGAACATCATATGCAAAAAAAAACATTTTGCTGTCGGTATTTTTTTAGGCAGACACTTAAAACAATTTAAAATTCATCAAAAAATGAATAATTTTTAACTTTACACCAACTGAACACCAAAAAAGGTGCTCAATAGCACCAAAAATCGTGCTCAGTATCACCAAAAATCGTGCTCAGCAGCACCAAAAATGGTGCTCAGTAACGCCAAATTTTTTTTTAGTATACTTTAAAACTAAAAAGAATGACTTCGCTGGATAGTAACAAAGCTGTTACATGAATTAGGATAAAAACATGATTTTTAAGATTAAAAAAATGTGTATGCTGTATCCCTTTTTAGTTAATTTTCGTACAGTTAATCAATCACCATTTTTGGACTTAATCCGGTCCTGAAGTTCACATTTGTTATTCGGCCTTTTTTTAAAGTACACAGCAGTTTCATATTAATTTCTGCACCGTAAAAAAATTGCGTGAAGTTGCCAAAATTTTTGGTGTTGCTGAACACGATTTCTGGAGTTCAGATGGTGTAAAGTTAAAAATTATTCATTTTTGATACACAGTTGAACTTCCTTAATACGAACACGGTTAATACGAAATCACGGCCAAACCGAACATTTGGTTCATTAAGCTTGGTTTACTATTTAATTACACGAAATATCTCACGCATATTACGAAGGCTAAAATACACATTTCGGCTAAGACGAACAACATTTCTGACCTATTCACGAGAAATTTGCAGGATGAAATTTAAAGTACCCAATAGACAACTAACCAATAAGGATTTCTTCCAAAAATGTTAAATTGCTACAGTTTAAAAGTCAAGCTTACTTTTTCTCGATGTAAGATAAATGACCCGGTAGTGGACACTTAGATCTTTAAGCTCCTAAAATAAGCGAATGTATCATTTAACTTGAATGAAATGATCAGAACCTATAGCAAATGGTTCCTAGTGCTGGTTAATAGAACTAAAGTTGGCGTGGAGCATCTATGCAAGTACATGGATCATAGTTTTTAACAGCTGCCTCCACAATGGTCACATTTGCTGATCTTTACTAAAGCCGATCCATAAGAAGGTGAGGGATTTGGACAAAATTTATGGGAAAGAAGCGTGACATCATTTATGAATGGTCCCTTAGTCATTTTTAAAATTATTTCTCCAAGTTAACAGCATAAACTAGATGATATTCATTTCTGTCCACTACTAATGCAAATACGTGTCTTATAAATGTCCACTATAGATATAAACGAAGCGTTTAGTAAATTTGGCGTAAAAATCCTCATTTTTCATCAAATGACATTTTATAGGTAACTAATTTTTAGAGAAATAGTTGGCGATGAAGCTAAATATGCAAATATTGATGTAAATCCCTTGAAAAAATTTTGCCACGTAAAAGAGTAAAATTTTCTTAACTGTGTCCACTACCGGGTCATTTACCCTACTAGTAAGATTTAAAAGTGTATATTAGTAAAAATAAATGATTTGTTTTCACTATTTATTTTACTCTTTATTATAAATAGTAGTAATTATTTTTAAAATATAAACATGCATTTCTAATGCTTTTTTAACACAATTTTACTAATTCACGGTTGTTATGAATAAGGGCTGATACGAACAAATTCGCGAATTTTTGTCAGTTCGTATTAAGCGAGTTCAATTGTATATTAAAATAAAATAATTTCAACTTTACACCAACTGATCGCCAAAAATGGTGCCAATTAAACGCCAAACTTTTACAGCGCACTTAGCCATTACTTTCTTCCTGATGTAATTACTGCGTGGGAATAAGTTAACACTGTTAAAATTCTTTTTCCGTCAAACAATACAGCAATTATCCTTGTAGCCTGCCACTTGAATTGAAATCTTGAAGAAAAATTTTGCGTGAAGATTATTCGACCTTGAATAAAGTTTCGGATAATAGAATTGAACGTAAAATAAATCCCCTCCCCACGCGTCTACCTCAATCAAGTTGAAACAACATTAAATGTTTTTTTCTGTGTTCAATCATTTGAACAATTTTTTTTTTTTTTTGGTTGTAGCAAAAAAAGTACTGTTAATTTTTTGAAAATGGTTTAGCTTTCTGTAACCGGAAGGAATATTAACTGTAGAACAAAAACTTTAAATTATGGCAGAGGGCAAGTTTCAAGAAATTCCTGAATATTGGAAGAAAAGTAAGCATTGAAAATTTAAACATCAACTTACAATTTTGATTAAGCAGGTATTTAGTACTTTTTTTTGGACATTATGTGTATATAAAGTTATTTAAATAACCTAAAAAGCAAAAAAAAAAAAAAAAAAGCTGTTTGGAATTGTGTCAACTACTGAAACCTTACATGACATAATATTGAAGAATTGACATGGGGCGTCAACTTGTGGCTAGTAATATAATTTGATAATACTGCTTTATTTGAGCGATATTTAGCTGCTTACAAAGAAAAACCTTCTATTATAACCTCTGAAACATTTTTAAACTATCAAATCCAATAGTTGACAGAGGATGTCAACTATTGGAGTTGCAATGTGTCAACTACTGAATGACTCCCTCTTTCATTTTTTAGATGCCTCCAACAAAGGGAAATTTTAGAAATTATACACAAGAGGCGATGAAAGCGGCTGTGGAAGATGTAGGGTTACATAAAACACCATATAAAACTGCAACCAAAAAAATTAACGTTCTAACAATCACTTTGAAGTAGAGTGCCAACAACTAAATACTTTTGTTTTCGCTTGGTCTCAACTACTGACCCATTGTCCTTTAAAAAAATCCTATTCATTTTATTAATGTAATTCTTGTAACAATATGATAGGGAAATAGTTTGTGCAACTATCACTAATTATAAGTTTCCCCTGCAGTGAATTCGGTCCAAGCAATATTAACATACAGACAAAAGAATCCTTAATGTGCAACTACTTGCTTTGGAATGCACCGCCAGAAGAAGGTTACTAAATCAAATTCGGTATACATTAGTTACACATTGCAAATACGTATTTTATAGAAGGGTTAGAGCTCGCTGCAGGTTACTGATTGAAATTTGTTGTATACATCTGTATGCGTAAAAGTGAAATAACACTCACTAATTAATCACGAAATCTCAGAACGTATAAATACTAGAAATTTGAAATTTGATAAGTTGATTTCTCGTGAGCAGTATGTATTCACTAAAAAATGATTTTTAAAAATTCTAAAAAGCTTCCTTTTTTTTGTAATTAATTTTTAAACATAATTCACATGAATTGCCTAATTGTGGGATGAAAAATTTCTTGCATATCTGAACATCATATATCATTCGAAAAAGTCTTTTTTCTACACAAACGGAGGTATGTGTCAATGTTTCAAGTTTCTAAATTAACTAGAGTGTGAATTTTCGGCGTTTTTAGAAATTATTCCTCACGGGAGATAACTAATTTCTTCCTCGCAAACCATATCTATATATATATATATATATAGTATTTATTTCGCGGAGAATTTTTCCTTATTAAATATTAACAGATTCTTATCACTTCCTCGTACAAATTAGAGAAAGTATTGCATCTACGAAAAATTTCGCACTCAAGTATATTAACTTCCTATTTTAATTACTGCGGCAGTTTTGAACTGCTTTTACCAGTGAAAAAAAAAACGGAACACAGAACGAAATTATAATATCAATGGAGGCAATTCAAGCAACGCCATTGGTCACGTGGCAGCGGTGAAAGCAATGTAAACAAAGGAAACCGTAGTATCACTTTACTTAAATTAACACTTAATAAAACACGATAACTACAGTAATAATTAATAAATTTCTTTTATAATGATTAAATTAAATGTAAATACTGGGTTATAATCAGAAAAAGCTGTGAAAATAGTTTAATTAATTTTAAGATAACTAATTTTGCCTCGTGAACTCCATGTAGAATTCAATTGAAATCTTAGTAAGCAAAGAGCAGATATCACGTGACAACGATGATCGCTCATGAGTCCCTCTAGTGGTGAATTGCCTCCATTGAGCAAATATTTATATACTAATGTACGTAGGGCTCGACCGATGGCGTTTATTGGCCGATGGGCCGATGCCGATTGTTGGCCGATTGTTTCGTGATCGACCGATGGCCGATTGCCGATTATTCTCCTCTTCCATCGGCCATCGGCCGATGGAAAAAAAGTCGCTTTAAACCATTAAAACGTCTAGAATGCTTGTCAAAAATGTCATTTAAATCATTTATTTATTTTTCTGTTTATAAAAACATAAATGCATTATTCAAGCACCGTAAAACTGTTTGGGAGAAGTTTACATAATATTTAAAACTAAAAGAATCACTCGCGATTCTAGTAAAGTGATTAAATTATTTTGAAGTTAAAAAAAATGCTACGTCAGAGGATTTTTAATTCTTTTTTGTTATCTTTGCAAAAAAAAAAACTCAACATCTATTGGATCGGATCGGATCTAATTCTCTTTCTTTCAACATTTTCTCTTTATAACACCTGCACTGGAAACGCCAAGTGCAGCTGCCTTTATTTTCTTGCTTTTTTCATGGAGAGAAATGCAGATGTTATAATACAGACTAGCAAATAATCTAGGTTTGTATCTTTAACGAAATTGTCAAACCCCTCCTCTCAGATTTTTTTCTTACCCCCCCCCCCCCCCCGTTTTTAAAAGAAAAGCGGGAACGATTATATGTTCATTTTTCATTATAAAAGTTATTTTAACTAAAAATAACTATTTTCCTAAAATAAAAATAGAATATTAAAAAATTTTGCTCCCAGTAACACCCCCCTGTTCATAACCAAGAGACACTGAATATTGCTTTAAAAACATAGACGTGAGATTTTTTTGTCATTACAAATGAATGCTG
This sequence comes from Octonoba sinensis, assembly GCA_038502835.1. Taxonomy (NCBI): domain Eukaryota; kingdom Metazoa; phylum Arthropoda; class Arachnida; order Araneae; family Uloboridae; genus Octonoba; species Octonoba sinensis. The sequence goes on along the minus strand of CM076606.1, from coordinate 104,578,581 downwards.
GGTCTTAAGAACTAATCTTATTAGCTTTTCTTTTCTTGTGAGTTGAAAATTACACTGAAATACTTGACATGTTCTTTATATTTTCATGAGCACAATGTAAGGTCACCGAAGTAAACCAATATTTTGATCACCAGCAGTTTTCTGTTGACAAATAATCTTCTGAAAAACAAGTGATCGTTTATAAAAATTAAGATGTATTTAAAATATATATATATACATTGTCAATTTTTGAAATTAATGAAATTGTAGCATTTTTGTTAAGGTATTATTCCACCCTATCGCTCGAACTCGTTTTTTAAGAATTAAATTTTTGAAAATTGCAAGTCAAACTTGGACACACAAAATTTCGATCAATAAAGATTTATACTGAAAAATTGATTCATATTTTTATCAATATGTTCTATGTTGTAAACTAGCAAAAAAATAACAAGAAATATTCTAAACTGGAAGCAGATGCAACGAGATTGTTGTACAATAGCATAAAAACTGTCAACTGTCTAACACGTGGCATCAAAGAAGCCAAAAAAAAAAAAAAAAATGCGAAACGAAGTATAAAGTATGGGGGAAAATTAAAATAATTAAACGTATCAAAAAGTTAAGCTGTATTTTGAAAAAAAAAAAAAAAAAATGCATTGAACAATCTTTGAAAATAATGCAATTTTAGTATTTTTATTATGATATTAAATCCTGTCGCGCGAACTCGCATTTTGAGAATTCAATTTTTAAAAATTGCAAATCGAACTTGGTCACATAAAATTTCGATCAATAAACATTTATAACAGATTTTTTTTTTCTTTTTTTGACCAATCTTTTCTATGTTGTAAACTAAAAATGAAATAATGAGAATAACTGCACTACTATAAAAGCAGATGCAACGAGATTGCACAATTGCGGAAAAACTGTAACACTTGGGATAGAAGCAAAAAAAAAAAAAAAAAGGAGAAAAAAGTTTACGCTGGTAAAAATTAAAATTACTAGAGCAAAAAAATAAAAAAATCGTGTTTTTGGTAGTAACACATGCAGACTTCGTAGCTGCTCGTTAAGATACAACTTTTCATTCATACCTATACTTTTACATATAATGAACACAGAGAAAGTTTTCTTCGCAATTGGCTGATCATATTATGCTTTCAGATTTATTTTTATTTTGAACGACAATAATTGCGCATAATTTTCTGAAATACATTTATCCTCTCATATTGTGTAATACAAAGAAATTGGCTAGCAGGTTTTTGAAAGCCGTATTGAATAGTCTTTAAATGGTTATCAGTTACTTTATTGTTAAGCAATTTTCAATACATTCATGATAATACTATTAAATAACAGCAGTTAAAAGAAAAATGACATAGATCATGAGTAATAAAGTTATTTTAAATATATATGTTAATTGAATTATGTCAATTCCATTTATTGTAAATTTAATTATTACAGCAAAGTGGAACAGTTAGGTTGTGAAGTGACTTAACAAATAAAGATTAGTTGAACAATTATGTAATTAAGTAAATAATTAATGCAACAATTTTTTATTGTTATTGACAGACTAATAGCATAATACTAATAAGTAATATTGCATTGTATAGCATAGCTGACTTCAGTTAGGTTCAGCAGATGGATTATCATTTAAGAGTAGCGACTTTTTTTTTATTGCTGGTCTCATCTAAAGCAATTACACTAGTTAAATATTTAGAATAAAATCCTAAAATATCAAGTAAGAAAGGTCGAAGATTAGGCCTTTGTAAAAGAAAACGATTCAATAAAATAAACAATCAAGGGGAAATATCTTCAAGTATTACAATTAAGTACAATAAATGAGAAATTAAAAATAATTACTTAAAACGCTTCATAATATGCAGTTCAGAGTTACAAGATTATTTTTTAAACTTGTAACTGACAATACATGGGTGCGAACCCCCTAAGCAAGATGGTGCTTACTAATAGGTACGAAGTCCCCCAAAAAAGACAACCCCCCAAAAGGGCTAAAACTCGATGAAAGCATGCCCCCTGTCCAGGGGGTGTCAAAAATTTCATCAAAAAATTTAATAGCGTAGTCTACGCCATGAACTTCCCTCGTGGACACCCCTGGATAAGAGCAATTTTTCTTTAAATATCCCTTTAAACATTTTTATTTAGATGACATACTCCTTGACAACAAAAAGCAATGAGTATTCTCAGTCGGGGGGGGGGGGGGGACAGAACCGTCCGAAAACTTTTTTAATTTTACATGATCGTCCCTCCATTTTTCAAAAGCCCTCCCCCCCCCCCACCACTATTTCATTACAATAACTTATGCTCGTATCTGTAAGTCTCCCCCCTCTCACCTCTTTTTTTCTTTTTTTTCTGGACTACACTGAATATTCTCGATTTTTAATACCAAGACTTTGCAACCGGCATTTCTTCGATGAAATCTACCAAAAGCTTTCGGATTCTCTGATTTTCCTTAAATCCTTTCTTAAATTAATGTTTCCCCACTTTTAAATTAGAAATCAGAAATACGCTTTAGGGGTCATTCATAAATGATGTCACGCTTCGAGGGGGGAGGGGGGGTTCGTGAAATTGTGACGAAGTGTGATAAGGGGAGGGGAGGGGAAACAAGAAGTGTGACATCAGGCTTATACAACATAGCGTGACATGTGACAAAGGGAGGAAGGGGGCCCGTTGATTTGTGACAAAGGAGGGGAGGAGGTCCGTTGATTTGTGACAAAAGGGGGAGGGGGTCAAATATATCGGAAAAGAGCTTGACATCATTTATGAGCGGTCCCTTAGATAGTTTATTTACTTTTCTATAGAGTCTTAAACTCTATGGTGTACAAAATGGGTGTACTCTTGAACGCGTGGAGAATCAACAAAAAATCTTAGAGGGAAGTCTCCCTTCCTTTTAGGTATTTCAATTGTAACAGTTGTTCATGTGGCGCGAGTTTAATTTTCAGAAAGTACATTACTAGGTTTATAATATAGATTCTCTCTCACTCATTCCACTTTTAACTTTATCATTCTATACAAGCATAAGAAATTTAAACGTCTCAAAACAACAACAAAAAAAAAAAATATTTAAAAGCATAATCTAGACATAATATGAAGTTCAAAGTTTACTTTTGAGTGGTAAAAAATTAATGAGCGGACCAACGTTCTTATAGCACAAGTTGCAAAAATTACTCCATACACATGTTTTGGAATTAAAAGGAACCCCTTTATCAATGCGTTAAGAATTGAATTAAAAAATGTAAGTTATCCAAGTGAGTGTAAATCACTCAATTATTTGCATCCAGATGCGTACAACTCTATTCATTGATAAAAGGGTTCCTCTTGTCCCGAAATATGTTTTCTGAAATTTGGGCTATAATGACGTTTGTTTTCTTATTAATAACCTGAAGTACAAATAAATAAAACTAATGCATAAATAAATCAAACCAGTAAAGTTCGAGAAATAAGGGGAAAATGCAAATGTCAGCCCTCACTGGTTAAAAATATCATCTAAAGCATCAAACTCACGATTTCTATTTGCAGAATAATTAAATAGGTGACATGGAGTGAAAAAACAAATAAAATATATGCATATAAACCAAACGTGAATTTAGTAAATCCCTAAAATCATAAAATGTATGCATTCACTAATTTAATGCTTAGAAAAAACACTCTACAGCTTTCTGTCGTTTTATTTCATTTACGATGAAAAATTTCTTTAAAATAAATATATATAGGTTAGACACAATTAAACATCGGGAGACATATTTCCGATCAGTAATGCATGAACTAAAAATTTACAAAAAATAAATCATGATGCATGCTGGAAACCCGGCAAAAACACTGCTTTCGTAATGTATTCCCATACAAAACTAGTACATGCTTGCAGCGCACCAGTGAGAAAAAAAAATAACTATCGTTTGAACGCTTATTCCTTTGTTCTGGTGCCGCGTCTGGACAACCGCTATATGATCGCAGGCAGCCATGCTTTAACATATTCTATTTCGCGAGTATTCTGCTCAAAGAGAAATAATTTTAATAATGAAAGTTTTTGGGCAGTGATCGCTTAAACTATTTTTCCAAAGTTTTTATCAAATACTTTGTAGAATGACATTATTTTTGTTCTTTTTTCAACAGTTGTGGTGCCTGTTATTGTATGGAAATAGAAATCTAGCTATGGAGAAAAAAGAAAGTCAAACACAGAATGTTATCTGGAAAGTTGTCCCTGCGAGAAACATCGGCCTTGCATCGGCTTTTAGATGTTTTTCAAGGCCGATGGGCCGATGTCTTTCTAAAGTTAACATCGCCCACCGATGCCGATGGCCGATGGCAACTTTGTTAAACAATCGGCGCTGATGCATCGGTCGAGTCTTAAATGCAGGTTTTTTGAAATAACTACCAGTCATTTTCATCATGCGAGCCTGATATATTTATAAGAAAACTTAGTAACGCTATCATCAGTATGCGCTTACTCATGCAAGGCTCTCTTCAAGTGCGTAAGAGGGTTTACAACTACAGAGCTAATGCATACCCAACCAAAGTCCTCCATTTCAAAGCCTTGCCAATGGTCCTTGAAAAAAATCGAGAACTTATGCTCAATTTGAACTCATCTGGAAATAATTTGTTTGGCGTTTAGGATTTTTAAGAAGTTTTAATACTTTTTGAGGTTTTACTGACAATTTTAACTGTCTAAGGGGACAGCAAGAGGAAGTGGTTGAAGAAGTCAATTTTTCAGGGGAGGAAAATCGTAAGGAAAGCATTTCCTTTGCAGCAATTAAAGAGCTGGGTTACACCTGCAAGAAAACACAGAGAGGGGTGGAAAAATGGCATCCTAACACTGCTGTGGTCAACAAGAGCATCAACTTGTTCAACGACAGTGTTATTGACCATGTTAGAAAAATTCTGAAAAATCGTCAAAGGCAGACAACATTGGACAGGATTTTAGAGAAAGAAACCCAAGATTCTTCTAGTGCAAAAAGACAGAAAGAAGATGGACAGCAGAAAGGGAGAAGACACCTGAAGGGATGTTACCTCATGTTTTTATGGAAGGTGACTCCTCTTTTAAACAGTAAGATCAACATTTCTCTTCCTAATCTCAACATTCCAATTATGCCATCAGCTCACCTTAATACAAGCAAAGTGCAGTTAAATTGCTATTTATGTATAATTTCATGTACAGTACTGTACGTTTGTTTTTCATAGGTTTAAATAAGCAACCATCTGTGGGTCTGGAACGGATTAATCCAATTTACATTTTATCTTATGTGAAAAAATAATTCGCCATTCGCACAAATCTCCATTCGAACTGTCTTCTGGAACGAATTGTGCACGAATAGCGAGATTCCACTGTATGCATGTATATATATAGTATGAAATTTCTCCACAGCGCCATGCCGAGAGGACGAAGCTCTTCTTCACGTTCTTAAAACTTTTAGGACGGACATCGCCGTGCGGGTACAGCTAGTTAATGATATATCTCGAACACGTATTTAAGGTAGTGCAAGAGTACGCTTAACCCTCATTCAAGCAACACAACTTGTTTTCGTTTCTGGGAAGCTTCCCTTTGCACGTAGCCAAGGAAATTCAACTTCATTTAAAGCGTTCTCCGATTCTTAACGATTGTTATCTTAGTTGTTTATCAAGGAACTTTTAAATCAAAATGTTGAAGATTTGAAAAGATAAAGTACATTGTTTGACGAAGCTATCGGAAATAAACGTTGTGAAGCAAAAGTAATACACATTGCGAAAAGACCTGTTTTATTTCTGCAATCTTCAGTAAAATAGGGAAATAATTTCATAATAGCGAAGATTTCTCATTTAGGACATTACAATAGAAATGTATTGCGGTCGCATAAAATGTCATTTCAATTTTCTACATCATTGAGTAAGAAAGCAATTTGTGAATTATCTTCATCCGCAGTGATTCTGACACAAGAACACAAACGGGGAAAGTGTAGGAATCTGATACCTACTTTAATTAGGTTATTTAAAAATTTTAGATTCAAAAAGGGCAAAACAAAAGGAAAGAGAAGCTAGGAAAATAACTTTCCTAGCATGATTTAACTTATTTCTGTAAAACCACCTTTTTAAGCTGACCACCTGTCTAAGTTGACCAGCTTTTTAAGCTGATCACCTGTCTAAGTTGACCACCTTTTTAAGCTGACCACTTGTCTAAGTTCACCACCTTTTTAAGCTGACCACCTGTCTAAGTTCACCACCTTTTTAGGCTGAATACCTGTCTAAGTTCACCACCTTTTTAAGCTGACCACCTGTCTAAATTCACCACATTTTTAAGCTGACCACCTGTCTAAGTTGACCACCTTTTTAAGCTGAACACCTGTCTAAGTTCACCACCTTTTTAAGCTGACCACCTGTCTAAATTCACCACATTTTTAAGCTGACCACCTGTCTAAGTTGACCACCTTTTTAAGCTGACCACCTGTCTAAGCTGACCACCTGTCTAAGTTGACCACCTTTTTAAGCTGACCACCTGTCTAAGTTCACCACCTTTTAAAGCTGAACACCTGTCTAAGTTCACCACCTTTTTAAGCTGACCACCTGTCTAAGTTGACCACTTTTGTCAGGAGCGGAACTAGACCTATACAGTGAAATCTGTGTAGCACTTAGTGGTCAACTTAGGTGGTCAACTTATTGAGGGTGGGGATTTTTCTTACATGCATTCATTTCATATGCATTTATTCACTTATAAAATTTTTATAATATAGCTTCATTTAGTGACGTTATTTTAAAATTGTGATTAGCTTTTTTTCCACAATTGTATAAAATATCATTAAAGAAATTTAACCCGAATGACTTACAATGCATCCTGTACAACTTCCAAAGTAAAGTCTTGTTGTAGTTGTTGCTTATGCCACTTGGGTAATCCAAGCTCCCCTTCGTCGAATCGACCAGGAATTAAGATGGAACAAATACACCGTAAATACGCCACCTTCCTTTTTAGACCTATGAATGAAGGGAAGGGAAAATGCCCACCCATCGGTACACACGGAACTGCCTCGGGACTTCAGGGTCCACAGATTTTACATGCACGTATCCCCAAGTGTACATGGTGGGCCTTCACGGCTCGGATATCGAACCCGAGATCCTCCGATCCGAAGCTCGACATCATAACCGCTAGGAAACCAGGGGCGCAAAAGTAAAGTACGTAGTTAAAATTAAGATAAATATCATATTTATTATGTCAGTTACTTATTGATGCTAAAGATTTCCTAAAAATATATATTTTGAAAAATGGCTATGTCAGATCATAGAAAAAGAAGAAACTTATTTAAAGAATAAAAGAATGGTCATAGTAGTTTTGACATTCGGTTAACTTACAAAGAGGTTTAGGCAAATTTTATATTGATGTTTCATCCATCTAGACAAATACTGGTCTAACATTATAGCATAAAAAATATCATGGAGAAGCTATTTTAGTTTTTTGTAAATCTTTCCAAAAATAGATGAAGAAATAAATACAGTAATAATTAGGCGGTTAACTTAGAAAAAGTTTTTTATAATACTCACACCCAAATTTGGCGTACATAACTGGTCAACATTGGCAGGTGGTCAATTTACAAACGTTTCTCAACATTATTTAATATACTGATAATTTCGTTCCTGACAAAGGTGGTGAACTTAGACAGGTAGTCTGCTAACAAAGATGGTCAACTTTACAGGCTTTACTGTATTACATCATGTAGGGAAACCTTTGTAATTTGACCACCTATTTTGACCACTTGTCTGTATTGACTACTTATGTACGCCAAATTTAGGTGGGAGTATTATAGAAAACCCTTTGTAATTTCTCCACCTAATTATTATTATATTTATTTGTTTATCTTATTTTTGCAAAGATAAAGAAGAACTAAAATAACTTCTCCGGGATATTTTTATGCTATAATGTTAGCGCAGTATTTGTCTGGATGGATGAAACATCAGTATAAAGTTTGCCTAAACCTCCTTGTAAGTTAACCATATGGGAGAATTACCCCCTATGAGCACTCTTTCATTCTTTAAATATGATTACAGACACTCTCACCCGCAGTGGACCAGTCGGTAGAAGCTCGGTTCCCATAGAACACCGAAAGTGAAGAACCATCGACTTAGGTCAGTGTTTGGGAAGGTGACAACCACTCGCGGCTGGTTCCTGTATGGCCAGGTACACTAAAGGAAGCTGGTGCACGTTAAATATGTCGTGGCTCCAATGTCCTCCAAGTGAAACGATACCTCTGGAGGTGCCAATCCCAGGTGACGGACTCTCATCTGGGAGCTGGTTCAAAAAATTAAGAGACCTTTCAAAGGGGCCGAAATTGGACTCCTGCCTACAAGGGCCCCGTTAGACTCAGGAGCATAGTTTACCCATTCTTCATTGCCACGCGCGACAGACACGACAACAGCAACAGACACTCTTAGAGGTCTATCAGGAAAGCAGCTTTCCCTCTTGAGTTCTGCGCAGAAGTGTGCTTCGTCTGCCTAAGAACATCGCTTTGAGGCTCTTGACTTAAAATTACAAAACAAGCAAATAAACTAAAAAATCTATTCATCGAGTTGCCTGAGAGCAGTTTTCCTAGTTTCCACCTATGCATTTATCAAATGCAGAACAGCCGCTCTTGGAAGTCTATCAGGAAAGCAGCTTTTCCTCTTGGTCTCTGCAACGAAATGAACTTCGTCTGCCTAAAAACATCCCGTTGAGGCTCTTGAGTGATAAACTACAAAACCAGTAAATAAACTAAAAAATCTATTCATCGAGTTACCCGAGAGCAGTTTTCCCGGCTTCCACCTATTCGCTTACCAAATGCAGAGCAGACACTCTTGAAAGTCTATCAGGAAAGCTGCTTTTCCTCTTGTGCTCCGCACAGAAATGAGCTTTGTCTGCCTAAGAGCATCCCGTTAAAGCTCTTGAGTAATAAACTACAAAACAAGCAAAAAAACTAAAAAATCTATTCATCGAGTTACATGAGAGCAGTTTTCCCGGTTTCCATCTGTACGTTTATCAAATGCAGAGCAGTCACTGTTGTAAGTCTATCAGGGAAGCAGCTTTTCCTCTTGTGCTCCGCACAGAAATGAGCTTTGTCTGCCTAAGAGCATCCCGTTGAGGCTCTTGAGCTATAAACTACGAAACAAGCAAATAAACTAGAAAAATATATTCATCGAGTTACCCGAGAGAAATTTTTCCGGTTTCCACCTGTTCGTTTATCAAATGCAGAGCAGGCACTCTTTAAAGTCTATCAGGGAAGCAGCTTTTCCTCTTGTGTTCCGCACAGAAATGAGCTTTGTCTGCCTAACAGCATCCCGTTGAGGCTCTTGAGTGATAAACTACAAAGCCAGCAAATAAACTAAAAAATCTATTCATCGAGTTCCTTGAGAGCAGTTTTCTCGGTTTGCACCTGTTCGTTTATCAAATGCAGAGCAGACGCTCTTGAAAGTCTATCAGGAAAGCAGTTTTTCCTCTTGTGTTCCGCACCGAAATGAGCTTTGTCTGCCTAAGAGCATCCCGTTAAAGCTCTTGAGTAATAAACTACAAAACAAGCAAAAAAACTAAAAAATCTATTCATCGAGTTACCCGAGAGCAGTTTTCCCGGTTTCCATCTGTACGTTTATCAAATGCAGAGCAGTCACTGTTGTAAGTCTATCAGGGAAGCAGCTTTTCCTCTTGTGCTCCGCACAGAAATGAGCTTTGTCTGCCTAAGAGCATCCCGTTGAGGCTCTTGAGTGATAAAATACAAAACAAGCAAATAAACTAAAAAACATTTTCAAAAAGTATCATCCTATGTAAAACCGTGTTTTATAAGGCTATATAACACAATGTTTTATAATTCTGTATAAAAAGAGTTAGCCTATTTACAAAAACCACTTTATGCAAGCCTTTTTAAGTCGATTAAGCCCGTATAAAGCCAAGTTCCGCCGTCGTATTCAAAATTTTATCTCTTGGCCAATTTTTTGTCATGATTCATTTAAGAATGTTTTTTATAAGTTGAACTACTTCAAAAAATTTTGTTTGTATAAATTTTATGATGCTTTTAAGAAATGTTGTAATAGCTCGGGTATTTTTGACAGATTTGTTTATGATTTCAAACTAAAAGTTTTTACTATTGAGTATACTTTCCCCCACAAAAGTTTTTTTTTTTTTTAAGTATGAAAAAAGGCTTAATGTATCGTGAAAATATCGTTAAAAATTTTTAAAAAAATAAGTGAAGTAATTAAAAAAAGATTGAACAATTAAAAAATTCGAAGTTGGGTTTTGAGATGGGGAAAATGTGTGCCTGTAAATCTGTCTATTAGGAAGATCCGTCCTGTCTAGGAGTCCGTCGATCGAATACAGTTGGCGTAGCCGCGCCGAAATAGGTTTGCTGAGCGTCAGCCCAGCCTTACTATCCCTTGCTGTGTGGAGCCTGGTTCTCCTTTCACCTCTGCAGACCCCAGAACTAAGCACAAACAATTTTGACGCAATTTTTTCGTTCTCTGATTTAAAAAATGATTACAAAACAAAATAAATAAAAAACATTTTTTTTTAAATTTTAATTAATAATTAGTTCAAATAATAATTAATGCCCAATTTTCATGTTTAAAACGAAAAAACTCTCTGTTGATTGATTTCAAAAACAATTGGGTGTTTTAGCTTTTAAATTGCACAAACAGTAATTAATAAACAGTATTTTAAAATGTACCCAATTGGGTACACTTGGAATTAAGAGGTTATAAAAGAAATGATGCCCACTAGCGGGGGGTGCCGCAAACATCCAACGCCTGCTTCTTAAATTCAGATGACGAGTCAGACTCGTCCACCGTAACTTCGCCCAAGTTAGTAGATGAAGATTCACTCGTCTATTTGTACCCAAAGGGTTAATGGAGTTCGTTGACTTCTTTATAAATAATTTAATTGGAAATCAAGGACGCTGATTACTTCGTTATATATATTAAAAACACTTTAGAAGAAACTGGTAGTAAAACACTCGTCGGGGGGGGGGGGGACAAAACTCCATTTACTTGACTTCACTGAACGAAACAAAAAAAAAAAAGAGGAGGAAATAATCGCATGACAGATATGGTAATGACGGCCTAAACAAATAAACAAACGATAAAAAAAAGACAAAATAAATTTTAAAAATATATATTACACAAAATAAAAGAATACAAATAGAAATTAGTAAATACATAAATAAATAATATAAATTTAAATAATTTTTTTAAAAAGTAGAGGAGTGAAAAATCAAGGCCTCGGTTGAGCATAAAAAGATTTGAAGAGTGGAGTTGGCATCTGGGTTGTACCCTTGAATGAAAAATAACAGATTACAAAATACATGCAAATCATACTTAAAACATTCGTTGTTTTTTTTTTTTTTTTTTTGTGTGCATTTGCAATGGAACTGCTGATTGTGTTGTTCAGTATATTTCCTACTTTTGTGAAAAATTTAAGTAAATTCATGTGCTCACTCCGAAATTTGATTTTTAAGTTATCCTACCAATTTCAATCGTCCCATGGCGCGAATATGTAAAAATAAAGATTTTATTTTTATATACGTTTAGGCAAAAACGTTACTTAAAAAAAAAGCGATATTTTTAAATACGTTTTCCCACTAAAAACATGTGAGTAAATGCCATTTTATACTCTAAGTTTCATAACTTGAATAATAATTGTGATGAATTTAGTGAGTATGCGCTCGCAGTGCGAAAAAATAAAAAGTTTATTGTGTTACAACTGGTGTTGCAAAGGATGGGGGGAAAAAACGTTTTTTCTCGGGGAGGAAACGGGTTTTTGGGAAGGAAATTTTGAAAATTACCGGGACTTTTCAATTAGTTGAAAGAAACAAAAAATTTATCATTAACCTTTTCGCTAGCGATTTCAATTTTGATGCTTTTTGATGATGCAAATGAAAATTACTTATTAATTAATCTTAAAAATTTTGTGCCGCATAAAATGAGAAAAATATTGTTACCCTTGATTGTAGCTAACTGAATTTTTATTGATTTATAATAAAATATTTAAATGATCCAGATTTATATTTTATTTTTGCTTTTTATCATAGTACGAAGCTAAAATTGTACCATTCATAAAATATCTAGGCATAAGTAAACAACGCTTAAAATAACTCAATTACTTGTACAGTATTCGGACATCAACCACAAATTCGAATTACATTGTTTTAACTCATAAATGCTGTTTCAACTAGCATAATTTCAAGATTTTATGAAACAGCTTTGGAAACATACAACATGCAAGAATTTAAGAAATGATTCATGACATCTAAAAGAAGTTCACACATCATGCATTAGGCATAATGTCAACGTTGAAAAAGACGGTGTTTGTTTACTACCAAAATTCCCAATGTTACCCTGATTTCCGGGTTTATTCCCCCAATTTCCCGGGTTTGCTCCAGTGTCTCAAAATCTATGGTTCTTTTGCATCTCTAGTTACAACATGGTTTGTGTGCACAACTGTACCGTAAGCTCTAACCACGAAATTTTGGGAACAGATGTAGAGAAGAACAAGGCAAAAGTGAACTAAAATTTGAACTTAATCAGGACCTGATAACCTTTTAGAAGGTGTCAATTGTTTCACTCACATGTCAAACTTCCGGAATTTATTCCCGTCACTAAAAATCTATGGGTTTTTTGTGTCTCTAGTTACAACACGGATTGTGTGCACAACTGCACCGTAAGCTCTAACCATGAAAGTTTGAAAACAGATGTAGAAAAGAACTAGGCAAAAGAGGATTAAAATTTGAACTAAATCAGGACCTGGAAACGTTTTAGAAGGTGTCAGTTGTTTCACTCACATGTCAAACTTCCAGGGTTTATTCCCCAAAATTCCCGGGTTTACTCCCGTGTCTCAAAATCTATGGGTTTTTTGCATCTCTAGTTACAACACGGTTGCGTGCACAATTGAACTGTGAACTCTAACCACGAAACTTTGAGAACAGACGTAGGAAAGAACTAGGCAAAAAAAAATTAATTTGAACTAAATCAGGATCTGGAAACGTTTTAGAAGGTGTGAATTGTTTCACTCACATGTCAAACTTCCAGGGTTTATTCCCCAAATTTCCCGGGTTTACTCCCGTGTCTCAAAATCTATGGGTTTTTTTTTTTTTTGCATCTCTTGTTACAACATGGTTTGTGTGCGCAACTGTACCGTAAGCTCTAACCATGAAACTTTGAAAACATATGTAGTAAATAACTAGGCAAAGAAGGATTAAAAGTTGAACTCAATCAGGAACTGGAAACGTTTTAGAAGGTGTCAGTTGCTTCACTCACATGTCAAACTTCCAGGATATATTCTCCAAATTTCCCGGGTTTACTCCCGTGTCTCAAAATCTATGGGTTTTTTGCATCTCTAGTTACAACACGGTTTGGTTTGTGTGCACAACTGATTTCCCGGGTTTACTCCCGTGTCTCAAAATCTATGGTTTTTTTGCATCTCTAGTTAGAACACGGTTGTGTGCACAACTGGACTGTGAACTCTAACCACGATACTTTGAGAACAACTTCCAGGGTTTATTTCCCAAATTTCTCGGGTTTACTCCCTTGTCTCAAAATCTATAGGTTTTTTGCATCTTTAGTTACAACACGGTTTGTGCGCACAACTGCACCGTAAGCTCTAACCCCGAAATTTTGAGTACACATGTAGAGAACCAGGGGGGCAAAAAATAACTAAAAATTTAACTAAATCAGGACCTGAAAATCTTTTAGAAAGTGTCAATTGTTTCACTTACATGTCACATGTATGTGAAACTTTTAGGGAAGAATACTAAATTGTATATTTAGTTTAGATGAAGTGCGTGTTTGAAGAGATTCCAGAAATATGAGAGCTTTTGTCCGTAGTCTCAAAACCTATGGGTTTTTGCATCTCTAGTTATAACACGGTTTGTGTACACAACTGCACCGTAAGCTCTAACCATGAAATTTTGAGAACAGATGTAGGAGGAAAACTAGGGCAAAAAAGGATTAAAAATTGAACTAAATTAGGACCTGAAAACCTTTTAGAAGGTGTCAATTGTTTATTTTTCCTACAAAAGCTATTTGAATTTAAAAAAAACGGTTTAAGCCAAAAAAACTGGTTTAAACCAAAGAAAGGTTTTTTTTTTCAAAAACCGCGGTTTTTTTTTCCAACCTTGCATAGAGGTTGGCTCTCTTAGACTAATTTTAAGTAGCGTTTTGACTATTTCTATTCAATTTTCATTGGCAATTCTGGATTCAATTTTGAATTTAATTGACGAATTTTATTTCCTTAATTTGATTAGCATCGTACTGCGTTCCATACCGTCAAATTAATAACGACTGAAATTTCAGTAAATCGGAATTTCGGTAAAGTTAAATATATAAAGTCAGCGACATTATCTTTAAATTATGTGGGTTTTTCTTTTTTCTTTTCTTTTTTTTTTTTTTTTTTTTTTTTTGCGATATAGCGCCAGCGGCCCTCCTTACTGTTAAGTCAGTTTCTAGACAGCAAAACTAAATTTATTTGTGTGTCTGTCACACAGTCTTGCCAATGTGCGGGTAATTACCCCGAAAGTCGGGTATTTTATTCATCCGCGGATATTTTGGAGGGTATTGATAAATTGAGGGTATTCGAGGGTATTTTTAGAATTCTAATAAACAACATTTTGTTATAATTAACAGCAACAAAATCACTTGATGCCGCCAGTGCATCAGAGCAGAAAGGGAAAGCCGAAAAGCAATCGTAATACCCGCAGTGCCAGACATACTGATTACAGCCTACAGCTGGATTTACAGTACTGTCAAAACCATTTCTTTAAAAAGGCAGTGCTACATTTTTATAACTGTCTGATTGATAGCAACAGTTACTGCTGTACGCCATTGCATGGTGGAGAATTACGGGACAAACAGTACACATGATCAAATGAGCTTCGTCCGCATATCTACGGATGCAATTTGTTTGAAAAAAAAGCGAATTACTCACCCGGGAAATAATAATTATAGTAACTATTACTATTATAACAAGGTAAAGTACCGAGAATTAAAAAATGAGATTAGTAAAAAAATCAATTTAAATCTACTAAATATGTTGTTCATGTATTCATTTTTTATACTTATTTTTATTTGTTATTTTCGTTCATGCCTTTGAGGAACTAATTTTTCTATCAATGCCTTGCTGCAACAATTGGAATTAGAAGAAATGCTGATTACCGTGCGTTTTACGAAAATAAGACTCACAGCAGAAGTTAAGATTGTCCCCTATATCTTTCACTTATTTATTTACACAAGATTGGTTTGTTTCACTCTTTGTTTATTTATTTTTTCTTATTTTGAGAATATTTGGGGAACTTTAAACATTTTTTAATTTGTTTATAAATCTGTTTTATTTTTCTTTCCTTCTTTGGTCTTCTAACATGAGCAACTCGACTTTTTCCCCGTAATGCCTCGGAAAAGAAATTATCTTTCTTGAAAATGATTTTGGAAAATAGCTTTCTGTAGTATTACAATTTTTCCGTTCTCACATACATGCATTTCGTTTGTTTTCTCCATGCATAAACAGTTGGGATCCGGGAAAATTAATCTCTAATAATCACTTGAGTGATTAATGATCAAATGCTACAAGAAATGTAAATTACACAATGATATTGTAATTGGAATAGTCCTTCAAGTACTTGACCCCGCAAAAAGGCGAAGTCGATAGCAAGCAAAGAAGTCATTTCGGAAAGGCTGAACATTCATTTTTAAAAAGAACTAGCGACGCGACCGATTAGGCAACCGTGGGTGCACTACCGTCGATCCTAAGCCGATTGGTCGAAAGCAGCAGGTGAAGCCCCGGCAGCTCATTTCCCCTTGCCAATTAGTCGGAAGGACTTGTCTACCACTCCAGCAGAATACGCTACTGTGATTGGCCGACAGAGACGACCATGAAAGTGACTACTTATTGGCGATATACTCGCTCTTTTTCTCTAAAAACTTTAATTCAACTGCGTGTTATTTCTAAAAGGGAAAGAGTCATCAGAATTTCATTTCATTTCACTGCCATTCATTTTGATGCCAATACGTTGCGATAAGAAAAGAGAAATGAAGGCAAAGTCCCTACTCTTCAATAGAAAAGAATTTTTTAAAAGATTGCGATTTCTTTCAAGTTAGTCATTAAAAAAAATAAGTGGCATACTTCTTTTTAAAGTATATCAATCAATATTATAATAAAAAAAACATTTATGAAAATTTGAAATTGAGTATCCAAATTATTATTATTCATGTTTCCAAATTTTACTTTTTCAAGTTTTTTAACAGTACTATTATACTTTAAAACTGAGTTGGTTATTCCTTAGTAATATGTTCTTAATCTGAAAGTTTTTTTTTTTTTTTTTTTTTCTTTGTCATTTCATCAGTATGCACACTTGGACCCCACACGATGAGAGGGTAGGGGGGAAACTATATCATAGTAATAAGAACCGGCAGCGTGGCGTAGTGGTAAGGCGAAGGCTTAGTACACCCAAGTTCGCTGGCCAATCAAATCTGGCCCAAGTCGGTGGATTTTCAAGATGCAGAAAATCAACAATGCCTATGTCGTATGATTATGCGGCATTTTAAAGATCCCTTGAGTGTCAGTTTGGCGTGGACAGTCTCGGCTAAGTTAAATTCCTAGTGTAGGTTGCATCAATTAGAGCTCAGGTGCCGCCATCTAGGGCGAAACAGAGCGTCAAAAAAAATTGCGACAATGGTACCACATTCATTGTGGTGCCGCTGAAAGAGTTGGTACCCATCTCTGAGAACGCACTAGGTCTGCAGTGGTTAAGAACCAATACTATGCAGCCCGTTAGAAATAAAAGAAAAAAAAAGAAATGAGAATTGGCCCTGAAAAGACGGGTCCGTCGTTTGAATATTTTCCAAGGAGAGCGAAGGATAATCAATGCTTATTTTATTGGTGAAAAATAACAAAATGCATAGACATCTATAAATACCTTTTACGCTTCTAAAATTTGGGGAGGGAGAAGCAGTGGTGTAGTCAAGGGGGACGGCTTCCTCCTACTTGGGCAACCACAACGGTGGAAGCACAACTTGGCTTAATATACTTGGATGACACCGGATGGCGCCATTACAAATACGCCACCTTTCGTTTTTGACCTAAGAGTGAAGGGATGCATGTATTCCCAAGTGTACATAGTGGGTCCTCAGCGGCTCGGGTATCGAATCCGAGAGCCTCAGATCCGAAGCTCGATATCCTAACCACTAAGCTACCACGGCCCCGCTAAAAAAATAGAATATAACAATATGTTTTTATTCCAAAAACCTCAAAAACCGTTTTTTCCCCCCTTCGAAAAGTCAGACATTTGTAGTGAAAGCATTTAGAAAAGTCAATTACACAATAGATCTGTGTGGTCATATGAAAAATATTCACACACAGCTAAGAGGGTTTGGGACATAGATGAATTTAGACTTAATTCTAAGACGGCAATTATTGGTTGCCACACATTAAACTGCATATCTTATATATATATATATATGTGTGTGTGTGTGTGTGTGTGTATACATAATATGTTTTTGTGCGTGTATTAATAATGGCATACATTTTTTCCTTTAGACATTTAAATTTATTCAATAATTATAAAAATAAAAACCACAGGAATGTTTTTTTTTTTTTTTTTGAAGTGTTTCTCCTACCTTTATTGTCATATTTTTTCAAAATTTCATTAAATTTGGATGCAATGAGCGGCATCTCAGTGTAAAAAGGCTCCCAACAGCTGGCATATAGCACCAGATACCCAGTACACTAATTAACTTATGGTATAGAATCACTTATTTTTAATTTTGAATGAAAGAGAAACTATTATTTATTTTAGGGGTGCATTAAATAGTGATTTTGCTAAACATTGGATATCTGTTCTCCCTTGTCTGACTGATATCCCCCCCCCCCCCAAGTTGGTTTTATTCTTATATGTTTAAACTTTAAACATTGCTGCCTCAAAACTAATCAAGCATGTTTCATGCATCACATCTTAAAAAACATTCTCATTACCTGAAAAGATAATTAAAAACCTATATATGAAAAATTTACACATAGAGGCTTTTAAATTGATTTTTGCAATGTAAATCTATGTATTTTAGTAATGCTGCATATGAAATGAAACATTTGTACTCATAAAATACACTTTATTTCAATATTTTCAAGGATTTCTCAAGCGTTACAACTTGCAAAATAAGCAAAACTCTTCAACTGTGCATTACCAATTTTATTCATGTAAGTTTGCCTGGAAAAAACACTTCACAAGATGCCACTCAATATAACCTGTGGACATACTTGGAAGTAGGTTTCACCGGGTATCTTCAGAAAACTAAGTGTTTGAAATTACCATTCACGTATTTTTTCTTGCTTCTAAAATTTTTCCCACATCGAATACAATAAATATTTCTCAATTTTAGACTTCAGTGAAAGTATTCCTAATATACCGGTCAAAGAGGTAAAGCACTCCACATTTAATCTTAATATGTGTTAACCACCATATTTAGGTTACATAATACATAGATAGCATTCCACTATATCAGTAATATGAAAATATGTCAGTAAACAACAATATATGTGTGCCATATTTTTATATGTAATATACAGGAATGATTGTGGGGTCATTCATAAACACTAAATTTTTAGGAAATTGCAATATTTATATATCAAAGGTATATTTTTGTGTAAATATGTATATGCTTGCAAACTTAGCACTTTTTGTGAGACCATATGTCTTCCCATCAAAGCCATCATGCTATTGCATGAAAATCCCAGACTATGTAAAATCAGAATATCCCTATTGATGTAAATTTTGAAAGCTCTGATCAGGAAATCTAGGATATGACTTGAAGCACAAAAGATAAAAATAAAGAAATAATACAACCAGCACTGCATATAGAAAGGTTACTAGTTAAAAAGATAAAGATGTTATGAAGTTGTATTATTACATGCAAGAATAGAAAAAAGAATAGTTGAGTGTCTAAAGGAACTGCCCTCCGTTTTGGGTGTCAAGTACGTTCTTTTACATGCATTTTAAAAATCTTTTTTTAATTGGATGATTATTACATGCATTTTAAAAAGCTTTTTTTAATTGGATGATTATGATGGTAGACGGCTTCTGTAACAATGAGATGTTGTCTGTCTATCATCTGATAATAGTTGAAAAATGAGGGACAACCGGTACGAATCATCCTGCAAAAACAAAATGTGTGATGTAATTAAAAAAAATAAAATAAGAAAAGAAACATCAAACAATCATTGTAATTAGAGAACAATTATTGCAATTATAATATTATTTAAAAATTTCAATGTGAAACCAAACTATACTGAGACATTTAAAATATATTATCTTAAACTTTTCACGCTTTATGTAACATTTGAAGGGGTTTGCTGATTTTAGCAAGTTTTCTTTCCATTCTAATTGTAATATTGTCTTATGTAGTCAGGGGAGTTTCGGGCCCGTTTTGGGACCCTTCACAAAATTTTCTTTAATCAAAATAGACCCTTAACATAATTCCAGTCAATCAAAACAGACCCTTCAAAAGATTCTGAGCTGCCATATCGTACTTTTCATAGAATTAGTCATTAACTACGGGATAAGCTTTGCATGGGACGGCCTATTTATAGCGATGCTATTTTTGGTAATATAGATAAATACAACAGTACCACTAGTTTTCGAAAATGCATGGCTACATAACATAAAGAAGAAATCAAGCTTTTTTTGGGCATCTACTGCTTAGTGTCCGAAGCTTAAAATATTTTAGCATTGAAAAAGGTTCCGCGTAAGAAAAAAGCACATGGCAAAATCAAGCCCATGCATTGATTTTGCTGTTTTTGTGTACTAACAACAATGGTATCGCCCTTTAAAAAGATTTTACTGTTCTACTATTTATTAGTTTCAGTCGGCTTTGTTATAAATTAATAACTACACCTCTTTCCGGTAATCTTCCAAATATCAAATAAATTTATGAAGTTTGACGTTAATAAATTGCAATGCACGCTGTGATATTTTTAGCAAACACAGTTGCAATAAAAAATAATGAATTGGATTTCCTTTGTCGTGCAGTTCAGCATAAAGGTAAAAAGATAGAAATATAATTTTACTCACTTATAGTACGGCCGATATATGACAAAAATTGGCTGAATTGTGCCTTTAATGATAGAAGCATAAAATTTGGGGTACCTACACATATTAAGATTTAATTTTAGATAGGAGGACATCACAGATTTCGCCTATTTCATTAATGGCGGGCATTCAAAATGGCAGCCTATTGATTCGTTATGTGCGCTCTCCTGAAGTTTCTTTGATGATATTAAATGATCAGTTATAAAAACAATGGCAGGTAATAATTGTTTCATACATGTAGCGGGCAATTTATAATAATATACCATATTTTATTTATGATATACATACTTTTATTCTACTTAAGACCTGATTATTTAATGAAATTACTAATACTACGTAGCCTGAATTGCATTGCATAAATAGACTAATCTATAAATGCGTAATATATTATAAATAGATAAATGCATAATATATATAATACACTGAAAATATTTGCCCGAAAATACATGAAAATCTCTTTGAAATCATGTATCTGGAATCTAACGTATAATTTCAGAGAACTATAAACAGGAAACTGCAAACTCCTTAAAATAGGAATTTACAGAGAACATCATGTACAAAATGATGATAATGAGCCACAGTATTGGCACCATCTAAGAGTAATTTGAGTTAGTATTTGTGGTACACAAAGTCAAAGGTGAGTTCAGTTGACCCCACACTAACTTAGGCCCTTCGGCCAAGACTGGCCGCCGAGGGCGCTGCTGCTTACCAGAGCTGGGAATAAACCGCACGATATATAATATACTTACAATATATAATGAATTTCTTGACAATTTATAAAATGGTGGTCGCAGATCAGTGGTGTAGTCCTGGAGAAAAAGGTGGGGGGACGCTTTAATATACGAACATTAAAAAGTGGGGGTACGCTTATGTTAAAATTCAAAACTAGTGGGCGGACGCTTGTGTTAAAATAAAAAGGTAGGTGGATGCCGTCCCCCTGCGTCCCCCCTCGACTACAACACTGTCACAGATCTCAAGTGTTCAGCTTTACGTAACTTAACAGATCTTTCTCAATAATTGCACAGAGCGCAGAAAAACAAGAATTTTATTGAGAAATTTAATTATTTCATATGAAACAAGTTCTTTAAGTGTAGGCAATAAGTTAGATTACAAATATATCACTAATTACTAAAAGCACCACAAGAATACAGAGCAGTCTTCCAGCATTGACGCTTGTGCGTGCAGCCACATAGAACTTGTTCTCTGCATGCTTGTGAAGCCTCTGGTGAGGTTGTAATATTTCCCAGGGACCTTCAACTTCCAGTCACCTGGTGAGGGAATCACTAGGATTTAGACCATCCTTTCGGAGCAGCAGTACCTAACCTGTGAAGAATTCACAAAAGAAAAATTTCTCACAAAAATCAAGAAGGGGAAATCTTTGCTATTGCTATTTACTAGTCTCACGAGCAAAACAACGCATCAGTCAAAGGTGATGAGTACCTGTAGGTCTAACATCAAACTCAGAGGCTCTGCATCGTTGGATGGTATCTGGACCTGAGACGGACCACTTAATTGAATAATTTAATTGCACCGCGGCAGAGAAGAAGGGAAAAGATCGTCGCCATCACGAAGCTACCAAGCAATCACAGATGGCGTTTGCAAAACATGTCAAGTGTCACACTTGTGTCATGCAAGATCTGAGAAACCCACCCAGTGATAAGAGCACTCATCTTCTTGCTCTTGAGAGCAGAAATATTGTTGATATAGCACTTGCAGACATATTGTTACGCATTGAAAGAACTTTAGTTGAACAATATGCGTTAATATGTCAGCAGAAGAAGCATCAATAAAACAAAACTGATATTGAATGCTGTAAAGTGGAATAACTTACACCTAACATTCAGTCGTTCGTCCGACCTCCAGTTCGAGAAAAGTCTAACAAACAGTTACAGTTAACATCATTGAGGAATGACTGTTCGTTGTTCAATAAATTGCATACTGAATCACAGATGCGTGATGGCAATGCTTCAGTTGTTATGTTTCACAGATGAGTAATGGATGCATTTTTTTGACACGAAAACCAAGCTCATCCTCTGTCCAAGTCAGGGAGTCTAAGAACCGGGTATTTATCTTAAATGGCGTCTACTAGTACTTTCAAATCAACAGCAGAAATTATATTCATTGATGGTGCTACAATTGTCAACATACTGCGACCAGGATTAGCAAAATCAATTGAAGAATATGCTGATAAATATATTCATACCCTATGTCAAACCTCATCTTAAATGTGTAAGAACAATACACATCATCTGGGATGTGTATCTGCGTGACATCTGGAAGAGTCACCCACGCAACAAAAGAGGGAAAAGTGCTCGAATGCGTGTTGAAGGAAGTAGTTCACTTCCTACAAACTGCGAGAAATTTCTCCGAGTTGACGAAAATAAGCCTGAAATGTTCTCTTCCCTGGTCCCTGGGAAATATTCTGGACAACCTCACCAGAGGCTTCACAAGCATGCAGAGAACAAGTTCTATGTGGCTGCACGCACAAGCGTCAATGCTGGAAGACTGCTCTGTATGCTTGTGGTGCTTTTTGTAATTAGTGATATATTTGTAATCTAACTTATTGCCTACACTTTAAGAACTTGTTTCAAATGAAATAATTAAATTTCTCAGTAAAATTCTTGTTTTTCCGCACTCTGTGCAATTATTGAGAAAGATCTGTTAAGTTACGTAAAGCTGAACACTTGAGATCTGCGACTACCATTTTATAAATTGTCAAGAAATGCGTTATATATTGTAAGTATATTATATACCGTGTGGTTTATTCCCAGCTCTAGTAAGCAGCAGCGCCCTCGGCGGCCAGTCTTGGCCGAAGGGCCTAAGTTAGTGTGGGGTTAACTGAACTCACCTTTGACTTTGTGTACCAGAAATACTAACTCAAATAACTCTTAGATGGTTCCACTACTGCGGCTCATCACCATCATTTTGTACATAATGTTCTCTGTAAATTCCTATTTTAGGGAGTTTGCAGTTTCCTGTTTATAGTTCTCTGAAATTATACGTTAGATTCCAGATACATGATTTCAAAGAGATTTTCATGTATTTTCGGGCAAATATTTTCAGTGTATTATATATATTATGCATTTATCTATTTATAATATATTACGCATTTATCGATTAGTGTATTTATGCAATGCAATTCAGGCTACGTAGTATTAGTAATTTCATTAAATAATCAGGTCTTAAGTAGAATAAAAGTATGTATATCATAAATAAAATGTGGTATATTATTATAAATTGCACGCTACATGTATGAAACAATTATTACCTGTCATTATTTTCATAACTGATCATTTAATATCATCAAAGAAACTTCAGGAGAGCGCACATAACGAATCAATAGGCCGCCATTTTGAATGCCCGCCATTAATGAAATAGGCGAAATCTGCGATGTCCTAATATCTAAAATTAAATCTTAATATGTGTTGTACATGTACCCCAAATTTTATGCTTCTATCATTAAAGGCACAATTATGTCATATATCTGCCGGACTATTAGATTTCCTCTGATTTTTGTTTTCTTTTTCTTTTTGGAATCTTCCAAATTTTGAAAAAATAAAACCACTTTGAAAAAACAGGAAAACACCACCACGAGGGCTAGCTACTTTTGGCTGGATGAGTCACTTACTCGCCAAATTAGTCGGAGTACTGAAATCACGCCAAAATACTGCAAGGGTTGCTAGTAAATTGCAGGAGTAGTAGACACTTCCTAGTCGGAATTGTAAGTTTCGGGAAGAGAAGCAAAATGTTTAAGAGTAAAAAAATAAGTTTTGCTCGCCAGGAACATGTGAATTCTGTTATAGTTTGTGTTCGATAAGACACTTTGTTACGCCTCATTTATTCGTTTGCCTCTAGAATTTTCGCGGATCCCAACTGGTATGGCAAAGCATCTTAAATAATAATGCGTCATTGACATTGTTTTAGGTAATAATTAAATTTTTACTATTAATTCAATGCAGCTCACAATCATAGGAAAAGTAGCTCCCTTTTTTCAAGTATAAGTTTTGATTATTATATTAAAATCCGTCTTGAAGCCGGTATTTCTTTTATTTATTTTCGTACTAATGATCTAGGAGAGTCTAAGAAAGTCATTTAACAACGTAAAATTTAGAGGCGGTAAAATTTGAATAAGGGAAGGTCGTTTGTAAAATAAGACAAAAAATGATAACTTAGAAATATTTGGGTAAATAGTTCTTTCGGTTAGTTCCTTTCTTGTGCCCAAGGTGGCGCTGCAAGAAGAAGCAGTAGGTGCGGGTATTGGAGGGTATTTTTGCTTCATTTCCAAACGGCAAAGTGTTCTACGGCATTCGAGTAGATGAGATTTACTTTTAACTCGTCACTAAAAAAAAACAAAGCAACTTTAAAAAGAAAAAAGAAGTTACCTATCAATTTTATTATGACATGAATTAAACCTAAATTTTTAACTACTACCAGTTTATTTTAGTGCTAGTTAAATATAAATAAGAATTCGTAAATTATTTGCTAACACTCCGTATCTTCTCTTTATTTGTACTGTCCGGAAACTGCAAGTGTGCACTATTGTGTCACTGCACGGTTTCGCATTACATTGATGCGAAAAGGAACCGTCTTCCGTTGTTTCCTTCTTTTGCACGCACACCTGGCGCGTATGACCGAACCATGGAGGTTAAGCTGGATTCACACGGACGGAAAAAACGTGGCTTTACCCTATTGTCATGGTTACCGAAAAGGAATGTCCGTCGACCGACAATATCAAATCCATTTGCTATTGTCCGTCACAGACGAATTGCTTGGCCAATCATAATGAAGCAAGAAGAGAGAGCTTCGGCCATGTTTTGTTTGCTGTTGTGTTTATTAGGAAACGCAGCACAAGTGAGTGATTTATAATTATTACTATTTCTGTGCAGCACAAGCACTTATATTAAATCATTAGGAGTAATGTGCTGTTTTATGTTGTAATACACAATACTGCGTTTAAAATTTGTTTCTTAGCATCTTCTATTTTCAATTTGATTTATTAATCACGATATGAGAAAAATAATGTAATAATAGTAAGTAGCAAAGCGTAGTGTTTGAAAAGATGCATAAGTGCATTTAATGTTTCGGCGCTACTTTATTTGCATTTTTATTTTAGAAAATTTTACATTTCTACTACGGTACCACATTTGCGTATTAATATTTATTTGTTGCTCAAATTTAATATTTCGCTTATTGCGCTGGACATTTATTTAATCATTTCTTTTGTAAAAATATAAAACACTTATCGCTAATATCATAAACATAACTAGTTAGCTGTCAGTTGGATTCATTGACATAACTTCGTCAACAAGTCAGATCCATTGTATGAAAGATCACTTTCATACTTTACAAGTTAATAATTTACAGGTTAAAAGATCACTCTGTCAACAGATTTGTTTTGTTTACAAATCATTTTTATTAACATTGTTATTTGTTGAGGGGATTTCATGTCAGACTGTGAAGAAAATTTGCATTTTAATTTAGTTTGCTACTTAAATGTTTAAAAAGTTTTAATTTATATTCGTTTCTTTATTGGTATATTAAAACGTAGTTCCTACAATAAACAAGCTGAGGTTACATGCAGACAAGCCTGAGTACCTGAGTTGCTTCTCCAAAATCAATGTAAACTTTAACGACATCAAAATTTAATAGTAAAAAAAGTTGATCACTAATTTGTTCTGGGTTAGACCTGTTGTTTAAACCTAATTATAGGATCCATGCTATCCAGATGCAAAAACATTGCCAAATCAAATGTAATTAAAGTGCAATTAATATTTAGTTTTATCGTATCGGAATATTAACTAACACCTCAACTAATGAATTCATGTTGGTAACAATTCTATAGATCAGTGTCAATGTGGGCTCTATAACCACAGGTGTAATCGAAGGAGGACGGTGTAAACCCCCATATATTTACTTTAAAACACCCTTTTCTCTCCCTTGTTTTTTAACATTTTAACACAAGCATCTCCTCAGAGCTTTTGATGTCGATGATTTATGCTTGTATCTATAAGCATTCCCCAAGTTTTTTCCAGCACTATGCATTACTGCCTATATAACTGATAAATACCAGAATACTCGTAAATTAATTGCTGTGTGTGGTGCTTCACTTACGATCATCAACATGCTTTCTTAACATTTGCCTTTTTTTTTGCAGCTTTTTTTACCTGGGAAATAACTTTTTTGGACACTGGCATTGCTGTGGGTTGCCGTTTTTTGATTAAAGATGCACAACTGATCATTTGGTACATCTACTCAGTATTTTTATACATGTAATTATATTTTTAGACTTGTACTTGGGGAGAATTGTTTTTGGTTCAGTTTTTGCAGAAATTGTGATGAAATAAAATAATATTCTTTGTTCTATATTTTGCTTGCACATTTTTTAATGAGTATTGACCCTTAACTTCACATCCAAACCAATTTTGTCCCTACGCTAGGAGGAGTGAGTTTTAATATAGTTACATTAAATCATAATTATTTAATGCTTGTGTTATTTATTATGTTCTTGCATTGCTACTTTTTTTTAATCTTATATACGTATCACATGATCAATATTGTCGGTTTGAAACATATACATATCTTCAGTTTTGCATGCTTCATGGACAAAAATTCACTTGTAGTATTTCATATAGTTGTGTACTGATAATACATATTTATTACATGACACAAGAAAGTGCAAAACTATACCAAAAGCAAAAGCGAGAATAAAAAATTGACACTATTGTAATTCATACATTCCATATGTAGGTGTCAATAATACATGTGTATTTGTAACATAAATTGTCAAAACTAGGTGCGGATCTTTGGCTGGGCAATCCGGGTAACCACACAGTACCGGCTCATTATTATCGACTTGTAATTATCAAATTGTTCATTGGGATGATAATGGAGGCTGAGTGGTAACCTTTTGAGCTACCATGCCAAAGGTCCGGAATTCGATTCCCGGGCTGGGCAGGATAGACTCAGCCTTTCATCGCTCCAGTGGATTCGATAAAATGGGGACCAAGCACACTTGGGGAACTAATGCTGGAAATTCTGTGTCAGGTCGTCACTTGATCGGAACATCTGCTTCTCCCTCCTAGAGCCCTTGGTCTCGAAAGCTGGGATGGGCGCAGTAGGGCATGGCCCCCATTGGGCTGTTGTGCCATTGAGTCAGTTAGTTAGTTAGAATTGTAAAAGTGATTGTATCTTAAAACAATACATTTTGCAAAGTTTTCTTTTGTAAAATTCACAAATCATATTCAATCATTGTGAATTGTGGCTAAATTAATAAGTCGTGTGCAACCGAATTTAAATTATATTTTCAATACTGTTTTTTAATTCCTGGAAAAAAACTTGTTGGAAAATGTTTTCTGCATATGTTATATTTGTAAAGACTATGTCACAGTATTAAATTTTTTTTTACAGATGTTATGGAAAAGACTGGTTTGACTTGTACACTCTGAAATATTGAAAGTGTACTTCTGCCCATTATTGTCTTCAAATTATTGATATATGTAATTATGTATGATCAAAATCTTGTAATGTTCTTTGATTTCAGTATTATGATTAAGTACTTCAATAAATTCTTCCTTCAAAATTTTGTTTTGTGACATTAATGTGTGAGTACAGAATTAATGTGCACACTGTTGAGTTATTTGAAAGAGGAAAATAAAAAGACGATGTTTTTCTTATGAGATTTGTATTTATTAGCATAAGCATATTACTTTTATAACAGCATTTTGTATTTCTTATTAATATTTAGTGTCAAAGGCACAATTTTTTTATGCATTTGCAAAAGTATCGTCTGTATGTTATACTCTTTGTAGTTAGTGTACAGGTTTCAAAATGCAAGGGACAATATTCTTATTTTAGAAATGCTTTTTACAGTTAGCAGGGTCACAATTTAGTAAACTGCCTTTTTTAGGATTTCTAAAAGTTGTCTCATGCTTGCATATTTATTAGGAAAAAAATAGGAAAGCTAACAGGGAATTTAAGTGTTATAACAATGCCACACTTGAATATATAAAGTGATTTACAGCTCATTTTGAAGAAATATTTAATTCTAGCGCAAATAAAAACAATTCAATTTTATCTTGTAATTTCTAGGTCTGATCTTTTTAAAAAAATTGTTAGATATATAATTTTTTTTCCTAAACAGAGAATTTACATTTCATCTAAGCATTGATTTTAAATCAAGAACAAAAAGGATTTGCGTATCATTTTCGCCTGACAAAATCAGTAGCATTTCTGAGCATTTATTTACAATTAATTGCACCAACGCTCGCATATGAATCGAACGTTTTTTACTATTTGCTTAATCCTAATCCTGGAATTCATATGTGTGTTACCTTCAGTAAAACGCTTAATATTTCTGCGAACATGTAAACTTATTTCTGTGTTCAAAACTTAAAATTATTGTATTTTCTGTCATTTATTAAGCTTATTGATAAGTCCGATGAAGTAATACTATTTATGTTTGTTGAAAATAAACAGAATTTTTTTTTATGCAATATGAACATCAATATTAAACAAACATTTGTCTCTGCCCGACACTTTTATGAAATGAAATCGCTACTGAAACTGAATGAAAATTCCACTTTATTAAATGCATCGTCTGCTTCTGAAATCGATGTCTAAATACAGAGCAGTGAAATGACGAAGGCATCCCATTATTGGCTCATGTATAGAGCTTACGCCTTACAACCATTGGCTGAAACCCACTGCCCGTCGCAGAATCTTTGTAGTGTGAATTGAACTCACGTTTCTCCGTCTGTCCGTCGGTTGTATGTGTGAATCCAGCTTTAAAGGGGAGGAGCGAAATCTTCGCTATCTTGAGTTGGCATCATTTCGTTCACCCTTCCTAGAGGGCGCTAGTTCCAAATGCTCCCACGTGTGGAGGCAAATTAATGTTAATGATACTAAAAACGGTCACTCTTTTAGGAGCTGCTGTTTAAAGCAAAAATTTTTTCCAGACTTGAAATTGGTGTTAAACATCGACAAACATTATGAACTAAGTATGGTTTTTATCCCAATAAAATCGATGCATTACTTTTGTAGAAAATGCTCAATTTATTTGTTGTTTACAAACTCGCCGAATGACAGATGACAGGTGACAGTTGACAGAAGTTGCCAGGCAAATTTGCGCTCTGCGAAGTTTCGCGTACTAGGATTAGGATATTTTCTATTTCGCTCGATTATTAATAGATTAAGCTTGCAGTTTTTATTGAAAATTAAGATACTTATTTTTTAATTATTAAGTAATTATTTTTTGGAAACCATCATTAAAATTGAATTAATTTTTCGCTTTAAATTACTTTTAACAGGTAATAAAAGATGCTTATAATTTTATTTACTTGATTGCCAATTATTTTTTAAATATTAGTTATCAAGTATTAATTAATTTTTATTTATGCTATCCGATTTGCGAAGTTTCGTGTACTGGGAATGAGAAATGTTCTGTTTCTCTTTTTTTTTAAATAATTAACAGATCAAGCTTAATGTTTTTATTAAAAAGCAAGATATTTATTATTTTCTTTAAACCATCATTAAAATTAAAATATTTTTACGCGATTTGCAAAGTTTTGTGTGCTAGAAACAAGAAATGTTCTATTCCTTTTTCAGGTGATTAATAGATTAAGCTTGCAGTTTTTATTGAAAATTAAGATACTTACACATTTCTTTTTTAATTAAGTTTTTGAAAACCACCATTAAATTTTAAATATATTTTTCTTAACAAGTAAAAATATTTTTTTTATTTAATGCAATGACAATTTGCTGCCTTTTATGCCTCTTGACATGCAAAAGTATGTTCCCATTAACTTGCTCTTCTCTTAATTATTCTCCTCTCTTTAGCTACAACCTAACATCCTTGAGGGAAGGATACAATTTTTTTCTAATTAGCTTATGATACATAATTTTTACTTGCAAATACACATTGAAAATGTGTTCTTGTTTCAGTGTTTTGTTGATGTTTTAAGACTTAATTCAAATATTTCTTCGCAACTCATTTATAAATTAGGAAAATTGTTGGGATGTATAAGAGGAATAAAACTTTCCAGCAAACTATTCTTTATAAAAATTGGGAAGTCTTTCATAACAGAAAACAACTAATGAAACGCATTTCTAGGCAGGAACATTTAATGAGCAAAAACAAGTTCATAGGTAGCTATTTTTTCTAATACTTATTATTAATTCGAATTTTATACACTCTTCCTTATCAGTTTTTCAAAAGTAATCAATCTGAATCCAGTATTTGATTACTGAAGATGCAGAAAAACAACAAAATAATACTTATCTTATAGCAGGGGAAAAAGCAAGATCTGCAATAATTATAGAAAAATAAAAATACCATTTTTCAAAAAACTTTTATTCAGGTTGAGTAAAAGAACTTATTCAGGAAATACAAAACAAAGCTGTATAACATGTGTAACAAATTGAATATAAACAAATTCAAAATTCTTGATTACTTTAATATGTAACCAACCATATTAGCGGTTGTTCACAAATTATGTCTCACTTTGAGGAAGGGAGGAAAACATGAATTAAAATTTGTTTACACGATTGAATTGCCATCTCATTCCATTTTACACATTAATTTATATGAACACTTAGAAAACTGGATATACCTTAGAAGTTAAATAAAAGAAAAGATTTCGAATTGAATTTGAATGCTTGTGTTAATAAAAAAAATGACTGGCATAAAAAAAGAATTGAATATTACTTTAAGTTTGTATAAGTCAGAAAATTTCGTCAAAAAAAAAAAAAAAAAATAGGTACTGTCTTGGAACTGACATTTTGTCGTGTCGATTTCATCAAAATAGTGATTTTTAAAATATTATTTTGGTGAAATTGAGGCAACCACAATATATACAACACTTCTAAGAGAGTAGCTAATTGTTTTTATTGGACGAACTTTTTTTACTTATACAAAATTAAAATAATATTCAAATATTCAATACTTTTCTCAATGCTAGTCATTTTAAATAACATGAGCAATCAAATTCAATTTCAAACCATTTTTTTTTAATCAAGTTCTAAGATAGCAATTTTATAAATGTTCATATAAACTAATATGAAGAATGGAATGAGATAGCGATTCACTCATGTAAACTAGTTTTAATTCACGTTTATTCTATTTTATTAATTTAAAAAATCTATAAAGATCAGGTCTATAAAGCAAAATATATCAAGTTTTAAAATACTATTGTTTCTTACTGCTCTTTTACCGCCTTATGTACCAATTATGTTTTTTCATTTTTTTTTCGCAGAAAAATCGAATTTCGCAGAATGCAAAACGCGTGGCATAAATAAATAAATGAAATTAATTAATTAATACTTGATAACTAATATTTATATATGTAAAAAAAAAATTGGAAATCAAGTAAATAAAATTATAAGCATCTTTTTCTACCTGTTAAAAGTGAAATAAAGCGAAAGATTATTTCATTTTTAATGATGGTTCTAAAAAAATAATAATTAATAAAAAAAAATAAGCATCTTAACTTTTAATGGAAACTGCAAGCTTAATCTATTATCTAGCGAAATAGAAAAACTCCCATTCCTTACACGAATCTTCGCAAAAGCGAATCGCATGGATAATTACCCGAAAATTCGGGTATTTTATTCATCAGCGGGTATTTTGGAGGGCATTTATAAATTGAGGGTATTTTAAGAATTCTAATAAACAAAATATTTTTATAATTAACGGCAACAAACACTTGATGTAGCCAGTGCATCAAAGTAGAAAGGGAAAGCAGAAAAGCATTCGTATCACACGCAGTGCCAGACACACTGATCACCAGCCTTGCCAATGTGTGGATAATTACAAAAAATTGGGTATATTAGTCGCCGGCGGGTATTTTATACTGTATTTATAAGTTGAATGTATTCGAGGGTATTGTAAAACATTTAACAAAAAAAGTTTGTAAGAAAAAGATTTTTGTTCTATTTAACGACAACGGACACTTGATGCGTCCGATGCAGCAAACAAAGCAGAAAGGAAAAGCTGACAATCATTTGTGTCACCCACAGAGTCAGCGACCCTCACTACAGCCAACGGCATCGAACGATAAAGATTCAAAGACTGGATATTCTATAACCTAGATTCAGAAGTAGTGAAGTAAATAAAAAGAATTTCCAAAAAAAAAAAAAAAAACGGCTTTTACAACATATT
Organism: Octonoba sinensis; assembly: GCA_038502835.1. NCBI lineage: Eukaryota > Metazoa > Arthropoda > Arachnida > Araneae > Uloboridae > Octonoba > Octonoba sinensis. Next base: position 104,546,397 of record CM076606.1, on the reverse strand, counting down.
GGTGAATTTTACAACAAAAGGTGAAAACCGAGCTGCTTTTTATAGAATTGCGAGCTGCGCTGAATTAAGTGTAAGTATTTAATCCCTTCTTTAAGCAACATGATTACTATTACTTACCAGTTACCATGCTTTTTTGCTATAACGGTTGGGATCCGCGAAAATATTACTGGGAATTGAATAAATGAGGCAAAAACAAAGTGCGTCATCGAAAGCAAACTATAAAACAGAATTCACATGATTCCCACGAGCGATCAACTACCCTCGAGCTAGTTGTCTAAAAATTCTAACATATTTTTTGACTCATAGACCTTTTGATTTGTCCCAAACTCTGGGACAACTTGCGGTCTCACCTGCCGAATGGGTCAATGACTTTCCTTTTGTTTCCCAAGTTTGTAGGTCACGTGAAAAGGACCTCACACCTCAGACTAGTCGGCAAGGGATGGGCTAAGGATGCAGTCGCCAGATGTTTAACTTACTGGTGACGTCACTAAAACTTTGTTTAAGAAATGAATAACTAATAGGACAAGTCGGAAAACTTGACCTATTAGCTTGTCACCGTCTCCACTCATTTGCGGTGTCAAATGCTGAAAATTCGATGCCATTTATGATATCGTCGGTATGTTTGTAGCATTTAATCAATCATCACCCTTTGACTGTTAGAAATGCATTTCTACGGATCCCAACTGCTATGGATTAACCATTCATATGTAAATAAATAAGTGAAGTAAGAAAGAAACCAACTTAACTTTTGCTTTGAGTTATTTTCTGAACCAAACGTCAAAAAAAAAAAAAAAAAAAAAATGTAGATCCCAATTGTTATAACAAGTTATTGAAAGAAAAAAATAATCCCACATATGCGAGAACGAGAATGAGAAATAACAACATTCATAATCATTAAATTGTTTTTCACTATTAATCTTTTGGCGTGCTCGTTGCTATTCCTGGTTTCTATTATAAAAATTACTAGTATTATCAAGACCCACTTCCATAACGCATGCCTATTTCGCCTTTTTCTTGAACAAATTGCTATAACGGTTGGAATCCGTAGATTTGCAAACGAAGCACGATCGTTCCTGTGTTTTGTTCTTGTACCCTACAATTCCGTGATGCAGTGTCGTGCACCATTAACTGTCGACATTAATTTGTGTAAAAAATTGCAGTTTAAACCCTTGGAGACTCCTGATCACCCTTCTTCTCAGAAGAAACCTGGTTTCGCCACCGAGTGGAACTTTTTTGAAATTTGAAGAAAAGGAAAAGATTTCTGTAATATTGGAAAATTGAAATAATTTTGTGTTTGAAGATAGCATTATTAAGGTAAAGATATGATTTAAGCCTCAGGAAATTTGAACAGTTATATTTTTTCTCACAAGGTGGCGCCACATATGAAATGTTCGTCAGGTATTGGAAGGTATTTTGAATCGGGCTGGAGCAGAGCCCCTCAGTATGTTTTTCGCCAAGATTCTCTCTCCAATATCCTCCTTAATGTTGGCTTTTGTACCTATACTTTAGCAACGCTCAGCTCCGAAGCATTTAACATAGGCTTCTATCAGAGCGTCCAATTTTTTCGAGTGGAAGATCGTCGGCAGACCCATCTCCCTTTCTACGCGACTATTGGCCCTGCAAAATTCGAATTTAGGATGACGACGGCCGATCAACAGGTCTCCCTACTTTAGCGGGAAGACCTCCTACGTGAGAACTTTTTTTTAACCGTTACTTATGCATCCATTGAGTCAAAGAATACTAATTCACTTCTTGTGATCTTGATTACTGGTAGTAAAAAATAAATGGCTGAAAGTGTATGCTTCGGCATACAAATTATGAAATGATTTTTAATGTATCATATAAGCGCGTCTTCAAGTAGTTTTTTTTTTACTTGCAGTAGCTGGGGAATGAACTGAGGGGGGGGGGGGGGGGAGCGGAATGCCGCTATTTGATAACTAATATTTTGTTCAACAATGAATGGAATTTTATCGGATGTTTTTTTTAAAGTATAGGCCAATTTCTTTTACCAAGCCAAGGGTCACCTACCTTTTTGTACCTAAGAACACACACCAGAATATCGGTCGAATGGCGGGCACCATTTATTTTTTTCAAGACAAAAATATAGTTCGTGGACATTGTTAACAATACACACCAATTATAATGCACAAAAAAATTAATTTTAAAAATTAATTTAATATATGAATAAAATTAGTATTAATATTTTAGTGTAAAATAAATGATTACTAACTTGCTTGCAAAACATACGAAGTATAAAAATTATTTATAAAATATATAAAATACAGTATAGAGTCAATGTGATCTTTGGCATTGCATTTCACTGACCAGCGCTTCATTATTGGGAAAATATGATGAAATTCCTACTCGCAAGCAACCGTCAAGGTGTTCATCTGTAAGTCCTAATCTATATTTTGATTTTGTGACATTCATTCGCATTTATCAATGTAGGATTATTCATAGTTATATGGCCCTTTATTCATATACTCTGGATTCTAAATCTCTAGTTTAAAATGGAAAACTGAAATATTTTATCGTTGGGCATAAGCAGCGGGCGCACCTAGACCGATCGACGAGCGCCATAGTGCCAGCGGGCATAGGGTTGGGAACACCTGTACTAAGCATTCAAATCTGCTTCAACTTCTGGTTTAGTTTTAATATGTCCTGCATGCTCTAGTGCTAAAATCGAGAAAATATTTTCTCATTTGAGATCCATTCACTCTAAAAAAAAAAGAGCCCATTGTGAACCGAGTGGTGCTTCAAACTTTGTTTATGCAAAGGGGTGCGATTCATTTGAATCGTATTTAGCATTGAAGATATACTTTCGATAATTTCCTTTGGACATAATATATGTAACCACATTGTGTTTGTCTGACAAGATCCGAAATTATATAATACGTTTTATAATTAATATTGAGAAAAAATTGTTATTCTAAAAATTCAAAAGAGTGATTTTTTTATTACAATTCATACAAGAACATTTTTTAACGTTTTCTATAACTGCACCAGGATTTAGGATTCCGCAAAAGATTTGAACAAAATTTCTAAGCGCAAATTATTACTTTTAATATAGTAAGTAGAATGCTAGATAAAAAAGGTGTTGAACATTTCTAATTCCTTTTGTGATTGTTATGATAAAAATTTTTAACAAAATAATAATTCCTTTAATAATTGTAAGTGTTTATAGCATTTTCCACATACTAATGTTTCCGACAGTTTCTGAGGCTTTGACATGACACTTACAGCCAAGTGTCTATTTAAAAAAGTATTTAAGGCTTGTCTATTAGGAACTTAATAGAAATTTGTCATAAACCTGACAACAGGAACGCAGCTAGGGGAGCGTTGGGGGTAATATCCTCCTTCAGCACTTGAGCTTACGCCATATTCCCAATACTAGCATGGTAACATAGACTATAATAGCCTACCCCAGGATTGGGAACAAAGCCGTATTTACCGTGAGGCCCGGGCCCCTAACTTGGTTGTTGTTATTATTATTATTATTATTGGAATTTGAAATTTTTTAGAAAAATATTTAAAAATAACATATTTCAAAAGCAAACTGTTAGTGTTTTGTTGCTTCACAGAAAATTTGTATTATTAAATTATTTTAAAACCACAAGAAATTTTCACTTTGGGGCCTCCAATTTTTGGTCTGACAATTTGAAATTTGAAAAACAAAATCGATTTCGCACTTTTGGGGATCCCAGATTTTATTCAAACATTTTGTAATTTAAAAACAAAATCATTTTGCACGTTGGGGGCTCCCAAATGTTAGTTTGACTCTTTGACATTTGAAAAACAAATTAGTTTTTTCGCTTTGGCTGCCCCCAACTTTTTGTGTGACTGGCAAGTTTTACAAACACATACTGAATGTTATGTTTAAAAAATTTTTGTTGCGTGAGGTGCCCCCAAACATGGATTGTGCCTATAGAGAACTCAAAAAGTTAATTTGGGCCCTGATTGGGACTATGGAATAATTTAGTATAATAGTTAATTAGCCTCTCAACCAGGCTTGCCAATAGACGGGTAATGTTAAAACTCGAGTATTTTTAAGTACTATGGGTATTTTCGAGAATATTAATAAATTGCGGATATTTGGTGGACAACATCAAGTTGGTTGAGACATCAAGTTTTGGAAATACTTGTTTACAGAGGAAATTTCAGATTAATTAGTCTGTCAAAACTTTTTTCTTTTTTTAAATATATTACCATTCTAAACTGTCTGACTTATGCGCCAGTTATTGCTGTACGCCTTTGCATTACGGAGTTTTAGGGTACAAGCACTACACACAAATCAAATCCGCTAATCCGAATATCTACGGATCCCAAATGTTATAGTATTTGATTTGTTTGAGGAAAAACCGAACTACGCGCGGGTGCAATAGTAATAATAATAATAAGTATTGTTAATATAAAGAAAGAGGAACAATATAAACGAGATCAGTAAAAAAAGTAAGGTAACATTAATCTGTTCATTTATTTATTTTACTATGATTGTTATTAAGTTGTAATTTTCATTCTCCCCCATTTGGAATTAATATTTTCGTCCAATGGCCTTGCTATAACAGTTGGGATCAGAAAAAATGTTGTTGAACGTGCATTTACGAAAAAAAATAATTTTTTGGAAAAAAAATAGAACCGACTTCAAACTATAAATTGCGCTAAAAAGTAAAAAATAATATTTTTCTTTAAACAACTTCGATACGACTTTTAAACATAATTTTCGAAGTCGGTGCAAAATTATGACACTCTAATTATAATTACACCATGCATAATTTTTACACTGAAACTGTTGCAAACTCCACGCTATTTATTTTTGTAATTGGTTCATAGTTAGAAAAGGAATCATGCATCAAAATCCATCATAATTTTGCACCGACTTCAAAAATTATGTTTAAAAGTCGTATCGAAATTGTTTAAAGAATAATATTAATTTTTACTTTTTAGCGCAATTTATAGTTTGAAGTCGGTACTATTTTTTTCCAAAAAATTATTTTATTTCATTCTTTTTAGTGTAAATACATTTTTATATAAATACTCTAGTTTTAAAACATACATATCAAAGGGGAAGCCTTTGAGGGAATGACACTAAAAACTAACCGTTTGTAAGATAAATTTCGTTTTAAAATCGATTTTAAAGAGTCACTAGAGCAAGCAAACTGATTGGATTTAATTTCTTCTTCAGAGAAGCCTTCAGTCTATTCTCTTGTTATAATTGCTTTTAATATGACATCTTAATGGCAACAAACTCTATTTTAACAATGAGTTTCATTTTTATTAACAACTTTCCCAACAAAGAAAAATCGAGCCTAGCCTTTCCAATTAAAATGAAAAAATACTTATTTTTCACCCATAACGTTTCTTCTAAAAAATAGATGTAGTCAAACTGATGTGCGATATCCGAGTTAGACGACCCTCTATCGATTAAAGAAAAAATAATCAAAATCGGTTCATTTAGTCAAAAAATATGGAAGAAAAAGTAAAAAAAATGACCACAATTCAGCCCATAATTTTTTTCTAATTTTCGAATATGGTCAATTAAGGTATGGGACCTAAGGGAAACCACCCTCGACCGATTAAAAAAAATTCATGAAAATCGGTTCATCCGGTAAGAAGTTATGAGTAGACAAACAAACAAAAAAAAACGACATACATACAATCTGAATGTATAACCTCCTTCCTTTGTGAAGTCGGTTAATGAGACTCACAGGAAAGCGTAAGTTTTTTCCCCGTTCTGCGATTATTTATATACACAAGGGTGGTATGTTTCAATCTTAGGTTATTTTTTTGTTTTGGGTTTTTTTTTTTTTAATTCTCTCTTACATTTTCGATTTTTTATTTTATTTATTCATTCTTTGAACTAAAACATTTTTTATTTGTTTATTTATTTACATATTTTATTCTTCCTTTCCTCTTTCTCCAAAATGATTTTGGAAGATGCCTGGTATTTCTATTTTCCGTTCTCACGTTTTGGAATTCATTTGGTTTCTGCATGCATATTTATAAAGGTTGGGATCGTAGAAATGTCTCTAATAACAGTGGTATACAAAAAAAAAATCTGCCCCAAAAACGTTGTTAACTGATCTTGGAAGTACTTTTCACGCAGAACTCGAAAATGAAAACAATTTTTCTCTCTAACGTAAGGATTTTCCGTATCATTAACATGGATCTGGCTCCTAGACCCGGGAGCATAGAGAGCGAGCGCCCTCTAGGAAACATGAGTAAAACCGGTCCGTTTTTCAACTCGCAATCTCATAGAAGATTCGTTTCCTTCTTTCTACTCCCTGGACCGAACGGTTCCACAGACACTTGTTGCCAAGATTCGTCTGCAATTTTTTTTATCAAAGTAGTCTAGCGCCATCTATTGTTAAAAATATCCTTTCCTCTTTATTCCTCGTTATAGTTATCATAAGTTTCAAATCAACTTTATTGTAATATATTTTGTAAAATTCAGCATTTTTTGATGCACGTGGACGCGCCATGCGTAGGGACTTTTTGCGGTTAGAGGTTAACCGGCAGTACTGTCAAATGAGCATGTCTGCAAGCATTAATGAAATCTTTATTTAAAAAAATATATGTGGGGGGAAATTACGTGCTTTTTTTTAAAGAGAAAGCTTAGCATTCGCTTCATTTATAGTCAAGAACAATTATTCTTCTCATTCTTGTTAGTAGTTAATTCAGGAATTTATCATAAATACAATTTAGGTTAATATTTTACATAGGAAACATGCAGTTAATATTTTACATGCAAAATTACAAAAGATTGGACTTTCAACCAATGATAGATAGTATATTATTTTGATGCGAATTAATTACTGGCAGCATATAGTACAGGTTTGCACCCGGTTTTGTCTTTATTAAGAGTCACAAGAGCAAACAGATAGTACGAGATATTTGTATACCTATTACTATACTAGGATTGGCAACATGACTTTACAGTTATAACCAATGGTTGTCTACATACGTCTACTTTTCTGAACCCTCACCTATTACTATACTAGGATTGGCAACACGACTTAACAGTTAAACCCATTGGTTGCGTACATACGTCTACATTTCTGACCTCTCCTTTATTGTACCCATGAATCCTTAACAATTTATTAATCCTTTCTCCGCCGACTGCAAAATTATGTTTTAAAGTAGTAGTAATATTCTTTAAAGAATTAATTTGTTTGTCAATTTTTATTTCAGTTAACAAATATGAAACTTAGTTTGATTATTTTCTTTAAATCAATTCTAAAGCCAGTTCTTTTTTCCCTTCTTCGTTTTTTCTAAATAAATTCGAGCTCTTTTAGTGTAAATACGTATATAAATAATTAAATAGTGCGTCTTGAACCTCCAAAACGTTCTCCATTCTACTTAAATTTTAGAAGCCCTCCATCTTAATGCAGTAGTAGGATTGGTATTTCTGAAATACGTTTGCTGTTCAAAATGTGAAATTCAAAGTTTGCATCTTTTCGGGAGCGTAGTACTGTTTTTGTGAATATTAAAAACATTTTTGTGAAAAAGGAAATATTTTTGTGTAAATTCAAGATTTAAACATACACCGATAAAAACTTTTCATTATTTTTTCCCCCTTATTTAATAAATAATTCTATAAAAACTGAGTTTCGTTTGGCGCAACCCAGGCATCGCAAATGGCAGGTACTTCTTGCCAAGTTATTTAATTGTTAGTTTCTATATTTACATTATCTGCAACTGTAAATTTTCAAAGAAATAAACAGTATAATTATGATACATTTGATTCATAAAAGCGTAACTGTTACTATCGCATTTGAAAGCAACGAAAGGAAAAGTTAATATTTTGCTTCTTCAGATTAGTAACGGATCTCTTACTCTTCTTTTTTGGATCATTTTCCATATGCGAACCTTTTATGCATGTATGCCATACGTTAATTATCGAAATAACAATCAACAAACGCTGCGGTGTGCCCTTTTTAAAATTATTTATTATTGTCTTTATTTTTTCAAATCTTAAAGGAAAAAAACCCAAAAATGTACCACTTTGAACCGAAACACTACGCCTCTAATTTATTGGTGGAAAAATTCTAGCGTAATCTTGAAAATACTACATCTGGCAACCCTGGTAGGCTTAACAATGTACGTGTTATTACCCGAAAGTCAAGTATTTTTCAGATCTATCGGTATTTGGTTTGGTCCGAAATAACTTTGCTAACTAACGACTCCACCCGGTGCTTAAAGTTGGATGCCATTTACATTATCGTCGTCTAATCGATATATATATATATATATGTGTGTGTGTGTGTGTGGCATTTAATCAATCATCACACCGTTGATTACACTGGTCAACACGTGTTTTGCCCCAAGAATGAATTTCACTTTTTCTGAAGTACTTTTGTACAAGAAATCCATATCTGCTATGAAAATTTTTCTATCACGTATAGTTTTGTAGTTATGAGAGACGAAATGTTCTATTTCTACGTTTTTCCGATTGGGCAGTATCGTTTTTATTGAGAATAAGTACACAAAAGACCTTGAATGTCAAGCGTTAAACCAGTGTTCATTATATTTTGCTTGGAAAAAATTAAGTGAAGTGTCACAAACAGCCTCCGCAGACCCCCGAACGAAAGTACGTATCAAATTACTGCACTGGGTGCGGGTCTGGGTAGGAATTTCGCTAGAATTGGGATACAAAGGCAAATAGGCAATAGATTGATACTGCACGAAAGGTTTAATGAGTATAAGCTACTATTTTTTATCATAGAAGTCTCCTGTTGTGTGTAAAAATGCCCCCTGAAAAGGAAAACATGAGAGCTGTATAAGCGATGAACATGGAGAGCAGTTCCATCAGGACATTTCAGTTATGGAAAAGAGATATCAACGGAAGTGGAGTGCAACTATGTTAGCAGACTACTGCTTGGGGGGAGGGGAGAAAGGGTTAAAAAGGGACATTCCTAAGGCAAAGTCTGACAGAACATGTCAAAATCGATCCTTTTACGGTAAATAGAAAATTACTTGGTTTTTTGGTGGAAATACTTCAAATGAAAAAATTACAATTCCCTTAAAAAGGGGAGCGGGAATCGGAAATACTTTATTGACTCACCTTACAAGTATTTTTCCCGCTGAATTCGAAAATCAAAACCATTTTTCTTATCACTTAAGGGTTTTGCTTGTGAGGTACTGCAATAATTTAGGGTAAATGTTATTAATGTAAAATTATTTCAGCACCTTGTGAGAGAGAAAAATTGTTTTCATTTTCGAGTTCTGCGTGAAAAGTACTTCCAAGATCAGTTAACAAATTTTTGGGGCAGAACTTTTTTTTTTTTGTATACCACTGTTATTAGGGGCAATTGTTTTCATTTTCGAGTTCAGCGTGAAAAATACTTCCAAGATCAGTTAACAAAGTTTTTGGGGCAGCTTTTTTTTTTTTTTTTTTTTTTGTATACCACTGTTATTAGAGACATTTCTACGATCCCAACCTTTATAAATATGCATGCAGAAACCAAATGAATTCCAAAACGTGAGAACGGAAAATAGAAATACCAGGCATCTTCCAAAATCATTTTGGAGAAAGACGAAAAGAGGAAAGGAAAAGTAAAATAAGTAAATAAATAAACAAATAAAAAATGTTTTAATTCAAAGAATGAATAAATAAAATAAAAAATCGAAAATGTAAGAGAGAATTAAAAAAAAAAAAAAATCCCAAAACAAAAAATAACCAAAGATTGAAACATACCCCCCCCCCCCCCTGTGTAAATAAATAATTGCAGAACGGGGAAAAAACTTACGCTTTCCTGTGAGTCTCATTTTCGTAAATGCACGTTCAACAACATTTTTTCTGATCCCAACAGTTATGCCAAGGCCATTGGACAAAAATATTAATTCCAAATGGGGGAGAACGAAAATAACAACTTAATAACAATCATAGTAAAATCCATAAATGAACAAGTTAATATTACCTTACTTTTTTTTTACTGATCTCGTTTATATTGTTCCTCTTTCTTATAATAACAATACTTATTATTATTATTATTATTATTATTGCACGCGCGTAGTTCGGTTTTTCCTCAAACAAATCAAATACTATAACACTTGGGAACCGTAGATGTTCGGATAAGCGCATTTGATTTGCGTGTAGTGCTTGTACCCTAAAACTCCGTAATGCAAAGGCGTACAGCAATAACTGGCGCATAAGTCAGACAGTTTAGAATCGTAATATATTTAAAAAAAGAAAAAAGTTTTGACAGAATAATTAATCTGAAATTTCCTCTGTAAACATGTATTTCCAAAACTTGATGTCTCAACAAACTTGATGTTGTCCACCAAATACCCGCAATTTATTAAAATTCTCGAAAATACCCGTAGTACTTAAAAATACTCGAGTTTTAACATTACCCGTATATTGGCAAGCCTGGTTGAGGGGTTAATTAAATATTATACTAAATATTCCATATTCCCAATCAAGATCGGATTGACATTTTGAGTCACTATAAGCACAACTCATGTTTGGGGGCCCCTAACGCAACAAAAATTTTTTAAACATAACATTCAGTATGTGTTTGTAAAACTTGCGAGTCATACAAAAATTTGGGGGCCCCCAAAGCGAAAAAACTAATTTGTTTTTCAAATGTCAAAGAGTCAAACTAACATTTAGGAGCCCCCAACGTGCAAAATGATTTTGTTTTTAAATTACAAAATGTTTGAATAAAATCTGGGGGCCCCCAAAGTGCGAAATAGATTTTGGTTTTCAAATTTTAAATTGTCAGACCAAAAATTGGAGGCCCCAAAGTGAAAATTTCTTGTGGTTTTAAAATAATTTAATAATACAAATTTTCTGTGAAGCAACAAAACACTAACAGTTTGCTTTTGAAATATGTTATTTTTAAATATTTTTCTAAAAAATTTCAAATTCCAATAATAATAATAATAATAACAACAACCAAGTTAGGGGCCCGGGCCTCACGGTAAATAAGGCTTTGTTCCCAATCCTGGGGTAGGCTATTATAGTCTATGTTACCATGCTAGTATTGGGAATATGGCGTAAGCTCAAGTGCTGAAGGAGGATATTACCCCCAACGCTCCCCTAGCTGCGTTCCTGTTGTCAGGTTTATGACAAATTTCTATTAAGTTCCTAATAGACAAGCCTTAAATACTTTTTTTAAATAGACACTTGGCTGTAAGTGTCATGTCAAAGCCTCAGAAACTGTCGGCAACATTAGTATGTGGAAAATGCTATAAACAGTTACAATTATTAAAGGAATTATTATTTTGTTAAAAATTTTTATCATAGCAATTACAAAAGGAATTAGAAATATTTAACACCTTTTTTATCTAGTATTCTACTTACTATATTAAAAGTAATAATTTGAGCTTAGAAATTTTGTTCAAATCTTTTGCGGAATCCTGAATCCTGGTGCAGTTGTAGAAAACGTTAAAAATGTTCTTGTATGAATTGTAATAAAAAAAATCACTCTTTTGAATTTTGAGATTAACAATTTTTTCTCAATATTAAGTATAAAATGTATAATATATAATTTTGGATCTTGTCAGACAAACACAATGTATTTACATATATTATGTCCCAAGGAAATTTTCGAAAATATATCTTCAATGCTAAATACGATTCAAATAAATCGCATCCCTTTGCATAAACCAAGTTTGAAGCACCACTCGGTTCACAATGGGCTCTTTTTTTTTTTTTTTTTTTTTAGAGTGAATGGATCTAAAATGAGAAAATATTTTCTCGATTTTAGCACTAGAGCATGCAGGACATATTAAATTAATTTTTAAAATTAATTTTTTCTGTGAATTATAATTAGTGTGTATTGTTAACTATGTCCACGAACTATATTTTTGTCTTGAAAAAAATAAATGGTGCCCGCCATTCGACCGATATTCTGGTATGTGTTCTCAGGTAAAAAAGGTAGGTGACCCTTGGCTTGGTAAAAGAAATTGGCCTATACTTTAAAAAAATCATTCGATAAAGTTCCATTCATTGTTGAACAAAATATTAGTTATCAAATAACGGCATTCCCCCCTCCCCCCCCCCCCTTCAGTTCATTCCCCAGCTACTGCAAGTAAAAAAAAACTACTTGAAGACGCGCTTATATGATACATTAAAAATCATTTCATAATTTGTATGCCGAAGCATACACTTTCAGACATTTATTTTTTACTACCAGTATCCAAGATCACAAGGAGAGAATTAGTATTCCTTGTGTCGCTCAATGAGTACTTAACATACAGTTGTAATGTTATCGCGTACGAGGTCTTTCCGCTGATGTAGAGACCCGCTGATCATCCGTCGTCATTATAAGTTCTAATTTTCGCAGGGCCAATAGTCGCGTAGAAAGGGAGAAACTGCTGAACTTGAGATGGTCACCCCGCTCGTCGTCCGAGGAGGAAGGACGCTTTCACCTACTGCAAGGACCAGCCGCGCTGCGTCCCCCCCTGCCGATCCCTCACCGCCTAGACGATCGGGCTCCTCTCGCCGGCTGAGCCGAACGATTGGGGTCAGGTTAGACCGCGGTGATCCCTCGTCAAAAGACCTGTAAAAAGGGCCTTTATCAAGGCCATATTACCGCTTGCAGGCATGGACACCCCGAACGGACCACTACCTACGGCAAACCCTTTCGACCTGCTGGGCATGGACACTGGAGAAAATGAACCTGACGATGAAAATGGAGAGCCGGAAAAAAGAAGACTTCCTAAGGGTGAGTGTATCTATTTCTCTTCACCAGGTGCTCCAGAGCAAAAAATTCAAAATTGAGGAAGTTAATAAAACGCTAACAAAAAGTAAAGACCTACAAGTTATCGAAAACTTAATAGCTAAAATTAACAACCTTTACACTTATCTTGAAAATACAAACTATCTCCCTGAAGGTGAAGGGGACCTCCTCTTCAGAAGAGAACTTAGGAAAACTCTGAACGCTGCTCATACAGCAAAAAGTAAATTACTATTAGAAAAGATAGACAGGAAATAAATAGCCTTAATGAGACAAACCACGATTTAATGATTAGGTCTGCGAGTTACCAAGCTAATTACGAAAAAATTAAAGTAGAATTAAACGAGCTAAAGGCGAACTTCGAAGAAAGAATTTACCAGTTAGAAAGAGAGAGAACTGAAAATACTCCAACAGTATCGGGAAAAAAAAGGATAAACCCGGATACTTCCGAATCAAACCCTGAAGAGAGAACAAATAAAATCCCACGGACAGGCGAACCATCTTCTACAGATGAGCCCACAAATGAAAACACTAACGAGACAGGATATGTAAACAACAATTTCCAAATCCAAAATTCAAAAAAAAAGAAAAAAGAATAGGACCCCCAAAATTACCGTTGTAGATGTCGTAAACCCAAAGCCCCTCTTGGAACAGATATCAAAGGATTTAAATCAAAAAATTACTTGCACTGTTAAAAAAAATGAAATCTCTATCGAACCCCTAGATTCAGCTCAACACAAGATCATAAGGGATATAACAAACGAGCATAAATTACAATCTTTTACAAACCAACTAGAAGAAGACAGATTACTACGTGCTGTTGTCAAGGGGCTTCCCATGGATTACCAAGAGGAGGAACTTAAGGATGAACTAAACTTACTAGGCTTCTTCCCCCAAAAAATAACGAGAATGACAAAGGGAAAGGAAAAAATCCCCCTCCCCTTATTTTTCATCAGCCTGGAAAAAAACGAAAAAAATAAGCTTGTCTATAATCTAGAAATCCTCTCATATTACAAGGTAAAAATCGAGTCCTTCAAAAGAAAGGGAAAAATTACACAGTGCTTTCGCTGCCAGAGGTGGGGCCACTCACAGCACTTGTGTACATTAAACCCCCGTTGCTTAAAATGCGCCGGCTCCCACTTAAGCCGAAAATGTACGTTGCCCACAAATAGTGTACCAAAATGCTGTAATTGTGGAGATGCCCACATCGCAAGTTATTTTGACTGTGTAAGGCGCCCAAAACCCACCTCCAAAGTGGAAAGGAACCAAAACATCTGGAACAGAAGATCAACTGAATTCAACGCTCTCAGTCAAATGGCCGTAAACGAAGCCCCCCCTCCTCCCATGGGAAAATCTTACTCAGAGATGGCTACCCCAGCACCCAACAAAGAAAATCTTAAACAATCCTTCTCCCAAATTATAAGTGCCTTAAAATTATTTGCTGATAAACTCGACGAGCTTTAAATCCTTTTCTCGTTTCCCCTAATTGTATTTCTCCCCCCCCCCCCCACTATGGCTCACCGCCTGTTAAAAATTTTATCCTGGAACGCCAACGGTCTAACGAAGACCAGGCTCTTTGAACTGGACAATATTGCCAGAAATTACTCACTCGACGTTATTTTGGTCCAGGAAACCAAATTTAAAACTGGTATTAGATACAACCTCCCAAATTTTTCGTGCATACGTACGGACCGCGGTATCGGCACTGGTGGAGGTACCGCTGTTTACATTAGAAGAAATCTCGACTACAGGGTCGTTCCCATCCCTACAACCTCAATCGAAAACACCTGTATCGAACTGAAAATTGGCGATGATGAAACCTTAGTAATTGCTTCCATATACGCCCACCCGCAAAATAATATCTATTCTTCCGACCTTGACCTCATCTCCCAGTTAAATTCAAATTCCGTACTGATGGGCGACTACAATGCCCACCATGCGAGTTGGAATTGCTCCTCAAACAACGCACGTGGAAATTTCCTGATAAATTATGCCGTACAAAATAATTACCTGATTGTCACCCCTGACTCGCCCACCCACTTCAGCTCCGGGAACCCGTCAATAATTGATTTCGCCCTAATTAGAAACAATAACTGGCCGTACCAAATTGAAAGCATTGATGACCTCACCTCCGACCATAACCCCGTAATCATAATGCTCGGACTTGACTATGCCCTGCCTAGAAAATTAATATCTTTTCCCACCACTAACTGGTTTAAGGTAAACAACTTAATAAAAAATACCGTCCCAGGAAACCCAAGCATAAATAGCAAAGATGATATCGACGAAACAATAAACAGCACTACAAGGGCCATAAACGATGCCATAAAGGAATCAACCACAAATATTCAAATAAAAAACGACCCAATGCGTCTCCCTCCATTCATTAGAAGACTTATCACTGTAAAAAAACAGGTTAAGAAAAGAAAGGAGGCTTGCCAGAAATAACTCACTAAACCCCCAAATCAATAAGCTTCAAACTGACATTAAAGCCCTTATCCAGCACTTCAGAGACCACAAATGGGAAAAGTATATCAATTCCCTTAAACCCGAAAATAAGTCCCTCTACAAGGCCATAAATTTATTCAAAGACGAAAAACATCCCATTAACCAATTAAAAATTAATAACACCCTCATCACTGATGAATCCTCCATTGCAGCAGCCTTTGCTGACAGCATAAGCAAGAATTTTCAGGCATTCCCCCCTCACCCCGACGCCGAATTCGAAGAAAGAATTAACGAGAAAATCTCCCACTATATCATAAACCCACCTGACGATGTCCCCCCCCCCTGTCATATCACCACAACTTGTTGCCTCTATAATAAAAGGTCTTAAAAATAGAAAATCTCCTGGTAACGACGGTATTACCAACTTAGCCCTAAAGTGCATGCCTAATAATTTACTCACAAATATCACAAAAATTTTTAACAAATGCCTAAACATGAAGTATTTTCCCAAAATATGGCGAAACGCTACGGTGGTCCCCATCCACAAACCTGGAAACCCTAAAACCGACCCTGCTAATTACCGTCCAATAAGCCTATTATGTGCGTTCTCAAACATATACGAAAAAATTATTACAGACCAGCTAGAAGTCCATCTCGAAGAAATACAACTAATTCCCGATATACAATTCGGTTTCAAAAGAAAACATTGCACAATTCACCAATTACTAAGAGTTACAAATTTTATTGTCGAGGGACTAAACAAAAAAGGAAGTACTATTGGGGCATTCTTAGATCTAACTAAAGCGTTTGATCGTGTATGGCACAAGGGGCTTATTTACAAATTAGTGGAAGCAAACACCCCCCACTACCTTGTCTGCGTGTTACTTGACTTTTTAACCTCAAGGACCTTCAGAGTTAAAATTGGAAACTCCTTGTCCCTGCCTAAGCAAATGCACAGTGGTGTCCCACAAGGCTCCTTACTCGGTCCAACTTTGTTCAATATATATACTGCTGACATCCCAAATGATAATAACATAATGCTGGCTCTTTACGCGGACGACACCGCCGTACTCACCAGGCACAAGGTCAAAAGACTTGCTGCCAGAAATCTGCAGAACTATCTAAACAAGCTTGCATTATGGTACGACAAATGGCGGATAACACTAAATCCCTCCAAAACAAAAATCGTCCACTTTAAAAAAAGTAATAGAAAGCCTAACCCCCCTCAGATTATCATAAACAACACTGAAATAAAGTACTCCATGGCTACCAAATACCTTGGTATTACCTTGGATCAGGGCCTATATTTCAAAAAGCATATAGAATACGTTGTCTCAAACGCCGAACACAAGATAAAAGCCTTTCGCCCCCTTCTGGGCTACCACAGTTTTCTCTCTCTAAAAAATAAGAAGCTTCTGTACAAAACTATAATTCTCCCAACACTCCTGTATGGGTCGAACATATGGGGCCTAGCTGCCAAAACAAATGTATACAAATTACAGGTGATCCAAAATAGACTTATTAGGCAAATCTTGAAAGCTGAAAGATACGACAGGGGAAAGGATCTCCATCAATGCTTAAATATTTGCTCCATCTCAAGGTAAATGATTTCATATGCAAAAAATTTCTACTCTCAGCTGCCCTTCCACCCAAACCACAAAGTGCGAATCCAAACCGATTATTTCCATCAACAGGGAAAATATCCTTACCCACACCAAACCCAATTCCTAATTTACGATTCTCTAAGTACGAGGTCAAACCCTCTCCCAAACCCCCAGCTTGCTCCTCCATAAGGGCCGCTCACCCCGTCGCTCACCCTTTTGCGTTGTTCTCTCTCTTTCTGTTGTCCTATGTTTTGTTCCACTTGTCTTATGTCGTCTCTTCTCCTTATTGCTTGCCTTTAACATTGTAAAAAAGAGGAAAAAAAAAAAAAAAATTTGTATGTTCCTATGACACATGATTAAGTAAATATGGGATAAATTCTTTCTTCTTCTATTATTATATTAAAAAAAAAAAAAAAAAAGTAAAAATATATAAAAATATAAACTCGCGCAGGAGTCGGATACCAGCTCCCAAACCCTTAGGGATGATTACCAATTACTGATGCTTCCGCGCTTAGCGCCTCCCCCTCCTCAGAGCCGATAGATGATTGGCCACCCTCATGCCGCGCCTCGGCGCGGACTAGATGTATTTTACAAATCAAGAATTTTAACGAACTGTTCAATTGCTCTGGACATCGGGTAAATGAGTCATAGACACTCAGTACGCCCGCCACTAATTATGTGCTGCTGCTGCTGCTTGAGATGGTCCGCTCCAGCCCGATTCAAAATACCTTCCAATACCCGACGAACATTTCATATGTGGCGCCACCTTGTGAGAAAAAATATAACTGTTCAAATTTCCTGAGGCTTAAATCATATCTTTACCTTAATAATGCTATCTTCAAACACAAAATTATTTCAATTTTCCAATATTACAGAAATCTTTTCTTTTTCTTCAAATTTCAAAAAAGTTCTACTCGGTGGCGAAACCAGGTTTCTTCTGAGAAGAAGGGTGATCAGGAGTCTCCAAGGGTTTAAACTGCAATTTTTTACACAAATTAATGTCGACAGTTATTGCTGCACGGCACTGCATCACGGAATTGTAGGGTACAAGAACAAAACACAGGAACGATCGTGCTTCGTTTGCAAGTCTACGGATCCCAACCGTTATAGCAATTTGTTCAAGAAAAAGGCGAAATAGGCATGCGTTATGTAAGTGGGGCTTGATAATACTAGTAATTATTATAATAGAAACCAGGAATAGCAACGAGCACGTCAAAAGAAGATTAATAATGAAAAACAATTTAATGATTATGAATGTTGTTATTTCTCATTCTCGTTCTCGCATATGTGGGAATTTTTTTTTTCTTTCAATAACTTGTTATAACAGTTGGGATCTACATTTTTTTTTTTTTTTGACGTTCGTTTCAGAAAATAACTCAAAGCAAAAATTAAGTTGGTTTCTATCTTTCTTCACTTATTTATTTACATATGAATGGTTAATCTATAGCGGTTGGGATCCGTAGAAATGCATTTCTAATAGTCAAAGGGTGATGATTGATTAAATGCTACAAACATACCGACGATATCATAAATGGCATCGAATTTTCAGCATTTGACACCGCAAATGAGTGGAGACGATGACAAGCTAATAGGTCAAGTTTTCCGACTTGTCCTATTAGTTAAATATTCATTTTTTAAACAAAGTTTTAATGACGTCACCAGTTAGTTAAGCATCTGGCGACTGCATCCTTAGCCCATCCCTTGCCGACTAGTCTGAGGTGTGAGGTCCTTTTCACGTGACCTGTAAACTTGGGAAACAAAAGGGAAGTCATTGACCCATTCGGCAGGTGAGACCGCAACTTGTCCCAGAGTTTGGGACAAATCAAAAGGTCTATGAGTCAAAAAATATGTTAGAATTTTTAGAAAACTAGCTCGAGGGTAGTTGATCGCTCGTGGGAATCATATGAATTCTGTTTTATAGTTTGCTTTCGATGACGCACTTTGTTTTTGCCTCATTTTTTCATTTCCCGCTAATATTTTCGCGGATCCCAACCGTTATAGCAAAAAACATGGTAACTGGTAAGTAATAGTAATCATGTTGCTTAAAGAAGGAATTAAATACTTACACTTAATTCAGCGCAGCTCGCAATTCTATAAAACGCAGCTCGGTTTTCACCTTTTGTTGTTTTTTTTTTTTGGAAATGCTTTTTATTTATTCCAGTACTTCTGGATCTAGGTTATAGAATATCCAGTCTTTGAATCTTTATCGTTCGATGCCGTTGGCTGTAGTGAGGGTCGCTGACTCTGCGGGTGACGCAAATGATTGTCTGCTTTTCCTTTCTGCTTTGTTTGCTGCATCGGACGCATCAAGTGTCCGTTGTCGTTAATTAGAACAAAAATCTTTTTCTTACAAACTTTTTTTGTTAAATGTTTTACAATACCCTCGAATACGTTCAATTTATAAATACAGTATAAAATACCCGCGGGCGACTAATATACTGGTGATCAGTGTGTCGGGCACTGCGGTTGATACGAATGCTTTTCGGCTTTCCCTTTCTACTTTGATGCACTGGCTGCATCAAGTGTTGCCGTTAATTATAAAAATATTTTGTTTATTTGAATTCTAAAAATACTTGCTGATGTATAAAATACCCGAATTTTCCGGTAATTATCCGCACATTGGCAAGACTGATTGAGAAAGAAATCATTAACAAAATTAGTGCAACTTTTCTTTATTGCTAGAACTGGTGGCAAACGTGTCTTTCTAGATGAGGGGAAAACAGATTATTAGAAATTGCCGCGCTGATTGATTCACTTACTGAAATGAACTAGTTCTTTTAAATAATTCATCACCTCTTTTCTTCTATTTTAAAATCTAAAAATTTTAACAAAATGAAGTTTGTGTAACAAACATACTTTTGTTCTAATTAACTACAACTTATACTTGATGCGTACGATGCACCAAACAAAGCAGAAAGGAAAAGCCGACAAGCACGTACGTCACACACCGCAGAGCCAGACACCCTGACTACAGCCACTATGCTACAGACAACGGCGTCGAACGATAAAGATTCAAAGACTTTATATTCTATAACCCAGATTAGAAGTAGTAGAATAAATAAAAACCATTTCCAAATAACAAAAAAGAACTGCTTTTACAACATATTTAAGAATCAAAAACCGAGCTGCTTTTTATAGAATTGCGAGCTGCGCTGAATTAAAAGTAAATATTTAATTCCTTCTTTAAGCGACATGAATGACACCTCATTGCTGTGTATTACATACGATGCTTTTTTGCTGTAACGTTTGGGATCCGCGAAAATGTTAGCGGGAAATGAATAAAAGAGGTAAAAGCAAAGTGCCTTATCGAAAGCAAACTAGAACAGAATTCACATGATTCTCACGTGCGATCAACTACTCTCGAGCAAGTTGTCTAAACGTGCTAACGTATTTTTGACCCATAGACCTTTTGACTTGTCGTCCCAAACTCGAGGATATGTTCCGGTCTCGGCTTCCGAGTGGGTGCAGAAATGTTTGGGATACAGACGGCACAAACAACGTGCGATCAACTACTCTCGAGCAAGTTGTCTAAACGTGCTAACGTATTTTTGACCCATAGACCTTTTGACTTGTCGTCCCAAACTCGAGGATATGTTCCGGTCTCGGCTTCCGAGTGGGTGCAGAAATGTTTGGGATACAGACGGCCCAAACAACGTGCGATCAACTACTCTCGAGCAAGTTGTCTAAACGTGCTAACGTATTTTTGACCCATAGACCTTTTGACTTGTCGTCCCAAACTCGAGGATATGTTCCGGTCTCGGCTTCCGAGTGGGTGCAGAAATGTTTGGGATATAGACGGCCCAAACAATGACTTCCCCTTTGTTTGATAAATTTTCTGATCACGTGAAAAGGAAGAGAACCTCACATTTTCGAGTAATTGGTTAGGGCTGGGCCACAGATGCAGCCGCCGGATGTTTAACTGGTTGCGTCGCTTAATCTTTGTTTAAAAATGAATGTTTTGTCTTTCCGACTTGAGCTATTTGCCTTGTCATCGATTCCGTCCATTTGCGGTGTCAAGCGAGAAAAGTTCGATGCAATTTTAGACATCTTTGGTCGTTTGTAGCATTTAATCAATCATCACACCGTTGATTGTTAGTAAGGCATTTTTACAGATCCCAACCGTTATAGCTTTACATTTAGAAAACAAACGAATTGTGCGTGTGCGAGAACGGGAAAAATAAATACTAACAGCGAAAGGCTTTTAAGAAATATGTTTTTAAGGAAGATAATTATTTTAGCTAGGTGTGACGGGAAAAAATTCGAATCGCGCTTGATAACAGACCACAAAAAAAAAAAAATAAATAAATAAATAAATAAAATAAAACAAAATAAAAAAAGTAATAAATAACTGTTCAAAATTTTTTTAAAATAAAAGCAATAAATAAAATAAAAACTTAAGAATAAGAAAAAATAAATAAAGAGTGAAATGAACCATTCATATGCAAATAAATTGGTAAAGAACAAAGGAAACCAACTTAACTTTTGCTGTGAATTATTTTCGTAAACGCACATTTGTCAACATATTTGCTGATCCCAATTGTTATAGCAAGGTATTGGATGCAAAAAAAAAAAATAATTCCACACATGCGAGGATGAAAATAACAATAAGAATCATTATAGAACAAATAAATGTACACGGTAAAAATTAAATTGATCGTTCTTTCGTTTCATTTTGTATGTGGGATCATATTAGTTAATATAGCTTCCCCTAGATCTTGTAAACTGAACTCAAGGTTCATGTTTTGTCACAAAATCGTAAGACATGTTGATTTCGTAAAAAACAGTAACTTCTTAATTTTTTTCCTACAAATTTAAAGCAACAATTTTACTTTAAAAAATAGTCTCTAATTGCTTACATAGTTTTAAAATAAAAAAAAAATAAGTTGTCTGAAAAATTTCGGGAAAAATATATATTAAAGTGCCTTTTTACTTGTTGTTTTAAAACAACAAACACCGCGCATTTGGGGCAATTTTTTTGCTCCTGCATTATTCGCAGTAGAAACAAGAACAGGTGTCACAGGTTGTTCTATTTCACTTTATTTAGTATCTTTTAGAAGAATATTGTTAAATATTTCACAAATAAGCTTAAAGTGGTCGATAAAATTATTATTTAGGAAATTTGCTTAAAATCAATTCACGCTCAACAAAAGACGAAACGAACATTATCGCATAGACCCCCAACAGATGTTAGGTTTCTCGTTTAAAATCTTTTAGTGAAATTATTATTAAACTTTATTGGTAATCAAAGTAAAATTTTGCACATGTAACTAATAATTATTAGTTACAACTGCAAATTTTTACTTTTATAAATTTATAAATAATAATAAAATAAATTATTTTAATAAATTTTCATATTTTAGTGCTATTTTATGATTATAATGCATGAATATTTATTAAAATTTGGTTTCATTTGTTAAAATGATTATATAAAAGAATTATTTTTGTTACCCCTAAATGCGGAGTGTTGTTTTTAAACATCATGTCAATTTTTCTCGAATTCTACTTTTCCGAATTGAATAAGAAAGTTGTTTAGTATTTTTCCCACATAACTAGCTAACACACACAAAAAGAAAAATATTTTTCAAAAAAAAAATAAAAATTGCGGAGTGTAGGGTTAAAGGCAGCCCCTCAAGATTTTCAAACTTGAGGGACGCTTACCTGACATACTTCGACTTCAATCTGTAACAAAAAGTATTTCCATCTTCTATCTATAATAACTTCAGTCATGACTTTAACTAGTAGTCGAAGGAGAAAAAAAAAAAAAACAATAGCATATTAAATAAAATTTTTGCCCAGCAACTTCAGCAGAATGATAAATCTGAAAGTTACTCTACGAAAATGTTTTAAAACTTGATGTCTCAAAAATTACCACCAAACAACCTTATTTTATAAATACCGAAAGATCTTAAAAATACCCGAGTTTCGGGTAATTACCCGCCCATTTGGAAGCCTAATAGTAAAAATAATATGTTTTAACCCTTGACACTTACTTTCTTATCTAGTTCTTATCACTTTGAAGTTTGAAGCGTATTGTAATTGTCTGCCTCTTATTTTAGCGTTTATTTGCTAGTGCATGGCTGCCTGCGATCATATAGCGGCTTTCCAGACGAGGCGCCAGAACAAAGGAATAAGCGTTCAAACGATAGTTATTTTTTTTGCTCACTGGTGCGCTGCAAGCAAGTACTAGTTTTGTATGGAAATACATTTTGAAAGCATTGTTTTTGCCGGGTTTGCAGCATGCATCGTGAAGATTTCTTTTTGGTAAATTTTTAGTTCATGCATTACTGATCAGAAATATGTCTCCCGATGTTTAATTGTGTCTAACCTATATATATTTATCTTAAAGAAATTTTTCATCGCAAATGAAATAAAACGACAGAAAGCAGTAGAGTGTTTTCTCTAAGCATTAAATTAGTGAATGCATACATTTTATAATTTTAGGGATTTACTAAATTCACGTTTGGTTTATATGCATATATTTTATTTGTTTTTTCACTCCATGTCACCTATTTAATTATTCTGCGAATAGAAATCGTGAGTTTGATGCTTTAGATCATATTTCTAACCAGTGAGGGCTGACATTTGCATTTTCCCCTTATTTCTCGAACTTTACTGGTTTTATTTATTTATGCATTGGTTTTATTTATTTGTACTTCAGGTTATTAATAAGAAAACAAACGTCATTATAGCCCAAATTTCAGAAAACATATTTCGAGACAAGAGGAATCCTTTTATCAATGAATAGAGTTGTACGCATCTGGATGCAAGTAATTTCAGTGCTTTACACTCACTTGGATAACTTACATTTTCTAGGTCAATTCTTTACGCATTGATAAAGGGGTTCCTTTTAATTCCAAAACATGTGTATGGAGTAACTTTTGAAACTTGCGCTACAAGAACGTTGGTCCGTTCATTATTTTTTTCCCACTCAAAAGTAAACTTTGAACTTCATATTATGTCTAGATTATGCTTTTAAATATATATATATATATATATATATATATATATATATATTGTTCTGAGACGTTTAAATTTCTTATGCTTGTATAGAATGATAAAGTTAAAAGTGGAAAGAGTGAGAGAGAATCTATATTATAAACCTAGTAATGTACTTTCTGAAAATTAAACTCGCGCCACATGAACAACTGTTACAATTGAAATACCTAAAAGGAAGGGAGACTTCGCTCTAAGATTTGTTGTTGATTCTCCACGCGTTCATGAGTACACCCATTTTGTACACCATAGAGTCTTAAAACAGAAAAGTAAATAAACTATCTAAGGGACCGTTCATAAATGATGTCAAGCTGTTTTCCGATATATTTGACCCCTCCCCTATTTGTCACAAATCAACGGACCCCTTCCCCCCTTTGTCACATGTCACACTATGTTGTATAAGCCTGATGTCACATTTCTTGTTTCCCCCTCCCCTCCCCTTATCACTGTCACAATGTCACGAACCCCCCTCCCCCCTCGAAGAGTGACATCATTTATGAATGACCCCTAAAGCGTATTTCTGATTTCTAATTTAAAAGTGGGGAAACATTAATTTAAGAAAGGATTTAAGGAAAATCAGAGAATCCGAAAGCTTTTGGTAGATTTCATCGAAGAAATGCCGGTTGCAAAGTATTGGTATTAAAAATTGAGAATGTTTAGTGTAGTCCAGAAAAAGAGGTGAGAAGGGGAGGCTTACAGATAAGAGCATAAGTTATTGTAACGAAATAGTGGTGGAGGAGGGGACTTTTGAAAAGTGGAGGGACGATCGTGTAAAATGAAAAAGTTTTCGAACGGTCCTGTCCCCCCCCCCCCCCCGACTGAGAATACTCATTGCTTTTTGTTGTCAAAGAGTACGTCATCTAAATAAAAATGTTTAAAGGGATATTTAAAGAAAAATTGCTCTTATCGAGGGGTGTCCACGAGGGAAGTCCATGACGTAGACTGCGCTATTAAATTTTTTGATGAAATTTTTAACACCCCCTGGACAGGGGGCATGCTTTCATCGCGTTTTAGCCCTTTTGGGTGGTTATCTTTTTTTGGGGACTTCGTACCTATTAGTAAGCACCGTCTTGCTTAGGGGGTTGGCACCCATGTATTGTCAGTTACAAGTTTTAAAAATAATCTTGATAACTCTGAACTGCATATAATGAAGCGTTTTAAGTAATTATTTTTAATTTCTCATTTATTGTACTTAATTGTAATATTTGAAGATATTTCCCCTTGATTGCTTTAGATGAGACCAGCAAAAAAAAAAAAAAAGTCGCTACTCTTATATGATAATCCATCTGTTGAAGTTAACTGAAGTCATCTATACTATACAATGCAATATTAGTTATTAGTACTATGCTATTAGTCCGTCAATAACAATAAATAAAATTTGCATTAATCATTTACTTAATTACGTAATTGTTCCATTAATCTTTATTTGTTAAGTCACTTCACAATCTAACTGTTCCACTTTCCTGTAATAATTAAATTTACAATAAATGGAATTTAAATAATTCAATTAACACATATATTTAAAATAACTTTATTAATCATAATTTATGTCATTTTTCATTTAACTGCTGTTATTAAATAGTATTAACATGAATGTATTGAAAATTGCTTAATAATAAAGTAACTGATAACCATTTAAAGACTATTCAATACGGCTTTCAAAAACCTGCTAGCCAATTTATTTGTGCTACACAATATGAGAGGATAAATGTATTTCAGAAAATTATGCGCAATTATTGTCGTTCAAAATAAAAATAAATCTGAAAGCATAATATGATCAGCCAATTGCGAAGAAAACTTTCTCAGTGTTCATTATATATTAAAGTATTCGTATTTATGAGAAGTTGTATCTTAGCGAGCAGCTTCGAAGTCTGCTTGTGTTACTACCAAAAAAACGATCTTTTTATTTTTTCCTCTGTATTAAAAACGTTTTCATGGCAAATACATAACCCTGCAACGTATTTTGATAGTTACTTTTGCCCTCAACACTTAAATGTTTATCTTTCTTGAAATTCAAGCCTTTAACGCGATGATATTGCAATGGTAAGACCTTTAAATCCTCGCTTTTAAGTACAGGCTAACAGCGCCAATTGACTGAAGTGGCAGAAAATGTAAGTTCTGCTTGCACGCACTTTTTCGCCCGTTTGGACAGCCGCTATATGATCGCAGGCAGTCATGGCTAGTGTTACCATTCCAAAATCAACATCTCACCTCCCACTCAATCCAAAATACCCTGCAACTTTTTTATGTGGCAGCACCTAGTGAGAATAAATGTAACTTTTCAAAATTCCTGAGGATCAAATCGGCTTACGTTATCTGTCTACCTTTATAATGCTCAATGACATTCTACACCAGTATTTCCCAAACTATGGGTCGCGAGCAAATATTGAGTATGTCCTCGCCACTGCACACATCAATTAAAAAAATCCGAAGTCTGCGAATAAAAGTAACTAAAGTTGAAGTTGATGCTAAAAGTTTAATGAAGAGAAATAAGAAGCAAGTATGTCCTTCCCATTGAAGTACGTATTTAAGTAATAAAAATAATTATTTAAGTTGTGTTTCTTTTTTCAACAGTCTTTCATTCATATTGGTAGCACTAAAAAAAATTATTTTAAATTTCAATTAGAACAAATAATACAGCACTAAGTTCCACAACTCGCCTCTAGGGGATCTGCGCAGTACCAATATTTATGCCCTAATTTTTCTAAGACAGCAAAGAGGTAGGTCCCAA
Source organism: Octonoba sinensis (assembly GCA_038502835.1). NCBI lineage: Eukaryota > Metazoa > Arthropoda > Arachnida > Araneae > Uloboridae > Octonoba > Octonoba sinensis. Next base: position 104,519,938 of record CM076606.1, on the reverse strand, counting down.
GATTGGAAATTTTTATTAGATGGGTCGGGAGCGTGGTCGGAGCTCAGTCAACCGCTCTTCTACACCAATATCGCAGGTACAATCAATTTAGGTGCTTTAAAGGCGTCTCTCACGTTTTAAGCTTTAGCATCTTTTAAATTTGAGTAATTCCAATGTTCGCACCTATAAGCACCACTACCTTTTTAGGGTGGGCCGAAAAAAACCTTTTTTTTCGAAATCGCTATTCTAATAGTGACGAAAGGATTATTTATGGGTACATTAAACACGGTGTAAAATATTTTTCTGATTGTATAATATCTTCTGCCCCCACATCGCACTTGAATTTTGGAAATTTGGGTAAAAATTGGCTATTTTTCCTCGGTGCAGGAAGTACAATTATTTTTCAATGTTATTATTCCAATGGTGCGGAAAAAGCTTGCGCTAGGTTAAATAACAAACGTGTAAAATATTTTTCCGATCAAATAATATCTTCTGCTCCCGCATTGTAAGTGAATTTTTGAAAATAAGTACGTTTTTTTTTCGGCGTAGAGCCAAGACCGGTCTGCGGATTTTCATGAAATTTGGCGCGAAATTAGTTTGAAACATGGGGGTGTGCACCTCGGGTAGTTTTTTCTGAAATTCGAATTTGGTTTTTTTTTATTCCAATTTATATCCGAAAATTTCATAAAATAGTCGTTTTCTATCGGAAGGAATTATCGCATCCTTTCCAGCTTGATACCGTTGAAAATCCCATAAAAAACTGTCCCAGAAAGAGTTTTGACCGTCGTGTAAAATTTGAAGCATATAAAATAACTAAAAAATAAGTTATAAGCGTTTTTCTCTGTAGTTCGAAATTATTTTTTCACGGTAATTAACTTTAATTTTATTTGAATTGCTATCATATCGACTGGCTTATGATAATTTTGACTTTTAACGAACTCATTTCTTGCGGTTTTTATCATTTTAAGGAGCAGCAAATTTTTTGCCCTTAAAAAAAAATAAAGCGTGAAAGAAGGCTTGTATAGTGAAAATGTCGTTAGAATTCAAGAAAAGTGAAAAATTAGTTAATTAATTTAATACAAATTGAAACATAAAAAATTTGAAAGTAGGGTTTTGAGATAAGGAAAAAAAGTGTGTCGGTCGGTCTGTCGGTCCCCCCCTAATAACTTTTGAATGAATTGTCCGATTCGAAAAATTTTTTTGCATTCAAAAGTGCGATTTGAACAATTTTGCGTTGAATTTTGAACAGTTCAAAAAGTTTTAGCATTAGCGCCTATGGGTGAAAATGAAGCAAATGATATAAACTCTGGATACAAGATACAAGTTCCAAAAAACAAGATAACTGGAAGAAGCTCTTGGCGTGAAATATTGATTTAAACACTTTTTGTTCATTTTTAAGCAGTTCAAAAAAATTAACATAACGTTTACGGGAAAATTTCAATGCTATATAAATCCTGATCTAACGGAGACCGATTTACTTGAAACCAACCTCATCGGAAAGCTCTTATAACGTGGAACATGTACAAATAAAGTTCATCCAGAACTAACGAGATTTTTTTCATATGAAATTTCTTGATCGGGATTTTCAAGAATATTTTTGCATTAATGAATGATTAAATGAATAAGTGAAAAAATGGATGAACAAATGAGTAAATAAATTATTAAAAAAATAAATGAGTGAATAAATGAGCTAATGAATGAAAAAATAAGTAAATTAGCGAATAAATACATGAATGACTGAATAAATGAATTAATGAGTGAATGAATATGTATTAACCGTTGATAAAGGTATATTTGAAGCAATTAAGAACTAAAACTAAACGAGAAAGATATAGCTAGATTATAAATTTAAAGGTTGTGTGTAATACGGGAATGTAGGCTCGTATAGTTCTAGACGGAGCTTCTTGCTATTTTATTTGTTTATTTATTTTTGAATTTTGATTATTACTTTTTTTTAAACGAAATAAAATCCTGCGCAGTTTTTTTTTTTTTAAAGAAATTCTATCCTTTATAGCGATTTTTGTTATTCCAAATTATTATTACTATTTATATTTTTATTTATTTAATATTTTTTTCTCCAGTAAATTAGCAAACACGTTATTTGCGTATTTGGGATCAGATGAAGGGTTTTTCTGCTTTCAAAGCTTTTCTTGCTGCTGTTAGTTTCTGCACGCTACAAAATTTCGTCTTTCTGTTTTACTGTCAATAAATAATAGATAAAAACTAATTGTACTAAAAATGCATTAATTAAAACTATTCTAATGGATTATAATCGTCCTTTTTGTGTGGGTACTTGAACTAAACAAGAAAAATGCGTTTTCTCTTAAATATTTTCGTTTTCGTATTGTTTCGTTCCTTTCGTTCTTTTGTCCTCTTTTATTATGTATTTTTTGTAAAAAAAATTCTTACATGTGTAGTATCGCTAGTTGATTGCCGTGGGCGGAAATTTTTAAATTATGTGGAATGCTATACACTCTAATAAAATAACATAATTTACACATAGAAAAGTTACTACTATGTACACAATGACGAAACGACTGGTCTTTTCATTTTTTAACACGGCCATAGACGTGCGGGTACCGCTAGCCCTAAAATATATATCGAATACATACTTTTTCTTACAAACAAATTTTCTGTATAACAATTAGAATGTTTACATAAAAGAAAATACAAAAAACAATACTAGGATTGGCAATATGGCTTAATAGTTAAAACCAAGGGTTGTGTAGGTAGGTCAACGTTTCCGAACTCTTCTTCATTACGCCTTGCGCCCATAAGTGTAATCCTTAAGAATTTATTGACCGTTTTTGCGCCGACTTCAGAAGGTATGTTGTTGAGCAATACAAATACAGTAAAACCCCGTTAAAACGCGAGTGTCGGGTGACATGTTTAGCACCAACGTTGTAACATAACTGCGGTATAGGGTGGGAACCACATTATCAAACAACAATCACTTTTGCTGCATCGTTTTTAACTTTTTTTAATTACTCGTGCCTTTTCTTCTACAGCATAGTTTTTCCTTTTCTTCTTTGGTGCCATTTTATTAACTGCAATTGCTGTGCAAGAAGCACACATCTCAACTGTGCAATCAGTCTATCGAGCGATAGGTTATGAACCAAAAGGTGTACATCAGGCCTATTACCTGTTAGTGTGTGTGATAAGAGAGTTGGAGCTCTTTGGCTTTAAACTCGGGCTGGCTTTATTTACAAAGGTAAATAAGGAATCACCTTTAAATGGCAATGATAAAGGGTGGTTTAAACGTCGGGGGACATAATAGTCACCGCGGTATATCCGATTCCACGGTATACTGAGGCGCGGTATAACGGGGTTTCACTGTATTCTTAAAAGAATGATTTTTCTTTGTTTCTTTGTACTGCAGCGCAATTGACAAAAAAGAAACTTAGTTTGATTGAAATTGCTAGAAGATGGTCCACTTGCTAAACCGTCGAGTGAAGTTTTTACCTTCGAACACAAGCAAAAATAACCTCCAATACCCGCAACCAACTGCTTTGTGCTACAGCAACATCTAGTGAACAAGTGAAGAACTAAGCAATAGGACGATTTACCTGAATATTTCTAAGTCATCACTTTTCTTGTCTTATTCTACAAACGACCTTCTCGTATTCAAATTTTAAAGCTTCTTTCTAAAATCTAAATTTTACATTGTTAAATGACTTACTTAGACTATCCTAGATCATTAGCAGGAGAATAAATCAAAAACATACCGGCTACAAGACGGATTTTACTGGAAAAAAGCTAGCTACTTTTCATATGATTGTGATCTGCATTGAATTAATTGTAAAAAGTTAATTCTTATCTACAACAACGTCAATGACATTTTATTATTTACCTTTATTTTTTACCCCGCTTTGCTATAACGGTTGGGATCCGCAATAATTCCAGAGGTAAATGAATAAATGAGGCAAAAAAAAAAAAAAATGCTTATCGTACGCAAAACATAACATAACTCACATGATCATCACGAGAAAAATATTCTGACTCACGAACATTTTGTCTTCTCATCCCGAAATTTACAATTCCGACTAATTGGCTAGGGGGGAAACGAGCTGCAGGAGGCTTTACCTGTTGCTTTCGACCAATCGGTTAATAAGGATGTAGTGCGTCGACGGATGTCCACTCGGTCGTGTCGCTAGTTCTTTTTAAAAATGGAATGTTCAGTCTTTCCTAAATGACTTATTTGCTTGCTATCGACTTCACTTATTTGCGTGGCCAAGTGCTTGAAGTACGATTCCATTTACAATATCATTGTTTGATTTACATTTCTTGTTGCATTTGGTCATTCATCACTCAAGTGATTAGTTGAGATTCTTTTTCACGGATCCCAACTGTTATAGATATGCATGCAGAAAACAAACAAAATGCATATAAGTGAGAACGGAAAAATTAAAATATCGCAGGCATTTTCCAAAATCATTTTTAAGAAAGATAATTGCTTTTCCGAGGCATAACGGGGAAGAAATCGAATTGCGCATGCTAGTTGCTAGAAGATCAAAATAAGAAAGAAAAATAAAATAAAGTATTGTGTTAAGAAATTAAAAAATGCTTAAATATTTTGTTTATTTATTTTGGGAATATAAGAAAAATAAATTATTTTTGTTTCTTTATTTTTCTTATATTCCCAAAATAAGAAAAATAAATAAACAAAAAGTGAAATAAACCAATCTTGTGTAAATAAGTAATTGAAAGACAAAGGAAAAAAAATCATAACTTTTCCTGTGAGTCTTATTTTCGTAAACGCTCGCGAATCAACATTTTTTCTGACTCCAATTGGTAGAAAAATTAATTCCACACTGGCGAGAACGAAAATAACAAATAAAAACAAGCATAATAAAATGAATAAATGAACAATATACTTCAACTGATTTTTTTACGAATCTCATTTTAATATTCTTGGTACTTTTTCTTGTTTTTATAATAATAATTATTATTTTTGGTATTATTTCTCGGGTGAGTAATTCGCATTTTCTCAAACAAATTGCTATAACGGTTGGGATCGGTAGATATGCGGATAAGCTCTTTCGATCATCTGTGTAGTTCTTGCACCCTAATACTCCATTATGCAATGGCGTAGAGCAAATGCTTTTCAGCTTTTCCTTTCTGCTCTGATGGATTTGGATGCACCAAGTGTTTGACGCTGCAAAGAAATTTTATATTAAGGTTTAATACCCTTATTTATAAGCTCCGTCCAATATATCCGCAGATGAATAAAATACCCAATTTTCTGGTAATTACCCGCGCATGGGCAAGACTGGTTGCGTCCCCGTCGGAGACACGACATTCTAGTATTTGCTTTTTATTGCGCACAAGAAGCAAACATACCATTATAATAGACCAATGAAGAGTATGTTTCAAATGCTATTTCTCAGTTTATGTACCTGCAAAAACTGTATAAAAATATATTATGCACTAAATTATAATGATATGTAGATGCTGTTTAAATACTTGGAATTTACATTATCTTACGCAAAATGGTTTCTGAAAAAGAATTTATAAATGACGTATTTTATAAATTAATAGTCAACAGCTTTGTGCTTTTTTTTCTTTCTTTTTTTCAAAACAAAGGTAATTTTTTTTAATTTATGCGAAAAAAATTACGAATATTATAAACGAAACGCAATACTTAATTTAGTTAAATTATTGAATTTTCCTTAAAGGAATATGTTGGTTTAAGTATCTTAACATTTTCAGCAAATAAATGAAAAAAGAAAACTTTTTTTTTTTTTTTGCGACAGTTTTTATTTTGTGAAACGGTGGAACAACGTAATTATGTAGTTTAAAATTAGATTTCGTTATTTTAGACACTCTCCAACACCAGGGAACTAGCTACCTTTTTTTATATGGAGGAAAAGGGGTTTGGGCCTTACATGTATATATTAACATACTAGGATTGGCAATATTGCTTTAACGAAGAAAAAACGGAGGATTGGTGTTTGGGGTTCGCTCAAGCCCCCTGATTGCTCATGCGTGTAACGTTCATTGAGCTATAAACTATTAGCTATACATTGAGCTATAAATTAGTTTATAGCTCAATGGTAACGTTGCTCACAATCGCGGGTACAGTGAAGAGAGTTATAGGTTAAACTCAAAGAACTCTCAGTTGGAATCCTAGTTTGGTTTGTTGTGCCATGTAAGGATTCTCGCTCTCACACAGGAGCGAATGGAGGCAATTCACCGCCAGAGGCACTCATGAGCGATCACCGTTGTCACGTGATATCCTTTCTTTGTTTACTAAGATTTTCAATTGAGTTCTACGTGGAGTTCACAAGGCAAAATTAGTTATCTGAAAATTAATTAGACTATTTTCGAAGCTTTTTCTGATTTTAACCCAGTATTTACATTTAATTTAATCATTATAAAGGAAATTTATTAATTATTACAATAGTTATAGGGTTGTATTTAGTGTTCATTTTATGTAATGCAGAAGAACTTTATTTAGGCCTAGGTTTTAATTACATTTGGGGTCGAACTCGATGTAAAGCGATGCTACGGCTTCCTCTGTTTACATTGCTTTCATCGGTGCCACGTGACCAATGGCGTTGCTTAAATTGCCTCCATTTCGCTTGCGCTAATGCTCCTCACGGTTGAGAGTGCAAAATGTAAATATTTATCAGACATAATCACTGCATAATCTCTACACAGGAAAGAAAACTGAAGGAAGTAGTAGATGTGTTCAAAAAAAGGAAAAAAATTTCTTGCTAATATGAAATTCCGTAAATAGAGAATTTTTCGATTTTTTTGGATTTATTTTTATTTTGATGGAACGACGTCTATAAACATCATTTCTGAAAAAAGAAAAAATGTTCTGCGATAAGTACTTATTTTAAAAACAATTTTTAAAGTCTGATTAAAAAATTTTTTGTTCAATGTTGAACAGTTCGAAAAAAAAAAAAATATTAGTGCCTACGAGGAATCCCTAATCTTATATAAGTCCTGTTCTAACGCGGATTTTCTTGAAACAAACTTTATGGAAAAGGTGTTGTGTCGTAGAATATGTCCAGATTCGAGGTTCATCCAAAAGTAAACGAGCTTATTTTCCCGCAAAACGTTTTGATCTGGATTTTTTTAAGGATATTTTCGAATGAATCAATTAAGTAATAAATGTGTGAATGAATATTTATAAGACGTGGAAAAAGCTAATAGCTAAAGTGAGTAATTAAATACTGAAGCCCTTAACGGTCGGGCAATTTTCAAGAAAACGGTCATAAAAGTGCCTATTTTATTATCCCTGAAAATTATGTTAAAATATGTGTATGAACAATATATTTTTTCATTTTTAATTTTTGATTTGTTTTCATTTTGAAATGTTAACCACTCCAGCCCGTCATTTTCACGGGAGTGAGAAATAGAAGGTGAAACCTCAGCCCGTCATTTTCACGGGAGCGAGAGGGAAGGGGTTAACTGAAGGAGACTACTAAAGATAAATGAAAGCTAAATGAGAAAAAGATAGAGTGATAGCTAGAGTAGGCTCGTGTGGCTCTTGACGGAACTTCTTGAAATTTTCATATCGATGGAATCCGCAAAAATGATGAATGATAAATTGAGAACTAAGATTTCGAAAATACTAACTTAAGAAAAATATTTTTTTAAACTTTTATTTATTATGTCATAAATTATAAAATTATCGCGTAAGAAAAAGTTATGGAATAATTTCAGTAAATTTGATTTCAAATTTTTATTCGCAATGTTTTCGCGAATCCTGTGTTTTGCTCTTTTACAAATGCGTCAAGTAAGATGTTAGAAGGAAGGAAATAAGGAACAATAATACTTGTCTATTATAAAAGTGACCATAAAGCACCAAAAAAAAATTTTTTGCCAATTAATATCTAATTAACATATTAAAAAAATAATATAAAGAATGAATTGAATCTGAAACATTACCTCCTCCGAGGTAAGGGCCTTTTAACCTCCCTGGATACGGATCTAAAAGACCTACGTTTCTTTTGACTCTTAAACCTTTCGTCTAGTCTGCCGAAATCGGAGATAATTATTTGCTGCATCCTCTTTCCGAAAGTGAAAATGACCTCACAGTGTCATCCACACTCCGATTATCTCCGATTTCGGCAGACCAAAAGGTTTAAGAGTCAAAAGAAACGTACCTCTTTTAGGTCCGTATCCAGCGAGCGAAATTTTATATCGGAGGCTGCTTTTAGCAGTGATGGAAATTGGTTGCTCTGATTCGTCCGCAAAATCACACGATCTTGAGATGAATAGCTGTTTTTAATATGCTTCGGTCTGAATGATCAATCTCGCGCTCTTTTGAAATAAATTGTTCATAAAACTAATTCATAATAATTTTGTACTTAGTTGATTTTCTAAAACGAAATGCAAAGCTATTGTTCGTCACTTTTTCGTTTTAAAAATGCAAAATAAAAGTCTTAGTTTTGATTTTAAAAAAACATGCATATAACATTCAAATACAATATAGTATGTCCCCTGCAACACAGTTATCGAATTTGAACATTAAATTTTAAAAATATATTCGTTTTCGGGTTTGATTTTAATTTATATAGAGATTATCTAAAAAATGAGAAATAATAGATTAAAAAATAAAATTTTAAAATTCTAAGTTAGGAAACCATAATTAATGGAATAATCACTTATAATTTCATACGTACTAAACTTGTCCTGTATTGAAAACTAAGATTTACGAGATAATTTTGATAAATTCTTGAAACATATTTTATTCGCTATGTGTTCAGATACACTGAAAATTTCGTGTTTCGCTCTTCCATAAGGCTGTGAAAATATCTAGGGGGAAGATTAAAAATAATAAGGTAATAGAATGATTTTTTGTAATCTTAAAATGATAATTAAATATTGATAAATAACTTAATAACAGATTTTAAAGGAAGGATGAATATAATCTAAAATGTTGGATAGTCTTATTTACATTTGGAAAAGCTTTTTGAGAATTTCTGACAATTTTTGAAAACAAACTTGAAATTATTCAAAGAGCTGCCTTGTCATACTGATGTCAAGTAAATATTCTTTTCTTCTGCAATTTTATTTTCATTTCTCCTCACTAGATGTCCCTACTGGCTTACTCCCTTAGAGCTTGGTACGGACATTCATCACGGACACACGTCATTTCGTGAGCACGAATCAGAGGGCCGCAACATTCATGTAATACTAAAACCAGCCTCCAATCGACCTGGCAAGAGCTGCCGGATCTTTAGTTGCTTTTCCACTAGCTCTTATTAAAAGTTCGTTAAGCTTCGTCGTTCAACGTTATGTATATCGATTTTTTTTCTTGCTTTTGTTGCCAATTACAAGCTCAGATCACTGAGGCAACGAGAATTTGAGTTTCTGGGAGAAGGGGAGGGGAGGTGTAGGTTACGTTTATAACAGTACAGTGGCACATTTATGTGTACAAATTTCTTCATCTTAACTTACTAGGATTGGTAGAAGACCTTAGGTTCTGAACCTTAAAACTTTGCAGGTGAATCTGTCGTTGGTTTATATAGATGGTTTGTAAGGAAGTCAATTAGTGGTTGGAACCAAACTCACTTTTAGAAAAATTGGAATAATATATAAGTTAAACAAAAAAAGAACTAAATATACTAAGTCCTTCTTTGGTCTACTGTGCTGCCATCTATGCTTTTTCATATAAAATTTACGTATTGCGTTTTGTAGATAAGCGATCCTCTCTCCTTGAATGATATGAAAGCAATTAGAAATAAAAATCCGCGGTTAATTGCCATAATATGCATGTATTATAATGCAAAATGTAATTTTTCTGAAAATAAAATGTATTAGTAGCTTATTTAAATTTATTGTGAGTTGCATTATTCTTGCTCTTTATTCCTCATTTCAAATGAATAATGTAGAGAAGAAATAATTAATTTTCTGACGCAATAACATTTATTATTATTGCAAATATTTTTTTATCTCAACTATACATGAAAAATAAACAGCCAGAGCATAGTCAAATGTTTCACCGATTGCAAACAAGGAAATTGTTGTAAGCCGTAACCACAAAGTTTTAAATACTGGAAGTATGAAGTCCATAAGTATTTCTTATATGCTTTCTGAAACACACATAAATAATGTTAACGCAAACAACTACACTATTTATTGCATTATTTTTGTAACTTTACTACCAGTTCGTTTTTCTAGTAGTATTAGCAAGGTATATATATCAAACTGCTTCCATATGTAGCTGTGTTATATGAAAGGAGAGAAGGTTAGCACTCCCCTTGACAAGGACGGAACGGCCTCTGGGCCTAACACACATACGGTTAAGGCACTGCCGCTTACTTCGCGGCAACTTAACCAAATTTTTTCCCCCCTACACAGCCTTGTATCTCATTTTTCATATCGGTGAAAAAAGGTTTTCCTTGTCCTTTTTTAGGGTTTGGAAATGAAAAATGTGTGTGTTTTGATCTGTGTCTGTCAACCGGACTGTCTTGAAATTGAATAAAAAATTCAATAGAAATAACATTGTAAATAAATATAAATACAATCGTCACAGTAAACATAAAATAAAAATAGAACTTACCCTATTGTTATTTTCATTTTATTTATTTATTTTTTAGCAGCTAACAGAACAATATAGTTTCTTCTTCTATAGTTCAGATACTTTTGGTAGATTCATAAAAGAACTATCAATCTGTTTATTCTTTCAAATAAGAAAATCATACCGGTTCATAGAAAAAAATTTAAACTATGTATTTTGTTAAATTACGTTATTGAACTATACATCAGTAATTTGTCAATCTGAAATTTCGTCGGACTTCTTAATAACGAAATTTCAAACAATGAAATGATTTTTGACAATTGAAAAGAAATTTATGACACCAAATATCAAATTACTAAAAATCAATAAAGAATTTAAATACATGAAATTAATTTTTATTACGAGTGCTACTAGTGGAAACGCACGTCTGCCGGTTTTTCTATTTTTTCTGGTCTCACGAACGTGCATGTACTTAATTCACTTTTCTCCCCATGCAGTGCTATAACGTTTAGGATTCGTGAAAATGTATCTGGTACAATCAAGGGTCAGATGGTTGACTGAAGATTAAAGACATATGTAAATTAACTGATGGCATTGTAATTGATGATTTAATTGAATCGGTTATTTTGAAAAGATGACAACTTTTAAAAACAAAATTTTTTTCAGGCGACAGAAAAAAAAGGCTTATGGACAGTTGGTAAACCTTTACGGGTTTGATCTTTTACTATTTTATTTTAGTAGGTAAAATCAGGGCCCGATTAAGACAGTCGGGGGCCCAAGGCACAACATTATTTTGGGCCCCCTATGGTACGAATAGTAAAAATACTGGGTATAAAGTATAAAGTTAAATAAGCTTGGAGATTATTCTATTAGTACTGGTTTCATACCCAACTGGCAAGAGGGGAAAAAGCACCTACTGACACTTCAATCCTACTATTCTGCATCCGATATTGTTCTTATCCAATATGATTTTCGTGTTATTAAATAAGCAAACTTTTTGAAACATATTGCATTTTTAAATTTTACTGTTTATAATATAAAATAAATTAACGTCGAGACGCCTCAGCAAGTAACGTATACTATTTAGCATGATAGTCAATGAAGATATTGATCTGATTGTGCATAGTTTACCTTGTTTACACAAATAATTTTAGCTCGCCATTTAAAAGAGTTTCGATTTTACTATTTTGTAAAAAAATATCTTTTAACAGATATTTTCTGAAGTCTTTCTTATAAGTTGGGGCCCCTAAAATTTGGGGGTCCAAGGCTGCGGCCCAGTTGGCCTCTGCGGTAATCAGGCACTGGGTAATGTCAATGCAATATTGGCGAATTAAACGATTTTTGATTAATTATGCCACAAAAATTAATAAATTAATACTGAGAGTTCCTTCTTTTTTCAAAACGGAGATGTTACTTTTTCGAAATAAGCGTTTCAATTATGCTTCTGTATGCATTACTCTTATACACTAACTGTGTGATTCTACAGCTAAGAAAAACCCTTCTGAAGAGCTGGCTAACATAAAAAGTTGCAAAACTCAAAATTAGTCTGATTTCGAATGAGAAAATACAGCCCTAAAAAATGGAATGAAATTGAACAACTTAACAAAATCGAATGGAGCTGATAAAAGAACAAGAAAGAACAGGACCAAAAAAAGCATTTATTTTCATGAAAAATATTGAAACTTCTAATTCTATTTTCTTCATTTTAACCAATATGCCTGTTGTCACACTTTGTGTTTCTCCCCCCCCCCCCCCCCTGCTTCCCTCTTGCCACATTCAGTCATAATTTGACGAACCTCTTTCTAAAGTGTGACGTCATGCATGAGAAGCGAAGAAATGGCGAAAAAAAATTTCACATCTACCTGTCTCGTGCCGCCATCTAGTGAGCACAAATACAGCTGCTGATTTTTTGATGTAGATGTAACTTTTTCGTGCTGATATTTTCAAGAACTTATGAGCTGGATTATTTAAATTGGACTCTGCTACATCAGTAGAAGTGAAATAAACATAAAATTTAAAAAAAAGAACTGATTTCATTGCGTAACTAAGTGCAAAAACCAACTTACTCGTCATATAATTGTGACTTACATTGAAAAGTTAAAATAAAAGGAGAATTCGCTTACCAATAACAGTGATACTTGAAGCATAATTTTTTTAATCGGCCCAAATTTTGAACACTAATGCGTTATTAATAACACATTAAAACTTCTATGAGCTTCAAGCTGCATGAATTTTTCAAAACAAATTCCTTTGCTTATCTATTGATGTAAATTAATTCCATTACAAAACATTGTGCTGAAAACTGTAGGCCTATTTTATACTTGGATTTGATTTGTGGTGAAGTGTGTTTTTTGTGCAGCATTTTCTCCCAAACTTGCCGGAAAATATATTTAAAATTAAAGGTTGCATTGATGGAGAAAAAGAATGAATTTGTTTTTTAAATTTTTCAGCGTAATTTACAATGAGTTGTACCATCCTTTTTTTATATATAGTCTACTGCTGATGGCAAATGAATTTTTGTATCCGGATCTTGAACAGTCTTTAGAAGCTCAATTTTTAAAAAAGTTCCAAAAAGTTAATGACTAGTCTTTACTAGAATTGCATTGGCTGATTGGCAGAAAAATTCTATGAAGCGTGTGATTGTGCCATTCGAAGAACTTTTCTCTAAAATACAATTTTGTTATTTTTTGTCATAAGAGTAAAATTAAACGGTAACATTTTTCTTTCTTTTCTTTTTTTTTTTTTTTTTTTTTGCTGTGGCTTCACATTGTCTCTATGATACTCTCGTTTTTTCTTATCCCAAAGCAAACCTAGACTGCGTATAGGAATTTTGAGCTCTTGTATGTGTTAAGTCAGCGTTTTCTCGCAACATGTTTAAATATATGTAGCTCTTGAGAATTTAAAAGTAAATAAAGCATTTCATTAAACATTTTCTCTTAAATCATACATGGTATCAGTCTATAAAATAAGATAGTGCACATGCAAAACATCGTACGTTACTAATAACAATTCATTACGTGCAAATGAGAGCTGGCTAAAACAAGATACCGCAACTTCCGGTTGAACGAACGTCCTTTTGCCAGAAGCAGCGAGAATCCGGGTTCAACGATGGAAGTTACTTAATTCTTCGGATTCCCCTCCCTCTTAATTACTTCAAGAGAGAGATTTACATGAACTATTAGAATGCAATTATTGTTCAAAACTCGAGCAGTTTGAATACTAACTTATAAGAAATGAAGAATAAATATGACTGGTAGCTAAAAGTGCATCCTTTCTACAAGGTAGCTGTTAAGTACGCTTCCCACCAAATTCAGTAAGTTATAGATGTTTATAGTGACTATTTTACTCTTTCTTATTGATAGAATCTTGCAAAGACTCTGGGAAATATATTTACTACCCCGTGCATCAATATTCAAATATTATAGCTATCCTCCCTCAAAGTGGGGGGGGGGGGGGATGGAAAAAAGCATGCTATTCTTATTTACTGTCCTATGAATTTCTTTTTTGAAACAAAACAAAATCTGAAAAATATTTTAACATACCGATACTACAAAAAATGGGAAGGGTTAACTAAAAATTAACTTTCAATAATTCATTGTTGTAAAAATAAGTTCGCGAGTTTTTGTTTAAACTTTATTATTCGCCTTCTGCCACCAGGTTTTATGCTTTGCAACGCGTTAGCTCCTGTTGGCAAGAATACTTATTATTATTATAATAATTATAATAAGGCTGAAAAAATTACGAGATGGCTTCTACTTGCTAATTTTGTATTCTCAGGAACGCGAAAATTAAAAAAATGTATCATTTGAGCTTCTGCCAAATTTTGAGCGATTCAAGCGGATGGTTTATAGACCCGTTAGAAAAAAAGTCCGACAGGTAGTTCCTTTTTTATTCCAATTTAAGGCAAAATTTCTACATTAATTTCCCATTATGGGGGTGAAGAAAACCTTGCACATATCAATGTAGTATATCAATCGAAAGCGCTGAGTTTTCTGCACAAGATGGAATTTGTTCGAAGTTTCTAAGTCAAAAAGAAGGCCAGTTATAAGCTTTTTAGTTCGATTTCTTAAGGCTTACCTTGATCCAAAAATAATAATTAGCAGTTTCCTCAACTCCGGGTAACATAAGCTATATAAATAAAAATGTAAGTGTAAAAATTGTTCATACAGAGCTCAACGTGATCCAGTTTACGGTTACGATCAAGTTCAGCCTTGGTTCATAACCTCAAATCTCCGTAAGTACTTCACCAATTGCTTTGAAATTTTATCAGAACATGTGTTTTTAACCGACTTCACAAAGGAAGGAGGTTATACATTCGTATTCGTATTGCATGTATGTCGTTTTTTTTTTTTTTTTTTTTTTTTTTTTTTTTTGTTTGTCCACTCATAACTTCGCACCGGATGAACCGATTTTCATGATTTTTTTTTCAATGGATCAGGGGTGGTTTCCCATAGGTCCCGTAATTTCGTTTGACCATATTCGATAATTAGAACAAAAGTAATGAGCAGGAATGCAGTATTTTTTTTGTCTTTTCATCCATAACTTTTGACTAAATGAACCGATTTTGATGATTTTTTCTTTAATCGATAGAGGGTCGTCTAACTCAAATATTGCAAATCAATTTGCCTACATTTGTTTTTTATAAAAAACGTTACGAGTGAAAAATAAGTATTTTTTATTTTAATTGGAAAGGCTTGGCTTGATTTTTCTTTGTTGGGAAATCTATTAATAAATATAAAAGCCTTGTTAAAAACATGTTTGTTGTCATGGGCTATAATATTAAAAGAAATTACAGCAAGAGTTTGACTGATGGCTTCTCTGTGGCAAAAATTATTCCAATCAGTTTGTTTGCTAAAACAGACTTCAAAAGGGAATTTATCATGCAAATGATTAGTTTTTAGTGCCATTAATTTAAAGAAGTTTTGCCCTTTGATATGGATTTTTTAAAAAAATAGAGTATTTATACACAAAATGTATTTACACTAAAAAGAATAAAATAAAATAATTTTTATAAAAAAACAGAACCGACTTCAAATTAAAAATTGCGCTAAAAAGTAAAAAATAAATTCATTCTTTAAACAACATCGATGTGACTTTTAAACATAGTTTTAGAAGTCGGTGCAAAATTATGGGTCTAATTACCATTATACCATTTGCTACTTCATATTGGAACTGATGCTAATTCTGCGGAAATATATATATTTGTAATTGATTCATGATTACAAAATATTTTATCTATCCTAATTTTGCACCGACTTCTGAAACTGTTTAAAAGTCACGTCGATGTTGTTTAAAAAATGAATTTATTTTTTACTTTTAGCGCAATTTTTAATTTGAAGTCGGTTCTGTTTTTTTATAAAAATTATTTTATTATATATCACTTTTAATTTATTGCAACTTTGATTAAATTATTTCGTTTTTTAATGTTTTATTATGGAGAATGAGCCACTTGCAACAATTGGCAGGGTACAGCTATTTTCATTTTGATTTAATAATTTTTTCTGTTTGTGTTGAAGTATTTTTGCACTCGACGATTAAGGAGAACTTTAAAACAAAGATTACTTATTTTGAATAGCAACAGTTTAATTTAGTTATTTTAATTTAATTAATTATGTTAATTAATTATGTGTTATTTTAATATTAAAAAATTTTGTGTTTTTTCTGTTTGTATTGATGTATTTGTTAGTATTTTTGCACTCGAAGATTAAATGGAACTTTAAAACAAAGATTACTTATTTTGAATGCTAACAGTTTCATTTAGCTATTTTCATCCTGATGTTAAACTTTTGTGTTTTTTCTGTTTGGGTTGAAGTATTCTTTTAATATTTTTAAGGGAATTTTAAAACACAGATAATGTATTTTGAACGGCAAATTTTTAATTTAGAATTTTTGTGTTTGTGTTTCTTCTGTTTGGATAAGGCTTATGTTGGAATTTTTCAATGTGCCGAGCCAGACAATATCAAAATCTTCACAGACAATGGAACCAAAAAAAAAAAAAAAAAGAAAAGAAAATTGCCCGCAAGCATTGTGAAAAAACATAAAGCTCAAGACCAATCAATCAAATTGAGCAGTTTAGATCTTCTCATGTGTATAATTATATATTGTGTGTTCTAGAATAGGTGAACCAGACAATCTATATTTTCAGACAATGAAACAACAAGCATTGTCAAATGAAACATATTAGAAATATGTGCTTTTTCTTGCTTTTCCATCTAACCAGACTGAGCCACAGCAAAGCTGGTCGGATACAGCTAGTACTTATATAATTGTATAAATAGCATAATGTTTTCAATGCTTAATTTAATTATTACTGTTGAATTTCGACTGTTGCACGAACTCTAGTAAGTTTTAAAATCCGAAAGCTTGATTTATTTCTCTCCACGTGGAAAATATTGTACTACACAATTTTCGATTGTAAGTTTGAAAAAAAATGTAAATGAGTATTTTATTACAGTAGCCCCTCGTTATATCGCGCTTGTCGGGGGACAACAAAAAGTCGCGATGTATCCGAATGCGCGATATAACCAATGCCTTTACAAATAACTCAAATAAGTAACATACGTTTTCTATGCACTTTTGAATACAGTATACCCTCGTTATATCGCGCTTGTCAGGGGGCAGCAAAAAATCGCGATGTATCCGAAAGCGCGATATATCCAAATGCGCGATATAGCCGATGCCATTAGAAATAACTCAAAAAGTACAAGTAAATTGAGTATCAACGCAAAAAAAATTAATTTAATCTTACATAATGACAACTTTCTTAATAAAAAATGTCTTAATGAAAATTCTTGGGAATAGGCATCTGTCTCTTTCATTCCATGCGTGTTAGGATCAATGCAAAAAGAAATGTCAAGTAAAACGTCAACTGGTTTGAGTAGAATCATTCTGTAGGCATGTATGTTGGGGAATGGGAGAAGAATTGTTTCAGCTTTAACTGCAACAAATTCAGATGAAAGGAAAACATTCCTGCTCGATGGCTTTGTTTAATGGTGGGAAAAGGGCATTACTGAGGAAGACAATATAGTTACTTTCAAGAGCTCAAACTTAAAATTTTGGGAGACATAGAAAAAGCGCGAAATATCCGAATAAGCGATATAACGAGGCGCGATATAACGAGGGGTTACTGTATTATGTCCAAAGGACATTATCGAAGGTATAATTTCAATGCGATTCATTGCACCCCTTTGCATAAACCAAGTTTGAAACACCTCTCGCTTCACAATGGGCTTTTTTTTCAGAGTAAATGGATCTAAAATGAGAAAATATTATCTCAATGTTAGCACTAGAGCATGCAGGACCATATTAAAACTAAACCAGAAGTTGAAGCAGATCTAAAAGCTTAGTACAGGGGTCCCCAATCCTATGCCCGCGGGCACCATGGCGCCCATCGATCGGGCTAGGTGCGCCCGCTGCTTATGCCCAACGATAAAATATTTCAGTTTTACATTTTCGACTAGAGAACATTTAGAATCCAGAGTATATGAATAAAGGGACATATAAAAACTATCAATAATCCTACAATGATAAATGCGAATGAATGTCGTAAAATCAAAATATGGATTACGACTTGCAGATGAACACCTTGACGATTGCTTGCGAGTAGGCATTTCATCATATTCTCCCAATTATGAAGCGCTGGTCAGTGAAATGCAATGCCAAAGATCACACTGACTGTATTTTATATATTTTATAAATAATTTTTATACTTGGTATATTTTGCAAGCAGTTTTGTAATTATTAATTTTACACAAGAATATTAATACTAATTATATTCATATGTTAAATCAATTTTTGAAACGAAATTTTTTGTGCAGTATATGATGTGTATTATGAACTATGTCTACCAACTGTAAATTTACCTTGAAAAAATAAATAGACCATTCGACCGATATTCTGGTATGTGCTCTTAGGTACAAAAAGGTTGGTGACTCTTGGCTTAGTAAAAGAAATTAGCCTATACTTAAAAAAGAACATCCGATAAAATTCCATTCATTGCTGAAAAAAATATTAGTTATCAAATAAAGGCATTCCCCCCCCCCCCCCTCCTTTCAGTTTATTCCCCAGCTACTGCAAGTAAAAAAAAACTATTTGAAGACGCGCTTATTGATATGATACATTAAAAATCATTTCGTAATTTTCATGCCGAAGTGCTTACCCTCCAGCGCAAGCAAAAATACCCTCCAATACGTGCAGACCACTGCCTCGTTCTGTAGCGCCATCTATGGAACAAGAAAGGAACTCAGCAAAAGGACTATTTACCGGAATAAATTTCTAACTCCTCACTTTTATAGTCTAATTTTACAAACGATCTTCCCATGTTTAAATTTTACAGCTTCTTTCTAAAAACTAAATTTTACATTGTTAAATGACTTACTTTGGACTTTCCTAAATCATTAGTAAGAGACTAAATCAAAAAAAAAAAAAAAAATCCGGCTTCAAGACGGATTTTACTGGAAAAAGCGAGGTCCTTTTTATATCATTGTGAGCTGCATTGAATTGATAGTAAAAATTTGATTATTTTCTAAAACAACGTCGGTGACACTTTATTATTTACCACACTTTGCAATAACAGTTGGGATCCGCGGAAATTCTGGAGGAGAATGGATAAATGACGCTAAACAAAGTGGCTTATCCTACGCAAGCTATAACAATTCTCATGATCCTCATGAACAAAACTTATTTTTTGACTCATAAACATTTTGTCTTCTCCTTCCCGAAACTTACAATTCCACTTAATTGGCAAGTAGGAAATAAGCTGCTGGAGCTTTACCTGCTGCTTTTGCCCAATCAGCTAAGGATTGACGGTAGGGGGCCGACGGGTGTCCAATCGCTCGCTTCACTAGTTCCTTTTAAAGATGAATGTTCAGCCTTTCCTAAATGATTTATTTGCTTGCCTATTTGCAGGGCCAAGTGCTTGAAGTACAATTCCACTTGCAATATCATCGTGTAATTTACATTTCTTGTATCATTTGATCATTTATCACTCATATGATTATTAGAGGCTTATTTCCCAACTGTTATCGATATTCATGCAGAAAACAAACGAAATGCATGTATGTGAGAACGGAAAAATTGAAGTACCACAGAAAGGCATTTTCCAAAGTCATTTTCAAGAAAGATAATTTCTTTTTTGAGGCTTAAAGGCGAAAAAGTCGAGTTGCTCATGCTAGAAGCCCAAAGGAGGAAAGAAAAATAAAATAGATATATAATCAAATCAAAAATTTTTAAAAAAATCCCAGATATGCTCAAAATAAGAAAAAAAAATAACAAAGAGTGAAATAAACCAGTCTTGTGTAAATAAATAAGTGCAGGACAAAGGGAAAATCTTTCTTTTTAAAAAATTATTTTAAAAGCTTGATGTCTCAAAATTACCAGAAAGTACCCGCAATTTATAAATACCCTAGAAAATACCCAAAGATCTTTAAAATACCCGAGTTTACGGTAATTTCCCCCTCACACTGACAAAACTGCTTCTGCAACGCTTCTAAATAAGCACAGCAGACAAAACATATCTTCCTTTCTCGCCGAAGTCTTCTCAACGGACCCGTCGTCTGCTAGGTCACGTGATGTCGGTGTCACGTGATCTCGTTTAGCAGCAAAAGCCTTGAGAAATCCAATGTGCTTCAGCTGTAACGAGTTATTTTCCCAATGTTTTTAATAAATTTATTGCAATGCCTTCATTTTGTGCTTCAGTTGGATGCTCTAATGCATCGGATAAAGAAAGCTGCAAATCAGCTAATGTTTGTTTCCTCGGATTTCCGTTAAGAAATCAAAATGCATTACGTGAATGGTTGGTCAAAATGGCGGAGGCAAGCATCACACCTAGTCAAAGCTAAAAGCTTTGTTCGCAATATTTTGAAGAGCCCTGCTTCCGATACCAAATATTCACGAACAGAAGATTTTTGAAGGAAGATGCTGTCCCTACACTATTTTCATTCAATAAGCCATGCGTTAAACGACAGAGAACAACATATCAGGGGCCTCAGTGGCTGAGCGGTAAAATCGACTGGCTCCGGTGCCTCCCTGAGCGGAGAGAAAGAGGCGTGGGTTCGATTCCCACCTTGCCCTGGGTGTATTTCCTTCTCTGTATATTAAAATCTGTTGTGCTGTCTTGCTCTATCTGTCATATTGGACGAGAGTTTGAGGCATATCCTTGAGAATAGCAAATAAACTCGAATATTTATGTGACCTGAAATGGTCGTAAACAAACAAACAAACAACATATCAATTCAAGTACGTAAAGTTTCATGCTTCTTAATCAAATGCATGTTAGGTTATTTAAACGCATATTTAATGCATTCAAAATTTATTTTATGTATCATTGAAAATAGTTTATGTTTTTTTCTTACTAGTGCAAATGCTTACTATACAATATAATGAATATTTTATATTTCTTTTGCTTATCTTTAATAATATTTATTCAAAAGTTTCATTTAAATTGATGTTCTAAATCTTCTAATTGTTTAGAATTAGAAAAAAGTATTGCATTTACACTGTTGTGTAACATAAAATTTTATATCATGTAACTAAACTTAAAAGATTAGAATTCATATAAAAGGTTAAAAATACACATTACTTTTATGTTTGTTATTTAACATTGTAAAACATCAAATTAAAGATTTATTGATATAAATTAAGAAATTCCTGAACCAATTAAGCTATTTTTGAGTAATATAAGGGAAAGAAGGAAACAACAAATGAAAATGACAATAATTCCTGCCATTATAATATTAAACATGTTGAATGTAACACGTAAAAATCATTCTACAAAAATCACTTTTTTTATTTGGAAAGAGTTCATCAGCAATATTTTCCATTTCAAATGGACTTACTTGTGTCGAGACATTTGATGTGGCGTGCGATGAAGGTGGGGACCTGATCAATTGAGGCCTGGGACCCGAAGAGCAATTTTTTATGTTTCTTGTGCGAGTTCGCGGTGGTCTGACACTCGATTTCATGAGCGTACTATTCAATTCCTCCAAAAGTTCGCTTTCAAGGATGTTGAGTTCAACGATTGATGCAATCCATAAAAAAGTGAAACATGTATATATATCTAGCCATTTAAGTCGCAAGTCAGAGAGTTCATGCCAGAGGCATTTGTTTTGAAATATCTCAATTGCAGTGCAACTCGAGGCCGCAGCCAGAAATTTTTTTCAGGGGGAGGGGGACCTGACTTTGAAACACTTATGTTGAGGAAGTATCAGAGAGGAATATATGCAACATTGCGAAAAATTTCGGGGAGGGGGCCCGTCCCCCCCCCCCCTCTGGATACGGCCTTGGTGCAACTTGCGTACTTATGGCGTGTTTACAATGTGCTGGACAGTTGTCCGAGAAATTTTCTGTTAAATTTATTTAGTTGTAATTCATACCTGTTGTATATTTATTAGGTGCTGGACAGTTGTCCTGGAAATTTTTATTTTAATAATTATTTAATTGCAATTCCTACTTGTTGCGTATTCATTAGAGGCTGGACAGTTGTCCGGGAAATATTTAATTTAATTTAATTATTATTCATACTTATTGCATGTTTATTTGGTCCTGTACAGTTGTCCTGGAAATTGTTTTCTTTTTATAATTGTTTAACTACAATGTAAGTTTAGTATTTTAATTCAGTATATCCCAGGTATGTTTTAGAGTTATGTCCAACAAGAGTTAATGCAGTTCATGATTTGAAGCGAGTTCTGAAGGAATGAATAATTATTGCTGTTTCTTGTGCATTTGAATGCTGAATGGTATATGACAGGAGATTCGGTATTGATTGTTCATCAATTCTTCTGTTTGTAGCTTTTCAGTATATGCAAATTCAATACTCTGTATCTAAGTACTGCATTTGTTTTCTTGTCTCATGTTTCTGCTTTATAGTACTACTCTCTAATGTGCAGCGCTGGAACTAGTGGTGTAGTCCCAGAGAAAAGGTGGGGGGACGTTTACAGTACAAACATCAAAATATGGAGGTACTCTTATGTTGAAATTCAAAACAAGTGGGGGTACGCTTCTGCTAAAATAAAAAGGTAAGGGCATGCCGTCTCCCTTCGACTACACCACTGGCTGAAACCAATTGCATTAGTATTTATTGAGACTTGTTTGTAAAGTTTTTATTTCAGTCGAGTTATCTAAAAATTGAGCTTTAAAACAAGTATTATAATAGGGATCATTCATTAATGATGTCGCACTTTTTGCAATATATTTGACCCCCTTTGTCACGAAGTGTCACACTTCAACATACCTCCTACCCCCTTTGTCACACATCACGCTATATTACATTAGCTTCTGTACCTGTAGTGTTGCAGTTCCAAAACAAAGCACTATGTTATGGATCACATTTCTAATTCTATTTTTTGAGCTTCTAATGACATTTGTGAGCATAATAATAATATTGAACATATGTGTACTTAATTTGTATAAAATAAGATCACGCTTACTACGAAGATGATAATTAGTAGTAATAGTAAAAAATATTAATCGTTTGAATTATGAAAAATGACCCGCTCTATTTATCGTAAAAGTCTACATGCCCAAGATTTCCTTTTAAACTTTTAACTAGAAGTATATTTAAATGTTAACAGCATTGGAGTTTTCGATACAAAATTGAAATCAATGAAACTTTACAATTAAATTATAGAAATGAGAAAAAATCTTTAAAAATAAATTTAATTTGCTGATTTTAAATGTATTTATAGAGATCAAAATGTAAGATGACACACTTTCTTGAACCCCCCCCCCCCCTCCTCAAAGCTAGACATCATAAGAATGTGGCCAAAATTGTCGTCAAGTCGTCAGTGTGCAGATCCAATGTTATGTAGGTTACTTTCTATTTCATTTGTTTGTGCATCATTTATTCTATAAAATCTCATATTTAACTATTGCAGCTTTTTTTATACGACGCATTAAAGCATCCAACTGTAGCACAAAATGAAGGCATTGCAATAAATTTATTAAAAACATTGGGAAAATAACTCGCAACAGCTCAATCACATTGGATTTCTCAAGGCTTTTGATGCTAAACGAGATCACGTGACCTGTGACGACACGAGAATCAGGTCCATTTGTTTTGATTGGCCATAGTTTCCGAACTGGCATTCCTGTATCCAGCTTGCAGGCTGTGGCTCTGCTTGCGATAGGAATACTTTTAGGCTTTCCATTTCTGCTTTGGTGCATTGGGCGCTTCAAGTGGTTGCAGCCGTTAATTAGAACAAAACTTTGTTTATACAACTTCTAAACATACCCTCCAATATAGCCATGGACGCAGAAAATACCCGATTTGCGGGTAATCACCCCCACATTGGCAAGACTGCAGTTGACATACTTCGACGTCAATCTGTAACAAATATAATTCCATCTTCTATATATGGTAACGTCAATCATGACTTTAACTGGTAGTCCAAGGAGCAAAAAAAATAAAAATATCATATTAAATAAAATTTTTGCCCAGCAACTTCAGCAGAACGATAAATCTACAAGTTACTCTAGGAAATTTTTTTAAAACTTGATGTCTCAAAAATTACCACCAAACAACCTAATTTTATAAATACCGAAAGATCTTAAAAATACCCTAGTTTCGGGTAATTAATTACCCGCCCATTTGAAAGCCTAATAGTAAT
This sequence comes from Octonoba sinensis, assembly GCA_038502835.1. NCBI lineage: Eukaryota > Metazoa > Arthropoda > Arachnida > Araneae > Uloboridae > Octonoba > Octonoba sinensis. The sequence continues at coordinate 104,495,878 of CM076606.1, read as the reverse complement.
AATAATATATTTTAACCCTTGACACTTACTTTCTTATCCAGTTCTTATCACTTTCAAGTTTGAGGCGAATTGTAATTGTCTGCCTCTAATTTTAGCGTTTATTTGCCAGTGTTACCGTTCCAAAATCAACATCTCGCCTCCCACGCGATCCAAAATACCCTCCAACTTTTTTATGTGGCACCACCTAGTAAGAATAAATGTAACTTTTCAAAATTCCTGGAATAAAATCGGCTTACGTTATCTGTCTACCTTTATAATGCTCAATGACATTCTACACCAGTATTTCCCAAACTATGGGGGGCCCACCCAATATTTGCTCGCGACCCACTGGTGGGTAGAGCCACTACAGAATACAGGCCGACCAATCGCCGCCATCTTCCTGCCCAAGTTAAAGAACGCGCTGCCAGATAAGCGCCATTATCGCTGTCTGTGGCGCTTTTAACAGCTACGCCAAAAAGAAAAATTAAAGGGACTCCTTAGCTACTATATACAATAATACCGAAAAAAGCTTTCTGATATATAAATATATATTGTACAGGCAATTTGCAATAACTCGAAATCCGATAACTCTAATATTGTAACTAATATTTTGTCGGGCCCCGACCCTCTTCGCTTTATCCTATGATACAAAGGGAAAAATTCTTTCACTTCTGTCCCACTAGATTCGAATTATTGAGAATTGACTGTACACACACACACACACAGATATATATAGCAGAAAGAGGTAATCTACAAATGCTACTTTTAGTTTCAATAATTATACCTAAATTATTTACCATAAACATTTAAATACTAAAATATAATGTTTACAGACTCAAGCACTTAAGGTGTTACTTTTTACAATTTATGTTTATTCACTTTGAAATTTTAAAAATTAAGTAAATGGCAAATAAGAAATTAAATTTAGATAATAATTCTTTTATATAATTAATTTCACTTTACACCAGTTACTATATCATTTTATTAACGGGAATAAAAATAAACTATTTTCTGCGTTCAAATTGCGTAATAAATTTTCTGTATTGCGTAGGTGTATTAAAAAATATAATAGCCAATTTTTCATACTTGTGTCAAATATCATGCATTATTTTATTATAATACATTTCGCTCAAAAACAACTATACAATAATTGCTAAATTTACTGAATTTAATTCAATTGGCGACAAACACATTTCGTCGCCAACAATTGGAATCCAATTTTAACGCCGGCAATTTATTATTCATTTCTTCCGTCTCTCTTCATCTGTTGAAGAATTAAAGATTCTTCATTTGTTTCTGGAGTTAATTGGTGCAATTAACTGCAGCACAACTACCCATTTTTTCAATCGAAAAAGCTAACGAAACACCAAAATCTCGTCTTAGCTAGCACAACGTCAATACGACCCAGCGAACGAGTGGGCAGAAAAATGGCTGACGAGACAGCTCGTAGTTATAGGAGCCTTAGTGGTGGTTCGCGAGCAATATTGAGTGGGCCCTCGCCACTGTACAGTATACATGAATTTAAAAAATCCGAAGTCTGCGAATAAAAGTAACTAAAGTTGAAGTTGATGCTAAAAGTTTAATGCAGAGAAATAAGAAACAAGTAAGGTCCTTCCCATTGAAATAACTTTGCAACAAAAAAAAAAAAAATACCTTGCGGGTCTAGGTATTTAAGTAATAAAAATAATTGTTTAAGATCTGTTTCTTTTTTCAGCAGTCTTTCATTCATATTGGTAGTACTAAAAAAAATATTTTAAATTTCAATTAGAACAGATAAGACCATTAAGTGGTTCCACAACTCGCCACTAGGGGATCTGCGCAGTACCAATATTTCTGCCCTGTTTTTTTCTAAGACTGCTAAGCGGTGGGTCCCAAGATTGGAAATTTTTGTTAGATGGGTCGGAGCCCAGTCAACCACTCTTCTACACTAATATCGCAGGTACAATGTATTTAGTTGCTTTAACGCCGGGGAACGGCGTCTCTCACGTTTTAAGCTTTAGCATCGTTTAATTTGAGTAATCCCTATGTTCGCACCTATAAGCACCACTACCTTGTTCTTTTCTTTTCTTCTCTCCCTGACTTTTGGAGTCGTAATACAATTACACAAGTGTGTTTGTATTTTGTTTATTCTCTATCTCTACTTATAATAAAGCAGCAAGTATGTGTGTCTGTCTGTGTCCGGCGTAATGCCATGACCGGTCTGAGGATTTTCATGATATTTGGCCCGAAATTAGTTTGAAACATGGGGGTGTTCACCTCGGGGAGTTTTTTCTGAAATTCGAATTTGTTCCTTTTTTATTCCAATTTATAGCCGAAAATCTAAATAAACATAAAATAAAAAAATAGAAGGAACCGATTTCAATGCGTAATTGGGTGATAAAAGGAGAATTCGCTTAACAATAACAGTGACATTTAAAGCATAATTTTTAAAATCGGCACACATTTTGAACACTAAAACGTTATTAATAATGCATTAAAACTTCGTTCAGCTTCCCAGCTGTACGAATTTTTCAAAGCAAATTATTTTGCTTATCTATTTTTGATGTAAACTAATTCTATTACAAAGCATTGTGTTGCAGACTGTAGGCCTATTTTATATTTGCAGTTGATTCGTTGTGCAGTGTTTTTTTCAGATTTTGTTTTGTTTCAAAAAGGAAATTCATATAGGACAGGTAAATAAGATTAACATGATTTTTTCCACCCCCACCTTTGAGTTATAATATTTGAATATTGATGCATGTGGTGGTAAATATATTTGCCAGAGTCTTTGTGCAAGATTCTGCCAATCAGAAAGCGTAAAATAGCTTACTATGAGCATTTAGAATTTGGTGAGAAGCATACTTCCCACCGCCTTAGAAAGGGTTAAAAAAAATTTAATGCACACATAAACGTACCTAGGATCTCGATTCGAGGGTGAAGGAGATAGAATTTCTTCGAAAAATAGATTTAATTGAACATGAGTTACTCCTTAGAATCTTATTTCTGGTAACGCGGAAAAAGCTAAGCCTTCTAGTTAAATGAAAATTAAATTCCAATCATTGTTGTAAAAATAAGTTCGTGAGTTTTAGTTTAAACTTTATTCGTTTTCTGCCACCAGCAGTGGCGTACGGAGAATTTTGTCAAAGGCGGATCATAATTTTCTGAAACTACTAAAGAAAATTCGAGTATGTAATAAAGCACTGTAATTCTCCAATATAAGACAGCTGGACAATTTTGACTTGAGCTCTAGGGGAAGCGGGGGGTTAAACCCCTACCCCCCCTTGCGTTACGCCCCGGGCCACCAGGTTTTATGCTTGGTAACGCGTTAGCTCCTGTTAGCAAGAATACTTGCAGCTGCAAAATTTATTATTATTATAATAATTATAATTAGGCTGAAAAAATTACGAGATGGCTTCTACTTGCTAATTTTGTATTTTCAGGAACGCGAAAATTAAAAAAATGTATCATTTGAGCTTCTGCCAAATTTTTCTGAATACAAAAGCTGATACAAAATAAGTTTTTTTTTTTTTTTTTTTTTTTTTTTTTACAAATTCTACTAATATCTCGCACTTTCTCACAAAAAATAAAAATAAATCTTTTAATTCCTTAAACATTTAAATGCGTTGAGACATAACAAATAATTCACCTTTAATTTAAATTTGTAATAACTTAGGGATCATTCATAAATGATGTCACACTTTTTTTCAATATATTTGACTCCTCCCCCCTTTGTCACAAAGTGTCACACTCCAACATACCTCCCTCTTATCACATGTCACGATATATTGCATTAGCATAAAATAGGTTTAATTTTCTGATTTTATGATTTTAAATGTTTTACAGAAATCAAAATGTACGATGTCACACTTCTTGTTACCCCCCTCCCCTCCCCTTGTCACAAACTGTCACACTTTCATGATCCCCCTCCCCCTCGAAGCGTGACATCATTTCTGAATGACCCCTTATCTCAAAAAAAAAAAAGAATTTAATTTTTTTTGCCTTTTTTTTGTGCATTCAGCAGACGACTAGAATGAAAACTTGTCAAAGAAAAAAATCACTGAAATAATGAATCGAAAAATCCAAAAATATCATGGCATGCTCTAAATGACCTAAATAAACAAGATATTGAACGAAAATTCTGTTTTTAAAAATATCTAAACGTCACCTAAAATTTTTTTGCACACGTAGAGCCGAAATAGTTTCTCAATATTATTATTGTAGCAGGCAGCGCTGGTAAATTTGAGCTAATCTACATACAAATAAGTAAAGACAAAACAATTTAAAACCATTTTCTCCTCTCTTTTTCAACCTATTTTCTTACATTTTTTTGTTTAGTGGCAATTGAAGAGTTTTAGTGACATCAATTAAAAGCTTTTGGAAACAGTTTATAATTACTTAATTATTTCCCCGTTTCTTTTGCCAGACAAGCCTTATTTATAATCCTAATATTATATTGGTATAGATAGCAGATGGCAACATGTCTGGTTTGAGTCAATTATTAGGTAGGGTCAGGTGGGGGAACATGGGTCAGTTTTTAGCTATTTTCATGTTCAAAATTTCATAGCAACAAAACCAGAAACATTTCCCATTTCTTTTCAATTGCATCCGAACACTTACTTCCTTCAGCACAATTTTATGTAATTTTAATATGTATTTTTTAAGTATGAAATAGTTTAACTGAGCTTATAAAGTTGTAACCTATTTTACGCCCTCGTGGGGTAAAATGAGTCATAATGCAAAATAATGCTGAAAAAAGTTATTTATTACTTTGAAATTGGAAAAAATGTGTAAGAGTAACATATTTAGCCAGATTTTGAATTATGATTACATTGAAACGTAAAAATAATATTGTTCTCGATTGTTACATATTGGTTCACGTAACACTTCAACACCACTTCTCTCTATTACATCACCTGATCTTTTTTAGGGAAAACATTAAAAAAAAATTTTAAAGTTAATTTCAATAAAATAAACAACATGCATTGTATACATTTAGGAACTTGTTGCACTTAGGTACAACAGAGTAAATAATATTAATAAAAAATTGAATAAAACGACCTAATTCTAACCATGACCTGTTTTACCCCATCCAAAAAAAACTGATATTAACAAGAAAATATTTAATATTTTTCTTAACTGCTCAACTGGAATTGTTTTCCAAAGTTTCTTAGTGAAGTAATCCTTTAAACTTGGGTTGTTATTTAATAAAATATAGGGCTTTTCAAAAGTTGGTAAACCACATGTTATCCTCCTGAGACCCGAGCAAAATAAAATACACATATTCTCTCAACTATTAGTTTTTCTGAACAATTGGGCATTAAAAGTGATGATTTTCTAAAAATTAATAAACATGAATTTTTAAATTCTTCTGGGGGGCACATCCATTTGAATGTCTGATGAGGTCATAACTACAGAACTATGCCATACTTACACAAAAATAGATAAACAAAAACTTTTATTCATCACTTATAACAAACATAAGAAAAGAGATCAAAGTTGTATAAAAATCCTAGAACAATAAAAAAGAAAAAAATGAATATGAAAATCAAAACAACCGCGAGAGCCCCGAATTCCAACTTGACTCGTGTTCTTTGCCATATTGTAAGCAAATAAACTACCGTTTCCGAATTCTCAAAGTTAAAAAGTGATTTCCTATACCTCCTTTATAATTCCAGTTCAGGTCTTGCTTGCTAAAATAAAATCTGTCACAACAGGAAGAGAAAGAAAAACATCCATTTTATTGGATGCCAAGTCTCAGGAGGTTAAGCACACCATCACCCAAAGTTTACAAAAAAAAAAAAAAAAAAATTGTTGCCATATTTATGAACTTAACTTTTTTATATTGAAAAATGTTGCCAACACATAGAAAAATAACATTAAAAATATTGGATTAAAAATTTCAATTTTAAGATCTATTATTCTGGGTTTTTTATAAAGTGACCCATTTTACCCCGGTTTTCATCTTGAGTATGGTATTAATGGGAATAGAATTTCGAAGTGGCGAGTAGTAACAGCATAAACTAGTGGTTCTTCGGTACGCGAAACCCGTTTTAATTTCGACTTCTGATTTGGAACCCCGGTTTTCATCATGAGTATGGTATTAATGGGAATAGAATTTCGAAGTGGCGAGTAGTAACAGCGTAAACTAGTGGTTCTTCGGTACGCGTAACCCGTTTTAAGTTCGACTTCTGATTTGGAACCCCGGTTTTCATCATGAGTGTGGTATTAATGGGAATAGAATTTCGAAGTGGCGAGTAGTAACAGCATAAACTAGTGGTTCTTCGGTACGCGAAACCCGTTTTAATTTCGACTTCTGATTTGGAACCCCGGTTTTCATCATGAGTATGGTATTAATGGGAATAGAATTTCGAAGTGGCGAGTAGTAACAGCGTAAACTAGTGGTTCTTCGGTACGCGTAACCCGTTTTAAGTTCGACTTCTGATTTGGAACCCCGGTTTTCATCTTGAGTATGGTATTAATGGGAATAGAATTTCGAAGTGGCGAGTAGTAACAGCATAAACTAGTGGTTCTTCGGTACGCGAAACCCGTTTTAATTTCGACTTCTGATTTGGAACCCCGGTTTTCATCATGAGTATGGTATTAATGGGAATAGAATTTCGAAGTGGCGAGTAGTAACAGCATAAACTAGTGGTTCTTCGGTACGCGAAACCCGTTTTAATTTCGACTTCTGATTTGGAACCCCGGTTTTCATCATGAGTATGGTATTAATGGGAATAGAATTTCGAAGTGGCGAGTAGTAACAGCGTAAACTAGTGGTTCTTCGGTACGCGTAACCCGTTTTAAGTTCGACTTCTGATTTGGAACCCCGGTTTTCATCATGAGTGTGGTATTAATGGGAATAGAATTTCGAAGTGGCGAGTAGTAACAGCATAAACTAGTGGTTCTTCGGTACGCGAAACCCGTTTTAATTTCGACTTCTGATTTGGAACCCCGGTTTTCATCATGAGTATGGTATTAATGGGAATAGAATTTCGAAGTGGCGAGTAGTAACAGCATAAACTAGTGGTTCTTCGGTACGCGTAACCCGTTTTAAGTTCGACTTCTGATTTGGAACCCCGGTTTTCATCTTGAGTATGGTATTAATGGGAATAGAATTTCGAAGTGGCGAGTAGTAACAGCATAAACTAGTGGTTCTTCGGTACGCGAAACCCGTTTTAAGTTCGACTTCTGATTTGGAACCCCGGTTTTCATCATGAGTATGGTATTAATGGGAATAAAATTTCGGAGAGGCGAGTAGTAACAGCATAAACTAGCGTTTCTTCGGTACGCGAAACCCGTTTTAATTTCGACTTCTGATTTGGAACCCCGGTTTTCATCATGAGTATGGTATTAATGGGAATAGAATTTCGAAGTGGCGAGTAGTAACAGAGTAAACTAGTGGTTCCTCGGTACGCGAAACCCGTTTTAAGTTCGACTTCTGATTTGGAACCCCGGTTTTCATCTTGAGTATGGTATTAATGGGAATAGAATTTCGAAGTGGCGAGTAGTAACAGCATAAACTAGTGGTTCTTCGGTACGCGAAACCCGTTTTAAGTTCGACTTCTGATTTGGAACCCCGGTTTTCATCATGAGTATGGTATTAATGGGAATAAAATTTCGGAGAGGCGAGTAGTAACAGCGTAAACTAGCGTTTCTTCGGTACGCGAAACCCGTTTTAATTTCGACCTCTGATTTGGAACCCCGGTTTTCATCATGAGTATGGCATTAATGAAATTTTCAATAAAAATAACAATTGTACCAATTAACTATTCATTGGCCTCAAATAATATTTATATAAGTTAATAGTTGATAAAAAAATATTTCAAGTATCATATTTCAAGATCAAAAATTTAATGAGATGCATTAACATTTATTATCCCAGATGTACATAATTCAACACATGAATTAATAACTCCATTTCGCATACATATGTAGCCCACAAGTGACAAAAGTGCACGCGATCTTTTGCGATGACGAAAAAAAATATTAGTCTTCTAAACTTCACCAGAATTCCACTACTAAAGGCAATAATTAAAATTTTTGTAGCAAGGACGAAGGATGAATCAAAAGTCATTTCATGGTTTCCACATTGACGTAGTCGAAAATCCTTCACTGACAACAAATGTTTTTCACCTTCGATTCATTTTCATACATACTCTGCTGTTAATTCAAAAAATTCTAATTAGAAGTTTCACCCAAACTTTTTCGCGGATCAAAAATTTGTTAAATAAAGAACATCTCTTCTATTTTAACCTTTTTCTTTCATGATTAGCTTTTGCCTGTAGGGAAGAAATCAAAGTATTCGGAATGCGTACCGAATTTTCCAAATTTTATCTTTGGCTTTCAAAGATTCTCCGCCCCCCTCCCGTGAGCAGTAAATAGAGTTGTTTGTCCTGAAGTTCATTGAATTTTGTGAAATTTTTGCACACTGTAAAAAATTGTAACTCAACCTTTCACCAAAGAAGGGGAAAAATGGTGAAATTTTGCTACACCGACATTTGGTAGTAAGGGGGGAAATACGTGTAGAGGTCTCAAAAAATTAAAACAAAATTTCTTCATGACTCGATTCTACAACTATTCATTAATATACCATGAAAATTTTTAAGCAAAATTCCAAGTCGTTTAAATCTTATAAGCATTTGAGCGAGCGCCTCTTTTGGAGGGCCATTCCATGAAAACAGGTGCATGGGTGGTCAATTTTAAAATCATATTTATGTGGATAATTTTGGTATGTATTAAAAGATAAAATGTCACATTTTATGTTTTGAGTAAGAAATCAAAGTTTATCATTTCTGGATTGGCAACACAGTATTCTAAAGATGGTTGCCTTGTGCAAGCAAGTTCATTGAGCTCTCGAACGAATTTTGCATGATTATTTTGGATAAAAGAAATCAACTGATACTCCTGATGTCAACTTTATTGGTAAGTCTAAAAGTTAATCATTTGATTTTATTAAGCTTTATGATCTAGGAGATATCTCAATAGCTATGCTAGCACCCACAAAGAGCTTATTTTTCGTGTCCCGCACGTGACGATAAAAATGAATATTTTCATTTAGGTTAAAAATGGAACGCATTTATTTTGTGTAAATCACATTTCTAAAGCAGATTAATGTAGTACACATATCCTATGCTAGTTCTAGCTTTTAAAGTTACTTTACTTGTAAAAAAATCCAAAAACAAAACTGTCCCACACGTGACGCATTGCATGTAGGAAACACAACTCCAATTTATAAATGTTGATAAGAGTTTTATTTCAACATAGCTTGAATTGTTTAATGTTTTTTTGTTTTAAAAATGTGTTACTCTAAAGAAATAAATTACACATTTTCTCATATTTATGATAGATTTTGCTAAATTATGCATTTTATAGAGCATGCATTTCTAAAATTTTACATTTTCATTACAGAATGCCCTATCATTTCAGTGATCATTTATGTTTCAGAACAGATTACTCAAATCATATACAAAGACAAATAAGAATAAGCTAGATTAAAATATTAATAATAAAGCAACTACATTTTTTATCGATGAGTTTTTTGGAAGATCATTATTTTTGATTTTTTGAATATTTGATACAACATTGTAACAACATAGCTTAAACATTATGATATTTATTTTAGAAAGTCTATTTAAAATTAGAGCTGAATTATATTTCCCTTTTATGACTTTTTGCACAACAATTTTCCGTAATATTTTAACTTTTTAACATTAATAAAATTTGTTTTTTATTGAACGGAAATGGATAATGGAAGGATCTAAATCAAGTGCTGAAAGAATGAAAAAGATGAGAGAAAAAAAGGTTCATATTTCCAGATAGAAGAAAATAAAATGACAAATGGACTGAATAAAGGAGGAAAGACTCTATGGCTAAAGCCGAAACAGAGAAACAAAAGCTCTAATACTACAAGTGGCCAGAGCACCCTGAAAGAATTCCCTATCTCTTTAAAGATGTTTAAAGAAAGATATCAGCTCCCGCTTTATCTAACAACAGAAATTGTTTAAAATTTTGAAAAAATATTAAAACTTTTTTTAATTTAGTCTAATTCTAATTAAAATTTTATAAATTTCTCCGAATGATCAATTTGTGCCTATATTCTATTCAGATAAATGCTTTGTGCTTTAAAGTGTATAACCAATACATTGCTTGGTGTTTTCATTTAATTTCCAACATTCTGAAAACATGTATTACATGAGCATTTGAAAAATGTCCCGCACGTGACAACTGTGTCCTGCACGTTACACGATACATTATAATTTTTTCCAAGTATTAAAATTATTATTTCTCAAAATTTTAGATATGTTTTATTCACATTGGAGCCTTGGCTTTCAATTCCTATATTTTGTTTTTTCACTGCATAATTAATACAGCAGAAATTCTAGCTGATTCATAAAGAAAATTAAGAGAGGATGACTTTAAGTGTCCCGCACGTGACACATGAAGATTAATTTTATTTTAAACTAATAAAATAATTTTGAAAGATAAGTATGTGTCAAAAGCATCTTTGCACCATAAGTAAAGATTAAAAAATGCAATTGCTTCCACTTATTTAAAATCTCCTGCTCTATGACAAAATTTTGGTAAAACTATTGAGTTCATTTGTCCCGTACGTGACGGTGGAATGGCCCTGGAGCGGGTGAGCCTCGTTCATGAATGACCTGAAGAACTTTAGCACATGTCCTTTTATTTCTTTTAACAATTGAGATCTCGAATAAAAAATTCTATAAGTATTAGTACCTATGGAGCCGTTCATAAATGATGTCCTACTTTTTCCCCATATATTTGACCCCCTCCCTCCCTTTCTCACATGTCACACTATATTGCATAATGCATGATGTCACACTTCTTGTTACCCCATCCCCTCCTCTTGTCACACTTTGTCACAATTTGTTTCTCCTGTTTGTTTGTACTGTTACTACATAACAGCAAATTTTAGAACCATAAAATTCAAATTTATGGGGTCCGTGGTTTTTCGTAGCTCTAATGCAGCAGAAAATTTTTACAAGCATTAAACGAGTAAAAAATCCAGGAAAGTTCAAATATCCAATTAAATTTCTAAAATTCTTCACTCGAGAAGTGGTTCTTGTTATCTGAAGAAACTTCGCTGAAATTTCTCCTCCGCAGACGAAAGTTGTCATCATAAATTTATGACAGGAGACTCTTCGTTTCAGGAGAACTACACAGCTGGTTAAGGGTTAGTAGACGTTAATGATTAGGCTCCTGTTTGTCGTAACTTTCTTCTTCGTGACAGAAAATTAAAGGTAAATATTCCATGGTGGGATTGACCTTTTAAGCATATGGAGTACAGTAAGTTCAAACAAAATAAGTTTTTGAATGGGGCAAGGGCAAAATTATTATTAATTTTATTATTTTAAAACATAATTTATCTTTATTGTTGAACGCATTACAATTATAAACGCCCCATAAGATTTAATTTTAAATTTTTAACTAGAAGTAAATTTAAATCTTAATCAGCGTGTGCGTTTTGGATACAAAATGAAATAAATTAAACTTTAAAGTTACATTATGGAAATAAAATTAAACAATTTAACAGCTGATTGTAATTGTTTTTATAGAACTCAAAAATACCCGATGTCACACTTCTTGTTATCCCCTCCCCTCCCCTTGTCGCACTTTGTCACAATTTCACGAGCCATCTCCCCCCCTCGAAGCGTGACATCATTTATGAATGATCCCTGTAAGTATAAAAAAATGGATTCATTACTGCCTTAAATTCACCTTCACTACCATTCTTTTTTTCAAACGCGTTTTTCTCGAAACTACTTTTTTCGAGTTTGAGTTTCTTCGCAGAGTTTTTGAGCAATCCTTGTCAAATTTAGCACACATTTTCTTTATATATACCCACTTTAGCTGAACTAAAATCATAAACACATCTTTATTTTACTTTTTGGTCGTAAAAAAAAAGGAAAAAAAAAAACAGTTAAAGATCGTACTTAATTTTCCCACTCTAAAAAAAAGAAATAGAAATTTTAAATTTTTTGTGATGATTTTAATTCAACTAAAAGGGACACTTATAAAAAAGTAAATTAAAAAAATTAATTTCAGATATAAATTGTGACCTCCAGGATGTAAGCAAACTGCCGATCCGGGTGGCGACTTACAGTGTGCAGCAAATGATGTCTCCGGGAATTTTCAAGAAAAATGTTTGACAGTTTGAGTAAATGTACATTCATATATCCTATAAAATCTTCAATATATCTATAAAATAACCTCAAAATCTCAATGAAATATATTTATTCTTTACATGTTAAAAAAATCATGAAAATTACTCTTGATGCGCCGGCCTACACCTATTTCCCCCCTGAAGGGGGGTAAAAAATTATAGTTCAACCTTTCACCAAAAAATGGACAAAATGGTGAAATTTAGCTGCAACTAAGATTTGGTACTAAGTTAAACCTTTGTAATGGTGTAGTTTCACCATGAATTTGAAACTAGGAACCATTATAATGGTGTAGTTTCACCTGGTTTCACCATGCATGTGAAACTAGGAACCATTATAATGGTGTAATTTCACCTGGTTTCACCATGCATGTGAAACTAGGAACCATTATAATGGTGTAGTTTCACCTGGTTTCACCATGCATGTGAAACTAGGAACCATTGTAATGGTTCAACTTTAGTACCAAAGGTTGGTTGCAGCTGAATTTCACCATTTTTTTTTTAGGTGAAGTTGGAACTTGAATTTTTTACGGTGTAGATACTCCGAATCAGTTTGTTTCTGACAATTGTGTGCTTTTTCAATTCAAAATGGGGCACAAAGTAACTGGCCTCCTCGTGAAGGGGGGGGGGGGGGCTGTTAACGCCAGATCTGCTACAGTACACGGTAAAAAATTTCAGTTCAACGTTTCACCTAAAAATGGTGAATCGTAGCTGCAACCAACATTTGGTACTAAGTTGAATCATAGGCGTAACTAGGGTTGGGGAAAGGGGGGGGGTCACACTAAAAATGTACAGACTAAACACCAATAAGCAGTACAAAAGAGTTCAAAATTTACTAGTCATAAAGACTTGTCATTACAGATATACTCCGTTTTTATTTCAGGCATCTCTAGGGGGGGTACCCCCTCGGAGCAAGTCAACTCCACCCCCCCCCCCCGGGCGAAAAAAATCGGATCACAGTTTTTAAAAAAAGAAAGAAAAGAGAAATTACGCTTTTAAGACACTTTACTTTCAGAAACACTTTCGGGGAAAGGACATCGAATAATATCACGAGCGACACCAAAAGTAACCTAAAAGGTATTAAGACATTATTTTGAAAAAAATTGCCGGGGACAGAGTAACCAAACTCCTTTCTGTTTCCTCTAATATCACCAAAGAATCCCGAAATTGCATTGACAAGAAAGATTTCAAAAAGTTTCCAGGGGAGAGCCCTTGAATCCTCGCCTATGGTTTTGGACCTACCTCCTGTCCGGATACCTTGCTGAATACGCTGCCCTTCCTTAACATGTCCCCCTTCCCCTGGAGCCAAGGCCGTATCCAGAAATCTTTTTCGGGGGAGCCCAGACTATTAATTTATTTTTTATTTAAAATTCAATAGAAAATTCAATATTTAGCGCTAAGCAATCTTCTAAGTCCAGGTATTCATAATATTAAAACTGGGAAATTGTGGAATTTTAGAGAAAAAAAATCCAAATTTCCCTACGAAAATGCACATCCCCACAATAAATTTCTAAAATTTTTGTTAAATCTATAGCAAAACATACCTCAGAAGTGGAAGCGTCTGAATCAAATTTTCTTTTCTTTTTGGATGACGAACGTATCCATCGCTGGAGTGCAAACATTATTATATATCGAAAATAATTAAAAATTTAGCTAAAATATAAATAATACTTTGATTGTAAATTAAAATGCAGCATTAAATCGTAGCAGTGAGCTTGGAAACGTTGAACGGATGATTTCCAGAGTCGTAATGCAATTAGTGATGGACCGTAAGAAAAAAAAAACATTTAAAATATAAGAGATGAGAGAACATCTGTAAATGAGAATGCAATGCAAATACAGTTCAGGAGTTTTCCAATCGGCCCATCTACAAAAACGATTTTACCAAAATGGGTGTTTGGACAGGAATAAATAAAAACTGCGGTTTTCTTAAGTTCCTTGATAAGCATCCCTTCCTGCTGGCTTGAGGGTTTAACCCATTAGGACAATTGTTGGCTAGGGGTCCTTCATTTTCAGACCCCAGCGCCTACAGCACCATTTTATCAGAAAACAAACCTCCATCACAGGAGAATATTTTCCAGGAAACTTGTGCGATTGTGTTCCCAAATTGCTGCCTTTGGGTAAAAAAGACATCAAGAAGGAAAGAAAACCCTCTGGAGTGATTGAAAGGATATCTGTTGTCTGTCTGTGTGTGATATGGTGATTGAAGCCACCTTTCGCTGTAAAATTCCTAAAGGTGATAAGGGGGTTGATTATAACCAGATGAAAAGTCCGCTGTAATATGAGCTGCGTACTTTGGTCATGATCACAACACTTCAGAAAGAGGAAATAAAATCATATGCATATGTGTTTATTTTTCTTAGGGAAAAAATAGATATGTGCTTTGCAAGGAGTAGCCAGAATTTTTTTTGTATGCCTAATAAATGTGCCTAAATAACTAAATACCGAATGGTGGATGAACCCCCAAACCCCTGGTTACGCCTATGCGAGCAAAATACCATTTTACGAAACTTTTAACAGGACTTTCGTAAAAAAAAGTTTTTATGCATTTTCATTATTAGTATGTACACATTAAAATCTTAATACATTAAAACCTTTTCAAGAAGTGTTTAATTTCAATACCAGTTTCATTCCCATCTCCCTAATGTTAAAATAACCCTTTTAAAAAGTTTTGATTTTATTTTTTCCCCGCTGAATGACTTTTCATATCAAAAACAATACCAATTTAGAAAGTTTCCGTTTGCTAACTCAAGATCGGAAGGAAAATATTAAAACTTACCTAATTACAGTGCAATAGCGCAAAGAGGAATAAAAAACAATATATACACATAAATATAAAAATATCATTAGAAATATATAATATATATATATTAAGTACTTTCATACTGTACGTTAATTGGGATTTTGTAGGAATATTGATAATATAAGTCAGCAGAAGTCACTTAAAATTATGTTTGTAATCCTTTAATATTACTGTTATTAAACTGAAAAGGTAAGTTAGGGAAGGAAAATGCTACGCATTTTGATACTAAATGAGTGATGCATGAATCTGAATTTTTGAACTGCAGAAACTGAAGCACATGACTCTCACAGTACATTGGTAAAAAAGAAAAGAAAGACATTGCACATCTGTAACTAATTTGTGATTTTCTTTCAAGCTATAGACGATACAAAAGGCTATCCCGTTGCGTCTTAACCCCCCCCCCCCCCTCCCCAACAAGCTCACATCCCTCGGTTTTCTCGGAAGCTTAGTTGCCGAAAGCAATAGCAACCCCTCCACCAATTCCGTTGGCTACAACTAGCTACAACAAGTGCAGACGATTGACACCCCTAAATGACGATTGACAGATGCATCCCCCCTTATCACGTGATTCTCCGTTTTAGTTTCACTTTCTCAACGAATATGAACTAGCGGTGTACCGTGCTCCGGGCCCCGAGGGTCTTGTCCTTCAACGTCCATCTCCACGATTTTGCCCGAGGAAAGGGATGAGGGGAATTCCACATCTTGTCGCCTATGTTGTTCACACGAAGTAAAAAAAAAAGGTTTTTCCAAGCCCACAACCCGATTGACTTGACATGATTTCCACCAAGTTGAGGGGAAAAAATGAATAAATAACTAAATACCCAATGGGGGGGGGGGGGGGTTGAACCCCCAAACCCCCCCCCCCTGATTACGCCCTTGAGTTGAATCATTATGACGGTGCAGTTTCGTCTAGTTTCACCATGAATGTGGTTCAACTTAGTACCAAATGTTGGTTGCAGCTACATTTCACCATTCTTAGGTGAAGCGTTGAACTGGAATTTTTTACAGTGTACTTTATCAAGACCTGAAAATGGAAGCCCTCAAAGGCTCGACGTAGAAGGGCTGAACCGTCTCGGAGGGACCTAGGACAAATTAAACTATCACAGCAATGCAGTGTTACCCAAACTTTTGACATTAGTGTACCCCTTCTGTAAGTTTCGTAACACTGAGCACCCCTTATCAATGAAAAAAAAAAACATAAAATTTAATAAACTTTTCCTCTTCAAATTATTACTTGTTTTTATGGTTCTGGTTTCCCTTGATTTCACTGTTTTCGCTTTAGCAGACCGTTGTTTTGTTTACTCAATTTGGTTGAGTTTGACAGATTCTGGGCAAATGTCGTCTGCAAAACATCGTAAAAATAGGACACCTTTAAAATCCTAAGTCTAGAGACCCCCTACGGTTTTGGTTCAGGAGGAAAACAAACGTTGATACTTTTAAAACTTTTAGTTCAGGAGGAAACCAAACGTTTATACTTACAAAACTTTGGTTTCAAGAGGAAACCAACGTTGATACTTGTAAAACTTTTCGTTCTGGAGGAAACCAAACATCGATACTTATAAAACTTTTGAGTTTGAGACAAAATGCGTAATCACTCTAAAAGTAAAGATTTTGAGGAAGCAGGTCTTAGACCGGTGCAGCGTGTATACCCGGTCCAAACTCTTCCCGTACCCCAGGGGATGCACGTACCCCATTTCGGGAGACACTGCAATAATGTGTTCTTAAAAAGACGCGCCCCTCGTTCTTCAGCTAAAAAACACATATTAGTTCTTTTAAATTATTTTTTCATCCAGTGACAAAATTCGAAAAATAATTTTAAGGTAAAAAATGGTGACAGTTTTGTGAATGAGAGGCGCAGCGAATTCTATTTCATGAGCGGAGCCAAGCTTTTGAATTTATGCATAGAGAACTCTCTTGTACTTCCTGATTTCTGAGATTACCCCATCAGTAAACTCGCGATGGCACACAGTTGTATTTACACCAGGGAACCATAACCCTCCAATGATATTCTTTTAGTATAAGGATATGAATTAGGGCCAGGTCCACACATTAAGAGGTATGTAAGCTGGGCTGGCGGGGTTGTTGTACGCATATCAGCCCAGAAGAACTACATCGGCGCAACTGGGGCCACCGTAGTCGGCCGACGGTCATCGGCTCTCTACCTAAGGCTTCGGCTAAAAGGTGCAAGGGTGTCCGATGGAGAAAAGTTGTATTTACACCAATTATTGTTGTTTCTTAAACCCCTAGCGTAGGAAAGCCTACATCAAGTCCGTGATCCATGGCTGAGGGTGATATACAGCATCACTTGTGCGAGAAACCACGAGGGTTGAAGACTGACTAAACCTCATTCATGTGGTCTCTTAATTTTTGATTGACAGCTCCCAGATGAGAGACTGTCACCTCGGGTTTGCACCCCCAAAGGTATCGTTTCACTTGGAGGACATTTGGGCCACGACGAATTAACCTCGTCAGATCGCAGAACTAAGCACAAACAATTTTGACGCTATTTTCTGGTTTTCTGATTTAAAAAATGATTACAAAACAAAATAACTAAAAAAAATTCTTTTTTTTTTAAATTTTAATTAATAATTAGCTAAAATAATAATTAATTCCCCATTTCCATGTTTTGCATGTTTAAAACAAAGTAAACCATCTGCTGATTAATTTCAAAAGCAATTGGGTGTTCTAGCTTTCAAATTGCACAAACACTAGTTAATAAACAGTATTTTAAAATGTACCCAATTGGGTACACTTGGAATGAAGGGGTTAAACGTGCTCTCTTTGGGACCGTCCATTGATGATGTCACGCTTTTCCCCCATATATTTGACCCCCCTTTTGTCCCAAAATGTCACGAACATACCCCTCCCCCCTTTGTCACACTTCACGCTATATTGTATAAGCGTGATGTCACACTTCTTGTTGCCCCTTCCCCTTGCCACAATTTGACACAACTTCACGAACCCTTCTCCCCTCTCGAAGCGTGACATCATTTACGAATGATCCCTTTAGCGTACACGCTCCCAAGCAACCGCGAGAGGATGTCATCCTCCCAAACACTAACCTCAGTCAATGTTGCTTCACTTTCCGTGTCTGACGGAATCGAGCCTCTACCTTCTAGGTTCACTGCGGGACCAGAGTTGCATTTACACCGAGGGGCCGTTCATAAATGATGTCACGCTTTTTTCTCACATATCTGACCCCTTCCCCCTTTGTCACAATATGTCACACTTCAGCGGACCCCCCTCCCTCCCTTTGTCACATGTCACGCTATGTTGCATCAGCAGGAATGTCACACTTCTTGTTACCCCTTTCCCCCCTCGAAGCGTGACATCATTTATGTATGATCCCAACTATTTCAGTTAACGACCTTTTTAAATATTATGGGGGGAAAACAGCAAGTTTCACATGGAAGCCTTAATTCATCTGTGCGGAACCCCACGGCTTCATGGAAGACAGTTTAAGTAACGCTGGAGTAGGCAGCTATGATCGCAGAGATGAATAGAATAGGGTAGGATGGGGTAAAATGGGTCATGGGGTAAAATGGGTCACTTGATAAAAAACTCAAAATAATAGAACTTGAAATTGATATTTTTAAACCAATATTTTTTATGTTATATTTCAATGTGTTGGAAACATTTTTCATTCTAAAAAAAGTTAGGTTCTTAAATATGGCAACACAAAAAAAATATTTTTGTAATTTTAGGATGATAGTGTGCTAAACACATGGTTTACCAACTTCTGAAAATCTCTATATTTTATCAAATAACAACCCAAATTTAAAGGATTTCCGCACAAACAAACTTTGGAGATCAATTACAGACCAGCATGTAAGAAAAAAAAAAATATATTGAGTTTTTTACACCAGTTTTTTTTTTTGGATGGGGTAAAATGGGTCAGGGTTAGGCTTAGCCAGTTCTATTTTATTATTGTTTTAAAATTTACTCTGTTGCACCTCACTGCAGAAAATTCCTAAATTTAAACAATGTGTGTTGGTTATTTGATTGAAATTACATTAAAAAAATTTTTTTTGAATGTTCTTTCTAAAAAAGATCGTGTTGATGTGGTAGAGAGAAGTGTTTATGTTGTTATGTAGGTTATGTTGTTAAGTAGGCGCTTTTGTTGAAGTGTTATGTGAACCAATATATAACAATATAGAACAATATTATTTTAACATTTCAATGTAATTATAATTCAAAATGTTGCTAAATTTGTTACTTACTTTTTTTTTCAATTTCAAAGTAATAAATAACTGTTTTCAGCATTATTTTGCATTATGAACCATTTTACCCTACGATGGAGTAAATCAAGTCACAATTTTATAAGCTCAGTTAAACTATTTCATATTTAAAAAATAAATATTAAAGTGACATAAAATTGATATAAAAGAGTTCAATGTTAAGATGCAATCGAAAAGAAGTGGGAAATGTTTCTGGTTTTGTTGCTATGAAACTTTACATATGAAAATAGTTAAAATTGAACCTATATAGTTTTGTGCTCGCCCCTCTTGTTCAAAGAGAGACGCGAGTGAGCATCAATGCCCTACGACAAAAAAAGTCGCCGTAGGCGTTTGATTTATTCGTATAAATATGACGGATATTATAAATATTACTGGTAGCTAAGCAAAACGTGTCACTGATACACGCATATTGATTTAATGCATTGCATAATTCTTCTGGTTTGAAAAGTTTCTTTTTCTGGGCATAAAATAGTTATTTTAGCCATATTTTTTTTTATTTAGTTATGAAGCCAGAACAGGTACTTATTAGTATTCTATTTTACATTGATAAAACTTATTTTCCAGTTTATTAACCCCTTAACTGGTTAATTTTTTTTACCACAAATGTTCCTAAAAAAAGCTTTTTTTTATTGCATTAATTAAAGTCTTAACTTGGTATAAAAGGAAAAGGAAAGGAGTTTTCAAAAATTTCATAAATAATGAATTTAAGCGTTCTTTTATTTTATAACTTTTGAGCACAAACGCCCCTGAATTGCCTCTCTCAATTTATTTAAAAATACGGGCAAGTCAAAACAAGAAGGGCGGAAATTTCAATGCCCGTACGCTGTACGGGCAAACCGGTTGGGACCAACTTTGGGTAGAGAGTACGCCGTACGGCGAACCAGTTAAGGCGTTAATAAGCTTATCTCGCTGCCCAAGCGCCACTATTGACGCCAAAAGGAACTAAGCGGTCATTCGCAAATGCTGTCACCCTTCGAGAAGAGAGGGCGGGGCGTGAGAAATTATAGCAGTTTCTGACAAGGTGAGGGCGTATCAAGAAGTGCGACATCACACCATTTTGGTTAAAACAAAAATGTTAAAAATCAGAAAGTTAAATGCTTTTGTATAATTTATTTTAAAGTTTTTTTGTTTTGCATTCTTACTGATTTTATTCTGTATGAAAAACATCGATGCCTATCAACCCTTGTTCTCATAAAGTAGCATACTGTATGCTACTTTATGAGAATAAGGGCTGCACTGCAAAAATAAATCTACTGAAAATAACGGAAAACGTACGACAGCAGAGTTGCCAGAAACATTCCGTTTCTGATAATATTTTCCCGTGACTTGACAGGTTTCATTTCTTTTTTCTCCGTTGATCCTTTTAAATACAGCAACTGTAAAACGGGAAAGTTCCGTTCTCGTACTTTCAGGAACTTGATATTTCCGTTTTTGGAAGGGAAAACCATGTTTTGAAGAACTACGGATATTTTCCGTTAAAATCAGTCAAAAAACAATCTGAAAATTTAGGTTTTTAGCCTACTTTCCCGTAAAAGTAAAAAAAAAAAAAAATAATAAAGCATGAAAGAAGGCTTAATGTATCGTGAAAATATCGTTAGAAATCAAGAAAAGTCAAAAATAAATTAAGTAATTAAATAAATATTGAAAAATAAAAAATTTGAAAGTAGGGTATTGAGATGAGGAAAAAGTGTGTCTGTCGGTCTGTCCCCCCCCCCCCCCCTAATAACTTTTGAACGAATTGTCCGATTCGAAAAATTCTTTTTGCATTCGAAAGATCTCGGTGAGGACATCTAATTTTCATATTTTATTTTTTGATTTGAACAATTTTTTGTTCAATTTTGAACAGTTCAAAAAATTTTAACATTAGCGCCTATGGGCGAAAATGAAGCAAATTATGTAAACTCTGGGTACAAGATCCAAATTCCAATGAACAAGCTCACTGGAAGAAGTTCTTGGCGTGAAATATTGATTTGAACAATTTTTGTTCATTTTTGAACAGTTCAAAAAAAAAATTAACATAGTGCCTACGGGGAAATTTCAATCCTATATAAATCCTGATCTAACGGGCCGATTTGCTTGGAATAAATTTTATCGGAAAGCTCTTATGACGTAGAACATGTACAGATAAAAAGTTCATCCAGAACTAACGAGTCTATTTTCTTATGAAATTTTTTGATCGGGATTTTCTAGAATATTTTTGAATTAATGAAAGATTAAATGAATAAGCAAAATAATGAATGAATGAATAAATGAGTGAATAAATACATGAATGACTGAATAAATGAATGATTGAACGAATCTGTATTAACCGTTGAAAAAGGCATATTTGAAGCAATTAAGAACTAAAGCTAAACGAGAAAGAGCGAGATAGCTAGATTATAAATTTGGAGCTGGTGTATACGGGAAAGTAGGCTCGTATAGTTCTAGACGGAACTTCTTGTTTTTTTAACAGTGTAGCAAATAACAATGCAAAGCAAAGTACCCGCTGACGTCACTTAACAAAGTAGGGTAAAACCCCTGGTAGCATATATGCTACTTTTTGAGAATAAGGCTTAAGGTTTAAATCAACTTTTAGCTGGAAGTTTTAATTTAAAAGGAAATCTTCTTGGGCATGTAGACTTCTAATACAAATTAAAGCTGGTAATTTTTACAGAATTTAAACAATTAATGTATTTTTCTATTGTATAAAAATTAGGTTTTTCGTTGTCAATCTTAATCTCATTTTATTCAAATTAAGTATACACAGATAATAAATTTTATTATTGCGCTCACAAATGTGATCCAACTTCAAAAATAAATTAGGAAATGTGATCTATAACCGAATACTTTATTTCTCAACTGCAAGTATATTTGCTGATGTAACGTACCGCGACATGTGACAAGAGGGTTATGTTAAAGTGTGACATTCTTTGACAAAGAGGGAGGGGTCAAATAAATTGAAAAAAAAAAAGTGGGGTATGGCTGTCTCATGGACAAGGCCGTGTGTTGTACGTGAATACGTTTATGTAACGGGTTATATATTTTAAATAAAATAATTTATTAATATATTTAGAAAAAAAGTAAGGAAACAAATAATTATTGTGTTATAATATAACTTTATTAACTAATAACTTTATAGTTTTGGCTTTTCGACGCGTATAAGCCGACATTACCTACATATTTTTGATATTTTTTTATTCTAACACCTTATTATATTCACTGTCACTACTTTTTAAACGAATGTTTTATATACAATCGATAGATTTTGACGACAGCTGATGATTAAAACTTAGCTGCAAAATAAGCTCAAAATGACGTCGCTTCCCTCTTTACCCCCAGTGATGCGTCCCTGTTCTTGCTTATCGTTATGAATTCGTTGATCTTTTAGCTGTTCAGTGGTATTATTTGATTTTGGATGTAGAGGATAGATTCGAAACTACAACGATAAACTGTATCCCCCGAATTTGTTATCATTAGATTTTTTGGATTGCTCCCGTATGGTAGCAAATTTAAAGACGTATTCACCTCAGAAGTGTGACATCATTTATGAACGACCCCCTAAGCAACGAGAATTAGCAGCATAAACGTAACCTTAGGTTATCTACGACGGTATTACTATCTTTGTTTTGAAGAGGAAAGTGTGTTTATGTTTACATAAATTTGGAATTGTTCGTTTATTCGCAAATTTCTGGTTGTTCTTAAAAAATGGATATTCTTTGCATGTGTTGAATAACTCAACAATAAATCATGTTTTATGTAATTTCGATGGATATTTATTTACTCCGGAGAAGCTTTAGTGTTGATATCTGAAATTTCAGCTAAAAATATTCAATCGATTTTTTTTTTGCTATGCTTAAAAGGGCATTTTGATGCTACTTTAGCGGCTTTATACCATTTTCGAATGCATAAATTCCACCTCTTGGATAAAAGAAAGGAAGTTTCATTTCTTTAAGGGGACTCGGCACTCAAAATCGGTCAAAATCTCGATTTTGGGATTTTTGCTTCAAATTATACTTTATATATTAGAGAACGCTTGTGCAAAGTTTCAAAGTCCTACGTACACTCTAAGATATCTTATTTTGGATTTTATATGAGCATTTTAACACTTTTTTTTACCTAACCAAAAACTTTAAATGGCTTTTTCTCAGCTTCGCTTCTATGCATACTATGTGATAGTTAAAATGCTAACGCTTTTTCAAATATGTATCTATTCACTTGAAATTTTCATTGCTTGTTCCAAATGTTCAACTAAATGTAATCTAGTATGGAATTTTCGATAAATTTATTAGAAATTATTTTAATGTAATTTAACTTTTAAAAATCTTACAATACCGAGATTTTTCCTAGATTTTTTAGCCTTAAATTTTTTTTTCAAGAACTAATAAAGACATCAAAAATTCCATACTACAAAGTGAGGAGTATAGTTTGTTCTTTCTTGTAAAAAAACATCCAGGCAAAAATCTCCCATTTAAAAAAAGGGTAGCGTTTTATAAAAAAATTAAATTTTGTGACATTTTTTAAATTTTGAATTTTTTGGACTATTTTTTTATGTTTTTCTTCTATAGCACATCAAGTTAGGTTCATAAACTAACATTACCAGTCAATACACCTTGAATTATGTTCAATTTGAGAAGGTGGATTTTTAGGTGCCGAGTCCCCTTAAAAAGTTATACTTAAAACGGAACCTATTATAACGAAAAATATAGCTCTTATCCCTTAAAGCAGCAGTCGGCAACCTAAATTGACCGAAGATCTACTTTCCAAGTTCGGCGAACACCAAGATCGACCCGGAGGACCGGGAGGGAGGGGGGGTTTGTACACTATCAATAGGGCATGTTGGAATTGCGCTTGTCTTCAAATTGTAGGCAAATTCTTGTCAGAACAAGTTTTTATGCTTATAAAACCTACTTTAAAATTTCTAAAATAATGGTTTGTTAACACCGTTAACTCGAATCAAGACAATACGAATATATTATTTTCTTTGAATTTGATTTAAGAAAAATTGTTTTTGTTTTTTTTTTTAACTACAACACACATGGGAGATGCAGTTACTTACTTGAATTAACTCTCCCAGAGAGCATAGTTAATGTGACGACTGACTTTTTTTAGGGCCGGTGAATGGTTCGACAAACTCATTAACATTTTCTGAAGGGAAAAAAATAAGTAATAAATTCACCATCCAATTCAAAAGCTTTTTCATATATACTTTTTTAAACTATAAACTGTCCAAAATGCTGTTGCGATCGACCGCTCGATCGCGATCGACGGGTTGCCGACCACTGGTGTCATGCCGATTGCGGACGGTCAGATGCGGAAAATTGAGAAGGTCGGTTATCAACAATGGGACAGGGCTTGCAAGAGTCGAGGGTTGCATTCCACTTGCCGGACAGACAGATGCGGGTGACCAAAAAGAGGAATTGATCGCGTTACTTAGGTTTTGCCTTCATTTTCCCGCTGCATATTTCCCCTTATGCTTTTCTCGTTTCTCTACATAAAACTGATCTTTCGCTTTCACACTGCGGCGTTTCAGCTCCGAAGTAATAGCTTTTATTATCAATTTTCGAAATTTGTTCGAGAAAAATTCGAGGGACAGGTGATGATATTTCTTCCCAAACTCTTTTTTTTTCCGGCGTATTGCCATCGTTTTCTTGGCTTGGATTGCTTCATTTGATGCAGAAGAATGAGCGTATTGAAAATAATGCGTAGAAGATTATATTCACAATTCGTCTTCATTTGTCCTTTTTATCTTTTGAGCAAGCCCATGAAAGGTATTTTTCAGTCTTCCGATGCATTCTATACTGGCATACGTTTACAAGTAAAGAATGTTTATATTTCATAGTTGATATTAAATCAATTGAGACAAACTCCATAGCAATAATGCTTTAAATCAGCAGAAATGAAAAGCAATCTGTTTACTGCTCCACAATCAAGCATCAAATGCTACACATGTAGTACCATAAATAACAAGTGCGTGAATAGACAAATGCTGACCAATAAAACGTGTAAACTCCCTTTTCGACCGCAAATGAAGCGATTACCTCCCCCTTCTAGTCACCCATTAAAATGCTGTAACCGTGTGAAATAGAAGTGACTGCTTATCTCCCTTAATCCCACTGTTCATTGTTCGATTCCGCTGTCCGCCTCTGACCAGTCCGCAAGTGGCATGTAACCCGACCACTGCCCTAAAGTTATCTAAACGCATGTTTTCCAAGTCTTCATGAATCTTGACCTGAAAATTAGCAGGTGGAAAATAAAGATGGCCCCTATACCTATTGTACTTACAAATGAGAGAACATTGTTCTTAAATCGGTGCTATGAACATTCTGAACTAAACTTTTAATATATTTTAATTCTGTTTTGATAAGACAGCGCAAATAAAATTAATTTGGCTAATCATTTCTAAACGAAATTATTTTTAGTTGAAAAGCTGAAAAAAAGGGTAATTTCAGTTTTTATATTGTAGTTTCTAAGGGGCATTTTAAGGTAGGCGAACACACTACATATTTTTTTCTTTAATATTCATCATACCTTTCTAAAAATTAATATGTTTATGCAAAATAACGAGGTAAAAACATGGGCCTCACTATTAATGAAGACAAGACAAAGTTTATGGAATTCCCGTCCTCGACGGTGAACTCCACCCCTTTCTGCATAAATGGTCACACCTTTGAAAGGGTTAGTAAATTTAAATACCTTGGAACAACTATTAATGATCAAAACAAGTTGAAAGCCGAAATCAACAACAGAATTGAATCAGCTAATAAATGTTTCTTCGGACTAAAAAAAACAATTAAGATCCATTCTTGTCAGCCGAAAAACTAAAATGAAAGCATACAAAACACTTACACTACCTGTGCTGCTGTGTGCTAGCGAAACTTGGACATTAAACTTAGACACCCAGCGAGCTCTGGATGCCTTTGAAAGAAAAGTTTTTATAAGAACGATATTCGAACCTGTACAGGAACAGGAATGCTGGCGAACCAGATACAATTTTGAAATTTGTACACTTTACAATGAGCCTCAAATTACACAAATCATCCGAAGCAACAGACTGAGATGGCTCGACCATGTCTGGAGAACCCCTGAAAACAACCCGGATTAGACTGTACACTTTTAAGAAACCCGAGGGAACCCGTGCCCGATAGATGGCTGGATGATGCCGAAAATGACACAAAAATTTTGAAAATAAAAAATTGGCAAAGAGTTGCTTTGTATCGACTGAGTTGGAAGAAGCGTGCTGTTGAGGCAGCTAAGACCTGCAACAGGTTGTTACGCTTTTAAAGAAGAAGAACGAGATAAAAAATTTTGAGCAATGTTTTAAGGGGAATAAATTTTTTTTTTTAGTTTTTTATTCCAAAAAACCATTTTTCAGCTAAAAATCGTTACCGTAACATTTCTAATGCATTAGTTTTTTCTTTGCTTTGCAAAAGTTTTATATCTAATTCTTCCTTAAGTACAAGAGAGTACAATGAACCTCCAAAGTTATAAATGAAAAGTTAAACAAAAAATTTATATCAAGGTTTTTGAAATTTACCCTTGAGAAAAAAAAAACGTATTTTTTTCAACTTAACTTTTATTTATCATTATTAAAAACGCATATATTATATGTAAATCAAATGTTGGAGGTTTTTGCCCAATGATATGTTAGATAATCATGTATGCTAATTTTCAAATAAATCGAACCTTTTTTTTTGCTAAAACTGTTAGCGTTAATAAAAACTACGAAAAAATGGCTTTGAGAAAATGAAAAAAAAAAAGGATTCCGTATCGAAACAGTGCATTTACAATTCAACAACTTTCTCGAAGTTTTATTCGTAATCTATCGATTGATATTTTTTTTCTTTTTTAAGATTTAGGAAAACAAATTAAGCAATCTAACTTTCTAAACATCTCAAAAGTGATTTTTTTTTCAAAACGGCTGTTTGCCTACCTTAACTAACAGTAGCAGACTAAATCAAGTTGTATATACTAGACCTACATCCGCACTAGAAGTTCTTTTTTCCCATAATTCTTTATATCTTTACTTTTTTGAAATGATTTTTATTTGAAACGACATATCACTAAGTGGTTAATCTTTAAATATCTTATCCCTCTTTCTCTTTCCCTTTTTTTAACCTTCTCCTTGCTTTTACTTTTTAAAAAATCTTTATTAAAAAAAGTATATTTCTGAAGATTAGATTTTTACTTAAAACAAGAAGTTCCGTCTAGAACTATACGAGCCTACTTCCCCGTATACACCAGCTTCAAATCTTTCTCTCTCTTTCTCGTTTAGCTTAAGTTCTTAATTGCTTCAGATATACCTTTTTCAAAGGTTAATACATATTCATTCAATCATTCATTTATTCAGTCATTCATGTATTTATTCACTCAGTTATTAATTCATTCTTTTGCTTACTGATTTAATCATTCATTAATTCAAAAATATTCTTGAAAATCTCGATCAAAAAATTTTATAGGAAAATAGGCTCGTTAGTTCTGGATGAACTTTCTATCTGTACATGTTCTACGTCATAAGAGCTTTCCGATAAAGTTTGTTCCATGCAAATCGGTCCGTTAGATCAGGATTTATATAGGATTGAAATTTCCGCGTAGGCGCTATGTTAATTTTTTTTGAATTATTCAAAAATGAACAAAAAATGTTCAAATCAATATTTCACGCCAAGAACTTCTTCCAGTCAGCTTGTTCATTGGAACTTGGATCTGGTACCCAGAGTTTATATTATTTGCTTCATTTTTGCCCATAGGCGCTAATGTTAAAAATTTTTGAACTGTTCAAAATTGAACAAAAGATTGTTCAAAACAAGAATTTAAATATGGAAATGAGATGTCCTTGCCGAGATCTTTCGAATGCAAAAATAATTTTTCGAATCGGACAATTCGTTCAAAAGTTATTGGGGGGGGGGGGGGGACAGACCGACAGACACACTTTTTCCCCATCTCAATACCCTACTTTCAAATTTTTTATTTTTCAATATTTATTTAATTACTTAACTTATTTTTAACTTTTCTTGATTTCTAACGATATTTTCACGACACATTAAGCTTTCTTTCATGCTTTATTATTATTTTTTTTACTTTTACGGGAAAGTAGGCTAAAAAGGTACTTTTCCGTTTCGGAGGAGTTGGCGATGGTCTTTTTTTTTCGCCAAATCAATTACGCCATGATGAAGTCTATATTAAACAAGAAGTTCCGTCTAGAACTATACGAGCCTACTTTCCCGTATACACCGAATTCAAATTTATAATCTAGCTATCTCTCTCTCTCTCTCTCTCTGTCTTTCTCGTTTAGTTTTAGTTCTTAATTGCTTCAAATATACCTTTTTCAACGGTTAATAGATATTCATTCAATCATTCATTTATTAAGTCATTCATGTATTTAGTCACTCATTTATTCATTCATTCTTTTGCTTATTCATTTAATATTATTCATTCATTCATTGATTCAAAAATATTCTTGAAAATCACGATCAAAAAATTTCATAGGAAAATAGGCTTCTTAGTTCTGGATGTACTTTCTATTTGTACATGTTCTACGTCATAAGAGCTTTCCGATAAAGTTTGTTCCAAGCAAATCGGTCCGTTAGATCAGGAATTATATAGGATTGAAATTTCCCCGTAGGCGGTATGTTAATTTTTTTGAACTGTTCAAAAATGAACAAAAATTGTTCAAATCAATATTTCACGCCAAGAACTTCTTCCAGTGAGCTTGTTCATGGGAACTTGGATCTTGTACCCAAAGTTACATAATTTGCTTCATTTTCACCCATAGGCGATAATGTTAAAATTTTTTGAACTGTTCAAAATTGAACAAAAAAATTGTTCAAATCAAAAAGTAAAATATGGAAATGAGATGTCCTCGCCGAGATCTTTCGAATGCAAAAAGAATTTTTCGAATCGGACTATTCTTTCAAAAGTTATTAGGGGGGGGGGGGGGGGACAGACCGACAGACACACTTTTTCCCCATCTCAAAACCCTACTTTCAAATTTTTTATTTTTCAATATTCATTTAATTACTTAACTTATTTTTGACTTTTCTTGATTTTTAACGATATTTTCACGATACATTAAGCCTTCTTTCATGCTTTATTATTATTTTTTTTATTTTTACGGGAAAGTAGGCTAAAAATGTTTAAACATCTCCAAAGGCAACCCAAAATGCCATAGTAGTTTGATTTCGCGAAAACAAAATTTAACCATCGCCCCCCCCCCCCCCCCAAAAAAAAACGGGACCAAAAATTACTTTGAACTGATCTTCACATAATGATTTTCTACTTATAATAATAAGAAAAAGACAAATATTCAGTATGACAACAGCTATAACGGCTATTCCGAGCAGCGTATCTGAAATTCTATGAAGCTTTCAGAATCTTTTAAAGTCTAATACCATCAAAGAAAAATAATACATTTCCTATCATAAATTCTCAGTATTAATACTTAAAGCCAACGCAAAATATTGAGTACACGCGCAAAAGGATTTCGCTAATTTCAAACTTGTCCTTTTCCGAAAATGCCCTCTCGGATTTCTCTCGGAATTATTTTTAGTGAGAAATGACGAAGAATTCTCCAGAATCACTTAGCGTCTGCTGTTAAACCCAGAAGTGAGCTTTTTCGTTATTGAAATGCATTCTTACTTCGTCTAAAGTGGATTTTTATATTCCATTATAATATTAATGGAACCATTTCGAGGGATTTTAGAAGTTTTTGTTTTGGTCTGGATTTTACACGGCACTTCAAGTGCTCCTTTGGCGAAGATTAGTTAAGTGAAAATGAATCCTTATTCCACGGTCCATTGGAATAATTTGGGAAATTGAAGGCAAGTTACTGATAACTGCGGATCAGTTTCCGTCTGTTTACTCCCTACTTATGAGGTTAAAAGGGGAATTTGATTTTAACTGATTTTCATTGGTGCTTTTGCTTCCCTTTTATGACACTTCTGTTAGGTTCAATTTGATTTCTTTTTCAAAGTTCATTTATCTAAAACTAGTTTGGTTTAATGTTGAAAGAGAATGCCAAAGTTGGTGTATGCAAGCTAAAAGCTTAATTCCCTTCCACCTACAAAGAATAAGAATATCGTTAGCTTAACGTATAATATTGCTCAGTTGAATAATTTCAGTATTGTTCGTAGAAATTTGGAAATATTTTACTTTTGCATGCAAATCCCGTTAAAGAGTCTAAGGACTCTTAAAATGTCATTAAAGTGACCGTGCAGCGGTAATAGTAAGTTAAAGTCAAAGTAATGACTATTTTTTAAAAGTAGTAATTAAAAACTATTGGTGGCTTCAAGGTTTTTAATGTTTAATTTATTCCAAAAAACAAATTACTTTGATTTTAAATTTATGTTCAGTTTGTTAGAACACTTCTTAGCTATTATTCAACATCAGTTGCTAAATTATAGAGACAATTTTTAACTTGATCTAAGCTGCGTTTCTTCACATTTGAAAATTTCAATTTTTTAAATTGCTTGTGGCAACAACATTTTGACAATTTTCCTGTATATTTTCTGTTTATTTTAAGGTTTTAATTTTCAACTTTCTTCTGGTACCAAACTTTTTATTTTTGCACTAACGGAAAAAAAAGTTATAAGCATTTAACGACTAGCGCTGCACGGTCGCTTTTATGACATTTTAAGAGTGCTTAGATTTTGACATTTTAAGAGTGCTTATATTAAGAGTGCTACGTTTAAAACTTCATTTTCCGCCAAAAAATCACTTTTAAAAAAACTTCGGTGTAGTAAAATATAACATTTTAGGATTTCAAAAAGTTTTGTTTTGTCTCTACGACATTTCAAAGGAAAGTTATAGTAGTTTAAACTATAAAAATACACTGTTTCTTCCCACTCCTAACGTGTTTTTCTGAGAACGGTTTTTGAGGAAAAAGTTCATAACATATTTGAATGAAATTCAACAGCGGGAATGTTCAATCAATTTACTAGGAAATGACCTATAATCTGATTTGCATAAATTTTACTGTTTTTGTGCTCATATTTAGTTTTAAAGGTAAATTAAAATCCCGAAAATTCAATTCCGAAGCATCATAACTTTTTACTGAAAGTAAATAAAGCCAAGATTGTAGGTCAAAAATCGTTTTTAAAGTGTGTTTTCAATAATTATGACGCTAATTAAATCTAAAAATATTCAGGCTTAAAATATTTTTGTCAATTAAAAATAAAACGTTCGACGAACGAAGTCGGATACCTTAAAAATTACGCGAATTTTAAGGGGACACAGTGCCACCTCAAAATTGCTCAAATTATCGATTTTTTAAAAATTTCTTATATCGACAGATAAAACTGTTTAAAAGCTTCATGCAAAATTTCAAACCTATGTGAGCAAAACTGTAAATGATATTTCGGTTTTTGTAAATGATTTTAGCTGTTTCCATTCTGCATTTAAAATCTTTGAACGCATTTTTCTCCGCTTTGTATTTTTGACCAACGGAGGCAATTCACCGCTAGAGGGACTCATGAGCGATCATCGTTGTCACGTGGTATCCGCTCTTTGTTTACAAGATTTTCAATTGAGTTCTACTTGGAGTTCACTAGGCAAAATTAGTTATCTTAAAATTAATTAGACTTTTTCACAGCTTTTCTGATTATAACCCACTATTTACATTTAATTTAATCGTTATAAAAGAAATTTCTTAATTACTACAATAGTTATAGTGTTTTATTTAGTTTTAATTTTATGTAATGTTATTTAGTTCTTGTTTTTAATTAGATTTGGCGAACTCGAAGTAAAGCGATGCTACGGCTTCCTTTGTTTACCTTGCTTTCATCCCTGCCACGTGATCTATGACGCTGCTTGCATTGCCGCCCATGTAGAAAAATCCCTAGGGCTTTTTTTTTTCAGTTAAAGATACAGCTTTGAAACTTTCTATGTGCATTTCACGGAGTATGTTTAACAAAAATTAGCATGGGTTTTACACTGAATATTGTAGATTGTTTTTATTTAATTGTTAAAATTGAAATTTTGAGCTTTTAGTCGTTTTTTCTGAGTTTTTAACAAAAAAAATTGTTAAAATTCAACTTAGTTTCAGGTAGTTAATTCCATGCTAACTGTTATTCTATAATGTTTGGGAAGTATTACAAAGAAAAAATCTTTTAAAAAAAGATATAATCGAGAAAGTCATAAAGAATTCAAAAAATTGAAAAAAAGTTTTAAAAATTTAAATTAATGGTTGATCACAATGAGGTTCTACTTTCAAATATTCAAATATCATTTATAGTCATAAGTGGAATTAAATGCATGTAATATTTTCTATTTGACTGTTAAACGAAAAAAGTTTACGTAGGTACCGTACCCCTTAAAATACATCTAAATCCCTAAACGCAATTTTAAAGCACTTTTTAACTACATTTTTGGGGATTATCGATACGGAGTAAAAATAATTGAAAAATAGATTTCGTAGAAGAATATTAAAGAACAGATTATATACCAGGAAATTAAAAAAAAATTCTTCATGAAAGAACGCTCATGGGTTACATTTATTTAATGCCAAATACCAAAGTACAAAATCCCTTTAGCAAAATCCAAAGCAGTTTTAAAAAATCCCCAAAATCAGAGTTTTCTTCTTCATGCCATTTGTCAGAAACACTTGAGAATGCAAGTGAATTGTCCGACAGCTAAGTATCGAGGGAGCACACGACACTTTCAAGTGCACTGGGAAAATCCAATAAAATCCCCGCCATTTGCGACCGGGATATCTCAAATCTGCTAATCACTCGAATATTTTCTGACGCCTTCGAAAGTGATTTTTTCCCCAGAGGATTATTGTTGAATTTTTATTTATTTGTTTTTATGCTGTAAATGCGCATGTTAGGGACCGTTCATAAATGATGTCACTCTTTTTCCCCCATATTTGACCCCATCTCCCCTTTGTCACAAAATGTCACACTGGAATGGACACCCTGCCCCCTTTGTCACGCGTCACGCTATGTTGCACAAGCAGGGATGTCTCACTTTTTGCTACCCCCTCCCTTCCCCTTGTCACACTTTGTCCCAATTTCACGAACCCCCCTCTTCCCTCAAATCGTGACATCATTTATGAAGGATCCCTTGTGACAAAGTGTGACAAGGGGAGGGAAGGGGTAACAAGAAGTGGGACATCAGGCTTATATAACATAGCGTGACATGTCCCAAAGGGGGGATGGGGGTCCGTTGAAGTGTGACATTTTGTGACAAAGGGGGAGGTGGTCAAATATATCGGAAAAAAGCGTGACATCATTTATGAAGGGTCCCTAAGAAAAGTTTAGGCGAAATTAATGCTTGTGATCTTAATTTAAACTGAGTAAATTGTCGTTAAAATTATGATGTGGAGTACGCTTATAGTGTATAGAGACCGTCCAAAAATGATATCACGCTTTTTTCCCTTAGATTTGATCCCCCTCCCCCCCTTTGTCACATGCGACGCTACGTTGCATAAGCATGATGTCACACTTCTTTCTACCACCTCCCCTCGTCACAATTTCACGAACCACCCCTCCCCTAGAAGCGTGACATCATTTATGAATGATCCAATAGCATGATAATTTTATTTTTGGTCGTGAATTTTAAAATTTTCCATAAAAATGCTGTAGTTTTTATGGAAAAAAGGGGAATCTAATTCTGTATATAAGAAGTATTAATAAGAAGAAGTAATAAAGAAGAAAAAGTATATGAAAGAAGGAATACACGAAGTAAATAATTTCTGTAAATAAGAAGAAAAATGTATACGAAAAGAAAGCATGAAATATGAAATACGTCGTTCGAAAATAAGTACGTTATAATTATGATGCAGGTATAATTAAAACGAAAGTTTGCCGTACTTTGACATCCTTCATGTAAACTGTGATTTAGCTCCCTATGGAATCACGTTACCATGTACGGCCGTATAAAAATGAAGTTAAATTCATTCACGCAATATAATTAAAAAATTTTGAATAAAAAAAACCGTGGCAATGAACGAAGAGTTTTTTTTTTTTTTGCAAAAAGGAAAGTTAAAAGGATAATTACTTCAAGAAAATACCAAATTTCTATTTCAGATTTAAAAAAAAGAAAAAAAAACTGGTAAGAGGAAAATAAAATAAAAAGGATAACAATTAAGTTTAAAAGGCAAGAATAAAATTAACTAATTGTACATATACACAGTGTGTCAAATAATTTTTAAGACTAGGTTTATAAAATAAAATAAAAACTAGTAATTATATTTTTTAAAAGTATTTTTATTGAAAGTAAGCTCTTTCGGCTTCAATACATTTGTTACAGCGGCTTAACAACAATTCGAATGCCCGTTCCAGCTCACACTGTGGGACTGCCTCCAAAGCTCGCGTCGAAGCTGTTAATATAGTGTCAATGTCATCAAAGCAAATATAATAATAATAATAATAATAATAATAATAATAATAATAATAATAATAAACGAACAAATTGAAGTTTTGGCAGTCGATCAATTGATAGTTAAGGAGTTTCATGAACGCTTGATAACACAGATGGCGCCACCGTAAGCTTAGTTCTTGCTGTGGTCAAAAATTCTTTGACACACACAAGACTACTAATAAAGTGTTGCTTTTCCCGTGATTAAAGCAAATTACGATTTTGGTTGAAGAAGATTAAGTAAATACATTCGTCCTATCCTAATGAGTACCAGATATTCATTGAGTTGTTCTCTACTTTTTTTTCATTTTCAAACAAAAAACAAACTTTGAAATTTTGTAAAAACAAACTACGAAATCAGCTCAATACAAGCAGAGATTTGAGAGTTGTTCTTGGTAAGAGCCCAAGTCCTCGAATTCTTCAACTTGACAAAAAATTCGTGCACAAAAGCCGCAATAAAAAAATGATGTAAATTTTCAGAGCTACAGTCCGGATGCTCATTCTTTCAGGTGGAGAAACTTGACGCCATCATTTTCATGTGGCGATAGTACAACACTCATTGTGGTACCAATCTCTGATGAGCGTACTTGGTCTGCCAATCTGGTGGAACGTACTTGGTCTGGTTGGTAGAAGCCAATAGCAGCCCATTAGGAATAATAACAACAATAGGTGCCATTTGTTTTATTAACTCCCAATATTTTATTACCAGGGTTGTTTAAAATCTTTGAAATCAGTTGTAATTTTTTTTCAAATTAAGATTATTAACCCCAACATTATTAAAACTTCTATATTTAAATGTATTTCACCGACTTCCACAAGTTCTCAATCCAAACCGTATGAATGTCGCTTTTTTTTTTTTTTTTTTGTTTTTGTTTTTGTTTGACCATCGATAACTTCTCCCTGGATGAACCGATTTTGATGATTCTTTTGACTTGAATACGTCTTTAAATTTGCTACCATACGGGGGCAATCCAAAATATCTAATGATAACAAAATCGGGAGATACAGTTTGGCGTTGTAGTTTCGAATCTATCCTCTACATCCAAAATTAAATTATAACTAAACTAAAGGATCTATAAGGAAATTATAACTAAAGGATCAAAGAAATTCATAACCACAAGCGAGAACAGCGACGCATTGACGCATTGCGGAGGGGGGAAGCGCCACAATCTTGTGCCCTACTTTTCGCATCACAGTCCTAAAATTAATAAAGTTATATTGTAACACAATAATTATTTGTGTCCTTGCTTTTATTCTGAATACATAAATGGAAATATTTTACTTAAAAAATATAAACGCGTTACATAAACGTATTCACGTACAACACACGGCTGTGTCTTTGACACAGCCACACCCCACATTTTATTTTTTTTTTAATCGAGAGAGGGTGATTTCCCATAGGTTTCGTACCTTTGTTTGAAAATATTCGATAATTAGACAATAAAAAGTTACGGGAGAAAATTTAGTAATTTTTCTGTTTTTTTTCATCCATAACTTTTGACTAAATGATTTTGATGATTTTTTTTAATCGATAGAGGGTCGTCAAATTCAAATATCGCACATCGATATGACTACGCTTGTTCTTTAGAAAGAATGTTATGGGTGAAGAAAAGTATTTTTCTTTTATTGGAAAGAGAGATATTTCTTGAAGTATCAAACTCATTGTTAAAAAAGAGTTTGTTACCATTAAGCAGTAATATTAAAAGAAATTTTAATAAGACTTCGAGTGAAGGCACCTCTGACATAGGAAAATATATCCAAGGTTTGCCCTCTGATACGTTCTTTTTAAATAGAGTAGTCATATAAAAGATGTATTTAGACTAAAAAAATAAAGTAAAACAATTTTTGGAAGAAAAAAAACAGAACCGACTTCAAACTATAAATAGCTCTAAAAAGTGAAAAATAGAAAAAAAGAAATATTTTTTAAACAACATCAATACGACTTTCAAACATAATTTTTGAAGTCGCTGCAAAATTATCACAGATAAAATCTTTTGTAATCATGAGCCCGATTCCATAGGTAAATGGCCCAGATTTTGCAACAGCTAAAATATCAAGTAACGTATGGTAGAGTGATAATTAGACTGTCATAATTTTGCGCTGACTTCCAAAATTATGTTTAAAAGTCATATTGATGTTGTTTAAAGGAGGAATTTATTTTTAATTTTCAGGGCATTTTATAATTTGAAGTCGGTTCTATTTTTTTCCCGAAAATCGTTTTATTAATGTAATGATTTTATCGTATTAGATAATATCGGCAACAGATGCTCCTTATAATTATAAAAGTTCGTGTTGGTGGAAAACCGTCGCCAAAGGAATCTTCTATATCCATCAAATAGTGATATCGTTATAACATTAATTTGTATATGAAATTTGACAAACCTATATAAAAGTATATTGTTTGAACAACGAAATTTATTGACAGGCAAGAGTGAAAATACCTGAAATTTCAGAAAGTATGAAGGGCTTGACGCCAATTAAAAAAATGTCTAAAAATTAAACGTTGACTCTAAGCCTTCAAATTCAAACAAACTTTTAAAGCGCATATGCTTCTAAGAAAACGCTCTTGTTGCTAAATGAATAGCATTGAGTACAGCTTGAAATCAACCATATGCCCAAATATAAAGTAGTTTATTTAATGAGGGATCATTCATAAATGATGTCACGCTTCGGGGGGGGGGAGGGGCGGCTTCGCGAAATTGTGACAAAGTGTGACGTGGGGAAGGGAGGGGGGTCAAATATATGGGGAAAAAGCGTGACATCATTTATGAACGGTCCCTAAGAACTAAAGTGGAAATAGG
This sequence comes from Octonoba sinensis, assembly GCA_038502835.1. Taxonomy (NCBI): domain Eukaryota; kingdom Metazoa; phylum Arthropoda; class Arachnida; order Araneae; family Uloboridae; genus Octonoba; species Octonoba sinensis. Next base: position 104,458,567 of record CM076606.1, on the reverse strand, counting down.
AGGAAGGAGAAATTTTATTTGTATACGTGGCTATCACGTAATTTCCTGTGTCAAAATTCCAAAAACGATTAAACTTTCGAAATCTTTTGGAGTTTTTGACATACTTCTAAGTTATTACGCAGGCTTGTATCATAATACTTGCAGAAGCTATTTAATTAACAATAGAGAAGATGAAAAGGTTCAGAGTGAATTACGATTGATTCATTGATTGATGGGAGCGGTCGACACATCGAAACGGATTTTTTTTTTTTTAGTAGGATAGATTATATTGAAAATAATTTCGACACCGTTAATGGCGAACTTAGCTTTTTAACTTCTTGTCAAATTTCTTTAGCTTTTCTTTGATATAGGCGGTCATTGGGGCAATCGGTGCTTTATGTAGAGTCAGTAACATATATATACAGTGAAACCTGTGTAAGTTGACCACTTGCGGTGCAGTACTTATGTGGGGGCCGTGGTAGCCTAGTGGTTAGCACGTCGGACTTCCACCTGGAAGGTCGCGCGTTCGATACCCGCTGAAGACCACCATGTATACTTGGAAATATGTGCATGTAAAATCCGTAGACCCCACTACCTCTCCCCGTGCGTAAGGCCCCGGCTAACAGGTAGGGGTCTGGTGGAGAAAAGTACTTATGTGGCCAACTTAGTCAGGTGGTCAACTTAGACATGTGGCCAACTTAGTCAGGTGGTCAACTTAGACATGTGGCCAACTTAGTCAGGTGGTCAACTTAGACAGGTGGTCAACTTAGACATGTGGCCAACTTAGACAGGTGGTCAACTTAGACATGTGGCCAACTTAGTCAGGTGGTCAACTTAGACATGTGGTCAACTTAGACCGGTGGTCAACTTAGAAATGTGGCCAACTTAGACAGGTGGTCAACTTTGACATGTGGCCAACTTAGTCAGGTGGTCAACTTAGACAGGTGGTTAACTTAGACATGTGGCCAACTTAGTTAGGTGGTCAACTTAGACATGTGGTCAACTTAGACAGGTGGCCAACTTAGACATGTGGCCAACTTAGACAGGTGGTAAACTTAGACATGCGGTCAACTTAGACAGGTGGTAAACTTAGACAGGTGGCCAACTTAGACAGGTTGTCAACTTATAGAGGTTTTGAGATTTTTTTTTTGTCATTTCTTGCACTATGCATTTTTTCATTTGTAACTTGTTACAATATACCTTCATGTATTAACGTTACATTAAAACAATAATTAGCTATTTTGTTTTTCACAATTATCTAAAATATCACTACTAGAGAAATGAGTGAATGAGCTAACCTGAAGGACAATGTATCCTGTACAATTTTAAAAGTAATGTACTTAGTCAAAATAGAGATAAATTTCTTATCAATTATGTAAGTTACTTAAGTGATAGTAAAGAATTAATAAAAATGCATACTTTTTCAAAATGGCTATATAAGATAGAAGAAAAAAGAAGAAACTTAAAGACTAAGAGAGAATATTTAATTAATAAATTCCCATATGGTTAACTTACAAAGAAGTAAACTTCTTTGCCTAAAGGCAAACTTTATTGATGTTTCATCCATCTAGACCAGGGGTCTCCAAACTACGGCCCGAGGGCCACATCCGGCCCGCGGAGAGCTAGCTAATGGCATCTGGCAAAAAAGTAATCATATTTTACACCACTAGTGGACTGATTCAACTTTTTACCACCGGCAACAATTAATGATAATATGGTTTTGGCCCTTGGAATTTACTGCAGTAATCAATATGGCCCTAAGGCTGGAAAGTTTGGAGACCCCTGCTCTAGACCAGGGGTCTCCAAACTACGGCCCGCGGGCCACATCCGGCCCGCGGACACATCAGCTTCCCCGTCGCTAATGGCATCTGGCAAAAAAGTACTCATATTTTACACCACTAGTGGACTGATTCAACTTTTTACCACCGGCAACAGTTAATGATAATATGGTTTTGGCCCTTGGAATTTACTGGAGTAATCAATATGGCCCTAAGGCTGGAAAGTTTGGAGACCCCTGCTCTAGACAAATACTGGTAGTAGGGGAATAATGGGCGTTCTACCCCAAGAGGCGGTGGCGGTGGAAGGGGGCGTGGTCCCACCGCCTCCCAATACCCCCAGGCGTGCCCTCAGGCGTTAGTCGAGTGGAGTTGAGTTGTATGCCCTCAGGCATTTTTCGAGTAGAGTTGAGTTGTATGCCCTCAGGCATTTTTCGAGTAGAGTTGAGTTGTATGCCCTCAGGCATTTTTCGAGTGGAGTTGAGTTGTTGCCCTCAGGCATTTTTCGAGTAGAGTTGAGTTGTATGCCCTCAGGCATTTTTCGAGTAGAGTTGAGTTGTATGCCCTCAGGCGATTTTTACGAGTAGAGTTGAGTTGTTTTTCAAAAAGTTATAGTTTTGGAATGGCAACAGTTTACGACTTGATGCAATGTAATGTCGATTGCAGCGCCATCTATGAGAAGAAAATGCAACTATTTTGGAACTTAGAATTTTTTTTTCTACTGTTTTCTTTCAGAATTCAAGCAGGAGCTATTTTATATTACAAAAAAATAATTATAATGTATAATGAATTAAATTTATTGTCGCTATTTACATCCTATTATGTATTTATTTCTTTTTTCGACTTAGAAAGATTTTCTTTTTCAACCTTTTTAATGTTTCCGCTTAGCATCCGCGCAGGAACTATTTTATAAGTTAATTATTTTTACACTGTGATTAGAAAATTCTCCTCATTTTTACTTAGAAAAGACTTATATACTTTTTAGTTTTTATTTATTTATTTATTTATTTTCAGACTTAGAAAATTTTTCAGTTGCAAGTGATTTTTTTTTTCTTCTAAGTATGCAAAACATAGTACAGTAACATTTTTCTGCTCCATTTTGCAAATTTTTTCTTAAATCATAATTTTAACTGCATGGAACATTTCATTCTAAAGTTTTTTCTACTTTATATTATTATCACACTTGCAGTCTCCTTCAAAGAATATTTTATAAAACTCTATTATTTCACATATGAACGCAAAAAACTGAGATTTAACGCGTAAAACTTAGAACAATAATGTAAAAATACTAAGTACAAAGCATATTCATCCAGTAAAACTCAGTACAGAAATGCAAAATTGCTAAATACAAAAAGTTTACACAGCATGACAGTATAAAAGTACTAGATACAAAATGTCACAACAGCATGAAAATATAAAAATACCAAGTATTAAATGTTAAAACAGAACGAAACGAGTGTTAGTACTACTAAAACAATTGTTCCAAACTTAGCTCCATCCAGCCAAATTTAGTACGAAAAGCAAAAGTACTATGTCCAAAATGTTAAAACTTTGATTCATTCCGTGAAACAGTAGAGAATGTAAGAAATTACTAAATAAACACGTTTGAACTTGCAAAACAAAATGATTTTCTACTTGCAAAATTTTAGAACTTCGCATGAAAATGTAACGCTTGAAACTTTGAACTAAAATTTCAACACTGAATCATAAAAAATCCGAAACAATTTAAACTGTGGAATAAAGACTTAAAAAGTAAATGTAAAAACACTAAAATAAATTTGAGAATCTTAAAAGTGAAATAGAATAATAACTTCACTAGAAACGTAAAACTTGAAAAATTTGAATCTCGAAACTTAAAACTATTACAAAGTGCTTTATTTGAAACGTAAAAGTGCTAAGAGCAAAATGCTAAAACTGAGGAAACTTAGAAATACGTGAAACAAATCATTTAGAACTATAAAATTTAAAAACTTAAACTCATTCAGAACAGAACGGAAATGCAAAATTACAAAACAAAAGTGTTACGCTCATGCAAAATATTAAAACTTAACGCAAAAAAATGTAAGAAAGTACAAAACACCAAAAGTTAAGAGTAGTAGTATAAAAAAATTGTTACTTAGATTCATCTAAAACATGACTCGGAAAGAGTAAAAGTAATATACGCAAATTGAAAAAAACTTATGTTCACCTACTAAAATATAAAAATAGCAAGCACAAGACGTTAGAACAGAACGAAAATGTAAAAGTATGAAACGTAAAATTACAAAACCTAAATTCATCTACTAAATGTTTGGTAAAAAAATGTAAAAGTACTAAGAGTGAAAATAAAAAAAACAGCATGAAAGCTAGAAATAAAAAATACAAAACATCAGAACTTAAATTCATCCAGAAAAACTTAGAAGAAAAAATGTAAAAGTTCGGAAATTTTTAAAACAAAAGTATGGTGCACTTGCAAAACGTTAAAACTTAGTACAAAAACGTAAAAAGTACTATGTACAAAATGTTAAAATTTAGATTTATCTACTAAAACAGTGAAGGAAGATGTAAAATTATTAAGAGTAATACATTAAAACAACACGAAAATGTAAAAGTACTAAGTACAAAACGTAAAAAAAAAAAAAATTATTTATCTGCTATAACTTAGACTGAAGTCGTAAAATTACTAAGTACAAAGTGTTAAAACATCATAAAAATGTAAAAATATCAAGTATAAAGCAGCAAAACATAGATTTGTCTATAGAAATCTTGATCAAAAAATGTAAAAGTTCAAACAACAAAATCCTAAAACTCTGAAAAATTGAAAACACGCTGTACAAAAACAGCAAAACCTGTAAAATTGCTAAGTATAAGGATGCAAAACTTAAATTTTTCCAGAAAAACTTAGAACGAAGTTGTAAAAGTACGAAACTTTTCAAAGTTAAAGTGTTACGCACTTACAAAATGTTAAAACTTAATGTAAAAATGTAAAAAATACTTCGTCAAAAATGTTAAAACTCTGATTTATCTACTAAAACTTAGAATGAAAATGTAATTGAATCAAATGTACTAAGTGTGAAATAGTAAAGTAACATGAAAATGTAAAAGTACTAAGTATATAGCGTAGTCATCAAGTGAAACTTTGTACAAAAATGTCAAACTTAAGTACGAAACTTAAAAGACTTAGATCTGTCTGCAGAAATCTTGATCAAAAAACGTACAAAGTCAAACAACAAAATCCTAAAACTCCGAAAAATGTAAAAACACGCAGCACAAAAACAGCAAAACATAGATTTGTCTACTGAAATCTTGATCAAAAATGTAAAAGTTCAAACAACAAAATCCTAAAACTCTGAAAAATTGAAAACACGCAGTACAAAAACAGCAAAACCTGTAAAATTGCTAAGTATAAGGCTGCAAAACTTAAATTTTTCCAGAAAAACTTAGAACGAAGTTGTAAAAGTACGGAACTTTTCAAAGTAAAAATGTTATGCACTTACAAAATGTTAAAACTTAAAATGAAAATGTAATTGAATCAAATGTACTAAGTATAAAATAGTAAAGTAACATGAAATGTAAAAGTACTAAGTATATAGCGTAGTCATCAAGTGAAACTTTGTACAAAAATGTCAAACTTAAGTACGAAACTTAAAAGACTTAGATCTGTCTGCAGAAATCTTGATCAAAAAACGTAAAAATTCAAACAACAAAATCCTAAAACTCTGAAAAAAGTAAAAACACGCAGTACAAAAACAGCAAAACATAGATTTGTCTACTGAAATCTTGATCAAAAATGTAAAAGTTCTAACAACAAAATCTTAAAACTCTGAAAAATTAAAAACATGCAGTACAAAACAACAAAACATGTACAAATGCTAAGTATAAAGCTGCAATACAAATGCTAAGCATAAAACTTAAATTCATCCAGAAAAACTTAGAACGAAAAATGTAAAAGTACGAAACTTTTCAAAACAAAAGTGTGATGCACTTGAAAAACATTAAAACTTAATGCGAAAATGTAAAAAGTACTACGCACAAAATGCTAAAATTTAGACTTATCTACTAAAACAGTGGATGAAGATGTAAAATTACTAAGTAAAATATATTAAAGCAGCAAGAAAATGTTAAAGTACTAAGTACAAAAACGTAAATAAATTGATTTATCTACTAAAACATAGACTGAAGTTGTAAAATTACTAAGTACAAACTGTTAAAACATCATAAAATTTGAAAATAGCAAGTATAAACCAACAAAACATAGATCTGTCCACTGAAATCTTAATCAAAAATGTAAAAGTTCTAACAACAAAATCCTGAAATTGATAAATTAAAAACACTCAGTACAAAACAACAAAACATGTAAAAATGGTAAGTATAAAGCTGCAAAACTTAAACTCAATCAGAAAAACTTAGAACGATGATGTAAAAGCGCGAAACTTTTCAAAATAAAAGTGTTATACACTTGCAAAATGTTAAAAACGTACTGCAAAAATCTTATCCAACTAAAACTTAGACTGAAGTCGTAAAATTACCAAGTACGAAATGTTCAAGCATCATAAAAATGACTAAATAACAAGTATAATGTATCAAAAACATAGATTTCTCCATTGAAATCTTTTAAAAAAATGTAAAAGTTCTAAGGACAAAAATGCTAAAGAAGTGAAAAAATGAAGAATACGCAGTGCCACACAACAAAGCATGTACTAACTATAAAACTTCTAATCTTGAATTCATCCAAGGGAGAAAAAAAAAACTTAGAAAAAAAAAATATGTAAATCCAAACGAAAATTTTCAGAAATAAAACTGTTATCCACTTACAAAGTGTTAAAACTTAATGCAAAAATATAAAAAGTACTGTGTATGAATGTTAAAACTTAGATTTATCAACGAAAACACGGAATGAAGATGTAAAAATATTAAGTATAATATATTAAAGCAACACTAAAATGTAAAAGCACTATGTACAAAGCATCAAAACTTAGATTCATCTAGTAAAACTTGGTACAAAAATGTAAAAGTACTAATCATAGAACCTCAAATATACATTTATTTAGTAAAAAACAGAACGAAACTGTTAAAGTACTAAAGCCAACGCATCAAACAAGAATTAATCTATTAAAACAGTATAAAAGTACTACATACAAACTGCAAAAACTCTTAGAACTAAAATTTAAAAATGTAACAAATCATAAAATTTTAAAACTTAACTTCATCCAGAAAAACTTAGAACGGAAATATAAAATTACTGAAGTTTACAAAACAAAAGTGATAGGTATTTGCAAATTGTTAAAAGCAAAAACGTAAAAAGTACGAAACATCAAAACTTGGAGTAGTATAATACCAAAACTGCAACTTCGATTCATCAAATAGGACTTGACTCTAAAATTGTGAAAGAAATGTGAAAACTGATATTCACCTTTTAAAATGTAAAAATATTAAGTACACGATGTTAAAACAGAACAAAAATGTAAAGGTACGAAATGTAAAACTCCAAAAAGTTAAATTCCTCTACTAAAAAAATGGTTTGAAAAGTAAAAGTACTACATACATCAACTAAAAACAGCATAAAAATTTAAAAATAGCAAGTACAACACGTTAAAACAGCACGAAAATCTAAAAGTACTAAGTACAATGCATCAAAACTTACGTTGATCCAGAAAAGCTTGAAACGAAAGATGTAAAAGTACGGACATTTTCAAAATAAAGGTGATATGCATTTGCAAAATGTTAAAACTTAATGTAAAAACGTAAAAAGTACCATATACAAAATGTTAACACTTAGATTTATCTACTAAAACCTAGAATGAAGATATAAAAATTCTAAGTATAATATACTAAAGAAACACAAAATTATAAAAGTGCAAAATACTAGAACTATCTATTAAAACTTCAAAACATAGATTCAGCATCAAAATATATAATCTGTTTACAAAAACCTTAATCAGAAATGTAAGAGTTCGAAGAACAAAGTGCTAAAACTTAAAAAAGTAAAGAAACGCAGTACAAAACAATAAAGAATGAAAGAGTACCAACTATAAAGCTTTAAAACCTAATTTCATCCAGAAAAATTTAGAACAAAAATGTAAAGCTACGGAAATTTTCAAAATAAAAGTTTTATGCACTTGCAAGAGAGCCCCAACCAAGCACTGGCTACCCCAACTATAAATTTTCCTCGACAGAAAAGTGTTCATAGTCGGGAAAATATGTAGTTGGGGAACCAGTGTTCGGTTAATTTTTCAGAGTTTTAAGATTTTGTTGTTAGAACTTTTACATTTTTGATCAAGATTTCAGTAGACAAATCTATGTTTTGCTGTTTTTGTACTGCGTGTTTTTACTTTTTTCAGAGTTTTAGGATTTTGTTGTTTGAATTTTTACGTTTTTTGATCAAGATTTCTGCAGACAGATCTAAGTCTTTTAAGTTTCGTACTTAAGTTTGACATTTTTGTACAAAGTTTCACTTGATGACTACGCTATATACTTAGTACTTTTACATTTCATGTTACTTTACTATTTTATACTTAGTACATTTGATTCAATTACATTTTCATTTTAAGTTTTAACATTTTGTAAGTGCATAACATTTTTACTTTGAAAAGTTCCGTACTTTTACAACTTCGTTCTAAGTTTTTCTGGAAAAATTTAAGTTTTGCAGCCTTATACTTAGCAATTTTACAGGTTTTGCTGTTTTTGTACTGCGTGTTTTCAATTTTTCAGAGTTTTAGGATTTTGTTGTTTGAACTTTTACATTTTTGATCAAGATTTCAGTAGACAAATCTATGTTTTGCTGTTTTTGTGCTGCGTGTTTTTACATTTTTCGGAGTTTTAGGATTTTGTTGTTTGACTTTTTACGTTTTTTGATCAAGATTTCTGCAGACAGATCTAAGTCTTTTAAGTTTCGTACTTAAGTTTGACATTTTTGTACAAAGTTTCACTTGATGACTACGCTATATACTTAGTACTTTTACATTTTCATGTTACTTTACTATTTCACACTTAGTACATTTGATTCAATTACATTTTCATTCTAAGTTTTAGTAGATAAATCAGAGTTTTAACATTTTTGACGAAGTATTTTTTACATTTTTACATTAAGTTTTAACATTTTGTAAGTGCGTAACACTTTAACTTTGAAAAGTTTCGTACTTTTACAACTTCGTTCTAAGTTTTTATGGAAAAATTTAAGTTTTGCAGCCTTATACTTAGCAATTTTACAGGTTTTGCTGTTTTTGTACAGCGTGTTTTCAATTTTTCAGAGTTTTAGGATTTTGTTGTTTGAACTTTTACATTTTTTGATCAAGATTTCTATAGACAAATCTATGTTTTGCTGCTTTATACTTGATATTTTTACATTTTTATGATGTTTTAACACTTTGTACTTAGTAATTTTACGACTTCAGTCTAAGTTATAGCAGATAAATAATTTTTTTTTTTTTACGTTTTGTACTTAGTACTTTTACATTTTCGTGTTGTTTTAATGTATTACTCTTAATAATTTTACATCTTCCTTCACTGTTTTAGTAGATAAATCTAAATTTTAACATTTTGTACATAGTACTTTTTACGTTTTTGTACTAAGTTTTAACGTTTTGCAAGTGCACCATACTTTTGTTTTAAAAATTTCCGAACTTTTACATTTTTTCTTCTAAGTTTTTCTGGATGAATTTAAGTTCTGATGTTTTGTATTTTTTATTTCTAGCTTTCATGCTGTTTTTTTAGTTTTCACTCTTAGTATTTTTACATTTTTTTACCAAACATTTAGTAGATGAATTTAGGTTTTGTAATTTTACGTTTCATACTTTTACATTTTCGTTCTGTTCTAACGTCTTGTGCTTGCTATTTTTATATTTTAGTAGGTGAACATAAGTTTTTTTCAATTTGCGTATATTACTTTTACTCTTTCCGAGTCATGTTTTAGATGAATCTAAGTAACAATTTTTTTATACTACTACTCTTAACTTTTGGTGTTTTGTACTTTCTTACATTTTTTTGCGTTAAGTTTTAATATTTTGCATGAGCGTAACACTTTTGTTTTGTAATTTTGCATTTCCGTTCTGTTCTGAATGAGTTTAAGTTTTTAAATTTTATAGTTCTAAATGATTTGTTTCACGTATTTCTAAGTTTCCTCAGTTTTAGCATTTTGCTCTTAGCACTTTTACGTTTCAAATAAAGCACTTTGTAATAGTTTTAAGTTTCGAGATTCAAATTTTTCAAGTTTTACGTTTCTAGTGAAGTTATTATTCTATTTCACTTTTAAGATTCTCAAATTTATTTTAGTGTTTTTACATTTACTTTTTAAGTCTTTATTCCACAGTTTAAATTGTTTCGGATTTTTTATGATTCAGTGTTGAAATTTTAGTTCAAAGTTTCAAGCGTTACATTTTCATGCGAAGTTCTAAAATTTTGCAAGTAGAAAATCATTTTGTTTTGCAAGTTCAAACGTGTTTATTTAGTAATTTCTTACATTCTCTACTGTTTCACGGAATGAATCAAAGTTTTAACATTTTGGACATAGTACTTTTGCTTTTCGTACTAAATTTGGCTGGATGGAGCTAAGTTTGGAACAATTGTTTTAGTAGTACTAACACTCGTTTCGTTCTGTTTTAACATTTAATACTTGGTATTTTTATATTTTCATGCTGTTGTGACATTTTGTATCTAGTACTTTTATACTGTCATGCTGTGTAAACTTTTTGTATTTAGCAATTTTGCATTTCTGTACTGAGTTTTACTGGATGAATATGCTTTGTACTTAGTATTTTTACATTATTGTTCTAAGTTTTACGCGTTAAATCTCAGTTTTTTGCGTTCATATGTGAAATAATAGAGTTTTATAAAATATTCTTTGAAGGAGACTGCAAGTGTGATAATAATATAAAGTAGAAAAAACTTTAGAATGAAATGTTCCATGCAGTTAAAATTATGATTTAAGAAAAAATTTGCAAAATGGAGCAGAAAAATGTTACTGTACTATGTTTTGCATACTTAGAAGAAAAAAAAAATCACTTGCAACTGAAAAATTTTCTAAGTCTGAAAATAAATAAATAAATAAATAAAAACTAAAAAGTATATAAGTCTTTTCTAAGTAAAAATGAGGAGAATTTTCTAATCACAGTGTAAAAATAATTAACTTATAAAATAGTTCCTGCGCGGATGCTAAGCGGAAACATTAAAAAGGTTGAAAAAGAAAATCTTTCTAAGTCGAAAAAAGAAATAAATACATAATAGGATGTAAATAGCGACAATAAATTTAATTCATTATACATTATAATTATTTTTTTGTAATATAAAATAGCTCCTGCTTGAATTCTGAAAGAAAACAGTAGAAAAAAAAAATTCTAAGTTCCAAAATAGTTGCATTTTCTTCTCATAGATGGCGCTGCAATCGACATTACATTGCATCAAGTCGTAAACTGTTGCCATTCCAAAACTATAACTTTTTGAAAAACAACTCAACTCTACTCGTAAAAATCGCCTGAGGGCATACAACTCAACTCTACTCGAAAAATGCCTGAGGGCATACAACTCAACTCTACTCGAAAAATGCCTGAGGGCATACAACTCAACTCTACTCGAAAAATGCCTGAGGGCATACAACTCAACTCCACTCGAAAATGCCTGAGGGCATACAACTCAACTCTACTCGAAAAATGCCTGAGGGCATACAACTCAACTCTACTCGAAAAATGCCTGAGGGCATACAACTCAACTCCACTCGACTAACGCCTGAGGGCACGCCTGGGGGTATTGGGAGGCGGTGGGACCACGCCCCCTTCCACCGCCACCGCCTCTTGGGGTAGAACGCCCATTATTCCCCTACTACTGGTCGAACATTATAGCATAAAAAAATCCTGGAGAAGTTATTTAAGTTTTTTTTCTTTATCTTTTCAAAAATAGATAAGCAAATAAATATAGTAATAATTAGGTGGGCAACTTACAAAGGTTATTTTTTTTATAATACTCTCACGCGATCATTCATAAATGATGTCACGCTTCGAGGGGGGGGAGGGGTGTTCGTGAAAGTGTGACAGAGTGTGACAAGGGAAGGGGAGTTGTAACAAGAAGTGTGACATCTTGCTTATGCAACATAGCGTGACATGTGACAAAGGGGGGAGGGGGGTTCGTTGAAGTGTGACATTTTGAGACAAAGGGGGAAGGGGTCAAGTACATCGGACAAAAGCGTGACATCATTTATAAACGCTCCCCACCCAAATTTGAAGTACACAAGTAGACAATATAGACAGGTGGTCAAATTAGGGGATCAAGTTATGAAGGTTTCCCTACATTATATAATATACGTCTTATTCCATTCCTGAGAAAAGTGTTCAACTTAGATAGGTGGTCAGCTTACAGACAGGTGGTCAAGTTTACAGGTTTTATTGTATATCCTTGAATTTTTTATAACTAAGAAAAAAATGGTGTTAAAAAATATAACTACATGACGGTCTCCTTAACACCGAAAAGGTTTTAGACGTCTTTAAAATTTATAGAAAAGTTTAAAATTAAAAACTTATGAAGAGAGAAACTGGAAGTGTTCCTCCTGGGTAAAATTCAAATAACAGACCTGAATTTAAATCTCTTATTAGGGTATATAAAAAGCTTGCTCGTATCCCCCTGAATATCGATTTCTATTATTTTTCTGTCTATAAATAACACCCCCACCCCTATGGAACATATTACCACGCAATTATAATTCGGACGCGGATCGGGAACCTATTGAAGCTGCTTGAGAAGCTATTTTTACTTTTGCTTTGCGATCGAGAAAGTTCTAATATTGCACATATGTATTTTCGAAATACTGATATTAATTATAACTTTATTTGACGGAACGCTTAAAATAAAAGAATCTATTCTCTAGTTTAAAAATAGATTATGTTTTGACCTTTCATCTGCAAGTGGATATCTTTTTAGAGAAGCATATTTTCGTTTTAAATTGCAAAAATGGGACGAAGAATGCATAAGGAATCATTATTATAATCTTTATATTTTAACTGGCAGAAATTCAGTGCAATAAACAGCTTAATTGGGCTAACGCATAAAACTTTTCTTTTCTCGGTCGATATATAGAGTGGAGTGAAACCTGAGTAAGTTGACCACTTGTGGTGCTACACTTTAGTGGTCAACTTAGACAGGTGGTCAACTTATAGAGGGTGGAGTTGCTTTTTTTTTTTTTTTTTTGCCATTGCTTACACTATGCGTGTATTCATTCCTAGCCGATTAAAATATAACTTCATGTATTAACGTTACTTTAAACTTAGTAATTTGCTATTTTTTTTACAACTATCTAAATTGTCATTAGATAAATTTAAACTGAATGACATACAGTGTGTCTTATACAACTTTAACAGTAAAGCCCTTGGTTAAAATAAAGATAAATATCTTATTAATTAATGTAAGTTACTTATTGATGGTAAAGATTTCCTAGAAATGCATAATTTTTGAAAATGGCTAGATCAATTAGAAGAAAAAAGAAAGCTATTTAAAAAATTAAAGAGTGCTCATGCTAGTTTTCCAATATGGTTAACTTATAAAAAGAGGTTCATGTGCATACTAATTCATGGTGGGATTGCATTAATCAGCAATAATGCAATCGGGCTAATTTGAAATGAGTAAATACGATTGCACATCATTTATCAGTGGCGTAGCTAGACCCGGATTTCAGGGGGGGGGGGGGTTTCTCCGGGAAAAGTCAGCCAATTTCATTGTTTTCCAAGAAAAATGGGCAAAATTCTAGACAATCTTTACCATTTCAGGGGGGGGGGGGGAGTTTATCCCCAAAACCACAGCCTTATCTACGCCAGTGTTTATGATATCGTTTATTAAACTAAACCTATGTTCACACCTCCGAGCACTGCAATGAATATTAAATGGAAGTTTTAACGATAAACGGTGCAGATTCAGAATTTCCTGTGAAATCCCTGTGAGAGGGGGATGAAATAGTTGGGAAAAAGCATGATATCATTTATGGAAGGCCTAGTCACTATTGTTTTTCAATACTTCATTCCACACCATTTTCAGACATCGGGAGTACCTCTGCGTATAAGTTCAAGTATTAACTCAGCCAGAGCCACTCAATTGGTGTTCTTTCGCCATAGCTACATAAATTATTGATTTGCGTCTACAGATGTGGTGGAAAACATATTACGAGCAGTTATCTGTCCATGAGCTTGTAAAAATGACCTTTCTTCTTTCTTTTTTCTTTGTGGGAGGCCTCATTTTGTTCAAAGAAGGAATTTATGGTTTCTTTCAAAATTTCTTTATTTACTGTACTTTTGCACATTCAGCGACCTCTTTCTTCCTAAATCTGTCATGTCCACCGACTCCCCCGCAAATCCACTCTTGACACGCCCCCTCTGGTTAAACGCGTGCAAATTCGCCATAAATACACGCATACAAATGGCCCAGCAACAGCCAATTAGAGGCATCGCTTAAAAATATTTGTCTCCCGGTGGTCACCAGGTGGCGCACTGATTTACATTCTTAATCCCCACCAACTACCGAAATCTTCCTTGTCTCTTCAAGGCAGCGCAGCAACTTGTTGAACCGATTTATGCGCGAAGATTGAAGAAAGCGGAGAAGATTGCGAAAAGCTTTCGCTTCGGTAAGTTATCTTTTCTGGATTTATGTTTTTCGCAAACGAACATTGATATAAGTGCGGAGTAAGTACGAAGATAAAACAACTTAAAAAAGTAAATTCAGAATAAAAAGAAGTTTTTTAATTATGAATTTGAGCTTTTTTACGTTGTTTTATCTTTGTACTTACATTTTAGCACGTAGCATTTTGATCATTTGTCTTAGAACATTGATTGTTTTTATTGATTTAAAGCCCGTCAAACGAATTTAGTAGATAAAACAACGTAAAAAAGTAAACTCAGAATTTAAAAAAAGTTTTTTTATTATGAATTTTTTTTACGTTGTTTAATCTTTGTACTTACATTTTAGCACATAGCATTTTGATCATTTGTCTTAGAACATTGATTGTTTTTATTGATTTAAAGCCCTTCAAACGAATTTAGTAGATAAAACAACGTAAAAAAGTAAATTCAGAATACAAAGAAGATTTTTTATTATGAATTTGAGCTTTTTTACGTTGTTTTATCTTTGTACTTACATTTTAGCACAAAGCATTTTGATCATTTGTTTTAGAACATTGATATTTTTTATTGATTTAAAGCCCGTTAAACGAATTTAGTAGATAAAACAACGTAAAAAAGTAAATTCAGAATAAAAAGAAGGGTTTTTTATTAGGAATTTTTTTTTACGTTGTTTTATCTTTGTACTTACATTTTAGCACAAAGCATTTTGATCATTTTTCATAGAACATTGATATTTTTTATTGATTCAAAGCCCGTCAAACGAATTTAGTAGATAAAACAACGTAAAAAAAGCTAATTTAGAATAAAAAGAAGTTTTTTTTAATTATGAATTTGAGACTTTTTACGTTGTTTTATCTTAGTACTTACATTTTAACACGGAACATTTCGATCATTTGTCTTAGAACATTGATAGTTTTCTTTAATTTGAAGTCCGTCAAATGAATTTAGTAATGGACGCATTAGACACAATCCTTATTTATTTGTTCAGGAATCTTTTTATTTATTTATCCACATGTACGGAAACCTATCATTCGTTCGCTAATCCTGTTAGATTTTGACTAATTAAACCTCACTTACAATGTAAAAGTTTTGCTTTTAGATGTCATTATTTTCAGTATTATTGTACACGATTTGTGGTGTACAGTTGGTGTAAAATTGAAAATTATTCATTTTTTGAGGTATTTTCAATTCTTTTAAGTGTCTGTCTAACAATTATTTTTAGCATATAATGTTCGTTAACTCATCTACGCATCAAAAATTCATTACGATGAGCAATCGCGATGAAATTTCGATACTTTTAACGGAGTTAACAAATTTCGTGTGATAAGACACGTTATACTGTCTGTATTTTTTTAGACAAGCAGATTTAAAAAAATTAAAGCACACCACAAAAATAAATAATTTTCGCGCAATGTGCGAAACCCGCTGTTTTCGCGGGGATGGATTTTTTCAGTCCGTTTAACCATGCAAACTGCTCTTTCCCGCTCCATGGAGGGGGAAAAAATCCTCAACGAAACTTGAATTTAGCGCACAGTTGCGTGTTTTCTTTTATTTGCGCTCCCCGTGGAAATCACGGGATTCGCAGCCAGATAATTAAAAAAAAACTAATTTAAAAAATCGCGGGTTGTAGGAAAAAGCTTCAAAAATCGCGGGAGTTAGCGGCGCGACAAACTTGTAACCCTAGGGGCCGTTCATAAATGATGTCACGCTTTTTTCCCATATATTTGACCTCCCTCCCCCCTTTGTCACAATATGCAACACTTCAGCGGACCCTCCACCCCTTTGTCACATGTCACGCTATGTTGCATGATGCTTTTTGTTACCCCCTCCCCTCCCCATGTCACACTTAGTCACAATTTCGCGAATACCCCCCCCCCCCCCCCGAAGCGTGACATCATTTATGAATGATCCCCTAGCCATAACATCTATACTGTAAAAATTTTTGGTCTCCAGTTGATGTAAAGCTGAAAATTATTCATTTTCTCTGATGTATTTAAAATTCTTTGAAGTGTTTGTCTGAAAAACTACAGATAGCAGAATGTTTTTTTAGCATATGATGTTCGTTAACTCACATCAAAAATTCATTACGATCTCTCATTTATCCTTATTTTCATAGAAATGAGCAATCGCGATGAAAGTTCGATACGTAACGGAGATAACCCATTTCATGTGATAAGAGACGTTATACTATCTGTATTTTTTTCGACAAACACATTTAAAAAATTTAAAGCACACCAAAAATAAATAATTTTCAACTTTACAGCAACTGAACACCAAAAGTGGTGGCTACTAAACGCAAAATTTTTTAGTGTAGTGATAATATGACCTACGTTAGTGTGGCCCTGAGGTGCGGAAATATCCGGGAAATTCCACAGAAAGTAAGGTATCAGGTTGACATCAGAATTCAAATTAGCGATTGATCGTTTTGATGTGCTTTAATTTTTTTATCTGGTTGTCTAAAAAAAAAAAAAAAAATAGACAGTATAACGTTCCTTAGCCCATGAAATTCGTTAACTCCGTTACGTATCGAAATGTCATTGCGATTGCTCATGTCTATGAAGATAGGATAAATGAGCAATTGTACTGAATTTTTGATGCGTAGATGAGTAAATGAACATCATACGCTAAAAAAACATGAAATGGGTTAACTCCGTTACGTATCGAAATGTCATTGCGATTGCTCATTTCTATGAAGATAGGATAAATGAGCAATTGTACTGAATTTTTGATGCGTAGATGAATAAATGAACATCATACGCTAAAAAAACATGAAATGGGTTAACTCCGTTACGTATCGAAATGTCATTGCGATTGCTCATTTCTATGAAGATAGGATAAATGAGCAATTGTACTGAATTTTTGATGCGTAGATGAGTAAATGCACATCATACGCTAAAAAACATGAAATGGGTTAACTCCGTTACGTATCGAAATTTCATTGCGATTGCTCATTTCTATGAAGATAGGATAAATGAGCAATTGTACTGAATTTTTGATGCGTAGATGAGTAAATGCACATCATACGCTAAAAAACATGAAATGGGTTAACTCCGTTACGTATCGAAATGTCATTGCGATTGCTCATTTCTATGAAGATAGGATAAATGAGCAATTGTACTGAATTTTTGATGCGTAGATGAGTAAATGAACATCATACGCTAAAAAAACATGAAATGGGTTAACTCCGTTACGTATCGAAATTTCATTGCGATTGCTCATTTCTATGAAGATAGGATAAATGAGCAATTGTACTGAATTTTTGATGCGTAGATGAGTAAATGAACATCATACGCTAAAAAAACATGAAATGGGTTAACTCCGTTACGTATCGAAATGTCATTGCGATTGCTCATTTCTATGAAGATAGGATAAATGAGCAATTGTACTGAATTTTTGATGCGTCGATGAGTAAATGCACATCATACGCTAAAAAAACATGAAATGGGTTAACTCCGTTACGTATCAAAATTTCATTGCGATTGATCATTTCTATGAAGATAGGATAAATGAGCAATTGTACTGAGTTTTTGATGCGTAGATGAGTAAATGAACATCATACGCTAAAAAAACATGAAATGGGTTAACTCCGTTACGTATCGAAATGTCATTGCGATTGCTCATTTCTATGAAGATAGGATAAATGAGAGATCGTCATGAATTTTTGATGCGTAGATGTGTTAATGAACATTATATGGTAAAAAATATTTTTAGACCGACACTTAAAAGAGTTTAAAATGCATCAAAAATGAATAATTTTCAAATGAGCACCAAAAATGGTGCTCAGTAACATCAAAATTTTTCCAGTGTACTTGAACATTTGCGTGGTTTTGTTGAAATGATTCGCAATACATTCTGAGAGAACCACAAGTGTTTTTCAGCTAAAAATGAACTTATTCGAAGTTAAAGTGTGTGATTTTCGACCTAGAGTAGAGTTTCCCAACCGGTGGTTCGTGAACCCCCTGTGGTTCACGCGGCGCAGAATTCGCGCGGCTGCGCGGTGCAGGGGGTTCGCGAAAAAATTATTGCAATGGCGGAATTTTTTATTGCTAACGAAAATGAAAAATGGAACAATAAATTTACATTCATAATTAGGAAGGAGAGCAAAAATGACTATTTTCTTTTTTTTTTTTTAAATAAATTGTTTTCCAGGTAACGCAGATAACTGGCATAGGAAGCATGCATACAAAACGTCAAATGCGCTTATTTCTACTTATGCCTGATTTCTAATTTGGATCAGAATCAAGTGTATCATTTCTTTACCAATCTGGATCACAACTTGGTACCGAAAGATTTTATTGATTTATTTTGCTTGATTTCTAATTTGGATGACAATCAAGTGTATCATTTCTTTACCAATCTGGATCACAACTTGGTACCGAAAGATTTTATTGATTTATTTTGCTTGATTTCTAATTTGGATGACAATCAAGTGTATCATTTCGGTACCAATCTGGATCACAATTTGATACCGAAAGATTTTCTTGATTTAGTTCAAATTTTAGAACGCATTTTTCTAATACCATTTTCACCTTTTCCTCTTGCAACTGCGAAAAACGAGTCGGGAATTTTAAAATTTGCGCCATAAAATGTAAAATTTTGCATTTTTTAGACACATTTTTCATTATTCAGACCCTAAAGTGTAACCAAAAGATATTTCTTCACTAATTTTAAATTTAGACTCACATTTATCACCAACTTGTCTGCAGTATCGCAATTAGAAATTTGAAATTATGTAAATTTTAATTTTTCTTTAAATTTTCAAAACTTTTAAGAATTTTGTACATTTTAAATGGAAAGTGGAAATTACCGGGAAAATAATTTAAATTTTTTTAAAAAATACTGATTTTTACTGCCTGAATAATAATTCAAAAGCACAAATAATGAAAAAGTAATAATAATAAAACATTTTGTAGCTGTATTTTAGTTTTTATTCAAACTTAGATGTTTTGCAATAACTATGTTTTCATTTCTTATTATGAAGTATTGTACAACATGTAAAATAAATGTGCTAGTAAATTTTATAGTTTTGTCACCCGTTACTAACGACTACAGAAGGGGGTTCACTATTTTCTTTCGGATTTTAGAACGGGTTCGCAAGGGAAAAAAGTTTGGGAAACACTAATCTAAATTGTGTCAATTACTTCGCATTTTAATCCCTTCGGCCATGACAGGGGTTGCAAGTTTGTCGCATAGAGAAAAGCCCGAAATTCAAGGGGCATTCGCGCAAATTTCGCGAAATGTTCGCGAGAACACTAATGCAATAAAATATAGGATACCTGCAATGAAAATTATTCTTCATCCTCAAACATATATTTAAAAATTGAAAAATAATTAACTTCTTTAAAAACATTTAAATATTTGTATTGACTAGGATCAAAAACTCTGCATGCTTTGAAAAAGCTTGAGGCTGGTTGGTGAAATCTATGTCTATTGTTACTGCTTTCAAAAAAAAAAAAAAACTGAATTTTTTCTTCGCACATGTTTATAGTCTGTGTAATTAGAATCGGCGTGTCAAGGTCACACAACTCAACCTTTTTCCATTCTGGTCGCCATGGTTTCCGTGCTAGAAGCTTTTTCCCCACGTTAGTTCGGCGAACATAATAACTAAATTTGTTGTTAAAGAAATAATAATAATAGACGGATTGAAATCAGATTTATTTCTCAATGGCAAAAATAGATTGCGTCAGATAAAGTATTCTAATATTTTGAACCAATCTAAATCTTATTCTAATACTTTGATGTGTTTTAGAAAGCTATTGTATACCTAATTTATTGTATTTTTTATTTTGTAAATGTTAAAATCTTATCTAAACATTCCAGATTTACTTTATGAGAAATTTAATTGCATTTACTTCGTATCAAAAACAAATAAATGGAGAATAAATTCTTTCTTATTACATCTTCACAATTAATCTAATATTTTGAATCGGAGGTGTAGTAATGCAATTGCCTTAACTGCAGTGCGAAAAAAAGTCTGGCTCTGTTATCTTTCTTGCCGTGTTGCCATGGGGACAAAGCAGGAAACGCGACCTTAATGCGCCTATTCTAATTACACAGACTATAGAGCCCTTTTAGACTTTGGGTACGCACATATTTTATATTTGCTTTCTAAAATTTTTGAAAAATCGGTCATTCGCGGGTCAAAAATTAGCCCCCTTGCGCGTATCCCGCGATTTCCACGGGCAGCGCAATTTGCGAAACCCGCTGTTTTCGCGGGAATGGACTTTTTTCAGTGCGTTTAACTATGAAAACCGCTCTTTTCCCGTTCATGGAGGATAAAAAATTGCAAAGAAACGCGAATTTAGCGCAAAGTTGCGTATTTTCTTTTATTTGCTCTACCCGTGGAAATCACGGGATTTGCAGCCAGATGATTTTAAAAACTAAAATTAAATTTAAAAAATTGCGGGTTATAGGAAAAAGCTTCAAAGATCGCGAAAATCATCGCGGGATTTCGCGGCGCGAAGAACTTGCAACCCTGCAACCCAAGCCATGACATCTAGAATGTAAAAATGTTTGGTCTTCAGTTGATGTACAGCTGAAAATTAATCATTTTCTGATGTATTTAAAATTTTTTTAAGTGTTGGTCTGAGAAAATACAGACAGAAGAATGTTTTTTTAGCATATGATGTTCGTTAACTCACCTACACATCAAAAATTTATTACGATCGCTCATTTATCCTGTTTTCATAGAAATACCTAAAAAAAAAAAATATGTGTCTGTGTAAAAGAACATACAGACAATATAACGTTCCTTAACACATGAAATTTAACTGCGCTACATATCGAAATTTCATTGCGACTGCTCATTTCTATGAAAATACAACAAATGAGCAATCGTAATGATTTTTTGATGCGTAGATTTAAAATCATCCGAGAAGAGGTCTTTTAATGGATGCTAAATTGATGTTTTCTATGCCACCGTCATCAGTTAAACAAACAAGAAACTCTTCTGTTTTTATTGTGTAGCAGATTGGACAGTTTTAGCTGCGTCTGTGTGTTACGTGTATTCAATCGCTAGGCTTTATATAAATGAATATACTTAATCGTTATTTATAATATAAAAAATGAATGTGTAGAGCCTAACCAACCAACATTAACTATATTTTAAGTAATGGAACTGTTTCGTTAATGTATTTTAATGCTATGTATGAAACTAATAAAAATATTTATCATTATTATTGTGATTGTTTTATTATATTGTATATATAAATAAGCGGTGTATAATAAGTGCGGAATCCACACGGGTCGACTAATAATTGTAAATTGTACTTGACATAATTTTTCTCTTTTTACTTATTTATAGCTTAGTGTTCTGTTTTCAAAGATAGTAAAATGAAATCGGTAATTGGCAAAATGTTATAATATTTCATATTTAAGTTGCATATATTGTAGCATATCTTACGCTCATTGATTTTTTAGCTCCCCGATTCATCGCCGATGAGGTAATATCATTTAACAATAAATAATTAAGAAGTAATAAAATTAAATAAATACAAAATTCCGGGCCTGATCATCATTATTTATTTATTTATTGAATTTTATTACTGCTTATTTGTTTACTGTTGAATGATATTACCCCATCTGCGTTTAGCTATGAATAATATCATTTAACAATAAATAAATAAGCAGTAATAAAATTAAACAAATAAAATCGGTAATTGGCAAAATGATATAATATTTCATATTTAAGTTGCATATATTGTAGCATATCTAGCCCTCACTGATTTTTTAACTCCCCGATTCATAGTTCAGCGCCCGATGGGGTAATATCATTTAATAATAAATAATTAAGAAGTAATAAAATTAAATAAGTACAAAATTCCGGGCCTGATCATCATTATTTACTTATTTATTTAATTTTATTACTGCTTATTTTTTTAATGTTAAGTGATATTACCCCATCGGCGCTGAATTATGAATATTATCGCTTAACAATAAATAAATAAGCAGTAATAAATTAAATAAATAAAATCGATAATTGGCAAAATGTTATAATATTTCATATTTAAGTTGCATATATTGTAGCATATCTTTTCTTCATTGATTTTTTAACTCCCCGATTCATAGTTCAGCGCCGATGAGGTAATATCGTTTAGCAGTAAATAAATAAGCAGTAATAAAATTAAATAAAATAAATAAATAATGATGATCAGGCCCGGGTTTATTATTTTTTTCGAATTTTTTTTTCTATGGTCATTAACCGTTGCAGACCTTGTGCGTACCCTGGTAATCGGCATCCATTTTTTCAAGTAGCACCACTATCGGTGGATGACATTGCCACTGACAATTTGGACGCTCAGTTTCCGCTAGATGGCAGCAGCTGAGCTCTCATTTGATGCAAATTGCAGTAGGTATTTAATTTAGCCGAGAGTATCCTTGAGTAACGGGTACTCAAGGGATCTTTAACATGCCGCACAATCATGCTACATGGGCGCGGACGATTTTCTGCATCTTGAAAATCCGCCGACTTGGGCCTGGTTCGAACCTGCGATCTTGGGCGCACGAGACCTGCGCTTTACCCTAAAAATTACACCCTGTCCCGGGAGTTGATGACCTTAAAAATCCCTAAAACTGGCACAAAAAATGCCATTAAAACTGAAAAAATGCACTTAACTTTTGGAAAAATGTACTTTTAAGATCTGAGGTTGCACTTCGATTGAAGCATTTTAAATATTTGCTTTTTGAAAAAGATTAACACCATCATTCAAATGACTTTCCAAAAAGTAAATGATGAAAAAAAAAAAAAAATAATAATACAACCAATAATTAGGAATAATGTCTTTTGACAATTTTAATATTACTCTGAATGAGTAAGAATATTTTTTACTTAAAAAAAAGACCACATCTGAAAGTAAGTTTGCATATCTTGAAAAACGTCTTTTAATGAAGACATAGTTGGGACAAGTTTAAAATTAATAAATAAAAGCAGTCACTGAGTTTTTTTTTTTTTTCTTTCAAATTCACACTGCAACTATTCTTTTTAAATCAACAGCAACTTTTTTCAGCGTCGAAAATTCCTTGTTTTCTTCTAGTTGTTTTCATTCAGTTTTGTAGCACTGCATTCACAATTTTACCGTTCACCAACTTTAATTTTCTTTTTTGTAAAATTTAATGAATAAATCAAATTAAATCATAATCAGAAAAGTTAAAAAAAAAAGCAAAAACATAGAAAAGCGTTCCAAAAAGTGAGAAAAATACCTAAAACTGCTGTAAATATCTTTAAAAAATGCTTCAAAAAAAAAAAAAACCCACCGCGTCGAGAAATGCAAAAAATGCAGAAAAAAATGTGTTATCATTCACTTTCGAAGTCTCATGATGATATAAGTAAATATGAAACACAATCAAATCAATAATAAAATTAATTGATTGCATACACTAAATTTGTAAAAAATATTTTAAGTTGCTTTGACAGAAAATTAGTTAACGGGCATCACTAGTTAAATAACAGAAGCGTTTAGTAAATAGCTACCAGTTAGTTTATGCTTGTTAATTTCACAATTTACCTGATGCTTTTGTAAACGGCTGGTATTAAAATTTCTTCAAATGAACCAATAAATTGGTATTTTTTTCAGTCAAAAACTGTACCAATACGGTGTCGTGGTGTCTGCTAAAACTTTTGGAATGAAGTGAGATGATTATTTATTTATTTAATATTTTTATTTTGTTACCTTTTCTTTCTCAATTAAAAAAAAATATTTATCGATGTACAGTTAGTTTGATTACAGGTACATTCTTTTGCTAATTCTAGAACCTTACCTCAAAAAAGTGAACCGATATGTATAAACGTTGATATTGGCTGATAAAGCTAATTGTTTGCTTTGATTTGGCTATGTTGTTTTGGCAAATCAACATGGGTTTAGCATTAAAAATAATCGATTACAAAAAAAAAAAAATTCTTCTTTTTTACTAAAAAAAAATGTGCAAATTCATTGAAACATATTTTGAGAAAAATTCTTCTACTGGCTGTTCTATTATTTGGGGAAAACAACGACAGAACAGCTATTTTAGAAAAACAGACCGACTTGCACAGCTTTTAATTATATAGATTAGTATAATTTAAAGCACATAAAGGTTCAGGTAGTTGAATCTAAATATGATGCCCAAAGTCTATTATTCTGATTTGTTGAAGTGAGAGACTTTAACCAACTATGTTTGAAAGTTGAATCGGATTATAGAACGATTTCTTTTTTACTTTTTAGCGCAATTTTGAGCTTGAAGCCGGTTTATTTTTTTTCCAAAAATAATTTTATTAAAGTATTAAAGTTCGATAGAATCTTAAAACACATTTTTTTAATTCGAAATTTTTTACGGATGTGTTAGTAGTTTCTCGCAGCAAAAATATATAAATAAATAAAAACTAACGACACACGTTTAATTATTTAGCTTCACGTATAGTAAAGACATTTTTTAATTTCATTATTGTGTTAGTTTTTATTTATTTATTTATTTTTTTGCTGCGAGAAACTACTAGCACATCCGTAAAAAATTCGAATTTAAAAAATGTATTTTAAGATTCTATCGAACTTTTATAAAATTATTTTTGGGGAAAAAAATTAACCGACTTCAAGCTAAAAAGTAAAAAAAAGAAATCATTTTATAATTCGATTCAACTTTTAAACATAGTTTTAGAAGTCGGTGCGAAAATGTGAAAGTCTAAGCACCATTACACTATGTGTTACTTAATGGATAAGGGATCATTAATAAATGATGTCACGCTTCAATGGGGGGGGGGGGGGGTCCGTGAAATTGTGACAAAGTGTGCCAAGGGGAGGGGAGGGGGTAACAAGAAGTAGGACATCTTGCACTATGCAACATAGCGTGACGCGTGACAAAGGGGGAGGGAGGGGGGGGGGGGTCCGCTGAAGTGTGACATATTGGGACAAAGGGGGGAGGGGGTCAAATATGTGGGAAAAAAGCGTGACGTCATTTATGAACGGCCCCTAATACAATAACGCATACTCTGGGCCTCTTGTATTTGTAATTGATTAAAAGATTTTATCTATCCAATTTTGCACCGACTTCTAAAACTATATTTAAAAGTTGTATCGATGTTGTTTAAAGAATGAATTTATCTTTTGGATTTTGGCATAATTTTTGATTTGAAGTCAGTTCTATTTTTCTCCCCAAAGTTATTTTATTTTACTCTTTTTAATGTAAACATATTTTTCATATTAATACTTTTTATTTAAGAAGAAAAATATGAAAAGTCACCCACTTTGACGTGACTGGCACTAAAAACTAAACCATTTGCATGATAAATCCCGTTTTGAAGTTTATTTTAAAAAGTCTAACTTATTAACTGAAGAAATTTAATTTTATTTCAAAGATGCCTGCACTCAAACTTTTATCATAATTACTTTTAATATTACTGTTTAATGGCAATAAAGTCGTTTTAACAATCATTTCTATATTATATTTATTAATAATTTTCCCAACAAATAAATATCAAGCCAAGCCTTTCCAATTAAAAGAAATGTACTTTTTTTCACCAATAACGTTCTTTCTGAAAAACAAATGTAGTCGATATGCGATATTTGAGTTTGACGACCCTCCACCCATTTAAAAAAGAAATTATAAAAATCGGCTCATTTAATCAAAAGTTATAGATGAAAAAACCAAAACATCACTACATTTCTGCTAATATTATTTTTTCTAATTATCGAACGTGGTCAAACGAAGATAAGGGAGCTAGGGAGACCACCCTCTATCGATTAAAAAGAGAATCATCAAAATCGGTTCTTCCAACGAGTAGTTATCGATGGGGGGAAAAAACAGACATACCGCTTGAACTGATAAACCTCCTCCTTTGTAGGAAGCCTGTTAAAAACTGAAGAAATTCCCACAAATTAGAAACTTTACATGAAACTGATAAAAGCATAAATAATAACCAAAAAACCAAAGGAGCAACCATAAAGAAAGAATGTGATTTTGCCTTTTGACTGTGGTAAACTGAATTTCTTGCACGTTTCGTACATGAATGATTTTCAATTTTTCCTCTCTTTCTTTTGTTTATTATTGTTATTATTGTACTGCAATTTTTAATGAGAAAAAAAAAGCTTGCATACTTCGTTAACTCTTTTCCAAGTTAATAAAAAGAACT
The DNA here is from genome assembly GCA_038502835.1 of Octonoba sinensis. Lineage (NCBI taxonomy): Eukaryota > Metazoa > Arthropoda > Arachnida > Araneae > Uloboridae > Octonoba > Octonoba sinensis. The sequence continues at coordinate 104,432,144 of CM076606.1, read as the reverse complement.
TTGTGCACAAGTAAAGTTAAAAAAATTGCACGTTTTTATCGCACAAATAAACTGAATTTTTTGCACGTTTCGCACATGAAAGATTTTCAATTTTTTCTCTCTTCCTTTTATTTATTATTGTTATTATTGTACTGCAATTTTTAATGAGGAAAAAAAAAAGCTTGCATACTTCGTTAACTATTTTCCAAGTCAATAAAAAGAATTTTGTGCACAAGTAAAGTTAAAAAAATGCACGTTTTTATAGCGCAAATAAGCATTAAAATGCAGACATATGTTTCGGGATTGCATGGAATCCCTTTTTCAATGCGATAGTGGAGCTTCTAGATGTAAAATCATCCAAGCAAAACCGTTGGAAGAACAAAAAATAAAAGAAGGAACAAAATTCAGGCACGTTATGTCTAATTGAAATTAATAAAAGGGAGTTTGTGTGCAAGTAAAGTTAAAAAATTGCACGTTTTTAGAGCACAAATAAGCATTAAAATAGACATATGTTTCGAGATTGCTTGAAACCTTCTTCAATGCGATAGAGGAGCTTCTCGATGCAAAAACGTCTGTATTTTAATGCTTACTTGTGCTATAAATAACGTGCAATTTTTTAACTTTATTTTTGAAGTGTTTTTCATTAATATTAAGCAGCACGAACAACCCAAAACTTATGAGCCTGAAGTGAACATCGAGACAAAATAAATACGACATCAGTACTTAAGCTATCTAAAGCTTCCTCAATGCTGATCTTGCTGAAAATTAACCGGAAGTAGCAGCAGGTCTTGAGCATATAAGTTGAAGCAGGGAGATTTTCGCGGAACACTTTCGCCTTTACTCAAAATATCCGAGTATTAGAAGGAAAACAGAGACTCCTTCTTCATTCAATCCCTAATAAAAACAGGGTGGAAAAATTAATCCAAACTCAGACATGGTTTTGCAGAACACTGTAGCGCCTAAAAGACGCGGCTTAGAAATATAAAAATCTTTAATAAACTGATTTCTGACGTATGCGCATGCGCAAGTTAGGGGCTCAGCGAAGGCTATAGATGTTAGCCTTCCATTAACAGATTTTTTTAGCGATTCATTCTTTTTGCCAGTACCCAAAAATGTTGAAAACACCAAAATTTTTTTTATTGGCTTAAGTAGTAAAATAAATCTTTAAAAATGTTCCCTGAGAATTTCAGGAAAATTGAAGCAACATTTATTGATTTATCATTGATTTTATTACGGTGTGAGGTGGCACCTTTTCATTCCAAAATAGTAACTGTGCTAAATATAAGAGATATATTTATTTTTTAAAATAAAATAAGCAAGAAGAAGCACTTTCATCGTGACTGTAACTGAAAAAAAAAGTTCTTTACTTGAAATTTTGATAAAGAAATTATTTAAGTTTTTGCAAGCCGAAAACTTAAAACACTGTTTTCTCTCTTTGTTTTTTGCGCATTTCATCTCAATTAAAGTGCAAAGGCTTTTTTAAATTTGGATTTATAATGTGGATCTTTTCCCCACATGTTCCTGAAACTATACATAACAAATTTATGCTCTACTTTTACGATAACTTAAGTACTTTTTTTAAAAATGATATTTGTATGTTTTGTGAATTTTTCATTGTTTTTTCTGCGTTACTTCAGTTTATATTATTTTTTTCAAAATGTATTTGACTTATAAAAAATTCAAAGCATAAAAGTTTTGCTTTATGAGTAATGAATCGATAAAAAATTTTCTTGAGGCTTTACTCCAATTTTTAAGAAAGAAGATGCATTTTTAAAAATTGGTAAAATTCGTTTTAAAAATTAAAATGTTCATATTATATTTAAGAAATCCAGTTTTTTTTAATATTAAATTTCTTATGAAGTGATACATGACATGAGACAAAAATTTTAAAATAAAAAAAAAAAACACCATAGAGTAAAAAAAAAGTGTCTCATGGTACCCGCTCCTTTTCAATCAGGAAAATAGTTTTTCGGGCTTACCTGTAATTTTTTTAATTGCTGTGTTGTACATTTCTGAGTATCTGCATCAATTTTACGAGCCGAATGTGATAAAATCAGAATAGAAATAAGTCAGCATCTTCATTACCAACTAGCTTTTGCTACAAATTTAATTTTGTCGTGGTACATTGTTAAAAGTGTTAGTTTAACCTTTCACGAAAAAAATGGGGAAATTTAGCTGCAACAAACATTTAGTACTAAAGTTGAACCAATACAATGGAGTTTCACATTCATGTTGAAACGAGGTGAAACTACACCATTATAATGGTTCAGCTTGGTACCAAATGTTGGTTGCAGCTTAATTTCACCTTTTTTTCCATTTTTTGGGGAAAAGTTGAACAAGAATTTTTTACAGTGTATTATGAACATAATAAACTGAGTATACTAATTACTAAGGATTCAAAGGAGGGCTAAAAGATTGGTAAGTGGTCTTTCAGACTTAGATTATGAGGTTAGGCTTAAAAGGCTCAATATGTATAGTCTTGAGCAAAGGAGAGTCAGAGGGGACATGATTCAGTTGTTTAAATTCATTAAAACGGGAAATGTTGATGGACTACAGCTATGTTCTGAAAGTAGAACCAGAGGTCATTGTTTTAAGCTTTTCAAATCTCAGGCTAATCTTGAAGTTAGGAAAAATTAATACTTCAATAGGGTTGTAGGCAGTTGGAATAGTTTACCGGAAGCGACTGTTAATTGCAGTGGGGTAAAAACTTTTAAGAAAGCTCTTGATCTTCATTGGGGACTGCTAAATTGACTAGGACCAACCTAGTTGGGCCCTGAGCCTGTTGCTGGACGTCACTTTTGTATTTGTATTTATATTTACTAATTAAAGAATAACAAGTTTGAATTTCTGGCTTTTTTGAGAAACGCACAAAAGGCAATTTTTGAAAAATCATATAAAATCTCTGGGGAAAAAATACACAATATAATTGATAGTAGCTCATTAAGCACTTCAAGGGCATCAAATGAGCAGGTTTTTAGATTAAAAAAATGGCTTTTTTGAGTAATCGCACTTCAAAAATTATAATATTTGAACATTTCTAATTTCAAACTTCAAATTCTGAGAGGATATGCATCTCAGGCTTACAACAAAATGTGACACAAAACTTCCAAAACAGCACTTTTGATTTCCACTTCTGTTTTGTCAAAAATGCATTTTTTCATAAGAAAAAAAAATTCTTTAAGTCGGTAAAAATGCAATCCTTCGCTCCAAAAATAATAAGAAGAAATGTTTGGGTAATAAAATAATAATAACATTTCTCTACTTTATCAATAAAGCCAACTCGATTTTTAAAATCAGTGTCCCAATAAAATACCATGTCTTCATTATTTATAGAAAAAAAAAATATTCGAATCGGTTAAAAACTTTTGAAACAGCGGCTATTTTAAAAGGGGGTGTTTTGCTGATTTTCTGAAAATGGACAATTTTGTTTCAAATTTTAAAAGTCTGTAACTATAGATTTTTTTTTTTTTTTTTTTTGCAAAATCCTTTTGGGATATTTTATGTCCCTTAATTGTAACTACTGTAATTTTTTTAACAAAGTCTCTGTGAGGGTCATGTGACATGTTTTAGACTTGCCTGTTTGATTTGAAATGGAATGACTCAGTAGATTATATTATTTACCTTTTTTTTTATTTTTATTTAATTAATTTATTTATATGGTAGAAATTAAAAAAGTTAAAAAAAAAAAAAAAGATCGGAGCAGTAGAGCACAACAATTTTTTTGCTCCGGCTCCGTTCCAGTTTCGAGGAAACCCTCGTTGCTCCGCTCCAAATACCTGGTTGATATTTTTACACCATAAATAAAACACTGTAGCAAGTGTAGTCAACGGAAAGTTTAAACTTCGATTTTAAGCAAACCGCAAAACAATTTTCCTACCTGTGCAAAAAAAAAAAAAAAAATAAATTAAAAAAAAAAAACAGTGAAATAATATCTTCAAAATTGGATGTAGTAATAGATCACATTTTTCAATTTTGAGAGTTATATGTATTTACACTCCAGATCCGCCTATTTTTTACCGACTTCCGCAAAGGAAAAAGTTATCCATTCATACCGTATGCACTTAGCTTTTTTTTTTGTCTACTCATAACTTCCCACCGGATCATCCGATCTTGATCATTTTTTTAATCGATCGAGGACGATTTGCCATAGGCATCTTTGTCTGACCATATTCGAAAATTAGAAAAAAAGTTATGGGCGAAAATTTAGTTATTATTTTTGTTTTTTCATCCATAACTATTGACTAAATCAACCGATTATGATGATATTTTTAGAAATAAATAGAGGGCAGTTTAACTCAAATATCGCACATCAATTTGACTGCATTTGTTTTTTTAGAAAAAATGCTATAGGTGAAAAATAAGTATTCTTTTAAATTGGAAAGGCTTGGCTAGACTTTTCTTTGTCGTTGCAACCATAAACGTTCCCTTGGAAGAGTACTGTTACTCCATAACAGCAAATTTTAGAATCATAAAATTCAAATTTATGGGGTCCGTGGTTTTTCGTTGCTCTAATGCAGCAGAAAATTTTTACAAGCATTAAACGAGTAAAAAATCCAGGAAAGTTCAATCCAATTAAATTTCTAAAATTCTTCACTCGAGAAGTGATTCTTGTTATCTGAAGAAACTTCGCTGAAATTTCTCCTCCGCAGACGAAAGTTGTCATCATAAATTTATGACAGGAGACTAAAAAATGTGTAAAACTCTTCGTTTCGGGAGAACTACACAGCTGGTTAAGGGTTAGTAGACGTTAATGATTAGGCTCCTCTTTGTCGTAACTTTCTTCTTCGTGACAGAAAATTAAAGGTAAATATTCCATGGTGTGATCGAGCTTTTAAGCATACAGAGCGCAGTAAGTTCGAAAGAGATAAGTTTTCGAATGGGGTTTGTACAAAATTATTATCAGTTTTATTATTTTAAAACCTGCTTTATCTTTGAAGTTGAATGCATTGCAATTACTGCTATGAAACTATGAATTTATCGCCTAATATTTTGATGATTTTTCAAAAAAATCAATAAGTAAATAAAAAAATAAAAATAAATAAAGCAATTATTTAAGGAGCACAGTGAACCTGTGTAACTTGACCACTTGCGGTGCTGCACTTTAGTGGTCAATTTAGGGATGGGTGGTCAACTTATAGAGGGTAGAAATTTTTTTTTGTCATTTCTTCCACTATTAATTTATACATTTATAACAAATTGAAATGTAGTTTCATGTATTAACGTTATTTTGAAATAGTAATTAGCTATCTTTTCAATTATCTAAATTGTCATAAGATCAATTTATCCCGAATGACTTAAAAGTGTATCCTGCACAACTTTAAAAGTAAAGAACTTAGTTACAATAAAGATATATATTAATTATGTAAGTAACTTAAATGATGGAAAGATTTCCTAAAATACAAATTTTTTCAAAATGGCTATAGAAAAAAGAACGCCCTTCGTATTTTTAGTAGTTTTCCGTACGGTTAACTTATAGAGAAGTTTGGGCCAACTTTGTATTGCTGTTTCATCTATCCAGATAAATACTGGTATAACATTATAGCATTAAAAATATCCTTAAGAAGTTATTTAAGTTTTTTAATTTTTGCAAAAATAGATAAACAAATAAAATATAGTAATAATTAGGCGGTCAACTTACAAAGGTTTTTTTTATAATACTCCTACCCAAATTTAGCGTACATAAAAGTTGCCCTACATTATGTAATACAGGGCTAATTACATTCCTGACAAAAGTGGTCAACTTAGGTGGCTAACTTACAAGGTGGTCAACTTTACAGGTTTTACTGTAAATAAAAATGTAAACAAATAGATAAATTAATAAATGAATAAAAGAGAAAAAAAAAATACTTATGCCAATCAGATCTCAAAAACAATTTAGGTAAATTGCGTAATGATCTCATTCAGGAATCGTAGAGATAAAAAAAAAATAATTATGTTTTAGATACTTGAAGTATTCAGCTCGAAAGTGGTTTTAGTACAAACCTCCTCCAGAAATGTTATATCACTTTATAAGAAATTTAATATTTAAAAAAAAAATAGATCTTTAAAAAATAATTTGAAAATTTTAGTTTTTAAAACGAAATTTAGCAATTTTTAAAAATGCATCTTCTTTTTCAAAAATTGACGTAAAATCTCAAAATTTTTTTTCATGATTCATTACTCATAAAGCAAACCTTTTATGGTTTGATTTTTTTATGAGTCGAATATTTTTTGAGAAAACAAAATAAAAAATGAAGTAACGCAGAAAAAACAACGAAAAATTCACAAAACATACAAATATCATTAAAAAAAATAGTTCTTAAGTTATCATAAAAGTAAAGCATAAATTTGCTATGCATAGTTTCAGGAACAAGTGGGTAAAAATAAACATTATAGAGACAAATTTAAAAAAGCCTTTTGCATTTTAATTGAGATGAAATGCGCAAAAAACAAAGCGCGAGAAAACAGCATTTTAAGTTTTCGGCATTGCAATGTCTTTATCAAAATTTCAAGTAAGGAACTTTTTTTTTCAGTTACTGTCATTATGAGATTACATCATCTCGCCTATTTTATTTAAAAAAAATAAATATGTGGTTTATATTCAGCACAGTTGCGGTTTCGGAATGAAAAGGTGGCAAATTACATCGTGATAAAATCAATAAATATTGATTCAATTTTTCTGAAACTTTCAGGGAACAGTTTTAAAGCTTTATTTTACTACTGAAGCCAATAAAAAAAAAATTTCGTTTCTTTCTATATTTTTGGGTGCTGACTCCCCTTAACACATTAAGAGCAAGGCGAAATTAGTGCATTTATTATAGTGGCAGTTTCAAATATTCAAAATAGGGATTTTAGTCAAATTTTTAGTTTTAAGCTGTTTATTTCAAAGTTCCCTTTAAAAACTGAAGAGAAATTTTAAACCGTCTTCTTGAAATACATTAAAAAAAAGATTATTGAAATTGGCGAGTCCAGACATATGAGAGCTGGAATATATTGTTTAAACAAATCGCAAATCAAAAACAGCAGTTAAAAATATCAGATTTCTTCTTATAATTTTTTTTAGGGAATCATAAATAACAAGAGACTGAAAAGAAAAAATCAATTTTACCTGGTTTAATTAAATATTATATCCGATCTGAGAGCTCGTTGCGGGAAACTTAAAACTCAAGAACAGGAATTGCATTTCAGATTTTAATTGGAAGAGAAGTTTCTCTTTATCATTCGCAAATGAATAGGATTAACAATTATTATTTTTTCACAGATGAAATATTATACTTGCAAAAAATACACCCAAAAAAAAAAAAAAGAACATTATCTCTTTCAAACGACATTTTGTTGTTTGAAACAGTGATGTAGTCCTGAAAAAAGAAGTTGGGGGGACGTTTATGCATACGAAGATAAGCAGTTGAAACCAGAAATAGGGGGACGCTTTTGTTAAAATGTAAAAAATTTGGGGGGGGGACGCTTGTATTCAAATAAAAAGGTAGGGGGACACCGTCCCCCTGCGTCTCCCCTCGACTACACCACTGGTTTGAAAGGGATCAAACAACATTTTTTAGTGCTGACTTACCTTAGATGTAAATACAGAATCACATAGGCAAGCGTGGATAGTTTGAGCCTTTAAGATGGCAAGGAGAGTCATTACCCCTAATTGAGAGTCAAATATCATATAAAATTACCTGAAAACGAACTTTTTTTTCTGCATTGGAACACATTTTTCGTTAGACTGGTAAAGGCTTTTAAAACTGCCTTATTAAAATCCTGTATTAACGCTTGCTTACAAGCTTTTTTTTTTTTTTTTTCACAACGTTTCATTCCTATTTTATCAAATTTTATTTTCAAAAACCAGCATCATATTGTATTTCAGCAGGAAATTTTCTTTAAGCTCGTAACAAACATGATTTTTTACAATTGTCAAAAATTTCCTTTTTTTTTCAAAATGGCGGCCGGAAAAACGAATTTTGCGTAACAGTATGAATGTATAATTTTAGCATGTTCATTGGGAACATGTTACCTATCATTTACACCAAGAATCATTTTTGTTGCAATTAGTCCCAGCTCAAGGTGTGTTTTTAATCAGATTTTAATGTAAAATAAATCATATAAATAATTTACAGGCAACACGTTTCTGTGTAATTAATGTTCTAAAGCAGCGGTTCCCAATCTTTTTTCCCCGCGTACCACTATTTTTCTTGCAAACCATTTGCGTACCATTGCTAATGTAACTTTTTTATATAGAATAGAACACTAATAGTTTATAGAAAATACTACGACGACTAGGTTATTTCAACCACACCATTTTTTAGCCTACTTTCCCGTAAAAGAAAAAAAAATAATAATAAAGCATGAAAGAAGGCTTAATGTATCGTAAAAATATCGTTAGAAAAGTCAAAAAAAAGTGAAGTAATTAAATAAAGATTGAAAAATAAAAAATTTGAAAGTAGGGTTTTGAGATGGGGAAAATGTGTGTCTGTCGGTCTGTCCCCCCTAATAACTTTTGAACGAATAATCCGATTCCATTTCCAAGCTTACTGGAGGAACCTCTTAGCGTGAAATATTAATTTGAACAGTTTTTGTTCATTTTTGAACAGTTCAAAAAATTAACATAGCGCTTACGGGAAATTTCAATACTATATAAATCCTGATCTAATGGACCGATTTGCTTGGAACAAACTTTATCGGAAAGCTCTTATAATGCAGAACATGAACAAATAGAAAGTTCATCAAGAACTAACGAGCCTATTTTCCTATAAAATGTTTTTATCGGGATAATTAAGGATATTTCTCAATGAATAAATGAAGGAGTGAAAGAATGAATAAATGACAGAGTGAAAGAATGGATCAATGAATAAATGAGTGAATAAATGAAAAAATAAATAAATGGGTGAATAAATACATGACTGAGTAAATGAATGAATAAACACATGAATAAGTAAACGAATAAATGAATAAATGAATGGCTGAATAAAAGAAAGAATGAATGACTGAGTGAATGAATATGTATTATCCGTTGAAAAGGTTATATTTGAAAAAATTAAGAACTAAAGCTAAAGGAGAAAGAGAGAGAAAGAGCTAGCTAGATTATAAATTTGAATTTGGTGTATACGGGAAAGTAGGCTCGTATAGTTCTAGACGGAACTTCTTGTTATAGTTAATATAGAGAAAAGCGTTCATTAAAGTAAAACTGTACACTGTTAGAAATTTCATCATGAAATTACGGTTAAATAACCGGCAGCAGTCTGGCCATCTAATTCACTGTTAAATTTACGGTTTGGAACATTTTTCTATCTTTACGGGACCTAAACCATTTCCAATCAGCTTGGTTTAAAAGGCGTAAATACAAAAGTTCACGGTTTTATAACCATTTAAAAATGGTTTCAAAACAAAATTTTTACCGTTTGTGAACCATTTCGAGGCGTAGCAACCGTAAACGAAGCGTGCGGGAATCAAACCCAGGTGTATGGTATACCAGCTTTGCGCTCTAGTCATTCGGCCATCTGCACCACGTAAAGCGGCCGTTTATTTATCAATAAATCTTCTTTTCCAACAGGCAAACTGCCTTAAAATTGAGATTTCAGTTTTTGGTTGGATCCAAAGTCATTTTTGATCTAAATTTACTGTATAGTGACGAAAATCATTTTATTTGCTGCAAAAATTAAAATACAAACAAGCTTAAGCAATTCAAATTATGTGTTCGCTCATTCGCAAACACTTCGGGAATCCAATGTCTCCAATTTTCGATTTACGTGTGTATGTGTTTCTATTTAGTAACCACTGCTTAAGCCACTTTTTTTTCTTCTTTTTTTATATACACATGCAGATTTGAACTGATAAATCTTTATTCATATTTTAACAACAACGTACGACCGGTAAGGTTTCGCAACCAAGATGGACACCCGATTCTTATTGAGCGCTTGAAAATTACGGTTAGTTAAACGTTCTTTAGGATAAACAGAGAATAAAGGATTTTTTTTCACAATCAGCGGTTTGAGTACCATCTTTTTAATGGATATTCAACTGTTGTAATTAAATATGGTAAAATAACAATCAAATAAATGGTAATTTTACTATTTCCTTACGGAAATTTTTAACACTGAATGTATAAAATAAAATATGTTTTTAGCATGAACAGCACTAGAAACAGCACTAGAAATAGTTCCTTAAGTACAAAATACTTATCATGTAAAAAAATGAAAAAACAAAATTAATGAAAAGGTTGTGTATGGCAAACACAAGCGAAGTGATACTCGTTCCGTCGAAGTTAGTTTTAAACTCAAATTTACATCCACATTTAATGTGCTTCTATATTTATTTCTAATAAATATCATATTGGAAAAAGCAGTTTCACAAAGATGAGTGGTTGTGAACTGAATAAAAAACAACAATGCTTTTCTTGACAATAACGGAAATTCATTTTTAATTTGAGCCAACATTCTCCCAACTCAAATCGGGCAATTTCGATCTTCAATCCTGAGTTTTTGCCTCTTCTCTATTTTTTTTTTTGCCTGCACGCGTACAATCTGGACAGACTTTGTTTACCACTAGTGGTACGCACAGTTTGGAAACCGCTGCTCTAAAGAACACTTAGAATAAATAGTAGTAGTGAATAAGGTTTATAACACAAAAGATATTTAGTATAGGACAGTAAAATATACTAATTGTTCGAATTCTGAAAAAATGACCCACGCAATTTTTTCTTAAAAGTGTAAATGCCTAAAAAAATTTCCTTTTAAACTTTTAACAAGAAGTAAATTTGAACCTCAATCAGCATCGGTGTTTACGATACAAAATGAGTAATAAAACTTAAAAAAGATGAAAAGCAAAATAACTGTAAAAAAAAAAAAAAAAAGAATTTAATTTGCTAATTTTAAATGTTTTTATAGAAACTAAAATGTGCAATGTCACACTTTTTCTTAGTCCCTCCCCTCCCCTTATCACAATTTTCGAATCACCCTCCGTCCTCGAAGCATGACATCATTTATAAATGACCCCTAAAACAAATAAATACATTTAATAAAAAAACTTAAGTTACATTTTTTTATAGAAATTAAATACGCAATGCCACACTTCTTCTTAGCCCCTCTCCTCGTCACAATTTCTCGAACCACCCTCCGTCCTCGAAGAGTGACATCATTTATAAATGACCCCTAAAAGAAATAAATACATTTAATAAAAAAACTAAATTTAAATGTTTTTATAAAAATTAAATGCGCAATGTCACACTTCTTCTTAGCCCCTCCCCTCCCCTTATCACAATTTCTCGAACCACCCTCCGTCCTCGAAGCGTGACGTCATTTATAAATGACCCCTAAAACAAATAAATACATTTAATAAAAAAACTAAAGTTAAATGTTTTTATAGAAACTAAAATGCGCAATGTCACACTTCTTCTTAGCCCCTCCCCTCCCCTTGTCGCATTTTCTCGAACCACCCTCCGTCCTCGAAGCGTGACATAATTTATAAATGACCCCTAAAATAAATACTACATTTAATAAAAAAGCTAAATTTAAATGTTTTTATAGAAACTAAATGTGCAATGTCACACTTCTTCTTAGCCCCTCCCCTCCCCTTGTCACAATTTCTCGAACCACCCTCCCTCCCTGAAGCGTGACATCATTTGTAAATGACCCCTAAAACAAATAAATACTTTAATAAATAAGCGCTCTTATCAAATAAAAAGGCAATAAGGTAACGTGCAGTTTTCCACTTTGAAAATGCGAGCAAGAATTGAAGACATTTTTGCCCCCCCCCCCCCCCCCTTCCTTTTTGAAACTCTAGACACGTGCCTGGGAAACGCAGCTTCCTCACTAGACTAACACCCACTGATCCACCCCCACCCCCACTTCCACAAACCGTCTCTCCCCGTCTGCTTCGGCAAATGGAAGAAGTACACCGTAATGCACGCATCCGAATGTTTTAGAAACAGCCAATTAAAATCGATGTCGTGTAAAAATATTTATCCCCCGCTGCTCGCCAGATGGCGCTCTCATTATTTTCCAAAACCATTCGATCTCCCGAGTTTAACTTTTATCCCAGAGCAAACCTGTTGCTCCTCAGTTCTTCCGACGATGCTCCCTGAAAAGGCCGTCTTCTCTCATCATAGTTAGAATCGTACTTCTGCGGTAAGTCAACTTTCTTTGGATTTTCATCATCAAATCAGACGTGGTACTTTGTTATTATGCTAAATTTAGCCACAAACTGTGCATTATTATTTTAAATACCACCTCTATCAAAAATAATAAATTAACGTTTTGCACAAGTAAACTATAATTAAAAATTTTCACGTTAAGAATGCACAAATAAGCATTAAAATGTAGACATATGTTTCGGTATTGCTTGGAATTCCCTTTTCGGCGCAAAAGTGAAGCTACAAGATGCAAAAACATCCAAATGAAGCGCATTTTAATGCTTAATTGTTTAGTTTTACCCCTCTATTTTTTATTCACTAAGCTCTTGTTTTGTATTATTTTTAACAAGCGGCACATTCTTTCGTTTTATTTTGTACGTAAGATCATATTAGTTAATATAGTTTAACCTAGATCTTCTAAACTGGGCTCAAGGTTCGTCTTTTTTCACAAAATCATAAGACATGTTGATTTTATATATATATAAAAAAAATCTTACTTATTTCTACTCTTCTTTATTTTTTTTCTCACAAATTTTAGGCAACAATTTGTTTTTAATTGTTTACATAGTTTTAAAATAAAAGAAAATATAATTGTCCGAAAACTTTTGTGAAAAATATATATTAGGGCGCCGTGTTTACGGGTGTTGTTTTAAAACAACACCCGCAAAAAAAAAAAAAAAAAAAAAAAAAAAAAAAAAAAAAAAAAAAAAAATTGAGCCGTGTAGCGTTAAACGAATTTAGTTATTAAAATATTGCAAGCGAATGTTTAGTTATTTCTTTATCTTTGAAAAACTTCCATCATTCTCCTCTGCGTGTAAGGAACGTATTACTAGCTCGTTTTCCTATTGCCTTTTCGTTTTGTGTTTGAATATTCGTATACTTTACTTTTGCTGCTGAAGAGATTTGTAATAAATGCCCATACAACAAGAAAATATGTAAGAGTAAAAGCGACTTTCAAGTTTCAGTGGAGTAGTTTAATTTTCATTGAACTATTTGATTTTCACGCAAATGCATGCTGAGTATTTCGATGATATTTATCATTTTTATGTTAAAGTTTGTAAGCGTAAAAAGTATTAATAAAGCATTTCGTGTTTGAATCTTTTTTTTTTTTTCATGTTAAAATTTGTAAACGTAATAAGTATATAAATATATAAAATATTTATTGTTATTTGAAAGATGTTAAAAGTGCATGTCAACGGCAAGCCGACAGTATTAGCTTTTTCTTTTTTAACGTTTAAAAGAAAATTATTTACATTCCTTTAAAAGAAGATATCTTTGATTGTTGCTACATTGATAACGATGCCTTTGGCCACAAATATGTTTCTTAATACATATTACTTACAAGGAATGAGTATTGGTTAACTTTATGAATGACTAATAAGATGAATTATTGATAATAATTTTTATAACGCTGAGAAGTTTTCAGGCACTATGTGCAAAAAGTAATTTAGATATTTATCTTATTTCTTTCTTTTTTTTCAAAGAAAAATAAATTTGAATTTTAAAAATTTTCCAACGAAAAAACTCATGTGTCACAGTCATTTTGCTTAGTATATTCTTTGATGGTATGATGGGTTAAATTTATATGCATTAAAGTAAAAACATGTTTATAAACAAAAGATATTTTCATGATTTTAGTTCAATTCACTGAAAATTTTCCAACTACGAAATCAGTAAAAAATACACTATTGTATTTATTCTGTTTAATACTTGTAAACTATTTATGAAAATTATCTTTCAGTGGGCCAAAAGTACAGTATTCTTTCCAAAAACGCGAAACTTGGAAAAATTATTCTTATATATATGTTGCGGCGTATGTCCGAAATTGCAGAATGTCGACAATCACCGGTCTGATAGATGGTGAATATCGACATACATCGGTGATTCTCGACACTCTCTACTTGGTGTATATCGACATCCACCGGTGATTGTCGACATTCTCCGGTTTCAGAGATTCGCCGTATAATATATGTTACGGCGTATGTCCGAAATTGGAGAATGTCGACAATCACCGGTCTGATAGATGGTGAATGTCGACATTCTCCGATTTCGGAGATTCACCGTAACATATATACAGTAAATGAGAAAAATGTTAAGTTTTAAAGTTCACTGTTATTTATTTAAGAGAAATAAAGAAAGCGAATTTTATGAGAGGAAAAAATATTTTTTTCTTTAATAATATCATAAAATATTAAAGTTCCTAAAATAAGTGACATTTTAAAACTGGTTGCCTAAAGTATGAGAAAACGTATGAAATTATAAGAAAGTTCAATGAGGAGATAGGGGGGCGGCGAAAATATGCTCCAGAATACAGAGAATGTTCAACCAGTCCTAACTGAGCTTTTACTTCTTCAAGTTTGTGAAAACTGTCATGAATAATAATGATGATAATAATGACATTAATGAGCAACTTTCTCTAGGTACCAATTTTTACTTGCTTAATAACGCGACGAATTTATGCTGATGGATGCGTGTGTTTAACATTTGAGGCTTATGTACTTAAACTACAAATCCATTAATGTAGTTTCTCGGAGGTTTTTATGCTATTTTTACACTATACAGTCAACATTTTTTCTTTCTTTCAAATTCCAACTATTTAAAAAGTTCTTGATATTAATTCAGAAACGTTTTTTATTTGTCCTGCAGTACCTGATTTTTTAATAATTTTTGTTATAGACCGAGAAAATTGTACTTAATTTTTTCACATAAATTCCTTTTTTTTTAAATGTATTTATTTTATTGAGCATTAACTTTAAACGTCTTTCTACTTTGGTATCTTCTTTCGAAACATATATGTCTGTACCAAATTTTCAGTATATCTTCCGAGTTTTTGCGAGTTTACACTTATGGACATACAAGAGTACGGACGACAAAGCCACTAGCTAAATAAGGGTTCCGAACTCGTAAAACTCCCATTGTAGGGTTGAAAGTTTTTGTCGTGGAAAAAAGAGCGCGAAATTCGCGGCAAATTCCGCGAAATGTTCGCAAGAACCCAAATATAGCACATCTGCTATGGAAGTTATTCTTCATCCTGAAATATAGGGTTATTATTAAAAATGGAAGGATTATTAACTTCGTTAAAAACATTTAAATATTTGTATTGACTAGGATCGAAAACTCAGCATGCTTAAAATTTTTTTTGGCAAAATCTATGTTTATTTTTACTGTGTTCAAAAAAATAATTTTGAATTTTTTCCTGGCCCAAGTTTAGAGCCTTTTTTTTTTAGACTTTGGGTGCTCAGATTTTTTCCTTGGTTTCTGATATCTTTTAAAAATCGGACATTTTGCTAGTCAATAATTAAAAAAATAAGATAAGAAAAATTCGCGGAGTGTAGGAAAAAACTTTAAAAATCGAGAAAATCATCGTGGGAATTCGCGGCGCGACAAATTTGCAACCTTACGCCATTGGACGTCTAACTTCTAAAACTCGCTTGGAAAAGTCTAGTCTCATAACACTAAAAATGATTATTTTTCAACTTCATCCCAAAAACTCAAAAAAAAAAAAAAAAAAGCTGCTGTCAGAAAGGTAATCTGTACATACACATACATATAAATACATGTACTGTTATATTTATTTAAGAAATTCGAGAATTTTTGAAGAAGAATCTTTTAAATGTGAAATAGCAAACTTTCACTGTTAAAATAGAACAATTTCATTCCACTTCATCTAA
Organism: Octonoba sinensis; assembly: GCA_038502835.1. Classification (NCBI taxonomy): domain Eukaryota; kingdom Metazoa; phylum Arthropoda; class Arachnida; order Araneae; family Uloboridae; genus Octonoba; species Octonoba sinensis. The sequence continues at coordinate 104,416,388 of CM076606.1, read as the reverse complement.
ACTTTTTATTTATGAAAAGGCAGTTTTTGCCCCTAAGAAACTTTCAATAGCTTTTTTCTCTTCGAAACACACGAAGGTATTATTATTCGAAACCTCAAAACATTATTATTCTTAGACACCTAAAAAGATTTCTATTTCCGAAATGGCAATACTTGACAACATTTTACTGCTTCAAACGCTTTTTTCATTAGTGCCTACATTTATATATATTTATCTATGTATTTGTAAGTTTCAATGGTGTTTTCTTTCTTTTTGCTATTTTTAGTAGCTGTCTGAATTTAGTTCAGTTCGCAAATATTTTTCTCTTAGAACTAGCAATGTCTTGATCTTTTTGTGTACGTTCATTCCTATGTTTTCCTTTACAAACTGCACCATTTTGAAAAAGTTTCGCCCATTGAATACCACTTTCGAAGCTTCCGCGCTTTAGTAAGGTATCTTCCTGAAAATTAGAAATTTTCTGTCTTTAGAAGACACGATTTCGAATTATTTTTTCTGAAAACTAATTAACCTGACTCTTTTACTAGCGCCAAACGGAAAAGAATATATAGGTTCAATTATTTTCCAAGGTTTTCCTTTTAGAAATCAACATTTTAAACTAAATAATATTTTCAAATAGAAGTAAACCTACTGCAAATAAATTAATGTTTTTCTTAACAAAAGTTTCAAAGGATATGTTATTTTAAAGTTTTATTGTTTTTAGGTATTATCGTTAAATTGAGTATTTTACTTCTAAAAATGTACTGATATTTGAGACTAATTTTACTGCACATTCAATAGCTTTTTCTCGTGTTAAAACTCAATCCTCTTTCTCTAAGGCGGCAGATTTTCAGCCTGTCTGTACAGTGGTAACGTACCACCGTCAAATTCATCTGAAAAGTGGTAATGAATGATATTAAATACCATAATAAATTCACATTAGGTAACAAAACTAAAATTAATAAACATCTATATATAAATAAGCAAAGACAAAACGGTTATAAACCATTTTTTCCTCTGTTTTTCAGCCATTTTTTTTTTCGTGTTTGTTCATTAACTATTGACGACTTTTAGTGAATTGGAGTTAAAATATTCGATCATTGATGTAGGTTACGTTAAATTTTCCCTCGCATTTGATTTTATTTAATCTCAAATTATACAGAATTTCGATTTATTTGGGCCTTGATTTTTAGAAAATCTTTTTCATTTTGAGAAATTTGTCATTTTTGCGATTATTTACAATGTTTCAGAGTTTATGTCAGAACCTGCCACAACCTTCTCATAGGTGTTTTGCCAAGTTGCCTCACTTCCGGTCGATATAATTTAGTTCTAGACTTTCAGACTTTCCTGTTCTGGGAGCAGTAACTCCTTATCTACACAATGAAGAAGGAGTTTTTTTTTTGTAATTATAAAAACGTGTACGTGATTTTTATTATGAATTTGTGATTTCACTGCGTTAATTTCCCACAATTTTCAATCAAAGTAATAATTTCAATTTTACTGAATATAGGTCATAGGTGGGAACATTTTCCGCCTAACTCATGTGAACCAATAACCAAATATCGCCCTAGCGGCCATTCATAAATAATGTCACGCTTCGAGGGGGGAGGGGGGGGGCCAAGAAAGTGTGACAGTTGATGACAAGGGGAGGGGTGGGGTAGCAAGAAGTGTGACATCTTACATTTTGAATTGTATGAAAATATTTAAAATCAGCAAATTAAACTCATTTGGGATAATTCAAATGATGTCACGTTTCGAGGGGGGGAGGGGGGTTCGGGAAATTGTGACGAAGTGTGATAAGGGGAGGGGAGGGGGTAACAAGAAGTGTGACATCATGCATTATGCAACATAGCGTGACGCGTGACAAAGGAGGGGAGGGGGGTCAAATATATGGGAAAAAGCGTGACGTCATTTATGAACGGCTTCAAACTAGATTTCAATTGTTCTTTTATATTAATACCTTTTAAATATTATATATATGCTAATTGTTTTTATTGTAAAATTTAATTTTATTTTACACAAATTAAATGGACAAATAGTTATTGTTCTTATGCTCATAAATGTCATAAAAGTTCAAAAATAAAATTGTAAATATGATTTGTAAGGTAGTGCTTTGTTTCTAAACTAATACAGCGTGACATGTGGCAAAGGGGGGGGAGGTAGGTCAAATATATTGAAAAAAAGTGTGACATCATTTATGAACGACCCCATATAGCTTTATTAAATACGATAGAATACTAATAGATTATAGAAAAATTAGCTAATTCCCCGCAGAACATCTGCGGGCTATAACCATTTCAAAGAAACCAAACACATCCAAAACACATTAGTACATCCAAAACATAGTACATCCAAAACACATTAGAAATAAGCCTCCAAGTAGACACAGCGGGGGGGGGGAGGGGGTCCGCTGAAGTGTGACATATTGTGACAAAGGGGGGAGGGGGTCAAATATATGAGAAAAAAGCGTGACGTCATTTATGAACTGCCCCTTTTATGCTAATGTAATACAGCGTGACATGTGACAAAGGGAGGAGGGGGTGCGAAACGCTAACCACAGCCGTACCGTCTATAGCATCTGGGCCTTCACGGATTACCCCCCAGTATGAGGGGGCACGACTGCGGCGCTGTCCTCCTTGTCTTCCCACAAACTCTCTGACAAACTGACAACCAGCATCAGCCATAGGGGTTGGGCTGGCACAGCTTTGCCGACCTGCTTTACCGACCCGGGGCCATAGTCATGCTACAAAGCAAGCCTTACGTCACCCGGATCGGATAGTACTATTTTAGTCGCCTCTTACGACACGCATAGCTACGTCGGCGCTATTCTACTCCCGCCACCGCAGGGAGAGGGAGGAGGGGGTATGTTGATGTGTGACACTTTGCGACAAAGGGGGGGATGGGAGACAAATATATTGAAAAAAGCGTGACATCATTTATGAACGGTCCCCTAGTAGTCTATTTTTTTTTCATTTTCTGTTTAAATAACTATATTGAAACACATTTATTAATATTTATATTACATCTGTCTTTTCAGAAAACTGCTTCGTTTGAGGGTTCAGTGGCAGAGGCCATTGGAGAAGTCAAAGTTTTTGCATAGAATTCAGTTTAACTAAATACAAGTAAGTGAGTTTATTTACCTTAATACTGTTTAAAAATACTTTTTCTAGGCTTGAAACAGGAAATTCTTGTATTGCTTCTTAGAATCTCTAGTAGTTGTTACAATAAGAATTCCTTTTTAAATAGAAATAAAGAGACGAAGCAACAGAAGTAAGTTGAAACACTCCTAATGAAATGAATAAAATCAGTGTTTCCTTTTCTAGCTGTTTTCAGTACTTCGGCACAAGGTTTGTTACATAACGGGTTTGTGTTGATAGTAATGATAAAATTATGAAATAACATTCTTTTTTCCAGTCGTTTTTTTTCCCGTAGGCAAATATGCGAAAGGTTAGCATTGAAGGAAGTTAGTATTGAACTGAACAAAAAACGGATTTATTTTCCAAGCATTTTTCAGTATTTTGGAAGATGGTTTATTACATAAGTGGTTTGTGTTGGTAGTAATATTAAGAAATAAAATTATCTTTTCTAGTCGTTTTTTCCGTAGGCGAATATGCAAAAGGTTAGCATTGAATGAAGTTAGCATTAAAATGAATAAAAAATGTGTCTCTTTTTCACGCTCTTTTCAGTAATTTGGCACAAGGTTTGTTACATAACTGGTTTGTGTTGATAGTAATATTAAGAAATAAAATTCAGTTTTCTACTTGTTTTCTCCGTAGGAGAACATGCGAAAGGTTAGCATTGAAACGAATAAAATCCCTGTTTCTTTTCCAACGTCTTTTCAGTACTTTGGCACAAGGTTTGTTAAATAATTGGTTTGTGTTGCTAGTAATATTATAAATTACAAAATACAATTCATTTTTCTAGTCATATTTTTCCGTAGGCAGACATGCAAAAGGTTAGCATTGAATGAAATTAGCATTGAAATGAATAAAAAAAGGTGTTTATTTTTCAAGCTCTTTTCAGTACTTTGGCAGAAGGTTTGTTACATAAGCGTTTGTGTTGGTAGTAATATTAAAAAATAAAATTCCTTTTTCTAGTTGCTTTTTCAGTAGGAGAAAATACAAAAGGTTAGCATTGAAATGAATAAAAAGGGTGTCTCTTTTTCAAGCTCTTTTCAGTACTTTGGCACAAGGTTTGTTACATGACTGCTTTGTGTTGATAGTAATATTAAAAATTGCAAATTGAAATTCATTTTGCTAGTCGTTTTTTTTCCGTAGACGAACATGCGAAAGGTTAGCATTGAATGAAATTAGCATTGTAATGAACAAAATCGGTGTTTCTTTTCAAGCTCTTTTCAGTACTTTGGCACAAGGTTTGTTACATAAGTGGTTTTTTTTATAGTAATATTAAAATTAAGAAATAAAATTCCTTTTCCTAGTTGTCTTTTTCCATAGGCGAGCATGCGAATGGTTAGCATTGAAAAACCTAGCAGAATAATAAACAAGCAGAGGTAAGCGGGAAATTCAGTTTCCGCTTACTTCTGTTACTTAAATTTACTTTTAGTCCAGTTGCACATCAGAAGCAAGAGTAAAATTCTTTTGCCTGAGTACATTTTAGTAGGGTATTTTCGTTTATTTTAAGAACTAGAGGGGATTGATTTCTGACAGGGTTGCCCGCGCACTTGGAAAATATGGAAAACATGGAATAGTCAGGAGAAACTGAAATGACCAAAAGTGGTCAGGGAAAAGTCTGGGAAAGTCGCAAATCTGCCATTTCTGGAAAAATCAGGGAAATTCAAATCCACCATTTCTGAAAAAGTCAGGGGAAATTCACAAATCTGCCATTTCTGAAAAAGTCAGGGGAAATTCACAAATCTGCCATTTCTGGAAAAATCAGGGAAATTCACAAATCCACCATTTCTGAAAAAGTCAGGGAAATTCACAAATCTTCCATGTCTGGAAAAGTCAGGGAAATTCACAAATATGCCACTTTTGCAAAAGTCAGGGAGTTCCTTTCATTTTTAGGTACTCTTTGTTTTTATGACTGCTCCATCACGGTCAAGGTAAGTACATCATGAAACACTTTTTGCAATGTTATTTTATTTACTTTGCAGGGGTCTATCCAACTATTTTTACAGGTTCCTATTTTTGTGATTTTTCAAAAGATTTTGGCGAAAAATCAAATAATTTTGTTAGTTTAAAATTTAAACATACAGTGATAAAATTTATTATTATTATTAATTGCCTACTTTCCCGTAAAAGTAAAAAAAAATAATAATAAAGCATGAAAGAAGGCTTAATGTATCGTGAAAATATCGTTAAAAATCAAGAAAAGTCAAAAATAAGTGAAGTAATTAAATAAAGATTGAAAAATAAAAAAATTGAAAGTAGGGTATTGAGATGGGGAAAAAGTGTGTCTGTCGGTCTGTCTGTCTGTCGGTCTGTCCCCCCCTAATAACTTTTGAACGAATTGTCCGATTGGAAAAATTCTTTTTGCATTCGAAAGATCTCGGCGAGGACATCTCATTTCTATATTTTACTTTTTGATTTGAACAATTTTTTGTTCAATTTTGAACAGTTCAAAAAAATTTAACATTAGCGCCTATGGACAAAATTGAAGCAAATTCTGTAAACTCTGGGCACAAGAGCCAAGTTCCTATTGCAAGCTTATTGAAAGGAGTTCTCGGCGTGAAATATTGATTTGAACAGTTTTTGTTCATTTTTGAACAGTTCAAAAAATTAACACAGAGCTTACGGGGAAATTTCAACCCTATATAAATCCTGATCTAACGGACCGATTTGCTTGGAACAAACTTTATCGGAAAGCTCTTATAACGTAGAACATGTAGAAATAGAAAGTTTATCCAGAACTTACGAGCCTATTTTGCTACGAAATTTTTTGATCGGGATTTTCAAGGATATTTCTCAGTGACTCAATGAGTGAAATAATGAATGAATGAATAAATTAAAGAGTGAAAGAATAAATCAATGAATAAATGAATGAGGAAAAGAATGAATGAATAAATTATTAAATGAAAATATAAATAAATGAGTGAATAAATACATGAATGCGTAAATGCATGGCTGAATAAATGAAAGAATGAATGAGTGAGTGAATGAATATGTATTATCCGTTGAAAAAGGTATATTTTCAATAATTAGAACTAAAGATAAATAAGAAAGAGAGAGAAAGAGATAGCTAGATTATAAATTTGAATTTGGTGTATACGGGAAAGTAGGCTCGTATAGTTCTAGACGGAACTTCTTGTTCAGTACATAATACTGTGAAACGTACAATTTAGTAGATTGGAATTTTGTGAAGAGTCCATTTTGGATGACTGGAATTTTGTAAAATGTCCGTTTTGATTAATTGGAATTTTGTGAACGGTTGGAAAATAAATCCGAATTTTCTCTGGCACAAACCCTGCATCACCTGAAAAATTACAACATAATTAATAATTTAATGAATTATTGCTTTTATAAACCGTGATTTTAGTTATTAATAAATTACTGATTATTTTTATTGGAAAAGTATTAAATTTTAAAACAGTCAATTGATTTTTTTTATTATAAAGAATATTTTTAAATGGCTATTAAAAAAAATAGTTTAATGAATTGCCATTTACTAGTAATGTACTAAGGAATTTAGAGTTTTAGCTTTATTGTTGCAAATTTAGCATATCCATAGTAATGTACTAAGGATTTTAGAGTCTTAGCTTTATTGCTGCAAATTTAGCATATCCTTTTCGAAAGATATGCCAAAATTACCACGTAATTAAATTTGCTGAGACCGATCAGGCAAAAGTATGAAATCTTTACATTGGAACTGCAGTCAGTAGATACTCAGAAAAAATATCTAGCAATATTATTACGTAGATTAACCTCGATCAACCTGGAATTTCTTCTGAAATAGCCTGGAAAATCTGGAAAAGTCAGGGAATTTCAGTCCCTAACTTTAGTGGCAACCCTGACTGAACTATGCATCACTTCTGTCTTGTATGTCTAGGTTTAAGGATCCGGCATTAGTGGTTCCAAACTTGCAGAGAAGTATTTCGTTCTTTTTACCGTAATTCGTGGTTTAATCCTTTCTCACACTGTTTAAAACTTTTTCTATGGAATCTTTTACACATTATAAAAACAGTTTTCAAGGAAAAAGTGGTGCATAGTTCAGTCAGTGTTGTCACTAAAGTTAGGGAATGAAAATTCCCAGACATTTTCTAGATATTTTCCAGATAGATTTTCGAGATGATTTAAGAAAAAAAAAATCCAAGTTGATCGAGGTCAATCTATGCAATATTATTGATAGATATTTTTTCTGAATATCTACTGGCTGCAGTTCCTATGTCGAGACTTCCTACTTTTGTAGGCCGACCCATCGCCGGCATTTTCTTTCCCCAAGTCAAAATGTAAACAAGAGCGTGCTGCTAGATTGGCGCCTTTATCGCTGTCAGTGGCGCTTTTAACAGCTACGCCAAAAAGAAGGAAATAAATGGGATTCCTTTGCCACATACAATACCGAAAAACGCTCTCTGAATTCAAAATGCATTATATATTAATACAGACTGGAAAAATAAAAAAGCATATTAGAGAAGTGCTATTTACCTTAACTCTAGCCAAATGCTTAAGCCTTTTGCTCTACATATTTATGAAAATTTTAAACTATTATAATTTCATTAAGTCATTTTCCTACAACATTAAATAGTTTCAAAAGTTATAAAAGTCATGCAAAATTAATAAATATTTCTATTTCCCTTTTATAACCTTTTCTTTTAACTTGGGGTATACAAACACAATTGTTTTTAATTTGATTTGATTACTTATTATACTTTTTATTTATTTGTAATTATTATTTATTCATTTTTCTTCATTGGGAAAAAGTTCTGAATTTTGTTGAAGCATTGCTGTTGCAGTTTCCTTATGAACACCAAATTTAGAAGCATAATCTTACTCATCAAAAATTTAATTACTAAGACGAATGCAAAAATTTATATGCTATTGTAAAAAATTAAATATCAATTGTTGTGCATATGCTTGTGTGGTTCTTAGGCATCAATTTGTAACAGGCTTCTTTCACCGGAATATTCTGCATTATGTCTATGTATTGTACTATTCATGCAGCAGCTATTGAATGAAGTTTTATATAGATATTACATAATCTTTTTTATTGCAAAACCATCATCATATTGAAAACAAAAAATTCAAAAGATTCATATGGTTCATAAAATAAATAAAAGCTTGAACAATACTTCAAAGAAGTTTACATTAAAATATATTTATATTAGATCAAGTCTATAATTTACCATATTTACCATTTGTATCTGTAAACTAAGTCCAATTAATAAAATTTAATTATCAACCAAGTCAAATAACAGAAATGACAATTTAAATATCAAATCATTACTATACCCAAACCATTACTATACCCAAATCATTTACTATAAAAATCTGAAAACTAAAATATATTGTTTATAGACTCAAGCACTTAAGGTTTTTATAGTTTATGCTTATTCTACTTTGGAATTTTAACAATTAAGTAAATAGCAAAGAAGGAATTTAATTTTAATAATTATTCTTTTTATATAATTCACTTCACGCCAGTTACTGTATCATTTTATTAATGGAGAATAAAAATAAACGATTTTCTGCATTCAAATTCCGCGATAAATTTCTGTATTGTGTAGGTGTATTAAAAAGTGTATATAAAATAGCCAATTTTTTATACTTGTGTTAAATATCATGCATTATTTTATCATAATATATTTCGCTCAAAAAGAACAATACAAAAATTACTGAATTTAGTGCAATTGGCGACAAGCACATTTCGTCGCCAACAATTGTTGCAAAACTGCTGGTATCCAATTTGGACGCCGGTAATTAATAATCAATTTCTTCTTTCTTTCTTCATCTGTTGGAAAAGTAAACAATCTCCACTTGTTTCTGGAGTGATTGTTGCAATTAACTGCAGCACAACCACCCATTTTTCAATCGAAAAAGCTAAAAAGCTAACGAAATACCAAAATCTAGTGTTAAGCTAGCACAACGCAATACGACCCAGCGAACGAGTGGGAAAGAAAATGGCTGACGAGTCAGCTCGTAGTTATAGAAGCCTTAGTCGAGTTTGCAAATTAAATTGCGTAATAATTTGGATATATTTTTTAAAAAGCATGTGCTAAACTTGCAGCAATAAAGCTAAAACTCTAAAATCCTTAGTACATAACTAGTAAATGGGAATTCATAACATGAAATTTTTCTGAAATCACCTGGAAAATCTGGAAAGCCGGGGAATTTCATTCCCTAACTTTAGTGGCAACCCTGACTGAACTATGCACCACTTTTGCCTCGAATATCTAGGTTTAAGGAATAGACATCAGTGGTTCCAAACTTGCAAAGGAGTAATTCGTTCTGTTTACCGTAATTCGTTGTTTAATCCTTTCTGACACTGTTAAAAACTTTTTCGATAAAAACTTTTTCACATTCGAGTTTTTTTTTTTTTTTTTGAGTCTCTAACCTGGTTTTTGAAATTAAAGTGTTAAAAACGCAATTTTAGACAGCCTTTGACATCCACGACTCCCCTTGAATTCGCGCCTGGATATCATGGTTTTTTTTTTAATTTGAATCAGAAAAGGTAAATTTTATAGTTTGTGAATTACACAAGAGAATTAGTGCGGTCAAAAAGTCGAAAAAATTGTTTCTTGGAGTGGTACAAAGAAAAACAAATACAGTAAAACCTGTGTAAATTGACCACTTGCAGTCACTTTAGTGGTCAACTTATAGTGTTTGGAGATTTTTTTTTTTTTTTTTGTCATTTCGTGCACTATGAGTTTATTTATTTGTAACTGATTAAAATATAACTTCGTGTATTAACATGACTGTAAAGTGGTAATTAGCTATTTTTTTCCCATTATCTAAAATATCATTAGATAAATTTAACCTGAATGACTATACAGCTTTAAAAGTACTTAGTTGAAATAAAGAAAAATATCTCATTAGTTATGTAAGTTACTTATATGATAGTAAAATTTCCTAAAAGTACACGATTTTTCAAAACAGCTACATCAGATACATAAAAACAGAAGAAACTTATTTAAACAATAAAGGAGTGTTCATAGCAGTTTTCCCATATGATTAATTTATGCAGAAGTTTAGACAAACTTTGTATTGATGCTTCATCCATCCAGACAAATACTGATCTAACATCATAGCATAAAAGCTATCCTGGAGAGTTTTTTTTTTATCTTTGCAAATCATAGACAAACAAATAAATATAGTAATAATTAGGCGGTCAAATTACAAGGGGTTTTTAATAAGACTCCCACCCAAGTTCGGCGTGCATAAGTGGTCAATATAGACACGTGGTCAAATTAGGTGGTCAAGTTACAAAGTTTTCCCTACATTTTATAAAATAGGGCCAATTCTGCTCCTGACAAAACTGGTCAACATAGACGACTGGAGGTCAGTTTACAAAGGTGGTCAACTTTATAGGTTTTACTGTATTTTCATTCTCGGTTTTTGCGTAATGCGAAGTGAAATCACAAGAAAAAGATGCCTACCTTGGTAAAGGAACTAAAAAATTAAGACATAGTTGAAGGAAGAAAGAAAATAAAAAAAAAATGAACAAGCCAAATAAAATCTTTAAAAAGATTAAAAAAAAAAGTACGAAAATCCTTAAAAAAATAGTAGTCTAAAAAGTTCAAATTTCTATAAAATTCCTCAAAAAGCATTTAAAATGCTTTTAAAAAATGAAGAGAAAAAAATGATAAAAGTCAAGTAAAAAATCTGGAAAAAAATTCGTCTGAAATGCTAAATTTAATTTAATACTTTGTTCTCCCAAAACGTACTAAAGTACCTGGGGACCGTACTAAAGGACAAAATCATTCTAACCTACCTTCAGAGGTTATCACTTTTCACAGCTGTTTGAAACGTTACCCAATTCATATTTCATAGTTACCCCGTTCTAAGGCGGTGGGAAGTATGCTTCTTATCAAATTCATCAAATTATAGATGTTTCAGAGGTTATCACTTTTCACAGCTGTTTGAAACGTTACCCAATTCATATTTCATAGTTACCACTTTCTAAGGCGGTGGGAAGTATGCTTCTTATCAAATTCATCAAATTATAGATGTTTCAGAGGTTATCACTTTTCACAGCTGTTTGAAACGTTACCCAATTCATATTTCATAGTTACCCCTTTCTAAGGCGGTGGGAAGTATGCTTCTTATCAAATTCATCAAATTATAGATGTTTAGAGTAAGCTATTTTACCCTTTCTGATTGGCAGAATCTTGCAAAGACTCTGGGAAATATATTTACCTGCACATGCATCAATATTCAAATATTATAACTAGCCCCCCTCAAAGGGGGTGGGGGTGGACAAAATCATTCTAATCTTATTCCTGAATTATCCATACGAAAACACATACTTTTATTTATTTGTTTTTTTTTACATAAGAAACAGATTTTTGAAAAGACACATCATGATGATACTTTCTCACGATGATATAATTTTTTTCAAATATTTTTTTCTTATCAGTTTAAAATATAAATCGGCACAAATTTTGAGGCTTTTTCGTTTTGCTCGTTGTTTATCTTTCATAGTTCTGCATGCAGTTGACTCTGATGATAAGAATGGTTTGTTCCCTGAAGACATTATTTTCATCATAATAAAATTTACAAAATCACTATATAATCATTAATTACTTAGACATCGTGTTTTGCAGAAGCGTTATATTTAAAAAAATAATTATCACTCTTTTTTAATGGAAATAACGAAAGAAATAGAAATATGTGTTTCTTTATGGATTGTTCAGAGTTTTTAAGGCTATTTCATTATAAAATATAAATTAAATAGAAAGATTCTAATAATTAAAAGAAACCTCTCCGAAGGTAGCTTATAAATCCGAAGTCAAGTAAAATTTTAATAAATATAAAAATTTTAACAAAAAAAAAAATCTGGTCTAAAAAGCTAAAATTAATAATAAAATCTGTTTTTTAAAAAAGTATAAACAATCCCAAATAAATCGTTTCAAGCCAGACGGGCTCCAGAATTTTTTCGAACACGAACCTAACTCTTTAGAACAAGGGTCGCCAACCCTATGCCCGCGAGCAAATCCCCACAATTTTTTTGTAGAAAGAATTTTGTGTTTCTAACGTTTGTACCTTTTTGGCGAAAACTCTCAATACCTCCTTAACATTAAAAAAAAAAAAAAAAAAGGTTCTAAAACTGGTGTAGGCAGTATTTTACAAATTTTAAGCTTTAATGAACTTTATTTTAAAATGTAATTTGTAAAATGTACAAAAAGCAACTGTGTATAATGAATGTTTTCTTGGCTGGTCTATGGGGAATTGCGAAAAATATGAAGTTTTGGAACACACTCATCAAAAACAGGTATTTACAATTAGATTTAAAAATAATTTTCAGTTTTTTAGGGGAATAAATAAATAAAATATGGCTTTCCATGCACGAAAGTTTTTTGTGTGTCTTAATGAAGGTAATTAAAGCATATATTAACAAAAATAATACCACATTTTATTAAATTTCTATTCTCGGAAATGGGTTAAATTAATATTGGGAAATTTTGGGCCCCCTTTTCTTTGGGCCCCTTCCGGGAAGAAGGCTAGTGTGGAAATCATGTCTACTCGTAATATTTAAAGGGATATAATGCATAGGAGAAGAAGTCTTAAATTCGATTTTTACTACAACGAAAATGTCTTGGTCCCCTTGAGCGGTTTAAATTAATATTGGGAAATTTTGGGCCCCCTCAAATTTAGGAACCCCAAGCCTGGACTTCGGGAAGAAGGCTAGTGTAGAAATCATGTCTACTCGTAATATTTAAAGGGCTATGATGCATAAGAGAAGAAGTCTTAAATTCGATTTTTACTACAACGAAAATGCCTTGGTCCCCTTGAGCGGTTTAAATTAATACTGGGAAATTTTGGGCCCCCTCAAATTTAGGGACCCCAAGTCTGGGCTTCGGGAAGAAGGCTACTGTGGAAATCAGGCCGGCTAGTAATATTTAAAGAGATATGGTGCAAAGGAGAAGAGGTCTTAAATTCGACTTTCACTGAGTCGAAAAGTTCTTGTCCTTTAAGCGGTTTAAATTAATACTGGGAAATTTTAGTCCCCCTTAAATTTAGGGACCACAAGTCTGGGCTTCGGGAAGAAGGCTAGTGTGGAAATCAAGCCGGCTAGTAATGTTTAAAGAGATATGATGCATAGGAGAAGTCTTAAGTTCGACTTTTACTAAGTCGAAAAGTTCTTGGTCCCCTTAAGCGGTTTCAATTAATATTAGGAAATTCAGCCAATTTCGAGTTTGAAGAGTTTAAAGTCAGCAGCCAGACAAAAAGCAACTGTGTATAATGAATGTTTTCTTGGCTGGTCTATGGGGAATTGCGAAAAACATGAAGTTTTGGAACACACTCATCAAAAACAGATATTTACAATTAGATTTAAAAATAATTTTCAGTTTTTTAGGGGAATAAATAAATAAAATATGGCTTTCCATGCACGAAGGTTTTTTTTGTGTCTTAATGAAGGTAATTAAAGCATATATTAAAAAAAATTATACCACATTTTATTAAATTTCTATTCTCCGAAATGGGTTAAATTAATATTGGGAAATTTTGGGCCCCCTCAGATTTAGGGACCCCAAGTCTGGGCTTCGGGAAGAAGGCTAGTGTAGAAATCAGGTCTACTCGTAATATTTAAAGGGCTATGATGCATAGGAGAAGAAGTCTTAAATTCGATTTTTACTACAACGAAAATGTCTTGGTCCCCTTGAGCGGTTTAAATTAATATTGGGAAATTTTGGGCCCCCTCAAATTTAGGAACCCCAAGTCTGGGCTTCGGGAAGAAGGCTAGTGTGGAAATCAGGCCGGCTAGTAATATTTAAAGAGATATGGTGCAAAGGAGAAGAGGTCTTAAATTCGACTTTCACTGAGTCGAAAAGTTCTTGTCCTTTAAGCGGTTTAAATTAATACTGGGAAATTTTGGGCCCCCTCAAATTTAGGGACCCCAAGTCTGGGCTTCGGGAAGAAGGCTAGTGTGGAAATCAGGCCGGCTAGTAATATTTAAAGAGATATGGTGCAAAGGAGAAGAGGTCTTAAATTCGACTTTCACTGAGTCGAAAAGTTCTCGTCCTTTAAGCGGTTTAAATTAATACTGGGAAATTTTAGTCCCCCTCAAATTTAGGGACCCCAAGTCTGGGCTTCGTGAAGAAGGCTAGTGTGGAAATCAAGCCGGCTAGTAATGTTTAAAGAGATATGATGCATAGGAGAAGTCTTAAGTTCGACTTTTACTAAGTCGAAAAGTTCTTGGTCCCCTTAAGCAGTTTCAATTAATATTAGGAAATTCAGCCAAGAGATTTCGAGTTTGAAGAGTTTAACGTCAGCAGCCAGACAAAATAAGTATGGCATCAGTATTTAGCAGATTGGCGAAAACTTTTTGACTGCCTGGGAAAATAAACCGGAAATGACAGAAGGTTTTGAGTATAAATTGAAGCAGAGATATTTTTTTGCAGAATTCTCCCCTCTTCAGTCAAAGTCTGGCGAGCATTAAAAGGGAAACATCTTTATTCAATCCCAAATAATAACAGAGAGGGAAAATATGTTTCAGATTTAATCCAATATCAGACATAATTTCTCAGTACAGCGTAGTTCCAAAAACACGGCTTAGACTTCTAGGAAACTTTAGCGAACTAATCTCTCTTGCACTTAGATGTCAGTGCTGTGGGCAATCAAAAATAGTGGATGGCTGTGACGTATGATTGAAAGACGATGGGTTTTTTTTTTTTTTCAGATTAAATCATGTCTGAAAATATCACATAAACCCGTAACTCGTCAACTTTTATTATTTTTTTCGTAATTGACCTGTTTTTAAAATTTAAAAATCGCAGTTACCAGTTTTTTTTAAACCTTTAAATACTATTAGTACTCTATAAAATTTTATACAGTATAAAAAAAAGGCGGACTGACATTTTAGCGCTAAAGTTGAATACTGAAAGAAAATAGTCATCAACAGAGTTTGAGATTCGTTTACTGATGTTTAAAAGAGTAAAATATAATAAATAGAGTGAGATTTACACTGTTAAGCCGAGTTCAGACGCTGTAAAAAAACGTAACGATTTGTCTGCATCGGCAAAACGTTGCATGAAAACGGGACGTGTAAATTGGAGCTAGGTTGAAGGTTGGTGCGAATTTCAATCAATTTCTCTAGATGGTAGCGACAAGTCCGTGCATGTTGACGGATACTCCATCTTACCGTTACATTCTAACCTCACTTTTGTTGTTGTCTAGGGCAGGGGTCTCCAAACTTTCCAGCCTTAGGGCCATATTGATTACTCCCTGTAAATTCCAAGGGCCAAAACCATATTATCATTAACTGTTGCCGGTGGTAAAAAGTTGAATCAGTCCACTAGTGGTGTAAAATATGATTACTTTTTTGCCAGATGCCATTAGCGACGGGGAAGCTGATCTGTCCGCGGGCCGGATGTGGCCCGCGGGCCGTAGTTTGGAGACCCCTGGTCTAGGGTATAGTGTTGTTTTTTGAGAAGTGGTTTTGCAGTGACTTAGACTAAAATGTCAGACATCAAGCCCCTCGTGAGCTTTTGTCAGAATTTATTTAAATTTACAGAAGCTTCCCATGCTTATGGCAGGTGACGAGCAAAGACTATTCAGATAGAAACAAAAAAGATCTAGCTTATGTCGATTTGGTTGCTAAATACAAAGAAATTGATCCGTCTGCAGACAGGGATACGGTTGTGACGAAAGTTAACTCATTCAGGACAGTATTCAAGAAGGAAATGACTGCTGATAACTCTGACTAAAAAAATTCAAAACTGATACAGCTTTAATTTATATCAAAAATTCCTCAAATTTTATGCATTGAAATTTAACAACAAAGAATGTCAACCAAACCACTAGTGATTGAAACCCTGTGTAGCAGTGTTTCCTAAAGTGGGGTGCGCGTACTACCGGGAGACTATTAAAGCGTGGTGGGGGTAGGTGATGCACTGGGTCGAGAGCAAAACAGGAAAACTCTTATCTTTTATGGTGCCTCAACTTATCGTTACAATGCAAATAAACCTAATTTTTTCCCATTCAAGTTAAATTGAACGCTTATATGGCAAAATTAATCTTGAAGCAAAAGAAAGTTGGTAATGGAGAAGTTCAGAAGCGTAGCTAGGGTTTTCAGCGCCCGGGGACAACTGAAGATTTTGCGCCCCCCTGTGCCCCTGGATGCCCTAAGGGGAATTGAAAAAAACTTTTATGCTTCCTAAATGATAAATAGCTCTATAATGCAGTCCTTTTAACTTTCATTTTTATTCCTCGACCGTTCACTTCTAAGGGAAAAATGGGACACTTGCTTCGTAAAATTATTTGTCTGATTTCCCACGCATTCCTGTTCTACATTGGTCATTCCCGATATGGTTGGCGGTGCTCCCACGTTTTGTCGAACATATTCACACCTCTTCAGTTCAAATAATTTTCTTTTCGCATTTAAAAATAAAATAAATTAACATTCATTTATCGCCCCTTGACGCTGCGCCAGGGGACAGCTGTCCCTCCTTGCCCCCACCTAGCTACGCCTCTGGAGAAGTTTACTTATTTCCCTGCCTTTCGAGTTTGCTACAAATTTAATTTTGGCAAATTAGCGTTCAATTTAACTGAAATGTGAAAAAATTAAGTCTCTTTGCATTGTAGCAATAAGTTGAGTTAACTTTAAAAATAAACGTTTACCTGATGCTCTCAGTCCAATGCGCCACGCATCCCCCCCCCCAAGCTTTTCCCGTACCCCTGGGGGTACGGGTACCTCACTTTGGGAAACACTGTCTTATGCCTTTAATTCCTTGTAAAAGTGAAAATGAAAAAACATTTTTTCATTTTTTTCCAATCAGATTTACGTTTTGTTGAATAGTCAGAAAAATGCAATGATTTTGGCCAAATTTCATCAATTTTTGGCCAATTGTTGCATGTTCTATTACCAAAGAACGCCGGGGGCCATCCTTTCAATCGCAGACAATGAGTATGAGTGAATCTTCTGAAATCTGCGTTAAGAAAGAAAAATAATAATTAAATAAATAAAGTTTTGTTTGCTTGTGTCAGCAAAAACTCTGAGAAGTATTTTAATTATTTTGTTAACGATGACGAAGAAGATAATTGTTATAGTTTTTGGCTATAAGGGGAAAAAGCAACTGTAAATTCATTTTTACACATAATCTCCTTTCATAAATTTCGTTTTCCAGTCAATATTATTATCCTTTTTATGTGCTCAGTTCCTTTTTAACTTTTAAAGATTTTCCTTCTTTGGAATCTTTTCGAGACGAAAATTTAATCATTGAAAGTAAATTTTTGGCTCTTGCGATTAAAAGGTTTCCCCTTTTTTTAAATGACTAAATTTTTGATAGCTCACTTTTAATGATTCTAAACACTTTTAGTGATTCATTCAATTCTCAAAGAACATACTCCACTTCAAATAGAATTTTTAATAATTTATAAAAGCAGCTGTATATGTGTCAGTGGGCTCTCCCCCCCCCCTCTACCCCCAAAATTACTGCAAGGAGTGGCTGTAGGTAAGCAAGAAGCAAATTGTAAGCATGTGTGAAGCATGCACAAACATCAGTATTAGTTTGCTTTTCAAAGAAGCTACATTGAATAATAAATGTGCTTACAATTTGCAAAAAGCAAATTGTAAGCATGTGTGACGAATGTAACGATCGTAATAGAGTGTCGCAAAATATTATGCAAAGTGATGATTGAGCAAAGAATATCCCGTTAGTATTGAAATTTAGCTACCAATTGCAAATAAACTTCCAAAATGGCAGCTTTCTATTGTGGTGTGCTGCAACAAATCAATTGTAGTCAATAAGCTAAACATATCGCCGTGTAACCCATCAAAACTGCTGCACAATGACAACCAACCTACACCGAACAACTATACTAACTTGCTACTAAATAACGCGAAAATATTTTAAAGTTTGAATGAGAAATTTTAAGAGTATGAAACAGTAAAACCTCCAAAGTTGACCACCTCCCTACGTTGACCGAAATTTTATAGTTGGAATGGTCTCTATGCATTTTCAATGGAGATTAACCTCTCTATGTTGACCACCTCTATAAGTTGTATGTTGACCACTTATTTGAAATAAATTGCAATTCATTCTCTGTAACTTGACCACTGATGTTTTCTTGAATTTACTTTTCCCTCGTTTGCTCTCTAAGTTGTATGTTGACCACTTTTAGTAGGTTATTTGAAATAAATTGCAATTCATTCTCTGTAACTTGACCACTGATGTTTTCTTGAATTTACTTTTCCCTCGTTTGCTCTCTAAGTTGTATGTTGACCACTTTTAGTAGGTTATTTGAAATAAATTGCAATTCATTCTCTGTAACTTGACCACTGATGTTTTCTTGAATTTACTTTTCCCTCGTTTGCTCTCTAAGTTGTATGTTGACCACTTTTAGTAGGTTATTTGAAATAAATTGCAATTCATTCTCTGTATCTTGACCACTGATGTTTTCTTGAATTTACTTTTCCCTCGTTTGCTCTCTAAGTTGTATGTTGACCACTTTTAGTAGGTTATTTGAAATAAATTGCAATTCATTCTCTGTAACTTGACCACTGATGTTTTCTTGAATTTACTTTTCCCTCGTTTGCTCTCTAAGTTGTATGTTGACCACTTTTAGTAGGTTATTTGAAATAAATTGCAATTCATTCTCTGTAACTTGACCACTGATGTTTTCTTGAATTTACTTTTCCCTCGTTTGCTCTCTAAGTTGTATGTTGACCACTTTTAGTAGGTTATTTGAAATAAATTGTAATTCATTCTCTGTAACTTGACCACTGATGTTTTCTTGAATTTACTTTTCCCTCGTTTGCTCTCTAAGTTGTATGTTGACCACTTTTAGTAGGTTATTTGAAATAAATTGCAATTCATTCTCTGTAACTTGACCACTGATGTTTTCTTGAATTTACTTTTCCCTCGTTTGCTCTCTAAGTTGTATGTTGACCACTTTTAGTAGGTTATTTGAAATAAATTGCAATTCATTCTCTGTAACTTGACCACTGATGTTTTCTTGAATTTACTTTTCCCTCGTTTGCTCTCTATCTGGTTTCCAGAATTTTTTTTTTATTAGTCCATTTGGCTTATCTGGGTAACACCCGCGGCCCGTGTGGTGCTCCATTCATTGACTTCCAGTATCTTACAGGGTCCGTGGCCGAAGCTCTCGTGCTTGAAGCTCACAGTAGGGGAATCGTAGCTCTAGCTCACATAGACCCATATATCGTGTCCCAAGCTCACGAATATATCACCCGTGTCCCTGACGTATCAACTTGACAGTTGGGAGGAGCCTAGACCGGCTCACGTGTCTGAAGATCACAGCAGTTGTCTGAAGTTGTTTTCCAAATCATGGAAAATATTCCAAATAACGACATACTGAAACGTTTTGCAGATTACTTTGTAGAACAATGAATGGGCAATCCCAGTGTTATCTTTCAATTATGGAATGTTGATGGACAACGACACAGGACCAAAAATGCAGTGAATTCGGGGAACTCACAATTAAATAGAATCATTTGTATCTCACCAGTTAAGAGCAAAAGAAACTTCACCGCACGAGTAAAGAGAATAAAAGGTTATGCACAAAATCCCATTTATCTATAGTTAAGTTCAAAATAAGCAAAATAATCCATCTTCCTCGTTTCCGCCATCCTTCGGGTGGGGGGGGGGGGGCTTGGGACAAGAGAGTAGGGTACGAATATATTTGTGAGCTTGGGACACAAGATGCAGGTCTATGTGACCTACAGCCACGTTTCTCCTACTGTGAGCTTCGAGCACGACACCATCTTACAATGAGAGGCAAATGCCGGAGATTTTGCCCAGCCCATTTGGTTAAGGAGAAATGATATTCTAGCCTTTTGAAGGTTTTCATTTCTTAGACTGCATACATTGTAATTGCTGGAATCTGGAATACGGTCTGGGGATGTGCATAGAATTGAACTACACAGAATTGGAAAACAACGTGTACGTTTCTTTTTTCTTTCTTCTGAGAAACTCTAAAGATTTTGCTACAGAAAAATACCCAAGCATGCTTAACGGACTTGTAAATTGTGAAAGTGCTTTTTACAGTTACCCAATGAACAAAAAGAGGACTCAAACAAAAATTAAATCTTCCCTTAAAAAATTGTAAAAGTGTATATGCCTTCAGTAAAAATAAAATTGAGTAAGTGCTAAATTTGTCCTTAAAAAATACCAGAAAAGTTTAATAAATCTTCTTTAACATTGCACTAAATTGTTTATAAAAATTCCCTAAGTTGATCACCTCCATATGTTGACCACTTAGTTATAGTCCCTTAGGTGGTCAACTTATGGAAGTTCTACAGTATGATGAATTATTTTTGCAATGCAGAGAAATAGGTGAATTTAGTTTTCAAAACTTATCACTGACGATATTCAACTGCTTTATTTATTTATTTATTGTCAGAAAATAATGGAGCTAAAGCTTTGGTCGGAGCGTATACTTTTATTAAATCGCAATCACATTTTTAAGCGAAATGTTTATTTCTTCAAACCTTTAAACGTGAGAAAAACTGGTGTTTGTTCCGAGATGTAAATATCTCACGGGATTATGAAATGTGTGCACACTCATCAATTTCACAATCAAAGAGATTACTCAATCATAGACGTACTTGACATTTTATTTCATTTCTATTTTAAGTCAGCTTTAGTCATCGAATTGTTTCGCAGTTCGGATTCTGTTTCTCAGACAGTTTACCTTCGAAATTTTTTTCAACTGTTTCTTCAGTTTTTGAAAGAACTTAAAAGAAAACATGCGTTTAATATACACCTTATATTACTTCATTGTTACGAGACTGACAAATACTGATCTATTGGAAAGGAATGCCCATTTTGCTCGTTTTCCTCAATACCGGAACTGATTCATATATCGCTTATAGAAATGAAGTGTCTTTTTTGCAAAATGGACATTTTCCAAGAGAGGAGTTTGAACTTTTTACAATGTGTTTTATTTAATTACCTTATTTGTTTCAATGATTATTATAATCTATTTTGTTCAGAAAATAGTTCTTGTTCTAGTTTTCTCTCACATGATGGGTGTTAATGATATCAAAAAAATTTGAAATAACTATAACAAGTAGTTATTACAGTATTGCAACAAAAAATACAGTTGACCTGTAGCCTTAATTTTTTTACATTAACTTACGGTTGTATTTCCGAATGGTCATTCATAAATGATGTCACGCTTCAAGGGGGGAGGGGGTTCAAGAAAGTGTGGCAGTTTGTGAGAAGGGGAGGGGGTAACAAGAAGTGTGACACCGCATATTTTGATTTTTATAAAAACATTTAAAATCAGCAAATTAAACCTATTTTATGCTAATGTAATATAGTGTGACATGTGACAAAGGGGGGAGGGGTAAGTTGAAGTGTGACACTTTGTGACAAAGGGGGAGGTCAAATATATTGAAAGAAAGTGTGACATCATTTATGAACGACCCCCAATATAAAAATCGCGAAAATCAGAAAATTTTGATATTAAAAAAAAAAAAAAAAACGATTATTTGCAGATATGACACTGTTTTTTTTCTATAAGAGATATTTTTTGTCTGGAAATATTAAAACTCGTGCCATGAGAAGTTCAACTTACTCATACTTTATAACAGGGATCGCGAACCTTTCTAAAACTTGGGTCAAATTTGTGTTTTTTCAGTACTAGCTCGTGATTCACTAATATCCATTTGCACTGAAGTTAAGTTTAAAAATTTTTTGAACTGAGTGTTTTTAAAACTAAATATCTTTAAAATTCAATTGGCTTAACTGGTAAAAGTGGGGGTGGTTTAATGATTTAAAAACTATTTGTGGTGTTAAAAATTCTCAAGTGTTTGGTGCAAATGGCAATAAGTGTTTGAATGAAAAAGGAGTTACGAAAATTACATGCATTTTTTTTGAAGAAAGTGCTTTAAAGATGGTAATTTGTTTTGGTTTGTCGTTTTTTTTTCAACAAAAAAATTGCGAGTAGAATTACACTTTATTTGATATTTTCTAAATACTTTTATTGCTTTACTTACTACAAATGCATTTGTCGTCAGTTGCGTGACTTTAGAACTGTAATAATCAAACTGAAGGTTATAGACAGCATTTAAATTACTTTTGTGTCAATGCTGCGCTTAAAAAAATACAAATTGAATATAAACTATCCACACAAATTAGAAAATCTAAATATACCAGCGTCAACAATCAAATGGGTGCCTAGGTATCATGGGTCAGTTAAAAATCTTGCATGGGTCAGTGTCTGACCGCCGGATCATAGGTTCGCTATAACTGCTTTATAGCTTCTCTCTTCTATTTAAATTTAATTAAATTGCTTTATTATAAAATTACTTTGTTTACATTTTGTTTGGCGACGTAAAATTCTCTTGGCGATCTCAGCATTTAACCAATAAGTGTCTATCAGCCTGCATTGTAATTTAGCTTTGACGTTTAAGTTTCAGCGATATTTTTAAGGGGTACATTCATGCTTTTATTAATTTCTATTTTAAAAACCAGTAAAGTTAGAAATAAATCTAGTGTTTTGAAAAATAGAAAAAAAAATGAAATTAGACAGGATTATATATGTTCTTTATTTTTTGCTCCATCAAGTAGAAAAATGTTGAAACGACAAAAATCAATTATTTCCTTTTCATAGACGATGCATTAAAAACGACATTAAAATATTTGAGAAATATTTTAATGTCATTTTTAATACTCGAATTAAGATAATTGAGAAATATTTTTATTTTAAGTCACTTCTCCGTAATGATTTCCAGTAATTATTTCCAAAAATGACAATAACAACAAATTTAAGAGATTTAAATTTTATCAGTTAATTTTGTTTTTAATTCATTAAATTCCGCATTATATAATTTTTACTATTATAATTGAAGAACTAGTTTGGTTATGAGTTAGAACAAAACGATTTTTTCATTTTACTTTTTAATGATGATTAAATACGAAGAAAACACGACTAAATAGGAATTAAAATTTTTCTGAAGTAAACAACTTTACTTAATAGATTTGTCTTGGATTAAATTTTTTTTAATGATTATAGTTATTACTAAATTATTCAACTCATAGGTAAAAATAATATTGTTTTAAAATTCATTGTTTATTTTTGTGTTTATTGTTCGATTCTTATTTGTTGCTTGACCCTTTTTGTAAGGTTGAAATTTTTTTATCTTTCTTACGTTTAAAATATTTTACACTAACGAAGTAGTAGTCATTTCAGACCTGTTCTTATTCTATGAACTAACTTGTGCATATTTGCTCCTTATTTCAAGTTTTTATTATTTTTTCATATCATTTATAAATTTTAATTTGAAAACTAATCACCATGGTCTCAAATTAAACAAACTAATTTTTCTTCGAAATACAGTATACTGCAAAGCAAATACTTTTAAGCAACATTTCTGCAGAATTTTCGGATGCGTTTTTTTTATATACACAGTGTGTTTTCAGTACTACCAGCACACAAACAATCCCCAACTATCAATTGCTTGGAAAAAAAAAAACTATCTATGGTCACGATAGTCAGAATTTTCGATAGCATTCGATAGCACTATCGATAGTTCCCCAGCACTAGTATCAAATTGATGCGAAGGAATTTGGTTGTATGAATCATTACGACACACAGAAAACATATTTTTATTTACACCATTTAGTGTAATTTAAGTTTCAAGTTCTGAAATCAATCTACCAAGAAAGTCATCTCGATTTTATCGTCATAAATATTGTGACCCTCTGATGCTGTTACAAACAAGGTCTACTGTATTTTATAAGAGTTTATAATTTTCATTTTCATTTATTGATATATTTTTTGAATAAATAGAATAATCGAAATAATAGCCTGATTGTTTCTTACAAGCAAGTTAATTCACTTTTTTCCCCTTCCAATTTTCACATTTTTATTGACCTGCCATGGTTCGCAAGAAACGTTCTGATTCCGATTAAAATTATTAGCGCTTTTAACCTGTGATATATTTGGAGAACGATGTATTAAATCGCACTTCATTTATATTACTCAGATAACTATCACAGACGATCCGTTGCAGTCATTTAGAATTAATTCAAAACCATTAATATTTCTCATCTTCTCATTGCTCAAAAATCAATAAATTACGTTTGCAGCGCAATTATGATAGCTCGCAAATGCACGGGGGAATTGTCATTCCAGTTAGATGCCCAATTATTATTCGCTATTAAACTTCGCTTAGGGTGTTAAAACCACAACCAAATTATTTACTAAAGATTAACTAAAACAGTGGTACAGTTAATCAGGGTAACTTTAATCGACAATCTCTCTATTTCTAATTGCCCCACCCATATTTTAACCCCTTAACCTCTTCAGGCCCCATAACTAAGCACAAACAATTTTGGCGCAGTTTTTTGGTTCTCTGATTTAAAAAATGATTACAAAACAAAATAACTAAAAAACATTTTCTTTTCAAATTGTAATTAATAATTAGTTTAAATAATTATTAATGTCCAATTTTTTTTTTCATCTTTAAAACGAAGTAAGCTATCTGTTGAATATTTTCAAAAACAATTGGGTGTTTTAGCTTTCAAGTTGCACAAACAGTAGTTAATAAACAGTATTTTAAAACGTACCCAATTGGGTACACAAGGAATGAAGAGGTTAAAGCATGAATTTTTTTCTGAAAAACTAGTATAGTGCAAGTTAGTCATTGCTATTTCAGGGTGTGAGGTGTTGACTAGGGAGCAGGGGGTGGGGTAAAAGTTGCATAAACAAAATATAGTAAACAAACAAATCGGTATAAGATCGGTAATCGGATCTCAGACGGCATTAGAAATAAAATAACGCTCGGGCATGGGCAAACTTTCCGGTAACTTTCGCCCGTATCAGATACGGGCAAATGAGTTAAGTGGTTAATTGTGTTTTCGTAAAAAGTGAATTTAAAAAGAAATATTTAAAAAATAGTGTTATAGTTGTTCAACTTTGAACCAGAAAAATAAAATTTCTAAACATTGAAAAAAAAATTTACGCAACATCTTTGGATTTCTATAATTCATGATGGTGCATATATATATAGGCTTGCCATACGTCCCGGTTTGACCGGGACAGTCCCGGTATTTTGCTCTTGTCCCGGTGCCCCGCCCAGTTTCACTAATGTCCCGGAAACGGCTGTAAGATGTAAAAAGCTTCAGTTCCTTGACAAGAAAACGATTAACTCTAGATTTACCAAGACGTTCTCAACCATTTCTAAACTTCCATTTTATACCAAGTTGCTACTAATTATAATAAAACTTTCAGCCACATTTTCTCGTCCTAATCACCGCGTATTAGGAAAAGTCAATACAACTGAAAATTTTGCTTCCTTTAATGTTATGAGTTTGAAAGTGCACGGCGATCGCTTTTAGCTTCATTTCCTTGATAAGAAAACGATTAACGCCAGATTTACCAGGCGGTTTCCAACCATTTCTAAGCTTTCATTTTACACTAAGTTGCTACTAATTATGATAAAACTTTCAGTCACATTAACTTGTCCTATTTACGGTGTATTACAAAAGCCAATGCAATTGGAAATTGCACTATAATTAGGCTTGCCATACGTCACGGTTTGACCGGGACAGTCCCGGTATTTTGTTCTTGTCCCGGTCTCCCGCCTAGTTTTATCAATGTCCCGGAAACGGTTGTAAGATTTAAAAAGAAACTGAATTTATGTTTTTAAGAATCTTTTATGAAGACATTAATTATAATATTTAAGATGACAGAGCATTTATGAGGGAGTCTTCTGCAAGAGAATTGATTGTATGTAAAATACACTTTGGCGTTTTCTTTGCTCTGACTTTTGTGAAAAAGTCAAGCTTAACAAAGACATCTGGAAAAAAGTACAATTCAAGTCAGAAATATGAGTGGGTTGAAAACAAAGAATAACATTGTTAATTTTTTAATTGCTTTTTTAGTTTGGCAAAAATGTTTTTTTTGGTTTTTTCAAATTTTTTTAAAAATTTTTCATTAAAAAGGAAAAAAAATTCTCATTAAAAAGGAAAAACTTGCGAAGCTTAAAAAAAAGGCTTACAACACACCATTTTGCTTTTAATTTTTTTTTAATTTCACCGGACCCCCGGTAGGCCCATCCATATTAATGTGTCCCGGTTTCACTAACCAAAAATATGGCAAGCCTATGCATAGAACAACTTCACGAGTTCCATCAACTTCATAACAGCATTAAAAAATAGTTTCCGCGCAGTGACTTCAAAAAATTACGCTGCATTATACAATTATTTGTGTAGAGTATTGGAAACTTATTTCTTAAAATTAAAACTAAAAAAACTGATTATATAATCTAATAAGCTGAGTTCAGTACTGAAACTTCTAGTTTTTTAATTTTAATAATTAATAATTAATCATTTTTAATAGTTAATATAGTTTCCAAAATGTAATCAGCACCTGTTCCTATTTCGGTCCATTTGTTTTTCAAATTTTGCTCGAAATCTTCAGATACTTAGTGAGAAATAGCACTCACGCTAATCGAAAAAAATGTTTGATTGTTCCTCCCCCTCGAATGGATTCGCGATAAAAGCTAATCAACACAAAATTTCGTTCCATTCCATGCGTTACATTTTGAGTAACAGCGGCCGTAGAAAAAAAAAAAAAACCATATACAGACACACATACAGACAGCCAGACGCACAGACTGCTGGACAGACATTTTCTAAAAATGGTCAAAGTGGATTCAGCACACGTCAAAACGCATAAATCCTTCGAAATTTTTTATGAATCCAATATTTTCTTTTTTTATTGGATGTAGAAAGAAGTAAAAAATAAGCCAAAATGGATTATTCAACAAGCCAAAGCACTTGATGAAATAATCATGAAATGAAAATTTCGGATAGTAAAAGCCCTGATTTTACAGTAGATGCAGATGAGAGTTAGTTCTGAAGTAATCATAAAATTCAAGTGATAATGATGAAATATATGAGTTGCTGTTTGCAGTCAAGAAGCTCAGATAATGTTTTGAAACCAAATGCAATCAACTACATACATTGCTCAAAAAGAAAACCTCAGGAATTATAAATGAGAGCTCATTCATGAAGGCGCATTAAACTCAAGGTCTTTTAATGAAAAATTGCTTAAAGTACATCAATGGGGAACTCTTCGCTTAAGGATTCTTTAAGACATGAGTAATAAATGAGAACTCTGTCATAAATTAGTTTTAAGCCCTAAAAGTCTCTGGATGAAACATTGCTTGAAGGGTATCAATCGAAATGTAACCGATACACTCATTCAGGAGGGTAACTTTGAACCATAGGGATTCACTTTGAACTTCGTCATACTTCTTCTTACATATAAGTGGATTACGATCTGTTTATCAGTTCGCTATAGACTCCCAGGCCGTTTTACCGGCCAGGACCACATTCGGCACGGTTAATGTTTAGGACCCGAGAAACTCATCGTTGCAAAATTGAAAGTTCTGACTCAATTAGTTTTTTTTTTAAATTAATTTTTTAATTTTCCAATGAACAATTTTAATGAACAATGTAACTGTAATGCAGTTGTCATTGATGTAACACATGTCAAATATACTAATAATCAAAACATTTCTCTAGCATTTTGAGTGAGGTATCGCTAGATTTGCAATCTCAGTTAAAAATGAATGTAAACGCGAATTTAATTCAGTCCTTCTTTCTTTGTTTTAATTTATTTATCATCTGAGCTTTTTATATATATATTAAAGTGGCAGTGCTGTTTTTTCCAGTTTCATTAAAACTAATGTTTTGACGATGATTATGTTGGATATAAATAAATATTTGTCACAAAAAATTTGATTAAAGTAAATAATATTTTTATTTCACTGATTATTATAACTTAGACGTTTTTTTTCCGATAAGAATATTTTTTTCCGAAATTATTATATGTGTATTATTTATTCATTAAACTTTACTGTTCTACTTGATAAATATCTCTTTGATTTGATGTGCATTTCCGGTTAGTGGGAGAATTGTATATTTGTTAATATCTAGAACAGCGGTCATTTCGTATGACCGCCGGGCTTACTAGTTTTAGTATATTTGACTTAAAAAAAATAAACAAGTAAATAAAAGTTAAAATAAAAATAATCAAAAATAATAATAATAATAACAATAAAAATAATAAGAAGAGCTAGAAGTTTCAGTGTTGCGCTCAGCTGGCTAAGTTATACAATCAGTTTTCTACTCTTAATTTCACAAAATAAGTTTTTAACACTGCACACAGATAATTGTATAACGCAGTGTAATTGCGAAGTCACTGCTTGGAAGCTATTCGTCAATGCTGTTTTGAAGTTGTTGAAACCATTGAAGATTGTTGAAATTCATGAAGTTGTTCACTATCATAAATTACAGAAATCCTGTGATGTTGTGAAATAACATTTTTGAAATGTCCAGAAATTTTATTTTTCTGGTTCAAAGTTGCACAACTTTAATAATTTTTTTTAAAATATTTCTTTTTAAAATCACTGTTCACAATAACGCAATTAAAATATGAGTGGGGCAATTAAAAATGGAGAAATTGTGTCATTCAACAATTCAACAGTCATTCTGAATGCACTGTTTGGAAGCTATTTTTGAATGCTTGTTTGAAGTTCTTGAAACAGCTGAAGCACGCACAATTTTCCAGAAAAAGAATCTAACTAAAAAGTTTATAGTTCTTGTTCTAATTAATTTACAAACTTTAAACGATTTTCATCGTGTAAAGAAACATCAGAGCTTTCGATTGATATGTCATGTTAATGTGCACAAGAGTTTTTATTTTTTTTGCTCTCATATTAAGGAACTTGTGTCAAAATTTCGTTTAAAATTGGAATAAAAAAAAGGACAAAACCGAATTCTAAAAAATACAGCCCATCAAGTTGTATTTTCATCAGGTATTGATACGTGTGCAAAAATGTTTGGACCTCTGGAAGTGTGTGATAATTAAATTGCAGGATTTAATTACGTACAAGTGAAACTAATAAAAGCGCATAAGTATTAATAAATAAGAAATTGAAGTCAGATTAAAACTTTAATGCATATTGTTTAAGATTCACTAATTTTTCATACGTTCAGTTGCTTCAGTAAATTTTTCAGTTGCTACACTAAAAATTTTGCGTTTACTTGCCATCATTTTTGGTACTGTCAACCCCGCTTAATCGGGTAGCGGATAAAGGAATACCCCGCTTATAAGAATAAAACCTTCCGGAACCGAGTATTTCCTCATTGACGCAACGTTAAAGATCCCGGTTTAATCGAATAATTTCCCCGGATAATCCAATAATACTGGTCTGCTTTTGAAATATTTTTGATAAAAAAAATGATTAAATTTCCAAAATAAATAAGTAAATAAGAACAATTTTTAAATTTTCAAGTTGATCTTTCAGCAATAACTCCAAATGCCAACTAAATTTAAGAGTCACTCGTTCTCTTTCATAATCCCCCCCCCTCCCATCCGCAACTAAACAGAGGTCATTTTAATGTACATTCATAATGTACTTAATTATTTAATTATTTTATTTTCATTTATCTTAGTGTTTAAAAGTTGTTTTCAATAACTTTAATAAATTCTTTTAATTAGATATACTGATTTATTATTACGTTTCGAGGCAATATTATCAGTTCTGTAAGGTAAAGAAAATTTCCCGCATAACCGAATACCCCGATTAATCGAATAAAATATGATGGAACCGACGGTATTCCTTTAAGCGGTGCCGACAGTACCACTGAATACGATTTTTGGTGTTCCGTTGGTGTAAAACTGAAAATTATTTATTTTTGATCGGCCTTAATTTTTTTATGTGTCTGTCTAAAAAAATGCAGACCATAAAATGTTGCTTAGCACATGAAATTTACAAACTCGGTTACATATCGAAATTTCATTGCGATTGCTCATTTCTATGAAAATAGCATCAATGAGTAATCGTAATGAAATTTTGATACGAAAATGAGTTAACAAACTTCATATGCTAAAAAATTCTGCGGTCTAAAATAATGTTAATTTTTAGGAAGTTTACTTTATTTTTTAGACAGGCACTAAAAGCATTTTAAATATATTAATGAATGAATAATTTCAACTTTACACTGAACTGAACACCAAAAATCGTGTCCAGTAACACCAAACGTGGCGGCAAATAAACGCAAAATTTTTCGTGTACTCTTTAAGGCAAAGATATTTGATTTCAATCCTTCTTCGCTTCCTTGTTATTTGCCGCACTTCTGACTATTTTTTAATCAATAATTCATGTTTAACAAATTACTTTTTTGAAAGGAATATCACGTTCTTTTTTGGGTGTATTTTTCCTAAGTATAATATTTCTTCTGTGGAAAAATAATAATTTTTAATCCCATTCATTTACGAATGATTAAGAGGATCTTCTCTTCCAATTAAAATCTGAAATGCAATTCCTGTTTTTCAGTTTTAAGTTTCTCGCAGAGAGCTCTCAGATCGGATATAATATTTAATTAAACCAGTTAAAAGGGATTTTTTCTTTTTTTTCTTTTAGGTCTCTTGTTATTTATGACTCACTGGAAAAAAGATTATAATATGAAATCTGATATTTTTAACTGCTGTTTTTGAATTGTGATTTGTTAGAATAATATGTTCCAGCTCTCATATGTCTGGACTCGCCAATTTCAAGAATTTTTCTTTTTTAATGTATTTTAAGAAGACGGTTTAAAATTTATCTTCAGTTTGTAAAGGGAACTTTGAAATAAACAGATTAAAACTAAAAATTTAACTAAAATCCCTATATTAAAAAATTGGAACTGCCACTGTATTTCCTGCATTAATTTTGCCTCGCTCTTAATGTGTTAAGGGAGTCAGCACCCAAAAGCGTCGAAAAAAACCGAAAAATTGTTTATTGGCTTAAATAGCAAAACACATCTTTGAAAATGTTCCCTGAAAATTTCAAAAAAATTGAAGCAATATTTATTGATTTATCATTGATTTTATAACGGCATGATTTGCCACTTTTTCATTCCGAAACCGCAACTGTGCTGAATATAAGCCACATATTTATTTTTTAAAATAAAATAATCGAGAGGAAGCAATTTTATCGGGACTGCAGCTGAAAAAGAAAAGTTCCTTACTTGAAATTTTGAAAAAGATATTGCAAGCCGAAAAGTTAAAATGCTGCTTTCTCTCGCCTTGTTCTGTTGTGCATTTATCTCAATTAAAATGCAAAGGCTTTTTTAAATTTGTATCTATAGTGTGGATTTTTCCCCCACATGTTCCTGAAACTATACATAAAAAATTTATGCTTTACTTTTTGATAACTTAAGTACTTTTTTCAAAAAAAAAAAAAATATATATATATATATATTTGTAGATTTTTTGAAATTTTCGTTGTTTTTTCTACGTTACTTCAGTTTTTTTTTTTTTTTTTGCTTAAAAGTTTTTGACTTGTAACAAATTCAAAGCTTTAAAGTTTTGCTTTATGACTA
The DNA here is from genome assembly GCA_038502835.1 of Octonoba sinensis. NCBI lineage: Eukaryota > Metazoa > Arthropoda > Arachnida > Araneae > Uloboridae > Octonoba > Octonoba sinensis. Next base: position 104,384,950 of record CM076606.1, on the reverse strand, counting down.
ATGAATCAATAAAAAAATTGAGACTTAACGGCAATTTTTGAAAACATAAGATGCATTTTAAAAAATTGCTAAATTTCGTTTTAAAAAACATAAAATTTTCAAACTATATTTAAAAAGTCCAGTTTTTAATATTAAATTTCTTATAAAGTCATATTACATAACATGGGGCAAAAATTGTAAATAAAAACACCATAGAGAAAAAAAAAGTTTCATGGTGCCGACTCCCCTTAAGGTATAAAAAAATACCTGCAATTATTTACACCTAAATTGATATTTTTATTCCTTTTTTTCCCATAGAAATGACCAATCAGGCTAATAGGCTAATTAGGTTTTAACTGGTTTAATATATTAATTAGTCTAATTAATACATGAATTAGTTTTAAAGCTGCGGTAATGGAAAACCTTAAAGATTAGTTAACGCTCAGAGAATTTGAAATCTTTTTCCAGTATAAACAGAAAATATTAAATTTAAGTATGTATTCATCAGGCACTAGAGCAGCACTATACTACACACTTTAAGATATTAAGTTGTATACAAAATGAATTGAAGTGATAGTTTTGGGCGTGTAATCTAACAACAATGGCAAAGGCCACAAATAAATAAACAAGGAAAAGTACAAGAACACAAATAGACAAATATAAAAACAGACAAATTTAGGAATTATTCGAAATGAGCAGTCTACTCTCCTCATCAATAAAATATATTCTTAAAAACCCAAAAAATCGATTCCTACAGGTTTCGGAATGTGTGGCAGAAATGGCATATAAAAAGAGCTGCCTAATGTAAAGGTGAATCTAAACAGAAGCAACAATAGCTGTAAAGAACTTTGTACCTTACAAAGTTCTTTAAAGCTATTACTCGCTACTATTTGTATTTATTATTGAATTGTTGCAAGTTTTCAATGCTCAGCATGAAGTTCAAAACCAATGTTGCAAAGAATATTCGGTTTATTTTATTATTATTAATATTTCTTTACTGCGCACAAAGCTTTAAAGTAAAAGACCGGGAAAAGATTTGGAAGCATAATTTTGTTGCAGTATAAGGTTAATTTAGAATCGGTAGACGGTAAGCAACCATAAAGAAAAAGAAAGTAAATATAAATTTATACGTAAATAAAATTAGGTAAAATAAGCTTGGTCTGCCTTAAGATAACCAGGTCATTTATCACAAAACAAACAAAGGAAACTAAAAAAAAAATAGGAAGAAGAAAAATTCTTTGTTTACTATTTTGTCGTGAGAACTTTAAAGAACCAGATCTTTTTTTATTACATTAGCAAAAAATCAAAACTAATTTCCTTTTCGTCAAATCGAAGATCTAATACACTACCCGCCTGTTTCTGACTAGGATGAAAAAGCAAACAAAATACAACGAACATATATGCACGCAAACAAAATACAACATAACATAAAAGCTAACAAAATACAACAATCATTTGGTCGAAAGGATCTCCGTATTCCCTTCTTACTTCTCTCAAAGCGAATTGCCTTGACTTAAGAGATAAAGCAAAACATAAAAAAGAATTTCCGCAGTGTTTTACCTTCTTGGCAGTAACGCCACACACTAGTTGATGATGCATTTGCTATCTGACGTTGGAAAAAAAAAAAAAGAAACTGGACCTTCCATCGAGAAAGGGAAGACAACATTGAAACGTGTTCCGATGGTTTCTATGAAGGAAGGGACCGTTCATAAATGATGTCACGCTTTTTAAAAATATATTTGACTCCCCGTCCCCTTTGTCACAAAACGTCACACTTCAACGGACCCTTCGTCCCCCTTTGTCACTAAATGTCACACTTCAACGGACTCCCTATCCCTTTCTGTCACAAAATGTCACACTTCAACGGACTCCCTATCCCCTTATGTCACAAATGTAACACTTCAACGGACTCCCAATCCCCATCTGTCACAAAATGTCACACTTCAACGGAACCCCAACCCCTTTGTCACAAAATGAAACACTTCAACGGACGCCCATACCCCCTTTGACACATGTCATCATATATTACATAGGTATATGTACTTGCTGTGTTGCAGTTCAGAAAAAAAGTATTACGTTATAGATCACGTTTCTTGTTTTGTTTTTGAACTTTTAATAGCATTTAAGAGCCTAACAATAATAATGATAAAATGACTTGTACTTTATTTGTATAAAACGGGATTAAGGTTTACAACCAAAAAGATAATTAGTATGAAATAGTAAAAAATTATTAATTGTTTAAATTCTGAAAAAATGAACCGCTCTATTTTATCTGAAAAGTGTAAATGCCTAACAAGATTTCCTTTTAAACTATTAAATTGAAGTAAATTTAGGCTTTAATCAGCATCGGTGCTTTCGAAACAAAACAAAATCAGATTTTAAAATCAAATTGAAAATCTAAAAAAGTTTTTGAATAAATTTAATTTGCGCATTTCAAATCTTTTTATAGAAACTAAAACGTATATAACCCCTTCCCACCCCTTGTCACAAACTTTCACAATTTTTCGAAACTTCCCCGCGAAGAGTGACATTATTTATGAATGACCACAAAAGGAAGACAACATTGAAGTGTGTTCTGTCAGTTTTCAATGAGGAAAGATGCCAGGGGACCGTACAATAAATGATGTCACACTTTTTTTCAACATATTTTACCCTTTGTCACAAAATGTCACACCTTATCATAATCCTGCGGCGGCGGGAGTAGAAGAGCGCCGATGTAGCTATGCATGTCGTAAGAGGCGACTAAAATAGCACTATCCGATTCGGGTGACGTAAGGCTTGCTTTGTAGCATGACTATGGCCCCGGATCGGTAAAGCAGGTAGGCAAAGCTCTGTCAGCCCAGCCCTTTATGGCTGGTGCTGGTCTGTCAACTGTCAGAGAGTTTGTGGGAGGTTCGAAGGAGGACAGCGCCACGGTCGCACCCCCTCATACTGGGGGGTAGTCTGAGATAACCGAAAAGGTTCAGTCAGTATGGCCGTGGTTTGCATTGAGCATCCCCCTTTGTCACATGCCACACTATATTACGCAAGCTCTAGTACTTGCAGTTCAGAAAGAAAGCACTGCGTTCTGGATCACGTTTCTAATTTCAATTTTGAATTTTTAATGACATTTGTGAGCATAACAATAATAATGTTTACAAATGCACTTTCTTTGTATAAAACGAGGTTGAGGTTTACAACGCAAAAGATAATTAGTATACAACAGCGGTTCCCAATCTTCCTTTTCCGCGTACCACCTTTTTTCTTGCAAACCATTTGCGTACCACTGCGAATAGGGATCATTCATAAATGGTGTCACGCTTCGAGGGGGGGAGGGGGGTTCGTGAAATTGTGACAAAGTGTGACAAGGGGAGGGAAGGGGGTAACAAGAAGTGTGACATCATGCATTATGCAACATAGCGTGACGCGTGACAAAGGAGGGGGGGGGGGTCAAATATATGGGAAAAAGCGTGACGTCATTTATGAACGGCTTCAAACTAGATTTCAATTGTTCTTTTATATTAATACCTTTTAAATATTATATTATATGCTAATTGTTTTTATTGTAAAATTTAATTTTATTTTACACAAATTAAATGGACAAATAGTTATTGTTCTTATGCTCATAAATGTCATAAAAGTTCAAAAATAAAATTGTAAATATGATTTGTAAGGTAGTGCTTTGTTTCTAAACTAATACAGCGTGACATGTGGCAAAGGGGAGGAGGGGGGTCAAATATATTGAAAAAAAGTGTGACATCATTTATGAACGACCCCATATAGCTTTATTAAATACGATAGAATACTAATAGATTATAGAAAAATTAGCTAATTCCCCGCAGAACATCTGCGGGCTATAACCATTTCAAAGAAACCAAACACATCCAAAACACATTAGAAATAAGCCTCCAAGTACAAAATACATGTAAAAAGTTTAAAATTTTTTGGCTTGCACACGTACCACCTGGAGAGGCTTCGCGTACCACTAGTGGTACGCGTACCACAGTTTGGGAACCGCTGGTATAGAACATTAAAATATATTGATTTTTCGAATTCTAAAAAAAATGACCCGTTCAATTTTATCTTAAAAGTGCAAATGCATCAGAAAATTTCCTTTTAAACTTTTAACAAGAAGCAAATTTAATTTGCTGATTTTAAATGTTTTTATAGAAACCAAAATGAGTAATGTCACTCTTCTTGTTACCCCCTCCCCTTGTCACAAACTGTCGCAATTTCTCGAACCCCTCGAAGCGTTACATCATTTATGAATGACCCCCAGGATTCAACTTGAAAAGTTGAAAAATTTTCTTTTATGCACCTCCCCTGACTGTGATCAGCTCTCTTTTTAATTGGGACATTCCAAATATAAGTGTAACTGATTCCTAATATTCCTTATTGCGATAGCGAACTTAGCGGCTTCGTTAAGTTGTCCTGGAAAGTTGCTCTGCGTCAATTTGTTATCTAAAATGCGTTTCTTTTTAGGTTATCTGTAACTTGAGGTTTAAAGAACTGCACAAAATTGCTTTGTTTCAATGTGTTTTACTGCTGTTTTTATTTTCCCTCTGGACATATATGTTTCAGAAATTTTGAGCGACATGAAATCAACTTTTCTTCTTATCTTTCTTTCCTTTTCTCTTCTTTTTTTTTTTTTTTTTTTCATTAAATGAAGACTGACAGTCAAACATTTTTTGTATATTTCCGCGACAGTCAAACATTTTTTGTATATTTCCGCGATAGTCAAACATTTTTTGTATATTTCCACGACAGTCAAACATTTTTTTGTATATTTCTGCGACAGTCAAACATTTTTTGTATATTTCCGCTACAGTCAAACATTTTTTGTATATTTCCGCGACAGTAAACATTTTTTGTATATTTCCGCGACAATCCAACATTTTTTGCATATTTCCGCAACCACAATACGGATTCCAGGCTGCTACACTCATCGGCTTTAGACGAAGTAAAAATGTGATGTTCATTTTTTTAATTTATTTATTTATCTTTTATTTATATATTTTTTTCTTTTTTTTTTTTGAAAGTTTAAGTTTTTTAAAAACTATTATGCATAAACCTAAAGTAAGATTTTTGGAACTAGGTTAAACAATTCTCAATTTATTTCTTTATTTATTAATTGTTATGATATATAATTGAGATCATTCATAAATGATGTCACGCTTCGAGGAGGGAGGGGGTTCGTAAAATTGTGACAAAATGTGACAAGGAGAGGAGAGGGGGCAACAAGAAGTGTGACATCATGCATTGCGCAACATAGCGTGACATGTGACAAAGGGGGGAGGGGGGTCAAATAGATGGGAGAAAAACGTGACAGCATTTATGAACGGCCCCATATATTTATTTGTATATTCTTTTTATTGCTTGATAAATATAAAAAAACCTAGCAATACCTGCAAGCTGCTGCTACTGAAATGATTCTTTACAGAAAATGAATAATTTCAATTTCAATTTTCGGTACTTTTCCGTTTCGGAACGACTGGCGATGGTTTTTTTTTTTTTCTTTTTTGCCAAATCAATTACGCCAATCATGCAAGAGTATTTAAACGTCGCCAGCGGCAACTCAGAATGGTATAGCAGTGTGATTTGATGAAAACAAATTAACCAAAGTTACCCAATTTTTATTCTCATCATCAAAACAATAGTACTTGCGCACAAACAAAATGCTCCCACATAGCATACATAAACAAGTTCCGTCAAGACCTATACGAGCCTGCTTTTCCGTGTACCAAGATTAATTGTGTAGATGTAGCTATCTGTCTCCCTTTTTCTCCTTCAGCTTAAATTATTAATTGTTTTAAATAAACCTTTACAACAGTTGATATACTTAATCATAATAAATCGCCTTTAACGAAAAAGAATGTCCTCTCACACTCTTCGGCTTTATATTTGAGTAATTTCTTATATGTCCATATTTTAATCAGAGAATTTTTAAGATTAATAAGATGTTTCCAGTATGAATGCTAAAAAAACACTACCGTAAAATAAATGAATAAAAAAAAGACATTTCTTTATAAAATACGATAATAAGGTTTAAATGTTAAGCAGAATGTCTAAAGCCATCAAACAAAAAAACTAAAAGAAGTTGTAGTTTTTAATCGTCGTCAAGGAGAAAAAGAAAAGTCAAAATTAAAAATAAAACATGAATAAAAACTTCATCTCAATAATAATTAGCATCAAAAATCTTCTGCAGCTCCTGATTTTGAGTGAAGAAATAGCTCTTCTATTTCTCTTCACTTCGACTCAGTCAACCAGTCTATAAATTGACTGGTAAGTGTACGAAAAAAAACTTTCAGTTATCATTATTATTACTTTAAACTTCTTTACGCACTCATTTATTTTCTTATTTATTTATGCATTCTTTTAACTCATTTATTCGCTCATTTTTTTATTTCTTCATGTGTTCATTCATTCATTTAATCACTCATTTAAAATCATGCTTTAAAAATCCAGATCAAAAAGTTTCATGGAAAAATGGGTTCATTTATTTGTGGACTTGTTTGTACATGTTCTACATCACGAGTGATAAATTCTGCTCCTGGTAAATCTGTCTGCTAGAGCCCATTTTATGTAGGATTCATACTCTCCCGTAGGCCCGAACGTTAAGTTTTTTGAACTCTTCAAAATTGATTAAAAAATTGTCCAAAAGCTAAAACTCTGAGATCTTTCGAATGAAAAAAGTTTTATTCGAATTGCTATATTCATTTCAAAGTTTTTAACGGTCAGAGACAGACAACTTTTTCCGTTTCAAAACGCTAGTTTCAAATTTTTTATCCATTTTAAAATCATCTTCAACCGATAAAATGTGTGTCGTCTAAAGCAGCGGTTCCCAATCTTTTTTTTTCGCGTACCGCCATTTTTCTTGCGAACCATTTTGCGTGCCACTGCTATATAAATTAATTTTATAGAATAGAACAGCGATTTCCAAACAGTGGTACGCGTACCACTAGTGGTTCACGAAGCCTCTCTAGGTGGTACGCGTGCACGCAAAAAAATCTATCTATAATCTGTAGATCTTCTATTTTATAAAATTAAACTATATAGCAATGGCACGCAAAATGGTTCGCAAGAAAAATGGTGGTACGCGAGAAAAAGAAAAGATTGGGAACCGCTAGAATAGAAGATCAACAGATTATAGACAGATTTTTTTGCCTGCACGCGTACCACCTAGAGAGGCTTCGCGTACCACTAGTGGTACGCGTACCACAGTTTGAGAACCGATGGTCTAAAGTATGTTAGATTTACGTAATAACAAATAGCGAAAAAAAAGAAGATAGAAAATTGGCCCAAATAAAATTTGCAATTAAATTGTTTTAATGTAAGTAAAATGCAATTGAAGAGTCCACTGGAAAAACGACCTAAATCACATGCTACTTTTTGAAATTTGCTTTATGGTTTACTATGAATATAAATTATGTATTATAAATATATGGAGAATAAATTTGAATTTGGGTGTTACGGAAAAGTAGGCTCATATAGTTAAAAGTATCATTTATGTTATAAAATAAGTCGACAGGGTGGCGTAGTGGTAAGACGCAGGTCTCGTATGCCCAAGATCGCAGGTTCAAACCTGGCCCAAGTCGGTGGATTTTCAAGATGCAGAAAATCGTCTGCGTCCATGTCGTATGATTATGCGGCAAGTTAAAGATCCCTTGAGTATCCGTTTGGCATGGATACTCTCGGCTAAATTAAATTCCTAGTGCAGATTGCATCAACGAGAGCTCAGGTGCCCCATCTAGGGGAAACTAAGCGTCAAAAAAAGTTGCGGCAATGGTACCACACTCATTGTGGTGCCGCTGAAAGAGTTGGTACCAATCTCTGGGGACGCACTAGGTCTGCAATGGTTGATGACCAATACTGCAGCCCCATTTGAAAGAAAAAAAAATTTTATAAAATAATTGAATAAAACATAAAGCAACAGTGGACCCTTCAATTTTAAGATATGCTTTACTTATACTAATTTCATCAACAATCAATATCGCAGACGGGCAGTTTTAGGAAAAGAACAAACCCGAAATGAGGTCAAGAAATTCGAGCACCTTCAACGGCAAAACTGTTCTTAAGTGTTTTATCTTTTTCTTTTTTCTGGTAGTGAGTAATTAAGCTTTTAAGGAAATGTGATAAAATGAAAGTAGACATGTAGTGATAGGAATATACGGAGATGAATATAAAAGTAAAATCATCACGAAATAAACTGAATTAATCCGTATAAAAATATGCATTTTCATTTTGTGCCGTTAGTTACATGAAGTTAAGACTTTTTTCCCCCAAGCTTTTAGATAATTAGAGAAGTGCAAATTAAAGTTTCAAGGATAAGAGCAAAACAGCTAAGTAGAATAGAGTTGACTAAATGTTTTGACTAGACTAGAAAGACAAAATGTTTTGAGGTCAGACAGAAATAACGACACACAAATTTTTCATAACCTACTTCCAATTTTTTTAAAGAACATTTATTTAATTATTTAATTTATTTGCGGATTTCTTTTTCTTTTTAATGACCATTTTTACGATACACCTTGTCTACATTTTTTCTTTTAGAGGAATTGTGACCGTTTGTGACGACGAGAGGGGAAGGGGGAGCAAGAAGTGTGACATCACACATTAAAGAAAACACTTATAATCAATAGAATAAATATTTACTTATATAATTTATTTCCTTATTTTGTTTTGTATTATCACCGATTTCATTTTGTATGGAAGACAACGATGTTTAAGGTTTAAATTAATTTCTAACAAAATTTATTTTTAAGGGGAAAGCTTCTTTGGTGTTTATACATTTAAGACAAAATAGCACAGGAAATTTTTACAGAGTTAGAACAATTAGTATTTAAAATTTTTTTTTTTTGTAAAACTTAATCTTATTTTATGCAAGTTGAATAAGCACATAACGGGTCATTCATAAATAATGTCACGCTTCAAGGGGGAGGGGGAGAGGTTCAAGAAAGTGTGACAGTTTGTGACAAGGGGAGAGGAATGGTAACAAGAAGTGTGACATCGTATATTTTGATTTCTATAAAATTGTTTAAAATTTCTATGAAAACGTTAAAATATATTGATTGTTCGAATTCTAAAAAAATGACCCATTCAATTTTATCTTAAAAGTGTAAATGCCTCAGAAAATTTCTTTTCGGACAACTTTTAGCCAATTGCCAGAAGCAAATTAGCCAAAATTAGACATTTTCTGTAAACTCGGTTGTTGTGGTTGCTCTGGTTGTTGTTATAATGCCAATATTATTAAAATCAGCAAATTAAACCTATTTTATGATAATGTAATACAGCGTGACATGTGACAAAGGGGGGAGGGGGTCAAATATATTGAAAAAAAGTGTGACATCGTTTATGAACGGTCCCTAATCATTATTATTGTTATACTCACGTTTCGTCGGGGGTATGGGCGCCCCAATATATGTGTTACTGGGGTCAAGAACAATGACTTTCGTTTTCAGATGTGCTATTGAATCAGGACAAATCTTATTATCTCCATTTCCCGCTGGATACATTAAAACAATTCAGCGATGGCCGTCAAATAACTGCCACTTTAAAGATAAAATTCTTCGATGAAGAAATGCCCATCCTTCATAAATCTGTTAAGAGGAGCCATCACGCTGTTTATGCAGTAATTACACTATCACAGCACGTCCGGAAAATAGCCCAAAATGCGTAAAAAGAAAATGTCGGTGGCTACAGAAAGTCAAGCTACGTCACTTCTATTTCTCTCCTCTCTCTCTCTTTATTATATTTTGTTTCATTTTATTCAGCATTTTGGGCAGGGTTGCCAGATTTTTAGGACGACTTTTAGCCAATTGCCAGAAGCAAATTGCCAAAATTAGCTATTTTTGTAAACTCGGCTGTTGTTGCTGTTAATGCTCTGGTTGTTGTTATAATGCCAATTATCGGATATCCGGTGTCTCGTCGGATGGTTTTGTACCGGGTATCCGGCTCGGGTGTTTAAAACCTATGTTTTGGGCAGGTTTGCCAGATTTTACGGACGACTTTTAGCCAATTGCCAGAAGCAAATTAGCCAAAATTAGCTATTTTCTGTAAACTCGGTTGTTGTTGTTGTTATTGCTCTGGTTGTTGTTATAGTGCCAATTATCGGATATCCGGTGTCTCGTCGGATGGATTTGTACCGGGTATCCGACTCGGGTGTTTGAAACCTATGTTTTGGGCAGGTTTGCCAGATTTTTCGGACGACTTTTAGCCAATTGCCAGAAGCAAATTAGCCAAAATTAGCTATTTTCTGTAAACTCGGCTGTTGTTGCTGTTAATGCTCTGGTTGTTGTTATAATGCCAATTATCGGATATCCGGTGTCTCGTCGGATGGTTTTGTACCGGGTATCCGGCTCGGGTGTTTAAAACCTATGTTTTGGGCAGGTTTGCCAGATTTTACGGACGACTTTTAGCCAATTGCTAGAAGCAAATTAGCCAAAATTAGCTATTTTCTGTAAACTCGGTTGTTGTTGTTGTTATTGCTCTGGTTGTTGTTATAGTGCCAATTATCGGATATCCGGTGTCTCGTCGGATGGATTTGTACCGGGTATCCGACTCGGGTGTTTGAAACCTATGTTTTGGGCAGGTTTGCCAGATTTTTCGGACGACTTTTAGCCAATTGCCAGAAGCAAATTAGCCGAAATTAGATATTTTCTCTAAAAATATCTAATTTTGACTCGGTTGTTGTTATAACGTATCATTGTTTAAGCTCGGCTGTTGTTGTTGTTATTGCTCTGGTTGTTGTTATAATGCCAATTATCGGATATCCGATATCTCGTCGGATGGATTTGCACCAGATATTCGCTCGGGTATTTAAAACCTTTGTCTTCTATGCATATTTTAAAGCACTCCACAGCTTCTTAACACTTACAAGTTTTCCACTTTACATGTATTTTCAAAACATAAACCGGATATCCGGTGCCTTCTGAAAGGGAGAACCGTTCCGGCTCGTCCACCCTCATCGGTGCGGCCTGTTTATATGATAAGCATGTAGATATCAAAGCAAGCAAATCTTGGTTAAATAATGAAAAAACAGATAATAAAATTTAATGAGGGAAACTAAATTTAAAATTAGCCAATACTATCCAGAATTGTTGTGGCTAGTAATTGAAAATACTTTTATTCAGCAGCATCTTAAACTTAAACTAGCCATAATAGCTAATGTTAGCCACATCTGGCAACCCTGATTTTGGGTTTCATTTCTGAATGCTCTTTTGTAATGAAACCTCTAGTATTTTTTTTTCGAAGTATAGGAAAAGATAAAGATGACTTTTTTAAACTTCGCGAATATTTGAAGTATCCCTAAAAGTTTATCATATGAAAATATCTTTGTAATTTAGTGATAGATTGTGGAAGAACAATTTTATTCTGAACGGATTTCGGAAAATAAATAAGCAAAATAAAATAAAATGAAGATAATAAAATAAATGAAATAAAACAAAATATCTTCTTTTTATAGTGCATAAAAGAATTCAATTATGCAATTCAGGGACCAGCAGATACAGGTCTAAAGCTTAAAAAATGTGTTTGTGGGAAACCAAATTCAAAATTAAGCGATATGTAAAATATTGTCCTGTGCAAATGTCAGGGAACACTATATTCCTCAATAGGATTAAATTAATTTGAGATTAAAAAAATAATAATATATAGATTTAAAAAAAAACCTTTTTCTTTGTTTAAGATGTATTGTTTAGGAAGCGTGTCACCCATTTATACCAACACTAATTAGTAGAAACCGCTTTATGATTTGCCGCCCTTTTTTTTTAACAATTTCCTAGCATGAAATTCAACTAATACATTAGAATCCTAATTTTCATCAAGTAATTGTCCCGATATATGCATATTAAGCCTTCGGTCAAGCCTTCATATTTGAGTTCAAAAAATCACATATACAATAAAAGACTTAATAAAGAGGTTGTCCAAAGGGGGGTTTCATCAACAAAGGGAACACCTCTCTTAATATTATTAGTAAGCTTCTTTATTCCCCTTTTAGTATTATTAGTAAACACCTTTATGCCCCTTTCAGTGTTAAGTATGTTTCTAAAACGTATTTCTGTTTCTTCACTTCACGTAATTTTCGACTAATGATAATATCAATATTGATAAAGCTGAAATGTAAAGCTAGGTGGGGCTCTCAGTTTCAATATTTGTCTTTCCCTGTATTGTTCTATAGTTCCAAAAGGGGTTAGACTTGTACCAAAATGTCTCCTCTACACGCAAAAATAAATAAATTAACAGATAACAAGAAGAATAAATTTATAAGTAAATAAAACATTTTTCGATGAAGATTTAGGCACCAAATCTATTCTTTTCTTTTTTCCTTAATCTTTATTTATTTAATTTTTTCCCCCTTCTTTCTTTCGTTTTTGTAAACACTTGTTTGGAAAGTTTTCCCATACAGATTGTCACACTTAGAGAGGGGAGGAGAGGGTGCGTGGAATTGTGGCAAGGGGGAGGGGAAGGGGTTACAAGCAGTGTGAATCGTAAAATTCAAAGAAAAATCTGTCTGGTACACTTGAGGAAAAGTTCCTTACAAAATGAGGTGTGCTTTAACAGCATGCAAACCCTGTTATAGTAAAAACTAATGCAAAAAGTAATTGAGAATCTCTGATTCAAGTCCACTTTTTTTCCTGTGTTTTTTTTTTCTTTAATTTGGTCGAAATCTTGAGCAGTTGAACAACCAGCCTTGAATTCTCTTTCCACATTTGAGTTGTATCACGTGGTTGATGAGGTTTAAATTACTATTATAAATAGCCGAAGGTCGTTTGAAGTCTATCTCATTTGTAAGGTGATTTTCCACTTCTTGAAACTTTCGGGCGGTAGTGTTAAATTATATGCATTTGAGAAAGACGCTTTCCATGTGTTCCGACGACATGTCCGCTTTCCATGTGTCTTTTACAAATTATACGAGACACATGCGTTTTTTCTTTCTTTTTTACTTTTATTTTCTTTTATTTGTTTATTTATTTTTTTTTCCTAAGTAATCAAAGCATCATAATTATCGAAACGAAGTGTTGTAATGTCAAAAACAGAACCACTTTGCACTATGTGATAATAAAATGAAATGGTCGGGGCTCCTCTGGTCATATATATAAATTCTAATTATTGAGTCATAGTAGAACGAAGATTGGAAAAAATATTTTACTCAAATCCAGATGGTCCAGCTTTTAATTTGATGAATTATGCAATTCTTCCTTTTTTACATTTGAAAAAAAGAAAAAAGAGAAAGTTAGCTACTATTCAGTGCCAGATTGTAATATAACAAGTTATTATTTACAGTATAACTAGTATTCAGGGGGATATGCAATACAAGGATGAAATTTTAAATAAAGAAAATTAGAACTATAATCCGATAAAATATAAAAATGTTTTTGACTGATAATTTTTTTGATATAATTACGTTTAGCCTACATTGCAAATATATGAACATGCTGAAATGTTTAAATATTGGTGATGAGGACAATTTAAAGTAATATTAACATTTCATGAAGTAGCATTGCTTCACGTTGTGATAAAAAGTGGCTTTTTGTTTGATTTTGTGCGGTGACGGGTTTTTTCATAAAATCTCTTATAATTTTTTCCCCGACAGTGCATCGTTTATTCAGTGTGAAAATATTTTTCAAGTTTTCATAATTTTTTTATTGGAAAATTTGATGTTATTTTATTTAGCACGAGAACAGAATTCGTACAGTGAAACCTGTAGAAGTTGACCACTTGCGGCGGAGCTCTTTAGTGGTCAACTTATAGAGGGTGCAGATTATTTTTGTCATTTCTTACTCTATGCATTTATTTATTTGTAACTAATTAAAGATAAATATCTTATTAATTACGTAAGTTATTTAAATGATAGTAAAAGTATAAAATGGTCAAAATACGTAATTTTTTAAAATGGCCACATCAAATAGAAGAGCGGAGGAGAAACCTATTTAACGAATAAAGAGTGCTCACAGTAGTTTTCCCATATGGGGTCAACTAACAAAGAAGTTTAGGTAAACTTTATATTGATGTTTTATCCATCTAGACAAATACTGGTCTAACATTATAGCATAAAAATTATCCTGGAGAAATTATTATTATTATTTTTTTTAATCTGAAAAAATAGATAAAAAAATAAATATAGTAATAATTAACTGGTAAAATTGCGAAGGGTTTTTTTTATAATACTCCCACCCAAATTTGGTGTATATAAATAGGACAATATAGACAGGTGGTCAGCTTACAAAGGTGATCAACTTTACAGGTTTTACTGTACTTTCGAAAAACTTCTGCTTGGTGCATATACGTATGAAGGTATTATTTTAACACTAAAGAAATTATTATTAATGCTAGTTAACTCTTATTTGTTTTATAGATTAAAAATTAATATTTATTCAAAATATGAATCATTTTTGCACTGTTATGTGAAAATAGATTTAAAAGAGTATTTGCAAAACTCGGTTCATGCTTATTTGCATAAAAACTTCATTTTCCAATTGATCAACTCATGTGAACTGTAAACTTCGTCTAATTTTAAATTTCAAGCGTAAATGTCCATAAAATTCTTTTAGAAAAAATAAAGGCAGCTAAATATTGTTACTTATTTTAAAATTTAAACATTGATTTCTAACTGTTTTATAATAAAATAGATTAAAAGTCAATTATTTGTGTACTGGCACGTAAATCTTTACATTATGGCAAAAATTCTTCTACTTTATACGACTCAACTCTAAAGCATCAATAAAGAGTCCGCATGAACAATTTTGTTGATTGAGAAATATATATATATTTTTAAAATTATTGTTTGGAAAATAATTAAATACTGCTAGGAGTTAATGATACTGGGGGGCTGTGGCATAGCGCCCCATACATTCCTCCGCCGGTCCCCCTAAACGCGTGTAAAGTTTTGTATCCGGTCTGGGTTGAGAGAGCCTGATAAGAGAGGATTCGATTCTGTTTCTTTCCGGTCATTTTCTCGCTGCCCCCTTGACATTCTCACGGCCATGTCCGTTCCCCACTCTGCCCTTCCACATTCCGACACCAGCAAGGCCGTAGCCAGAATTTTTTTTTCTGGGGGGACGGAGCACTGACTGCTTTGAAACACTTATGTTGCGAAAAGTTTCAGGGAAGAACCCCATTGTGAAGAAAAAAGGAAACAAATCAGTGGGGACCAATTGTAATTAAGATCATAAAAACATATGTATTAAAAGTGTGCAATGTCCCTGTTTTGTCCGACCAGGCTGGACAAAACCGGGAACTGAAAAGAATAGTTAAATACACATTAATATCTAACAGCAAAACTATTTACTAAACAAATACTTACAGAATATCACATATAAAACTTACTGAATTTGAAACTATATCAAATCTACAATAAAATTGCTTTCAGTTATACCCTAGGAGTTTTTAAACATTTCAGGCACAAAAATCACAAATGAAAGTTTAATAATGAAAGTATAATTTTTATAATGAAAGTTATGAATATTGTACATAAATATGACTATTCAACAAGCCAATAGATGACCAGGTGCTACCCGGTTTTGTCCGACCACACCATTTTGAATAAATTTTGCTCTAGCGTTGTTCAAACAACTCATAGGCACCAATATAAAACGTTAAAATAACAAGTAAATAGTGGGCTAAGAGATGTTGCACTCATCTAAACTAAATCCTTAGGTATTTAGAATTGGGAGCGCAAAATCTTCGAAGCCGAATTCTTATACTTTTACAGAGAATATTTTAGCGAATCACTACTTCAAAACAGGTGATTTACGCGACTTAACCTCACTGGACACTGTTATGGGTCTCGCCTGTAAATAATTCTACAAAGTTCCGCTAAGTATAAAAACAAATGAAGTGATATCAAACCTAAATCGCTGTTTTGTCCAACACCCGGTTTTGTCCGACTCTCCCCTACACCAAAAATGAATAATTTTTAACTTTACAGCAACTGAACACCAAAAATCTTGTTTAGTAACACCAAAAATGAATAATTTTCAACTTTACACCAACTGAACACCAAAAATCTTGTTCAGTAACACCAAAAATGAATAATTTTCAACTTTACACCAACTGAACACCAAAAATCTTGCTCAGTAACTCCAAAAATGAATAATTTTCAACTTTACACCAACTGAACACCAAAAATCTTGTTCAGTAACACCAAAAATGAATAATTTCCAACTTTACGCCAACTGAACACCAAAAATGAATAATTTTCAACTTTACGCCAACTGAACACCAAAAATCTTGCTCAGTAACGCCAAAAATGGTGGCAACTAGACGCAAAATTTTTACAGTGTACGGAAAAATGTCATTAGGCAACTGCCTAAAAAACTTTCCTTTGTACTAAAGCTAGTGTTTCCATCGCATGTGTTTAGCTGTTAATTTCAGTGTTTATTCCACTTTCCCCCAAGGACTCGAATCACGAGTCGCTCGCCGCACTTTCAACAAACACGCCCATTGTCCTTATGTCTCCTCTTGAACAAACCAATGTCGTAATTATGATAATGTGGGGGTGTTCTTAAGCCGAAGAGAAAGTTCCGACTGCGTGGAAAAACTGATCTTTTTATTTACCATGCAGTTTTCTTATTTATACATCTCTTCATAATGGCAATCTCCTAATGTCGCTTGCATGGATTGGATTAAAGCTTTTTTCATTTTCCTGGCTTCTCGTTCTTTTCGATTCTACAATGAAGATAGTGTAAGTTGACCACCTTGGTGCAGCTCTTTAGAGGTCAACTTAGACAGGCGGTCAACCTGCAGAGGGTGGAGATTTTTTTTTACCACTTCTTACACTGTGCATTTATTATAGCTTCATACACCACTTTAAAATAGTAATTAGGTTTTTTCCCCACAATTCTTTAAACTATCCTTAGAGAAATGTAACCTGAATGACTTACAATATATCCTACACAACTTTAAAAGTAAAGTACTTAGTTAATAAAGATAAATATCTTATTAATGATGTAAATTATATGATAGTAAAAATTTCCTAAAAATGCATGAGTTTTCAAAATGGGCGACATCAGATAAAAGAAAAAAGCAGAAACTTATTTAAAAAACAGAAGAGTGCTCACAGTAGTTTTCCCATATGGTTAACTTTCAAAGAAGTTTAGGAAAACTTCTTTGTAAGTTGTGTTTTCTCTCTCCCCTATTGATGTTTCATCTATCCAGACGAATACTGGTGTAACATAATAGCATAAAAAATATTCTGCAGAAGTTGTTTTAGTTTTTTTTTAAAAATCTTCCCTTGCAAAATATAGATAAACAAATAAATATACTAATAATTAAGCGGTCAACTTTCAAGCAAAGGTTTTTTATAATACTCTCACCCAAATTCAGCGTACATAAATGGTCAACATAGACGGGTGGTCAACTTAGGCAGTCAAGTTACAAAGATTTCTCTACATTATATAATATAAGACTGATTCCGCCTGACAAAAGTGGTGAACTTAGACAGGTGGTCAAGTTTACAGGTTTCACTGAACATGATTTTCACAGCGACCGGGATGAATCGCCAAATTTGGTGCACCTTGATTTTAACGGCGATGGGGTATAAATAGCCAAATTACATTTAAAAAAAAACATTCAAAACTGAGGAGCAACCATACACACTTTAACTCTCGGTTTGCATCGAAGGAAATAATACTGTTTTTTGCTCCAATTCAAACCGTCTTTTCTTTGATTTTCTACAGTTTGATTGATTTAAAATACACTGACAACGAATTTCGATTTCAGACGTCTCTCTGATTTTTTTCTGCTTCTCTTGTTGATATTTTGATCATTCCATGAAATAATATTCCAAATTCTTTGCGATAAAAAATGAGTGGAAATTATAACCAAAGTAAGTGAAACACAAGACAACTAACTATTAAGAAGGCTGATTTGAGGTAATGATTTGACGGTTGATTTTTCAAGATCAAAATCTAGTGAACCTGTGCCGTTAATAATAGTGTTATTTATAACCACATTTCATCAATTCTTTCAAATGTCTACCAGTATATTTTAAAACAGAATTTATACATGAATTAAAACGCTAGTAAATAGTGAGTTTCGATTAAGAATGGCAAGCTATTTTCTATGAAGTGCGTGTGCAGCGATGGTATCGCATCCACCGCACACACAAAAGCAAACAATTTTACTAGAGTTTGAGCCGTTAGCTGTTCTAGTGAAAGACCAATTGAATTACCGTCTTCAAGGGAAAAACATGTAAAATTATTTTATCAATAAAATGACTAATATTTGGCATGTCGAATTCCTCTGGAAAGAAGAAAATTTCGAGGTTTCCATGAAATCATAAGAAAGAATAACGTGAATAAAACATTGCATGCACCTATTTCGGGGTTACAAATATACCTCTTTTTGAAAGCGAAAAGTTTCGAATTTCCCTATACTAAGAAGCATCCACAATATAAAGTCTTCATTTCCTGCTGAACTGATCGTTCCTTACATACGGGTGTCCACAAGTATGTGAATATCTCTAGACTACAAAGAAAAAGTAATTCTAGACAAACTTACTGCTGTTTTGTAAAAATTCAGAATTGGGATGCTTCAATCTCTTGGAATCAGAAACCCTTCGTTGAAAATTTTTCAATTATTGTAGAGAACTTTCTGGAGGGAACGCTAATGTAAAACTCGAACACTTCCAAATTCGAACGGCAGTTTTACAATTATTTACTTTGAAAGTTAACAATCCCCCCCCCCCCCCTCAGTTTGAGCTTTCCAGAGTTCAATTTTTTATGAATCAGTTTGTATTTTGAATACAACAAGATAAACCTGTATATTTATTTATAACGGAACCGCTTTCTCGCAAACGATTCTTTCAAAAAATCCAATTTAAACTTCAAAATTTCAACGGCCGCTTTCTGAACCCGCAACACCAACAAGGAATTAAATCAAAATTTTGAAGAAAAAAAAACATTATTTGGGGCAAGTCTTAATCTCTTCAGACCCCAGAACAAAGCAGAAACAATTTCGACGCAATTTTTTGGTTCTCTGGTTTTAAAAATGGTTACTAAACAAAATAATTAATAATAAAAAAATTTAAAATTTTAAATAATAATTAGTTTAAATAATAATTAATGCCCAATTTCCATGTTTTCATGCATAACGAAGTAAAGTATCTGTTGATTATTTTCAAAAACAATCGGGTGTTTTAGCTTTCAAATTCCACAAACAGTAGTTAATAAACAATATTTTAAAATGTACCCTATTGGGTACACTTGGAATGAAGTGAATTTCGCTTTTTGCGATCATTCGATCGAAAAAAGCGAAATTTAAAAGTTCATAACTATTTACAAACGAATCTTTCACAACCACTTTAGTTTTACGAAAGTGTAGATATGTAATGAACTGAAGGTACTTATCGGCTAATAATAAGCTCGAAAAATAAATGTTTTTTTTTTCTTTTTTTTTTCTAAGATTTTTTTTTTTTTTGCAATGTGAGAGTGTATTTTAATGGAACTGTCAAGGATTAGGTGGTTTTCAAAGTTTCAAGGTGGTGATTCACGCATGATTTTTTTAATCGCAATTTTTTTTTTGACCACTTCCTTCTCGTTCCCGTCAAAATCACGGGCTGTAATGTTCCAAAGTAGCGTACCAAAACATTTAAAAGAATCCTCTCCTTAATTTCAGAAACTTATTTATTTCTTGCCTTACATACTAGATGATAGTATCAAACTATTTGTAGTATAATTAACGAATAAACAGATTTTTAATGTTTTTTTGGAAAAAAATTGGCGCTTTGTTTTTGTGTTCATGAAAATTATGCGACCGTTAATTTCGTCACCTCTGACAACCGCTAAGGTTGCCTTTACTGCACTGCAAAAAATTTTGATGTTCAGTTGTTGTAAATTTGAAAATTATTCCTTTTTTGATGTATTTTAAACTTTTTAAAGTGTGGTGTTCAGTTGGTGAACACACTGAAATAACCCGTCTCGTAAACTGTAAAACATTTTGGTGTTACTGAACACCAAATGTTTTACAGCTAGCTGTAAAACATTTCGGAAAGAATAAACATTAACTTTTGAAAAGAACTAGCGACACGACTGGTTAGACATCCGTCGGCGCACCATATCCTTAGCCGATTGGTCGAAAGCAGCTGGTAAAGTACCGGCCGCTCATTGCACCTTTAGCTAATTAGTCGAAATTGTAAGTTTCGGATAGAGAAGACAAAATTTTGGTGTTCAGTTGGTGTAAAGTGATTTATTTTTTGATGTATTTAAAATGTCTTAAAGCATCTAAAATACAGACAGCAGAATCGTTAATTCATCTACGCATCAAAAATTCAGTACGATTGTTCACTTATCTTATTTTTAGAGCAATTAGCTAGCACAATGAAATTTCGATATGTAACGGAGCTAACGAATTTCAGGTCTATCATTTTTGAGACCCACTTAAAAGAATTTAAAATACATCAAAAAATGAATAATTTTCAACTTTACAGCAATAGAGCACCAAAAAAATGGTGTTCAGTTGCAACTGCTGCTTCAGTGCAACTAAACGCAAAATTTCTACAGCGTGGTTGTCAGGGGGTTGTGCCCCTAGTATTATAATCACATTTCGTTAGATAATAATAATTTAACTTATGCTCATTTGTGCTTTAAATTAACGTGAAATTTTATTTCTATTACATTTCGTTAGATTTTTTTTCCTAATAGCTACCAGTATGTTTTAAAACTCAATAAGTACATAAGGTTTTAAAGCATGAAGGAAAGTTGCGAACTTCTTTAGTGGCCCTCCTAAAAAGTAGGTGTGAGTAGGACTCTCACGCTTGCCGGTTGGTCCTTTAGGATTTCAAGCAATGCATTTCATAGTTATAAAACGCAGGATTAATTGATCGGTAAAACTATGCATTTTTTTCTCTACGAAAGAAAAAAAATACATCCTCGGTATTCACGTCCATAAATGATGTCACACTTTTCTCCCATACATTAGACCCCTTCCTCCTTTGTCACACTTCAACACCCCCCTTTTGTCACATGCCACGCTATGTTACATAAGTATGATGTCACACTTCTTGTCACCCCTCCCCTCCAGTTGTCACAATTTCACGACCCTCCCTCGCCCCTTGAAAAGTGACATCATTTACGAATGATCCCTATGAAGAATTATCTTCTGAAAATGTAACGCAGTGGAAAATCGCTATTCGTACACAATTCGTTCCAAGAGGCAGTTCAAATGGCGAATTATATTTTCACATAAGATGCAATGTAAATTGGATTAATCTGGTTGGATTAATCCAGACCCACAGATGGTTGCTTATTTAAACCTATGAAAAACAAATGTACAGTGCTGAACATGAAATTATTATGTGAAGATTTTTTTTAAATAATTTCTTACACTTTGCATTTATTTATTTGCAACTAATTAAAATGTAGCTTCATGTATTAACGTTACTTTAAAAAAGTAATTAGCTTTTTTTCTACAATTATCTAAAGTATCATTAGAGAAATTACTTATTGGATGGTAACGATTTCCTAAAAATTCATAATTTCTCAAAATGGCTATATCAGATAGAAGAAACTTATTTAAAGAATAAAAGAGTGCTCAGAGTTGTTTTCCCTAAGAGGGTTAGGCAAACCTTATTAGCCTGATGTTTCATCCCTCCAGACAAATGCTGGTCTAAAGTTAGAACAAAGTTGGATAAATGCTGGTTTAAAGTTAGAACAAGGTTGGATAAATGCTGGTTTAAAGTTAGAACAAAGTTGGATAAATGCTGGTTTAAAGTTAGAACAAAGTTGGATAAATGCTGGTCTGAATTTAAAACTAATGAATGACAATCTTATCGTTGCTCTTTTGGGGCAGTATAGTGAGAAATTAGCTTAAAATAATGCAAAATTTTACATTTTAATGTAGTAAATTTTCATATTTCCTACTCATTCTTTGCGCTTGCAATGAACAAGTGGGAAATGGTAGGAGGAACATATGTTTCAAAATTTAAAACAAATCATTAAATATCTTTCGGTACCAATTTGTGATCGAAATTTTAGAAATCCGAAAAAAGTGAATAACTGTATTTCAAATTTTGCTCATATGCTTCCTATGCTCGTTCACTACTTTTCTGCAGTATCTGAGAAACAATTTAGTAAAAAAAAAAATAATAATTATAATTTTTGCACTCCTTTCTAATACGCACGTAAATTTATTGTTTCGTTTTTAGCCTACTTTCCCGTAAAAGTAAAAAAAATAATAATAAAGCATGAAAGAAGGCTTAATGTATCGTGAAAATATCGTTAAAAATCAAGAAAAGTCAAAAATAAGTTAAGTAATTAAATAAAGATTGAAAAATAAAAAATTTGAAAGTAGGGTTTTGAGATGGGGAAAAAGTGTGTCTGTCGGTCTGTCGGTCTGTCTGTCTGTCGGTCTGTCTGTCTGTCGGTCTGTCCCCCCCCCCCCCTAATAACTTTTGAACGAATTGTCCGATTCGAAAAATTCTTTTTGCATTCAAAAGATCTCGGCGAGGATATCTCATTTCCGTATTTTACTTTTTGATTAGAACAATTTTTTGTTCAATTTTGAGCAGTTCAAAAAATTTTAACATTATTGCCTATGGGTGAAAATGAAGCAAATTATGTAAACTTGGGTACAAGATCCAAGTTCCCATGAACAAGCTCACTGGAAGAAGTTCTTGGCGTGAAATATTGATTTGAACAATTTTTGTTCATTTTTGAACAGTTCAAAAAAATTAACATACCGCCTACGGGGAAATTTCAATCCTATATTATTCCTGATCTAACGGACCGATTTGCTTGTAACAAACTTTATCGGAAAGCGCTTATGACGTAGAACATTTACAAATAGAAAGTACATCCAGAACTAAGGAGACTATTTTCCTATGAAATTTTTTGATCGGGATTTTCAAGAATATTTTTGAATCAATGAATGAATAAGCAAAAGAATGAATGAATAAATGAGTGACTAAATACATGCATGACTTAATAAATGAATGATTGAATGAATATCTATTAACCGTTGAAAAAGGTATATTTGAAGCAATTAAGAACTAAAACTAAACGAGAAAGACAGAGAGAGAATTGCTATATTATAAATTTGAATTCGGTGTATACGGGAAAATAGGCTCGTATAGTTCTAGACGGAACTTCTTGTTTCTTTTACGTTAGCGATTAAAAAATTCCGCCATTGCAATATTATTTTCGTGAATCCTCTTTCTGCCCAGCGTGAGCCGCTGGAGATCCACATAAATGGATTTTTTATTCAATAGTCCCATAGAATTATGCGTTTTTCTTTAAAACCACCTTTCCATCTTTAATGTCAAATTCGATTTTAAAATAAAATCACATAAAAATAACTTCACGTACAGTAAAACCCGTAAACTTGACCACCTGTCTAAGTTGACCACTCAAGTGCTGCGCCGCAAGTGGTCATTTTACCCAGGTTTCACTGTAATCGTATTTGGTAAGTGCCTCTCAAAACAGCCACAACAAGTAATTGAAGCCTTTTAATATTCTTTCAATATAAAATGTGGACAAATAACAAAAAAAAAAAAAAAATGATGAACTAAAACATAAAACGAATTAGCCAGCCCGATTTGAGCAGAACTTAAAATGTGGTGCCTCTAGTATCTAGCAGTCATGTCGTGCCTCGGTGCTCACACGCGCCGAGCGGTACATCTAGTGTACCACTCACGACACTTCCGGTTGAGGGATTCAAATAGTATTTTAGCTATTTTGCTATAATTTTTTTTTAATAATTCAATCGCTTCTCTTTTTTTTTTTTTTTTTTTGCTTGTACTCGTACCAAGGGTTGGGAACCGCTAACATATGGGGCAACGGATGTCCAATATCTGGAAGGATATTCTATTCTTTATTAAATTTGCCTCCATTCAAACTACTTACTGTTCACCGGCATCTATTTGGGGAGATTCTTCGAAAAATTTCCTACTTTTGACAAAAACAAGTGTAGTTGTAGATGCATATAGTTTGCAGAAGGTTTACTGTGATATATCTTTCGCACAGGCGTAAGACCAGCACTTATGAAAATTTAAATAATTACTTTATTACATTGAAGGCAATGGAGAGTTTTCATTTATGTATAAATATGCTTAACAATTTAGAAAAAACTAGTAGCTTACTATTCAATCAATTACAGATCAGATATGAAGGGTATTTTGTTAATCCGAAATAGTTCTGCTAAAGATAATATAATAAGAAGATTATTAAGGATTTTGATTCGAATACTATAAAGACGGCTCAGAGCACTTATTTAGTGGTTTTCAGTGTAGTTCGTTACTAGACAACGCTACAGAACTGATTATGTTTAAAAGTTTAGCAGCGCCATCTAGAAGCTCACTCCATATATCGCTTTATAGAAATAAACAGTGCCATGTTTGCAAAATGGACATTTTTCAAGAAAGGAGTTTGAACTTTTTAAAATTTGTTTTATTTAATTACCTTATTTGTTTCAATGATTATTAGAATCGATTTTGTTCACAAAATAGTTATTGGTCTAGTTTTCGCTCACATGATGGATGTTAATGATGTCAATAAAAAAAAAAAATAGAAATAACTAGAAAAAGTAGTTGTTACAGTATTGCATCAAAACAATACAGTTGGCCTCTAGCCTTAATTTTTGAACATTTGCTTAAGGCCAATATAAAGAGCGCAAAAATCTGAAAATTTTGATATAAAAACCAAAAAAAAAAAAAACCAGATTTTTTGCAGATATAACACTGTTCATTTCTAGAAGCGATATGTCGCTTGTCTGCCACAAAATAGCCCTTTCCAGCCTACTTTCCCGTAAAAAAAAAAATCAATATAAATTTTTAAAAAGTATGGATGAAGACTTAATCTTTGGTAAAAATGCCATTGAAAAAACAAAAGTAAGTTAAATATTAGCATAAAGATTGAAAAAAATAGAGTTTTGAGATGGGGTGTGTCTGTTGGTCCCCCCTTATAACTTAGAAGGAAGTTGTGTGACTATTTTTCGTGTGTGTGTGTGTTTCGAATGATCTCGGCGAGGACACCTATAATAATAATAATTGATATTAGTACTTGCAAATGGAAACTTGAATCCTATGTAAATTGTAAAACCTGATCGAACAAACAATTTTTCTTGGAACAAACGTAACCCTTATTCTCATAGAGTAGAATGTATGCTACATGGGGTTTTGCCCTACTTTCTATTTGTTGTGACGTCAGCGCATATGTTGCATTGTTATTTGCTAGCCCTTATTCTCATAAAGTAGCATATATGCTATATGAGAATAAGGGTTAACGAATTTAGATGTTACCGCAGAGCTGAAGAAATCTGCTTTTTTCAAATGATAATATTGAATGTGTGAATGAATGAATAAATAAATGAATTACTAAGTCAGGGAAGTAATGAAGGAATGAATTAGTAGGGTCAGGTGGGGAAAAATGTGTCACTTTTTAGCTATTTTCATATTCAAAATTTTATAGCAACAAAACCAGAAACATTTCCCATTTCTTTTCAATTGCATCTTAACATTGACTTCTTTTAGAACAATTTTATGTAACTTTAATATTTATTTTTTAATTTCGAAAGAGTTTAACTGAGTTCATAAAGTGGTGAGCTATTTTGCCCCATAGTGGGGTAAAATGGGTCATAATGCAAAATAATGCTGAAAACAGTGTTTTATTACTTTGAAATAGGAAAAAAATGTGTAAAATATTTAGCAAGATTTTGAATTATGCTTACATTGAAATGAAAAAATAATATTGTTCTCGATTGTTACGTATTGGTTCACGTAACACTTCAAACAACGTCACATCTTTCTATCACGTCAACATGATCTTTTTTAGGGAAAACATAAAAAGAAAAATAATATAACTTCAATAAAATAAACAACATACATTGTTTAAATTTAATTACTTGCTGCAGTTAGGTACGACAGAGTCAATAAAAAAAATAATAGAATAAAACGACCTAATCCAAACCATGACCCATTTTACCCCATCCAAAAACAACTAACGTAAAAAAGAAAATATTTAATTTTTTTTATATGCTTTGCTGGAATTGTTCTCCAAAGTTTCTTAGTGAGGAAATACCTTAAATTTGGGCTGTTATTTGATAAAATATAGAGCTTTTCAGAAATTGGTAAACCATGTGTTAAGCACATCGTAATCCAAAATTGACAAAAAAAAAGTTTTGCTATATTTAAGAACCTAACTTTTTTTAGATTGAAAAATGTTGCCAACACATAGAAAAATAACATTAAAATTGTTGGTTTAAAAATTTCAATTTCAAGCTCTTTTATTTTGGTTTTTTTTTTAATGAAGTGACCCATTTTACCCCATCCTCCCCACATGAGGGAAATAATGAAGGAGTGCATCAATGAAATAACGGTTGCAATTTGATGCTACCGCCAATTACGTATCGAGTGAAAAGTTTCGAAGTTCCTTCATGCGTAAAGAGCGGGATGTTTAAAAAACAAAATTCCTGCTGCGACTTTAAAAGCAAAGAGCGTTTTGTCAAAAGGTTTGCATTATCTTATATACAAGCAGCTTAAGTGTCTGTTTGTCACCGATACTCCGAGAAAACAGCATCGTGCTGCCCTCTACACCAGCCGTTCTCAAAGTGTGTTCCGCCGAACAATATGGGTTCCGCAGAAGGATGGCAGGGGTTCCGTTAGCAAGTTATTGTTATATAAAATTATGTTCAGAAAATGTTTCGCGATGAAAGTTAGCTGAAAGTGGTAGTTAATTCCCTGTCTGAAAATATAAATATATTTAAAGGAAGCAAAATAAAAAATAAACTGTTCAGAGGGTTTTTTAAATTAGTTAATCAATGTAAAAATTGTAAAATGATTTTTGCTCTGATTTAGAATACTCTGAAACTCTATTAGGATGGTTCAAAGAGACTATACATCATTTGATGATGAAAGGTTGGTAAATATATGATAATGACCAATGAGCAAAGAAGGGAATGTAGTTGGTTTTGTTGTACTTTTGACATGATCCCCAAAATGAGTCGAAGAGAAAGGTTTAGCAAAAAAATTTTTTTCTTTCTACATGGGCTACGTCATTAATTTTTGCAGACCTAGTGCATTTCCCGGAAACTGGCATCTATTCTTTCAAGTTGCTCCATAATCGGCGGATGCCATTGCCACATGAGAATTTCGGTGTCTAGTTTCTTATGTCACCAGAAGGTGAAGTACTTACGATGCGAAACTCTACTAGGACTCTGACTCTGATGATGCAAAACTGCGCAAGGAAGTTAATTTAGCCAAGAGTACCTAAGCAAAATAGATACTCGTGAGTTCTTTATGTGCCGGCACTATTCTGAATCTTGAGAATCCAGCAACATGGTCGGGATAGAAACCACGATCTGGGGCGTTCGAGGGCCGCGCCTTACACGTCGCCACCATGGCGACTACGTTTAGTAAACAACAAACTAGTGTTTTGATGATGGCATTAGAAAAAAATTGTTTTTATAGTCAAATGCCCTTTGTGCATATTAATGGTTAACAAAAGTTTGAAGTTTGTGTGCGCAATCATGTCTTCTTTGGTTCCTGTTTATGATTTTCACACTAAAAATTAAATTTTTCTGCTGGACAATGCTTTATCAACTTAACTCAACTTTCACATCAACGCTACAATGACATTACTAGAACAGTGGATTAGTTTACAAACTTTCCGTTTTCAATCTGATATAAACAATATAAAGAACAATATTCTTAAAACAATAATTTTATCGAAATATTAAAAAGTCAATTGGGGAAATAAAACTGGCCATGCGGAAAATCTCGATTTGAACCAGAAATGGTGTAAAATATATGATTTTATCTGTGGAACACGTCATTTCATTTTACTAAGTTTAATTTATAAATTAGAAAATTCAATAAATGCTATTAAGTGTAATGGAAACATTAATTTTAACTATTTAATTGTCAGTATAGATAAAACATGACTCATGTACTTTTCATCCCTTGGCAAATGAGAGCAATGGTTGCCGGACTGGCAACCATTGCTCCAAGTGCGACAGTACGTGCTTGCTTCCACCAAAGGTGGGATTTTCCAGCCCGATAGGTAATTCTTAAACTGTGCATCCCCCCCCCCCCCTTTGAACAAAGTTACTTATAATTTTTCCACTTCCTTTTGAAATATCTGCATTTATGTGCAAGTAATCTTTGGAAGCGAAACATTTAATAATTAACAATAGATTGAAGCATTCTTTTTTCTTCTTTTCTTTGAAGGTTGAGGTAATTTTTTTCCTTACAGAGGCAAATGTCTTATCAACTGAAAGGTGTAGAATTTAAATTGTGAAATATCATTGCCCTTTTTGTTTAGGATAATTAAAAATGTCAGGTTTTAAACATTGACGCTATTATTAAATCTTGTAATAAATGTTAGAGTTGGAAATATTTTTTATGCAATAGTTAAGAGAATATACTTAATTACACTGATTTGAATGAAAATCTGATGTTCGTAAGCGCTTTCTTCAAATTAGGTTGGAGAACATTTTTGATAAACTCATTGCAGTTTTATAGTTTCGAAGTTATTAATATACATTTTAACCCATTTTATATTTAATTGTTTTCTGATCGCAAAAGTAATATTTATGTCGTACTGATTGATTTTTTTTCTTTTTTCAGAACTGAAAATGGCTGGAACTCAAAAACATTTTGACGGCCTACGTGCAGTTAAAAGGGCTAAACTACATACAATATAGAACTCTACTATTTTCTGAAGTGAAGTGAAAGGTTTGTGTCTTCCATTAATACTCTTTGCTGTTGTGAAGAAATGAATTCAATATCTATACACGTTTGTCACACGTCATTACAATATCTAACACGTCACTACAATATCTAACAGGTCATTACAACATCTATACACGTCATTACAATATCTAACATGCTTGCGGCAATGGTCTTTTTAAAGAAATAATCACACTGACATTTGTACTAGCGATAGCAAGGACTGTACCGTGATGCTCATTGTTAAGAAAACAGAAGCGTAGCCTGATATTGAGGAGCTCATAGCAAGCAATGAGTTCTGATTTTTCAAGATAATTTACTCGGAAACTATCCTAAAGGTGTCATTATGTACGATTCATCACTAAACCCCACTTTTGTTACAAATATTCAAGTTTAGGGCTTTCGTAATTACGAAATGCACTATGTATTTTATTGTGGCCACTTCTAAATGTCGAACAAAATCGAAGTTACGTCTGCAGGAAAGGATAGTTCGAATAAGGAAGGTAATGCAAGTTCCCGTATCCGGATGCTTTTTTTATTTATAAATCAGATCCGACTGGAAACTTCAAAATAAAAGAATTATAAGTCAGCCAATCAACTTTTTAAACTAAGCTGTTGCATGTTGCCAATTAAACGAATCCTGATTCCTGATAGGGGTCTTGCTGAAGTAATTAATACACTGAGAAGAACCCAAAGAAAAATAAAATTTGTTCGCGCTGTCTCTTTAAATGGAAAGAAAAACTTAAAATTAAAGCAGCATTTAAAAA
Source organism: Octonoba sinensis (assembly GCA_038502835.1). Lineage (NCBI taxonomy): Eukaryota > Metazoa > Arthropoda > Arachnida > Araneae > Uloboridae > Octonoba > Octonoba sinensis. The sequence goes on along the minus strand of CM076606.1, from coordinate 104,355,568 downwards.
AAACACGAAAAAAAATGGAAAGAAAAAAGATTGCTTCGACTAAAAGTGTTTTCGTTGCAATGCGTCTTTTGAGGAGTACTGCAGAACAATTCATTGAGAATAAGAATGACCAGCTAGGGGAAACGATTGATGTGATTGAAGAGCCAGAGGAAACTTCAAAATATAATAATTATATGTCAGTCATTCAATTTTTTAAACTAATCGTTATCGTGTTGCCAGATAAACGAATCGTGATTCCTGCTAGGGATCTTGCTAAAGCAATTAATACTCTGAGAAGCACCCACAGAAAGATAAAATTTGTTTGCGCTGTCTCTTTGACTGGAAAGAAAAACTTTAGGATTGCTCGGACTAAATGTACTTTCGTGGCAAGAGGTCTTTTGAGAAGTACTGCAGAACAATTCATTGAGAATAAGAATGACCAGCTAGGGAAAACGATTGATGTGATTGAGGAGCCTGAAAACACAAACCTGATTCCTGCAGCCAAGAGTGCCCAGAAGAATGAAGAAAACAATGCATTAAACACTTCTATACGGAACATAACATTCCCATGTGAGCCTTCGACGTCAAATAGTTTTGGGAACAAATCTCTTTTAGCATACACCGTGCATGAAACTTCAATTCAGAGTGAAGAGGGGTTGTCTCATACCCAAAATTCCAACTTTCCAACGTTACAAAAGGCCAGTGAAGCTGTAAATACAACAGTTGCCTTGGTAAACAACATCCAGAATGGAGAAAGCCATGCATCACGCACTTCAATATGGATTTTAGCCCCCGCAAGTGAGCCTTTGAAGAGCAACAATGTAGCGAACAAATCTCTTTTAGAACGTTCCATTCTTGAAACTTCTAGTAATAGCGAGGGAAGCTTGTCTCCCAGCCAAAATTCCAATGCTCCATCATTACAAAATTCTAATGAATCTGAAAACTCAATATTGGCCTCTGTACTTAAGAGTGAAGATGAAGATGAAGACAATGCGTTAAGTACCTCTCTCAGTCATGCATCAGCATCAAATACCAGCATGAAGTCTATGAATGTCGTAAGTACATCTGTTTCGTATTATTTCATGATTAACGCTTCGACTCATAATGAACAAAACGTGCATCACAGCCAAGATGCAAAAGAAGACGATCCGCACGAGGAAAATAGTCTTCAGTCCTCTGAACTACAAATCGCTGAGTCTAGCAAAATTGATCATAAAACTTTTCAAAATACTACACAAGAAGAATATACCTCCTTTGGAAAAGATGAACATTTAAGGTGCGATTTAAACGATAAAGTAACTCCGTGTCCTCAGCAAGCAACAGGTGCGATTGCTGAAATTAAACAGGAAAATAAATTATCAGAAAGCTATGGTTCAATTGAGGGTGCATTTGCATCTTGTCATGATTCAGAGACTGTCAAAACGAACGATGCGGTCACTGAAGACAATTTGCCCAGCAGTTCATCGCTGAATTGCTATTCTCCTGAAGCCGCAAAGGATAAAATAAAAGAGGATGAACCTGAGAAACCAATTCTGTCATGTTTTGAGAAGCTGCCAGATGCATCATTCAAATCTGAGCAAAATGTTTCGTCAAAACAATTTACAGTCTCTTCAGTAAAGGACAATGACTTAGAAAGCTGTCCTCAACCGAAAGAAACCATACTTTGCTCTCATCAACAAAACGTCACGTCTCCAGAAATTACGCACGATCACGATATTCCAATGGCTACAACAGATCAATGTTTATCATACAAAGAAGCTTCGAACTATTCCAAGAGCGGAGAAAATTCAAGAATCAGTCTATCGGATTCTTTGTGTCAAAGCTCTTCAACTTGCAAAATTGAAAAACAAGAACCTGTCGAATGTGCGTTATCGGTGAATAATGTCTCTTCTGAAAGTAGTGGTGATCACTTAGCGAATGATTCGCCTCCAGACGCAATTGTATTATACTTTCAGGTACAGAATGGTTTGAGTGTCCACCTCGAAGAACCAACTGCCAGAAATGCCTTATCAGAGCAAGATACAGCTGGTGATCATTTAGGGAATGTTTCTCAAGATGAAATAAATTTTGTTTACTCCCAAGTAGAGAATACTGGGAATGTTAATACAGAACTGCAGCACAATGTTGAAAATAATTCACTAGAAACAAATCACCCTTTTCAGGCAGAAAGTGATCCGATAACCAATGATTCATATTCAAATAACATAATATTGTATTCAGAGGAAAACGATTCGGCGATTGCTGGCACTTCCCAAGAGTGCGAAGAGCAAAATACATTACCAGAAAGTTCTCTCATTTTCGGAACACCTAGTGAACCTTTAGCAAGTGATTCCCACCTGGAAATATTTGTATTGTATCCTCAAGCACTGCATGATACGTACGCTGCAACTGAAGAGGAACATAGTACGGAGAACGCTTTACCAGAACAGCACCTATATTCTGATACAACTGGTGATGATTTATTGGAAGATTCGCACATGGAAAAAAATGAGAACTATTCTCAAGTAAAAGATGAGATGGATGCTGATACTGAATATGAACAAACTCCGGAAATTTTTTTATCAGATAATTTCTCTTCTCCTGAAAATATGCATGCTCCGGAATGCAATCAGGCAAATTGGTGTTGTGATGTACACAGTGGGGACAATCCCCTGACAAATTTTCCAGATAAACTTCTCCTTACCCAAACACCAGAAAACTACTCACTGAATGACGAAAACATGCAAGTATGTCCAGAGTGTTCTCATCAGCTTATAGCAGGAGCCATTAAACTTGAAGATGAAGAAAAGAAGCAAATTTATTTATTGGAAACTTGTTCCTGTTCCGAAAACAACTGTCATTCAAAGACAGACTCCAGGGAGCAAAGAACGGCACCATATTTCCACCTAACAACAGCTACTACTTCAGAACTTGACCCTGTGCAGAATGCTTCACCACAAAATTACTGGATTCTACTGTGTTCTCAAATGCAAGTAGGTATCAATGCAGAAGTTACATATAATGATATCTTGCAAAAAGTTTTATTGAATTTATTTCTCTCGCACAAAAGCACTCAAAATATGCTTAAATGCATTCCAAATAACCAAGAACTTATTATATTTTATCAGTTGGATATTCTTTCTTCTGCGGATATTGAAAAAAATAAAGAAATAATAAATCGCGCGCTGGAAAATCTTGCATCTTTCGAAACATTTCATAATGTACAAAAGAATAATATATTCCTGCAAAGTATTCTATTGCCACCAGGATTACCAGCATTTGAAAGTACAGATACTGACCATGAAGATAACGGGCAAAGTAGTACTCCTGAGAAATGTCTTTTTTCTTCTTTTTTACATTGTACTCAGGCAGCTGCAATTTCTGAGAATGTACAGGAGGGAAATGTGCAAGCAGCATTTTTAAATGATTTTTTCTGCTCAAAAAAACTTACCATGCTATTGGAGTGTCTTTTAGAGAAACATGCATTGGCACCCATCTACTCCCTACAGACAAATGCGAGTAATGAATTTGCAAATACATACATTGTGCAAAATGATTTTCGTGAGAAAATATTCAATTCTTTTCAATTTATGGACTGTTTAAAGCGTAATCCAGACGAGATGAACGCATATTTTTTTCATCTTAACACAATTCAAGCTGTAACACATGATTCTGGTCAGGAGAGTTGTGCAACTTTAAATTCTAAACATGAAAGCTACATACAAATCGTTTTGAAGTATATACAATCAGTTTTAAAATCTTTTCTCATTGATAACTCGAAACACTTCGATTTCTATTCCCATTTGGATTCAAATCTGCCTATATATCTTGTTGTTAACGCAGTTAACAAGCGTGGGGAAAATTCAGTACGAGAAGTATATTTATTTGGTGAACACAGTGATATATCAGCAAGCGACTTAGAAACAATAGTACCATGTTTTCACAAAGAGGCAACTGTTACTGCTAAAATCGTAGGCGCTGATGGAATGGAGATTACTTTAGAAGAGAAATGTTTAGCTTCTGAAAAAACAGAAGATAAATCCGACAATAACTGCGGAAAGAAATTAATTATTATATCGTGCTCTCAGCTTCTGGCAGATCTGATTGATGGAGTTGAGCTGAAAGACATTGTGGAAAATGTATTGAAAGAGATTGATTTCTCCATCAGAATCTTAAACAATGTGGACAGCTTTTCAGACTTAAAAATGAGCCTCCAGTGTCCTCACCTTGGGATAGTCATGGCTGCTGAACTTGAACATAAAGAAGATGGGGAAAATTGTTCCATTAACGAAACAGAAGATTACTCAAAAAGTGGCTTCAACTTAAATTCCCCGAGTTCTCCAGCAGAGGATGGAGCGACTACTGAAAGGAGTGTGCAAATTTCCTTAACAGAAGTTAAATTACATTCTGGAGAAACAGATAACTTGGAGAGCAATTTAAATCTTAAAGGTAATTTATTCTGCAGCAGTCTAGAAAAAAATGCGACTACTGAAGCTAGACATGAAGACGGTGTGGAAAAGGCTTCAAAGGGAAAAAATGTGCCCTCTGAAGATTTTGAAGTTGACCCAAAATTTAATAGGGAAGCTGTGTCACCATTTCCCGAGCTGCGGACAGTTGCAGCAACTGAACATGGGCAGGAAAAAAAAGCTCAAAACAATTTTTCAGAGAATAATTTGCCTTTTGAAGAAACAGAAGCACAGCTGTATAAAGAAGATGAGTTCTTGTTAACTAATGAGAACAGCGTTAAGAACCCTAGGAAAAGATCCAACAAGCATTTCTATTCCGTAAGAGCTGGTGACAATCAGGAGAAAAAGTCTCGAACTCATGCATCAAGTTCTCATCTGGATCTCAGTCAGACTGATGAAACTTCATGTGAGGGCAGCTTGCAAATCACTTTGTCGGGGAAACAAAACGCTTCTGGACATGGTGAATATAACTTAAGCAGTGAATTAAGCAAAAAAAGGACTTATTCTCATTCACATGTGCAAATAGATGCAACTTCTAAGGCCAAACACAAGAATACTTTTAACAAGAGGGTTTCAGGGTTTCAGTCTTTTGAAAAAACTAGTGGTGTCTTAGAAAGTGATTCAGATGCACAAATAGTTCCACTTCGTCGCCGGACGAAGATTGCTGAGACTCCTGAAATTGATAATGAAGAAACTGTTAAGGATTCCTTTTCGAAGAAATATATTTTATCTCGAAACAAAAGGGGTAATTATGAAAATAATTCAGATGACCAAAGGACTATACCCTCCCGTCAGGAACAAACTTTTTCAACTTTCGAAAATAAAAGTAAAGGTGCGAACGGGACATCATCTTCTAAGCCGGAAGTAACTAGGATGAAAGCATCTAAATCTGAAGGCATGAACCAAGATAATTTAGTTAGAGACAGTTCTTCTCTTGAAAGAAATCTGGGTGAATCCCATCACCAAAAAAGTCCCAGAAATATTTCTGAAACTCCTCATATACGAGTTCACCCAACGGCAGCAGACAAACGCGAGGAAATTATTCAACAGGATTTATCTAGAAGAAATTTCTTATCAGATAAATGCCGTACACATTCAGAGAGACAAGAAGTTGCAAACTTTATACAATCTTCTCAAATAAAAGTAACAGGCTCATCTATAAGCTGTTATCGAGAGTGTTCTCAGAATACGGAAAGCGAAAATAATTTGGAGCTAGAGCCTAAAAAATGTGACACAACTTCCCGGTTAGCATTTACAAAATTACCGACTTCGGAAAATTACGAAAGTGGTACCATTTTGAATGAAAAAAATACTAACAGTGCGAAAAGTAATGATGTTCCTTCAAACGATGATGAAAAGACACTTTTTGAAAACGAATGTGTCAAAAGAAGAAAGATTGAGCTGGGATGTACAAATGATAGTGTAACACCAAAAGAGCAAATACACGTTTCTAATGGTTGTGATAAGCAGACTTCGGGCACTGTTAGCAACAGATCTAGTTTCAAAAAGGAATTGCTAAACCGTTATTTAACTTCGGAGAGAGCTTCTGTTAAGTCCAAAAGCATGAACTCTACAAATGAAAGCTTAAAAAGTACGGAACTTGAAAACAAGACTCATAAATTGACCATTAAGGATTACGTAGAAAGATATGGAACAGGACGTCATCGGACAGTCTCATCACGAAAGAAGAAGAGAAAATCTACAATTCTCCAAGCAAAAGATACCACGTTAGAAAAGTACTTCATGACGATATTTGAGGAAGTTCCAACGAGTGAAAATGAAACGGAACGTTCCTCTGCCACAGAAGTTTCAACTACAGATTGCACAGAAGTTGCTAACGTGAGTTATGAAAAGGAAACTACGGAGAGAATAACTTCAGAAAAGCAGAAGAATAATATGGATGAAGCACCTGCTGTAGGATTAAATCAAAATATCTGCGAAAGCTTCTATTTTAATAATGGAGCAGAAAATGAAATTCGAAAAGTGATAAATGAAGGTGGTGTTTCTGAAAAAGATGCTCTTTCTGAGATAACGAAAAGCACCGCTATCATACACGTTACCACGACTGATTACGCTGAAGTTACCGATGAGTGTTTGGTAAACAAAAGTACGGAACATATTTCTGCAGAGAGACACGAGAATAACATAGAAATGGCTTTAAGCATTTTGGATGTGGATCAGGCTGACACTGGACATCATTATTTTAAGAAAGGACAAGCAAATGAAATTCGTAAAGTAATAAATGTTGATGATACAAGCGTTTTGAATGTGAATCAAGATGACTCTGATAGTTCTTGTATTAAGGAAGGAGCAAAAAACGAAATCCAAGAACCTATAGATTTAGGTGGTGCAAGCGTTTTGGGTGGGAATCAAGAACATAGCGACCTTTCTTATTCAAATGAAGGAGCAGAAAATGATATTCAGAAAGCTTTAGATGTAAATGGTGTAAGCGTTTTGGGTGTGAATCAAGAACATTGTGACCGTTCTTTTTCGGAGGAAGGGGCAGAAAATGAGATTCAAAAAGCAGCAGTTTTAGATGATACTTCTAATGAAGAAGTTATTACTGAATACATCTTAATAGACATTTCTGGAGAAGACATAGTGGATGAAAATGATTTGCCGAGTGAAAATGTCAGTTCTGAGGGTTCATCTGATACTAGAGATTACCAAAGTAGTAATTTCGAGAAAATACTCGCCGATTTTAATGTAGTTGAGGAAGATTCTTGTTGCTCTGATGACAGCTGCATAATTCTTGAATCAGAGTGTTTCGAAACCACTGTTCAACCGACAGGTTTCTTTTATAATTTCAAGGAACACCTTTCAGCCGATGATATTTCAGAATCTTTGAAATTCTGTGATGAAGCTCGCACATCTGAAAGTGTTAAAAGTAAAAGTTTCAATATAAAAATAAGTAGAAAGGAATGCATTGATGAAAGCAGAGCACGTGCTGATTCGGCTGTGAAAATCACAGAATTAGATGTATGTGACGATGCTGTTGTTGAACAAGGTCCTTTTTTTTCACATAAACTACCCGAACAAGTTAATACATCGCACGCAGACCAAAAAAAAGGAAGTTCAACTTCAGACGAGAGCCCCAGTGCTTACGAATCAGACAATAAAGCGGAAAATCTGAATGACGAAGAATGCATTTTGAAGGACAACGCTGTAGAAGAAAATAGTGTGTTAGCAGCCAAAAACAGAGGCTTTCCTGCGGAAGCAGTAAGTTCTAATTCCAATAGGAGCCACAAAGCTCTGGAATCGGACATTGGAGCGGAAGATAGGAATCCAGAAGCATGCATTTTTAAGGACAATGCTGTAGAAGAAAATAGCCAGTTAGAAACCGAAAACAAAGACCTTCCTTCGGAAGCAGAAAGTTCTGATTCCAATAAGAGCCACAAAGCTCCAGAATCGGACATTGAAGCGGAAGATAGGAATGCAGAAGCATGCATTTTGGATCACAACAGTGCAATAGGAATTGAATTATTTAATGATTTTGAGACATCTGATATTTCTTCCTGCGAGGAATATTTTAACGAACTGCTTGACGCAGAAAATTTTGCAAGAGGAACGGAAAGTGCTGATCTAGGAATGACCATGTCATTTCAGGAAGAATCAGCTTCAGAGATAGAAGAACATGTCGACGCAACAGAAATTGATGACATGCCTACTTGCCAAGTATTGCTCACCGACATTAGACAATATAAGGATCCACTATTGCAGTCGACTGCTTCTGATGAAGTTCCAAGTAAATCTGAACGCATTGCTGTACTTAGAAGGGGAAACTTTGGAGAAAGTAGAAGAAGGAAAAACAAAATCAGAAAAAGGTATTTAAAAAAAAAATTCTCTATAGCCAATTTTGTTAAGGCAGATAGAGCGCCTCGCAGGAAAAAAAGTTTCAAGGTCTTGAGGTCAAAAATGTATGTTTCTGCTGAGAAACCTGCTACTTCAGAAACTGAATCTGAATGGACATCGGAAAATTCTAAACTAGAGTTTTCACCTGCTGACTGTCTGAGTAGGCCAAATTCGGCGAGAGATTCAGAGGAAAGTGAAGAAGAAAAACAGATAAAAAGACCGCGAAATACAACTGCGGTCATTGAAAAGCATTTCAATATTGCGGAATCGTCTTTTCCCACTCCCTATGAAAACGAAAAAGATCAAGAAATAAAGTCAATCTGCCGCGAAGTGACTTTTATTAACCGGCGAAATTTTAAGAAACATGGCTTAGAAAATGAAACTGATAACGAGGGTTCAAAGCCACTTACGGATTCTCCAAAACATTCTAAAACGTTTAGACAATTGCAAAAATCAGAAAATGTCAAAAGTAAACATAAACAAACTTTTAACCGAAAGGAAACAATGGCATTGAAGCATGCTAGAAAGAATGAAGCTGAAAAGAATGCAAATTTAGTTTCCAAAAGACGTACTGTGAAGAGGTATACCACTCCTTCTCAAGTTCAACACAAAAAAACTATGGGAAAGACCGAGTCAACAATGATGAGAACAAAAAATGGGAAGTTAATAAATGTAGTTAAGAAAAATGTTAATAACGATAGAAAATTTTCCGCTAGTCCTCTTAATAAAACCAAAATCTTATCTCAAACTCAGAAAACAAAGAAACCTGCTCAGAAATCGGAAGTGCTTGAAAATCGTCAAGGAAATGAAAAAATATGCAATAACTCTACAAATAAGCTTAAAGATAAAGCAAATTTAATTTCTGTCAAAGCTCTTGAGAAAACCACAAATCTTCCGAACACACGCCAGAGCCTGAAACGAAAATTGCCCATAAATGAAAGTAGAACAGAAACCGTTAACGATACTCAAAAGAATAGAACTAGTGATAGAAGGAAGGTACTTTCCAAGGGCCAAACGGAAAATTCTAAAACAGTTCCTCAATCAAGACAGACAAAAAGACCGAGACTCAAAGTGACACCACCTGTAAGTAAGCAGGGAAACGAAAAGTTAAACAGTAGCGTTAAAAGTAAAGGTGCAAACAGGAATGAAAGTATTAACTCAGTTGAGAGTTCCAAAACTTTTTCGAATCATCAGAAAAAGAAAAGGGACGCAGTCAAGCAGTCAAGTCTGAAAGCAGACAAATCAAATGAGATGAAAAGTTTCGAAGCCAGTGATAAATGTGATGAAAATAAAAAACCTCATTGCATGAGTTCCAAAACTTTTTCGAATCATCAGAAACAGAAGAGGGACGCAGTCAAGCAGTCAAGTCTGAAAGCAGACAAATCAAATGAGATGAAAAGTTTTGAAGGCAGTGATAAATGTGAGGACAGTAAGGAACTTGATACTATCAGTTCTCATAAAGGTAATAGCACCCATTTCGAAGAAAAAAAGAAACCAAACAGCTCACAAAAATTGGTTTTGAAATGTGAGCAAAATACTAAGATTACTCAAAAGGAAAGAAATAACGTTAATGAAGTTAAAGACAATCTAAAACCGAGCGTGCCTCCTAATCGGAAAAATTTGGAAGAGTTGAACGAACTTGAGCCGGAAAGGAAAATCAGGACAAGACAAAAGTCTACATTAGATCCAAAGTTAAACACAAAAGAAAAGTGCAGCCACGTGTTGGTGAATGCAGAAATACAAGTTGAAATGGAATGTTCGGAAAATTTGACGAAAAACAAAACTGCGCACACGCCGAAGCGGAAAAGAAAATCTGATCCCAAATACAAAATTATCAAGAAACCTCGAACGCACAGTCTAGGCGATGAATCAGGAGGTGAATTTGGTGCAATAAAGTTGTATATTTCAAAGAAACAAGTAACGGGAACGAAATCCCACCCTCTTGAACCAGAGGTTTCAAAAAAGAAGAAAAATCTACTGCCCTCAGAATCACATCCAAAATTAAAAGCAACTCGAGAACGAAGTGGTGATAAAACTGATGGTTTTACCAAGGCGTGTGATATAGATTTGCTTAAATCTACGGACAATCCCGGAAAAGAAGGTAAAACTGATGATTTCACTAAGGAGTGTGATATAGATTTGCTTAAATCTACGGACAATCCCGGAAAAGAAGGAAAAACTGATGGATTCACTAAGGAGTGTGATATAGGTTTGCTTAAATCTACGGACAATCCCGGTAAAGAAGATAAAACTGTAGTTTCTGAAACAAAGTCTGTAACGTTTCTGGGAGCTAATACGCAGGCAGCTGAAAATGAAAATTATCACGTGATTTCTCCAGCAAACTGTTCTAACCTATCCCTTGAGATTTCACATGAAGTCTCTTCAAATGAAGCGTCAGTAAAAAAAGTACTGATCTCAGCTGAAATTTTACATCTGTGTACTCCCGTAAGAGAAGAGAGTCTTCTGCTTCACAATGAAAAAAAAAATTGCGCTTCGAACTCTGATTTGTCCAAGACAGATAATTTCGCAACAACGCCACCTTCTGAGGATGATTGCGTTTTTAATTTTGAAAACTTCGCAAGAACCGACTCAAGAAATCGACCTATTGATCCTACCCTAAATAAATATGAACAGTCACCTCAAGTTTTCATTGAGAGCGAGGAATCTCTGGACACCTATATGATCATTGAAGCGACTCCTACACCACCACCAGTGCAGTCTGAAAATGAACATTTTCCTCCATCCTGTGACGAAAATTGTCCTCCATATTGTAGCCCAACATCTCCGACACCTTCCGAAGCAACGAAGGAAAACAATGGAGTTGAAGCATCACAAACATCAGAAACTTCATCTTGCAGTTCAAGCTGTTTTGCATCTCACAGCACAACTTCTGCATCACGCAATCCAAGTTCTGCGCCTTGCACCGTGAATTCTCCTAATCATTCCAACCACTGCATGCGTGAAACCATTGCAATTGTGTCACAATTCAGACATCGCTTAAGATCATTCGAAGCATCAATTGATTCTGCCTCGTTACGTACAGAGGACAGTACATTTGTACACATGATTGAAACACTTCGCAACTTCGACAATTCTCTATCAGTTCTGACCAATAATTTTCCAACAAAGCCCGAAACTGAAGTTTATAGTGCTGCTTCTAAATCAACAAAGAAAAACAATGGGGAAATACGTGAACCTGTTTCCCTGTTTGCAGCATCGCAACCATCAGAAGTTGCCAGCGAGAACGACCGGCTTGATCAGCACGATGAAAGCGAAACCGATAATTTCAGAGAATTCTGCAATGAAGTGCGTTTTAATGGTGTTCCCATGGATAAATTTAAGATGGAAAGCTTAACGTTCTTGTTAAAAAACGCACACAAAAAGCTGATTAGAGCGATGAAAAAAAACTCACAGTCAGGAAACCATGTTTGTGTGGTGCACAACGAACAACTACGTCCGGCTCTGAATGACGTATTTTCGTACCTTAAAGCATGTGATGCTTTAACTTCAACCACACCCAACCTGCCCTTATCTTCAACCACAGCTCAACATCGTCGCAATTCAAAGCCTTGAGTTTGGATGAAGTCATTCTTTTGTGAGTTCAAAAAGCATTGTTACCAGATGAGACAGGTTGATAATCTCTCTTTGATTGAGCCACATATCAATATTGTCGCAAATCAAAATTATGATTTTGGTACAGGCCATTCTTCTGTGAATTGAAAAAGCATTGATACCTGAAGAAGTTTTTTCTGTCGCGTGTGATATTAGAACCTTTAATCCTATTTGTTCTATATTCGTACTCACATAAAAAAAAACTGAGTTCTTAAAATCAGTTCATTAAAACATTCCTATTTCATTTGCATTTGCAGTCTTCAGGACAAGCTGAGATAAGTTATAATTGCTTTAACAAAGACTTTGTTTAGTTCATCAGTTTCCAATGAGCTTAAACTAAAAATATTTTTCTCCGAATACTTTTGTTGTTAACACAGAGTGCCATTGAATTTCGTATAATGCCAATTGATTGCCTCGCATATACACAACATTTAAGATAATGAAACTAAGTACTTGAAGACATTTTTTCAAACGCCTCGTCTCAAAATTTCGTCTGAATCATTTCAGGATGCTCATAATCATATGTTACTATAGACTGTTAACCAGACAGCATAATGTGCTTCAATCTACAACTAAGTGGTCTGGTATGTGAGTCCACTACAACTAAGTGATCTAAGGTTATAAGGAAGTTGTAAACAACGAGCTGTGAAAACTCAAAGTATACACAATAAGGGTGGGTCGAAAAAATAGAATTTTTTTTTTTTTTTGTAACGCTATAGCGCGGAAAACTTGCCTCTGGGGTAGGTAAGTAACATGCGAATTAAAAAACAGATTTTTATTGAACCCCTAGCTAGCGATTTGTATTTAAAATTTCGATTTTTTTCGCAAATGAAGTAATTTTGCAAGTTTTTTCACAGAAGTCAGCCATTATTATTTTTGACTGCTATAGCGAAAATCATTTATTAAAAGGGTTGAAAAGCACACACAAAAAATAATTAAATAAATAAAATAAAATGGTCAATATCTTGCAATTTGCGTTAGCGCGAAGGACTCAAAAATCGGTAAAGTATTGCATTTAAGGTACATACTCACACCTTATGTGAAAGGCATTGTCCAGGATGCTGAGTTTATGTGTTAATATCACATTTCTTTTTTTTTTTTTTTACTTTACACTTCAATTCATTGTAATAGAATAGCGGTAATTGTAATTTTCCAACCGGTGATTTGCAAAAATAATATTGCAGTGGCGGAATTTTTAATTGCTAACGCACAAGAAAAAACTAAATAATAAATTTACATACGTATTAGGACGAAGTGTAAAAATGATTTTTTAAATAAATTGTTTTCCCGATAATACATAAAAGTTGTGGACTGGCATAGGAAGCGTTCTTACAAAACTTGAAATGCACTTATTTCTACTATTGTCTGATTTGTGATGAACTATTGTACAAAAAGAAAATACAGTTTTGTTACCCGTTACTAAGGACTACAGAAAGGGGATCGCCATTTTCTTTCGGATCTTAGAAGGTGTTCGCAAGAAAAAACAGGTTGGGAACCACTCCTTTTTATGGTCATTCTATTACAGTGGTTAGCAACCTCTTTTGCAAATCATCTAAGTTTACTTTTTCTTCGCGTCAGTGAGGAAAAAGTGGGAAATGGTAGGAGAAACTTACGTTCAAAATTTTAAATTATTGAAGGAATTTCTTCCGATACCACTTTGTGATTCAAGTTTTCGAAACCAGACAATAGTAGAAATAAGTGCATTTCAAATTTTGTACTCATGCTTCCTATGCCAGTCCGCAACTTTTGTGCATTATCGGGAAAACACTTTATTTTAAAGAAAATCATTTTTACACTCCGTCCTAATACGTATGAAAATTTATTTAGTTTTTTCTTGTACGTTAGCAATTAAAAATTACGCAGTTGCAATATTATTTTCGCGAACCCCCTTCCGACACCACGCGAACCACTGGGGGTTCGCGAACCACCGGTTGGGAAACACTATTCTATTACAATGAATTGAAGTGTAAAGTAAAAAATAAAAATAAAAAATGAGTAATTAACTCATAACTCAGCATGCTCGACTATGACTTTCATATAAGGTGTTAGTATGTACCTCAATGCAATACTTTACCGATTTTTGAGTTTTTTGCGCTACCGAAAATTGAAAGATTTTGACTGTTTTATTTTTTTTTTTTTTTTTGTGTACTTTTCAACCCTTTTAATAAATGATTTTCGCTATAACACTTAAAAATAATAATAGCGGACTTCTGCGAAAAAACTTGTAAAATCACTTGATTTTTGAAAAAAATCGAAATTTTAAGTACAATGCGCTTGTTAGGACTTGTTGTCCCACCCTAATACACAAGTAAAGCAGTTCTGTGTATTATTGTTCTCGATAAATGACGGCCATGGTTTCAGCATTGAGATGTAATTTAAACTGTCATCTATTTCACTGGTGCAGGTAGAGACAATGTTACACTTCAATTTCATAAAAAGTTCCTTATAACGTATGTCTGTGAAAAACTGCAATGAAGCCACTTCAGTTGTACAAGACTGGGACAAAGTAATAAGCAATGTATGCTTTAACTGTTCTAAAACACAGTTTTTAAAGAATATGAAACAGTACAATTTGGTGTTATATGTATGTATCATGAAATCTTGAAAAACAATGCAGCATATTGAGTTCTCGTATTTTATCCTGAAATAAATATTGAATATGCTGGGGAGGGGAAATTACTAATATTAGGGTGGGTCGAAAAAAAGTAATGTTTTTTTGTTTTTTTTTTTTCGAAACGCTATGCCGCGGAAACCTTGTCTCTGGGGTAGGTAAGTAACATGCAAATTAAAAAACAGATTTTTATTGAGCCCCTAGCTAGCGCATTGTACTTGAAATTTCGATTTTTTTTGAAAATCAAGTCATTTTACAAGTTTTTTCACAGGTCAGCCATTATTTTTTTAACTGCTATAGCGAAAATCATTTATTAAAACGGTTGAAAAGCACACAAAAAAATTAAAACCGTCAAAATCTTTCAATTTGCGGTAGCGCAAAGGACTCAAAAATCGGCAAATCATTGTATTTAAGGTACATACCAACACCTTATGTGAAAGGCATAGTCCAGCATGCTGAATTATGTGTTAATAGTCCATTTTTTTTTTTTTTTACTTTACACTTCAATTCATTGTAATAGAACAGCGTTTCCCAACCTGAGGTTTGCGTGGTGTTTTAAAGGGGTTCGCGAAAATAATATTGTAATAGCGGAATTTTTAATTGTTAACGTGCAAGAATAAACCTAAATAATAAATTCACATACGTATTAGGACGGAGTGAAAAAAATGATTTTTTTTAAACAAATTGTTTTTCCGATAATGCACAAAAGTTGTGGACTGGGATAGGAAGCATGAGTACAAAATTTGAAATGCACTTATTTCTACTATTATTTGATTTCGAAAATTTGAATCACAAAGTGGTATCGGAAGAAATTCCTTGATTAATTTAAAAATTTTAACCTATGTTTCTCCTACCATTTCCCACTGACGCGAAGAAGAAGTAAACTTAGATGTTTGACAAAAAATGGTTGGGAACCACTTTAATATAATGACCATATAAAGGAGTGGTTCCCAACCTGTTTTGTCGTGCGAACCCATTCTAAGATCCGAAAGGAAATTGCGGACCCGCAATTTCCTTTTTCTGTAGTCCTTAGTAAAGGGTAAAAAAACCGTAAAATTTGCTGACACGTTTATTTTCCTTTTTGTGCAATAGTTCATCGCAAATCAGACAATAGTAGAAATAAGTGCATTTCAAATTTTGTACGAATGCTTCCTAAGCCAATCCCCAACTTTTATGAATTATCGGGAAAACAACTTATTTAAAAAAAATCATTTTTACACTCCGTCCTAATACGTATGTAAATTTATTACTTAGTTTCTTTTTTTGTACGTTAGCAATTAAAAATTCCGCCGCTGCAATATTATTATACGCGAACCTTCTTCTGACACCACGCGAACCACTGGGGGTTCGCGAACCACCGGTTGGGAAATACTATTCTATTACAATGAATTGAAGTGTAAAGTAAAAAATAAAAATAAAAAATGAGTAATTAACTCATAACTCAGCATGCTCGACTATGCCTTTCACATAAGGTGTTAGTATGTACCTTAAATGCATTAATTTACCGATTTTTGAGTCTGTTGCGCTACTGTAAATTCAACGATTTTGACGGTTTTAATTTTTTGTGTCGCGAGACAAAATGTTAGGCTACTTTTTTGTTCGAATTTCAGAGTTAAATATCAAATGCTGCATTGTTCCAAGCTAGTCTTTTCTGTTTTTTGCTTTTCATGTGCACTTTTATTTGCTTTTTTTTAATAAATCCACAATGTACAGACTTTACTTGCGTTCAAATGTAAAAACGCTGTACTAAGATTTTAGAAAATATATATTTAGTAGATTATGCTTTTTCAAAATCTATATATGTTCAATATATTATGGTTGTTGTTCATAAGATATTCCAGAAATGCATTTATTAAAATTATTAAAAGTATATATATATTTCTCTTTTAAACAACTGTACTTTTAAGAAAATTGAGCATAATACGTACCGTAAAAATGTTGCTGTTAATTGCCTCTAGTTTTGGTGTTACTGACCACGATTTTTGGTGTTACTGAGCCAGCATTTTTGGTGTTACTGACCACGATTTTTGGTGTTACTGAACAAGATTTTTGGTGTTCCGTTGGTGTAAAGTTGAAGACTATTTATTTTTGATGTAGTTTAAATTTTTTTACTTGATTGTCTAAAAAAGATAGACAGTATAACAATTCTTAGATCATGAAATGGGTTAACTCCGTTACGTATGGAAATGTCATTGCGATTGCTCATTTCTATGAAGATAGGATAAATGAGCAATTGTACTGAATTTTTGATGCGTAAATGAGTTAATGAACATCATATGCTAAAAAAACATGAAATGGGTTAACTCCGTTACGTATCGAAATGTCATTGCGATTGCTCATTTCTATGAAGATAGGATAAATGAGCAATCATACTGAATTTTTGATGCGTAAATGAGTTAATGAACATCATATGCTAAAAAAACATGAAATGTGTTAACTCCGTTACGTATCGAAATGTCATTGCGATTGCTCATTTCTATGAAGATAGGATAAATGAGCATTCGTACTGAATTTTTGATGCGTAAATGAGGTAATGAACATCATATGCTAAAAAAACATGAAATGTGTTAACTCCGTTACGTATCGAAATGTCACTGCAATTGCTCATTTCTATGAAGATAGGATACATGAGCAATTGTACTGAATTTTTGATGTGTAGACGAGTTAACGAATATCATATGTTTAAGGCGGAAATACGTGTAAAGGTCTCAAAAACTTTATAAATCGATTATGCAATTTTTCAATAATATACCCTGAAAATTTCACAGCAGAATTATAAGTCGTTTAAAAGTTATAAGCATTTGAGCGAGCACCCCTTTTGGAGCAGTTGAACTGCTAGTCCCTCATGAATGGTCCCACCTAAAGGGTATTAGAGAACGTCAGCAGATGTCCTTTTATTTTTTTTAACAATTGAGACCTCTGATAGAAATTTCTATAAGTATAAAAGAAATTGATTCATTACTGCCTTAAATTTACCTTCACAATCACTTTTTTTTCAAACGTGTTTTTTTCGAAACTGCTTTTTTCGAATTTGCGTACACTCTAGCTCGTAGAGTTTTTGATCAATTCTTATCAAATTTAGCACACATTTTCTTTATATATACACGCTTTAGTTGAACTAGAATCACATATCAATATTTTATCTTTTTTTATTGAAAAAAAAAAGAACCAAAAAAAAAACAGTTAAAAATCGTACTTAATTTTAACATTCCAAAAATAAATAGACATTTTCAATTTTTTGTGATGATTTTAGTTCAACTAGAAGAGATACTTATAAAAAAAAAGTAGATTTAAAAAAAAATCCTTTCAGATAAAAATTGCGACCTCCAGGATGTACTCAAACTGCCGACCCGGGTGGCGACTTACAGTGTGCAGCAGCCGATATCTCCGGGATTTTTCAAGAAAAA
Source organism: Octonoba sinensis (assembly GCA_038502835.1). Lineage (NCBI taxonomy): Eukaryota > Metazoa > Arthropoda > Arachnida > Araneae > Uloboridae > Octonoba > Octonoba sinensis. The sequence goes on along the minus strand of CM076606.1, from coordinate 104,337,662 downwards.
TGTTTGAAAATTTCAGTAAATGTTCTTCAATACATTTATAAAATAACCTCAAAATCTCAATTAAATACATTTATTCTTTATACTTTAAAAAAATTCATGAAAATTGCTCTTAATGCTCCGTTTTACACGTATTTCCCCCCCCCCCCCCTAAAGGCATTCTGCTTTCTGTATTTCTTTCGACAGACACTTAAAAGAATTTAAAATACATCAAAAAATAAATCATTTTCAACTTTGCACCCACTGAACACCAAAATTTTTTAGTGTACATGTATACGAGTAAAAGTAAAATCCTTGTGACCCAAGGGCGCTTGACAACTAATTAGAGACTAGACGACCTGCAGCAATAGGGGGAAAACAAGACAATTAATAATAAACGTTTACTAACTGTCTTGCAATTCTAACCGTATTTTTGCTGCAGCTGTAAGAAATATTTCTTTAGCACAATTCTGAAATCTCCTTTCCCAAGTTCAGGGTTTGAATAGAATAATATTAAAAATGTAAAAATTGCCAAATTTTGAATATTTTTATATCTAATACACGCTTTCCTACTTAACTGTGATATATTGAAGCTCTGAAAAGTAAAATGTAAAAATTAGTTTATCTCGTATTTTCATGCAAATTCCTAGCAATGTACGCATTATGAATAGAACATTTTTGCATTCTCAGTCAGACAGATATTTTTTGTTGGTGATTATTCGGTGATTTTGAAATAAATTTGTCATTGGGTAATTCCGTAGGTCTGTCTGTGATGTCTGTCACGATTTTTTGTTTTGTTTCAGGTATTAAATATAGCAACAACTAAATAAATTTTGGTGTGTTTACGCATCTGCATTTAGTAGAAGAATTAGATATAAAAAATAGTAGAAGAATTTTTGTTCATGAAATAAATATTTGAATTATTATGTAAAAACATGCACTGAAAGACGTGACAAAAACTGGACATTACTTTTAAGATATATTTTTGCCTTAATCTAAAAGTTTACTAATTGGACCAAAATTCTCCCACTGTTTTTAACGCGTTGACAGCTGACACGCTGACTGCCAGCGCTGCTTGTAGTTTATGGATCTCCAGACGATAGTTTAATTTAACTACAACATATTGTACAAAACATTTTATTAAGTAAACAATTACTAACTTTCTATAAATGTATTGAAAAATGAAAAAAAGTCGTCAACAGCGGGACAACTTGTAATTTGGTCTCTCAACAAGTTGTTTTCAGTCAACATGTTAATCTAAAATTTTACTAATTAGACCAAAATTCTCCCACTGTTTTTAAAGTAGGCACGAAGATATGAAAGCACACCAAAATTTATTTAGTTATTTAAATATTCAGTAACTGAAACAAAACAAAATCTTGTTTTTGTCAAGTCTGTCACATATGGTAAATTCCATATAAGACGGACATGAAAAAACACATTTTTTCAGCTTCATTTCAGGTAGAAAATATCGAAATAACTGGCTAAATTTTGGTGCTCTTAGACATCTTCGTGCCTACTTTAAAAACAGTGGGAGAATTTAGGTCTAATTAGTAAAATTTTAGATGAACACGTTGACTGCCAACCTACGGGGTAACTCGTAGTAGGTAAACTTGTTGAGAGACCAAATTACAAGTTGTCTCGTTGTTGCCGACTTTTTTTCATTTTTCAATACATATAGAAAGTTAGTAATTGTTTACTTAATAAAATGTTTTGTACAATATGTTGTAGTTAAATTAAACTATCGTCTGGAGATCCATAAACTACAAACAACGCTGGCAGTCAGCGTGTCGGCAGTCAACGCGTTAAAAATAGTGGGAGAATTTAGGTCTAATTAGTAAAATTTTAGATGAACACGTTGACTGCCAACCTACGGGGTAACTCGTAGTAGGTGAACTTGTTGAGAGACCAAATTACAAGTTGTCTCGTTGTTGCCGACTTTTTTTCATTTTTCAATACATTTGTAGAAAGTTAGTAATTGTTTACTTTGTAAAATGTTTTGTACAATATGTTGTAATTAAATTAAACTATCGTCTGGAGATCCATAAACTACAAACAACGCTGGCAGTCAGCGTGTCGGCAGTCAACGCGTTAAAAACAGTGGGAGAATTTTGGTCTAATTAGTAAAATTGTAGATTAAGACAAAAATTTATCTTAAAAGTCGTGTCCAGTTTTAGTCATGTCTTTCAGGGCATGTTTTTACATAATAACTCAAATATTTATTTCACAATTTTATTCAAATTTTTATTTTATTGCCCACTTTTAAATTACTAAAAGAATTTCATCTAGCAAATAATTTTCTTAATTATCATGCAAAAACATGCCTTGTGGACTATGTCAATTTTTGGGCATGTTCGTCACGGCTTGCTTTCATATAATAATAACTCAAAATTTTTATTTCTTAGGCTAAAATTTTTCTACAACTTTTAAATAGACATAAAGATATGTAAGCACACCGAACTTTTTTTACTTTATTTTGGTTTTTAAAGTAGGCACGAAGATATGCAAGCACACCAAAATTTATTTACTTTATTTCGGATTTTAAAGTAATCCACTGTTTTTCAAGTAGGCACGAAGATACGTGAGCACACCAAAATTTATTTAGTTACTTTTATATTCAGTACCTGAAACAAAACAGAAAAGTTGTTTTTGTCATGTTGGAATTAACCCATTGTCAAAACTAACAATGCAGTCATATGCTGAACGTCTGAAAATAAAGCACTAAGCGCTTAGCTGCTGTTTAGCATTTAGTGTGAAGATTTTTTAGCACAAATACTTTTTTCAATTCATTTTACTTAAAACTAATAATTTCAAAGTAAATACGTAAATTATAATTTCATATTATTAATTTTCTATTTTTAAAACTTAAACAAACAAACCAACTTTTTAAAACACAAATTGTAGTTTGTGCTAGTAAACGTTGTTTTGATTATTAATTGTTTCTTAACACAGATTGTTTCTTTTTTGAACTTAATTGTTTGTCGAATTTAAAACGGAAATACATCATATTTTTCAAAAGAAAATTTCTTACATTCTCTACATTTTCTAGTCTTCTGCATCTTCCTAATTTAGTAAATAATTCCCTTTTTTTTTTTTCTTTTTGCAAAAGTTTCCGAAACACATTCTATTATTTTTAAGCTCCGAAAATTAGAAGCATTAAAACATTCTTAAACTTCTTGCTCATTTCATTAAATTTAACAAAGAAAAAAAGAAATACTTTCTTTACTACGTAGTATCGGTCGTTTGGCAATTATACCCTTGGCGATTTTTTTCTGCGATTATTAAATGCGTGCGAATAGCTCCAAACGATCAAAAAGATTTTTTTAAAAAATCGTGCATGATATTTAATGGAAGAAAGTTGCAAAAGTTACTCAAAGGTGTAGAGATTATGAGAAAGTTTTAACTTGGCAGGAACTCAGGTTGGCTGTGAATTCAAATGCAGGAAGTTTTAAAAGCAAAGAAAATTAAAAAAAAAAAATTTAATTATTTTTTTAAATAGGAAAAATGTCCTTCTTTGCATACCTTTATGCAACATTTGCACCGGGAGAAAAAAAAGAAATAAAGAAAATTAACGTATATTTATTTAGTTTGAATTAAAGATCTTATTAAATTTTCCGCACAGCAGAGCTAGAATTTCTTGTATCATTTCAAGCTTAAAAATAAAAGTAGTTTAAATTCTCTCTTTGCTGAAATACTTGTCTTCATTTGACTATTTGCAGTGAGACAGGCTGTATATTCAATTTCGTTATTGTCATGTAAATAATTACTAATAATACTGAACAATGGTGCTAAAAGAATGTGCGATGTTTTTAGGATCATGTGTGCTGCATTATCAAAAAAAGTGCTTTAAAATAATAAAAGTTGCCTAGCATTGCATTATTGTTCAGTACTGGATTTTAAAGTTCGTTTCATATCAATTTTTCCTTTCTTTTCGCTTCAGAATTTTTTTTTTTTGTTTTTGTTATTGAATTTAACATTTATATTTTAAAACCATGATTAAATTTCCTATTCAGATACTAGATACGCATATGTTTTTCTCAGATCAGTGTATTTGCATTAATTTAGTTGTGCCTTAAAGATCAAGCGAAGAATTTATTTCAGAATTCGCTACTGCTTTCAGAAAAAGAGCAAGTTTAATTTTATTATCTTTTTATTGGAAAGTTAAACTGAGGCATTATTGGTGGCACGAAATTCGAATAGGTTACGTAACTAAAAAAGAAATAAAAAAATAATATTCAGTTTTAACTCACGGTATAACTATGGAAGTTTTGAAAGTGGCTGCAAATTTCATATCACTGTACGGATTGTTATACTGTCACGCCTTAAGATTGTGGAAGCTGTTGAAAACCTGAAATATTCTGTAGACACTTATTGAAGAGAAAAAACAAGAAGTTCCGTCTAGAACTATACGAGCCTACTTTCCTGTATGCACCGAATTCAAATTTATAATCTAGCTATCTCTCTCTCTCTTTCTGTCCTTCTCGTTTAGCTTTAGTTCTTAATTGCTTCAAATATACCTTTTTCAACGGCTAATACATATTAATTCAATCATTATTTATTAAGTCATTCATGTATTTATTCACTCAGTTATTCATTCATTCTTTTGCTTATTCATTTAATCATTCATTAATTCAAAAATATTCTTGAAAATCCCGATCAAAAAATTTCATAGGAAAATAGGCTCGTTAGTTCTGGATGAACTCTCTATTTGTACATGTTTTACGTCATAAGAGCTTTCCGATAAAGTTTGTTCCAAGCAAATCGGTCCGTTAGATCAGGAATTATATAGAATTGAATTTCCCCGTAGGCGGTATGTTAATTTTTTTGAACTGTTCAAAAATGAACAAAAATTGTTCAAATCAATATTTCACGCTAAGAACTTCTTCCAGGGAGCTTGTTCATGCGAACTTCGATCTTGTACCCAGAGTTTACATAATTTGCTTCATTTCACATATAGGTGCTAATGCTAAAATTTTTTGAACTGTTCAAAATTGAACAAAAAATTGTTTAAATCAAAAAGTAAAATATGGAAATGAGATGTCCTCGCCGAGATCTTTCGAATGCAAAAAGAATTTTTCCAATCGGACAATTCGTTCAAAAGTTATTAGGGGGGTGGGACAGACCGACAGACAGACAGACCGACAGACACACTTTTTCCCCATCTCAAAACGCTACTTTCAATTTTTTTATTTTTCAATCTTTATTTAATTACTTAATTTATTTTTGACTTTTCTTGATTTTTAACGATATTTTCACGATACATTAAGCTTTCTTTCCTGCTTTATTATTATTTTTTTAACTTTTACGGGAAAGTAGGCTAAAAAGGAAACATTTTATGTTATTCAACCCTTGAGGTCATTTAAAGTTTACAGCTTACATTTTATCTATAATTCAATGAATTACTCTAAATGTATTTACTGTTTATTCAAACTCTTTTACGCTCCTTTAACTAAAAATGTGTAACTAAGAGGCTGTTCAAAAGGACAAATATACTGTAGCACTTATTGAAGAGAAAAAATGGGGAGCATTTTGTGATATCCAAATCTTTTCGCTCCTTCAACTAAAAATGTGTTAATACTTGTTCTCCTGTGTCTAACTTACTTTCCATCATTGCTATCTAAATTAATTATATGTCATGTATCATGCTTTACTAATTGTTGAAAATGGTAATTTTGAATTTCAAATGTGTAACGCTTTGAAGGCATTTAAAGTTCATGGCTTACATTTTATCGCTATTTCAATGAATTACTCTAAATGTATTTACTGTTTATTCAAATTCTTTTACGCTCCTTTAAGTAAAAATGTGTAAATATTTGTTCTCCTGTGTCTAACTTGCTTTCCATCATTGCAATGTAAGTTAATTATATGCCACGCAGTATGCTTTATCAGTTGTTGAATATGATAATATTGAATTTACAATGTGAAGTTCTTTGAGGGCATTTAAAGTTTATAGCTTACATTTTATCTATAATTCAATGAATTACTCTAAATGTCTTTACCGTTTATTCAAACTCTTTTATGCTCCTTTTACTAGAAAGGTGTAACTAAGAAGCTGTTCAAAAGCACAAATGTACTATAGCACTTATTGAAGAGGAAAAATGGGGAGCATTTTGTGATATTCAACTCTATTCGCTCCTTTAACTAAAAATGTGTAAATATTTCTTCTCCTGTGTCTAACTTGCTTCCATCATTGCTATGTAAATTAATTATATGTCATGTATCATGCTTTACTAAGTGTTGAAAATGGTGATTTTGAATTTCAAATGTGTAATGCTTTGAGCTCATTTAATGTTTATGGCTTACATTTTATCGATATTTCAATGAATTACTCTAAATGTATTTACTGTTTATTCGAATTCTTTTACTCTCCTTTAACTAAAAATGTGTAACTAAGAAGCTGTTGAAAAGCTCAAATATACTGTACCACTTATTGAAGAGGCAAAAAAGGAACGTTCTGTCTTTCTACTCTTTTGCGCTCCTTTAACTGAAAATGTGTAAATATTTGTTCTCCTGTGTCTAACTTGCTTCCATTCTTGCTATGTAAATTAATTATATGCTATATATTAAGCTTTACTAATTGTTGAATATTGTATTTTTTAATTTCAAATGTGTAATTCTTTAAGGTCATTTAAAGTTTATAGCTTACATTTTATCTATAGCTCAATGAATTACTCTAACTATATTTACAGTTATTCAAACTCTTTTACGCTCCTTTAACTAAATATATGTAGCCGAGATGCTGTTCAAAAGCACAAATATACTGTAGCACTTATTGAAGACCTGAAAAAAGGAACATTTTATGCTATTCAACAATCTTACGCTCCTTTAACTAAAATCGTGTAAATATGTGCTCTCCTGCGTCTAACTTCCCTTCCATCATTGATATGTTAATTAATTATATGCCATGTATTAAGCTATACAAATTTTTGAATATGGTAATTTTGAATTTACAATGTGAAGTTCTTTGAGGTTATTTAAAGTCTATAGCTTACATTTTATCGATAATTCTATGAAATACTCTAAATTTATTTACTGTTTATTCAAAATCTCTTATGCTCTTTTAACTAAAAATGTAACTAAGAAGCTGTTCAAAAGCACAATATACTGTAGCCCTTATTGAAGAGGGGGGGGGGGGTGAACATTTTGTGTTATTCAACCCTTTTGCGCTCCTTAACCTAAAAATGTGTAAATATTTGTTCTCCTGTGTCTAACTTCCTTTCCATCATTGGTATGTAAATTAATTTTTTGCCTTGCATTAAGCTTTAGAAATTGTTGAATATGATAATATTGAATTTACAATGTGAAGTTCTTTGAGGGCATTGAAAGTTTATAGCTTACATTTTATCGATAATTAAATGAATTACTCTAAATGTATTTACTGTTTATTCAAACTCGTTTACGCTCCTTTAACTAAAAATGTGTAAATATTTGCTCATTGAATTAAAAGTATTTTATTGTTACGTAATTTTTTCAAGTACACGTTTTCTCTCTAATGTAGTACTTTTTTGAGAATTTGCTAAACTATTTTTATGTAAGCAAAATAAAAATTTCTCTGTCATGAAACTGTATACTGCATTGTTTTTCTTAATAGTGGAAATTGTTAGTTCGCTTGTGTATTTATGCGTTTCATAGTGTATGTATTGAAGTTCTTACAGATGTATTTGATTAGTTTTTCGAAAAAAAGAATTGTTTTTTCATTTGTTCCAAAATTAAAGACATTTTTCAAGATTGATAATTTGTAAAACATTATCATGAAAAAAAAATTTTTGGTAATGTCAAAAAATATTTTGAATAATTCAAAGTGATTTAGATTCTCCAGATTCTTTTAGAAAATCATTTGATGATAGTGTTGTTACAATTTTTCTAAAAGCATTTTAAACTTCTTCAATTGATTTTCAACTTCAGAACATAAGTGCATTTTTCAGGTCGGGCATTTGGGCAATTAGGGGGAGGGGGTCAATTGACGCCCCTGACTCTTAGAAATACATTAACTTATATATGTTTTTATGTATTTTTTCTTTTTTTACCTATAATATGCATTGAAAATATGCCCTTTGCCCCTCCATGGAGAATTTTGAAATTACGGGACTGGCATTTTTCAAAAAGTTAAATGCGTTTTTTATAGTTTCACTGGCATTTTTGTGTTATTTTTGGTAAATGTTTTCAGCATTTTTAGTTATTTTTTGAGTTATCAACTTCTGGGGCCTGGTAATCAGTCTTCCAATTACTAAAAAAAAAACCTGTACTTTCTTCAAATTGGTAGGCAACTTTCCGGGTGGCTCACTACATACGCTTAAAATTTTCATTGGTTTGTACATTATTTGCGTTCAGAAACATCGTTGTAAATTGTTCCTGCTTAAATGCAGAATTCGTTGTGAAAAGTTTGGAAAAACTAAATCATCCTGTTGTGTTCTATTAATGCATTTTTTTCGGGTACATTGAGCTTAATCATAAATAATTTAGTAAACATGCATTTTGTGTAAATTCAATTTCGGTTGCATTGTTGTATTTTTGTTTTATAACTATTTGTATTTTGCTGCAATGAACACTGAAGCGCCAAATCATTATGATACCCCATCTGATGCCGATGATTCTCCCTATGATATGTAAAGCAACTACAACCCGCCTGGACCTGGACAAGGCTGATTAAAGGTGCATCTCGAAAGAGGGCCGGAAAACCGATTTGCACCAAATACTCAAGGACATTTTGAGGTTACGGTATTTGTACTCAGAGCACCGGAGAGTTAAGGCAACCAAGATATCAACAAGAATTCGTACACATTCTGCTCGAACCACGGCAGAAAGACTTTTGACTTGTCGCATTTAGTGTTTTCCTGCTGGCACTGTTCATTACTAGTGGGGAAGACAGGAGTGCATAACTAGTCAGCAGTGGTATTGATTGTGTGCAACTTCTACGGTGTACCACAGCGAAAGGTCCCAGATGCTCACATGACAGCATCCCCTTAAACTGCTGTGTGCCACCACAGATACGAACCGCCACCACTGGTGCTTATCAGGCCCAAGGTATCGACCAGGGCATCAACAGAAATTCTTGCATACGCTGTTTGAACCACTGCAGCAAGACTTTTGACTTGTGGCATCTAGCGTTTTCCTGCTGGAACTGTTCTTTATTAGTGGGGAAGACACGAGTGCAAAACTAATCAGCAACGGTATTGATTGTGCGCTACTTCTAAGGTGTACCACAGCGAAAGGTCCCAGATGCTCACATGACAGCATCCCCTTAAACTGCTGTGTGCCACCACAGATACGAACCGCCACCACTGGTGCTTATCAGGCCCAAGGTATCGACCAGGGCATCAACAGAAATTCTTGCATACGCTGTTTGAACCACTGCAGCAAGACTTTTGACTTGTGGCATCTAGCGTTTTCCTGCTGGAACTGTTCTTTATTAGTGGGGAAGACACGAGTGCAAAACTAATCAGCAACGGTATTGATTGTGCGCTACTTCTAAGGTGTACCACAGCGAAAGGTCCCAGATGCTCACATGACAGTATCCCCTTAAACTGCTGCGTGCCACCACAGATACGAACCGCCACCACTGGTGCTTATCAGGCCCAAGGTATCGACCAGGGCATCAACAGAAACTCTTGCATACGCTGTTCGAACCACTGCAGCAAGACTTTTGACTTGTGGCATCTAGCGTTTTCCTGCTGGAACTGTTCTTTATTAGTGGGGAAGACTGGAGTGCATAACTAGTCAGCAGTGGTATTGATTATGTGCAACTTCTACGGTGTACCACAGCGAAAGGTCCCAGGTGCTCACATGCCAGCATCCCCTTAAATTCCTGTGTGCCACCACAGATAAGAAACGCCACCACTGGTGTTTATTAGCCTCTGGTATTTTTGGTCAACAGCCTAGACTTTTAAGATGTAGGTGGAGCCATCTCTCAGTTTCTCAAATGACGTAGAAATTCCTGAGCACGTGGCAAAGGACCTTTCGTCCCCTTCCAACTGGCTATGGAAAGAAAAAGATGTTGGACAGCTTGCCTCTCGCTCAGGTAGTTTTTCGTACAGAGATTGAATCTTCAGGTCCTCTTTTCGTGATTTATTAGTGTGCCATCGACTCCACTATTTACGATGTCTACTATAGTTTAACGCAGGTGTACTGGTAACAAAGATATATGTGAAGAGCGTCAACTCTGGTACTCCTCTATCCTGAACAGTCAACTGAACTGTGTGCTCAGAGACGGGTCTTCTGCGTCATACAGGTGAACTCATAAAAGAATGAGGCGGATGGCCGCAATGATTTGGCTCTTAAGTGTCATATGCTAACGCAATGTTCTGTTTTTACCATTCCCCATAAATGTTTGTGTTTTTTGTAGTCAGTAGGTTGATGTGTTTCTTTTGATGTACTTAACATACAATTAACATACTTCCATATTTGCATAACTGTAATTTTCATATTTGCATAACTAAGGAGCAAACAGTCAAACCGTGTTTTCTCCAAAAAAAAAAAAAAAAATGAAATTAAAGTTACTGGTTTTTCTTTAATCTCCTCATTATCTAGTACAAAAGTATGTTGTTTTTTGTAGCCAAAACAAGTTTAAAGCTTGTTTTGGTTACAAATAACAACATACTTTTGTACCAGTTAATGAGGAGCTCAAAGAAAAACCAGTATCTTGAATTTAATTTTTTTTTTGAAGAAAATACGGTTTGACTGTTTGCTCCTCAACTGTAATTTTCCTATTTGCATAACTGTAATTTTCCTATTCACATAACTGTAATTTTCATATTTGCAAGATCTGTTTATTTTCATCTAAGCTGTAAATGTTTTCTTAATCAATAAATGTTTTAAGTGTCATAGTTGTTGTTATTAAAGTCACGATTTTTGAGTCGTTACTACGTACGAAAATCTTAGAATTTCAATAATAACAATAGAATTTGAGGATTTGAATTGACAGTTATTCAATGACCACTTTATTGCAAAGACTTTCAACTTGTTGCACGTTAAACAAAGTGCAGCATTGCTTGATAAACTAATGCAGGGGTCCAGCCTTTTTGTACCTAAGAGCACATACCAGAATATTGGTCGAATAGCCATTTATGTTTTCAAGAAAAATTTATAGTTGGTGGACATAGTTAATAGTACAGACTATATATTGCGCGAAAAATTTAATTTCAAAAATTAATTTAGCATATGAATATAATTAGTATTAAGATTTTTGTGTAAAATAGATGATTACTAAATTGCTTGCAAAACATACGAAGTATAAAAGTTATTTATAAAATACGGTCAATGTGATCTTTGGCATTGCATTTCATTGACCAGCGCTTCATAATTGGGAGAATCTGATGAAATTCCGGCTCGCAAGCAATCGTCAAGGTGTTCATCTGTAAGTTGTAAACTATATTTTTATTTTAAAATATTCATTGCCATTTATCATTATAGGGTTATTCATATCTACCTGGCCCTTTATTTCTAGGTTCTACATGTTCTGTAGTTTAAAATGGAAAACTTAAATATTTTATTGTTGGGCACAAGCAGCGGGACCACCTACACTGTTAGAAATTTCATCATGAAATTACGGTTAAATGACCGGCAGCAGTCTGTCCATCTAATTCACCGTTAAATTTACGGTTTGGAACATTATTCTATCTTTACGAAACTTAACCATTTCCAATTAACTTGGTCAAAAAGCCGTATATACAAAAGTTTACGGTTTTATAACCATTTAAAAATGGTTTCAAAACAAAATTTTCGCCGTTTTTGAACCATTTCGAGGCGTAGAAACCATAACCGAAGCTTGCAGGACTCGTACCTGCAATGCGTGGTGTCCTAGTCTAGCTTTCTATCCACTGGGCCACCATCATCTCGTAAAGCGGACGTTTATTTATCAATAAATCTTCTTTTCCAACAGGCAAACAGCCTTAAAATTGAGATTTCTGTTTTTGATTGGATCCAAATTTATTTTTGGTCTAAATTTACTGTATATTAGCAAAAATCATTTTATTTGCTGCAAAAATTATAATACAAACAATCTTCAAACAAGCATCAGCAGCTCAAATTATGGGTGCGCTCATTCGCAAACAGTTCGGGAATCCGATGTCTCCAATTTTTGATTTACGTGTGTTTGTGTTTCTATTTAGTATGCACTGCTTAAGCCACTTTTTTTTTCTTCTTTTCTTATATACACATGCAGATTTTAACTGGTAAATCCGTATTCCTATTTTAAAACAACGTACGACCGGTAAGGTTTCGCAACCAAGATGGACGCCCGATTTATATTGAGCGCTTAAAAATTACGGTTAGTTAAACTTCTTTAGGATAAACAGAGGATAAACGATTTTTTTCGCAATCAGCGGTTTGAGTACCATCTTTTTAAAGGTTATTCAACTGTTTTAATTAATTATGGTAAAATAACAATAAATGGTTATTTTACTATTTTCCTACGGAAATTTTTAACAGTGTAGACCGATCGAGGGGCGCCATGCTGCTCGCGGGCATAGGGCTGGGGACCCCTGAACTAATGTAACTTTCTAAAGTGATGGACAAAACCCTGATCAAAGAAATAAAAATAAATGGATGTAACTTGACTTGATTTCCCTAACTGGATATTACGCATCACAGATTTATTAAAAGCTCCACCCCAAAACAATGACAATAATAATAATAATAAAGGATTTACTGCACTGCAAATATTTTTGGTGTTCAGTTCGTGTAAAGTTGAAAATTATGACGCATCACACCAAATAAAACAGCCGCAGAAAAGCGGTGCAGTCAAAAAACAAAAACAGATTTATTAAAAGCTCCACCCCAAAACAATGACAATAATAATAATAATAAAGGATTTACTGCACTACAAATATTTTTGGTGTTCAGTTCGTGTAAAGTTGAAAATTATTCATTTTTTTTTGATAGATTTCAAATTTTTTAAAGCTCTGTCTAAAAAAATACAGACAGCAGAATGTATTTCAGCATATGATGTTCGTAACTCGTATACGGCATCAAAAATTCATTACGATTGTTCGTTTATCCTAGTTTTATACACTGTTAAAAATTTCCGTAAGAGCATAGTAAAATAACCATTTATTTGACTGTTCTTTTACCATATTTAATTACAACAGTTGAATAACCATTAAAAAGATGGTACTCCAACCGCTGATTGCGAAAAAAACGTTTATTCTTTGTTTATTCTAAAGGCCGTTTAACTAACCGTAATTTTCAAGAGTTCAATAAGAATCGGGCGTCCATCTTGGTTGCGAAACCTTACCGGTCGTACGTTGTTGTTAAAATATGAATAAAGATTTATCAGTTCAAATCTGCATGTGTATATAAAAAAAGAAGAAAAAAAAAACCCACTGGCTTAAGCAGTGGTTACTAAATAAAAACACATACACACGTAAATCAAAAATTGGAGACATCGTATTCCCGAACTGTTTGCGAAAGAGCGAACCCATAATTTCAGCTGCTGAAGCTTGTTTGTATTTTATTTTTGCAGCAAATTCTATGATTTTCGTCAATTACAGTAAATTTAGACTAAACAGGGCTTTAGATCCAATCAAAAACTGAAATCTCAATTTTAATGCAATTTTCCCATTGAAAAGGAAGATTTATTGATAAATAAACGACATCTTTTTGTGGTGCAGAAGGCCGAATGGTTAGAGAGCAAGGTTGGTATGCCATACAACCGGGTTCGAATCCCGCCAGCTTCGTTTACGGTTTCTACGCCTCGAAGATTCTACGAGTCGAAATGGTTCAAAAACGGTAAAACTTTTGTTTTGAAACCGTTTTTTAAATGGATATAAAACCGTAAACTTTTGTATTTACGGCTTTTTAACCAAGCTGATTGGAAATGCCGTAAAGATAGAAAAATGTTCCAAACCGTAAATTTAACGGTGAATTAGATGGACAGACTGCTACGCCGGTCATTTAACCGTAATTTCATGATGAAATTTCTAACAGTGTACTATTACTGTAGAAATTATCTTCAAACTTTGCATACAAGCTTATCTTCCGATAACAATTCAATATTCCATCCATTTTATAATTTATTATAACGTTAATTACGTAAAAAAATAATAATTTAGGCTCTGCGGAAGTTATCAGAATTATTATTTGTCGAATGGCAACGATAGCTTTGTTTGGAAGGTTTGGATAGTGCAACGATGTTTTGAATTTTTTCAAATAAAACCTTGTAACTTAAAACATTTTTTATGCTTTAATAATTTTCAACTTTACACCAAAAATCGTGTTCAGTAACACCAAAAATGATGGCAACTGAGCGCAAAAATTTTACAGTGCACAAACTAAAAAAATTGAGCAGTAACATTGTACTCGTACATGTTATGTTACTGTCTACATTCTTTTAAACACAGGCATAATTTTTTTTTAAGTACAGTGAAACCAGGTAAGTTGACCACTTGCGGTGCAGTACTTTGGTGGTCAACTTAGAGAGAGTGGAGTGTTTTTTGGGTTTTTTTTTTTTGTCACTATGCATAGATTCATTTGTAACTAATTAAAATATAGCTTCATGTACTAACGTTACTTTGAAATAGTAATTTGCTTTTTTTTACATTTATCTAAAATACCGTTAGAGAATTTTAACCTGAATGACTTGCAATATATCCTATACAACTTTTAAAATTAAGTAGTTGGTTAAAATAAATACAAATAGCTTATCAGTTATATAAGTTACTTGAATAATAGTTGAGATTTCCTACAAATACATAATTTTTCAAGGTGGCTACATCTGATGGAAGAAAAAATAAGAAACTTATTTAAAGAATAAAAGAGCGCTTATAGTAGTTTTTCCATACGGATAACTTACACAAAAGTTTAGGCAAACTATCTATTGATGTAGAAATTAAATTTCACGTTAAATTAAAGCACAAATGAGCATTAAAACGCAGACATATGTTTCGGGATTGCTTGGAATCCCCTTTTCAATGCGACAGGGAGCCTTTTAATGCTCATTTGTGCTTTAATTTAACGTGAAATTTTATTTCTATTACTTTGCACAAAGTTAAATTATGACTATCTATTGATGTTTCAAGCATCCAGACAAGTACTGGTCTAACATTATAGCATAAAAAATATCCTCAAGAAGTTGCTTTATTTTTTTTTATGTTTGCAAAAATAGATACACAATGAATATAGTAATAATTAGGTGGTCAACTTGCGAACTGTTTTTTATAATACTCCCGTCCGAATTTGGCATCCATAAGCGGTCAATATAGACAGGTGGTCAACTTAAGGGGTCAAGTTACAAAGGTTCCCCAACATTATATAATATAGGGCTAATTCCCTTCCTGACAAAAGTGGTCAACTTAGACAGGTGGTCAACTTTACAAGTTTTACTGAATATCAAAAATGAATAATTTTCATCTTTACATCAACAGAACACCAAAAATAGTGTTCAGAATCACCACAAATGGCGGCAACTGAACGCAAAATGGTTAAAATGAGAAGAGTCTAAAAATCCCTCCAAAATAAAGGTACCATAAAATAACATGTAATATAAAGCTGGTATAAAATAAAGGAACCATATGGAGTAGATAACCAATTTTGTCTGTAGATACACTGTTAGAAATTTCATCATGAAATTACGGTTAAATGACCGGCAGCAGTCTGTCCATCTAATTCACCGTTAAATTTACGGTTTGGAACATTTTTCTATCTTTACGGGACCCAACCATTTCCAATCAGCTTGGTTAAAAAGCCTTAAATACAAAAGTTTACGGTTTTATAACCATTTAAAATTGGTTTCAAAACAAAACTTTTGCAGTTTTTGAACCATTTTGAGGAGTAGAATCTCCGAGGTGTGGAAACCGTAAACGAAGCTGGCGGGATTCGAACCTGGTTGTATGGCATGCCAACCTTGCTCTCTAACCATTCGGCCTTCTGCATCACACAAAGCTGTCGTTTATTTATCAAAAAATTTTCCTTTTCAACGGGAAAACTGCATTAAAATTGAGATTTCAGTTTTTTGATTGTATCTAAAGCCCTGTTTAGTCTAAATTTACTGTATATTGACGAAAATCATATAATTTGCTGCAAAAATTAAAATACAAACAAGCTTCAGCAGCTGAAATGATGGGTTCGCTCTTTCGCAAACAGTTCGGGAATCCGATGTCCCCAATTTTTGATTTACATGTGTATGTGTTTTTATTTAGTAAGCAACTGCTTAAGCCACTTTTTTTTTCTTCTTTTTTTATATACACATGCAGATTTGAAGTGATAAATCTTTATTCACATTTTAACAACAACGTATGACCGGTAAGGTTTCTCAACCAAGATGGACGCCTGATTCTCATTGCGCGCTTGTAAATTACGGTTAGTAAAACATTCTTTAGTAGAAACAGAGAATAAACGATTTTTTTCGCAATCAGCGGTTTGAGTACCATCTTTTTTAATGGTTATTCAACTGTTGTAATTAAATATGGTAGTAAAACAATCAATCAATAAAATGGTTATTTTGCTGTTTTCTTACGGAAATTTTTAACAGTGTATGGTGTAGATAACCAATTTTGTCAGTAGATACGTTATCACAAGCTGTACCACCTCTTGGTAAATAATATTCACTTTAGATTTGTCCTACCTAACATATAGATCCATTACAAAATAAGAATAATAGCTATACCCCAATTTAACAACAGCCATTGGAATGTTGAATGCAATCGTTAAATCAAGAGGATCATTAAATCGGGGAAACTTAGCATTTATTAAATCCAAACTGGGACTTAAAAAATCTATCACTAATTTAACGAAATCGTTACATCGAGTAACTTTAAATCAATTACCAACTAGGAGGGCTCCCAAATTGATTGCCGCAACACACTTTTATATGACATCTTAAAATAAGCATTTTATTAATGTATTTCATCTCATTGTTAAATCAAGGGTATCATTAAATCGGGGAAACATGACGTTCATCACATCCAATCCGGGATTTTTAAAATCTATCACTAATTACACGAAATCGTTAAGTCAACTATTAAGTGGGAAAATGGCTCCCAAACTGCCTCAACACACTTCTTTAATGTGACATCTTATTTATCATAAAATAAGCATCTTACCAATGCATTTAATCTGATCGTTAAAGCAAGGGTGTCATTAAATCGAGGAACATGACATTTATCACATCCAAACTGGGACTTTTAAAATCTATCACAAATTTGACGAAATCGTTAAATCGATTATTAACTGGAACAATGGCTCTCAAACTGATTGCCGCAACACGAGTTTATAAACTAAGCATCTAACTAATGTATTTAATCTAATCGTTAAATAAATCAAGGGCATCATTAAATCGGGGAAAGTTAACATTTATTACATCCAAACTGGGTCTTAAAATCTATCACTAATTTAACGAAATTGTTAAATCCAGTATTTTTAAATCAATTATTAACTTGGATGGCTCCCACATTGATTGCCGCAACACACTTTTATATGACAACTTATTTATCTTAACCCTCTCATGCGTGCATTTATTTATTTGTGTTATATAAAGAAAATTCATATGCTGCAAACCGATTTAGTATCTCAGGATTGTAGTGTACTAATTTATTTAGGAAATTTTTGTCTTTTATAGTCAAAATTTTCAGTCCTTGTATGAAGAAGTTTTATGCTTTTTTGTGATATTTATTTAATATAATAATAAACATGGCAAAAGTGAATATTCAAACCTCATTTATAAGGAATAAGAAGCTATAAAATAATACTAAATTCTTCAGTAATGTAATACACGCTTCAAAATAAATAAGCGCATTTCGATTGAAAACTGGGATGTTCTCCTCTTTCTTGAATCCTCCATAGACTTCTAAAGATATCTTAACCTTTTGCCTATCTTGAATACTCCATGGAGCTTTTTGTGATTTCCAAGAACTGTTTGGAGTCTCCAGATGAGGACGACATGAAAGTTGCCACACAAATACGAATCTGCATAAAAATTTGAAGCAAACATTTGTGTCACATCATATGAGGTGTACATGCATGAGAGGGTTAAAACAAGCATTTTATTAATGTATTTAATCTAATCGTTAAATCAAGGGTATCATTAAATCGGGGAAACATCACATTTATCCCAACTGGGACTTTTAAAATCTTCCACTAATCATACGAAATCGTTAAATCGAATAACGTTAAATCAGTTATTAACTAGAACAATAGCTCCCAAACTGATTGCCGCAACACAGTTTAATTTGACATAATATTTATTTTAAAATAAGCAATTTATTAATGTATTTAATCTAATTATTATTAGGGAGGCGTGTAACGCTCATTTATTTTGAAAAACATACTTAAACGATATTGATGATAATGGTGATGAATATAAATAATGGTATGTGACTTTAAACGAACACAGTAAATACGATAAAAACTAATGCAAGCATTTAATTTTTATTAAGATTGGAAATGAAATTTGAAAGCACCTCCTATTAATCAACAATTAATTTAAAATTTTAAAAAATGAATTTTTTTGCAATTTTAAAAATTTTTATAGCTTTTCCCGAAAGATCTTTTCTGAATAATACTTCCCACACATTCCGGAATAAAAGTAAGCATGGAATTAACCAAGTGAAACTTAGTTGAATTTTAATAAATTTTTTATTTGAAATCTCAGAAAAAAAGAGAAAAAATTCAAAAATTGAAATTCCAACAATGAAATAAAAACAAACTACAAACTTCAGAGTCAAACCCATGCCAATTTTTGATAAACACACTCCGATGAATGCATACACAAAGTTTCGAAGCTTCATCGTTAAGTAAAAAAAGAACTTAAGAATTTTGCTACACGCAATTAGTCAAAAATAGAAAGCAAAGAAAAATACATTTAAAGATTTTAAATGCAGAATAAAAATAGCTAAAGTCATTTACAAAAACCGGAATATCTTTTAAGATATTGCTGACATAAATTTGAAATTCTGCATGAGGCTTTAAAATAGTTTTATAACATCGAAATACGTAATGAAAAAAATTTCGTTATTTTGAGCAATTTTGAGTTGTTGTGCCCCCTTAAAAAATGCAAAACATGTTCCATTGTAGTGCACGGAATAATACAGTATGCCAGACTTCTCGCACATCCTAACGGCAATACATTGACTTAAAAAATTCATCTAAATATTATTTCCGATTGTATTAACCGACTTCACAAAGGAAAGAGGTTATACATTCAAACTGTATGTATGTCGGGTTTTTTTCTTTTTTTTTTCTTTTTGTCCACTCATAACTTCTCATCGGATGCACCAATTTTCATGATTTTTTTTTAATCGATCGAGGGTGGTTTCCCATAGGTCCCGTTCCTTCGTTTGACCATATTCGATAGTTAGAAAAAAAATTATGGGCAGAAATGTAGTCATTTTTCTATTTTTTCGTCCATAACTTTTGACTAGATGAACCGATTTTGATGATTTTTTCTTTAATCGATAGAGGCCGTCTAACTCAAATATAGCACATCAATTTGACTACATTTGTTTTTTAGAAAAAGAAACGTTACATGTGAAAAATAAGTATTTTTTAGTTTAACTGGAAAAGCTTGGCTTGATTCTTCTTTGTTGGGAAAACTATTAATAAATATAAAAGTCATTGTTAAAAAAGAATTTGTTGCCTTTAAGCTGATGTATATTAAGCACTTATAGCAAGAGTTTGACTAAAGGCTAAAATTAAATCCAATCAGTTTTTTTGGTAAAATCGACTTCAAAACGGAATTTATCATACAAATGATTAGTTTTTAGTGCCATTCATTCAAAGCAGATTTGCCGATTGTTATGGATTTTTTTAAAATAGAATATTTATATAAGAAATGCAATTACACTAAAAAGAATAAAATAAAATAACTTTTGGAAAAAATTCGAACCGACTTCAAATTTTAAATTGCGCTAAAAAAGGAAAAATAAATTAATTCTTTAAACAACATCGATGTGAATTTTAAACATAGTTTTAGAAGTCAGTGCAAAATTATGGGCTAATTACCATTACGCCTTGTGCTACTTCATATTGGAACTGTTGCTAATTCTGCGCCATTTATATTTGTAATTGATTCATGATTACAAAAGATTTCACCTATCCCAATTTTGCCCCGACTTCTAAAACTATGTTTAAAATTCCATAGATGTTGTTTTAAGAATTAATTTATTTTTCACTTTTTAGCACGATTTAAAATTTGAAGTCGGTTCTATTTTTTTTTCCAAAAATTATTTTATTATAAAAGAGTATAGTAACTAATAGTTATAATAAAATAATAATTTGGTAATGTGGTTATAACAACGATGATATACAAATTAATTATTTTGGCAAAGGTTAATAATAGTAAGTTATGATGATAAGTACTATAAAGTTATTACATTTAGGTGTTAGCAAAAGTAAGGATAATAAGGATAAAAATATTTTGGTGAAAAAAAAATAGAACTGACTTTATATTAAAAATTGCTCTGAAAAGCAAAAAATAAACACTTTCTTTAAGCAACATCGATACGACTTTTAAACATAATTTTTGATGTCGGTGCAAAATTATGTCAGTGTGAGTATCTTATGATTAGACAGACGCCACCAACACAACATGGCCGCCACAGGAGTCAACATCTGCCCGCGCCATTTGAAAAACACTTTATTTCTGCAATATTCCTTTAGATCCAGTGTCTGCAAAATAACTTGAACGTTGGATTGCTTACCTCGCAAATAATACTGTTAATGTGTTTCTCATTACAGTAAAACCCCGTTAAAACGCGGGTGTCGGGGACATGTCTGGCACCCGCGTTATAACATAACCGCGATATAATGAAACTATACCGCGGAACCAAATTCACGAAATATGCTCGCTCCTGTTGCACCACTTTTAACTTGATCAATTACTATTAACTTTTCTTCTATTGTATGATTGTTTCTTTTCTTTTTTGCTGCCATTTTATTTGCTGCAATTGCTGTGCAAAAGGCGCACTTCTCAATTGAGCGGTTAGTCTATCGAGTGATCGGTTATTCAGATAAACTTTTTCGGCTTCTTGAGACTCCTAAGGTAAAACCATATCAACCGCAACAAAAACAATTGTGCTATGAGAAAATGTGGGCTTAAAAATCTTTTTAAGTTATCAATATGAGATTATGAAGGGAGAGAGATTCTTAGAAAAAATTAGATTTGCGTAGAAGGGGAGGAACGCACTTTTCAAAGAAGCAATGTTTTAAGCCTTTATATACTCTCATGGACTAGAGAATATGTTTACTTTTCAAAAATTTCAAGGAATCTGGAATACAAAGGGTGGTTTGCAAGGCTCGACCGATGCATCGGCCATGCATCGGCGCCGATTGTTCAACAAAGTTGCCATCGGCCATCGGCATCGGCGGCCGATGTTAACTTTAGAAAAACATCGGCCCATCGGCCTTGAAAAACATATAAAAGCCGATGCAAGGCCGATCTTTTTCGCAGGGACAACTTTCAAGAAAACATTCTGTCTTTAAACTTTTTTTTCTTCATAGCTATATTTCTATTTCCACACAAAAACAGGCAGCACATCAGTTAAAAAAAACATAAAAATAATGTCATTCTACAAAGTATTTGATAAAAAATTCGGCAAACTAGTTTAAGCGATCGCTGCCCGAAAACCCTCATTATTAAAATTATTTCTCTTTGAAGAGAGTGCTCGTGAAATAGAATATGTTAAAGCAAAAGTAATAGAGGCGTCTTATGAGTGCTATTTGTTTTTCGCACTAGGTTAGTTGCCTCATTTTTGTCCGTTTTCCGTTTAATAATGATTTTATTGCATTAGATGTCATTGTGCAATAATCTTATACCATCTGTTTGTAGTTTGTCCATGTTTCTTATTATTCCAAAATTGCAAACAATACCAAGTCAACTCAATCAAAGTACGATAATAATTTTAATTTTTACCAGAGTAAACTTTTTTCTCTTAGTGTTTTTTTTTTTTTTTTTGCTTCTTCAATCCCACGTGTTACTTTTTCTGCAATTGTGCAGCAATCTCATTGCATTTGATTTTAGTGTGCGGTTATTCTCA
Source organism: Octonoba sinensis (assembly GCA_038502835.1). Lineage (NCBI taxonomy): Eukaryota > Metazoa > Arthropoda > Arachnida > Araneae > Uloboridae > Octonoba > Octonoba sinensis. Next base: position 104,315,721 of record CM076606.1, on the reverse strand, counting down.
TTATTTCATTCTTAGTTTACAACATAGAAAAAAATGGTCAAAAATAAGAAACAATTTTCCTGTATAAATCTTTATTGATCGAAATATTTTATGTGTCCAAGTTTTGACTTGCAATTTTTATAAATTAAATTCTCAAAATGCGAGTTCGCGCGACAGGAGTTAAAAGCATTTTACTAAAAATGCTAAAATTTCTTTATTTTCAAAGGTTAATGAATGCATATTTTTTTCAAAATACATCTTATCTTGTTTTATAGGATTATTATTATCATTTTCCCCCGTGTATACTTCGTTTTAGCGCATTTTTATTATTTTTTTGGCTTCTTTGATGCCACGTGTTGGACAGTTGACAGTTTTTCTTGCTATTGTACAACAATCTCGTTGCATCTGCTTTCTTGTTATTTTATTGTTAGTTTACAACATAGAACATATTGCTAAAAAATTTGAATCAACTTTTCAGTATAAATGTTAATTGATCGAAATTTTATGTGTCCAAGCTCGACTTACAATTTTGAAAAATTTAATTCTTAAAAAACGAGTTCGCGCAACAGGGTAGAATAATACCTTAATAAAAATGCTACAATTTCATTAATTTTAAAAATTGACAACGTAGATATAAATATACATATAATTAATATTTTCAAAATACATCTTAATTTTTATAAACGATCACATGTTTTTCAGAAGATTATTTGTCAACAGAAAACTGCTGGTGCTCAAAATATTGGTTTATTTCGTTGACCTTATTGTGCTCATGAAAATATAAAGAACATGTCAAGTATTTCAGTGTAAATTTCAACTCACAAGAAAAAAGAACTAATAAGATTAGTTCTTAAGACCAGCATTCATTTGTAACGACAAAACAATTTCACGTCTATGTTTTAAAAGCAATATTCAGTACTTCTTAGTTATGAATAGGGGGGCATTACTGCGAGCGAAATTTTTTAATATTTTATTTTTATTTTGGAAAAAGCTATTTTTAGTTAAAATAACTTTTATAATGAAAAATAAACATATAATCGTTCCCGCTCTTCTTTTAAAATGGGGGAAGGGGAACTATAAAAAAAATCTGAGAGGAGGGGGTTGACAATATCGTTAAAGATACAAACCCACATTATTTGTTAGGATGTATTAGAACATCTGCATTCCTCTCCATGAAAAAAGCAAGAAAATAAAGGCAGCTGCACTTGGCATTTGCAGTGCAGGTGTTATAAAGAGAAAATGTTGAAGGAAAGGGAATTAGACCCGATCCGATAAAATAGTTGTTGAGTTTTTTTGCAAAGATAAGAAAAAGGAATTAAAAATCCTCTGATAGAGCGTTTTTTAATTTTCTTTAACCTCCAAATATTACTTTACTACAATCGCGACTGATTCGTTAAGTTTTAATTATTATGTAAACTTCTCCCAAACAGTTTTACGGTGCTTGAATAATGCATTTATGTTTTTATAAACATAAAAATAACTAAATGATTTTAATGACATTTTTGAAAAGCATTCTACACGTTTTAATGGTTTAAAGCGACTTTTTTTCCCATCGGCCATCAGCCGATGGAAGAGGATAATAATCGGCAATCGGCCATCGGCCGAACTCGGAACAATCGGCCAACAATCTGCATCGGCCCATCGGCCAAAAGATGCCATCGGTCGAGCCCTAGTGGTTTATAATGATAAAGGGTGTTTAAACATCGGGGGACATGATAGTGACCGCGTTATATCCGATTCCACGGTATACTGAGACACGATATTACGGGGTTTTACTGTATCAGCTTTTGAGTTTTTTTTTTTTTTTTTGTGAAAAATTAGTATAGCTGAAGCAGTGAGAAGCAAAGGGATATAAGTGACGAAAAAAACGATTATGAGAAAAAAGCGTTCTAAGTTTGGCATGATTTTTCTAAATCATGATGGGGAAAACACCTGTTACGGCTGGCTACCCTAACATTGCTTGCCACAATATAGATTAGTGCTTTCCCTATCATTTACAGTATTTATCTCCAAATTTTCAATTTCGTCACTTACACCCCTTTGCTTCTAAGTGCCTCAGTTATTCTTTGCAATTTCAGGTTGTGGGGGGTGACTAGGGAGCGGGGAGTGGGGTGAAAGTTACATAGAGAAAATATAGTTCGCATCCAAAGTGGGAACGGATCTCAGACGAGGATTAGCAATAAAATAACGCGCGGCGATGGGTAAATTTTCCGATAACTTTCGCCCGTGTCAGACACGGGCGTTAAAGGGTTAAGTTAGATCAATTTTAGTACATCATAGTAACCATTAGTATTATTAGTAATGTTTTGTTTCAGCTGTTGAGAATGCTGAAAATTACAAAACTATATGAAGTTAAAGAGATTGTAATGCATCGTAAGTAGTTAGTATTAATATTTTTTTTTAGCAACCAGTCAATTTTATGAACTTGTATATATATATATATATATGTAAAAGGACATAACTCTTTTAAGATATAATTTCATATATAAGTTTTTTGTTCAGTTTTTAAAAGGCTCTCGAATGCTCGAATGACATTCGAGAGATGATATAAGAAAACAGAAGGAATGATCGGAAGTGTGGCTACTTACAATTCTTATTTTTTAAGTTTTAGCTTGATTAACTAAGGTATTTTCAAATTGTACTTTATGAATTTCACGCGAGAAATATAGTTTACATTCAGTTTTATTTAGGCTAGAATGCGGGGAAAATGTTTATTAGTTTTCATAGTTAATGCAAAGAAAAGCGCTTATTAAAATAAAGCTGTATATAGTAAAACCCGTTTAAGAAGTTTTCCCGTTTAAGAAACTTTTAATTTCAACACCAGTTTCATTCACATTTCCCTAATGTTAAAATAATCCTTTTAAAAAGTTTTGATTTAATTTTTTCCCGCTTAATAAGTTTTTCATATCGGTCAATTTTTTCTTTCAAATGAGACTTTAGACTTCTAGAGTTTCATGTTTCTTTCAATCTACGTAGTTATTTTTCTTTCTAATGGAAAAATGATCAGAAGAAGGTTTAGCAGAGAGGATTAGTCAGTGGATGACTGATAGGGGGAGAAAGGAATGTTTGTAGAGTCTCCTATGGCCTATGGGGGTGTCCATTTTCTGTCTAATTTAAATATTGTCAAATAATAGTCAAATAATAAAATAATATCATCCCTAAATATCAGAAAGTATATTCATTTTCAATCATAGAGCCAACCGGTTTAAGAAGTATTCCCGCATAAGAAGTTTTTTTGTTTTGGTCCCCTGGAAAACTTCTTAGGCGGATTTTACGTATATAAAATAAAATATATGGAATTTTTAAAATATATTTTCAATACGTGCTTCCAAAATAGCATTAGAAATACGTTTGTAAGTACAAAATACCTATCAAGTAAAAACATGAAAAAATAATATTAATGAGAAGGTTGCTGGCTGCGTGGCAGGTACAAGCGAGGTGATATGGGATCATTCATAAATGATGTCACGCTTCGAGGGGGGCGGGGGGGTACGTGAAATTGTGACAAGGAGAGGGGAGGAGGTAACAAGAAGTTTGACATCATGCATTATGAAACAAAGCGTGACATGCGACAAAGGGGGGATGGGGGTCAAATATATAGGAAAAAAGCGTGACATCATTTATGAACGGCCACTATGTCGTACCGCAGAAGTTAGTTTTAACCTCAAATTTGGATCGACATTGAAGTCGCCTCTATATTTATTTTTTATTAATATCATATTTCAAAAAGCAGTTTCACAAAGATGAATGGTTGTGAACTGAATTAAAAACAGCAATGCTTTTCCTGACAATAACGGGAATTCATTTTGAACTTTGAGCCAACGTTCTCCCACCTTTAATCGGGCAAATTCGTTCTTCAATCCTAAGATTTTTTGCTTTTCTTTTTTTTTTTTTTTTGCCTGCGCGCGTACCACATTTTAGGAACCGCTTAGAGGCCGCTCATAAATGATGTCACGCTTTTTTCCCATATATTCGACCCCCTCCCCCCCGCTGTCACAATATGTCCCACTTCAGCGGACCCCCTCATCCCCTTTGTCGCATGTCACGTTATGTTGCATTATGCAGGATGTCACACTTCTTGTTACCCCTTCCCCTCCCATTGTCACACTTTGTCACATTTTCACGAACCCTCCTCCCCCCTCGAAGCATGACATCATTTATGAATGATCCCTTATCTAGAGCAAAGAAAATGAGAATGAAATTCTAAATCAAACGGACGCCTGTATGTCCGATGGCCGTGGTAGTCTAATGCTGTACTTTCCAAACTATGGGCGAATATTGACTGGGCCCTCGCCCAGTCAATATTCGCCCATAGTTATAATAAAATAATATTCGTAAGCGTCGTATTCGTAATTCGTAAACGTCGTAGTAAGTAAACTGTATACATGAATTAAAAAAGAAAAAAGGCGAATAAAAGTAACTAATGTTGGTGCTAAAACTTTAATTAAAAGAAATAGGAAGCAAATACATCCTTCCCATTGAAATAACTTTGTAAAAAAAAAAAAAAAAACCCTTGCAGGTGTAGGTATTTAAGTAATAAAAAAATATTTAACCCTTTATCTACCGCACTACGATATGCAGTAATTTTTTTTACAGAAATAGTTTGTTTAGGTATTTACACTGAAAATTAAGGGATTTACATAAATAAAATGCTCATTCTATAAGTATTTATTTCTTTACAGCTAATTGGTGCCACAGAGTATTTACCCTGTGAAATTAATTACATACACTTTTTAATCAAAATATTTCGTCAAATAGTTTTCTAAGTTCTTAGCTAACACATTAAAAAATCAGTGACTTGATTCTTGAATTTTACTGCTTTTCTGAAGCGAAGCTCTAAGGGAGCAATCTGAGCAAAATGGAAGTTCAAAACACAGCATCGGTTTCAAAACTATCTATGTTCCTTTCCTCGCTAAAATACTCTTTATAGAACCCTTGCTGATATGTATCCTGAAAAGGGGAATGTAAAGACTGTCCCGGCAAAGTACCATACCAATATTGGTAAAAATGGTTGATGGATGGAATTTATAGAGAATGGTACTTATAAGTACCGTCAGTAGATAAAGGGTTAAATTGTGTTTCTTGTTTCAAGTCTTTTATTCATATTGGTAACACTATTTTTTTTTTTAAATTTCAATTAGAACAAATAAGACAGCATTAAGTAGTTCCACAAGTCACCTCTAGGGGATCTGAGCTCTACCAACATTTATGCACTCTTTTCTCTAAGACAGATAAGAGGTGGTATCGAGATTAGAAATTTTTGTCAGATGGGTCGGAGCCAGAGTCCGACAAAAGTGCGAAAATCTTAGGAGCCAAGGAAAATTTTTAGGAGCCAGCTATAATATTTTAATTTGCGAACTAGTCGCCAAGGCATATTTTTTAGTCGCCCGGGCGGCCAGGCGCCCGGGATTTGCCGGACCCTGATCGGAGCCCAGTCAACTTTGGGAATCACTGCCTTGTAAAACACCTTACTTTTTCTAGGACATCAGGGAAACTCTGAGCAATTTATATTTGTAATAGATTCATGATTACAAGAGCTTTAAACTATCATAATTTTGCGCCGACTTTCAAAATTTTGCTTAAAACTAGTTCAATGTGTTTTGTTTTTTTGCTTTTTAGCGCAATTTTTAATATGAAGTCAGTTCTCTTTTTCACGAAAATACTTTTATCCTTATCATCCTTACTTTTTGCTAACACCTAAATGTATTAACTTTATAGTACGTATCATCATAATTTACTATTATTAACTTTTGCCAAAATGATTAATTTATATATCATCGTTGTTATAACCACATTACCAAATTGGTAAATATTATTTTATTATAACTATCAGTTACTACACTCTTGTATAATAAAATAATTTTTGGAAAAAAAATAGAACCGACTTCAAATTATAAATTGCTCTAAAAAGTGAAAAATAAATTAATTCTTTAATGAGTCGGTTCTAGTTTTATTTTTCCCAAAAAACTATTTTATTTTACTTTTTTTACTGTAAATATAATTACTCTATTTAAAAAAAAACATATCAACAGCATACCTTTTTTGACTGTCACTAAAAATAATCATTTGTATGATAAGCTAAATTTTGGAAGTTGATTTTGAAACGTCACTATCAACCAGAGCATGGCTGCCTGCGATCATATAGCGGCTGTCCAAACGGGCGAAAAAGTGCGTGCAAGCAGAACTTACATTTTTTGCCACCACTTCAGTCAATTGGCGCTGTTAGCATGTACTTAAAAGTGAGGATTTAAAGGTCTAACCATTGCAATATCATCGCGTTAAATGCTTGAATTTCTAGAAAGATAAACATTTAAGTGTTGAGGGCAAAAGTAACTATTAAAATACGTTGCAGGATTATGTATTTGCCATTAAAACGTTTTTAATACAGAGGAAAAAATTAAAAATATCGTTTTTTTTTGGTAGTAGCACATGCAGACTTTGAAGCTGCTCGTTAAGATACAACTTTTCATATATACGTATACTTTTATATATAATGAACACAGAGAAAATTTTCTTCGCAATTGGCTGATCATATTATGCTTTCAGATTTATTTTTATTTTGAACGACAATAATTGCGCATAATTTTCTGAAATACATTTATCCTTTCACATTGTGTAGCACAAATAAATTGGCTAGCAGGTTTTTGAAAGCCGTAGTGAATAGTCTTTAAATGGTTATTAGTTGCTTTATTATAAAGCAATTTTCAATACATTCATGTTAATACTATTAAATAACAGCAGTTAAAAGAAAAATGACATAGATTATGATTAATAAAGTTATTTTCAATATTTGAGTTAATTGAATTATTTCAATTCCATTTATTGTAAATTTAATTATTACAGGAAAGTGGAACAGTTAGGGTGTGAAGTGACTTAACAAATAAAGATTAGTTGAACAATTATGTAATTAAGTAAATGATTAATGCAACAATTTTTTACTGTTATTGACAGACTAATAGCATAATACTAATATCTAATATTACATTGTATAGTATAGCTGACTTTAGTTAAACAAATGGATTCTCATGTAAGAGTAGCGATTTTTTTTTTTTTGCTGGTCTCATCTAAAGCAATTACACTAGTTAAATATTTAGAATACAATCTTAAAATATTAAGTAAGAAAGGTCAAAGATTAGGCCTCTGTAAAAGAAAACGATTCAATAAAATAAACCATCAAGGGGAAATATTTTCAAATATTACAATTAAGTACAATAAATGAGAAATTAACAATAATTACTTAAAACGCTTAATTATATGCAGTTCAGAGTTATCAAGATTATTTTTAAAACTTGTAACTGACAATACATGGGTGCCAACCCCCTAAGCAAGATGGTGCATACTAATTGGTACGAAGTCCCCCAAAAAAGACAATCACCCAAAAGGGCTAAAACTCGATGGAAACATGCCCCCCAGGGGGTGTCAAAAATTTCATCAAAAAATTTAATGGCGCAGCCTGCGCCATGAACTTCCCTCGTGGACACCCCTGGATAAGAGCAATTTTTCTTTAAATATCCCTTTAAACATTTTTATTTAGATGATATACTCCTTGACTACAAAAAGCAATGGGTATTCTCAGTCGGGGGGGGGGGGGGGCAGGACCGTATAAAAACTTTTTTATTTTACACGATCGTCCCTCCACTTTTCCAAAGCCCCCTCCTCCATCACTATTTCATTACAATTACTTATGCTCTTATCTGTAAGCCTCCCCCCTCTCACCTCTTTTTCCTTTTTTACGGACTACACTGAATATTCTCAATTTTTAATACCGAGACTTTGCAACCGGCATTTCTTCGATGAAATCTACCAAAAGCTTTCGGATTCTCTGATTTTCTATAACCTGATTTTAATTAAATCCTTTCTTAAATTAATTTTTCCCCACTTTTAAATTAGAAATCAGAAATACGCTTTAGGGATCATTCATAAATGATGTCACGCTTCGAGGGGGGGGGGGGGTTCGTGAAATTGTAACAAAGTGTAACAAGGGGAGGGGAGGGGGTAACAAGAAGTGTGACATCAGGCTTATACAACATAGTGTAACATGTGACAAAGGGAGGGGAGGGGGTCAAATATATCGGAAAAGAGCGTGACATCATTTATGAACGGTCCCTTACATAGTTTATTTCCTTTTCTACGTTTTAAGACTCTATGGTGTAAAAAATGGGCGTACTCATTAACGCGTGGATAATCAACAACAAATCTTAGAGGGAAGTCTCCCTTCCTTTTAGATATTTCAATTGTAACCCCTGTTCATGTAGCGCAAGTTTAATTTTAAAAAGGTACATTACTAGATTTATAATATAGATTCTCTCTCACTCATTCCACTTTTAACTTTATCATTCTATACAAGCATAAGAAATTTAAACGTCTCAGAACAAGAAAAAAAAATATTTAAAAGCATAATTTAGATCTAATATGAAGTTCAAAGTTTACTTTTGAGTGGTAAAAAATTAATGAGGGGACCAACGTTCTTATAGCGCAAGTTGCAAAAATTACTCCATACACATGTTTTGGAATTAAAAGGAACCCCTTTATCAATGCGTAAAGATTTGACCTAAAAAATGTAAGTAATCCAAGTCAATGTAAATCACTCGAATTACTTGCATCCAGATGCGTACAACTCTATTCATTGATAAAATAATTCCTCTTGTCCCGAAATATGTTTTCTGAAATTTGGCTATAATGACGTTTGTTTTCTTATTAATAACCTAAAGTACAAATAAATAAAACCAATGCATAAATAAATAAAACCAGTAAAGTTCGAGACATAAGGGGAAAATGAAAATGTCAGCCCTCACTGGTTAAAAATATCATCTAAAGCATCAAACTCACGATTTCCATTTGCAGAATAATTGAATAGGTGACATGGAGTGAAAAAACAAATAAAATATATGCATATAAACCAAACGTGAATTTAGACAATCCCTAAAATTATAAAATGTATGCATTCAATAATTTAATGCTTAGAAAAAAACACTCTACTGCTTTCTGTCGTTTTCTTTCATTTACGATGAAAAATTTCTTTAAAATAAATATATATATGTTAGACACAAATAAACATCGGGAGACTTATTTCCGATCAGTAATGCATGAACTAAAAATTTACCAAAAAGAAATTTTCATGATGCATGCTGCAAACCCGGCAAAAACAATGCTTTCGTAATGTATTTCCATACAAAACTAGTACATGCTGCAGCGCACCAGTGAGGAAAAAAATAACTATCGTTTGAACGCTTATTCCTTTGTTCTGGAGCTGCGTCTGGACAGCCGCTATATGATCGCAGGCAGCCATGACCAGAGAGAATAGGCTGAGTAAATTAAATTAATGTTTCAAAGAAGCCTTTACTCGAACTCTTATTATAATTGCTTTTAACATTACTGCTTAATGGCAACAAACTGTTTTCTAAATGGTTTTTATATTTAAGATAAATAATTTACCCCACAAAGAAATATCAAGCCAAGCCTTTCTAATTGAAAGAAAAATACTTATTTTTCATTCATAACGTTCTTTATAAAGACCAAGTGTTGTCAAATCGATGTACGATACCTAAGTTAAACGACCCTTTATCAATGTTTAAAAAAAATCATCATAATCAGTTCATTTAGTCAAAAGTTATGGATGAGAAAACAAAAGTAATGACTAAATTTCCGCCCATAACTTTTTTTCTAATCATAGAATATGGTCAGACAAAGATACATATGGCAAATCATCCTTGATCGATTAAAAAAATCAGGAAAATCGGATCATCCGGTGAGAAGTTAAAGGTAGAGAAACAAACAAACAAAAAAAGCACATACATACGGTATGAATGGCTAACTTCCTTCTTTGCCAAGTCGGTTAAAAATTATGCATTTTAATTTTATAGAACTATTCTTCCCATCAGGAGGCTCTCGGATTCTCAAAGTGTGTACAGTGTCAAATTATTCCCGCGGTGCAAGCAAAAGACAAAAACGATTTTGGGTATTTCTATTCCACGTAGAAATGTATTTCTGCATTTTAGAAAAATCCCAACTCAACAACAATCTTTGAGCAAGAATCTAAAGCTTGTAATTAAAGAATATGTTTATCAGAGATATAAAAATGCAAGAGTAAAATATACATTCTTTATTAAACTAACGAATATTTTCTTTGTTTTGTTTTTTAATTCGTAAAAGAATCCTAAAATACTTTCGTTTTTGTGCAAAATAAATAAGCGAATAAATAAAAATAAAAAGTTGTCATCGTCCACCATCGGTGCAGATTTCAACAGAAACAAGAAGTTCCGTCTAGAACTATTACCAGTTAACTTTCTCGTATAGATCAATATCAAACTGATATTCTGACTGTCTCTCTTTCCTCTTTCTCATTTAGCTTTATTAATTAAATGCTTCAAATATGCCTTTTTCAACCGTTTATGCATATTCATTCACTCATTCATTTATTGATTAATTCATTTATTAATTTATTCACTCATTCATTTATTGATTTATTCATTTATTCACTCATTAATTTTTTCACTCATTTATTTATTCACACATTCATTCACTCGCTCATTTACTTATTCATTCATTCATTGAGAAATATCATTAAAAATCCAGATCAATACATTTCGTGGGAAAATAGGTTCGTTTAGTTTTGCATGAACTTCGCATCTGCACATGTTCTACGTCATAATATCTTTTCGATAAAGTTTGTTTCAAGCAAATTATTCCGTTAGAACAGGATTTATATAAGACTGAAATTCCTCCGTAGGCGCTCATGTTTTTTTAGCCTACTTTCTCGTAAAAGTAAAAAATAATAATAATAAAGCATGAAAGAAGGCTTAATGTATCGTGAAAATATCGTTAGAAATCAAGAAAAGTCAAAAATAAGTTAATTAAATAAAGATTGAAAAATAAAAAATTTGAAAGTAGGGTTTTGAGATGGGGAAAAAGTGTGTCGGTCTGTCTGTCGGTCTGTCCCCCCCCCCCCCTAATAACTTTTGAACGAATTGTTCGATTCGAAAAATTCTTTTTGCATTCGAAAGATCTCGGCGAGGACATCTCATTTCCATATTTTACTTTTTGATTTGAACAATTTTTTGTTCAATTTTGAACAGTTCAAAAAATTTTAACATTAGTGCCTATGGGTGAAAATGAAGCAAATTATGTAAACTCTGGGAACAAGATATAAGTTCCCATGAACAAGATCACTGGAAGAAGTTCTTGGCGTGAAATATTGATTTGAACAATTTTTGCTCATTTTTGAACAGTTCAAAAAAAAAATTAACATACCGCCTACGGGGAAATTTCAATCCTATATAATTTCTGATCTAAAGGACAGATTTGCTTGGAACAAACTTTATCGGAAAGCTCTTATGACGTAGAACATGTACAAATAGAAAGTTCATCCAGAACTAACGAGCCTATTTTCCTATGAAATTTTTTGATCGGGATTTTCAAGAATATTTTTTAATTAATGAATGATTAAATGAATAAGCAAAAGAATGAATGAATAAATGAGTGAATAGATACATGAATGACTTAATAAATAATGATTGAATGAATATGTATTAACCGTTGAAAAAGGTATATTTGAAGCAATTAAGAACTAAAGCTAAACGAGAAAGACAGAGAGAGAGAGATAGCTAGATTATAAATTTGAATTCGGTGTATACGGGAAAGTAGGCTCGTATAGTTCTAAACGGAACTTCTTGTTTTTTTTTAAACTGTTGAAAATTGTGCAAAAAATGTTCCCCTTTGAAATCCTCTTCCAATAAGTTTGTTCACAGGAACTTGGATTTTATGCACAGAGCTGGCATAATTTGCTTCATTTTTGTGCAAAGGCGCTAATGTTAAGATTTTTTTATCACAATGGAACAAAAAATTGTTCAATTCAAAAAGTAAAATCTACAGACAAACCAACAAACAACATTTTTTCCGTCTCAAAAGCCTTCTTTCAAATTTTTCATTTTTCAACATTAATTTAATTTCTTCCGAACTAAATTTTGACTTTTTTATATTTTTTTAACGATATTTTTACGATACCATTAAGCCTTCTTTCATTCTTCTTTTCTTTTTTTTCTTTTACGGGAAAGTAGGATAAAAAGGACTCCAGGTGCAGTCTTCCTTAGTCACTTTCAGGTGGGCAACGCCTAAAATTTTATTTACTTATCATCTTCAATGCCACTCGATTTCATTTTTCGTTCGAGTGTTCGAGTAATATTAATGAAAGGAAAAAAAAGAGTTTGTGTCGGTAATGTACTTTTTATCAGTAAACAATGATTTGTCATACTATGTGCATGCGTGGCAACACTTTACGCGTTTTAAAATAAATTTGAGTGTCACTAATGCGACTAATGTCACTTCGCTTATCCGACGATCCCTTTTACCCGACACGATGCGGCAAGAATATTAATTAACAAAGAACGAGAACATTGCAGTTGCGACGTTAAGTATAGCGGCGACTTCTGATAAACTTATCATATGTGTCACTAAAACTTATCGTATGTGTCACATAATCATTCGTACTCACGTGACATTTGTATGCACTCCCCCTGCTAACTTTGAAACATGTTTCGTAGCACAAAGGTTTGAAAGTTGTTTGTAATAATAGTGATAGCACGAACACACACTTATACATAGAGTAGAACCTCTCTTAACGGATTAACCGGCCTTCGCTTTATTCGGCCTTTTTTTTTTTCAAAAATACAAAAAACAAAAATAGCTTTTACACTCTCAGAAATGGAGCTCTCACTTTTGAAGATTCTTGAACCGGCAAGAAAATTTCGTCATTTACGACGATTCTTTCATCGCGCTGTCACGTGACTTGAAAAAGTTACTTTACAAATTTCGCCAATTTGACGAACGGTTTAAAGTGATCCCTCGTTTTTCGCGGTTAATGGGAACCAGAACTTTCCGCGAAAACTGAAAAACCGCGAAGTTGGATTTGCCCCTAAGAAATTTCGTGTATGCGGGTACACGAATGTTCTAAATATGTAAACAGTATTTATACTTCAGACATTTAAGACAAAAATTACAACAGTATACTTATTTACTAGGGAACCACAACCCTTCAATGGTACTCTTCAAGCATAGGGATATCAAGGCGGGCCAGATCCACACAGCAATGTAGTAATCTACCTCCTTTCGGCCACGAGCTGCCGTCGAACTTCACTTACCCTGCCACGTGCTAACAGGGTAAAGGGGTGAAGTAGAAAAGAAAAGAATACGTATTTACTTAAACGTGTCGGTGCTAATTAATAAAGTTAATTACAAAACGTTATAGTACACTAATAAACATTAATCAGCATTGCTTTCTAACGAAGAGTCTTGTGTTGGTGGCAGCTTTTGAGGGCCCGTGGTATGAACTCTGAGTCGACTCATCTCTTTGTTTGACATTCAGAGATCCTTCTCTCTCGCGCATCAAAGTGAAGCAACGCTCCTTTCCGCAATGTGGCTGCCGGCATGGTTGTATTTTTTTCATTTTTAATTTTTGATGAATATTTTAGAAAACCCCGCAAAGCACTGAAGCCGCGAAACATGAAGCGCGAGAGAACACTGTATTTGGAGCATTTTTCACGAAGCCATGTCGACAAACGCGGCGAAAGTTTCGTGAGATTTGGTCATGCGCTTCCGAGAGCGTAGAGCTCTACTCGCGAGGGATGCTGCGGTACTCAAGGGAATTTTTTCGTCGAATCCTTATCTCCCCGGACAAAAGCGAACGTTCGGATGTCGGGGAGGGGATGTTCTGGGAATCCGGGTACGGTCCTATGAAATGAAGTGGCTATTGGTTGATCTCAGGCTCAGTGGGTCATTCCAGGGCCTAAGGTCATTCAGCCTCTGAACCTGGGGGGTTTTGGGGGCTCTTTGGAAAGAGCCAAGCGTTTGATAACTGGGATGGAGCTCTCAAAGTTAACTGTACTAAAACGCAATAAATCAAAACACCTCCACTCTCTCTTTTAAATTTCAAAATATCTCTCCCATTTTTTAATATCACTCTCTTTAATCCCTTCCCTCTCGCTCCCGTGAAAATCACGGGCTGAGGTTTCGCCTTCTGTTTCTCGCTCCCGTGAAAATCACGGGCTGAGGTTTCGCCTTCTGTTTCTCGCTCTCGTGAAAATCACGGGCTGAGGTTTCGCCTTCTGTTTCTCGCTCCCGTGAAAGTCACGGGCTGAGGTTTCGCCTTCTGTTTCTCGCTCCCGTGAAAATCACGGGCTGAGGTTTCGCCTTCTGTTTCTCGCTCTCGTGAAAATCACGGGCTGAGGTTTCGCCTTCTGTTTCTCGCTCCCGTGAAAATCACGGGCTGAGGTTTCGCCTTATGTTTCTCGCTCCCGTGATATTTCCGGGCTGGAGTGCTTAAAATTTCAAAATAAAAACAAATCAAAAGTTAAAAATGAATGTACATGTTGTTCATACGCATATTTTTATGTAATTTTCAGGGATAAAAAAATTTGCCACTTTTATGACCGTTTTCTTGAAAATTACACGACCGTTAAGGGGTTAAACGCTCGAGGATGAACTTGAAAATTCTCTCTGTGATAATAGAGAATTCATCGTTGCCTGTACGACCCGAATACGAACGACACTTTCAAAGATAAATTACTTTTCCAATCTGAAAAGCCATGTTCTTATCTTCAGTTTCGTTTTATTTTAAGGACAAAGGCACTATTCGTTGCACAAATTAACCCATTTATGCCTACTGCTCCATTTTTAGAACTGCAGGTGAGTGAGAGTTTTTCATCAAGCAAGAGGCAAGCAAACCTTAGGATTGCTTACGCACGGGGAGAGGTAGCTGGGTCTACGGATTTTACATGCACATATCCCCAAGTATACATGGTGGTCTTCAGTGGGTATCGAACGCGCGACCTTCCAGGTGGAAGTCCGACGTGCTAACCACTAGGCTACCACGGCCCTGTACAGTACATACTGCTTTCTACCTTCCCACGAGCGTTGCCCTGGCGAAGGCGGTAAAACAGTGATTCACGAAGTGGTCTATGCCGATACCCAGGGGTCGACGACATCCTGCAAGGGGGTCCACGTCAAGTGAAAAGAAAATTGAGGGTTCATGAAATGAAAATGGGGGTCAACGATAGTGGATCATATAAGCTAATGACTCTGCAAAATTTTTAAGAAAATTACTTATCCCGTATTATGGAATATCGCGAAAAATATTTAATTGCTTTTCTATCTTCATACCTAGTGGAAAGGGGTTTCGGCGCAGTTGCCAATCTCCTAACAAAAAAAAAAGGAACAGACTGGACATCATTAACCGAGCCGACTTCAGATAAAACCTAACTAAATTGATGCCAAATGTTGATAAATTATTATTAAAGCATTAGGATCATCTCTCTCACTAAAAGCATTTATTTATTGATTAGTTATTTTATATAACATATACTAAATTTTAATTTGATTCGTTTTAATTCGAATTTAATTAATAAGTGTATAAAATTAACATGTGTGTTTTCTTAAGTTTTCACACTACACTTCACTACAGTTAGAAATTTAAATCTTTCACAGTGAGTAGCACTAGACCAGCTGTCAAAAATACATTTGAAGGTGATGAATTTACAAAAAATCAATATCAGGTAAACAGGGGGTCTACCCAATACCAAAAAACATGGCAAGGGGTCTGCGAAACAAAAAAGTTTGGGAACCACTGCTGCAAAGGGATAAGCTCCTGAAACGCTCCGACGTAAGACTTCTAGAAAGTATTCATTCCAAATAGGGACCGTTCATAAATGATGTCACACTTTTTTCAATATATTTGCCCCCATCTCCCCTTTGTCACAAAATATCACACTTCATCATATCCCCTACCGCCTTCCCCCCTTTGTCACATATCACGCTATATTACATAAGCATATGTACTTATAACACAAAAGATAATTAGTATAGAACAGTAATATATATAAAATATATTGAACTCAGAAAAAGAAGACCCACGCAATTTTGTCTTAAAAGCGTAAATGCTTGAGAAAATTTCCTTTTGAACTTTTTACAAGTAAATTTAAACCTTAATCAGGCATCGGTGTTTATGATACAAAATGATCAATGAAACTTTAAAAACAAATTAGGAAAAAAACTTTAAAATTAAATTTCCTTTGCTGCTATTACATGCGTTTATAGAAACCAAAATGTGCAATGGCACACTTCTCCCCTCTTCTTGTCACAAAATGCCAATTTCTCGATCCCCTTCGAAGCGTGACATCGTTTGTGAATGACCCCCATAAATCTACCGGACCAACCGTGTCTGTAATTTTTTTTTTCATAAGCACCCTCGGATTCCATCCGAAGAATGATAAAATGATTCGGTCAGGTGGGGGAAAATGTGTCATTTTTTAGCTATTTTCATATTTAAACTTTCATAGCATCAAAACCAGAAACATTTCCCATTTCTTTTCAATTGCATCTTAACATTGAACTCCTTTATATCAATTTTATATAATTTTAATATTTATTTTTCAATTATGAAATAGTTTAATTGAGCTTATAGATTTGTGACCTGATTTACTCCATCGGGTGGTAAATGGGTCATAATGCAAAATGATGCTGAAAACAATTATTTATGACTTTGAAATTGAAAAAAAAAAAATTGTAAATAACATATTTAGCAACATTTTGAATTACAATTACATTGAAATGTTAAATTTATATTGTACATATTGGTTAACATAACACTTCAACAACATCACTTCTCTCTACCACATCCACATAATCTTTTTTAGGGAAAACATTAAAAAAATGTTTTCAATTTAATTTCAATAAAATAAACAACCTTCGTTGTTTAGATTTAGGAACTTGCTGCAGTGAAGTACAACAGAGTAAATTTGAAAGAAAAGAATAGAATAGAACTACTTAAGCCTAACCGTGGCCCATTTTACCCCATCCAAGAAAAACTGATGTAAAAAGACATTTTTTTTTTTCACATGCTTTGCTGTAATTGTTGTCCAAAGTTTCTTGGTGAGGAAATCTTTCAAATTTGGGCTGTTATTTGATAAAATATAGAGCTTTTCAGAAGTTGGTAAACCATGTGTTTAGCACATTATCATCCAAAGTTTACAAAAAAATTTCCTTGTGGTTCCATATTTAAGAACCTAACTTTTTTGAGAATGAAAAATGTTGCCAACACATTGATATATATAACATCAAAAACATTGGTTTAAAAATTTAAATTTCAAGCTCTATTATTTTGGGGTTTTTATCAAGTGACCCCATTTTACCCCATCCTCCCCTACAACTGCAATTAGGACGTCTGAGTTTTTGATGTCCCCGCATCAAAAACTCCCTTTACAACGCCGCCACCAAACTCCCCGCACAAAATTGAGAGGGAGTCCATAACGGAGCCACATTTTGTCATTTAATCCATGCACAAGTCATTATAGGACGGAACACGCTCCTTAACGACTTTATATTCCGAGCGAAGTTACAGTGGACTACATGCACAAGGATTATAAAGAAAAACACCCGGACAATATTTTAAACCCGGGCACACTTTCATGAGCGCAGATTCCGTTCACCACAGCATGGAACAGATGAGGAGACGAGGAGGTGGTTTTTGATTTCCACGACTTTGAAGGAGTTATGGCCGCCCAGTCTTTATTTCAGACATCTCTCCGGGGGAGGGTCTGTCATAGCCCCCCCCCCCCCCCCGAGAAAAAAAATTCAGATCACAATTTTATCCCTTTAAAGGGACCTTTTTTTTTTTTTTTTTTTTTTTTGTAGTATCGGTGTGTTAAAATATTTTACAGATTTTGTTTGGTTTCAAAAGAGAAATTCATATAGGACAGTAAATAAGATTAGCATGATTTTTTTCACCCCCCTTTCAGGGGGGATAGTTATAATATTTGAATATTGATGTATGTGGTTGTAAATATATTTCTCAGGGTCTTTGGCAAGATTCTACCAATCAGAAAGGGTAAACTAGCTTACTATAAACATCTATAATTTGATGAATTTGGTGGGAAGTATACTTCCCACCGCCTTAGAAAAGGTTAAAAAAAGAAAGAAAGGGAGGTAAGGCGTTTAAAATTTTAGTTACAGAAACAGTTTTTGAGAAAAGACATCGAACACTCACTAGCTTCAGCAAAAGTTTTTATTAATTATTTATTTATTCCAATGGGGCTGCATATGGTTACTAACCATTTTGAATACCTTGGGCATTCCCCGGAATTCGTCATCCATTCTTTCAAATAGCACCACTGTCGGCGGATGCCGTTACCACTCTGAGAATTTTGACGCTCAGTTTCCCCAGAGGGCTGCACCTAAGCCCTAGTTGATGCAGATTGCACTAGGAATTAAATTTAACCGAGAGCATTCAAGCCAAATGTCTACTCAAGGGATCTTTTACATGCCGCATAATCATACAACATGGACGCAGACGGTTTTCTGCATTTGGAAAATCCACCGACTTGTGCCAAGTTTGATCCTTTGAGCTTGGGCATACGTGGCCTGCGCCTTACCACTACGCCACCCTGTCGGCAGCAAGAGTTACCTAAAACATTTCAGTTTGAAAAAATTTGCGGGGAAGAGTTCCCAAACTCTTTTCTGCGTCCTCTAACATCATGAAAGAATCCCGAAATGACATTGTTAGGAAGATTTCAAAAAGTTTCCTAAGGGAAGCTCTCGACCCCCTGCCTCCAGCAACGTTGTCCAAAAATAGCCTGATTTTTAAGTCTTCAATTTCCAATTTTTTTTTAGAGGAAAACTTCTGAAACTCCTTCCTCTAACGTCCCGAAAGAGCCTAACACCTTCAATGAACGAGATTTGAATTGCCTATTTACTTTTTACTCGAACTTACTCACATGAGTTAAAAGTTACATGAGTTTTTAAGTTCGGGTCATGTAAAGTACATCTGATTGCCAACAAAAACTTGTAGGAAGTTTTGATGAACCGTTACGCTTTTCGATAATGAAATGCAACTCATTTTAAAGATTAAATAAGGGATTTTTTAATAAGGGATCATTTTAAGGAATTAATTTTGAATGACAAGTTAACTTTTTTCGAAGCAAAATAAATACCGCCATTTTGTTTAACGTATAACAGACATCATTTTAAAAAATATACCTTCATTTGTAAAATGGTAAGAAATAAATTTTAACTTTCCAAAATATTGTTCTTAATATAAACAATAATTTATGCACGCCACTTGAGGCTAAATATCTTTGTAAAGCAGCTGGCTATATTCGGATTTAAATAGATGCAAACATTTTATGTAAAATGTCAAATAAAAACTTTGCTTCGGAATAACACACGTATTTTAAGATTAGGACACATTCCAGAAAGTACATGAATAAGATATTGCAGAGAACGGATAACCTAGACCAGCGGTTCCCAAACTGTGGTACGCGAAGCCTCTCCAGGTGGTACGCATGCAGGCCTAAAAAATCTATGTATAATCTATCAGTGTTCTATTCTATATAATAAAGTTATATTAGCAGTGGTACGCAAAATGATTTGCAAGAAAAAAGGTGGTACGCGAAAAAAAAAAAAAGATTGGGAACCGCTGACCTAGACCTTTCTTCTTTTTTTTTTTTATCTAAACATTTTTGCGCAAAACAGTTGACGCAATGCACAAATTATTCTACTAAGACATTTTTTTAAAAATTGTATAACGGAAAAAGATATCGTCTACGCAGGTCTAATAGAGAGCTACTATTGAAATTTGGTACTAGGGATGTAACGAATAGTGATTTGGCCGAATAGTCGAATACCAAATATTCGACCATTCCTTCCAGGCCGAAGCCGAATATTCGGCCAATGTCTTAGGCCGAAGCCGAATATTCGGCCAATGTCTTAGGCCGAATACCGAATATTCGGCTGCCGAATATTAAAATTTCTAGAAAATCGTTGTAATAGAAAGTATTTGTCAAATTTAAAATCATTCACAAAGTCAAACACCAATTAAACACAATCTATGATGTATGAGTTAATTATATTTGTTAAGAATTTAAGACTATTTAAAATAAATCTATTTTCTCTATTGCTTTGAATGTAATAAAACTAAGAACTTTACCCACAAGTGGAATAGAAATGGCAGGTGTAATGGTAGTAAGCATTAGCATTATTTTAATAATTATTTAATTCAAATGAAAGAACTACTATTGCTTAGTGAACTTTTTACCATGCTCAAAACTGTTTTATAAAGATATTTTAAAGGTAATAAAAGTTAATATTTTTATTTTATGGGGTTTCTTACATACCTATTCTTAAAAGATCTATTAAAATAAAATGCACTTAGCTGGAATATATTTTTATTTTCAAAAACCCCAATAACTTATGTGATCTAAATATTCATGATATATTCTAGCTTTTTCACATTTATCTCTTACCCAATATTCACAATAAATCAGTCTACCAAAACAAAGTCTGTCTCCCACTTTGTTAATAATAACAAAATTAATTTCTCATATTCGCCATCATAATTAACTATTGCCAGCTTGTGGGAGCAAATGCTAAGTATAAAATACAATATTACAACTTTGAAATATGTTTTTGCTCAGTCAAGCCTAAAACTAAGTTTTAAAAAAGTAGTTTTTTTCTAAATTATTTTTATTTATTAAAACTATACTAATGTATCCTTTTGAAATAACTATATTACAATTTTAAATGTTTAAAATCTACTAATTTCTTTACTTTTTTACATGTTTACTGCAGCAGAACTATTCGGCCGCATAGTTCATCAATATTCGGCCAGGCCGAATTTGATCTTACCCAGTATTCTTACCAGTACCCATACTTTAATGCAGGGGTCCCCAACCTTTCTGGACCTAAGAGCACCTAACAGAATATCGATCGAATGGCAGGTACCTTTTATTTTTTCAAGATAGATTTATAGTTGGTGGACATAGTTAATAATACACATTTCATATAATGCACAAAAAATTTATAATTTCAACAATTAATTTAACATATGAATATAATTAGTATTAACATTCATGTGCAAAATAAATGATTACTAAATTACTTTTAAAGTATAAGAAGCATTAAAATTATTTATAAAATATATAAAATACAGATCTTTGCATTGGATTTCCCTGGCCAGCGCTTCATAATTAGGAGAATATGATGAAATTCCTGCTCGCAAGCAATCATCAAGCTAAGTCCAAAGATAAAACAATTGAATTTGTGCTTTTTCACGTTGTTCTATCTTTGGACTTACATTTTAGTACAAAGCATTTTGATTATTTGTTTTATATCGTCCTTGTAGTCGTCAAGGTGTTTCTCTGCAAGTCGTTCTCTATATTTTGATTTTATGACATTCATTGTCATTTATTATTATAGGGTTATTCATTTTTTTTATATGGACCTTTATTAATATACTCTAGATTTTAAGTGTTCTCTTTTTTAAAAGGGAAAACTGAAATATTTTATCCTTGGGTACGATCAGCGGGCGCACCTAAGCCGATCGACGGGCGCCATGGTGCCTGCGGGCATAGAGTTGAGGACCCCCGCTTTAATGGAATATGAGGAAAAAGGATCCGCGATAATAAAATAATAGCCTACATTTTTACCATCAGATGATGGCGTTTCACTTTTCTATCAATGTCAATTTTCGTTGCCAAGTTGCTTCATTATAGGGATCGTTTTGAGCATGTGATTAAAACAAATAAAAATGCACGTTGAACGAATTATGTGGCATAATCAAACTACTTACTTCAAATTCGTTTTTGTACTTAAAAGTGAGGATTTAAAGGTCTAACCATTGCAATATCATCGCGTTAAATGCTTGAATTTCTAGAAAGATAAACATTTAAGTGTTGAGGGCAAAAGTAACTATTAAAATACGTTGCAGGATTATGTATTGCCATTAAAACGTTTTTAATACAGAGGAAAAAATAAAAAATATCGTTTTTTTTTGGTAGTAGCACATGCAGACTTTGAAGCTGCTCGTTAAGATACAACTTTTCATATATACGTATACTTTTATATATAATGAACACAGAGAAAATTTTCTTCGCAATTGGCTGATCATATTATGCTTTCAGATTTATTTTTATTTTGAACGACAATAATTGCGCATAATTTTCTGAAATACATTTATCCTTTCACATTGTGTAGCACAAATAAATTGGCTAGCAAGGTTTTGAAAGCCGTAGTGAATAGTCTTTAAATGGTTATTAGTTGCTTTATTATAAAGCAATTTTCAATACATTCATGTTAATACTATTAAATAACAGCAGTTAAATGAAAAATGACATAGATTATGATTAATAAAGTTATTTTCAATATTTGAGTTAATTGAATTTTTTCAATTCCATTTATTGTAAATTTAATTATTACAGGAAAGTGGAACAGTTAGGGTGTGAAGTGACTTAACAAATAAAGATTAGTTGAACAATTATGTAATTAAGTAAATGATTAATGCAACAATTTTTTACTGTTATTGACAGACTAATAGCATAATACTAATATCTAATATTGCATTCTATAGTATAGCTGACTTTAGTTAACTTAAACAAATAGATTACATGTAAGAGTAGCGATTTTTTTTTTTTTTTTGCTGGTCTCATCTAAAGCGATTACACTAGTTAAATATTTAGAATAAAATCTTAAAATATTAAGTAAGAACGGTCAAAGATTAGGCCTTTGTAAAAGAAAACGATTCAATAAAATAAACCATCAAGGGGAAATATTTTCAAGTATTAGAATTAAGTACAATAAATGAGAAATTAACAATAATTACTTAAAACGCTTAATTATATGCAGTTCAGAGTTATCAAGATTATTTTTAAAACTTGTAACTGACAATACATGGGTTTCCCCCTAAGCAAGATGGTGCATACTAATTGGTACGAAGTCCCCCAAAAAAGACAATCACCCAAAAGGGCTAAAACTCGATGGAAACAGGCCCCCCAGGTGGTGTCAAAAATTTCATCAAAAAATTTAATGGCGCAGTCTGCGCCATGAACTTCCCTCGTGGACACCCCTGGATAAGAGCAATTTTTCTTTAAATATCCCTTTAAACATTTTTATTTAGATGATATACTCCTTGACTACAAAAAGCAATGGGTATTCTCAGTCGGGGGGGGGGGGGGAGGGGGCAGGACCGTCCAAAAACTTTTTTATTTTACACGATCGTCCCTCCACTTTTCCAAAGCCCCCTCCTCCATCACTATTTCATTACAATTACTTATGCTCTTATCTGTAAGCCTCCCCCCTCTCACCTCTTTTTCCTTTTTTACGGACTACACTGAATATTCTCAATTTTTAATACCAAGACTTTGCAACCGGCATTTCTTCGATGAAATCTACCAAAATCTTTCGGATTCTCTGCTTTTCTATAACCTTATTTTAATTAAATCCTTTCTTAAATTAATTTTTCCCCACTTTTAAATTAGAAATCAGAAATACGCTTTAGGGATCATTCATAAATGATGTCACTCTTCGAGGGGGGGGGGGGTTCGTGAAATTGTAACAAAGTGTAACAAGGGGAGGGGAGGGGGTAACAAGAAGTGTGACATCAGGCTTATACAACATAGTGTAACATGTGACAAAGGGAGGGGAGGGGGTCAAATATATCGGAAAAGAGCGTGACATCATTTATGAACGGTCCCTTAGATAGTTTATTTACTTTTCTACGTTTTAAGACTCTATGGTGTAAAAAATGGGCGTACTCATGAACGCGTGGAGAATCAACAACAAATCTTAGAGGGAAGTCTCCCTTCCTTTTAGATATTTCAATTGTAACCCCTGTTCATGTAGCGCGAGTTTAATTTTAAAAAGGTACATTACTAGATTTATAATATAGATTCTCTCTCACTCATTCCACTTTTAACTTTATCATTCTATACAAGCATAAGAAATTTAAACGTCTCAGAACAAGAAAAAAAAATATTTAAAAGCATAATTTAGACCTAATATGAAGTTCAAAGTTTACTTTTGAGTGGTAAAAAATTAATGAGGGGACCAACGTTCTTATAGCGCAAGTTGCAAAAATTACTCCATACACATGTTTTGGAATTAAAATTAACCCCTTTATCAATGCGTAAAGATTTGACCTAAAAAATGTAAGTAATCCAAGTCAGTGCAAATCACTCGAATTACTTGCATCCAGATGCGTACAACTCTATTCATTGATAAAATAATTCCTCTTGTCCCGAAATATGTTTTCTGAAATTTGGGCTATAATGACGTTTGTTTTCTTATTAATAACCTAAAGTACAAATAAATAAAACCAATGCATAAATAAATAAAACCAGTAAAGTTCGAGACATAAGGGGAAAATGCAAATGTCAGCCCTCACTGGTTAAAAATATCATCTAAAGCATCAAACTCACGATTTCCATTTGCAGAATAATTGAATAGGTGACATGGAGTGAAAAAACAAATAAAATATATGCATATAAACCAAACGTGAATTTAGACAATCCCTAAAATTATAAAATGTATGCATTCAATAATTTAATGCTTAGAAAAACACACTCTACTGCTTTCTGTCGTTTTCTTTTAGTTACGATGAAAAATTTCCTTAAAATAAATATATATAGGTTAGACACAATTAAACATCGGGAGACATATTTCCGATCAGTAATGCATGAACTAAAAATTTACCAAAAAGAAATTTTCATGATGCATGCTGCAAACCCGGCAAAAACAATGCTTTCGTAATGTATTTCCATACAAAACTAGTACATGCTTGCAGCGCACCAGTGAGGAAAAAAATATCGTTTGAACGCTTATTCCTTTGTTCTGGCGCTGCGTCTGGACAGCCGCTATATGATCGCAGGCAGCCATGGCTAGCCCCACAAAACGACCAGACGATGAACAAGCTGTCTTCATTCCGTTGCGACTCGTTCCACATAAATATGACAAAAAGCATAAAACATCCTCATACAAAGACACACATTTTTGACTCTACAGGACAGAAATTTCGAAAAATAAATTGTTACACTACAATCCTGAGATACCAAATTGGTTTGTAGCATATGAATTTTTTATATATATCACAAATAAATAAATACATGCATGAGAGGGTTGAGTTTAAAAAACGATATCGGAAGATTCAGCGGCGATTTCCTCCTGAATTCGCTCTTTGACTTCTTCCAAGGTGTGAGGACGATTTTGAAAAACCTTTTGCTTCAGGTAGCCGGTAGCCTTACAAGAGGGAAATCGCCGCTATACCAATCGAAATGTGTCGAATTCCGAATAATCGGCCCTTTTTTCCAGGCCGAAGCCGAATATTCGGCTCTGGTCTCAAGCCGAATTCCGAATATTCGGCCGCCGAATATTAAAATTTCTCGAAAATCGTTGTACTAGAAAGTATTTGTCAAATTAAAAAGTGTTCACAAAATCAAACGCCAATTCGACACATTAATCTATGATGTGTGGTTTAATTCTTGTTTGTCAAGAATTTAAAAACCAAGAATTAATGTATTTTCTGTAATACTACAGTTTAGTAAACTTTTAACTTGCTCAACATAATTTTATGAAGATTTTTTTAATTTATAAAAGTTAATATTTTTATTTTATGGATTTTTTTACATACCTTTTTTTAAAAGACCTATTAAAATTTAAAGCTGGAATACATTTTTATCTTCAAACACGACAATAACTTATGCTATCTGAATATTCATGATCTATTCTAAGCTTTTCACATTCCTCTCTTACCGAATACTCACAAAAAATCAGGCTACCCAAAAAATGTCTGACTTCCACTTTGATAATAATAACAAAATAAAAGTCTCTTATTCTCTATCATAATTTACCATTGCAAATGCTAAGTATAAAATACAATGCTATATCTTTAAAATCTGTTTTTGTCCAGTCAAGTCTATACACAATTTTTTAAAGAGTAGTTTATTTCTAAATTATTTTTATTTATTAAAACTGTATACTAATGGCTTCTTTTGCAATATTTATAATACAATTTTAAACGTTTAAAGTCTACTAATTTCGTTGTTATTTTACATTTCTACTGTAGAATAACTATTCGGCCTAATAGTACATCAATATTCGGCCAGGCCAAATTTTCTGCCAGGTCATGAAAAGACTATTCAGCCAAAGGGCCGAATATCGGATAGTACCGAATATTCGTTACATCCCTAACGCAACTAATAACATAATTCTCAATTCAAAATTACTGGTGAGGATTAGAAATAACGATTACGGTACACAAAAAAGGAAGCTTTCCAGTCAAAGCCTTATTGTAGATACTAAATTTGTTTTAGGGAGATTTGGCACCTTTTGACATTTTTTTTTATTTAATAACTTTTACCTATTTTATTTGTATATTATGAAGTGCTATTGTTCAACAAAATGATTTTCACGTGAAAAATCCAAATTTAACTAACAGAAAGTTTTAAAATTTAATTTTTTAAAAGTAATTTAACGATTTTAAGTTTCCTTCTTCTTCATTTCTTGATTTTTTTTAACCAAATTTTTAAAAAGTACTTATTATAGTATGGTTTACAATTTTAGGGATAGGTTTTGCTATTAATTAATTAGTTTTTGAGAAAAAAGTTTTTAAAGTTGCATCAATGATAGAACACAGAAAAAAAGCGACTTTTGTTACATTTTCATTTTTTTTTTTTTTTTTGAAAATATATAGCAAAATCCATCCTTAATTTTATCAAGCACATCATATTGATCACACACAAAAAATTTCAAGTTGCTACATGAATATATGTAGAAGTTTTAGCATTTTAAGTACTACAATATTGCGAAAAAACACAAAGCTAAAAAACGCAGTTTAAAGAACTCAAAACCCTACTAAAACATCAGAAATATTTGAATTCTCTTACTTCTTAACTACATTTATATTAATTGTATCGCTTATAAACTTCGCTCAGATATACTAGGAGAATCAAACCACATTTTAAGCAAAAAGAAAAATCGGTATTTTCATCGATTTTCTACATTTGAAAGGTGCCAAGTCCCCTTAATTCAAAATAGTAAGAGTCCTAAAGTTAACTACCAGTTATATTTCCAAATGTTTAATGTAATTAAATTTAAAAAATCTAGTACAGCTTCAGAGATAGTGCTATCTGTGCCGGTTATGTAATTATTCACGTAAGTCTCTCTTGAAACGTTCGAGAGAGATGAACACGAAAAGTAAACGCCTTAATTGGAACAAAACAAACTGTTGGTCAAACGAAAAAACTAAAATATCTAAAAGTTGTTTAACCCCTTTCCTCTCGCTCCCGTGAAAATGACGGGCTGAGGTTTCTCCTTCTATTTCTGAGAGATCAACACGAAAAGTAAACGCCTTAATCTGAAAAAAACAAACTGTTGTCAAGCAAAAAAAATTAAAATGTCTAAAAGTTGTTTAATCCCTTCCCTCTCGCTCCCGTGAAAATGACGGGCTGCAGTGTTAAAAATTTCAAAATAAAAACAAGTCAAAAATTAAAAATGAATATATATATTGTTTATACACATATTTTTATAAAATTTTCAGGGATAAAAAAAATGGCACTTTTATGACCGTTTTCTTGAAAACTGCCCGACCGTTAAAGGGTTAAACGCTCGAGGATGAACTTGAAAATTCTCTCTGTGATAATAGAGAATTCATCATTGTCTGTACGACCCGAATACGAACGACACTTTCAAAGATAAATTACTTTTCCAATCTGAAAAGCCATGTTCTTATCTTCAGTTTCGGTTTATTTTAAGGACAAAGGCACTATTCGTTGCACAAATTAACCCATTTATGCCTACTGCTCCATTTTTAGGACTGCAGGTGAGTGAGAGTTTTTCATCAAGCAAGAGGCAAGCAAACACGTTGCGTTCAATGAAACAAAAACAAAAAAAAAAAAAAAAAGAGAGACACACACACACACACACACGTTTAAATGTGAAAAATGTAATGTTGCATTACATGTGAAGTGTTCATCTGATTATCATACTGAATGACCACCACATTCAATAATAAGGCTGAGGCGGTGAGGCCCCCTCCCCAGGGCGCGTCGTTCTTAAGGGTGCATTGGCCATAAATATTGACTGCATCTTTTTAAGTAACAAACAAGAGTTTTTACCTCAAAAAATTAAATAATATTTAAACTATTTAGTTTTTGAAAAAGATGCATCAAAACTTCATCTAATTTCATTTTTGCATTAATATATATTACAAAATTTTGGTAAAATCAAACACAGAAACACCATCAGGAAAATCACGTTTCCGTTTTTTTCTTTCCTTTTTTGATAGGATATATTTTTTCCTGGGTTATGTCTTGTTTTGCACGTTATCCTTTCTTTTGCATAGCGACTGGTGGCTTTAATGTATCCGGAGGGGCGATTTATATGTGTTTGCAGTTTCAGAAAGTGTCTTCTCTATTTGATGCCGAGCAAAACGCAATCTATTCCTTTTTCTCTTTTTCCGTTTTTTATTTTTCCTTAGTCAGTCCATTCTAATCAGCGATTGTTTTCCTTCGGCTTTTTGAAAGTTAAAATAGGTGTAATGGGGGGAGGGGAGTTTATACCGACCATTTCTAATCTCTATTTTTTCATAATATGTAGTAGGGGCGGAAAAAAAGTTTTTTGACTCATGGCGCCATTCGTGCTAGCGCCGGCCCTGAATAATAATCATATTTAACATTTAGTAACAAATACAGCAATGGTTTTGCCTAGAGTTCCAAAACTGGAACACCATATTACTCATACATGGTATGAAATTTTAAAAAATTCAGCGAATTGTTTCTTTTTACATTTTTCTAACTCACATATACGAATATCATGCAAAAATTCAAAACTTTCAACCTCGGTCATAAGTGTATTGAAGCATCAAGATAATTGAACTTTCTACACATATTTTGCATGAAATTTATTTGCAGCTGAAACTGTCACTAAAATAGTGTCACAAATCAATAAACGCTCTTAAATAAATCATGTACTTACTTAAGAAGTTATAGTAACATTACATTTTCTGTACATACTTAAATTGAAGCGTTTATTTCGCAAAGGTAACATCTCCGTGTTGAAAAAGAAAGGTCACAAATCAATAAACATTCTTAATTAAATCATGTACTTACATAAGAAGTTACAGTAACATTACATTTTATGTACATACTTAAATTGAAGAGTTTATTTCGCAAAGGTAACATCTCCGTTTTGAAAAAGAAAGGTCACAAATCAATAAACATTCTTAATTAAATCATGTACTTACATAAGAAGTTACAGTAACATTACATTTTATGTACATACTTAAATTGAAGAGTTTATTTCGCAAAGGTAACATCTCCGTTTTGAAAAAGAAAGGTCACAAATCAATAAACATTCTTAATTAAATCATGTACTTACATAAGAAGTTACAGTAACATTACATTTTCTGTACATACTTAAATTGAAGCGTTTATTTCGCAAAGGTAACATCTCCGTGTTGAAAAAGAAAGGTCACAAATCAATAAACATTCTTAATTAAATCATGTACTTACATAAGAAGTTACAGTAACATTACATTTTATGTACATACTTAAATTGAAGAGTTTATTTCGCAAAGGTAACATCTCCGTTTTGAAAAAGAAAGGTCACAAATCAATAAACATTCTTAATTAAATCATGTACTTACATAAGAAGTTACAGTAACATTACATTTTATGTACATACTTAAATTGAAGAGTTTATTTTCCAAAGGTAACATCTCCGTTTTGAAAAAGAAAGAACTCTGTGTTAATTTATTAATTTTATGGCATAATTAATCAAAAAACGTTTTAATTTTCCAATATTGCATTGCTATTGCCTATTAAATAAAATAGAAAAAAATCAGACACGTAAAGTTTTCCAACTTTTCATAAGCCTTTTTTTTTTTTTTTTTTTTTTTTAATCTCTTGAAAAAAATTGATTTTAACAGTTGTTACCTTTTCTAAATAAACGATTCAATTACATTTAAGTATGTACAATTTCAATTACATTAACCTAAATTAATTACTTTGAATTTTCTGTTCTGAACCATTGGAGCAATCCTATCCAGCACACGGTATTTAGTTTATTAAAAATAAATTTGAAATTAAATTTAATTGATCACTCATTGACGAAACGCTCCCATTTGAATGCGAAATTTAATCCTCTTCATTCCAAGAGTACCCAATTGGGTACATTTTAAAATATTGTTTATTAACTACTGTTTGTGCAATGTGAAAGCTAAAACACCCAATTGTTTTTGAAATTAATGAACAGATATTTTACTTTGTTTTAACCATGTTAAACATGGAAATTGGGCATTTTTATTATTTAAACTAATTATTAATTAAAATTTAAAAAAAGTTTTTTTAGTTATTTTGTTTTGCAATCATTTTTTAAATCAGAGAACCAAAAAATTGCGTCAAAATTGTTTGTGCTTAGTTCTGGGGTCTGAAGAGGTTAAGCCAGGTCAGTAAATGTATTCTTTCCACGCTGGCCGTTCTTCGTATCTCAAATGTCGTTCGCATTTCAAAACAAAACTTCGCTGCTCGACAGAGCTTGTATCTCAAATCACTCGTAGGTCAAGTATCTCGAGATACAGGGGACTCGTATTTCGAGATACCACTGTAGTTTTTTTTTTTTTTTTTTTTTTTTTTTTTTTTTTTTTTTTTTTAATGCTTGAATTTGATTTTTTTTTTTTTTTTTTTTTTGAGATTTTAACGAAAAGAAAAATATATAAAGTTCAACTAAGTTTCAGATAGTCAATTCCATGCTAACTTTTACTCTAGAATGTTCTGGAAGTATTACAAAGAAAACATTTTTTGAAAAAAATATATAATTGAGAAAGCTGCAGGAAAATTTAAAAAATAATGGTTGATCACAATGAGGTTCTACTTTCAAATTTCATTTCTGATGATAATTGGAATTGAATTCATGCATTATTTTTTTATCTGATTGTTAAACGAAAAAAAAATTGTAAAGAAGTTTTTGTTCAAGATTCCCTGCAATTCAGTGCTGAAACAGAAATCGAATAAAATATATTAGATTCCAATATCTTCCTTTACGTTGGACAAGAAACTAAGCCATTTTCGTAAAATTTCTTCTGTACGTGCTCAAGGGGTTATTCATCTAAACAGGTGTGATTCGACCATAATTTTGCAAAACGATTTTCAAATATTTATTCACTTCCACTTTAGAGAAATGCGGCTCCACAAAGGAAGCGCAGCGGGGATGCGGTGCTTCAAAATTTCCTTAATAAATAGCGGAAATATAACTCATATGCATTTCAGGGACTTGTGTATTTGTGCAAGGAGGTTGTTCCTTTTAGAAAATCCGATTTTATCACGTTCTCTAAAGGGTTTCCAACTGCTGTGCTTCAGACAACTTCCGTTTCGGCGACAGATGGAGGGATTGGTTCGAGTTTCTCAGCAAATAGGCAAATTCTAGCCTTGTAAGGCGATTTAGTATTGCACTCCAACATGTTTGTTTAAGAAAAGGATTCTTTCTGTTTTTCGAATATTTATGTCTGGAACCTACGCAAATGGAGTAACTACGATTTTTTACGAGGCCAACACTAAAAAATATAGCTGCAAGTTGCACCAAAAAATAGTGCGAATTAATACCAAATGCACCAGAAAACCGTGCAAAGTGTTTCTTACTCCAAAGAAGGGTGCTTAATTTTACTATATTTTGGTGCAACGTAGCTGCGCCAAAATATAATTATGGTATTACGAGGTTCTACTATATATAGTTGCACTAAAAAATACAGTAGAACCCCGTAACACCGCGCCTCAATATACCGCGGAATCGGATATAACGCGGTGACTATCATGTCCCCCGAAGTTTAATCCACCCGTTATCATTAGAAACCACTCTATCTATTCCAGATTCTATTTTTGAAAAGTAAATGTATTTTCCAGTCCGTCAGAGTGTATAAAGGCTTAAAACACTGTTTCTTTGAAAAGTGCGTTCCTCCCCTTTCACACAAATCTACGTTTTTCTTAGAATTTCTCCCCCTGCATAATCTCATGTTGATAACTTAACAAGATTTTTAAGCCCACATTTTCTCAGAACACGACTGTTTTTGTTGCGGTTGATATGGTTTTAGCTTGGGAGTCTCAAAGAGCAGAAAAATTTAATCTGAATGACCTATCACTCGATAGGGACTAACCGCTCAGTTGAGAAGTGTGCTTCTTGCACATCAATTACAGCAAATAAAATGGCAGCAAGCAAAAAGAAACAACAATATTGTAGAAGAAAAGTTAAAAGTAATTGCTAAAGTTAAAAGTGGTGCAACAGGAGCGAGTTCGTGAATATGGTTTCACGGTACAGCTTCATTATATCGCGGTTATGTTATAACGCAGGAGCCAAACATGTCCCCCGACACCCGCGTTTTAACGGGGTTTTACTGCAGTGCAAATTGATCCCAAATGCACCACAAAACAGTGCAAAGTGTTGCTTACTCCAAAGGATGGTGCTTAATTTTACTATATTTTGGTGCAACGTACGCAAAAGTTAGCACTAAAATAAAGTATAATTAAGCGATATCCTTTGCAGCCAGCAAATTTGCACCATTTTTTGGGCCTCGAGCGCCCAAGTTCATAATATCAAAGCTGGCCCAAGACGGTAGATTTTCAAGATGCAGAAAGTCGTCAGCGCCCATGACATACGGCATCATACGGCGATTAAAGATCCCTTAAGTATCCGTTTGGCTTGGATACTCTCGGCTAAATTAAATTCCTAGTGCAGTTTCGCATCAATTCGAGCTCAGGAGCCGCCATCTCGGGAGAAATTGGGGTCACAATTCTGAAAGTGGTAATGGTATCCGCCGATAGTGGTGAATGAAAGAATGAGAATTGAAAGAATGAATGCTGATTTCCGGGGAATGTCATAGGTTTACAATGGTTAGGGACCATACGCAGTCTCGTTAGAAAGAAGAAGAAAAATAAATACATAATTAATAAAGTAATAATAATGATAATAAATAATAATAATAATAATAGTAATAATAAGTAACACATAAAATAAAATAAAGTATAATAAATAAATATTACTTTCTTTAAATGGAATTCTAGTTGCGCCACTTGATTTATAAGAATAACGCCCTAAACAAAAATGAAACTTAATCAGTGAAAGTTTTTTTCTTCTCAACTTGTGTATATTCGTGCACGTTTTCCAATTGAACAAAAGAATTCCTTATTTAATGCGCCTTATGAAGGGCTTCACTTAATTTAAACAAAATGAAAAACTAATTAATTTAGTGCTTTCAACCAAAAAAAGAACAGGTTAAGGGCTAGTAAAACTTCAGCAGTAGAGGAAAACAGAAAGTCTTTTAATTGTGGAACAATACAATTACTGCATGAGACAGTTCCTACTACCTTCTTATTTTGATGGTCAGAATAGGCTAGGTTATGTGATTTAACACCGTCGGATTTCTTCCTATGGGTTATATATTTAAAGTTAAAAAAAGGTCTATGTTGACAAGCCCACATCTATAAATAAAATTGAAAACGAATTAAAATTAGGGTTGGCGACCAAAAAAAGAAAAACAGTTGAATAGCTGACAGTTAAGGGAGCAGCAGTAGACAAAAGAACAACGCGTTTTTATTTTGAAACAATCCAATTACTGCGTGAGCCATTTCCTGGTACTTTCTCATTTTGGTGGTCAGATTGGGTTCGCATGTTCCAAAGCCACGCCTCATTTTTAAGGATTTTACCACCAGTATAAAAGAAAGAGATTTTTCTTTATTGATGAATTCATATGTCTCCACTGAGTGAGTAATTTTAAGTGATAAATTGGTGGGTATGTTCTTACACTATGAGTCGCATGCTCTTAAACCACGTCTCATTTTTAAGGACTTTACAACCAGTATAAAAGAAAGAGTTTTCTTTTATTCGTGAATTCACAATTCTTTGCTGAGTAAGTAATTCTGAACGATTAATTGGTGGGAAAGTCCTTATAAAAATGAGGCGTGGCTGGAGAATGTGCGAACCCTGTTAGAATAGGCTAGGTTATGTGACTTAACACCATTGGCTTTCTTTCTGCTGGGTTATTTAAAGTCAAAGGTCTATGTCAACAAGTCCACATCCATTCGTGCATTGAAGGAGAAGTTCATCCAAATTTTATGCGAAAGGGGCGTGGAGCATTCCGACTGAAGTGCGTATGTGCGAGCAAAGCCAAAGAGGTCATTTGCCTGATGTGCTATTTCATACCTAACCCTGACTTTACGTTTCAATTTAAAAAATGCGTTTCCTATTTGATTCGAATTTTGTGAAAATTATGGGGCAACCTTTATTTTTCGAATGGAAGCGACGAAAATTACACGAGCGATAAACTAAGTGCAGAAGGGATAACTTATCTTCACGGTTACTGCCTTCGCTTTTATTAGTTCTTCTGCGAGTTTACTTTTTTTTTTCTGACGCAAAACTTATCACGAGATAAAGCATTCAGAAATTGATTTTCATTTGATAATACAATCTATTGTAGCAAAGACGATTTTTTTTCCCTGAAAGAGTATAATTCCTTGCATCGGATGATGTAATAAATGTCAAAGGACTCCATATAAATACTTTCTTCAAAAACATACAAACATACGGAGGTTCACAACTGTACATAATCAGGACTGCAACTCCACAGATAACCTTACGCATACGCGTAAAGGACGCGATAGAAGTCTGGTACAGCTAGAGCCGTGCTGCAAACCTTTTTTTTTTTTTTCTTTTGTCGCGGCACACTTTTTATGATTTAAAAATTTGGCGGTATACAAAGAAAAAGATAAGTTTAAAATTTGTTCCGTACCCATAATGCACAGCGTAAAATAGTTTATGATATTAATTTTGAATATTAAATATAATAACATAGTATATAGTACAAAAACAACAGTACTTTTATTAAGGAATTATTTACAAGGTAATAATAATACTTTTAATAAGAAGTTTGAGCTTGAAGTTTTTGATAATTTCACTCGTATTTGGTCGTAAAAATGACAATGCTACTCTCATATCGTCCTCTACATTTAGCAATCTTTATCTTTTCTTTCGTACCTATAATACTCTGTGTGAAACAGTTTTTGATAATAATATTGAATGTAAAATAAAATGATATAATATGATACGTAGTACAAAAACAACAGTACTTTTATTAAGGAATTATTTACAAGGTAATAATAATACTTTTAATAAGAAGTTTGAGCTTGAAGTTTTTGATAATTTCACTGGTATTTGGTCGTAAAAATGACAATGCTACTCTCATATCGCCTTCTACATTTAACAGTCTCTATCTTTTCTTTCGTACCTATAATACTCAGTGTGAAATAGTTTATGATAATAATATTGAATGTAAAATAAATTGATATAATATGGGGGTAAATACTACAAAAAAAAAACAGTACTTTTATTAAGGGATTAATTACAAGGTAATAATAATGCTTTTAATAAGAAGTTTGAGCTTGAAGTTTTTTATAATTTCACTCGTATTTGCTCGTAAAAATGACAATGCTACTCTCATATCGCCTTCTACATTTAACAGTCTCTATCTTTTCTTTCGTACCTATAATACTCAGTGTGAAATAGTTTATGATAATAATATTGAATGTAAAATAAATTAATATAATATGGGGGTAAATACTACAAACAAAAACAGTACTTTTATTAAGGGATTAATTACAAGGTAATAATAATGCTTTTAATGAGAAGTTTGAGCTTAAAGTTTTTGATAATTTCACTTATATTTGGCCGTAAAAATGGCAATGCTACTCTCATATCGTCTTCTACTTTTAACACTCTCTATCTTTTCTTTCGTATCTATAATACTCAGTGTGAAATAGTTTATGTTAATAATATTGAATGTAAAATAAATTGATATAATATGGAGGTAAATACTACAAAAAAAAAAAACAGTACTTTTATTAAGGGATTAATTACAAGGTAATAATAATGCTTTTAATGAGAAGTTTGAGCTTAAAGTTTTTGATAATTTCACTTATATTTGGCCGTAAAAATGGCAATGCTACTCTCATATCGTCTTCTACTTTTAACAGTCTCTATCTTTTCTTTCGTATCTATAATACTCAGTGTGAAATAGTTTATGTTAATAATATTGAATGTAAAATAAATTGATATAATATGGAGGTAAATACTACAAAAAAAAAAAACAGTACTTTTATTAAGGGATTAATTACAAGGTTATAATAATGCTTTTAATGAGAAGTTTGAGCTTAAAGTTTTTGATAATTTCACTTATATTTGGCCGTAAAAATGGCAATGCTACTCTCATATCGTCTTCTACTTTTAAGTCTCTCTCTTTTCTTCCGTACCTATTATACACTGTGTGAAATAGTTTATGATAATAATTTTAATGTAAAATGAAATGGTATAATATGTACTACAAAAAGCGACAGTACTTTTATTAAGGAATTAATTACAAGGTAATAATAATCCTTTAATAAAAAGTTTGAGTTTGAAGTTTTTGATGATTTCACTTATATTTGGTCGTAAAAATGACAACGCTACTCTCATATCGTCTTCTACATTTAAGTCTCTATCTTTTCTTTCGTACCTATAGTACACTGTGTGAAATAGTTTGTGGTAATAATTTTAATGTAAAATGAAATGGTATAATATGTACTACAAAAAGTGACAGTACTTTTATTAAGGAATTAATTACAAGGTAATAATAATCCTTTAATGAAAAGTTTGAGTTTGAAGTTTTTGATAATTTCACTTACATTTGGTCGTAAAAACGCCAACGCTACTCTCATATCGTCCTCTACATTTAAGTCTCTATCTTTTCTTTCGTTTTTATGTTAGTTAATACAGAAAATCTGAACTCACACAAATAAGATGCAGAAAATTGTAATAATATTTTTAAAATGGTATTTAACTGTAAAAACAACAGTTTACATTTCCAGTGCACTGTTCCTAACATGGTGACTTCCGACACGTTAACTTCCAGCGAATTTCCCAGTTTCAGGGCCTCCAGATGATAGTTTAATTTAATCACATCACATTGTTTAAAGCATCTTATTGAGAAAAAATTATAAACTTAACAAAAATGTATAAAAAATTAAAAATAAATTAGTAACCACGAGATAATTTTTAATTTGGTCTCTCAACAAAGTTCCCCTGTTACGAGTTATCTCACAGTTGGCCGTCAACGTGATAATTTAAACCAACTTTACTCGTAATTTAAAAAAAAAACATTATAATTTTTACTATATACATTGCTAAAATTTGACGGCACATAAAAGTGCCGCGGCGCAGTGGTTGAGAATCACTGCCTGACGCATGCGCGTAAAGGGACCGCTCATAAATGATGTCACGCTTTTTTCCCACATATTTGACCCTCTCCCCCCTTTGTTACAAAATGTCACACTTCA
This sequence comes from Octonoba sinensis, assembly GCA_038502835.1. Taxonomy (NCBI): domain Eukaryota; kingdom Metazoa; phylum Arthropoda; class Arachnida; order Araneae; family Uloboridae; genus Octonoba; species Octonoba sinensis. The sequence goes on along the minus strand of CM076606.1, from coordinate 104,278,576 downwards.
ACGGACCCCTCTCCCCCCTTTGTCACATGTCACTCTATGTTGCATAAGCAGGGATGTTACACTTCCTTGTTACCCGTTCCCCTCCCCTTGTAATACTTTGTCACAATTTCACGAACCCAATCCCCCCTTGAAACGTGACATCATTTATGAATGATATCTAAAAGGAATCGATAAAAGTCTGGTGTAGTCGCTAGAATATTTATGAACACTAAAAATTTCTACCAAACTATTAACCACAATGTAAGACAATGGAAGAAATGTTTAATTAACTCTCTAATTCCCAGTCTCGCCTAAAGGCGGACGACAATAACAAAACTTGGGCATTAGAGGGTTAAGTCGAATTTAAATAATTTAAAGGAAATGATAGAACAAAAATAACACTAAAAATGTCATCCAAACTATTAACCACAATGTAAGACAATGGAAGAAATGTTTAATTAACTCTCTAATTCCCAGTCTCGCCTAAAGGCGGACGACGATAACAAAACTTGGGCATTAGAGGGTTAAGTCAAATTTAAATAATTTAAAGGAAATGATAGAACAAAAATAACACTAAAAATTTCTACCAAACTATTAAACACAATGTAAGACAATGGAAGAAATGTTTAATTAACTCTCTAATTCCCAGTCTCGCCTAAAGGCGGACGACGATAACAAAACTTGGGCATTAGAGGGTTAAGTCAAATTTAAATAATTTAAAGGAAATGATAGAACAAAAATAACACTAAAAATGTCATCCAAACTATTAACCACAATGTAAGACAATGGAAGAAATGTTTAATTAACTCTCTAATTACCAGTCTCGCCTAAAGGCGGACGACGATAACAAAACTTGGGCATTAGAGAGTTAAGCGATGTTACACAGGCCCGTCATTTAGTGGGGTCAGGAGAGGGGGTCAATTCCCCCTCCCCCCCCCCCCGCCCAGATTTGGAAATATAATGTATTTATATGTATGTAGGGGAAAGTTGGGCAAAACGGGATACCATTCTTGTTTCTAGTTACTGGGGGAAATCTGTTGAAGAAAGCCACACAATATTTTTTTGTAACTATAACATTTATTGAAGCACCCAAAAAACATATTTTAAACTAATTTTAATGACTGTGAAATAGTAAAAAAAAATATTTACCAAACTCTTACAAATCCCGTTTTAGCATACCTGGGTTGGACAAAACGGGATAGTGATTATAATGTTTAATATTTTGCTTAAAAGTAACTGAAAGGCATAATTAACTGACAAAAAACTGTAAAGCAAAGTTTCCGTTAGAAAGAACAATGTCTTCAGTAATCAGAGACTTAAAATAAGAGTTTTTTATATTATTATTTACAAAATGGGAAAGAAGAACTTTCATTTAGGTCTATAGCTGAACAAAAGTCACATAAAAATGTGTCGTCCTCTTCTTCGGCAACTGTTTAACTGCAGTGCGATTAAAGCCTTTTGCTCGAGCCATACTCGTGGGTTCTGTATTTCGGAGGCTGAGTTCCTTATGTCTGCCAAGAACTGAATACAACCAACACTTTCCAGCCATTTTTTTCTGTGTTTAAATTATGCTTAATATTGTTTCTCTCGGCTAACTCAAATGCTAGCATTCGAATTTCCGTTAGAGTTATACGAAATAACCTCTCTTCTAGAGCCAAAACATACTCAACAAATGCTCTTTCGTGTTCAGCATTGAATACTGTCTTATATCTGCCCAACTTTTTCACTGCTTCCATTTCAGGGGTCTATGTATTTGTACGAGCTTTTCTTAACTTTTTTTTCAAGCGTAGCTTTTCGAACTCCATATAAGTCGGCTGCTTTTTTGAATGAAACCCATAGTTCCATCTAGTACAGCGTGAACAGTCTCAGCCATGCTTGTCTCACTTCAGCTGTTTCTGGATGAAGTTCTTTGATACTTAGGTGACATTTTGTTTTCTGTCAAGAAAATTGCTAAGTTTTTTTAAAGAAATGTTCAAATCTTCAGCCGAGTATACATTGCAATTAGTTCTAAAGAAAGATGTGAAATCTTAGAATCGAAAATAATTTAATTGCTCAATAACAAACGTTAATGAACAAATTTTACATTACTATATAAAGAAACTAAATTTTTCAGAAAGATATATAGCTAATATAATTAAGCTATTCATAAGGCTTAGGTCTACATTCATTATATATGCCTATTTAAAAAAGTAATAAGGCCAATAAATACATTGGTGGATAAAACGGGACATAAAAAAACTATCCCGTTTTGTCCAACTCATAAGTGTCCCGTTTTGTCAAACTCCGACACTTTTCAAAACAAACATGGCTGCTGCCTAAACGTGAAAGTAAAATTAGATAGACTCCACACGAGAATATTCCTTAATACATGCTTAATCAAATGTAATACTCACCGGAATTGTTTTCCCATATATGTATTCAGTATATTGCAGAAAACAACGTACGTAAACCTAGAAAGTAGCAAAAAAACAGAATAAAAAATTCTAAGAGCTAAAACTTTCCATCAACTAGTACTCTCGAGGCAGGACGAACTGAGACTGATGTAATGACTACTGGAGAACAAGTTTCTGTTGTCGTTCGCGAAATACCAGCACTAGCCTGGTCCCCAGACGACGTATCCCGTTTTGTCCGACTATCCCGTTTTATCCAACTTTCCCCTACACGTATTTTGCTGTTTTTAATGCAATATACATTGAGTTTATAACATTCCCCCCCCCCCCCCCCCCCCCGCGTAAAATTTTGAAAGAACGGGGGTGATATCAGACATGTTTGTAGTTCAATAGGTCACTAAATTCCCATTATACTAATACAAAAGTGAGGACCAGCTAGGCTGTTCCCAGTCAATTTAACAGTCCCCAATGATTTATCCCCGTCTGACAAATTACAGTTCCCTACTACCCCAAACGAAATAACTTACTAGATTTTTTTTTTTTTTTTTTTTTTTTTTTGCTTTTCAAATCAGTAATTTTGCATTTTGGCAATACACCCAAGTGGTATCATTCGTTAAAAATATCTCTCTCGAAAATTATTATCTTACAAAATATTTTATAAGTAGATCAAAGGAAAATTATTTTCTTCATGTAATGCGTCCTTTTCACACACGTTCTTAACCGCGTTCAAGAGTGTGCGTGTAATGCAATTTTGGAGCGCTCAAGAACGCGGTTAAGAAGGACATTCAGATGCGCGTTCAAGAGTGTGCTTGTAAATGCAATTTTTGAGCACACAAGAACGCGGTTATGAGTGACATTCAGTTGCGCGTTCAAGAGTGTGCTTGTAGTGCAATTTCGGAGCGCTCAAGAAGGCGATTAAGAGTGACATTCAGATGCGCGTTCAAGTGTCTGCTTGTAAATGCAATTTTGGAGCGCTCAAGAAAGCGGTTAAAAGAATGACACTCAGATGCGGGTTCATAATCGTGCAGCAGGAAATGATGCATTTACACGCGCGTTTTTACCCCTGCAGTCATGGTGGGATGATTGGATAATGATGCAGAGAGAGAGGAGAGGAGAGGAGGAGAGAGGAGAGAGAGAGAGAGAGAGGGAGGAGAGAGAGAGAGAGAGAGGGCCGTTGCTCCTGCAATAAAAAATGCGTTTTGCTCGGCTTTGTGTCTGAAATCATAAAATGGTGTGTCTATTATGTATATATTATTGTAATTCATTTACTAATGATTTTTCTTTAATATATTACATGTTCTTGTTTTGTGAATGCTAGCTTGGAACGTAGAACGTTGCAGTCTCTGAAATTCCATAGGCGAGTCTGTAGGGGACTCATCTGAACGCGTTCTGGAGTGCGATTAAGAATGTGGTACATTATTGCGACACATTCTGGAATGCCACGGTTCGTCACACAGGAATCGGAAAAATATTTTTATTTTCTAAACTAGCTTATTTTCGACGTAGTACTTTTAATAGTCTATTAAAGGTAAAGTAGATATTATACAAATATAAATATTAAATTTATTTATTAATAACCCTGCAAAGTGCCGACGTGCCAAAGACGTCAATATCGTTTCTGTGACAATCGCGCCTCGCTAGCGCTAAGTGGTTAAATAATAATTTCTTCTCTATTCTAGACCTTCAAGAATATTTCAAGAGAGAATTGCATGAAATCAGTTTAACAAGCAGAAAACCGATGATAGGTTAAATCTTTTTTTTTCAATTTATATTAGCAATAAATATAAACCAAACTGGTAGTCAAATAAAAAGTAATTATTGGGGATTTATTATATATTCTTTCGAGTTTGTTTTCTTGATATCCTATAATAATTATTTCAAAAACCTTTACAGGTCTTTTGTATTGTAAAACATCTCATTAGTGGTAATAGTATTGCACACAATCAGAATATCCACACAATTACTTGCACTACTTTTTGAAAAGTATTTTCTTGATGGTAGGGCACCATAACGTTGAGAATCACCACGCTAGAACAGGAGTCACGTTATTAGGGACATGTCTGGAAAGGGCTCGATCATCATAATGGGGGATTTCGATTTCCCGGGCATAGACTGGAATAGTTTTTACACTAGCAACGGTAGGGAAGAAGATTTTCTGAAAGTGATCGTTGACTGTTTTTGATGTCACGCTTTTTTCCCATACATTTTCCCCAAATCCCTAACCTTCTTATGGATCGGCTTTAGTAAAGAGCAGCAAATGTGACCGTTGCGGAAGCAGCTATTAAATATTATGATCCATGTACTTGCATTGATGCTCCATGCCAACTTTAGTTCTATGAACCAGCACTAGGAATCGTTCGCTATAGGTTCTGATAATTTCATTCAAGTTTAATGTTACATTCGCTTATTTTAGGAACTTGTTTTTTTTTTTTTTTTTTTTTTAAGATTTATTTTTTTGAAAATTGAAAGTCGAACTTGGACACATAAAATTTCGATCAATAAAAATTTATGCTGAAAAATCGATTCATATTTTTTATCAATATGTTTTATGTTATAAGCTAATAATAAAATAACAAGAAATATTCTAAACTGAAAGCAGATGCAACAAGATTGTTGTACAATAGCAAAAAAACTGTCAACTGTCTAACACGTGGCATCGGAGAAGCCAAAAAAAAAAAAAAAACACTAAAAGAATGCAGTTTACACGGGAAATTTAAAAATAATTTTCCTATAAAGAAATTAAGATGTATTTTGAAAAAAAAAAATATATGCACTGATTAATCTTTGAAAATAAAGAAATTTTAGCATTTTTATTAAGATGCTATTGAATCCTGTCGCGCGAACTCTGTGAACAATTTTTGAAAATTGCAAGTCCAACTTGGACCACATAAAATTTCGATCAATTAACATTTATACTGGAAAACTGTTTCTGATTTTTGATCAATCTGTTCTATGTTGTAAACTAAAAATAAAATAATAAGAATAACCGCACACTAAAAGTAGGTGCAACGAAATTGTAACACGTGGCATCGAAGCAAAAAAAAAACTCTAAGGGAAAAAAGTTTACGCAGGTAAAGATTAAAATTATTAACGTACTTTCATTGAGTTGGCTTTGTATTGTTTACAATTTCGGAGTAATAAGAAACATGACAAACCAAAATCAGAATGTATAAGGTTATTGCACAATACCACCTAATGCACTAAGTGCGAAAAACAGATAGCACTCATAATAGCCTCTGTTACTTTTACTTTAACTTGTTCTATATTTCGCGAGCATTCTGGTCAAAGAGAAATTATTTTAATAATAAAGCTTTTCGGGCAGCGATCGCTTAAACTATTTTTCCAAATTTTTTGTCAAGTACTTCATAGAATGACATTATTTTTGTGCTTTTTAACTGTTGTGCTACCTGTTATTGTATGGAAATAGAAATCTAGCTGTGGAGGAAAAAGAAAGTTAAACACAGAATGTTTTCTGGAAAGTTGTCCCTGCGAAAACCATCGGCCTTGCATCTGCTTTTAGATGTTTTTCACGGCCGATGGGCCGCTGATTTTCTGAAGTTAACAACGGCTGCCGATGCCAATGGCAACTTTGTAGAACAATCAGCGCCGATGCATCGATCGAGCCTTAGTTTATCAATAAGGCTATTTCGAACAGGTAGGAGGAAGTTGTATTGCCATTATACAAAAGTTTGGTAACACCCCATTTGGAGTATGCAGTTTAGTTTTGGTCTCCTTAAAAAGGATATTACCTTATTGGAAAGGGTTCAAAGAAGGGATACAAGATAGGTAAGTGGTCTTTGAGACTTAGATTATGAGGTTAGGCTTAAGAGGCTCAATATGTATAGTCATGAGCAAATGAGAGTTAGAGGGGACATGATTCAGTTAAATTCATTAAAATAGGAAATGTTGATAGATTACAGCTATGTGCTGAAAGTAGAACCAGAGGTCATTGTTTTAAGTTTTTCAAATCTCAGGCTAATCTTGAAATTCGGAAAAATTACTACATCAATAGGGTTGTAGGCAGTTGGAATAGTTTATCGGAAGCGACTGTTAATTGCAGTGGGGTAAAAACATTTAAGAAAGCTCTAGATGTTCGTTGGGGACTGCTGAATTGACTAGGACCAGCCTAGCTGGGCCCTGAGCCTGTTGCTGGTCGTCACTTTTGTATTTGTATTTACCTTTTAACCGCGCGCGCTGGCAAAAAATTCACCGACGCGTGTACCAGAACGATCCAGTGTAACTCTCTGAGAGGCAACACACAGTGCTCGAAGCCTTATAGAAATCAGGAAAAGATTTATATTGTGTAAGCTAATTTATTTTCGACCTAGGACTTTTAATAGTTTTTTTTAGAGAGAATAAAGTTTGTAAAACGATACAAATATAAATATATTTATTAATAATCCTGCAAAGTGCCTACGCGCCGAGCCCGTCAATTTTGTTCCTGTGACAATCGCATGACGACGCGCGTAGCCCACCGTTCTAGCAGTACTGAAGGGTTATATAATAATTTGCTCATCAAATCTACACCCTCAAGAATAATTTCAAGAGAGTACTTGAATCAGATATGCTCATAAAATGAAAACAATTCACAGATAAAAATTTATAATTTTAATTTGTATTAGCTGTAAACATAAACCAAACTGGTAGTGAAATAAAAACTAATTGTAAGAAATTTACCATATATATATTTTTTTTTTTTGCGGGTTGGTTTCTTGATTTACTGGTAAAATTATTTCAAAACCCTGACACGTCTTATGTATTGAAAGACATCTCATTAGTGGTATTAGTATTGCACACAATCAGACTATCCACACGATTACTTGCATTACTTTTTGAGTTACAGCGCCCACAAACAAGGGTCCACACGCATACCGATACAAACGACTAAATGAGTTTCATATTTGTTTTAATATGTTAAAAACTCTTTTTTTGTAGCTATTACTTAAAGCTGATCATTTACTACAAGCAATAATTTAAGGAAAGATTGTCATAATTAATCATTTATTCAATAAGCAAATACAGTAAAACCTGTAAAGTTGGCCACCTTTGTAAGCTGACCACCTGTCTAAGTTGACCACTTTTTCGGGAACGGAATTAGTCCTATATTATATAATGTGAGGAAGCCTTTTTACGTTGACCCTTCTAATTATTGCCATATTAATTTGTTTAGCCCTTTTTGCAAATATAACAATAACTTAAATCACTTCTCCAGGATATTTTTTATACTATAATGTTAAACCAGTATTTGTCTGGATGGATGGAACATCAATACAAAGTTTGCCTAAACCTCTTTGTAAGTTATCATATCGGAAAACTACTGTGAGCGCTCTTTTATTCTTTAAAGAAATTTATTCATTTTTCTTAACGAGCACTCTTTTATTCTTTAAAGAGGTTTATTCATTTTTCTTAACGAGCACTCTTTTATTCTTTAAAGAGGTTTATTCATTTTTCTTAACGAGCACTCTTTTATTCTTTAAAGAAGTTTATTCATTTTTCTTAACGAGCACTCTTTTATTCTTTAAAGAAGTTTATTCATTTTTCTTAACGAGCACTCTTTTATTCTTTAAAGAAGTTTATTCATTTTTCTTAACGAGCACTCGTTTATTCTTTAAAGAAGTTTATTCATTTCTCTTAACTGATGTAGCCATTTTGAAAAATATGAATTTTTTGGAAATCTTTACCATCCAATGAGTAACTTACATAATTAATAAGATATTTATCTTCATTTTAACTAAGTGCTTTTGTTTTAAAGTTGACCACTTGCGGTGCAGTATTGTAATTCATTCAAATTAAATTTATCTAATGATATTTTAGATAATTGTGAAAAAAGCTAATTACTAATTTTAAAGTAGCATAAATAGATGAAGTTATATTTTAATTAGTTACGAAGGAATAAACGCATAGTGTAAGAAATTTTTAAAAAAAAATCCTCCACCCTCTATAAGTTAACCACCTGTCAAAGTTGACCACTAATGTGCTCAACTTACAAGTGGTCAACTTACACCGTTTCACTGCATACGCTATTGGCATAAATGACCAAGCCGCTTTTGATTTTAGACATCTTGTGTCATATCTGGAAAAAACACTTGGCGTTTTATATTGAAGCTTCAGGGGTGTGAAGAATGTGTAAGAGCTCGAATAAATCAGCTAAAATTTTGTGTCAATGTAGAAAATGAAATATACAGTAAAGCACCGTTTATACGTTTTTCAAGGGACTGATCGGTAAAAACGTATAAATGAAAAAAACGTATAAACGAAAATCACCAAAAAAACCGAACATTTTTGTAACAAAGAACAAAACAGTATCTTAAAATATGAAAAGTAAATAATGAATACTTTTAATGACACATAATAAACATATAATAGATACATAATACATAATAAAATGAATTGATGTATAAGTATGCTAACGCTTGCATTCAGAAGTTTGCACAAAGTTATTGTTATTCTGGGTGTAGCGCGTGGCTTGTGGGTCAACACATGCAATTTCTAAAACTGGACAATCGCCATCGTGGAATATGAGATTAAAATGTGCATTTTCTCCTTATGACTTGGAAAAAAACGTATAAATGAAATTTCAAATTTCAGGAAAACGTATAAACGAAATTACTTAACATTAATTTGTATGGGGTTTCGCCAGGACCGCTGGAAAAACGTATAAATGATAAAAACGTATAAACGAGAAACGTATAAACGGTGCTCCACTGTATTTGTGATCACTCTGTTAACCCTTTATAAAGCAGTGGGAAGTATACTTCCCACCTAATTCATCAAGTTATAGATGTTTATAGCAAGCTATTTTACCCTTTCTGATTGGTAGAATCTTGAAAAGACGCTGGGAAGCCTAATTACCACCTCATGCATCAAAATACGCATATTAGAACATCCCCCCGGGGGGCAGGGGGTTCAAAACATTATGTTAATCTTATTTAATGTCCTATATGAATTTCTTCTTCGAAACGAACTAAAATCCGAAAAATATTTTAATATACCGATACTACAAAAAAAATGGCCTTATCAAGGAATAAGTAATGCATGAAATGCGTTTTAATTGTAGCATGGTTAAGATATTTCTTGAAATTATCTGATGTAATAATTGCATAAACTGTTTTTATCATATTTTTTTTGCGTGATGATACGCCCCTGACTACGTGGCCCATAGGTCAAAAGGACCCATGGGCCTCCATTGGAAAAAGAAAAAAAATATTTTCAGTTAACATCAACAAATCAGCAAAATAAGTGTTAAAGCTTTAAAAAATAATGTTACGTTTTTTATTAGTTGTATGCTTACTTGGAGTTAAAAAAAAATGCTACTTTAAAAACAAACGGGAAGTTTCGTCTAGAATTAAACGAGCCTACTTTCCCGTATACACAAATATCAAATCGGTAGTTTTGTAATTTGGCAATACCAACAAGTGGTTTCATTCGTCAAAAATATCTCTCTCGAAAATTATTACCTTACAAATTATTTTAAGACATTAAAATATATTTATTATACATTAAACTTCCAAATTGCCCCCCTCGATTTGGAAGTATGATGTATTTATATGTATGTACATGTATTTTAGATCAACCAATTAACAAAGGAAAATTATTTTCTTAATGGTAGGGCACTGCAAGGTTGAGAGAATCGCCACGCTAGAACAGGAGTCACCTTTACCTTTTAACCACTTGCGCTGGCAAAAAATTCACCGACGCGGTTACCAGAACGGTCCAGTGTAGCTCTCTGAGAGGCGTCACACAGTAATTCAAGCCTTATAGAAATCGGAAAAAGATTTATGTTTTGTAAGCTCATTTTCGACCTAGGACTTTTAATAGTTTTTTAAAGAGAATGTAGTTCGTAAAGTTATACAAGTATAAATATTAAATGTATCTATAAATAATCCTGCAAAAGTGTCGCGCACGTAAATTTTGTTTCTGTGACAATGGCATGACGACGCGCGTAGCACACCTTTCTAGCAGTATTAGTTGGTTAAATAATAATTCACCCTGCAATTGTAGACCCTCAAGAATAACTTCAAGAAAGAATTGCATGATACGTGGAAAACAACTTCCGTCATTGCAATATAGGTATGAAGGGTTTTGTAACTTATATTAGCTATAAACATAAACAAAACTGGTAGTGAAATAAAAACTAATCGTAGGTTATTTACTTTTATTAGCCTACTTTCCCGTAAAAGTAAAAAAAAATAATAATAAAGCATGAAAGAAGGCTTAATGTATCGTGAAAATATCGTTAAAAATCAAGAAAAGTCAAAAATAAGTGAAGTAATTAAATAAAGATTGAAAAATAAAAAATTTGAAAGTAGGGTATTGAGATGGGGAAAAAGTGTGTCTGTCGGTCTGTCTGTCTGTCTGTCGGTCTGTCCTCCCCCCCTAATAACTTTTGAACGAATTGTCCGATTGGAAAAATTCTTTTTGCATTCGAAAGATCTCGGCGAGGACATCTCATTTCTATATTTTACTTTTTGATTTGAACAATTTTTTGTTCAATTTTGAACAGTTCAAAAAATTTTAACATTAGCGCCTATGGACAAAATTGAAGCAAATTCTGTAAACTCTGGGCACAAGAGCCAAGTTCCTATTGAAAGCTTATTGAAAGGAGTTCTCGGCGTGAAATATTGATTTGAACAGTTTTTGTTCATTTTTGAACAGTTCAAAAAATTAACACAGAGCGTACGGGGAAATTTCAACCCTATATAAATTCTGATCTAACGGACCGATTTGCTTGGAACAAACTTTATCGGAAAGCTCTTATAACGTAGAACATGTAGAAATAGAAAGTTTATCCAGAACTTACGAGCCTATTTTGCTACGAAATTTTTTGATCGGGATTTTCAAGGATATTTCTCAGTGACTCAATGAGTGAAATAATGAATGAATGAATAAATTAAAGAGTGAAAGAATAAATCAATGAATAAATGAATGAGGAAAAGAATGAATGAATAAATTATTAAATGAAAATATAAATAAATGAGTGAATAAATACATGAATGCGTAAATGCATGGCTGAATAAATGAAAGAATGAATGAGTGAGTGAATGATAATGTATGATCCGTTGAAAAAGGTATATTTTCAATAATTAGAACTAAAGATAAATAAGAAAGAGAGAGAAAGAGATAGCTAGATTATAAATTTGAATTTGGTGTATACGGGAAAGTAGGCTCGTATAGTTCTAGACGGAACTTCTTGTTATATATTGTGTGGGTCCTAATTCGTTTGCGGGCCGGTTTTCTTGATTTCCTGGAAACATTATTTCGGAACATTGACAGGTCTTTTGCATTGAAAAACATATCATTAGTGGTATTAGTATTGCACACAATCAGAATATCTGCACGATTACTTACATTACTTTTTGAGGAACAGCGCCCGCAAACAAGGGTCACACACATATACCAATACAAACGACTAAATGAATTTCATACTTAGTTTAATATGTTAAAAACTCTTTCTTAGAACTGTTGATTTACTATGAGCAATATTTTTAAAGGAAGAGTCATATTTAATCATTAATTCAATAAGCAAATGCAGTGAAATCTGTGTAAGTTAACCACTTGAGGTGCAGCACTTTAGTGGTCAACTTAGACAGGTGGTCAACTTATAGAGGGAAGAGTTTCTTTTAAGATTTTTTTTTTGTCATTTCTTGCACTATGCATTTATTCATTTGTAATTAACAAAAATATAAATCCATGTATTACGTTATTTTAAAATACAAATTAGGTATTTTTTTCAATAATTTTAAAACATCATAGATAAATTTAACCCTGAATAACTCACATTGTACCCTATACAAGTTTAAAAATAATTTACTTAGTTAAAATAAAGATAAATATCTTATTAATTATGTAAGTTACTTAAATGTAGCTAAAGATTTCCTAAAAATACGTAATTTTCAAAATGGCTACATCTGATAGAAGAAGAAACTTATTTAACACGTTGAGTGCCAGGCGGTTTTATAGTGACTTCCCCGTCGGGCCGCGCGCGCAGATATCGTAGTACAGCAATGCGAAGCGCAATACTAGCAAAATAGAATTATAACCGATGGAAATTTTAAAACGTATTAGGGCCATTGTTTTTTTAGCATAGTGTTGTTTTTTAGCATAGTGGAAGGTATTTCTTTTCGAAAGGGAATGCTTATATAAGCATTCATTCAACACGTTAGGCCCCTCGCCTGTTTTGTTTATAGTTTGGCCCGCTAGAGATAAGATTACATTGAACTCCACTTCGGGTATGATAATGTCAGTAACTTCTTGTCAGTCACCGGTGACTGACGTGGCACTCAACGTGTTAAAGAATAAAGAGTGTTCATAGCAGTTTTCCTATATGGTTAACTTATAAAGACGTTTAGAAAAACTTCTTATTAATGTTTCATTAATCCAGACAAATACTGGCCTAATATTATGGCATAAAAAACCTACTGGAGAAGTTTCTTTAGCCTTTTTTTTATCTTTGCAAAAATAGATAAACAAATAAATATATGGATAATTAGCGGTTAACTTAAAGGGTTTCTTTTTATAATACTCGTACCCAATTTTGGCGTACATGAGTGGTCAACATTGGCAGGTAGTCAAATTACAAAGATTTCCCTACATTATATAATAAAGGGTTAATTCTGTTCCCGACAAAAGTGGTCAACTTTACAGGTTTTACTTTATATAGGGCTAATTCTGTTCCTGACAAAAGTGGTCAACTTTACAGGTTTTACTGTATATAGGGCTAATTCTGTTCGTGACAAAAGTGGTCAACTTTACAGGTTTTACTTTATATAGGGCTAATTCTGTTCCTGACAAAAGTGGTCAACTTTACAGGTTTTACTGTATATAGGGCTAATTCTGTTCCTGACAAAAGTGGTCAACTTTACAGGTTTTACTGTATATAGGGCTAATTCTGTTCCTGACAAAAGTGGTCAACTTTACAGGTTTTACTGTATATAGGGCTAATTCTGTTCCTGACAAAAGTGGTCAACTTTACAGGTTTTACAGTATATAGGGCTAATTCTGTTCCTGACAAAAATGGTTAACTTTACAGGTTTTACTGTATATGGTATTACCATAAATGATGGGCCGCTAAACATTTTAGACATTTTGTGTCACATCTGGAAAAAACAATTGTCGTTTTATATTGAAGCTTCAGGGGAGTGAAGAATGTATAAGAGCTCGAATACATCAACCAAAATTTTGTGTCAAAGGCAAATAGAATAAATACCAGCGTGTAAATGTAGAAATTGAAACATATTTGTGATCACCCTGTTCAAAGTAATGCTTGAAATGCGTTTTCACTGCAGCATCTGATTAAGATATTTCTTGAAATTATCTGATGCAATAATTGCATAAATTATTTTTATCATAATTTTCTTGCGCGGAGATACGCAAGCGTGATCCATAGGTCAAAGGGACCCGTGGGTCTACGTTGGAAAAAGAAAAAAAAAATATTTTAAGTTAACATCAACAAATCAGCAAAATAAATGTTAAAGCTTTAAAGGTATTATTCCGTTTTTTATTAATCATTTGCTTACTTGGAGTAAAAAAAAAACTTGCTGCTGTAAAAATAAACAGGAAGTTCCGTCTATAACTAAACGAGCATAATCTCCCGTATACAAAAAATATCAAATCAGTAGTTTTGTAATTTGGCAATACCCCCAAGTGGTTTCGTTCGTCAAAAATATGTCTTGAAACTTTTTATCTTTCAAAATATTTTTAGACATTACAATATATTTATTATACATTATATTTCCAAATTGCCCCCTCCCCTTGCTTTGGAAATATGATGTATTTATATGTATATGCATGTATTTTAGATCAACCAATTAACAGAGGAAAATTATTTTTTTAATGTCAGGGCCCCGCAACGTTGAGAATCACCGCTATACAACAATACTGTGTATTGAGTCCTGATTCTGTGTTAGAATTATTTTGAACCTACCGCCAAAACAAGAGTAAAAAACGAGTAATTTAGTAATAAAATTAATTTAGTAATAAATCACTATTTCAATTATGGGCATTAGTAGATTATGATCTTTCTGCACTAAAAACAAGGGCATTTCGCATTCTATTACCATTATCAACATCCTACGTTTGTGAAACTGGATTTTCTGCTGTGGTTTCTTTGAGGACAAACTATAGATGTCGGCTAAATATAGAAAGAACTGATTGTGGCTATTTCTAATTTAAGCCTTCCTTCGAAAAACTTTACTTTGAAAGGCAGACCCAAGGAAGTCACTAATAATTATTAAATGTGGTTTTAATTTAGTAATTTGTTTTACTCTAATAAGTTATCAAATACGTCGAAATATATTTTGTTTTCCATGTGTATGTGTGCTTTCCTTTCAGTCAGTTAATCAATTTTTTAAAGTAATACTTTCTCTTGGATATTCTCGCGCCCCCTAGGGGGCGCGCCCCACAGGTTGAGAGTCGTTGCTCCAAGCCTTATAGAAATCGGAAAAATATTTATATTTTGTAAGCTAATTTATTTTCGACCTAGACTTTTAATACTTTTTTTAAAGAGAATATAGTTTGTAAAATTATAAATATAAATATTAAATGTGTTTATTAATAATCCTGCAAACTGCCGAGCACGTCGATTTTATTTCTGCAACAATCGCATGACGACGTGCGTTTCACGCCTTTCCAGTAGTGTTAAGTGGTTACACAATCATTTGCTCGTCAATTCTATGGGGCCCTTCATAAACGATGTCACGTTTTTTTCCCATATATTTGACCCCCCCCCCCCTTGCCCCTTAATCCCCCCTTTATCACATGTCACACTTCTTGTTTCCCCCCTCCCCCTCCCCTCAAGAATAATTTCAAGAGAGAATTGCATGAAGGTCACCTGTAATCTCCATATAAATTATAGACATGAAGGGATTTTTTTATTTTATATTAGCTGTAATCGAAAAGCAAACTGGTAGTGAAATAAAAGCTTATTACAGATGATTTTCCTATATATTCTTTGGATCCTTATTTTTTTGCGGGTTGGTTTTCTTTGATTTACTGAAATAAATATTTCGAAAACCCTGACAGGACCTATTACATTGAAAAACATATCATTAGTGGTATTAGTATTGCACAAAATCAGAATATCTGCAAGAGTATTTACATTTCTTTTTGAGTTACAGCGCGCATAAACAAGGGTCCACACACACACACCGATACAAACGAATACATGAATTTCGTATTTGTTTTAATATCTTAAAACTGTTATTACAGTAGCTATATCTTACATAGTAGCTGATAATCTAGCTATCTTTCTCTGACTCTCTTTCTTATTTAGTTTTATTTCTTGATTACCTCAAGTATTCAACGGTTTTTACATATTCATTCACTCATTTATTTATTCATTCATTCCTTCACTCATTTATTTATTCATTTACTCTTTCATTCATTCGGAAATATCTAAAAAACCAGATCAAAACGTTTCGTGAGAAAATAAGCTTGTTTAGTTTTGCATGAACTTCGTATCTGAACATATTCGACGTCATAACATCTCTGCACAAAAGTTTGTTCCAAGCAAATCGGTCTGTTAAGCAGGATTTACATAGGATTGGAATTTCCCCGTAGACGCTAATGGTAGATTTTTTGTTGAACTGTTCAAAATTGAACAGAAGTTGTTCAAATAAAAAAAAATGTTCCAAAATATTTCTAGCTAAATAGAAGTGGTCCAACCAAGAAATATCTTGGTTGGACCACGGCCTATAAGCCCGGAAAATATTATGTTTGCTATGGACACCGGCCATGGAAGCTTAAGTTCCTATATTCTTAAAATGTATTTAAGTTTCGTTACTCCTTGCTCATGTAAGGGATCATTCATAAATGATGTCACGCTTCCAGGGGGGGAAATTATGACAAAGTGTGACAAGGGGAAGGGAGGGGGTAACAAGAAGTGTGACATCATGCACTATGCTACATAGCGATACATTTGACAAAGGGGGTCCACTAAAGTGTGACATATTGTGACAAAGGGGGGAAGGGGTCAAATATATGGGAAAAAAGCGTGACATCATTTATGAACGGCCCCTAAACACTTATTGAAATTTGCACCAAACACTTGTGTATTTTTAACCCCACTAAAATTTTTTAAATCTTCAAACCACACCAATTTTTGCCAGTTACGCCAATTGAATTTTAAAGATACAGTAACCCCTAGTTATATCGAACCTCGTTATATCGCTCATTCGGATATATAGCGCTTTTTCTTTGTCTCCCAAAATTTTAAGTTTGAGCTTTTGAAAGTAAAAATACTTCTCAGTATAACCCTTTTTCCTACTTTTAACAAAGCAATCGAACAGGAATGTTTTCCTTTCTTCTGATTTTGCTGCAGTTAAAAGTTGAAACAATTCTCCTCCCGCTCCTTAACTTACATGCCTGCAGAATGATTCTACTCAAAGCAGTTGACGTTTCTTTTTATATTGATCCTAACGCCCATTGAATGAAAGAGACAGATTCTTAACACTAGATTTATCAGACCAGTCATTTTGACTGTTTCGAAGCTTCCATTTTTGCATAATTTGGTACTGTTCTTTGAATGGCGGGGTCGGTGACAATGTGGAAACACTTTTGCCAAGTTTCAAAATAAAGAGAAATTACTTAAATTAATTAAATTTTGAAAAAATGTAATTAAATTCTTCAGGTCTCAACAAGTGAGCCATAGAAGATATAACATGTCAAATAACATGTTAAAAGAAAATATAAAAAAGTACAGAAGCTTGTCTGCAGACAAGAGAATCGGATTAGCGGATGAAATCTTTCGTCCAATGGGAGGCCGACAAGCGACCAATGAGCGCCTTACGGTGGTTTGGAAAGCAAAGTTGTCGTTTGCCCTGCGAGCAGTCGTAATTTTTTTGTCAGGTACTGAGTTGTACCCTAGAACCATTGTGTTTGCGGGGTTTTTTCTAGATATAATATTTTTAATGTAATCAACTTGATTACTAACATCGGGGTTTGTATGTGGATGCAGATTTGTATAGAAATGCGTAGCATTTTCTCGTATATAATCTGTAATTGTTTGGATGCGAAGATCTTGATGAAGATTTCGATTCCTAAATAGTTGGGGACTTTAGTAATTAATCTTGACATTTTATTTTAGTATATTTGGATTTTATTAATATGGGTTTTAGCAGCGTAACCCCATATTTCTACACCATATAAAAGTTTTGGTCGTATGATTTGTAGATAAATAAGCCTTTTGGTGGCTAGTGTTAATTTGTCACTAGCCAGGAATGGGTAGTTTATAATCAGTTTTCGTTTGCATTTAAGAACAATTTCTCTGATATGGCTGCTAAAATTAAATTTTTCGTCCATTATGACACCGAGGTATTTGACTTCGTTAGAATACAAAATTTCTTGTCCATTCATTTTAATGGGTTTAGACTTATTCTTAGTATTATAATTAAGGCTCGACCGATGCATCGGCGCCGATTGTTCAACAAAGTTGCCATCGGCCAGCGGCATCGGCAGCCGATGTTAACTTTAGAAAATCATCGGCCCATCGGCCTTAAAAAACATCTAAAAGCCGATGCAAGGCCGATGTTTTTCGCAGGGACAACTTTCCAGAAAACATTCTCCGTCTTTAACTTACTTTTTTGCTCCATAGCTCAATTTCTATTTCCAGACAATAATAGGCAGCACAACAGTTAAAAAAAATAAAAAAAAATGTCATTCTACAAAGTGTATTTGATAAAACATTCGGAAGAATAGTTTAAGCGATCGCTGCCCGAAAACCTTCATTATTGAAATTATTTCTCTTTGTACAAAATGCTAGCGAAATTTAATAAGTTAAGGGGGGAAATAAGTGTAAAACGGGCATATTAAGAGCAATTTTCATGAATTTTTTTAACGTATAAAGAATAAATAAATTTTATTGAGATTTTGAGGTTATTTTATAGTTATATTGAAGAACATTTACTGAAATTTTCAAACATTTTTCTTGAAAAATCCGGGAGATATCGGCTGCTGCACATTGTAAGTCGCCACCCGGGTCGGTAGTTTGCGTACATCCTGGAGGTCACAATTTTTATCTGAAATTAATTTTTTTTTAAATCTACTTTTTTTTTATAAGGGTCTCTTCTAGTTGAACTAAAGTCATGACAAAAAAACTCTGAAAATCTCTATTTTTTTAGAATGGGAAATTTAAATACGATTTTTAACCTTTTTTTTTTCGTTTGTTCTTTTCTAAAATAAAAAATAAAAATAAAGATATGTTTATGATTCTAGTTCAACTAAAGCGCGTATATATAAAGAAAATGTGTGCTAAATTTGATAAGGATGATCAAAAACTTTGTGAGCTAGAGTGCACGCAAATTCAAAAAAAGTAGTTTCGAGAAAAACGCGTTTGAAGAGAAGAGTGGCATTGAAGGTAAATTTAAGGCAGTAATGAATCAATTTTTTTTATACTTATAGATAGTAATACTTATAGAAATTTCTATCCAAGTTCTCAAAAAATAAAAGGACATCTGCCAACGTTCTCTAATACCCTTCAGGTCGTTCATGAGGGACTACCTGCTCAACTGCTCCAAAAGGGGCGCTCGCTCAAATGCTTATAACTTTTAAAGGACTTGGAATTTTGCTTTGAAATTTTCAGCGTACAATATTGAATAGTTGTAGAATCGATTTATGAAGAAAAAAAATAATTTTTTGGGACTTTAACGCGTATTTTCCCCCTTAAAGTAAAAGTAATGGAGGCGTCTTATGAGTGTTATTTGTTTTCCGCACTAGGTTAGTTGCCTCATTTTGTCCGTTTTTCACTTAATAATGACTTAGTGCATCAGATGTCATTGTGCAATTATTTTATACCATCTGCTTTTAGTTTGTCATGTTTCTTATTATTCCGAAATTGTCAACAATACAAAGTCAACTCAATCAAAGTGCGATAATAATTTTACCCGCTTAAACTTTTTCCCCTTAGCGGTTTTTTTTTTCTTCTTCCATGCCCCGTGCTACAGTTTTTTTGCAATTGTGCAGCAATCTCGTTGCATCTGCTTTTAGTGTGCGGTTATTAATATTATTTTATTTTTAGTTTACAACATGATCAAAAAATGATCAAAAATAAGAAACAATTTTCCAGCATAAATGTTTATTGATCAAAATTTTATGTGTCAAAGTTCGACTTGCAATTTTCAAAAATTGAATTCTCAAGATGCGAGTTCGCGAACAGGATTTAATAACATATTAATAAAAATGCTAACATTTCTTTATTTTCAAAGATTGATCAATGCATATTTTTTTTCAAAATACATCTTAATTTTTCATACGATACTTATTTTAATTTTCCCCTGTGTAAACTTTCATTTTTAAGCATATATTTGTTTTTTGCTTCAATGCCACGTTTTACGACAGTTGACAGTTTTTCTGCTATTGTACAACAATCTCCTTGCATATTCTTTCAGTTTCGAATATTTCTTATTCTTTTTTTATTAGTTTACAACATAGAACAAATTGATAAAAAAGATGAATCAATTTTTCAGTATAAATGTTTATTGATCAAAATTTTATGTATTTCAAGTTCGACTTGCAATTTTCAAAAACGTAATTCTTAAAAAACGAGTCCGCGAGACAGGGTGGAATAATATCTTAATAAAAATGCTACAATTTCTTTATTTTCAAAATACATCTTAAGTTTTATAATTGATCACGTGTTTTTCAGAAGATTATTTGTCAACAGAAAACTGCTGGTGCTCAAAATATTTTTCACGTTACAATATATAGTTTTTTTTTCGGTGACTTTACATTGTGCTTATAAAAATGTGAAGAATATGTCGGATATTTTAGTGTAATTTTCAACTCACAAGAAAAAAAGCTAATAAGATTGGTTCTTAAGACGGCCCGGCCCCTTCATTCATTGGTAATGACAAAAAAAAATCTCACGTCTTTTCTTGAAGCAATATTCAGTATTTCTTGGTTAGGAACATTGGGGGGGGGGGGGGGGGGGGGGTGTGACTGCGAGCGAAACTTTTTAATATTTTATTTTTATTTTATAAAAAGAGCTATTTTTAGTTAAAATAATTTTTATAATAAAAAATAAACAGAATCGTTCCCGCTTTTCTTTCAAAAACGGGGGAAAAATTAGGAAAAAAATCCGAGGTTGGTTGACAATTTTGTTAGATACAAACCCACATTATTTGTTAGTCTCTATTATAACATCTACATTCCTCCCCATGAAAACAAAAATAAGAAAATAAAACCAGCTGCACTTGTAATTTGCCGTGCCGGTGCTACAAAGAGAAAATGTTGGAGAAAAGGGAAGGACACCCGATCCAATCCGATAGTTGTTGAGTTCTTTTGAAAGGATAAGAAAATATAATTAAAAATCCTCTGATATAGCTATTTTTATTTTTTTACCACCAAATTAATTACTTTACTAGAATCGCGAGTTATTCTTTTAGTTTTAATTATTATGTAAACTTCCTTCAAACAGTAACAGTTTTATGGTGCTTGAATAATACATTTATGTTTTTAAAATAAAATGTTATGTTAAAATAAATAAATGATTTAAATGACATTTTAGATAAGCATAATGGTTAAAAGCGATTTTTTTCCATCGGCCGATGGAAGAGGAAAATAATCGGCAATCGGCCGACCTCGGAACAATCGGCATCGGCCAAAAAATGCCATCGGTCGAGCCCTAACTATAATCGTGAAAGTGAATTAATCTGGTTTTGTCAGAATTAACGTCGAAACGCCATAGTTTAAACCATTTCATCAGTTATACAGTATGGTCTTGCAAATGTTTGTGACAGTCCAGTATGTTTGTACAATTTTACGGTAAGAAGGACAACTTAATGTGACTGAATGTTTTATTATAACTGGTAGCAACTTGGTATAAAATGAAAGTTTAGAAATGGTTGAAAACGACCCGGTATATCTAGTGTTAATAATACAGTGATCCCTCACTTTTCGCGGTTAATCGGGGCCAGAACCTTCCCCGAAAGCTGAAAAGCCGCGAAGTAGGATTTGCGCCTAGGAATTTTCGTGCATGCGGGTGCACGAACGTTTTAAATATGTAAACATTATTTATTGTTTACATGTTTAAGACAAAAATTACAACAGTATACGTAGTTACTTAAACGTGTCGGTGCTAATTAATAAGGTTAAGCCTTTTTCTCATAAAGTAGGATATATGCTACTTTATGAGAATAAGGGCTGGGAAATAACAATGCAACATACGCGCTGACGTCACTTAACAAATAGAAAGTAGGGGAAAACCCCAGGTAGCATATACGCTACTTTATGAGAATAAGGTTTAATAACAAAACCTTATAATACAGTAATAAAGATTAATCAACATTGCTTTCTGAGAGAGGCGAAGAGTCTTGTGTTGGTGGGAGCTTTCGAGAGCCCGGGTATGTGCTCTGAGTCAACTCATCTCTTTGTTTGAAATGCAGAGATGCTCCTTTCCGCAATGTGGCTGCCGACATGATTGTATTTTTTCATTTTTATTTTGTGATGAATATTTTGGAAAAACCCGCGAAGCACTGAAGGCGCAAAACATGAAGCGGGAAGTGGCGAGGGAACACTGTAATAGCAAATAAAACAGTTTAGTTTAATTTGCTATTATTACCGTAATTATCTGTGTATAATAGCCCGCGGGTTATCTACGAAAAAACTCCTTTTTTTTTACTATCTGCGGGCATCTATAACGATACGGGCAATACACGGAATTTAAAAAATAATAATTATTATTAAAAAGAAAATTAAATTGATTGTTAAATTGAAAGAAATAAATGATAGGTTTCGAAAGGATGATTCAATTTCACCCATTACCCTCTTAACTTCTCCATGCAAGCCTTTGCTTCCACACCGATTAAATCACAATAGGAGGGTAGGACAGAGGTCCCTGTATGAACAAAATGCATAAACAAAATATGGTAAAATTTAAACTTTTTACAACATAATTTTAAATGTTAAAAGTGTGCTGTAATTTAAAATTTGTTTCCTTATAAATAGTGTACCTTACAGAGTGATTTGTTCATTGTTTTTGATTTGGTATTCAACGTATTTGGATAGTCTTCATTGTTATACAACGATGAGGGTTATACACCGAACTTGATTTTTTTAGGATGAATTTTTCTTCCTGCGAACTATACAACGATGCGGGCTATCTACCGATAATTACGGTATTAAGAAAGATGTCATTATGTAAAATCGAACTAAATTTTTTACGTTGATACTCAATTTACGTATTTGTACTTTTTGAGTTATTTCTAATGGCATCGGTTATATCGCGCTTTCGGATACATCGCGCTTTTTTGCTGTCCCCCGACAAGCGCGATATAACGAGGGGCTACCTACCGATAATTAAGGTATTAAGGAAGGTGTCATTATGTAAAATCAAACTAAATTTTTTACGTTGATACTCAATTTACCTATTTGTACTTTTTGAGTTATTTCTAATGGCATCGGTTATATCGTGCTTTCTTGTACATCGCGCTTTTTTGGTGTCCCCCGACAAGCGCGATATAACGAGGGGCTACTGTATTTACAGTAAAACATCCATAAGTTGACCACCGAAGGGACTGTAACTAAGAGGTCAACATGCAGAGGTGGTCAACTTAGGAAGTTTTTTGAAAAGTTTAGTACAATAATAGAGATTATTTATTAAACTTTTTAAATATTTTTAGGGAGAAAATGAGCCCTTACTCATTTTTAATTTTACTGAAGGTACTGTAATTTTTTTTTTTTTTTTTTTTTAAGGAAATGATTCAATTTTTGTTTAAGTCCCTTTTTTATTCATCAGGTAACTGTAAAAAGCCCTTCCTTCAAGAAAACATCAGCGGTCAAGTTACAAAGAGTAAGTTATAAAAATTTATTTCAAATAACCTTCTGAAATGTGGTCAACATACAGCATATGAAGGTGGTCAATATAGAGAGGTAAATCTCCATTGAAAATGCGTTGTGACTAGTCAAACTATAACATTTCGGTCATTAAGCTTCGTTAACTTAAGATTTTTCGCTAACTTAAATTAGATAGAGAGCTGGTCGACGTAGGGAGGTGGTCAACTTTGGAGGTTTTACTGTAGTTTTAAAAATACTCAGCTATAAATTTTAAAACTCAGCTTTGGTGTAAATGGTCATTAGTGACTCACGAGCAAGGACAAAAAAAAAGAACAAAATTCGACCCACGTCTGAAAAAAGTTCTCCATAGAGTCTGGCTCTGTCGCCTTCCCCTCCCCTCCGTGCTCGTTAGCATACTCCTTTCTAAGCCTTCCTGGAACATATGGTACACCCGCCGCGCTTCCTGCAATAAATCGTCAATTCCCCCTCACGAAACTTCTCCTTATCCACTGCGAAAAAGTTAGATTCAGGAATGTTCTGTGGGCAGTAAAACTGTCCGCAAATGATAAAAAGCGAGGGACCTCCCGGTTACTTACTGCAAGTTTTTGTTTTTTTTTTTATTTTTTAGTGTGGTCTATCCTTGATGAAACTAAACTTTCTCTTGGGGGAGGTTAGTTTTTTTTTTTTTTTTTTTCAAGGGAAAGGTTTGATTAAGGGACGCTTCCTTGTAAATAGAGACACTCTGATATCAGTTCTTCAGCCAGGGGAAAAACAAGCTCCCGTACGTGGTAAAAGAAATATAGTCATGTTGACGAATAAAGAGCAGCTTTGGAATGTAGCCACCATTTTCTCCTAATTTCTTATCAATAAGATGACATGTACGAGTATAATGTTACTGCTCATTTTTTTTAGTTTGTGCACTGTTAAATTTTTGCGTTTAGTTGCCATCATTTTTGGTGTTACTGAACACGATTTTCGGTGTAAAGTTGAAAATTATTCATTTTTGATACACAGCATTCGTGCTGCTGTCATTTAACTGGTACAGGGCTATAGAGAGAGAGAAGAAGGGCTAGTTCATTCGCTTCTCTCTCGTGGAACCGGGAGGAAACAAGTGATGACGTACGCATTGTGACAAGACAGAGATCGCAGGAGAAAAAACGCGTACTGCTAAGAACAAAATTGATAAAAAAAGAGTTTTTTTTTTCAAACGCAAACAGATTTTGGAGTTATGAGGGGGTTGTAATATACTTAAGAGCAATAAAGAGTAGTTGATTCAATTTTGATACAGACAAAAATGAAGTTCTAAGAAGTTGAAAAAAAAAAAAAACATTTCTTTTAGTACAATGCAAATTAAAATACAAATCAAAAAGGGGATAATGACTTAGATTCTTTGTTTCTAAAATTTTGTGTACCAACATAATATCATTAAGGACACTAAATTTGGAATTTAAAAAAAAAAAAGGAGCTTACTTGATTCAAGTTTTTATCTTTTTCGATTACACCCATTTTTGAACTTTCTGCATTTCTTTTCGCTTGGATGAAACTGAGTTTTTTCTGTTGATTTGCCGGATCCTTATAAATGTTCTCAAACGGCAGAACAGCCGAATTGCGCTTTTTTCAACTGTCGGAAAACGTTCTTGAAGTTCATTAATAAGTTCCTGAATGACTCCTTTACCCTTTCGGAAAGAGGATCCATGAACACACCGAAATATGCTGTCCATCTCGTAAACGGTGTTCATCCAAGAAGATGATGGAAGAGTAAGTCCGCCCAAAGACAACATTTTAGTCCACTTTAAATGATCATCCTCTTGTTGAGATTTGGCCGATATTGTTCCTAAGGAGCTATCTATTGCTGGGGTAACTTTTTGGCGATCATTGCCTTTAACATGTAAATAGGCTGGTTTCAGTTTGTGGCATAGCTGAACTTCGCCATTGTCTTTGTTCAGTAGTTCTTCAATAATTGCAGTTGTTATTTTTGTCCCATCTTTTAAAAGCAAACCACTATCTAAAAAGTGATTTCTGAGTAATTTTATGTAGTGGGGCATATCTGCGAACACATGAATTTTTGAAGAGCTTTTTATAGGATTGAAAAAGAAGCTTTGCTGCAGTGTTATATTTAATTCCTTCCAAAGCGTTCCGCAACCTCCTAAATCGGAGACTATTGCTTTGACGCTTACATTAATGTTTTCTAATTGTGTTATGATTCTAAAAAGTAACTCTTTGTCCATTTTCACTTCGAAATCATAATAAACTGGCTGCT
Organism: Octonoba sinensis; assembly: GCA_038502835.1. Taxonomy (NCBI): domain Eukaryota; kingdom Metazoa; phylum Arthropoda; class Arachnida; order Araneae; family Uloboridae; genus Octonoba; species Octonoba sinensis. Next base: position 104,253,181 of record CM076606.1, on the reverse strand, counting down.
TCCAGTTCGAGAACAATCTCCTTAAAAGGACAAATTGCACTTTTCTAAACGGACCGAAAATCTCGTCCATTCCAGTGTCGTAACATAAATTTGATGACACATGCATCTCATCAAAACTCAGAACACACATTCTTTCTAAATTAGTTGTATTCTCCGAATTCATCTTCATCAGCAACAAAACATTTTTTTGTAAACCAGGTTCACAAGAAAATTTTGTGCACCAACGTTTCAAAGTGCTTGCGCTAGGCAGTGGAATCTGCATCTTAAATTTCCAAAAATCATAAGCTTTCGCAGACACAGCGCGAATAACTATGCAACGAGAAATGTCTTCCACAGTCCATCTTATTTTTTGTGATTCTCTCTTTAATGCCTGTATTTGCGTTTTAGAGAACATACGACTAAGTTTTGTTTCTAAATTATGTTGCTTTTTAGTTTTAAATGCATTTTTCGTATTTCACTCTTTTGCTCTTGAATCTTATTTAAGAAAGACTTTCGTGATTTATTCCACCGCTTCATTCGCCGAAGAGATTCTTTTCTAATTCTATTTCTGTCATTTTTTGTAAGTTTTAACTCATGTTCTAGAGCTTCTATTTTATTTTTTAAGATCAAAATTTCAAGATTGTCATGGTCAAGAAAATCTATAATTTCTTCAGCTTTGAACTCTGATGATGATAACTTTTTTGGGCTCACCTTGTTTATTTTCTCTAAAGCTGTGCTTAACGTACTTCGTTTTTTCAGCCTTTGCATTCGAAGGGAGTTACTCTCAGAGGTAGCAGAAGAAATATCAATCTTCGGCACAGCATCAGATTTTAGAATTTTCCGCATCGGGAGTCCCAGCAAGCGATTTTTCATATCATCTTCATAATCAGCCTCTGTAAAATGATTGCTGCATATTCTGGCACACTGAATGTTCACAGAATCTTGGCGGCGGCCTTTATTGAGCCATTCTTTGCACAGTAAACAATTTTTTTTTGGAAATGAATGAAACGTTATACCTTTACCTTTTGTATTTTTATGAGTATTCCGGCATGTTGCTACCGCACAGGATGACATGTTAATGTATAACTGCAATAAGCTTAGAGCATCTGCTTTCTAAAAAAAATACGAGAAGGCCAAAAAACTGCTGAAATGTAATTTTTTTTGAGCTGGCGAACTGAGCCTCGTGCTGACGCGATTTAGTGTTTTTTTATAACTCCATCTCTCTTCTTATTTCTTGAAAGATAAAAAAAAAACACACATCCGAGGGAAACTCTGATTTTGGGCGTGGTATAAAAATCCCTCCCCACAAAAATTACTGGTTCAAGGGAAATTTTAAAAATATTATTTGCTAACTACATTTTTGGGCGTGAGTAAAAATAATTCCCACGGAATCTAATTCGTTAAATCAGTTGAACATTATACTGAGAACATTCGAGAACATTCAACCCTTTTTTTGTAAACAAGGTCGAAAAAACAGGAAGTTTCCACAACAAACAGGAACACCCCTGTTGCGCCTGAGAGTGGTTGCTAATTAAAACCAGCAATACTCCAGGCAAGAGAGCAACCAGATGCCAACAAACTGCATTCTCACGAAACATAAACATTTTAAAATTTAACTTCAGAAAATTATTGATATGGACGCAAGGAAAAATATTTCTAATTATATTTTTCTCAGTGTCCAAGCACCCGGGCACCTTCTAGCCACCTCCTAGGTTCTCCAAGGTGGTCAGTCAGCACAGTGACGTCACAGGGAGAAACCGGAGGGACCACATCGGTGAAGCGCTTCATAAAGAAATGAACTAGCCCTTCTCCTTATCTTTATAGCCCTGTAACTGGTACACTGTAAAATTTTTGCGTTTAGTTGCCATCATTTTTGGTGTTACTGAACACGATTTTTGGTGTAAAGTTGAAAATTATTAAAGCGTAAAAAATGTTTTGATTTACACGGTTTTATTAAAAAAATTCAAAATATCGTTGCACTATCCAAAGTTCCAAACAAAGCTATCGTTGCCATTCGACAAATAATAATTCTGATAATTTCCTCAGAGCCTAAATTATTAATTTTTTTCCTAATTAACGTTATAATAAATTATAAAATGGATGGAACATTGAATTGTTATCGGAAGATAAGCTTGTGTGCAAAAATATTATGAGTTACTATGAAACTTCAAAGCGCATTTCGCAAATCTTAAATTACGTGGGAAAGAAACTGGAAATCTGGTAGATGAGATGACAAATTTATTGAGCTGCATATGATGAAAGAAAAATTATCATCTATATGAATCATTGCAGGATTCTATCACTCGTGTGGAGTTGTTGAAAAGGGCGATAACGCATCGTCTCCTAAAGTAAAAAATTGTTTATAACAAATTATATCCTCAGGTTTATCGCTCTTACATATGTAAACAAGTATCATCGGTCATCTTAATCAAGATAAAACTGAGATCAAAATTGAAAGCAAATAAATAATGTTGTCTGATTAGAAGGATGGAAACTACTAAGAAAGAAAGGAAGACAACTCGGAACGCCTTCCTACGCTATCATCTAAGCAAAATAAGCCTTTTTTTTACTGCAATATGTCACTTAAAAGCCAAACATCGTAAATCTTAGTTTTATTATTCTTTTAAGATATTAATCAGTTAGTGGAATGATATTTTCATCTTTTAACACAGAAAATGGTGCTTTATAAAATCCGAGCTTATCTTTCTGGAAATAATATGAAGGTCGAAATTTTTAATGAAATTGTTTGTGCTTAAATGATCGGATATTCATTTATCTTTATAAACACTTGACCTCACTGCAATATTTGCTCTTTTTCTTATTTATCTCTGGAAACAGTAATATGATGCCGTGGCGAGGACTCTCTCGCATCTCACGATAGTCAAACTTTCAATGTAAGCACTCCTGTCTTCTTGTCTAGATCAGCGGTTCCCAACCGTTTCTTCCTTGCGAACCCCGTTTAAGATCCAAAATAAAATGGAGAACCCCCTTCCACAGCCATTAGCAACAGGTAACAAAACTGTAAAATTTGCAACCACATTTATTTTCTATGTTGCGCAATAGTTCATAACAAAAAATAAAAATTAAAACACAGTTAAAGAAAATTTTCGTACTCTTTTACCTGGCAAAATTTTTTCACGAGACTTACATCAATATTTGCATATTTAGCTTAATCGCCAACTATTTCTCTAAGAATTAATTACCTATAAAATGTTATTTGATGAAAAATTAGGACTTTTACGTCAAATTTACTAAACGCTTAATTTGCATCTATAGTGAACATTTATAAGAAAAGAAAATTTAGTAGTGGACATGTATTTGCAATAGTAGCGGACAGAAATGAATATCATCTATTTTAAGCTGTTAACTTGGAGAAATAATTTTAACAAGAAGTTCCGTCTAGAACTATACGAGCCTACTTTCCCGTATACACCAAATTCAAATTTATAATCTAGCTATCTCTTTCTCTCTCTTTCTTATTTATCTTTAGTTCTAATTATTGAAAATATACCTTTTTCAACGGATAATACATATTCATTCACTCACTCATTCATTCTTTCATTTATTCAGGCATGCATTTATTCATTCATTCGTTACCTCATTCAAGTGTTTATTCATTCATTTACGCATTCATGTATTTATTCACTCATTTATTTATATTTTCATTTATTCAATAATTTATTCATTCATTCTTTTCCTCATTCATTTATTCATTGATTTATTCTTTCACTCTTTCATTTATTCATTCATTCATTATTTCACTCATTGAGTCACTGAGAAATATTCTTGAAAATCCCGATCAAAAAATTTCATAGCAAAATAGGCTCGTAAGTTCTGGATAAACTTTCTATTTCTACATGTTCTACGTTATAAGAGCTTTCCGATAAAGTTTGTTCCAAGCAAATCGGTCCGTTAGATCAGGATTTATATAGGGTTGAAATTTCCCCGTAAGCTCTGTGTTAATTTTTTGAACTGTTCAAAAATGAACAAAAACTGTTCAAATCAATATTTCACGCCGAGAACTCCTTTCAATAAGCTTGCAATAGGAACTTGGCTCTTGTGCCCAGAGTTTACAGAATTTGCTTCAATTTTGTCCATAGGCGCTAATGTTAAAATTTTTTGAACTGTTCAAAATTGAACAAAAAATTGTTCAAATCAAAAAGTAAAATATAGAAATGAGATGTCCTCGCCGAGATCTTTCGAATGCAAAAAGAATTTTTCCAATCGGACAATTCGTTCAAAAGTTATTAGGGGGGGACAGACCGACAGACAGACAGACAGACCGACAGACCGACAGACAGACAGACCGACAGACAGACAGACCGACAGACCGACAGACACACTTTTTCCCCATCTCAATACCCTACTTTCAAATTTTTTATTTTACAATCTTTATTTAATTACTTGACTTATTTTTGACTTTTCTTGATTTTTAACGATATTTTCACGATACATTAAGCCTTCTTTCATGCTTTATTATTATTATTTTTTACTTTTACGGGAAAGTAGGCTAAAAATGGCTATGGGACCCTTCATAAATGATGTCAGGCTTTTTTCACATATACTTTCCCCTAATCCCTAACCTTCTTATTAATCGGCTTCAGTAAAGAGCAGCAAATGTGACCGTTGTGGAGGCAGCTATTAAATATTATGATCCATGTACTTGCATAGATGCTCCAAGCCAACTTTAGTTCTATTAACCAGCACTAGGAATCGTTCGCTGTAGGTTATGATCATTTCATTCAACTTTATTGTTACATTCGCTTATTTTAGGAGATTAAAGATCTAAGTGTCCACTATCGGGTCATCTACCTTATTTGCAAAATATCAAAATTGAAGAAGGAACTTCCGTTTTTATTTATTTCTGCGCTTTTTGAATTATTAATAGCTCAATTAACATGTGTATTCTCAAAAACAATAACTTGAAAAATTATGTTCCTGATAGTGCAAAAATGTTGTGGAACGGCATAAGAAATATATGTACAAAGCTTTGAATCAACCAGTAGTTATCGTTCGGTTCCGTTTTCGGCTTCAATTGTACAAAATTCGCAAAAGTTGGAATAAAGTGAGATAAATGTGAGTACAAAAGTTAAAATTACTAACTATCCTCCAGTTTCACTTTTTGGTCTGTAGCTATATGAGAAATTAAGCGAAAATGATGCAACATTTTAAATTTTCAGTACATTTTCATATTTCCGACTCTTTCATCGCGCTAGAAAGGAAAAATTGGTAAATGGCAGGACAGACATACAGTCAAACTTTAAAATAAGTCAATAAAAATCCTTTGGTACCGCTTTGATATATATATTTTCGAAACCTGGTAACTGTACAAATAACAGCATTTCAAATTTTGTATTTATGCTCCCTGTGCCAGCCCACAACTTTTAGTTATTATCTGGAAAACAATCTTCAATCTTTTCAAGAAATCATATTTACACTCTATGCTAATACGTAAAGGAATGTATTATTTCTTTTTTTTTTTTTTTACAGCAATGAAAAATTCCGCCATTGCAATATTATTTTCGCGAACCCCTGGTCGGGAAACACTAGACTAACCCCGCGAAGTACTAGTAGCTCGTGATCTAGTTTAGTCACCACTGTCCTAGAGTCAGCATCACGCTCATGCTTCGGCACTTAATCGAAATCCGTAAAAAAGCGGCCGATTTGCTTCCTATCATGTCATGCGTTTGAAAGTGCGCATTCGCTTTTAGCTTCAGTTCCTTGACAAGAAAACGATTAACTCTAGATTTACCAAGACGTTCTCAACCATTTCTAAACTTCCATTTTATACCAAGTTGCTACTAATTATAATAAAACTTTCAGCCACATTTTCTCGTCCTAATCACCGCGTATTAGGAAAAGTCAATACAACTGAAAATTTTGCTTCCTTTAATGTTATGAGTTTGAAAGTGCACGGCGATCGCTTTTAGCTTCATTTCCTTGATAAAAAAACGATTAACGCCAGATTTACCAGGCGGTTTTCAACCCTTTCTAAACTTTCATTTTACACTAAGTTGCTACTAATTATGATAAAACTTTCAGTCACATTAACTTGTCCTATTTACGGTGTATTAGAAAAAGCCAATGCAATTGGAAATTGCACTATAATTAGGCTTGCCATACGTCACGGTTTGACCGGGACAGTCCCGGTATTTTGTTCTTGTCCCGGTCTCCCGCCTAGTTTTATCAATGTCCCGGAAACGGTTGTAAGATTTAAAAAGTAATGAATTTATGTTTTTAAGTATCTTTTATGAAGACATTAAGAATCTTTAACATGACAGAGCATTAATGAGGGAGTCCACTGCAAGAGCATTGATTGTATGTAAAATAAACTTTGGCGTTTTCTTTGCTCTGACTTTTTATGAAAAAGTCAAGCTTAACAAAGACATCTTGAAAAATGTACATTCAAGTCAGAAATATGAGTGGGTTGAAAACAAAGAATAACATTGTTAACTTATTAATTGCTCTTTTAGTTTGACAAAAATGTTTTTTTTTAAATGGTTTTTGTAGTTAGACAAAAAGTTGTAATTTAAAAAATAATACTTAGTAATTAATTGTTCAATTAAACAATTTTATGAAGTATTTAAAACTTTATTTTATTAACACTTCTTTCTAGATGATAGGCCAGAAAAAATTCTCATTACAGAGGAAAAAACTCATTTTAAGTAAATTATGTAGCAAAAATTCCTTATTTTTAAAAGGTGGGTAGACAAACAATTTAGGGTTCCAGATTCCGCACTCCCGGAACTTGCGAAGCTTAAAAAACGGCCTAAAACTCACCATTTTGCTTTTATTTCTTTAAAAATTTCTCCAGAGCCCCCCGTTACTCGGGGGGTATTTCATACCTATATTCCTATATTAATGCTAAATTGGTTTCACTAACCAAAAATATGGCAAGCCTAACTATAATTAGTAACAAATTATACGAAATGGGAACTTCGAAACTGTCAAAATGACTGGTCTGGTAAATATAGTGTTAAGAGATATATTTTAGAACTTCCGGCGGTTTTCTGCTTTCGCCCCCCGTCAATTGATGACAAACGCAGAACAGACCACGCATCTTCGCATTCGGACTTTTGAGTGTGGGTTCAGGGATAAAGAATCTAATTATATACGTAAAAGTGCTGTCTGTTGAAATTATTTATTTGGGCGGAAATTCAAACTTGATCTGAGAAAATGGGGAGACTAAAATACACACGACATCCTTTCTACATGGAAAGAATGAAAGGGTTACCTGAGCCTCGTCAGCATTTTTTTGCTGTTGAACTAGGCTCGTTATTTTAAAATTTCCTTGGTAATCAGGAGACACAATGTTACACATGATAAATACATGAATAAAAAAAAGTAATAAATGCATTATATTTACTTTCTATGACGGATTTGTATTGGAGAATGGCTCGAAAGAGTGATATTTTTTCTAAAACGCCAAAGTACAAAAGTTTTCCCTTTTGCTGTTTTATTTTCGATCCGGAAAAAAGTACCGAGCTATAAGCACTGGCGTAGATAAGGGGGGTTTGGGGGATAAAACCCCTTAACACGGTGGAGATTGTATAGAATTTGACCAATTTTTCCTGAAAAACAATGGAATTAGCTCACTTTTCCCTAAGAAAACCTCTAAAATGGTAAAGATTGTCTAGAATTTGATCAATTTTGCCTGTAAGACAATGAAATTAGCTCTCTTTTCCCGAAGAAACTCCCTAAAATGGTGAAGATTGTCTAGAATTTGATCAATTTTGCCCGTAAAACATGAAATTAGCTCTCGTTTCCCGAAGAACCCCCACTAAAATGGTGAAGATTGTCTATTATTTGACCAATTCTGTCTGTAAAACAATGAAACTAGCTCACTTCTCCCGACCCCTCCCCCCCCCCCCAAATCCGGGTCTAGCTACGCCACTGGCTATAAGAACAAAATTGGTATGTTTGCTTAATTGTGCTTCCAAAGAGATTCGAAAAACGAAGCGATGTTATTGTACCGTATTTAAAGCTAAAAGAAAGCATTCGCTATATTTTTTTAATTATTATTTTGGCAATCTTTGTGCGAAAAGGCAAAGGGCGAGATTTAGCTCCATTCCGCCCATATCCAAATCTCCTATACCAGCGGATCCCAAGCTGTGATACGCGTACCACAAAATCTAGGGGGCCACAGGAAAAAGTATGGGAAAAGGAGAGCCATGAATTATGAAAGCTATGGCTGCTTTTTTTTTTTCAAATTAGCAAAATTTTTCACATATAAAGATAAAATGTTGAAGATTATTTGTACCAAGTGTCTTATAAGTGTATAAATGATAAAACATTATGTATTCTAATTAAAAGAAAATCTTTCACACACAGCATAGTACTTGCATTAGTTAAACGCACTCATACATATTTATTTCTTTTTTCTCACTCTCGAAAGACAATTTTTTAAACGCATTTTAAAAGAGCTATGTTTTGGAATGTCACGAAATGCATTATCGAAAAAGAACTCATAAATAAGTATTGATTTACAATTATTATTACAAAATACTTATTACATGATTCGTGTTTTCATGGGATAAAAAGCCTAAAATTAGGGCTTCAAGTAGTGGAGTGTCTTTTTTAAATATTAATGATTATGTTACAACACTATTTTTTAAGAGTTTTTCATAATAATTTTATTGTGAAATTTGTTGAAGACCAGTTTTTTTATTTCAGAACTGTATAGTTCTTTCTTTAGTATACACTATAAAACTATTTTAGAAAAAAATTTTAACAAGAAAAAAAGCTAAATATTCCGTAATAATATAAGTATATAGATATTTAAAAACAAAAACTTGAAAATTGGATTATGAGAAGATAAGGAAGGTGATTGCCTCAAAAGTTTTTTTTTTAAAGTGTGTTTTGTGTGTACACATACACGAGGGTAGGCCACGAAGGAATTTGATGCTCATTAGTTGGCGACATCTCAAAAAAGTTGAGAACCCTTAGTCTAGACAAACTTTTAAACATTGAGGCCTTACAAACAGTCTGTGGCGACACCAGCACCCGGCAGAGGGCGCACCTCCCCAAATCAATCTGCAGCAACGATTTTACCCCACTAACAGGGCCGTCATTTAGTGGGGTCAGAGGGCAATTGCCCCCCTCCCCTGGCTTGAGAAATATAATGTGTTTGTATGTGTGGGTATTTTGTTGCTTTTTGAGTGCAATATACATTGAGTTTGCGCTCTTTGACCTGTGAAAGTGTGAAATGACGGGCTTGCCAAGTGACATTGATTTTTGTCCCTAATATTTAATGGAAGAGCTGGGTAGAAAAAAATTCAATGTTTCCATTTCATTCTCTTAAACCTCACTTAATAAACAATATTCCAATAAATTGAAATACAACACATAATCCAGCGGGTTTTACGAGTCAGATGGGAACTTTTGATCGTAGAAAACCCATAAGGAACCTAAGGCACTTTTACCACATATTTCTACTATTATTTATTAATTAAAAGTATGTTTGTGCTACAGTGAAATAATCGCAATAGTAATTACCGATACAACATATAATCCGTTATAACGAATTAAAGCTCAAGCCCGTTATAAGCGCCATTAGGATCACGTATATTCCATTTTCCGAATATTTCGTTAAAACAACGTATTCTTCAGTCCCATGCAGTTCATTGTAACGGAACTTCACTGTATATTTTTACTGTAAAACGAAATTAATACCAATTTAAGTACCGTACACAGGAAAAGTCTGCCTTTTGAGTACCATGTTTATCATTAAAAATAATGGTATACCAAGTATACCAAGAAAGTTTTTTTTAGAGTCATTCCATTTCAAATCAGGCAAACCGGTCTAAAACATGTCACAGGGCCCTCACAGATTTTTTAAAAAAAATTCAAATTGACGGATGCAACGTTTCTACCGTAACTAATGAGGTATTTAGATAGTAAAATAAATATCTCTAAAGGGCTGGATATTTAATTACTTCAAAGAGGGCGCCACAGGAACTAATCTTTGGTTCTTCTTGGCTTCTTTATTAAGGTCTCGATAGTGTTATACATGAAAGGTTTTACACCTTTCATGTACAACACTATCGACTCACTGAGCAAACCAAGTAAAATTTTTTCAGTTTTTTAACCTCTTCAGACCCCAAAACTAAGCACAAACAGTTTTGAAGCAATTTTTTCAGTTTTTTAACCTCTTCAGACCCCAAAACTAAGCACAAACAATTTTGACGCAATTTTTTGGTTCTCTAAAAATGATTACAAAACCAAAAAAAACGAAATCTTTTTTTTTAAATTTTAATTAATAATTAGTTTAAATGTTTAAAACGAACTAAACTATCCTTTCAAAATTAATTTCAAAAACAATTGGGTGTTTTAGCTTTCAAATTGCACAAACAGTAGTTAATAAACAGTATTTTAAAATTACCCAATTGGGTACACTTGGATTGAAGAGGTTAAAACAAAATACAGTAGAATCTCCATAAGTTGACCACCTAAGGGACTGTAACTAAGTGGTCAACATACGGAGGTGGTCAACTTAGGGAATTTTTAGAAAAAATTAGTACAATATTGGAGATTATTTATTAAACTTTTTTTAGTATTTTTCAAGGAAAAATTTAGCCCTTACTTATTTTTATTCTTACTGTAGGTACGGCAATTTTTTTAATTTTTTAGGGAATGATTCAGTTTTTGTTTGAGTTCTTTTTGTGTTCAACAGGTAATTGTAAAAGCACTTTCACAGTTTACAAGTCCATCAAGCTTGCTTAGACATTTTTCAGCATCAAAATCTTTAAGTTGCTCAGAAGGAAAAAAGAAGTCAGAAAAAAGAACGGCATGTGCGAGCCATGCACATTGTTATACATTTCTGCGTAGTTCAATTCTATGTACATCCCCCACTTCTCTGACCATTTTCTAGATTTCAGCAACTACAGACAATGTATGCAGTCTAAGAAATGAAAATATTCAAAGGGCTAGAAGATGATTTCTCCTTACCAAAAAGCAGTGATCAAGTTACAGAGAGTAAATTATAGCAATTTATTTCAAATAACCTACTAAAAAGTGGTCAACATACAATTTATGGAGGAGGTCAACATAGGTAGGAAACTCTCCATTAAAATACGTTGTAAACATTCAAACTATAAAATTTCGGTCAACATAGAGAGGTAGTCAACGTAGGGAGGTGGTCAACTTTGGAAGTTTTACTGTATTACTCTTTTAAGTACACTGTAAACATAGTTGGTGTAAAGTTGAAAATTATTCATTTTTTGATGTACTTCAATTTTTTTTAAGTGTCTGTCTAAAAAAATACAGACAGCAGGATTTTTTTTTTTTTTTTTTTTTAACATATGATGTTCGTCAACTCATCTACGCATCAAAAATTCAATACGATTGCTCATTTATCCTAGGGATCATTCATAAATGATGTCACGCTTCGAGGGGGGGAGGGAGGGTTCGTGAGATTGTGACAAGGGGAGTGGAGGGGGTTACAAGAAGTGTGACATATGCTTATGCAACATAGCGTGACATGTGACAAAGGGGGTAGGGGGTCCGTTGAAGTGTGACATTTTGTGACAAAGAGGGAGGGGAGTCAATAAAAGGGAAAAAAGCGTGACATCATTTATGAACGGTCCCCTATCTTTATAGAAATGAGCAATCGCAATGAAATTTCGATACGTAACGGAGTCAAGAGATTTCTTGTGCTTAGAAACGTTATACTGTCTATATTTTTTTAGACAGACACATAAAAAAATTTAAAGTGTATCAAAAATGAATTATTTTGAACTTTACACCAAATAAGAACCAAAAATGAGGCGGTGAGAAGCAAAGGGAGGTAAGTGACAAAAGCATCATTTTGAGTAAAACTCGTTCGAAGTTTAATTCCTATATTAAATTCTAGAGGTTCTTTCTATAAATATTTTTTTTATTTTCGAGTCCTATACGTATGTGTTAGTTTAAGTATGAAGTATAAAGTGTTTCTGATAATTAAATTTGGAGTAGGATTTTTCAAAAAAATAGCTTATTTTTACTTACGCCACTTAGCTTCCAAGTAGTTAACTTACACCCCTTTGCCACTAAATGAAAAACGCGTCTTGTTCATTTTGCTAATTTACACAGTAATAAAGATAGTTTGTTAGTGATATGAACTTTATTAAAAAATGCACAATGTAATTTTCGAATAATTATATTTATCAACAAACTAAAAACCATTGCCATTAGCCAAATTGCCGAAAACAAAACAAGACTAAAATAAAATCTGCAGACGATTTAACCCTTGTTTTTATTATTACTATTCAACAATTCAGAATTCTTTTCCTTTTTTTTTTCCTTCTTCTCCGCTTTAAGTTTCGTAAATAGATCGTCTGCAATGCGTATTTAAACTAACTGAAAAATCAAATAATTTTATGTAGAGGCAAACGGATGTCAGTGCACTTGCATCCCTTGGCCACCAAACGGAATGCAGCTTTTATTTAGTAATTTTTTTAAACCACGCTTTTTTGCAGTATCCTGTCAAAGCTACCAGAAAATCTCTTTCCCACAAAACAGAAGGGTGTTTAATTTATCATTTGCCCTAGCTATCTCAAAATTTCATTTTGGTCACTTACACCACTCTGCTTAGTGCCTGAAATGGTGGTCTGTAACGCCAAAAAAGGGTGCCAACTCAACGCAAAGTTTTACAGTGTAGGAGTTATTACAGAGTAGGAGTTTTACAGCGAGAGGGTTAAATTATGAATATAAGTGAATTATCACACTCTAGGTAAGCAACGTTGCTAAAAACAAATAGAGATTAAAATATTCCAACTAATGAACACGCTACACATAGATTTCGGAGAACAACGTCGTGCAAGACTGGCGCAATTCATTTTCGATTGATGCTTGCTTGTGTTGGGGAGAGTTAAAAATATCCTTGCTCACGGTGAAGGAAAGCGGCCGAAGCGGTGGGTAAAGAGTGAGATTTAGGTTTCAGTGCATCAATTATACGGATTGCGAAATTTCCGAAAATACGCATTTCTTCTGATCGATTTGTCGTGAATCCACATTAGTTGAAGAAAATTGGACAGAGAAACTTGAAGAAATCTGCAAATGTTTTTTATGTGCATACGTTGCTTTCAAGGTTTTTTTTTTTTTTTTTGGTACTTGTCTTTAATATAATGGCAACCAGAAACCTAGAAAATAATTTCGCTAAATTAGCTATCGAAATATACAAAGATGTAATATACTCAAATTACCGAATTTTTTTCTCGGCGCCTTTTGATCGCAGATATAAGTGACTAGTAACCCGGCGGTCATACGAAATGACTGCTGTTCTAGATATTATAAATATACAATTCTCCCAGTAAACATCAAATCAAAGATATATTTATCAGGTAGAACAGTTAAGTTCAATGAATAAATAATAAACATACAATAATTTCGGGGGGAAAAAAAAAACATCTAAGTTATAATAATCTGTAAAATACAAATATTATTTACTATATAATCAAATTGTTTGTGAAAAGTATTTATTTATATCCAACGTAATCATCGTCAAAACAATAGTTTTAACGAAACTGTGAAAAAGTGCGCTGCCACTTTAACATATATAAAAAGCGCAGACGATAAATAAATTAAAACAAAGAAAGAAGGATTAAATTTTTACATTTATAGATTGCAAATCTAGCAATGACTCACTCAAAATGCTAGAGAAATTTTTGATTATTAGTATATTTGACATGTGTTACAACAATGGCAACTGCATTACAGTTACGCAAGCAACCAATAAGCTATTGGCGACAAACAGACACTTAAACCGCTTATATATCAAAAAAGAATACTCAAATTGGCGAATTTTCTCCTTGGCGCTCTTTGATCTCCGTTATAAACTAGAAGTATATTCAAATTAAACTTGAAATTTCTTCTTGGCGCTTTTTGATTGCTGTTATAACCGACAAGTATACTGAAACAAGGCCAGTGGCTGAGGGGAAGGCATCCGTGGATACGTCAGGTCAATAATGAAATCAAAGCGTATCATGACATAATTTGAAACCAAAAGCCAATACAGAGCGAAAAATAAAAATCTTGGGAAATGAAGTTATAACGCACCTTTGAAACTCTGGAACTGAAAATTCATTTAGTTTCACGAAAATGGCGTTTTGTTAGTAATATTGCTCAAGTTCATAATTATTATTTTCAAACACCTAAGTTTTCTGAAATATATATTTAAATATTTCAAAAATAATAGTTCTGGCAAAAATTTATCATTTATTATTAAATTTTGATTTTTTTCCACTTTCGTCAGATTTTGATAATTTAGAAAAAAAAAGTGTAGCCCAAAGATAAACAATGATGAGTCTACAATTTAATCTTAATTTTTCACATCATTACACAACTTTTCCACACTTTTGCTAAGGGAAAATCGGAAACGTGAAAATTAAATGGTATGCCAAATCTACTTCATTTTCGGATAATTTCGCACATTTACCTCTGAAAGTGGAACCGGAAGATATTGATGGATTAATTAAAAAATTTGTATTTATGTTTCTCATACATTCTTCTTAATACAAATACAAATACAAAAGTGACGATCAGCAACAGGCTCAGGGACCAGCTATGCTGGTCCTAGTCAATTTAGCAGTCCCCAATGATAATGAACATCAAGAGCTTTCTTAAAAGTTTTATATTTGTCATTATCACAAATTTTAATGTTTTTAATAATGCTTTAAATATTCGTCATTATCACAAAAAAAAAATTACAATTTTGAAAATTTACGAAATTGTTGAATTTTACCTCAATTTTTACGTTTTTTGCCCCAAAACTGGAACTGGAAGATATTAATTGATTAAGTTAAAATTTTCTGTGTATGTTTCTCATGCCACCCCACAACTATTCAGCCCTCACGCAAAAAGAATTTCCAAAAAAAGTTTTTTTACGCTCCGCCCTACTGTGTAACCAACCTGCCGCAGTACTTGTGGGGACCGATCTCAAAAGGTCAATTAGGGAAAAGCGTCTTTTTTCAGCCGCAATACTAATGGGACTTCTAGTGGGGCCAGTCCGTCCAAGAACAGTCAATTTAGGACAGAGTTCGACAAGAATTCATTTGGCACCCAATGGGCTGTCGCGCTGCTGTTTATACTCTATGGCGAAAAAAAAATTATGACGCTTTTTGGTCTTCCTTATAATAGACTACTAAGCCTGGCCTAGTCATACGAAATGACCGCTGTTCTATATATTATAAATGTACAATTCTTCCAGTATCCGGAAATGCACATCAAATCAAAGTGATATTTAACAGGTAGAACAGGAAAGTTTAATGAATAAATAATAAACATATAATAATTTCGGGAAAAAATATGCTTGCCAAAAAAGTTATAATTCTCTGTAAAATAAAAATATTATTTACTATATAATAAAATTGTTTGTGAAAAATATTATTTATACCCAACATAATCATCGTCAAAACAATAGTTCTAACGAAACTGGAAAAAAGGGCGCTGCCACTTTAATATATATAAAAAACGCAGAAGATAAATAAATTAAAACAAAGAAAGAAGGATTAAATTAAATTCGCGTGAACATTCATTTTTAAAAATCAACATTATAGATACAAATTTAAAAAAGCCTTTGCATTTTGATTCAGATGAAATGCACAAAAAATAAAGTGAGAGAAAACAGCATATTAAGTTTTCGGCTTGCAAAATCTTAAATCCTTTCTTTATCAAAATTTCAAGAAAGGAACTTTTTTTTTTCAGTTACAGTCACGATGAAAGTGCTTCTTCTTGCTTATTTTATTTTTAAAAAATAAATATATGGCTTATATTCAGCACAGTTACGGTTTCGGAGTGAAAAGCTGTCACCTCACACCGTAATAAAATCGATGATAAATCAATAAATATTGCTTCAATGTTTTTGAAACTTTCAGGGAACATTTTTAAAGATTTATTTTACTATTTAAGCCAATAAAAAAAAAATGTTGGTCTTCTACAACATTTTTGGGTACTACTTAATAGAAAATTATTAATTTAATAGAAGATTTGGAAAAGAGAAAATTTCTTACGTCGTGCGAACTAAAATATTAGACAGGACCGCTGCTCGATTTATGGAGCCCCCCAACCGACATTTTTGACGGTATTCTTCGCCAACAAACTAGTGCGATACACGCCGTCGTGGTGCATTCCCGCCATTATTTTTGACATTCCGACAATCGCCCTTTGAACCCTGCGGATTTATTTCAGGTATTAGCGCTGTTTTAGGGGTGGAGATTATTACTAACGACTTTTTCCGAGTATAAAGCGTAACAAACAAATGTACCGTAACGTAATTTAAATGAGCATATTTCTTCAGGATGTGTGGGTTGTTGAGCAAATGCAGAAAGCACAAAAAGAAAAAAATATCTTAAGATGTCCACGAATCTGCTCGGATTTAGTCTCATAATTTGCATTTTTTTTTTCCCTCTGGACTCGTTGGTAAAGGAAGGACAGTTAATTGGCTTGATAGATTTATGGCCACGTTTGAAGAAGCCGATGTGTTCGGAAGTGTGCGTTTCACAGACGGAAAAGGGCAAAGGACACGAACCTGGGCTTTCGGCCCTGAGTAAAGAGGAGGAGGGAGGGGTGCGAAAGGAAGTTCTCGCAAATCCAGAAATAACTTAAGCGCAGTTTTTAAACTGCGCTAACTGTAACTTATGGTTTTCCATAAACTTGTCTACCAAACAAAAGCAGAGATTTAAATCTTGAGCAAGACTAAAAACTTGGAAAAAAAAGGAAAATGCAAAACAATTTTGGAAAAAAATAAAAATAAAGTATAAAGCCGATTTGTCAGTCGAATCGTTTTTCCTTCATTTTTATCATAATACCTTAAAATAAGCATCAATCACTGGGTTTGCACGCTTTTAAGACACGCCCCATTTTGTAAAGAGTATTTCTTTAATTGACTACCAGTTATATTTACGATAGTTTGCGTACATTTGTTTTGAAAAATAAAGAACGGTGTAATTTTATCGGTAGTATGTCCTTTTACCTGCAAGTCTCTCTTGGAATGTACAAGAGAGATGAATTAAAAGCGTTAACTCCAATCTGGTGAATTTACCATCTACTCTTCGTTGTGAAAAGACGCGGGTTGTGCTAAAAGTAATTTTATTAAACATATTTAATAATTTTTATTTCTTCTTTCAATTTTTCAAATTCAGTTTTCTTTTAACCCTTTAACTACCGGAATATATTCAAAAAAAGTGTAAAAAGTAATTTTATTAAAAATATTTAACATTATTTCTTTCTTTCAATTTTTTAAATTGAATTTTAATTTAATTATTGTCTGCAGTTGTAAATTAGCAGAAAAAAATAATTCAACGTTTAAATCCAATGCCTTGCAAGCATAAGTGATGGAAGTACTGCTTTGTATTTTCAGTGCTATTTTGTCGCTCTATTTATTAAGTATAGTACATAGCTGCGGGATATAATTTCGTCTACCGAGTTGAATTTCTAATTTCAAAGCAGCTTCATGAGCTGAAAAATGTTGAGACCTTGATATAAGATTACCTGCACATAAGGTCACACCCTAAAAAAGGACACTTTTCAAAAGTACTTCATCAGTAAAAAGTCACTCAATCTCATTGAATAGGAATTCTGTGTTATGGATAATCGGACGGTTCGGTCAGTTCGTAAATAATGTAATCGATTTATAAGTATTTTAGAAATATATTTAATTTGCTGATTTTAAAATTTTAAATGTTTTTATAAAAATCAAAATGTCACACTTCTTGTTACCTCTCCCTTCCCCTTGTCAGAAATTGTCACACTTTCTTGCCCCCCCCCCCCCCCCCTTGAAGCGTGACATCATTTATGTAGGACCCCAGACATTAAATTTGCATTGCGGCTAAAACGTAAGTTAAAAAGAATAATATTATTGTAAAATTTTCACGAAGTTCAATAATAATAGTAATAAATAAAGAAATGAGAGTCATTCCATCCTTGTTGAGGAAATTTTGGAAATGCGAAGCATTCGTGTTGAAATACAGAAGGTTTAAGGCAACTCATAATCAATACTCGCAGTTATCATCCAAAAGCGTGAGTAAAGTGGAAACTGAGAAGGAAATTTGAAACTTTAAACCAAATTTAATTTCTTACTATATCAGATTACTAAGCACCTTATAATCATTAAGAATTCGCATAAGTTAACTCAACTTCAGAAAATTAGTCTTGCTTTATCTTTTGCAAAGTCAAACAATGGGACAGTTAGATCTGTAGAATAAAGAGCGAAATTAAAAGCTTTAATAATGCCCTTTAGTAAATGGCATTACTAAAGTAAAGTAATTTATTACGTAGTAGATTATTAGTAGTAGTAAATTTATTACTCGTAATTAGTAGTATTAAATTATTAATTTTTTATTACTCTTACCGCATTTAGTAGCAAACTTTGTCACTTTAGAAATCGAGAAATATATCAGAGGTAAATTTATTTCAAAATTAAATTTTAATAAGAAGTATATGTTTTAAATAAAGTCGGACCTCGATATAAGGTCACCCCTCGGAACTTCGCAAAAGAAACCTTATAAGCTGTGTGATTTTATAAACGATACACATGGTTTTATTAATAAGTGTATTTTTGAGAATTGAAGTGTATTTTTGAGAATGAAGTATAATTCTTTGTTAAAGTTAATACGTTCAAAAATATAAGTTTATTAAGAGGACTTGTATGAGAGGACATTCAGTGAGATTGAGTGACATTTTACTGAAGAAGTACTTCAGAAAAGTGTCCTTATATGCGGGGGGGGGGGGGGGGACCTTATGTGAAGGTCATCTTATATCAAAGTCTCAACAATTTTCAGTTCACGAAGATACTTTGAAATAAATTCAACTTGGTACACGAAATTTGATCTCTTAGCTATATACTATATTCAATAAATAGAGCAACAAAATAGCACTGAAAAAACAAAGTACTTCCATCACTTATGCATACAATACATTGGATTTTACTGTTGAATTATTTTTTTGGCTAATTCCCTATTGCAGACAACAATAATTAAAAGAAAAAATTGAAAGAAGAAATAAGTGTTATTAATAATTTTTAATAAAATTACTTTTAACACAGCCCGCGTCTTTTCACGACGATGAGTAACGCTTTGTCTTCATCTCTCTCACTTTCCAAGAAAGACTCGACGGAAATTGGTTCGCATTTAAAAGACATCGCTAGTTGCGTTTTTTTAAAAACTAATTAAAGCAAAAGTTCATAAATATAACTGGTAGTTAATTTTAAAATTTCACTCAAATTTGACGTATTTTAAAGGCGTGCGAACGCAGTGATTAATGTTTATTTTTAAGTACAGTAAAACCCCGTAATACCGCGCCTCAGTATACCGCGGAATCGGATTTAACGCGTTACTTCATGTCCCCCGATGTTTAAACCATATATTCCTTTTATATTCCAGATTCTTTGAAATTTTTTAAAAGTAAACATATCCTCTAGTCCGTTAGAGTGTATAAAGGCTTGTATTCACATTGTTTCTTTGAAAAGTGCGTTCCTCCCTTTCCACACAAATCTACTTTTTTCTTAGAATCTCTCCCCCTTCATAATCTCGTGTTGATAACTTTACAACATTTTTTTAGCGAACATTTTCTCAGAGCCTAATTATTTTTGCTGCGGTTGATATGGTTTTAGTTTAGGAGTTTCAAAGAGCAGAAAAATTTATTCTCAGTAACCTATCACTCAATAGTAGATGATAAATGGGCGTTCTGCAACAGGAGGCGGAGGTGCGGAGGGTCCCTCCGCCTCCACCTCCTGCTCCCCTCCGCCTCCCATCCCCTCCTCCGCCTGCCGAGTAGGGTTGAGTAGTAGGGTTTCCTCGTAGAAGATTACGGGGGTTTCTGAGTGGAGTTGAGTTGTTTTTCTTACTTGTTACTCTGCGTCCGAAGCTTTGTTTTTAGGAATGGCAACGGTGATATAGCGGTTGTCATGACAACGGTTACCAACTAAAATTGCTCATGGCGCCACCTAGTGAGAGAAATTATTTTTTGAACTCTGATGTTATACTCATGGCGCCATCTAGTGAGATAAATATTCATTCATTCATTTAAATATATTTTTCGGACTTGGAATTATTTTATTTAATTTCTCTTTCCTAGATCGGGAATCGAACATGCGAACTCCAGCTCCAAAAATCATTTGGCGCTCAGATGAATTGCGCGCTTTATCCATGAGACCACCAAATGATTTCAGTAAAGTACAGTTTAAATCAATCCTAATATGATTCTCTTTCAGATGTTCGAGAAGCCTGCCATCTAGCGAGAGAAAAATTATTTTTTGTACATAGAATATTTTACTTCATGAAAGTGAAATTAATTTAATTTTAAGTTGATGGTCCCACCACCATCCCGATGTGACTTTTAATCTCACCCCATCAACTATTTTGTACTCGTTCATTTCATTTGGTCGTTTCAAAACAATTGTAAATATTCAAGCAATTACACATAACGGAAAAAATTGACCCTAGAAGTGGAAAAATTATAAAAGTATCATGAAGTGAGACTTCAATTCTACAGTCAATTTGTTTTTTAGAATACATAACCACATAATTAGACTGCATTAGAGGAATAATCCATTAAAAAAAAATATTGTATCATTGAATTCAAAATAATCTGCAAAACAAGAGAACGTTTCATAGACCCTAGCTGTCGAATAAAATAAGTCTCAAACGGAGACTTAACTTCTACAGTCAGTGAAACACTATAAATTCAAAATATCTCACATACGTGAAAATCATCAATTAGAATCTGAAATGAAACACGCAAATTTTTTCCTCATGATATTGAAATTCACACATCTCAGACCTTTTAAGTTGTAAAACCCATTCGAGAAAGCTGTGAATGCTATGTTTTTTTTTTTTCCCCTTTCATTGTATTAGATTTAACTGTTGTGTTCTAGCGAGAATTAATTATTTCCATCAGAATTAAATTTCACAATTTTTAATCAACTCACGGTATTAATTTAATCTTAAAATCGATTTAATAATGTATTAGTATCAACTATCTCTTAATTTTGAACATATTTTTTCACCCTAAAATGCCAAAGACTGGATTAAATGAGAACTGATTAAATCTCTTCTTGAGAAAGTGTAGATTTAATGTGAACCAATCAAGTCAATTCCCGAAACTTACTAAATTTTAGTCAATTAAAAGTTTTGTTGAAATATTTCGAACTTAGAAAATGACCATCAATTGGTTTATACATGCTAATTTAACAATACTTTTACAAAAAGTGACGATTTCTTCTATGCTTAAACAGGTTTACATCCATTTTACTGTTTTCTATCAATACAAATCAACGAATTTATATCAACTAAGACTATATTTACATTAGATAATCATCCTTTAATCAATATTATACCACTAGATTTTTTTTTCAAAGTTTAAGAGTTTGCATGAAATAGTGGAAGTTAGAGTATGTTCACCAACTTTATTTCACATAGAATGATAAGCGAAGTTTTCATGCATTTCAATATTTATTATTTTGTTTTTAATTAATATTTTTTTACACATTTTAACGTTTCAAACGAATACAATCTCAGAAATTATTATGGTCATATACATCATGATTAAAGGAACTTTAAAAATAGTCAAGAGCATATTGCTAAATTTGTAACTGCGAAGCAATTCAACAACCTGATTGACGTACAATGCAATACATTTAACGAACATTTCAGCTATGCAAAAGAGTTTTAAAACTTTGTCTCTATTTAACGAATTTTTCATTTTTTCAAAGAGTTATTTATTTTCAAAACTCTATCTTTAACATATTTTTACGATTTACACAGAATAATACAACCGAGAAAAATATTTAACATAACTATTTACAACACGATTTTCACACACTGAAAAAGTTTATTACTCAAGCACGAAGAAACTTTAAAACTGTTCACACCGCAAATTTCATGCATTGAAAAAGTCTATTACTTACATACAAACTTAGAATCTTTGAAACTAAAATCGCAGAAGTACAATTTAACTTAAATACGGTAATGCTTAAAATCATAGCTACAGAAAATAAAAAAAGAAAGATAGAAATATTATACTCAAAGACATAAAAAACACACACACAAGATGTAACATCTGTTGAAACTTCTACCATTAAAAATAATTAATAACATCCATTATCAGAACTTGGAAGAATGAATGCTAAAAAAGCCTCTTAGAAATAAAGGACAATTTTAGCACTTCCTCCACCGAGCTCCTACTAACCAAAGCAATCGTTGCGAATTTTCAGTTATCCTACACACGAACACAAAAGCAACTATGCAAAATCTAGCAATACAGTTAGTGAATGAACACAGAGAGAATGCACTTAAAATAATATCATTCACACGTTGAAAATCGAAGAAGTTTTTTCATGCAATATAGTTATAGTTCAATTATTCAAACTTACATGAAACTAATTTTAACAGAATGCAATCTAAGAAATACTTTAAAGTCGAAATACAAATTATATAAAACATCATGTACTTACAGAGAAGAGAGAGCGTACATGTTTCCCAATCCAAACCACCACGTAGAAATGACTCTCCAGGCTCTTAGCTGACAAAGACAAGGTAGCAATACCACATCGGCCACCCCAATCGAAGAATGACACATGCAAACATGATGCTACCAGCTGAGTAACACTATCGATAAACCAATTTGACTTCAATTGAAGTTTAATATGAATGTAACAGTAAGTTTTAATTAAAAAATATTTCATACATGCAAACATATACATACATATAAATTTAATAATTTTTATGAAGACCTATGTATTTAACTCACAAAACTCAGACAGTTTTCCTTAAACACACATTTTTTTCCTAGATATAACCCTTTAATTCATTACTTCCGAGTGAAGAATTTCTTACCTTCAGTATTATAATCAACCCATACAATACATTTAACAAACGCTTCATTTATTCAAAGACTTTCAAAACTTACTCTTAAACATTTAACGAACGTTTCATCTATTCAAAGAGTTATTTATTTTCAAAACTCAATCTTTAACATATTTTTTTTACGACTCACACAGAACTTATAATTTACAAAGATTTTATGATATACAACCGAGAAAAATATTTATCAAAACTATTTGCAACGCGTCTTTCCCACATTGAAAAGGTTTATTACTAAAGTACAAAGAAAACTTTCAAGCTATTTACGTTACAAATTCCGTGTTTTGAAAAAGTCTATTACTTACATACAAAATTGAAATCTTTACTTTGAAACTAAGATTGCAAACAACTTTATACAGAGTTCAAGTTAAATATAGAATTGGTTAAAATCGTAGCAACATAAAGTACATAATATAAATAAAAAAAAAGTTAGAAACGTTATACTCAAAGACTTGCATTACTAACTGAAATAAAGAAACATAGCTTTCAACTACTACTACCAATGCAAAACTTATATTAACCTGCTAAAAACTCCATAAGAAAAGTCAAAGTACTGCGCGCAAAACATCAAAACTTAGAGTCATCTAGTAAAACTTAGAACGAATAATGTAAAACTACGAAAATTTTCAAAAATAAAAGTGTTATGCACTTGCAAAATGTAAAAAGTACTGTGTACGAATGTTAAAACTTTAACTAAAACATGAAACGAAGATGTAAAAATATTAAGTATAATATCTTAAAGCAACACTAAAATGTAAAAGTATAACGTACAAAACATTAAAACTTAGATTCATCTAGTAAAACTTAGTATAAAAATGTAAAAGTACTAAGGACAGAACCTCAAATAGTATAAAGCTGCAAAACTCAAATTCACCCAGAAAAACTCAAAACAAAGATGTAAAAGTAAGGAACTTTTCAAAAGAAAAGTGTTATACACTTGCAAAATGTTAAAACTTAATGCAAAAATGTAAAAATTACTACGTAAAAAATGTTAAAACTCTGATTTATCTACTAAAACTTAGAATGACAATATAATTGAACCAAATGTACTAAGTATGAAATATTAAAGCAACATGAAAATGTAAAAATTCTAAGTATATAACGTATTCATCAAGTGAAAATTTGTACGAAAATGTAAAAGTTTAAGTACGAAACTTAAAAAATTTAGATGGATCTACAAAAATTCAAACTAAAATCGTAAAAAGTATGAGTACAAAATGTTCAAACATTCTAGAAATGTAAAAAAATTAAGAGTACAAAATACAAAACGTAAAAAAAGTTAGAGTTATCTTCTAAAACTTAGACTGAAGTCGAGTGAAATTACTAAGTACGAAATGTTAAAACATTATAAAAATGTCTAAATAACAAGTATAAAGTATCGAAACATAGATTTGTACAGTGAAATGCACTTGCGAAATGTAAAAAGTACTGTGTATGAATGTTAAAACTTTAACTAAAACATGGAATGAAGAAGTAAAAATATTAAGTATAATATATTAAAGCAACACTAAAATGTAAAAGTACTACGTACAAAACATCAAAACTTAGATTCATCTAGTAAAACTTAGTGTAGAAAATGTAAAAGTACTAAGCACAGAACGTCAAATATACATTAATTTAGTAAAAACATAACGAAAATGTTAAAGTACTATGGAGATATAAAAATACTAAGTATAATATACTGAAGCAACACAAATTGTAAAAGTACAAATTACTAAACATAAAAAATTTGGAGTTATCAAATAAAACTTAAAAACATAGATTCACCATCAAAACGTAGATGTGTTTAGAGCAATCTTAATCAGAAAAATGTAAAAGTTCGAAGAACAAAATGCTAATACTGTGAAATATTAAAAAATACACAATACAAAGCAATAATGAAAGAGTGCTAACTTCAAACTTAAATGACAAATTGACTTCAATGACAAAACTTAAATGCATTCAGAGAAACTTAGAACGAAAAAATAATAGTACGGAAATTTGCAAAGTAAAAGTGTTATGCACTTTTCAAAATGTAAAAACTTAACTTTATCTGCTAAAACCTGCAATGATGATGTAAAAATACTAAGTATAATATATTAAAGCAACACAAAAAGATCAAAATATTAAATACAAAGCGTAAAAAAAAAAAAAAAAATTTGATCTGTCGACTAAAACTTAGACTGAACTCATAAAATTATTGAGCACGAAATGTTAAAACATCATAAAAATGAACAAATAACAAGTATAAAGTATCAAAACCATAGATTCATCAACTGAAATCTTGATAAAAAATGTTAAAGTTCTGCGAACAAAAATGCTAAAACTGTGAAAAAATAAATATATGTAGTGCAACACAACAAAGCATGTAAAAGAAAAAGTTCAAAATTAAAACTGCTTTAATCTTAAAGTTACAACTGGGGATATTCTTCTCGCGAACAAAGAAGTGGCAACTAACCGGCGATGAAGGGAACCCTAACAAAGCACTGGCTCCCCAAACTATAGATTTTCCTCGATAGTTTGGGGAGCCAGTGCTTGGTTAGGGTTCCCTTCACAGTACAGTAATTTTCGTAGTTTTACATTATTCGTTCTAAGTAGGGCTCGACCGATGGCATTTTTTGGCCGATGGGCCGATGCCGATTGTTGGCCGATTGTTCCGAGATCGGCCGATGGCCGATCGCCGATTATTCTCCTCTTCCATCGGCCGATGACCGATGCCGATGGCCGATGGAAAAAAAAAGTCGCTTTAAACCATTAAAACGTGTAGAATGCTTGTCAAAAATGTCATTTAAATCATTTACTATTTATTTTTATGTTTATAAAAGCATAAATACATTATTCAAGCACCATAAAACTGTTTGGGGGAAGTTTACATAATAATTAAAACTGAACGAATCACTCGCGATTCTAGTAAAGTAATGAAACTATTTGGAGGTTAAAAAATTAAAAAATGCTATATCAGAGAATTTTCAATTCTTTTTTCTTATCTTTGCAAAAAAAAAAAAATACTCAACAACTATTGAATCAGTTCCGGTCAAATTCCCTTTCCTTCAACATTTTCTCTTTGTAACACCTGCACTGCAAATGCCAAGTGCAGCTGCCTTTATTTTCTTATTTTTGTAATGGAGAGGAATGCAGATGTTATGACACAGACTAACAAATAATGTGGGTTTGTATTTTTAACGAAACTGTCAACCCCCTCCTCTCAGATTTTTTTTCATGATCCCCCCCCCCCTTTTTTTTAAAAGAAAAGCGGGAACGATTACATGTTTATTTTTCATTAAAAAAGTTATTTTAAGCTCTTTTTCTGAAATAAAAACAAAATATTAAAAAATTTCGCTCGCAGTATTATCCCTTGTATAGTATATCCCTTGTTCATAACCAAGAGATACTGAATATTGCTTTAAAAACATAAACGTGAGATTTCTTTGTCATTACAAATGAAGGCTGGGTCTTAAGAACTAATCTTATTAGATTTTTTTTCTTATGAGTTGAAAATTACACTGAAATACTTGACATGTTCTTTATATTTTCATGAGCACAATGTAAGGTCATCGAAATAAACCAATATTTTGAACACCAGCAGTTTTCTGTTGACAAATAATCTTCTGAAAACACTTGATCTTTTATAAAAATTAAGATGTATTTAAAAAATATATATATATATATATATATATTTATATACGTTGGCAATTTTTGAAATTAACGAAATTGTAGCATTTTTATTAAGGTATTGTTCCACCCTGTATCCCAAACTCATTTTTAAAGAATTAAATTTTTGAAAATTGCAAGTCGAACTTGGACACATAAAATTTCGGTCAATAAACATTTATACTGAAAAATTGATTCATATTTTTATCAATATCTTCTATGTTGTACAAGAAATATTCTAAACTGAAAGCAGATGCAACGAGATTGTTGTGCAATAGCAGAAAAACTGTCAACTGTCTAACATGTGGCATTAAAGAAGCCAGAAAAATGCGCTAAAGAAACGAAGTATAAACGGAGAAAAATTAAAAAAATTATCGTATAAAAAATGTTAAGATGTATTTTGAAAAAAAAAATATATGCATTGATCAATTTTTGAAAATAAAGACATTTTAGCATTTTTATTAAGATGGGCTTAAATCCTATTGCGCGAACTCGCATTTTGAGAATTCAATTTTTAAAAATTGCAAGTCGAACTTGGACACATAAAATTTCGATCAATAAATATTTATACTGGAAAGTGTTTCTTATTTTTGACCAATCTTTTCTATGTTGTAAACTAAAAATGAAATAATGAGAACAACCGCACACTAAAAGCAGATGCAACAAGATTGCTGCACAATTTCAGAAAAACTGTAACACGTGGGATCGAAGAAGCAAAAAAAAAAAAAAACCGCAAAGAGAAAACGTTTACGCTGGAAAAAATGAAAATTATTATCGTACTTTGATTGAGTTGACTTTTTATTGTTTACAATTTCGGAATAATAAGAAACATGACAAACTAAAAGCAGATGGTATAATATTATTGCACGATGACATCTAATGCACTAAGTCATTATTAAAAAAAAAAAAAAACGGACAAAAATGGGGCAACTAACCTAGTGCGAAAAACAAATAGCACCCATAAGACGCCTCTATGACTTTTACTTAAACATATTCTATTTCGCGAGCATTCTGCTCAAAGAGAACTATTTTAATAATGAAGGTTTTCGGGCAGCGATCGCTTAAACTAGTTTTCCGAATATTTTATCAAATACTTTGTAGAAGGCCATTATTTTTGTGCTTTTTTTTTTTTTTTTTTTTTTTTTAACTTATGTGCTGCCTGTTACTGTATGGAAATAGAAATTGAGCTATGCAGAAAAAAAGAAAGTGAAAGACAGAATGTTTTCTGAAAAGTTGTCACTGCGAAAAACATCGGCCTTGCATCGGCTTTTAGATGTTTTTTACGGCCGATGGGCCGATGTTTTTCTAAAGTTAACATCTGCCGCCGATGCCGATGGCCGATGGCAACTTTGTTGAACAATCGGCGCCGATGCATCGGTCGAGCCTTACTGCTAAGCATAAATTTACGTGGATCTGATTGCGAAGAAAACTTACTCCACACTAATTTAAACAAATTCATTCAAATATCAAATAATAATAATAAATAAATAAATTGTTGACCCAAATAAGAATTTAATAAATGATAGAAGTATATGCTGTTAATTTATTGTCAAGGTGCTTATCTATTGGTTTTTCAAAAAGCAAAAATGCGTTTTAAAACTTTTAGTACTTTAATTGTGTCCTTTCTTGTTGAAATAACTTTACTTTTGCATAATTTCATAGCCAAAAATTGCATTTTTAACGATTCTAATTAGCTTCACGAAAAGTGCATTAAAATTAATTTTAGTTTAGACGATTTCCATTTGTTTTCCTTATACCCATTTGCTCTTCGTTAGAGGAAAAATATCCATTAATTTTCCTTCATTAGTATTTGAAGAATTATATACCTTTAATGAATGAATAAGTATTTCTAATACCAAGAAAGGTTTTTCTATTTCTTTCGACCCCCCCCCCCTCCGTTTAACATTTAAAACCTAAAACATGGGTCTAAAATGATTTTATTCAATGACTAAATTTGTACCTGTTGTTTTGGTAAAATTCTTAAGACGTAATTGAACAAAATGCCTCGAATAACTGAAAAGAATAAAATTATTGCTTGGGAGTGCAAACAAACAAAAACATTTCGATCTTATAAAGGACTGAACAAATTGAATTAAAATTTCTTTGTTATGCAATTGTAAAACCATGGGTACAGACCGAATTAAACTTTTATTCGCCATTCAATAGAAAACTGAGCCTATGTTCGAAGCATAGTTTTCAAAAGGGACTGGAAACCATACAAGGTTTTAAGTGGGGCGAAATGAAGCCATATGGGTTTAAATGCTACCGATGAAAAGACATGGAAAGGTAATATATATGGCACGGGAAAGTGTTAGGAGAGAAATATCCCGATTAAAATATGGCTTTGATTTCTGTCATAGAATAAGTAGGTTTTGTGATGAAAGTCGGCGATGGCTTCTAACCATAGTTAATGTAATAGTTTGCTCAAACAATTAATTATGAATAGCTTACGGGAAATCTTTCATAATCCCTTTCAATAGGCCACCCTTTTGAATCTGTACCAGTGTTTTATATTAACACTCTTTTGGGTTATTTATTAATGTTTTGAGTTCGGACAAGTTTTTATCTTTTGTTTTCAATTAAAATATAGCATTTGATAAAAAAAAAGTTAATTTTTCCGAATTTTTGTTTATCTAAATTTCAGGGTGGGTTGTATCATCCCCCCCCCCAAAAAAAATAACATTTATAATTATAGAGAAAATATCATTGATAAATATAGTTAATTTTTCCAAATTTTTGTTTATCTAAATTTCAGGGTGGGTAGTATCACCCCCCCCCCAAAAAATAACATTTATAATTATAGAGAAAATATCATTGATAAATATAGTTAATTTTTCCATATTTTTGTTTATCTAAATTTCAGGGTGATTTGTATCATCCCGCCCACCCAAAAAATAACATTTATAAATATAGAGAAAATATCATTGATAAATATAGTTAATTTTTCCAAATTTTTGTTTATCTAAATGTCAGGGTGGCTAGTATCACCCCCCCCCCCCAAAAAAAAAAAATATTTATAATTATAGAGAAAATATCATTGATAAATATAGTTAATTTTTCCAAATTTTTGTTTATCTAAATTTCAGGGTGGGTAGTATCACCCCCCCCCCAAAAAAAATAACATTTATAATTATAGAGAAAATATCATTGATAAATATAGTTAATTTTTCCATATTTTTGTTTATCTAAATTTCAGGGTGATTTGTATCATCCCCCCCACCCAAAAAATAACATTTATAAATATAGAGAAAATATCATTGATAAATATAGTTAATTTTTCCAAATTTTTGTTTATCTAAATGTCAGGGTGGGTAGTATCACCCCCCCCCCAAAAAAAAAAAAAACATTTATAATTATAGAGAAAATATCATTGATAAATATAGTTAATTTTTCCAAATTTTTGTTTATCTAAATTTCAGGGTGGGTAGTATCACCCCCCCCCCCCAAAAAAAATAACATTTATAATTATAGAGAAAATATCATTGATAAATATAGTTAATTTTTCCAAATTTTTGTTTATCTAAATTTCAGGGTGGGTAGTATCATCTCCCCCCCCCCCAAAAAAAATAACATTTATAATTATAGAGAAAATATCATTAATAAATATAGTTAATTTTTCCAAATTTTTGTCTATCTAAATGTCAGGGTGGGTAGTATCACCCCCCCCCCCAAAATAACCAAAAAAATTAAACATTTATAATTATAGAGAAAATATCATTGATAAATATAGTTAATTTTTCCGAATTTTTGTTTATCTAAATTTCAGGGTGGGTAGTATCATCTCCCCCCCCCCCAAAAAAAATAACATTTATAATTTTAGAGAAAATATCATTGATAAATATAGTTAATTTTTCCAAATTTTTGTTTATCTAAATTTCAGGGTGGGTAGTATCATCTCCCCCCCCCCCAAAAAAAATAACATTTATAATTATAGAGAAAATATCATTAATAAATATAGTTAATTTTTCCAAATTTTTGTTTATCTAAATTTCAGGGTGGGTAGTATCATCTCCCCCCCCCCCAAAAAATTACATTTATAATTATAGAGAAAATATCATTGATAAATATAGTTAATTTTTCAAATTTCAGGGTGAGTTGTATCATCTCCCCCCCCCCCAAAATAAAATAACATTTATAATTATAGAGAAAATATCATTGATAAATATAGTTAATTTTTCCAAATTTTTGTTTATCTAAATTTCAGGGTGGGTAGTATCATCTCCCCCCCCCCAAAAAAAAATAACATTTATAATTATAGAGAAACTATCATTGATAAATATAGTTAATTTTTCCAAATTTTTGTTTATCTAAATGTCAGGGTGGGTAGTATCACCCCCCCCCCCCCCAAAAAAAAACATTTATAATTATAGAGAAAATATCATTGATAAATATAGTTAATTTTTCCGAATTTTTGTTTATCTAAATTTCAGGGTGGGTAGTATCATCTCCCCCCCCCCCAAAAAAATAACATTTATAATTTTAGAGAAAATATCATTGATAAATATAGTTAATTTTTCCAAATTTTTGTTTATCTAAATTTCAGGGTGGGTAGTATCATCTCCCCCCCCCCAAAAAAAAATAACATTTATAATTATAGAGAAAATATCATTAATAAATATAGTTAATTTTTCCAAATTTTTGTTTATCTAAATTTCAGGGTGGGTAGTATCATCTCCCCCCCCCCCAAAAAAAATAACATTTATAATTATAGAGAAAATATCATTGATAAATATAGTTAATTTTTCAAATTTCAGGGTGAGTTGTATCATCTCCCCCCCCCAAAAAAAATAACATTTATAATTATAGAGAAAATATCATTGATAAATATAGTTAATTTTTCCAAATTTTTGTTTATCTAAATTTCAGGGTGGGTAGTATCATCTCCCCCCCCCCAAAAAAAATAACATTTATAATTATAGAGAAACTATCATTGATAAATATAGTTAATTTTTCCAAATTTTTGTTTAGCTAAATTTCAGGGTGGGTAGTATCACCTCCCCCCCCCCCCCAAAAAAAAAACATTTATAATTATAGAGAAAATATCATTTAATCCCTTGACGGTCGGCTAATTTTCAAGAAAACGGTCATAAAAGTGTCCATTTTTTTATCCCTGAAAATTATATAAAAATAAATGAATATAAAAAATAAAAAAAATGAATAAAAATAAAAAAAAATGAATTATATAAATATTCATTTTAAATTTTTGATTTGTTTTTATTTTGAAATTTTAAACACTCCAGCCCGGCAATATCACGGGAGCGAGAAAAGGAAGGCGAAACCGAAGCCCGTCATTTTCACGGGAGCGAGAGAGAAGGAAGTTAAAAGTTATTATTTGATATGAATAAATGAGACGCAGGTGGATACAACACACTCACAAAGAGGGTCCTCTTTTTTTTTTCACCCCTTTGTGCTACATTTCCTACATCATCTGTAGTACACTGTCAAAATTTTTGCGTTTAGTTGAGCATGATTTTTGGTTTTATTGAGCATGATTTTTGGTGTTCAGTTGGTGTAAAGTTGAAAATTATTCATTTTTGGTGTTACTGAACAAGATGTTTGGTGTTCAGTAGGTGTAAAGTTGAAAATTATTCATTTTTAGTGTTACTGAACAAGATTTTTGGTGTTGAGTTGGTGTCAAGTTGAAAATTATTCATTTTTGGTGTTACTGAACAAGATATTTGGTGTTCTGTTGGTGTAAAGTTGAAAATTATTCATTTTTAGTGTTACTGAACAAGATTTTTGATGTTAAGTTGGTGTAAAGTTGAAAATTATTCATTTCTGGTGTTACTGAACAAGATTTTTGGTGCTCAGTTGGTGTAAAGTTGAAAATATAAAATGAATAATTTTCAATTTATTTGCGTATTTGTTAACTCCGTTATGTATCGAAATTTCGTTACGATTGCTGATTTATGAAAATAGGATAAATGAGCTGTTAATACGTAAATAAGTTAACGAACATCATATGTTTAGACAACATTCTGATTTCTGCAGTTTTTTAAACACACACTTAAAAGAATTAAAATACATCAAGAACAATTCTCAACTTTCCATGAGCTGAGCACAAAAATGGTGTTTTGTAGTACCAAAAATGGTGACAACTTGGCGCGAAAATTTTACAGTGTAGATCAGCGGTTCCAAATCATTTTTTTTTTTTCGCGGACCACCATTTTTCTTGCAAACAATTTGCGACCACTACGAATATAACTTTATAATATAAAATACTAACATATTATAGAAAAATAATAAGACCACTATGTAATATAAATGACACCAGTTTTGATAGTTATTAATGTAGAGAAAAGCGTTTATTAAATTACAGCAGTACATATACAGTGAAAAATATAAAATATATTTTTAATTCATACTTCCAAAACGGGAACTTAAATGGCTCAGGCTTAGCTGTGAACTGCTGTTTATAATTGCTGCAATGAATAAACTTGCAGTTTTCTGTCGAAGATTTTATTTTGGCAGATAGTCCTGCGTGTTTCCTTGTCATTGCCCGAGCATAATCAGAACAGAAAGCAACACAATGCTTCCAGTCTGGTCTATCTCTTCTTTTTTGCCTTCACGCGTACCACCTTGAGAGGCTTCACGCACCACTAGTGGTGCGCGTACCACTGTTTGGGAGTCGCTGGTGTTGAGAAACAGTCTTTCGCACATTTCTCACGTGAGCATTACTGTTTCCATCATTATGATAGCAAAGCATTATAATAATTTTATGGGTTCTCCGCTTCCCACAGCTATATTTTGTAAGATCATGTTGGTGGGAAGTAATCTTCCCTAGTGCCCGTAAAAGGGTTAAAAATTAAATATAGCTTTTTTTATGTTTTTTAAAATTATTAAAAATTCTTTAAACCCTTAAAGCACGAGTTCTTTTCTGGAAACGAGTATAGTGTAAGTCAGCGGACCCCAATCTTTTTTTCTTTCGCGTACCACTATTTTGCTTGCAAACCATTTTGCGTACCACTGCTAATATAACTTTATTATATAGAATAGAAGACTACTAGATTATAGACAGCTTTTTTTACCTGCAAGCGTACCACCCGGAGAGGCTTCGCGTACCACTAGTGGTACGCGAACCACAGTTTGGGAACCGCTGGTGTAAGTTATTCTTTGCAGTTTTAGGTTGTGGGGGATGATTACGAACGGACGTTGGGGTAAAAGTTGCATAGAAATAAAATATTATACAAGCAAAGTGTAAACGGATCTCAGACGGGCATTAGAAATAAAATAACGCAGGCAGAATGGGCAAATTTTCCCCTAACTTTCGCCCGTGTCAGACACGGGCAAATGCGTTAAAGATCAAAATTTTCGCCCGTGTCAGACACGGGCAAATGCGTTAAGGGGTAAAACTTTAGCCCAGACACAGGCAAATGCGTTAAGGGGCAAAACTTTCCCCCGTGTCAGACACGGGCAAAATGCGTTAAGCTGCTAAACCCTCGTTGTTTCTGCGTATAAACGATTTTAACTAATCCATAATGAAATAATTTGGACGAAATTTTATTTTCAGAAAGCTGTGAATTTTTTAAAGGGGTCATTCATAAATGATGTCACCCTTCAAGGGAAGAGGGGAGTCGAGAAATTGTGACAGTTTGTGACAAGGGGAGGGGGTAACAAGAAATGTGACATCGTACATTGTGATTTCTATAAAAAAAAACATTTAAAATCGGCAAACTAAATTTATTTTACAAGTTTTTTTGATTTTTACAATTTGATTTTAATTTTCATTGATTTCGTTTCGTATATCGTAAACCCCGATGATGCCTAAAGTTTTAAGTTACTTCTAGTTTAAAGTTTAAAAGGAAATCTTGGGCATTTACACTTTTAAGATAAAATAGTAGGATCATTTTTTCAGAATTCGAACAATTAATATTTTCTATTATTAATACTAATTATCTTCTTCGTAATAAATTTATCGCATTTTATTCAAATTAAGTGCATACAAAATCATTATTATTATTATACGCACAAATGTTATTGAAAGCTCAAAAATAAAACTAGAAATGTAATCAATAACGTAGTGCTTTGTTTCTGAACTACAACACAGCGAGTGCATATGTTAATGTAATATAGCATGACGTGTGACAAAGGGGCACAGGGTGTACGTTGAAGTGTGACATTTCGTGACGAAGGGGGAGGGGATCAAATGTATTGAAAAAAAGCGTGACGTTGTGCACTAAAGTTTGGCACCTTTGTAAGTTGACCAGCTATCTAAATTGACCACTTTTTTTCAGGAACGGAATTTGCCCTACCCCTTCTACCTCACCCTCTATAAGTTGACCACCTGTCTAAGTTGACCACTAAAGTTTGGCCACCTTTGTAAGTTGGCCACTAAAGTATGACCACCTTTGTAAATTGACCACCTATCTAAGTCGACCACTTTTTTCTCGGAACGGAATTGGCTCAACCCCTTCTACCTCACCCTCTATAAGTTGACCATCTGTCTAAGTTGACCACTAAAGTTTGGCCACCTTTGTAAGTTGACCACCTATCTAAGTTGACCACTTTTTTCAGGAACGGAATTGGCCCTACCCCTTCTACCTCACCCTCTATAAGTTGACCACCTGTCTAAGTTGACCACTAAAGTTTGGCCACCTTTGTAAGTTGGCCACTAAAGTATGACCACCTTTGTAAATTGACCACCTATCTAAGTCGACCACTTTTTTCTCGGAACGGAATTGGCTCAACCCCTTCTACCTCACCCTCTATAAGTTGACCATCTGTCTAAGTTGACCACTAAAGTTTGGCCACCTTTGTAAGTTGGCCACTAAAAGTATGACCACCTTTGTAAATTGACCACCTATCTAAATTGACCACTTTTTTCTCGGAACGGAATTGGCTCAACCCCTTCTACCTCACCCTCTATAAGTTGACCATCTGTCTAAGTTGACCACTAAAGTTTGGCCACCTTTGTAAGTTGGCCACTAAAGTATGACCACCTTTGTAAATTGACCACCTATCTAAGTCGACCACTTTTTTCTCGGAACGGAATTGGCTCAACCCCTTCTACCTCACCCTCTATAAGTTGACCATCTGTCTAAGTTGACCACTAAAGTTTGGCCACCTTTGTAAGTTGGCCACTAAAGTATGACCACCTTTGTAAATTGACCACCTATCTAAGTCGACCACTTTTTTCTCGGAACGGAATTGGCTCAACCCCTTCTACCTCACCCTCTATAAGTTGACCATCTGTCTAAGTTGACCACTAAAGTTTGGCCACCTTTGTAAGTTGGCCACTAAAGTATGACCACCTTTGTAAATTGACCACCTATCTAAATTGACCACTTTTTTCTCGGAACGGAATTGGCTCAACCCCTTCTACCTCACCCTCTATAAGTTGACCATCTGTCTAAGTTGACCACTAAAGTTTGGCCACCTTTGTAAGTTGGCCACTAAAGTATGACCACCTTTGTAAATTGACCACCTATCTAAGTCGACCACTTTTTTCTCGGAACGGAATTGGCTCAACCCCTTCTACCTCACCCTCTATAAGTTGACCATCTGTCTAAGTTGACCACTAAAGTTTGGCCACCTTTGTAAGTTGGCCACTAAAGTATGACCACCTTTGTAAATTGACCACCTATCTAAATTGACCACTTTTTTCTCGGAACGGAATTGGCTCAACCCCTTCTACCTCACCCTCTATAAGTTGACCATCTGTCTAAGTTGACCACTAAAGTTTGGCCACCTTTGTAAGTTGGCCACTAAAGTATGACCACCTTTGTAAATTGACCACCTATCTAAATTGACCACTTTTTTCTCGGAACGGAATTGGCTCAACCCCTTCTACCTCACCCTCTATAAGTTGACCATCTGTCTAAGTTGACCACTAAAGTTTGGCCACCTTTGTAAGTTGGCCACTAAAGTATGACCACCTTTGTAAATTGACCACCTATCTAAGTCGACCACTTTTTTCTCGGAACGGAATTGGCTCAACCCCTTCTACCTCACCCTCTATAAGTTGACCATCTGTCTAAGTTGACCACTAAAGTTTGGCCACCTTTGTAAGTTGGCCACTAAAGTATGACCACCTTTGTAAATTGACCACCTATCTAAATTGACCACTTTTTTCTCGGAACGGAATTGGCTCAACCCCTTCTACCTCACCCTCTATAAGTTGACCATCTGTCTAAGTTGACCACTAAAGTTTGGCCACCTTTGTAAGTTGGCCACTAAAGTATGACCACCTTTGTAAATTGACCACCTATCTAAGTCGACCACTTTTTTCTCGGAACGGAATTGGCTCAACCCCTTCTACCTCACCCTCTATAAGTTGACCATCTGTCTAAGTTGACCACTAAAGTTTGGCCACCTTTGTAAGTTGGCCACTAAAGTATGACCACCTTTGTAAATTGACCACCTATCTAAATTGACCACTTTTTTCTCGGAACGGAATTGGCTCAACCCCTTCTACCTCACCCTCTATAAGTTGACCATCTGTCTAAGTTGACCACTAAAGTTTGGCCACCTTTGTAAGTTGGCCACTAAAGTATGACCCCCTTTTCGTAAATTGACTACCTATCTAAGTCGACCACTTTTTTCTCGGAACGGAATTGGCTCAACCCCTTCTACCTCACCCTCTATAAGTTGACCATCTGTCTAAGTTGACCACTAAAGTTTGGCCACCTTTGTAAGTTGGCCACTAAAGTATGACCACCTTTGTAAATTGACCACCTATCTAAATTGACCACTTTTTTCTCGGAACGGAATTGGCTCAACCCCTTCTACCTCACCCTCTATAAGTTGACCATCTGTCTAAGTTGACCACTAAAGTTTGGCCACCTTTGTAAGTTGGCCACTAAAGTATGACCACCTTTGTAAATTGACCACCTATCTAAATTGACCACTTTTTTCTCGGAACGGAATTGGCTCAACCCCTTCTACCTCACCCTCTATAAGTTGACCATCTGTCTAAGTTGACCACTAAAGTTTGGCCACCTTTGTAAGTTGGCCACTAAAGTATGACCACCTTTGTAAATTGACCACCTATCTAAGTCGACCACTTTTTTCTCGGAACGGAATTGGCTCAACCCCTTCTACCTCACCCTCTATAAGTTGACCATCTGTCTAAGTTGACCACTAAAGTTTGGCCACCTTTGTAAGTTGGCCACTAAAGTATGACCACCTTTGTAAATTGACCACCTATCTAAGTCGACCACTTTTTTCTCGGAACGGAATTGGCTCAACCCCTTCTACCTCACCCTCTATAAGTTGACCACTAAAGTTTGGCCACCTTTGTAAGTTGGCCACTAAAGTATGACCACCTTTGTAAATTGACCACCTATCTAAATTGACCACTTTTTTCTCGGAACGGAATTGGCTCAACCCCTTCTACCTCACCCTCTATAAGTTGACCATCTGTCTAAGTTGACCACTAAAGTTTGGCCACCTTTGTAAGTTGGCCACTAAAGTATGACCACCTTTGTAAATTGACCACCTATCTAAGTCGACCACTTTTTTCTCGGAACGGAATTGGCTCAACCCCTTCTACCTCACCCTCTATAAGTTGACCATCTGTCTAAGTTGACCACTAAAGTTTGGCCACCTTTGTAAGTTGGCCACTAAAGTATGACCACCTTTGTAAATTGACCACCTATCTAAGTCGACCACTTTTTTCTCGGAACGGAATTGGCTCAACCCCTTCTACCTCACCCTCTATAAGTTGACCATCTGTCTAAGTTGACCACTAAAGTTTGGCCACCTTTGTAAGTTGGCCACTAAAGTATGACCACCTTTGTAAATTGACCACCTATCTAAGTCGACCACTTTTTTCTCGGAACGGAATTGGCTCAACCTTTTCTACCTCACCCTCTATAAGTTGACCATCTGTCTAAGTTGACCACTAAAGTTTGGCCACCTTTGTAAGTTGACCACCTATCTAAGTTGACCACTTTTTTCAGGAACGGAATTGGCCCTACCCCTTCTACCTCACCCTCTATAAGTTGACCACCTGTTGAAGTTGACCACTAAAGTTTGACCACCTTTGTAAGTTGACCACCTATCTAAGTTGACCACTATTTTCAGGAAAGGAATTGGCCCTACCCCTTCTACCTCACCCTCTATAAGTTGACACCTGTCTAAGTTGACCACTAAAGTTTGACCACCTTTGTAAGTTGACCACTAAACACTTTTTTCAGGAACGGAATTGTTCCTACACTCTATACCTCACCTTCTATAAGTTGACCACCTGTCTAAGTTGACCACTAAAGTGCTGCACCGCAAGTGGTCAACTTACACAGGTTCACTGTACTTTTTAGTAGAGAGTTTAGTATTACTTTTTAGTAAAGGGCTTGTACTTTTTAGTAGAGAGTTTAGTAGTACTTTTTAGTAGAGCGTTTAGTTTCACTGTACATTTTAGCAGTGTACTTTTTTAGAGACGATTTTTCTGGGACGAAAAATCGTCAAAGGCAGACAACATTGGATAGGTTTTTAGAGAAAGAAACCCAAGATTCTTATAGTGCAAAAAGACAAAAAAAAAGAAAGATCAGCAGAAAGGGAGAAAACACCTGAAGGGGGGGAACAACATCCCTTCCACCTGATGTTTTTATAGAAGGGGACTCCTCTTCCAACCATTTCTCTTCCTCCTCTCAAAATTCCACTTATGCCATCAGCTTACCTTAGTACAAGCAAAGTGCAGTTCAATTTTTATTTATCTATAATTTGATGTACAGTACTGTGTTTTTCATAGGTTTAAATAAGGAACCATCTGCGGGTCTGGAACACATTAATCCAATTTACATTGTATCTTATGCGAAAAAATAATTCACTATTCGTACAAATCGCCATACGAACTGCCTCCTGGAAGTAATTGTGTACGAATAGCGAGGTTCCACTGCACTACAGGAGTTTTTATTCCTTTAACCACCAGTATGATTCTTAAATTGTACTTTATATATATAAAAAGACAAGTACTGGGTAAATGTAATTCTTTCAAGTGTTTATTTTTTCACATGGATTCTCATCGTGCCTTCTGTCACGATAGGAGTCCTTCTTCAATGGCCGTTGAGGACCTCTAGTATGTCGTTATAGATTGTAAATAATGTTCCCGATTTCTTGCTAGAAACTCTTTGGTCGAATCAAAACTCTCTCACGTCAGCCTAGTAACATACAGTAAAATCCTCCTAACGGGCACCCCTCTTATGCGGAAGGCTTTAATTCCCCGGCAACAAATCAAGGAACCTAAGAAAACGCTTTTGCGCACACCTCTATTAGAGTACTTTCACAGCAAAGGCGATAAAGACACGACATTTGTCTTTTCTGATATGCGCTTGCGCAAATGAGGAAAGAGACGTTTCGTGTCTTTGTCGCCTCTGGTACAAAAGCACCCTTATGCGTAAATATTTTCGTCCCGCTGGTGTCCGCTGTACAAGAGTTTTACTGCAATATCCTTATTACTCAAACATTGCTGACGTCTTTGTGCATTTGCACGATTCAACAAAAGAAAAAAATCCTATCTGTAAATTTATGCAACATAAGGATTATAATTCGTAATTTGAAAGTCACAAATAAACTTTAATTGTAACCTTCCACCTCATCCCTTTGTTTGCTTTGCAACATAGAAAATTTGATGTGAAGCTATATGCGGCACCCTTGATTTCTCGCTGTATTAGACTATTTTTCTTTTTTTTTTTTTAAATTAATTAATTAATTTATTTATTTCTTGACGAATCACTTGCATAATATCGTTTTCGAATTTAATCCGCTATTTTATCCTGATCCATCAGAAATATGTTTTCCAAACACAACGTTTAAAGTGGAATAAGAAAAAAAAAGCAGTTTGCGGAAAAATAACATATGAAAAAGTATCAAAAATGCTTTGTGCTGAAATATGAGGAAAAGGGAAAAATCAACGCAAATAAGGCACAAGTTGTCAAAACTGTACTGCAAATAGCGGTTTCGAGGCTTCCCCGGAACTCCTTCATCAGTGGAAAAGAGGAGCCATACAATTAGATGAGTAAACAGGCTACAGCCAAAAAGATACCGTTACTTAAACCAAATTATTTGGAATAGTTCAAATGGGTCGGAACTTATTTACTAATGAAAAGCAGCATGCATTATTTTAGCCCCTTTGGGCTCATTCTTAAATGATGTCACGCTTCGAGGGGGGAGTGGGGGTTCGTGAAATTATGACAAAGAGTGACAAGGGTAACGAGAAGTGTGACATCATGTTTATGCAACATAGCGTGGCACACGCGTAGATAGGGGGTTTGGGGATGAAACCTCCCATGGAATGTGAAGATTGTCTAGAATTTGACCAATTTTAATGTAAAACAATGAAATTATTTCATTTCTCCCGAAGAAAACCCCTGTAATGGTGAAGATTGTCGAGAATTTGACCAATTTTTCCTGTAAAGCAATGAAATTAGCTCACTTTTCCCGAAGAAAATCCATAAAATGGTGAAGAATGTATAGAATTGTACCAATTTTGCCAGTAAAACGATGAAATAAGCTCAATTTTCCTGAAGAACACCAATAAAATTCTGAAGATTGTCTAGAATTTGACCAATTTTTCCTGTAAAACAATGAAATTAGTTCACTTCCCCCGAAGAAACCCTCTTAAAATCAGTGCCTGGCCACGCC
Organism: Octonoba sinensis; assembly: GCA_038502835.1. Taxonomy (NCBI): domain Eukaryota; kingdom Metazoa; phylum Arthropoda; class Arachnida; order Araneae; family Uloboridae; genus Octonoba; species Octonoba sinensis. The sequence continues at coordinate 104,212,157 of CM076606.1, read as the reverse complement.
TTTGAACGTGGCATGTGACAAAGGGGTGTGTTGAAGTGGGAGATTTTGTGCCGAAAGAGGGGGAAAGGGTAAAATATATCGGAAAAAGCGTGGCATCATTTATGGGCGGTCCCTTAACTGCCCCCCCCCCCCCCGACGCATATATACGCATCGCTAAGGCGATGCTTTAACTGGCCGTGGTCGTATACGCCTTCCCGAAATGCGTTGCTATCAGTAAAATTACAGCCGAGGCTTTGGAATGGTATAAAGTGATCTTGATAGTGTTTGCGAAGGATACTCTTATATCTGAGGGGGGTTTGCAAAAACTGCTTCTTTCCCCCAATACACCGCGCTACTGCGCACACCTATTAGAAAAACGATTTCACCCGGAAGTGAATCTTGTAAATTTCCCCGACAGGTAAGGGGTTAAACTTAGCAGAGTAGAACATCTGTTAACCCCTTAACGGTCGGGTAATTTCCAAGAAAACAGTCATGAAAGTGTCTATTCTTTTTATCCCTGAAAATTATATAAAAGTATGTGTATGAACTACATATATTTTCACTTTTAATTTTTGATTTGTTCTTATTTTGAAATTTTGAACACTCCAGCCCGAACATGTTCCGGGAGCGAGAAATAGAAGGCGAAACCTCAGCCCGTCATTTTCACGGGAGCGAGAAATAGAAGGCGATACCTCAGCCCGTCATTTTCACGGGAGCGAGAAATAGAAGGCGAAACCTCAGCCCGTCACGTTCACGGGAGCGAGAGGGAAGGGATTAACGGGCTTAATTGGGACCGATGGTAACCCGGTTAAGTAAAAATACGGTTAAGGAAAGGAGATTGCAAAAAATGGCATATATATTATGCGATTTAAAAGAGTGGAGGTGTGATGAGTGTTATTGCGTTTTAGTACTGTTACTTTGAGAGTTACATACCAGTTATCAAGCGCTTGACAAGGCTGAATTCACTGACCCACTGAACCTGAGATTGAGGGCCGTTCATAAATGATGTCACGCTTTTCTCCCATATATTTGACCCCCTCCCTCCCCCCTTTGCATCAATATGTCACACTTCAGCGACCCCCTCCCCCTTTGTCACATGTCAAGCTATGTTGCATAATACATGATGTCACACTTCTTGTCACCTCCTCCCCTCCCCTTGTCACAATTTCACGAACCCCCCCTTCCCCCCTCAAAGCGTGACATCATTTATGAATGATCCCTTAGCCAATAGCCACATTTGATTTCATAGGACCTGTGTGCGGATTCCCATAACCCCCCTCCCCTCTCTGCGACATCGGAATGTCGCTTTTGTCCGCGGGGATACGAATTTCACGAAAAAATTCATTCGAGTACGGCAGCACCTGTTTCTTCCATATGGGGCCGTTCATAAATGATGTCAAGCTTTTTTCCCATATATTTGACCTCCCTCCCCACTCCCCCCCCCCTTTATCACAATGTGCCACACTTCATCGGACCCCACCCCCTTTGTCACATGTCACGCTATTGGATCATGCGTAAATGATGTCACGCTTCGAGGAGGAAAGTGGTTCAGGAAATTGTGACAAAGTGTGACAAGGAGAGGGGGTAACTAGAAGTGTGACATCATGCATTATGCAACATAGCATGAAGCGTGACGAAGGGGAGAGGGGGGGTCAAATATATGGGAGTAAAGCGTGACGTCATTTATGAACGGCCCCTATGTTGCATAATGCATGATGTCACTCTTGTTGTTACCCCTCCCCTTGTCCCACTTTGTCACAATTTCAAGAACAACCCTCCCCCCTCGAAGCGTGACATCATTTATGAATGATCCCTATAACTAGCGCTCTAAAAGTATTTTCTAAAGTCTATTTCTGTATTTTGAAAATATGAGCCAGACAAAGCGAAGGCCGGTTAAATCCGAGTCCGGTAAAGACAGGTTCTACTATACGTGAACCCCCCCCCCCCTCACTCATGTATGCTTACCATACCGGTACCACACAGACTTCACGTATTAATAATAATAAAAGAATACGCAACAAGAACCCAGTCCAAAAAGCACTCTAAACTACATGACATTTTTTTTTTATAACTCGGAAAGTGCATTTCATATATCAAGTAGCCTTGAAAAAATCCTGAAATAGAAGCTATAAAACAAGCCACAATCATCTGGGAAGAATTTTAAATATCGTTTTTCTTCTTCCTTGAGTCCTTATCTCGGCCTAGACAAATGCTAGACAACAATAACGAATAGGAAGTAGGAAGCGAATGTAAAGTCTGCTACGAGTCTAGACAGTTTCGTTTTACCGAAGAATCCGTTTAGAATATCGCGAAGGGGAAAAGTGAATTATTCTTACTTTACTAACCTGTAGATTCAAATTTTTAAAGTATAGCTCTCTCATGTATGCATTTATTTATTTGTGTTATAAAAAAAAGTTTCATATGTTACAATCTAATTTAGTATCTTAGGATTGTTGTGTACTTATTTATTTTCGGAAATTTTGCCTTGTATAGTCAAAATTTCGTGTTCTTGTATGAAGAGGTTTTATGCTTTTTTGCCACATTTATTCAATATAATAACAAACATGGCAAAACTGAATATTCAAACTTCATTCATAAGGAATAAGCAGTTGTAAAACAATGCCAAACTTACCAGTAACTTAATACACGCTTCAAAATAAATAAACAGAATTTGTGATTCGAAACTGAGATTTTATGTTTTTTCGTCGACAGGGTGGTGTAGTGGTAAGACGCAGGTCTCGTATGCCCGAGATCGCAGGTTCAAACCTGGCCCAAGTCGGTGGATTTTCAAGATGCAGAAAAGCAGAAAATCGTCCATGTCCTATGATTATGCGGCATGTTAAAGATCCCTTGAGTATCCGTTTGGCATGGATACTCTCGGCTAAATTAAATTCCTAGTGCAGATTGCATTAACGAGAGCTCAGGTGCCCCATCTAGGGGAAACTAAGCGTCAAAAAAATTGCGGCAATGGTACCACACTCATTGTGGTGCCGCTGAAAGAGTTGGTACCAATCTCTTTGGACGCACTAGGTCTGCAATGGTTGATGAGCAATACTGCAGCCCCATTAGAAAGAAAAAAAAATTCTTCGTTCTTGAATTATCCATGGACTCATAAGGATATCTTAATCTTTTAGCTATCTTGAATATGTTATCATGAGAGGGATATTTTTAGAATGAATGAAAACATAGACAAATGAAGTAAGATAGTGGAAGGAAGAATTAAAAGTATGATAATTTTTCACCATATTCAACCATAAAGCTCATCAATTATTTGGGGACATTCATAAATAATGTCACTCTTCAAGGGGGAGGGAGTTCAAGAAAGTGTGACAGTTTGTGACAAGTGAAAGGGAGGGGTTACAAGAAGTGTGACATCGTGCATTTTGATTTCTTTAAAAACATTTAAAATGAGCTAAACCTATTTTATGCTAATGTAATGTTGCGTAACATGTGACAAAGGGGGGGGGGGAGAAGGTAAGTAACGTGACACTTAGTGACAAAGAGGGGAGGGGGTCAAATAAATTGAAAAAATGTGTGACATAATTTATGAACGGTCCCTTTGTCACTGCACCAGTCATCAGATAACTAAATTTGTCGTTCATTTATTCATTCATTTATTTGTTTGTTCATTTATTAGGAAATTTTTCGATTGGTTCATTTAAGGCAGCGTTTCCCAACCGTTTTTTAATAGCGAACACCTTCCATGATCCGAAACAAAACGGCGAACCCCCTTCTATAGTTGTAAGTAACGTGTAACAAAAATATAAAATCTGCTAGCACATTTATTTTCCATATGCGCAATAGTTCTTCATAAGAAATAAAAATATAATTGAAAGGCATCCAAGTTTAAATAAATACCAAAATTACTTTTTATTATTTGTATATTTTGAATTTTTAATACTGTAGTAAACATATATATGTATTCGCAAAAAATATAGTTTGGAGAAACATTTTTTCTCCTATCGGGAAAATTTTTTCCCCATAGTGCGAAAAAATTATGGAACGGTATGAGAAAAATACGTACGAATTTTTAAATCAATCAATGGATTTCGCTCGGTCCCCCTTTCGGGTTGAAATATGCAAAATTCTCAAAAGTAAAAAATAAACTATGATAAATATAAGTACAAAATTTAAAATTAATGAATGCATATCTTCCGGTTCCCCTCTGAGGTCTGTATATGAAGAATTAACCGAAATAACGCAAAATGTTTCATTTTAGTAAATTTTCATATTTTCGACTCGAGGGAAAAGAAAGAAAAACATACGTTCAAAATTTAAAATGAATCAATGAATAACTTTCGATACCACTTTGAGATTCAAATTTTCGATATTATGTAGCAGTAGAAATAAGTACATTTCAAATTTTGTACATATGCTTTCTCTGTCAATCCACAACTTTTACGCATTGTCGGAAAGCAATGCATTAAAAAAAAAAAAAAAGAAAGAAAAAAATACACACCATCCCAATTACGTATGTAAATATATTATTTCGTTTATTCTTTTACGTCAGCGATTAAAAAATCCGCCATTGCAGTATTATTTTCGCGAACCCCCTATCTACACCACGCGAACCCCTGGGGGTTCGCGAACCACCGATTGGGAAACGCTAATTTAAGGGGTCAGCACCCAAAAATGTCGAAACAACCAAAACAAAACTCATTGGCTTAAATGGTAAAATAAATCTTCAAAAATGTTTCCTGAAAGTTTCAGAAAAATTGAAGCAATATTTTATCACGATGTGGTTTGCCACCTTTTCATTCCGAAACTGAATCTGTGCTGACTATAAGCCGAATATTTATTTTTGAAATAAAATAAGCGATAAGAATCAATTTTACCGTGACTAACTGAGAAAAGAAGTTCTTTACTTGAAATTTTGATAAAGAAAGGATTTAAGTTTTTGCAAGCCGAAAACTTAAAATGTTATTTTCTCTCACTTTGTTTTTTGTGCTTTCATCTGAATCAAAATGCAAAGGCCTTTTTAAATTTGGATCTATAATGTTGATTTTTTTTCGACATGTTCCTGAAACTATGTTATACCAAACAAATTTATGCTCTACTTTTATGATAACTTCAGTACTTTTTTTTTAAAATTCTTTTCGGAGATTTTTCAAAAAAAATTTTTTTTTTTTTTTTAATTCTCTTTAGAAAATTAAATTATTCAAATTATATTTTAAAATCCATTTTTTTTAATATTAAATTTAAACACCATAGTGAAAAAAATGGTCTCATGGTACCCGCAACCCTTAAGAAACAAGCAAATTCGTATTCGAAACACAAACTAGTCCGTAAGTGCGCAGCGGGGACGCACCCCAGACCAAGGTGTGTCCCTTTTAAGGTGAAGAAACGGGGCGTCAAAATTTTCATGAATCTCGCGATAGTGCCACACTTATTGTAGTGCTGCTGTGACAGAAGGTACCAATTTCTCGAGAACGCAGTTGTTCTGCAGTAGTGGTAAGCCAATGCAGAACATTATAGACAAACTAGATATTGCAGCACGTGAACTTTTTCCCTCTTTCCCCCATCTTAGACGAGGATAGGGAAAAAGAAGCAGACGCGGAGGAGCCTGCCTTGGGCGCAGTTGTATGTAATATGTGTTGTGTGTTTTGGTATGTTGTGTGGAGTGGCGTACGCAAGGGGGGTAGGGGTTTAAGCCCCCCCCCCCTTGAGCCCTAAATAATAGTACGTGATTACATACTCGAATTTTTTTTAGTAGTTTCAGAACATTACGAACCCCCTGCTTGAAAAAATTCTGCGTACGCCACAAGTTGTGTGTTCGTGTTATGTAATGTCCGTGTAAAATAAGAAAAACTGTTGTCTTTATGCAAATATTTTTGCTTGCTGAGCAACCGGATACGATATATATTTATTCATTCTATTTTAAGTTACTGGCTCAATTAACCCCTTGAAGCACGAGTTTTTTTCTTTTTTTCGGAAAAACTGATAAAAAATGATAGAGTTTTTTATTGACAGAAAATGCATATATAGGTATAGTCATAAATTATTTTTAGCCATTTCAGTTGTAGAAGGTGACTAGAGAGTGGGAGGTTGGGTAAAAGTTTTATTAAAATATTATTATACAGACAAAGTGCAAATGGATCTCAGACGGGCATTAGAAATAAAATAACGCGAGATACAAGATTGCCCATGTGATGCCCGCACGGGCATGTGCAAAAATTCGCAAAATTAAAAAAAAAGCGATGCTGCGGCTTTCTTTGTTTACATTGCTTTCATCGGTGCCACGTGACCAATGACGTTGCTTGAATTGCCTCCATTCACTAACATATACTTTATTATATACATACAGCGGAACTGTTGCTCATTGTATTTCGAAGGAGAACGGAAAGGAAACGTAAAAAAAGAAAAAAAACGATAAGTCAAAGTTGTAGTCGTACATAAATATTGGAAGTTAAAGTAATTGTTTTGAACTGCAGACGATAATTAATAAAACAGAAAATATGAAATAAAATAAATATAAATCAAATATTTAACAAATATTTTTTAAGCTGAATATTTTGTCTTAGAAACTTCATACTTTGTATTGAGATGGTTACTCACAATCAAAAATATAAAAATTAAAATAAAGATTGGAATTCTTTAATTGTAGGGCATATATATGCGTACAAGTGTCACAATAGCAAGAATGGAATGAGCAATGTGTGATGATGTCAGTTCGGTGACTAAAGGATTAAAATAAGAGATATTGCCAATTAACATTTTGAATCATGTTTGCACAACTCACTGAGTCATTCAATAGAGTTTTTTTCATTTTTAAAGCTTTTAATGATACGTAAAACGTAGAATTATGTCTCGTCAACTAAATGTGTGAATCACGTGGATAGAAAAAACACTACACTATAAAATTTTGCGTTTAGTTGCCATACTTTTTGGTGTTACTGAACAATATATTTTTAGTTCAGTTGGTGTAAAGTTAAAAAATATTCATTTTTTTAATTATTTAAAATTCTTTTAAGTGTATGTTTAAAAAATACAGGAAGGCATCAGAATGTTTTTAAAGCATATAATATTCGTTGACTCATCTACTTATTAAAAATTCATCACGATTTCTCATTTATTCTATTTAACTAGAAATGAGCGAACGTCATGAAATTTTGATCTGTAACGGAGTTGACAAATTTCATGTGCTAAGAAGCACTTTTCCAGGGTTCGCACACTCTTAAACCACGCCTCATTTTTCAAGGACTAACCATCAGCAATTGTATGAAACTACCTACGTGAAAAGGAGTTGTGAATTCTTTTCATTGGAAAACACATTACCTCTTATACAGGTGGTAAAGTCCTTACAAAATAGGCCATGGCTCAAGAGTGTGCGGACTCTGTCTTAAACCACGCCTCATTTTTCAAGGACTAACCACCAGCAATTGTATGAAACTACCTACGTGAAAAGGAGTTGTGAATTATTTTCCCCGGAAAACACATTACCTCTTATGCTGGGGGTAAAGTCCTTACAAAATAGACCGTGGCTCAAGAGTGTGCGGATTCTGTATACTCAGTAGCGCATTTTGGCTTAGGCCGGGGCCTAAGGCGGAAAATTTTGAGGGGCGCCAAAATTTTTAAGAAGACTAAAATTGAAAATCGATTGGGTTTTCTGTAAACTGAAAGACCAAACTTTAGAGTTTATTTTATTGCGCTCTTACTATCTGAACCATAGTTGCTTAAAACAACTATTAGGCAAGGATAAAGATAGACGTTCTGCATCCAATATAAGTGCATTTTTACATTCACGTGAACTCTACGACACCTATCCAAATATAGATATTGCGTTGCGTATACATCCGAGTATTCTCGCAACGAATTGTTCTGGAGAAAGATAATTTTCCACCCTGAGAAGAGTGAAAAGTCATTTGCGTGCAAGTATGAAGCAAGACAGACTCAATGCACTTGCATTACTAGCCATTGAAGCACAATTGGTTCAAGAAATTAAATATGAGGGGGGGGGGGGGTCATTGATATTTTTGTGCGGACGAAAGCAATAAAAATAAAAAATATTATATAATTAATCAGATAAAATTAACTTATATTTTAATAACAAGCAACTTATTATTAATTCTATATTTAATTGTTACGTTAAAAAAATAAATGTCTAATCTATACCTAAATTAGATTTCTTCTTATTATTTTTTCATTATTTTATACACACGCACATATATGTTTATATACATATATATATATATTATATATATATATATATATATATATATATACTGTTACGAAAGGAAAAGGGCGCCATATCGTCTCCGGCTTAGGGCGTGCCCTCAAACCTAAATCCGCTACTGTGTATACTGTCTAAATTATTTTAGACAGACACATAAAATATATCAAAAATTAATAATTTTAAACTTAACATCGACTGTACGTCGAAAATGGTGTCAACTAGTAGCAACATTCTTACAGTGTGAAACGTAGAATTATGTCGCGTCAACTAAATGTGTGAATGACGTGGACAGAAAAAATTACGCTACGTACAGTTGCCAATTAGTACTTGCTGAAAATAGTAATGCTTTGCATCAAGTGTTGTAAATGAAGAGAGATGATGCCACAACAAGAAATTAATGATATTGTTAAAATCAGAAATAAGGGTTTAATCAAGTGGATAATAACAGAATATAATACAGTAACAAAAATAGCTGAAATGAGATGCTCTTCGGGGAAAATTTCAGCTCTAATGACTAAAAAAGAGATAAATTGATTTTCCAGGAATTAATACTAATATTATAGAAAGGGGCAGAGACACCTCATATATGATAGAAGTTTTTTATACGAGCTAAATCGGAGTACCTGTACTGACATTGTTTTTTTTTTCTTTTTGGTGCAAGATGAGCTCGGTATACAACGTCCCAAGGCCACTATGTGTACGAGCAAATGCAGCATGCATTTCGGATAATATAACCTGTAAAGTTGGCCACCTGTCAAAGTTGACCACTTTTGTCAGCAACAGAATAACCCCTATATTATATAATGCAGGAAGCCTTTGTAACTTTGACCACCTAAGTTGAGCACCTGCCTACATTGACCACTTATGCACGCCAAATTTGGGTGGGAGTGTTATAAAAAACCCTTTGTAAGGGGACCACCTAATTATTACTATAATTATTTGTTTGTCTATTTTTGCAAAGATAAAAAAAAAATTAAATAACTTCTCCAGAATATTTTTTATGCCTAAACTTCTTTGTAAGTTAACCATTTGGGAAAACGACTATGAGCACTCTTTTATTCTTTAAATAAGTTTCTTCTTTTGTCTTCGATATCTGATGTAGCCATTTTGAGAAATTATGTATTTTACGAAATCTTTACTATCATGTAAGTGACTTACATCATTAATAAGATATTTATCTTTATTTCAACTAGGATCTTTACTTTTAAAGAATACATTTCTCTAAAGATATTTTAGATAATTATGAAAAAAATAGCTAATTACTATTTTAAAATAACGTTAATACATGAAACCATATTTTAAAAAGTTACAAATGAATAAATGCATAGTGTAAGAAATGACAAAAAAAAAATCTCCACCATCTATAAGTTGACCACTAAATTGCAGAACCGTAAGTAGTCAACTTACACAGATTTCACAATATATATATATAAAGCTACCAGTATAATTAAAGTATTAAATTGGTATAAATTCACAAATCAATTTTGCGATTCATGCGAAAAAAAACTCTGTAAAACTTGAAATTAAAAGATGAAACTCTGCTAATGCAGCGGGGATTCAGAAGCAATGACAAAAGTTATTTATACGGAAGAAATCGGTATAACTGCCCTGGCTAATATGTTTTTCCCTTTTGTGTAAGATGACCTCGGCCTATAACGGCCTAAGGCCGTTCATATGCACCAGCAATTGCAGCATGCATTTCGGATAATATATATAATTATGTATGTGAATATAAAGCTACCAGTATAATTGAGGAATTAAATTTGTATAAAATCACAAATCGATTTTGTAAATGATTGTTGAAAACACAGAAGCTCCTTAAAGTAAAAAATGAATCTCTGCTCCAGTAGCAGGGATTCAGAAGCAGTGACGGAGGTTATTTATACGCATGAAACCAAACTAAATGTACTGGCTTATTAGTTTTTCCTTTTTGTGCATGATGAGCTCTGTATACAACGGCCTAAGACCCTATATATACCAGCCAATGCAGCATGCATTTCGGATAAGATTTTACATCGTTGAAATTGTGATCGAGATATTAGTGATGAACAGCCTTTTCACCTTTTCTTGGCCCGCGGAGCAGTAAAAATTCTAAAAAATAGCTCAGGGACGGGCTTTCTTTTTTTTCTTTCTTTCTCTTTTTCTTTCTGTGTTGAAAATTTGTTTATTTATTCTTTTAGGATTAAGAAAGCTTCTATATATGTTAATTATAACATTTAGAATATCTTTACAATCATTCAATCACATTTAAATATTAAGCTAAGAAATTATTATTACCAATTACTAGAGCTCGCCCAGCAATCGAAACCCGACCATAACAATTACATTTAGCATTGAAAACATTATGCTAATTATATAATTGTATAAATATCATTCATCAAAGGGATCATTCATAAATGATGTCACGCTTCAAGGGGGAGAGGGGGTTCGTGAAATTGTGACAAAGTGGGACAGGGGGAAGGGGAGGGGGTAACAAGAAGTGTGACATCATGCATTGTACAACAGAGCGTGACATGTGACAAAGGGGGGGTTGAAGGAGGGGTCCGGTGAAGTGTGACATATTGTGACAAAGGGGGGAGGGGGTCAAATATTTGGGAAAAAGTGACGTCATTTATGAACGGCCCCTATGTTGCATAATGCATGATGTCACTCTTCTTGTTACCCCTCCCCTTGTCACACTTGACAAATACTTTCAATTAGGGACCATAAATAAATGATGTCACGCTTCGAGGGGTTCGCGAAATTGGGACAATGTGTGACAAGGGGAGGGGTAACAAGAAGTGTGACATCATGCGTTATGCAACATAGCGTAACATGCGACAAAGGGGGGAGGGGGTTCGCGAAATTGTGACAAAGTGTGACAAGGGGAAGGGGAGTGGGTAACAAGAAGTGTGACATCATGCATTGTGCAACATAGCGTGACATGTGATGAAGGGAGGTCCGGTGAAGTGTGACATATTGTGACAAAGGGGGGAGGGAGGTCAAGTATTTGGAAAAAAAATCGTGACATCATTTATGAACTGCCCCAAATTTGGCAATTTTACGTCGAGTTTATTTTCATCATTCGCACTTTTAGCAAACGTATTGTAAATCATTGCAGAGCTAATTTCGGTCATAAATGTAGCCGAACGTACTTCTGCCAATTTCGTATTAAAGGGCCTCTCATAAATGATGTCACTCTTTTTTCCCATCTATTTGACCCCCTCTTCCCTTTTGTCACAATATCTCACACTTCAGCGGACCCCCCTCCCCCCTTTGTCACATGTCTCGCAATGCTGCATAATGCATGCTGTCACACATCTTGTTACCCTTCCCCTCCCCTTGTCACTTTGTCACAATTTCACGAACCCCCTCCCCCCCTCGAAGCGTGACATCATTTATGAATGATCTCCAAGCTGAGTCACAGTTGAATAAAACTTCATTAAGAAATAATTTAACTTTGTGCTAAGTAAACTGTAATAAAAATAAATTCACGTTAAGAAAGCACTAAGAAGCATTAAAATGCAAATTAATTAAATGCATTTTAATGCCTATTTGTGCTTTCATAACGTGAATTTATTTTTTATTACAGTAAAACTTCAATATTTGCCTCCATACACTATTCTCATTTTTCTTTCCATTGTTTCAGCGAAGCCTTCACACGAACTCTTATTATAATTGTTTTGAATATTACTTCTGAATGGCAACAAACTTTTTTTAAGGGTGAGTTTTATATTTATTACCTGTTACATTCTGCTATCGATAAAAATGTAACATTGGAATTATAAACGAGGCTTTCCTGACAAAAGAAAAGGGGAAATAATTAACTAACAATAAACAGTTTCCTAAATTTTTTAATTGATATCACTAAAATTCGACAATAGCTACTAAGTCAGAAAATCGGTTGAAAAAAACAGAAGATAATGGTTCTTAATTGTTTTGTCTTTGCCTATTTATGTGCAGATAAAGTCAATAAACCTTTGAGAAAAGCCACAGATTGTTGCAAAAAGTAGGTAATCATCAAATCTTCTGTCCTGTTAAGAAACAAATAACTGAACCAAAACGTGATGGCACAGTTTTTTCACATAAAATTTATGTGTTCTTTTCACAATCTTATTCAAATGTTCTGGAATTAAAACAAGAACATCAGTTTTTTTTCGACAGAATAGAGGCAATTCAAGCAACGTCATTGGTCACGTGGCACCGATGAAAGCAATGAAAACAAAGGAAGCATCGCTTTAGATCGAGTTCGACAAATGTAATTAAACACTAGGCCTAAATATTTTCTACATTACATAAAATTAACAATAAATACAACACTATAACTATTGTAATAATTAGGAAATTTCTTTTATAATGATTAAATTAAATGTAAACACTGGGTTATAATCAGAAAAAGCTGTGAAAATAGTCTAATTAATTTTAAGATAACTAATTTTTCCTAGCGAACTCCACTTAGAACTCAATTGAAAATCTTAGTAAACAAAGAACGGATTGTCACATGACAAGGATGATCGCTCATGAGTCCCCCTAGCGGTGAATTGTCTCCATTAACGTCGAAAGCAGAGCTATCTGAAAAGTATAGGAGAAAAAAAAGAGAGTGTTAAAAAATTTTCCACCGCAAAGCTAAACTTCAAAAGGCGACATAAATGACACTTAAATGCAATAGATCCCCTCTCTTCTGCTCTCCGGGTTGGTCCATCGCTCGCTGAACTTGTACCGATCATATCGAATGTCCGAAACCGTTAACCCTTATTCTCATAGAGTAACATATATGCTACCTGGGGTGGGGTTTTCCCTTACTTTCGATTTGTTAAGTGACGTCAGCGCATATGCTGCATTGTTATTTGCTTGCCCTTATTCTCATCATATGCCTATACTCTCACAGTAGCATATATGCTACTTTATGAGAATAAGGGTTAAAGATTAGTTACTTTTACTATCCATGTTAGGGGTCATTTATAAATGATGTCCCACTTTGAGGGGGGAGGGGGTTCGAGAAATTGTGACAGTTTGTGACAAGGGGAGGGATGGGGGTAAGACGGCAGTGTGGCAGTACACATTTTGTTTTCTATAAGAACATCTAAAACCATCAATTTAAATTTATTTTTAAAGTTTTCTTTATTTTCATAATTTGATTTTAACGTTTCATTCAACATTTTGTATCGTAAACACCGATGCTGATTAAGATTTGAATTTATTTCTCTTTAAAAGTTAAAAATTGAAATTTTTGTAGGCATTTACACTTTTAAGATAAAATTGCGTGGGTCATTTTTGCGTAATACGAACAATTAATATATTTTACTGTTCTATACCAATTTTCCTTTGTGTTGCAAACTTTAACTTCATTTAATACAAATTAAGCAAACATGTAGCCATTATTATTATTATGCTCAAAAATGTCATTAACAGTTAAAATTAAAATTAGAAGCATGATCTATAGCGCAGTGCTTTGTTTATGAACTGCAAATATATATATTTATGTAACACCGCGTGCCATGTGAGAGATACGAGGACGTGTGACATTTTGTGACAAATGGGGAGGGGGAAATATATTGCAAAAAAGCGTGACTTCATTTATGTACGGTCCCTTATATCCAGTGGTCGGCAACCTATCGATCGCCACAGCATTTTGGACAGTTTTTATAGTTTTGAAAAAAAAAGAAAGAGTCAAATGACTTTTAAATTAGAAGGCGAATCTATTTTTTTCTTTCAAAAAATGTCTATTAATTACTTAGACCATTCGCCGGACCTAAAAAAAATCCGTTCATAATATGGAATGTTTGCCGTCATATTAAGTATGCTCTCAGTGAGAGTTAATTGAAGTATGAACGACATTTCATATGTGTTTTACTTTAAAAACAACGTAAAAAAAATTTAAAGTATTGTCAAATTCAAAAGAAATAATATATTTGTATCTGAAACATTATTTTTATGCGAGTTCTGACATCTCTATCGACATTATTTTAGAAATTTTTAAATCTATTTTTTTTTCTTTCAAAAAATGTCTATTAATTACTTAGACCATTCGCCGGACCTAAAAAAAACCCGTCCATAATATGGAATGTTTGCCGTCATATTAAGTATGCTCTCAGTGAGAGTTAATTGAAGTATGAACGACATTTCATATGTGTTTTACTTTAAAAACAACGTAAAAAAAATTAAAAGTATTGTCAAATTCAAAAGAAATAATATATTTGTATCTGAAACATTGTTTTTATGCGAGTTCTGACATCTCTATCGACATTATTTTAGAAATTTTTAAATCTATTTTTTTCTTTCAAAAAATGTCTATTAATTACTTAGACCATTCGCCGGACCTAAAAAAAACTCGTCAATAATATGGAATGTTTGCCGTCATATTAAGTCTGCTCTCGGTGAGAGTTAATTGATGTATGAACGACATTTCATATGTGTTTTACTTTAAAAACAACGCAAAAAAAACTAACAGTATTGTCAAATTCAAAAGAAATAATATATTTGTATCTGAAACATTGTTTTTATGCGAGTTATGACATTATTTTAGAAATTTTAAAGTTGGTATGGTTATGAGCATCGAACTTGTTCTGATAAAAAATTAACCTACAATTTGAAGATAGGCGCAGTCCCAACATGCGTCCTATTAATAGTGTATGCACCCCTCCCCCGGCCTCCAAGTCGATCTTGGTGTTTACCGAACTTGAAATGTAGATCTTCAGTCAATTTAAGTTGTCGACCGCTGTTATATACTATTCGTTGGTGAATTGTACAAACAAAGGTCCCTGCTCGTGAAGTTCAGAAGAAGATGGAAACCAGTCAAGAACTACATTATTGCAGGTGTTTCGGTAAATTAGTAAAGTCTCGATAATTCGAGGTGGACGGACCGGAGCTACCTCGAACTGTCGAAAACTCGAATTATAGAAATCATAACATTTTATAAATAAGTAAAAGGAAGTAAAGCAAATTTTAAATTTCACTATCGCTTACAGGAAAAGTGTTCTTACATACAGTTACATGATTGAAAGTTAATTATATTTTTAAATAATTGTCAATTGTTTTCTGTTTGAATACATTACTCCTACTTATTAAAGAAAATTTTAGTCACCAGTCATGACTAAAAGTAGCCTAATTCGCTAATTTTCCTCAATCTGGCAATCCTACGTCCTTGATTTATTTTTGGAATGTGGGAAGACAAAGTCCAGGTCCCCTAAAGCCGAAAAAAGGGATGAGGAGGAGAGCGTGGGCTCATTGAACAATTATTTTCTTGGAATTGACGCCGCACTATCCTCTCTCCCTATTACATGTATAGGAAGATGGAGCCGTTTTGTTTGTGAGGGAGGCTTGGCAGGTGGCTTGAACGTGTGCATTAGACGTCATGAACCGTCGAGGTCGAATAAAAATAAAAACCAGATGAGGTATTTCTTTGACGCGTTTCGCTGTTGTTGGTCATTATTTGGCAGCTAACTCGATATCTTGAATGAGTTTGATACCTCTTTCTGCAACGTCATTCACAACAAGGATGGTCTGAAGTTTTTCAAATCCACTTTTATAACCAACATCATCTTTCCATGTTGAAGGGTCTTTGTACAGAAAATCGGAGCTGATAGAAAATCTCGAAGAAATTTTTTGTACTAGAAGTTACAAAAGACAGAAACTTGATTTTTGAAAATCATGAAAAATCGGTTGGGTGAAGAATGTATCGCTTAAATTGATTTGTATCTTCTTCCTATTCTTCACTTCCTTCAACCTCCAGCATAACTTGAGCCATACTTGTCTTAACATCCATTGGAACATTGTCATCAAAAAAGGAAAGAGCCACAGTTTCTGGAACTAAGTACCAGAGATGTTTTGAAAATTTTTTTGCAGTAGCCTTACTGATTTCTTGATCAATAGCCTGATAATTTAGAAATGATACATGAAAAGAAAATCATGATACGGTGCTTTAATTGTACCTGGTGACAAGAACCATGTTCGAACATACACTCGAGCAAGAAAAACACATATTCTTCTTAAGGAATTCTTCTTCCTATGAGATAATTTAAATTGATCTTGAAATAAGAATATTTTAAATGCATAGATTGCTTTTGACATCCATCTAGCACGACTTACAGCTCTTGGTACATGAAAAGATATGCCATTCTTTGGAATGCCTCCAAGAAAGATCATTGTTAACTGCAACAATTCCCGATAATCATCCCGCAGTTGTTTATGAGTAGCAAGCTGATCCTCAATAAAATGAATAATGGTAGAGCGGACATCATAAGGCACTTCATTTTGATCAGTTATGTAAACATTTTTGCCAATTTTAACCCAAGTTTCTCTAAATCTTTTGAAAAATGGCATGTCTGGACCAGTAGTCGCCTCCATCATCATCGAGTGGAAACAGCTTCTCAAAACTAATTCAAAACTGAGATGACGACAAGGGAGGTACAACAGGTCACGATTGAACAACTTTTCTAGATTTATGCAGGCACCATTCATTCGGCCTGTGTTGCTTGCTGTACTATCACAGCAAAGTGCCTGAATTTTGTTAGTTATACTCCTTTTCTCGACTGCACGGTAAACAGCCAACGCTTGTTCTTCTCCTGAAGATTTTGGGATTTCAGGCACTCCCAGCAGTTGCTCTTTGCCTGTTATTGCCAGTCTATCAACCTTTTCTACACCTGTTAGTGCTGGAGCAACTTTCCATCCCAGTGTAACACTAATTCTTGACAGTTGTCTAATTTAAATTAGTTCTGGATTTCTGTGTATCTTGCTTCCCTAAATTTTTTTCTGAGATTTTGATAAGAAGTACGATTTATTACTAACTTTTCCGTATCATGCCCGAAAGCTTCTGCAGCAGCCATTAATATGAAAACTTCATTTCTATCAGTAATGTTGCACCTATCAAAAACTTCACAAAAACGGGAAGTAAAAAAATGTAATGTACCTCGACGGGCTGGATCTATGGCTGCAGTTGATGCTGTTGGTGATATCTGTTGAACGATGGTAGAATTTTCACTGTCGTCACCACTATCACTATTTTGGCTGCTTGGTGTTGAATCATCAGTTTTCAACAGGTTGACAAGTAGTAAATTGTTGTTCCATTTCTTCATAAGTTCTCTTTTTCTGACACTTTCCATTGCAGAGTGTTTTAGTGCTCCTTACTCCTTATATTTTAGTTTTTGATCAATACCAATCATGGAGCCTAGTCTTCCTTTTTGGCGCTGAAGAATTAAAAATATCTTATCGTCTTCATTTTTCATCTGTTCCAAAGCAACTGAATGAGCTATGGCAAAGAGATCGGCAATTTTTTCTATGAAAAGATCTCTTTTATAGAGCAACTTTATAAAGCATTTCATTCCCTCTTCTCGAAAATTATTAATTTATACAGTAAATATTAAATAACAGTAATATATTGAAAAATAACTTTACAGATGACAATTTCAAAAACTCATGGTCGATGAGGGCCGCCAGAATGAAGTCCGATTAAGCTAAAATTTTGCACATATCATTCTTTTGTTGATTGAAACAAGATAGGGGGTTGGGAGCTAAGCTTTTCGAAAGTTGAAAAATAAGGGCCACCCTAATATATATGCATATATAATATACATAATATATATATATGCATATATAATATGGGTGTGCGGGCATGTGTAATTACATATCATCCTCCATTTTCGAAAAAGCAAATGTCATCATTAACCTTATTAACCTTTATTCCTTAAGTGAACGAAAATTTTCTGGCGGACATGTCCAGAAATAACCTCAACAGCTTGAACCATCATTTTGCAAAACAGAATTTTCACGGAAATTTCGGGAAATATTAATAGCTAATGCACTTGCGAAATACAAGCCTCATCACTTAAGAGGATGAAAACCATAATTCTGATTAAAAGCCTAAATGTCTTTTAATCACAGCTTACTTGTGTTCTGCGAAATTTGTGTGTTGCGAAAATTTTTACTGAAAGCCAGGCCATTATCTTTAAAGAATAAGATCTCTTGTTCTATTTCTATATATAAGCCTGTTAGAGCAATCCATCGATTTCGTCTCAGTTAGTCCTTATTATATTTGAATTTCGATAACAAAAGAGTATTTGGTTACTTTACTTTCACTGAAAAATAGAAATAATGAATCAGAAACTAAATACGCAATAAAATATTTTTTGGAAAATAATAGAACCTACTTCAGATTATAAACTGCAATAAAAATTGAAAAATAAATGAATTCTTTAAACAACATCGAAATGACTATTAAACATAATTTTTGAAGTCGGTGCAAAATTATTGATTCGTGAATTATTTTATTCGCTTTAATAAAAATACATTTTTTAATGAATACTCTATTTTTAAGTGATCCATATCAAAGAGCAAACCTTCTTTGAATGAATGGCTCTAAAAACTAGTCATTTGTATGATTGAAGTCGATTTTAGCAATCAAACTAATTGGATTTAATTTTTGTATCAGAGAAGCCTTCAGCAGGGTTCGCGCTAGGCCGCGCGATCGCGCGATTCCCGCAATATTTTTTGAAATCCCACTCAAAAAAAATTTTTTTTGGGCTTAAACTTTAAAAATCCCACTTAAAATTTTGGTCAAGGAGGAAAATCCCACCTTGTATTTTTCCCCAGTGTGAACCCTGCTTCAGTCAAACTCTTGCTATAATTACTTTTAATATTACAGCTTAATGGCAACAAACTCTTTTGTTAGCAATGACTTATATATTTTTTTCAACAGTGACTTTGAAATGAATTGATTTTTTACTTTTTAGCGCAATTTATAATTTGAAGTCGGTTTTATTGTTCCCCCAAAAATTATTTTAGTGAATTCTTTTTAGTGTAAATACATTTTTCATACTAATACTTTTTTTTCTTCAAAAACATAATAAACTGCACACCTTTGAGTAACCGGCGCTAAAAAGTGATCATTTGTGTAATAAATTCCGTTTTGTGGTTGATTTTAAAGGTAACTAAAGCAAACAAACTGAATGGATTTACTTTTTGCTTCAGAGAAACCTTCTGTCAAACTCTTATTATAATTGTTTTTAATATTGCAGCCTGATGGCAACAAACTCTTTGTTAGCAATGAGTTTTATATTCTTTAATAGTTTTCCCAACAAAGAAATATCAAGCCTATCCTTTCCAATTAAAATAAAAAATACTTGTTTTTCAATCATAAAGTTTTCTTAGAAAACAAATGTAGGTAAATTGATGTGCGATATTTGAGTCAGACGACCCTCTATCGATTAAAGAAAAAATCATCAAAATCGGTTCATTTAGTCAAAAGTGTTGAATGCAAAAAAACAAAAAAATAACTATTTTTCTGCCGATAACTTTTTTTCCAATTATCGAATATGGTCAATCGAAGGTACGGGACTATGGGAAACCACCCTCGATCGATTAAAAAAAATCACGAAAATCAGTTCAACCCGTGAGAATTTATGTGCACAAACAAACAAACAAACAAAAAAAACCGACATACATACAGTATGAACGTACGAGTATAACCTCCTTCCTTTGTGAATTTGGTTAAAAAGGACTTCTATCGCTTATGTGCAAACTTGGTTCAGAATTTATGGTATTAGGGACCCTTCTCAAATGATGTCACACTTTTTAACTAAACGGATTAAAAACGCCTTTTACGCTAGTCAATTTGCACTGGCTGAAAAAGAGGCATAAGCCCAAGGAATCATTTTTATATTACATACATCGTTTATATGGGAACTGCACAGCTTAACTCCACAGATTAAAAACAGCTTTTACGCTAATCAACTTGCACTGGCTGAAAAAAAAATCATGAACCCTATAGGAGTGATTTTTTCGTTACTTCATTTGTATGTGAACTGCACAGATTAACTCCACAGATTAAAAACACCTTTTACGCTAATCAACTTGCACTGGCTGAAAAAAAAATCATGAACCCTATAGGAGTGATTTTTTCGTTACTTCATTTGTATGTGAACTGCACAGCTTAACTCCACAGATTAAAAACACCTTTTACGCTAATCAACTTGCACTGGCTGAAAAAAAAATCATGAACCCTATAGGAGTGATTTTTTCGTTACTTCATTTGTATGTGAACTGCACAGATTAACTCCACAGATTAAAAACACCTTTTACGCTAATCAACTTGCACGGTTTTTGCTTAATTATGCCATAAAAATTAATAAATTATTACTGAGAGTTCTCTCTTTTTCAAAACGGAGATGTTATCTTTTCGAAATAAACGATTCAATTTTTTCGTTACTTCATTTATATGTGAACTGCATAGATTAACTCCACAGATTAAAAACGCCTTTTACGCTAATCAACTTGCACGGTTTTTGCTTAATTATGCCATAAAAATTAATAAATTATTACTGAGAGTTCTCTCTTTTTCAAAACGGAGATGTTATCTTTTCGAAATAAACGATTCAATTTTTTCGTTACTTCATTTGTATGTGAACTGCACAGATTAACTCCACAGATTAAAAACACCTTTTACGCTAAGCAACTTGCACTGGCTGAAAAAAAAATCATGAACCCTATAGGAGTGATTTTTTCGTTACTTCATTTGTATGTGAACTGCACAGCTTAACTCCACAGATTAAAAACACCTTTTACGCTAATCAACTTGCACTGGCTGAAAAAAAAATCATGAACCCTATAGGAGTGATTTTTTCGTTACTTCATTTGTATGTGAACTACAGCTAAACAGATTAAAAACACCCTTTACGCTAATCAATTCAGGGAAAAAAAAATCATAACCCTATAGGAGTGATTTTCTTACTTATTTGTTTTCCGATCCACAGTAAAATTTGAAAAGAGGGTGAAAAAAAAATCAGTGAACCCTATAGGAGTGATTTTTTCGTTACTTCATTTGTATGTGAACTGACAGCTTAACTCCACAGATTAAAAACACCTTTTACGCTAATCAACTTGCACTGGCTGAAAAAAAAATCAGGAACCCTATAGGAGTGATTTTTTCGTTACTTCATTTGTATGTGAACTGCACAGCTTAACTCCACAGATTAAAAACACCTTTTACGCTAATCAACTTGCACTGGCTGAAAAAAAAATCATGAACCCTATAGGAGTGATTTTTTCGTTACTTCATTTGTATGTGAACTGCACAGCTTAACTCCACAGATTAAAAACACCTTTTACGCTAATCAACTTGCACTGGCTGAAAAAAAAATCAGGAACCCTATAGGAGTGATTTTTTCGTTACTTCATTTGTATGTGAACTGCACAGATTAACTCCACAGATTAAAAACACCTTTTACGCTAATCAACTTGCACTGGCTGAAAAAAAAATCATGAACCCTATAGGAGTGATTTTTTCGTTACTTCATTTGTATGTGAACTGCACAGCTTAACTCCACAGATTAAAAACACCTTTTACGCTAATCAACTTGCACTGGCTGAAAAAAAAATCATGAACCCTATAGGAGTGATTTTTTCGTTACTTCATTTGTATGTGAACTGTACAGATTAACTCCACAGATTAAAAACACCTTTTACGCTAATCAACTTGCACGATTTTTGCTTAATTATGCCATAAAAATTAATAAATTATTACTGAGAGTTCTCTCTTTTTCAAAACGGAGATGTTATCTTTTCGAAATAAACGATTCAATTTTTTCGTTACTTCATTTATATGTGAACTGCATAGATTAACTCCACAGATTAAAAACGCCTTTTACGCTAATCAATTTGCACTGGCTGAAAAAGAGGCCTGAACCCTAGAAATAATATTTACATGGCTTCGTTTATGTGGGAACTGCACAGATAAAAGAGCTCAACTAAACATCAAAATAGCTTCTTTTTTTGCTGCAGGATCTACAAGTTTTCCACAAAATTTTGACATTTGAGTGAGTGAATGAATGTTTTTTTTACAGTGATAGATCTTATACTTTCTTCTTTTTCTTTACAGCTAAACTAAAAAATTCTCGCAGTTGAACGCCAAAATTCTTACCGAACAATGGTCCTTCGAATGAAGATAACAAAGAATTTTTAAATGATTTTTACTGGTTAAAAAAAAGGCTTCGAAAGAGCAAAAGTAAAAAACACTCCTGACCCGTAAATTTCAATTCAGGGAAATTTCTTCTTTTCCTTTCTCAAACGATCATTTTCTTTCTTATTTCGGTTTTTCGATGCACAGTAAATGAAAAGAGCGAACCAAACTGAAAACCAGTGAAGCGTTTCAAAAAGTGAGTGCGTAAAAATTAAGTTTGTAAAAATACACATCTCACAAATGAAAAAAATCTACGTTATTCTTCAATTTCGATTTAATGATAGCTTTACATTGTAAAAACTAGTTCAACTTGTTTTCACAAGATGGCACCATCTCACACCAAATTTTCTTTGGGTAATTCCATACATTATCGACAAGACGAAACATATTTTTTTGTTTTGTTTCGGGCACTAAATATTAAAATCACAAATTTTCGAGCGTTTACATATCTTAAGACCCATTTTGATCCTTTTTCTACTGACGGCCCTTCTGAGTACCACGCCCTTTAAAATTACATCCAGGAATCGTTTTCACGAATATTCTGACGGCACTTTGCATGAACACTGTTTTAACTCCATTTTTTAGCCTACTTTTCCGTAAAAAGTTAAAAAATATATTAATGTGTCAAAGAAGGCCTAATGTGTCGCAAACAAATCGTTAAAAATAAAGAAAGGTCAAAAATAAGTGAAGTAATTAAATGAAGATTGAAAAATAAAAAGTTGAAAGTAGGTTTTTGAGATGGGGAAAATGTGTGTCGAATGCCCCCCCCCCCCCCCCCAATAACTTTTGTAAGAATTGTCCTATTCAAAAGTTCTTTTTTTTTTTTTTTTTGTGCATTCGACCTATTTCATTTCTATATTTTTTAATTTGTACCTGTGATTTTATGTTTGAGAAATAAAAAGTTGAAAGTAGGTTTTGGAGATGGGAAAAATGTGTGTCTATATGCCCCCCCCCCCCCTTCCCCAATAACTTTCGTGGGAATTGTTCTATTCGAAATCTTTTTTTTGTGCATTCGACCCATCTCATTTCCATATTTAACTGTTTAAGTTGAAAAATTTTTCGTTCAATTTTGAACAGTTCAAATAATCTTAACATTTAGCGCCTATGGGCAAAGGAAATTTTCTCTGGCATTCACACTTTACGTGGCGTAGCTAACATGGGTGAAACCCGGGGCGGGTAATGCTGGTGTCACCCCATGTAAAAGTTTAAAGCAAAAAAAAATCATGTGAACGTGAAATGAGCAATTTAATGCAATATTTACTTTTAAAAACTGCAGCTTTGAAAAAAGAAGCATTCGCATCATGGGCGTCACAATATTTAAGGTATTTGCTGACGGCAATGGTGTGTTTAGCGTGGAATTAAGGTATTTGCTGACGGCAATGGTGTGTTTAGCGTGGAATTAAGGTATTTGCTGACGGCAATTTAATTTAACGTTGAAAAACACTTCAGAGAAAAGAAAATGATAGGAAAATTATACAATTTTAGGTAATATTTACGTTTTGTTCTATGGAACTTTTACAGGTTTATTTTTCCCCTGTCGTGGCTGGGTGTCACCCCTACATGGGTGACACCGGGGCGGGCCGCCCCCCCCTTAGCTACGCCTCTGCACACTTTTAAGATAAAATTGCGTAGGTCATTTTTCAGAATTCGAACCATTAATATATTTTACTATTACATATTAATTATTCTTTGTGTTGTAAACCTTAATCATATTTTATACAAATTAAGTACACATGTAATCATTATTATTGTTATGACCACATAGGTCATCAAAAATAAAATTAGAAACGTGACCTATAACGCAGTACTTTGTTTCTAAGCCGCAAATACATATGCTTATGTGATATGGCGTAACATTTGACAAAGGTGACTAATGTGACGTTTTGTGACAAAGAGAGGGGGTCAAAGATATTGAAAAAAAAGTGTGACATCATTTATGAATGGTCCCTTTCCCTATTATGACTTATGCTTAGCGCATTAGGGGCACTCTCTGCTTCAATTTGATGCCATTATTTTTACTTATTTATCTATTTTTTTATGTCGGCAGAGTGGCGTAGGGGTAGGGCGTCAGCCTCGTACGCCCAAATTCGCAGGATCAAGCCTGGCCCAAGTCGGTGGATTTTCAAGGTGCCGAAAATCGACAGCGCCCATGTCGTATGATTATGCAGCATGTTGAAGGTACCTTGAGTATCCGCTTAGCGTGGATACGCTCGGCTAAATAAAATTCCTAGTGCAGTTTGCATCAATTGGAGCTCAGGTGCCGCCATCTAGTGAGAAACTGAGCGTTAAAAATTGCGGCAAGGGTACCACACGCATTGTGGTGCCGCTGAAAGAGTTGGTACCAATCTCTGGAAACGCACTAGGTATGCGATGGTGAAGAACCAATAATACGCAGACCATAAGAATTTGAAAAATTATAATAATAATAAATCCTTTTAATTTTTTTATTTTCTTTATTTATTTTTTTATTTTATATTTTTATTATTTTTTAAATTCTAATTGTAAAGAGTTTTTAGCCTGCATAATTATTAAAATGTTGCTCTTGCTTCATACCAGGCAAAGCAAGTTCACTTCCGTACCCAAAACCCTATATTCGAAGTTATTCGTAAGAGGTCATTCATAAATGATGTCACGCTTCAAGGGGGGAGGGGGGGGTTCAAGAAAATGTGACAGTTTGTGACAAGGGGAGGGGAGGGGATTACAAGGAATGTGACACCGTACATTTTGATTTCTATAAAAACTTTTAAAATCAGCAAGTTAAACCTATTTTCTGCTAATGTTATATAGCGTGACATGTGACAAAGGGGGGAGGGCTCCGCTGAAGTGTGACATATTGTGACAAAGGGGAGAGGGGGTCAAATATATTGAAAAAAAGTGTGATATCATTTGTGAACGGTCCCTAAGAAACAGCTTTCTTTGAGAGTCGCCGATGACCGATTTGTTTCACTAATAAGGCGTCAAAATAAAACCTTGAAATCATTTCCAAGGTCGAAAACTGGCTGCAGGTCAAAAACTTTAATCAAAGAAACATCTCATCCTATCACAAAATAAATTAAAAAGTGTAAAAAGGGACAAAGAAACAAATCTGTAGTAATTTGAAATCACAGCACTTTACTGATGTTTTGTGCGAGTTATTTCGTGAGATATCCCATGAAATGTTCATTAAAAAAAAAGTTCTGGGCGTTTTACTTCGTCTCGGGAAATGATAGGCATCGGAACCAAACATTAAAATTCGGTGTTCCATTTCAAAAGGAAATTATAGAAGTGAAAGTAGTAGTTTGAAATGGGAGTTAGATTGTAGACATTACAGCAAAAATTTAAGAAGAGAAAATTATTTTGGCAACAATAATATTTCTAATTCTTTGAACATCCGCTAGAGCAGTGGTTCCCAATTTTTTATTTGCGCGTACCACCAATTTTCTTGCAAACTATTTGTGTACCACTGCTAATGTAACTTTAATATATAGAATAGAATACTAATAGGTTATAGAAAAATACTAGGAGGACCAGGTTATTTCAATCACATCATTTTTTATAGTTACTGCAGAAAAAAGCGTTTGTTAAAATAAAGCTGTTTGTATAAAATAAAATATATGAAATATATAAAATATGTATATTTTCCATACGTACTTTCAAAACAGCACTAGAAATAAGTCTTTAAGTACAAAATAGCTATCATTTAAAAAATGAAAAAACAAAAATCGATCTTCAGTCGTGAGTTTTTATGCTTTAATCTTTTCTTTTGTCTTTTTTTCCCGCACACGTACCACGTGGAGACGCTTCGTGTACCACTAGTGGTACGCGTTCCATAGTTTGGCAAGCACTGCGCTACAGGACTGCATTCTTGTTTCGTCGCAGTCATTGCTTCATTATTTTGTATTTTCACGCGATTTGATTTGATAAGAAACACACGAATTACAGGCAGAATAAATAAAAAGAGGAGTTCTTAAGAATTTATTTTTGTAATTTTTGTGATGGGGTACCCTTTCTCTTTGATTTATGGCCTAAAATATGATTTCCATAGATTTTTTTTTCTTTCCAATGGAGCTGCGATATTGGTCCACGACCATTGCAGACCTAGTGCGTTAACCAGAAATTGGTACCATCTCTTTCAGCGGCACCACAATGAGTGTGGTACCTTCGCCGTATGAGAATTTTGACGGCGGTACCTGAGCTCTCATTGATGCAATATGCCTTGGGAATTTAATTTAGCCGAGCGTATCCAAGCCAAACGGATACTCAAGGGATCTTCTACATGCCGCATAATCATACGACATGGGCGCAGACGATTTTCTGCATCTTGAAAATCAACCGACTTGGGTCAGGGGTGACCCCGCGATCTTGGGCGTACGAGGCATGCGCCTTACCACTACGCCACCCCTGTCAACTTTCCATAGAATTTCTAGCAGTTGTTTTGTTAATCAAGACTCGCACACCAAAATCAAGCCATATGTTTCAAAATAATTCAATTTTTAATGAATTCAATTTTTTAAAAAGTTCGATTCGAATGCCTGTTCCAGCTCACATTGTGGAACTGCCTCCAAAACTCGCGCCGAAGGTGTTTGTCCAGTGCGTCAAAGAATTTTTAAGACTACAGCTGGAACAAAGATTACCGTGGCGCTGTCTGTGTTATCGAGCATTCGTGAAACTCCTTAACTATCAGCTGATCCACCACCAAAACTTCAGTTCATTTGTTTACTATTTGTTTGTTTACTTTGATGACATTGACACTATACAAACAGCTTCAACGCGAGCTTTGGAAGCAGTCCCACAATGTGAGCTGGAACAGGTATTCGAATCGTTGTTAAACTGCTGTATCAAATGTATTGAAGCCGAAGGAGCCTATTTTGAATAAAAATGCTTTTAAAAAATAGAATTAATACTAGTTTTTATTTAATAAATATAGTCTTAAAAATTCTATGACACACTATGTTTACTGTAGAAAGTTGTTAAAATTGAAGCTATCCTGTAAAAGACCTTTGTACTTGAAGCACAAAAAAGTGGCCTGTTTCGTAACAGCTTTCGTTATTTTTGCAACTTATGTGGTATCACACCGATGGTGAACTCCTATCGGCACAGATGAAAGGTACAGACGAGGATGTTTCTTTTTCTTATTTCGGAACGTGACATAAGGCTGTTTGGAGTCTGAATCGAAGCGGTCACGATGTATTGCTTTGACGTCGTCTCATGGTATCCGACATGGGAATGCAAATGTTTCGTAACGGCACATCTGTCAGAGGCCAAACTCCTTAACTATCGGCTGCCAAAACCTCCAGCTTATTTGTTTACTTTTTTTTCCCCAGCTTTGACAGAGAGTTGATTTATTTTTTGGTGTCCGCCTTTTCTTGCAGTTCCAGCGGATATAGCAACTCCAGTTCCTACAGATGTCCCGTTACGAAACATTTAGTAAAGTTGCGTTCCCATGTCGGATGAAATAAGAAAAAGGAATCCGCCGCCGTGGCGCTTCGATTCAGACTCCAAACAGCCTTATGTCACGTTCCGAAATAACAAAAAAAAATATTGATCCTCCCCTTTTGTACCTTTCATCTGTGCCGATAGGGGTGCCCCATGGGTGTGATGCCATATTAGTTGCAAAAATAACGAACGCTAATACGAAACTGGCCATTTTTTGTGTTTTAAGTGCATAGGTCTTTTACGGCAGTGGTTCCCGACCTTTTTTCCCGTGCGAACCCCGTCTAAGATCAGAAAGAAAGCGGCGAGCCCCCTTCTGTCTAAGTTTAAACCAAAACAAAAATACAGCTACAAGAAAGTTAGAATGTTTTTCTTATTGTTACTTTTTGTTAGTTCTTTTCGAATTATTAACCCCTTAACGGTCGGGTAATTTTCAAAAAAACAGTCATAAAAGTGCCAAATTTTTTTAATCCCTGAAAATTATATAAAAATATGTGTATGAACAATATATATATATATTCATTTTTAATTTTTGATTTGTTTTTATTTTGAAATTTTAAACACTCCAGCCCGAACATGTCACGGGAGCGAGAAATAGAAGGCTAGAAGGCGAGACCTCAGCCCGTCATTTTCACGGGAGCGAGAAATAGAAGGCGAAACCTCAGCCCGTCATTTTCACGAGAGCGAGAAATAGAAGGCGAAACCTCAGCCCGTCATTTTCACGGGAGCGAGAAATAGAAGGCGAAACCTCAGCCCGTCATTTTCACGGGAGCGAGAAATAGAAGACGAGACCTCAGCCCGTCATTTTCACGGGAGCGAGAAATAGAAGACGAGACCTCAGCCCGTCATTTTCACGGGAGCGAGAAATAGAAGGCGAGATCTCAGCCCGTCATTTTCACGGGGCGAGAAATAGAAGGCGAGACCTCAGCCCGTCATTTTCACGGGAGCGAGAAATAGAAGGCGAGACCTCAGCCCGTCATTTTCACGGGAGCGAGAAATAGAAGGCGAGACCTCAGCCCGTCATTTTCACGGGAGCGAGAAGTAGAAGGCGAGACCTCAGCCCGTCATTTATAAAATAAAAATTAGTAATTATATTTTTTAAAAGTGTTTTAATTAAAAATCGGCTACTTCTGCTTCAATACATTTATTACAGCTGTTTAACAACGATTCGAATGCCCGTTCCAGCTCACATTGAGGGACTGCCTCCAAAGCTCGCGTCGAAGCTGCATATAGTCAATGTCTTCAAAGTACAAAAAAAGAAAGAAAAATAGTGAACAAATGAACTGAGGTTTGGATCAGCTTCAGCTGATAGTTACGGAGTTCCACGAATGTTCGATGACACAGATAGTG
This sequence comes from Octonoba sinensis, assembly GCA_038502835.1. Taxonomy (NCBI): domain Eukaryota; kingdom Metazoa; phylum Arthropoda; class Arachnida; order Araneae; family Uloboridae; genus Octonoba; species Octonoba sinensis. Next base: position 104,183,313 of record CM076606.1, on the reverse strand, counting down.
GCACTGCAAGCTTAGTTCCAGCTGTAGTCTTAAAAAATTTTTGACACACTCTGTACAAACATCTTCGACGCGAGCTTTGGAGGCAGTCCCACAATATGAGCTGGAACGGGCATTCGAATCGTTGTTATACCACTGTAACAACTGCATTGAAACCGAAGGAAGTTATTTTGAATAAAAATACATAACCAAATATAATTATCAGTTTTTTTTTTTTTTTTTTTTTTAAACCTAGTCTTAAAAATTCTTTGAAACACTGTATATACGTCCACACTGATGCTCTATTTATGATTATTTTTTCGGCCCTTCTGAGCATAATTGATTGTGACCACATTTTTAATAATATTTAAAAAGCATGTCCCTATTTATTATTAAAACACACACTCGCCTTACTTTCAAATTTGATCGTATTTCTGCTGACGCTAACAAATAAGGAACACATTAAATAGGTGGTGACTTATGCTTTATTTTCATTTTTCATACACTAGATGGCACCACAGTCTTGTAAACTAGAAACCAACTATGTTTCATCCTTTTCATCATCCGATGCTTTCATTTCATCCTAATTTTCCGCAGAATTTTGGTGAAAAGAAAACAATTCCGATTCAGAATGAAATATTTTCATAAGTGAAAGATTTTCAGTCTATTTAATTCTGCGGATCCCAACGGCTAGAGAAATGCACTAATTTAAAAACCGCGTATACAATAGATATTAAAAATATCGGCGATAAATGCGTATTACAAATGCATTCTATAATTACGTAGTTAAAAAAAAAAAAAAAAAAACAACTTCATTATTGCATGTAGTACGTGATTAGTGTAATAATGTTTCGTGCTTTTTAGCCTACTTTCCCGTCAAAATAAAAAAGAATAATAATAAATAAAATGTAAAAGAAGGCTTAATGTATCATGAAAATATCGTTAATAATAAAGAAAAGTCAAAATGAGGAAGTAATTAAATAAAAATTGGAAGAAAAAAAATTTGCAAGTAGGGTTTTGAGATGGGGAAAATGTGTGTCTGTCGGTCTGTCAGCCACCCTCCCCCCCCCCCCCCAAAAAAAAAAAAAAAAAAACTTTTGAGGGAGTTGTCCGATTCGAAAGATTTTTTGTTGCGTTCGGAGGATCTCAGCGAGGACACCACATTTCCATGTTTTACTTTTTTCATTTGAACAATTTTTCTCTAAATTTTGTAGTGTGCAAAAAATTTTAACATTAGCGCCTATGGGCAAAAGCAAACAAGTTTTATAAACTCTGGGGTCAAGATCTAAATCCAAGCTTATTGAGAAAAGATCTCGGTGTGCAATATTGGTTTGAACAGTTTTTGTTCATTTTTGAATAGCTCAAAAAGTAAAGAAAAAAAGGTGAAGTAATTAAATAGAGAATGAAAAATTTCAAAGTAGGGCTTAGAGTTAGGGAAACTGTGTGTCTGTCGGTCTGTCAGTCTATCTGTCTGACTCCCCCTCCCCCTAACAGCTCTTGAGGGAATTGTCCGATTCGAAAGTTGTTTTTTTTTTGCATCGAAAGATCTTGCCGAGGATATCTCATTTCCACATTTTACTTTTTCATTAGGACAATTTTTCAAATTTGAACGGTTCAAAATAAATTTAGCGGCTATTGGGAAATGTGAAGCAAATTAATACGCCCTGCACATAAGAGCCAAGTTCCTTTGACCAAACTCTATCGACATGGAATATTTTCCTATTTAAACAATTTTTGTTCAAATTTGAACGGTTCAAAATATCTTAAATTTAGGGAAATGTGAAGCAAATTAATACCCTTTGGACATAAGAGCCAAGTTCCTTTGACCAATCTCATTCGAAGGAGCTATCGGCATGGAATATTTTCCTATTTATACAATTTTTGTTCAAATTTGAACGGTTCAAAATATCTTAAATTTAGCTATACTATTGGGAAATGTGAAGCAAATTAATGCACTTTGGACATAAGATCCAAGTTCTTTTGACCAAACTTATTCGAAGGAGCTATCGACATGGAATATTTTCCTATTTAAACAATTTTTGTTCAAATTTGAACGGTTCAAAATATCTTAAATTTAGCTATACTATTGGGAAATGTGAAGCAAATTAATACACCCTGGACATAAGATCCAAGCTCCTTTGTCCAAACTCATTCGAAGGAGCTATCGACATGGAACATTTTCCTATTTAAACAATTTTTGTTCAAATTTGAGCAGTTCAAAAAACTGCAACATTACCACCCACGAGGAATTTCCTATAAAACCTGATCTAATTGGCGGATTTGCTTGGAACAAATTTTAGTGGAGGAAAGATCTTTATGACGTAGAACATGTACAGATTTGAGCATGTACCAAGTTCATTCAGAATTAAATGAGTCTATTTTCCAGTGAAATGTTTTGATCGGGATTTTTAAGAATATTTCTAAGTTCTGGAGCGCGCCCCAGGTGGGTTAATAGGTTGAGAATCGCTAATCTAACATAAACTTATATAACAAATTTTTTTTTGTGTAAACAGCCAGTTTTTCTGGAAGGGTGATAGGGTCCTGACATCTGTTTGAAGAATGTGTTCGATGGGGCCGTTCATAAATGACGTCACACTCCCCCCCCCCCTCCTTTGTCACATGTCACGCTATGTTGCATAATGCATGATGTCACACTTGTTACCCCCTCCCCTCGTCAAAATTTCACTAACCCCCCCTCCCCCCTCGAAGCGTGACATCATTTATGAATGATCCCTATTATCATCCTTTATAAGATCCAAAACATAATTAAACTGAGCGACGTTTAGCCTAAAGTAGCGATTCCCGATCTTTTTTCTTCGCGTACCACCAGTTTTCTTGCAAACTATTTGCGTACCACTGCGAATGTAACTTTATTATATAGGATAGAAAATACTAGGACAAATAGGCAATATAAATCACCCCATTTTTTATAGGTAATGCAGGGGTCCACAGAATTGTCTGTTGTTCTTTTAAGCCACCTTTCCATGTTTATTAATGTTTAATATATCAATTCGATATATAAAATTAAATCAAAATAAAATCACGTAAAAATACCAATTTGTGATCTATATTGATACCGAAATGATGAATCAGGCAAACCAAGGAATAAGCGCTTTTCAAACTTTGTATGTATGTTTCTTATGCCAGTCCATGACTTTTCTGCATTACCTGAAAAACAATTTATTTATAAAAAAAATCATTTTTGCACGCCTTGATTAGGTAAATAAATTTATTATTTCGTTTGTTCTTTTACGTTAGCGATAAAAAATTTTGCCATTGCAATATTATTTTCACACCCTCCCTTTCTGCAGTGCGCGAACCACTGGTTGGGAAGCACGAGAAAGCTTTTATTAGTCAATAAAATTTTTGGAAGCATTCGGGAACCTAAACAATAAAAAGCTACAACGACTTGCTGAGCGTCCCTCAAGCACATTGCGAGGATCTCTTGTTCGTGACTACACATGAGAAAAATGGAACAAAGTATTTTTATATTAGGTTTCTTTTTATATATATTAGCATAAACTGAGAATAGCACTGGTGGCGAAGAAAATGATAATGCCTGTGATGTTGTATTTATGCGAAATTAACTGAGGGAGGGGAAGTGAGGTTATGTACCAGGTTATGTACCTGCTTATGTACCTGATGTCCTTAGTGGACATCTTAGATCTCTCAATTTTTCTGAGACTGTGTTGAAGCATACTCTCAGTGTTCTTCTGAGCAGGTCTCTTCTGATAATGTTCCAACCTGCCTCGGGCTCTCCGACAGGATCTTGTTGATAATTCTCTTTTGGATTTTCTGTGGTTTGATGCCTTGGACCTGTAAAAATAAAAAACAAACGTAAAAGTGAGCACAAATACACAAAATATATTGCAAGACCAAAATATTGAAAGCTTAAAATACATTGCATCTTCAATATTTCCGCCAGTTTTTTTAATTTTTTTTATGATCAGCTTTAATTTTCGAAAAGTATTGCCATTATACAGAAGTTTGGTAAGACCTCATTTCGAGTATGCTCTCCTTACCTAAAGAAGGATATTACCTTGTTAGAAAGGGTTCAAAGGAGGGCTACTAGATTGGTAAGTGGTCTTTTAGACAGATTATGAGGGCAGGCTTAAAAGGCTCAATATATATAGTCTTCGGCGAAGAAGAGTTAGAGGGAACATGATTCAGTTGTTTAAATTCATTAAAATGGGAAATCTTGATGGGCTTCAGTTATTTGCTTTTAAACTTTTCAAACCTCAGGCTAATCTTGAAATTAGGAAACGTGACTACATCAATAGGGTTGTAGGCAGTTGGAATACTTTACCGGAGGCAACTGTTAGTTGCAGTGGGGTAAAAACGTTTAAGAAAGCTCTTGATGTTCATTGGGGACCGCTAAATTGACTAGGACCAGCCTAGCTGGGCCCTGAGCCTGTTGTTGGTCGTCACTTTTGTATTTGTATTTGTATTTGTATTTGGAGACACCTTTTTCCTTGCGGAAAAAATGTATTATTTTGATTAGTCTATGCTTCAATTAAGTGCTTAATGGTAATAAGATTTAGATGTCACACATGCCCAGTAATAAAATATTACATACTTGATTCGCTGCACAAGTAATAGACAACACTGGTAAACACATGTTTTTCCCGAGAATGAATTTCACTTTTCCTGAAGTACGTTTGCACGAGAAATTCATATCTGCTATCAAAATTTCTCTATCACGTATAGTTTTCGAGTGATGAGGAAGGAAATGTTCTATTTTTACGTTTTTCAGTGTTTCTCCGGTCATGCAGCATCGTTTTTATTGAGATAAAGTACACCAAAGATCTTGAATGTCAAAGGTTAAATCAGTGGTCATTTTATTTTGCTGGAAAAAACTAAGTGAAGTGCGGTAAACAGGCCCCGCTTGACCTCAAACCAACGCCGAACGGAAGTGGATATCAAATTACTGCAGTGGGTGTGGGTCTCGTAGAACTTTCGCGAGAATTGGGGGATAAAGGCAGATAAGCCAAAGATTGATTCTCTACTATTTTGTATCATAGAAGTCTCCGTTTGTGTGTAAAAATGCCCCTGAAAACATGGGAGCTGTATAAGCGATGAACATGGAGAATGGAGGACATTTTAATGGAAAAGAGATATCAAGGGAAGTGGAGTGCAACTATGTTAGCAGATTACTGCTGGACGTTGAAAAGGAAGGGACATTCCTAAGGCAAAGTGTGCCAGAACGTTTCAAAATCAAGCCTTTCAAGTCAAATAGAAAATTACTTGGTTTTTTTAGTGGAAATACTACTAATGTAAAAATTACAATGCCCTTATAAAAAACGGAGGGATCCCAAGATTTTACTGACTGATCGTAGAAGTATATTCCAAGCTAAATTCGAAAATGAAAACCGTTTTCCTTATCAGTTAAGCGTTTTACCTAAAGATACTGTAATAATTTAGGGTAAATGTTGTTAAAGTAAATTATTACAACACCAATGAAAACCAACAATGGTTTTCATTTTCGAATTCAGCGCGAAAAGAACTTCTGAGATCAGTTAACAGAGTCCTTGGGGCAGAATTTTTTTTTTTTTTTTTTTGTAGTCCAGTGTGATTTGTATTTATTTTAATTCATACTAGGATAATACAGTCAGGACTTTAAAGTTCAACGACGCAATGAAAGCTTTACTGTGATTGCTGCTTAGCGTCCCAAAGTTCGTGACGTTCCGCAAGGAATAAGGCATGAAGTTGTGCGGATGTTAATTGGAACAATTAACTTTTTTGTTGAAAAATAAAACAACGTCCCGCAGTGGACCAGTCGGTATAACCTCGGTTCCCGCAGAACACCAGAAGTGAAGCAACATTGACTGAGGTCAGTGGTTTGGGAACGTGTACGCCAACGTTTCTCAACCTTTCAGCATTCGTGGCCCAATTTTCTATCATAATTTTCATCGCGCCCCCGCCCCTTACCATAAAATGTATGCAACAATAATGTATATGCGTACTGATTCTGTTTTTGAGTTATTTATAACTAACTGCCAAAACAATTAATTTTAGTAATAAAATTAATTTTGTAATAATTCACTATTTGAATTTTGGGCAGGAGTAGAGGATGATCTTTCTGCACTAAAAAGAAGGGAATTTCGCCTTCTATTACCATTTTCAATATCCTCAACTCCGCATCCCTCGTATTGGGGTAATCTGTGAAACCGAAAAGGTATAGTCAGTATGGCCGTAGTTAGCATTGGGTACCTCTGGAGGTGCCACGCGCCTCAACCTAGGAACCTTCCCCTCAAACCACTTTTCTCCACCAAGCCGCTACCTGTTAGCCAAGGCCTTAGGATTGCTTACGCACGGGGCGAGGTAGTGGGGTCCACGAATTTTACATGCACGTATCCCCAAGTGTACATGGTGGGTCTTCAGCGGGTATCGAACGCGAGACCTTCCAGCTGGAAGTCCGACGCTCTGACCACTAGGCTACCATGGCCTCCCCTCTCCCCCTTCAAACCACTGGAAGGGAACTTGCAGTGTGCAGCTTCTCTTTCCTCCGTGTGGTTTTTTTTTTTTTTTTTTTTTTTTTATGTTCACCTCTCTCATACAGTAAACTCCAGATTATCCGCAGAATAGGGTGGCAAGGTAACCGCGGATAAACGAATTTCGCGGATAATTCGCAAAATGGGTAAAAACGATACTAGTGTATACAATAGCAAGAAAAATCGATAACGCACTTACATTTAAACTACGTCTAAAAACGATAACAGTATATGTAAAAAATGTATTTAAAAGCTAAAATGCAAAATTAATACACACACTCTCTGTCTCATATATTTAAACTAGTTTAATAACCACGATATAGTACAGTAGCTCCTCGATATATTGCGCTTGTCGGGGGACATAAAAAAAGCGCGATGTATCCAAATGCGCGATATAACCGAGGCCGTTTGAAGTAACTCAAAAAGTACAAGTAATTTGAGTGTCAACGTACAACATTTACTTTAATCTTACATCATGATAACTTTCTTAATAATAATAGCAAATAAAACTGAACTGTTTTATTTGCTATTATTATTAAGAATCTGTCTCTCTCATTCCAATGGGCGTTAGGATCAATACAAAAGGAAATGTAAAACGTTGCCGAAATTACGTACTTTGAAACAAACCCATCTAACAGATTGCTTCAAATAAACTTCTGTAAGTTCCAAAACTTTGCCAATGTACGACGTTTATGCTAAAATTTTAGTTTTTCAATGAAAAAGTTTTAAATTTCAGTAATTTCAACTTATATGTTGTATGCATGAGACAATTTCAGTGTTTAAGCTTAAATGGTAATACATGCTTATTATTAAAAAGTTAAACTAAGATAATACACTGTATGTGTATGCATCAATTTCTGAACCTCCGAGGAAGGGACCCCGCTATTTAAGGGACAAAATTTCCAGTCCTCTTACCGCCGTATTCACCGTCAACTCTAACCTCATGGTTTGGCGCGAAACCGGTCTCCAACCTGGAGTTACCGCGGATTTCCTATTCACCACCAACTTTGACTACGCGCAAACAGGTTCCCGAAACCATGCCAGGTCGAGTAACTCAACCAAGCACCAGAGCAAAGTTAAGGTTTGAGCGCATGCGCAGTACATGTAAACATTAGCAATGGCGGACTGGATGTTGCGAAAATTGGAATATGTTGAGATTTTAGAGCTTTCTTCGCTTTATACGATCTTGAATTTCTGAAGAGGCCTTACAAAAAATACAACTTTAGAGTTGGTTTAATTTTATTAACTAGTATTGTTCAATGATTTCTTTGTCACTTTTGTGTGTTTCCGATAATGTTTTTCTCTCGGGAGCTATTACTTCATTAAAGATTTTGAAACTTTATCATGATTCCTAATTGAACAGAAATACCAAACAATGGGGGGTAATATATCTTTAGTATTTTTATTTAATTATTTATTTTTCTCTCTCCTTGTTGTTTTTTGATATAATTTTATTCTACTTTAAAGTGTACATGTATATACTGAACATTTAACATGCATCCTGATTTTTTTTGCCAAGGTTACTTCTGGGCCTGCGAAGTTCATGTGGAATATTTTGATTTATGTATGTCGAATAAAATAAACTTGTTGACCTTTACCATGTGTTTTATGTCATTGACCAATTTACATTTGCTTGTATATTCTTTTCTTTTTTTTTTTTAAATTTAACAAAGTTTTTGAATATGTGAAAAGCTTCTTTAAAAAAAAAAAAGAGACATGTAATGAATCCATAATGCTAATGGCAGTTTTGTGTTTAAAGGTAAACTGCAAGGTTTTTGAAAAAGTCAAAATATTCGCCATATGTATTTGTATTAATGAATTCATATTTGCATTAGAAAAAGGGTTTTTGTTAACCCCAAATCACATAATTTTGAATTGCCGTTTCATGTAGTTGTAAGACTTAAACCAAATTTTTACTGTACTTTGCCAACGCGAAGTGATTGTAAGAATAAAATATTTACAATAGTTATAATTGAAATCAAATGCATTTTTTAAATACTCTCATGAATTTAATGAAAGGCCATAGCCAGATTTTTTTTTTTTGGGGGGGGGGGGAGGGGGGCTTTGAAACAGTTATGTTGAGGAAAGTTTCAGGGAGGAATATATGCTACATTGCAAAAATTTTCGGGGGGGGGGGGGGGGTCCGCGGGCATCCCTGGTTACAGCCTTGATTTAATGAAAGAATATTCAAATAAAAATTTAAAAGATACAATAATACACTACTGCTTGGTTCATAATGATACATTTCTATATTATATATATATCGTTTGTGAATGGTACATTTCTAATGTCAGAAAGAGATATATTACAATGATAAAATTAGTTATAATTTCCTATTCGTTAAATATATATATTTTTTCATTTTCCGAGAAAAATTTTATTGGACTCTTTACTTTTCCATATTTTTAAATTTTTTCCACGAGTGCTAGAAGTAATACCTTCTCAAACGGGCTAAAAACCACTCGTGTTTTATTCATCGCTATATCGCAGAGAACGGGAATTTTAAAAAACGGGAAACGAAATGTACACTGCGCGGCGAAAAAGCATGAAGAAAATCATGTGATAGTTTTGACCAATAACGGGCCTGCGTACGTTCCCATATGGCGTCGAGTTGACTAACTTCGTGGTTGGAAAACCCCAGGTTGATTTTTATCCGTGAATACCGATTTTTAACTTTGCAGCGCTGAGCCCCAACTCCGAGTTAACGGATCTCGTGGTTTCAAGCGTGGAGTTAGGTTGACGGTGAATATGGCGGTTAGTGTCCCTTATTGAGAGGTTTTACTGTGTTTTGTACCTGCAAATTTAAAAGGGATACAGTTTTATTCGTTCAGTAAATCATCGCTGAAAAAATATAAATTCTGAGCTCGTTAAGTTATAAACTGGCGGGTGGCACACCTGGGAGCGCCCGGCCAAGCATTGGTTAGGGGTGATCATGTACCTGATCACGTACTCCTTTAATTCCTAGTAGATCTGATGCAATGCATGAACCGCTTATTTTCATTATACGACTTAGAGCAAAATTTTCTACTACAACTAGAAGCAAAACGAATTGAATATTTATTGGAAAGCGCAGAAGAAAAAAAGTGGTAGTAGGTTGAACAAAATAGTCTGTTGTAACAATAAATGCATTAGTAATAAGTCATCGTTCCTTTTTTAGAGTTGCGGCACTGCTAAAAATCAGTACAATGCAGAATTTTCGAACTTTTGATAATAATTTGAAATACTTTACGTAATGAAACGATATTTCGAGTGCGGTTCCCCCGTCTAGATGTTCGAGGGTGCGTAGAATAAAAAAACGATGAATTAAAAATGCGAAATATAGCAAATACCGTGTGGACGGCTCTTAATGTCATCACAATTAAAAAATGATGAATTAAAAAAGCAAAATATAGCAAATACCGTGGACGGCGCTTACTGTGATTCCAATTTAAAAAACGATGAATTAAAAAAGCAAAATGTAGCAAATACCGTGGACGGTGCTTAATGTGATCACAATTAAAAAAGGATGAATTAAAAAAGCAAAATATAGCAGATACCGTTTACGGCGCTTAATGTGATCACATTTAAAAAAAGGTGAATTAAAAAAACAAAATATAGCAAATACTGTGGACGGCGCTTAGTGTGATTCCAATTTTAAAAAGGATGAATTAAAAAAGCAAAATATAGCAAATACCATGGATGGCGCCTAATGTGATCACAATTAAAAAATGATGAATTAAAAAAGCAAAATATAGCAAATTCCGTGGATGGCGCTTAATGTGATCACAATTATAAAACGATGAATTAAAAAAGCAAAATATAGCAAATACCGTGGACGGCGCTTAATGTGATCACAATTAAAAAACGATGAATTAAAAAAGCGAAATATAACAAATACCGTGGAAGATCAACAATTTCAAAGTGGCGAGTAACTTTTTTCGGTTTACCGGCCACTGGCCACCATCAAATTTTTTTAGTCTCAAGTTTTAGTTTCCCGGTGCGCTTTCAATATGACATGGCACAGTGCAGTAATTCGAAATCGTTCAAGAAGGTTCATGCTAGATGGTAACATTATTGTGCTAGATTGGCCGTAAAATCTACAGGCGATCGAAAACTTTTGGCATACTCTTAATCAAATGTGTTAACAAAATGGATTGAAAGACAGAAGAGCTTATGCTTAGGAACACTAAAAATGTGGCTTTATGATAAGATATCCCAGATACAAGTACACTTAACAGCATTCTAGATAGTTATTTGCAGGCGGTAAAATAAAATTAAAAAAAAAAAAAAACTTTCTGAAAATAAATTTCCGTTCAAGTTATTTCATTCTGGATTGCTTAAAATCGCTTATACAAGAACAACGAGAGTTTAAAGAGCTTTAAAATATTTCATAAAACATACAAAAAGCTATAATTAATTTTTAGTGAAAGAGTTCCCGAAAATTATTTATAATAAACTGTTTGAGTAAAGTATCACATTAACTATGGCAGCGGGCTTTCATATCAGAACCTAGTTATTCCATGACAGAAATCAAAGCCTTATTTTAATCGGGATATTTCACTCCTAACACCTTTCAGTGTCATATACATTCCCTTTTCATGTCTTTTCATCGATAACATTTAAACCCATATGGCTTCATTTCACCCCACTTAAAACCTTGTGTGGCTTCCAGTCCCTTTTGAAAACTTTGCTTCGAACTTATGCTCAGTTTTCCATTGAATAACAAACGAACTTTAATTCACTTTGTTCAGTCCTTTATAAGATCCAAATATTCTCGTTTATTTGTGCTTGTAATCAAAATTTTTTTGTTTTTCAGTCATTCGAGGTATTTCGTTCAATTACGTCTTCAGAGTTATTTGTATTCTCATAAAAACAACAGGCAGAAATTTAGTCACTGAAATAAATCATTTTAGACTCATGTTTTTAGTTCGAAACGACACAAGAGAAGGCTTAAAAGAAAAAGAAAGTACTTGCTTGGTATTAGAAGTACTTATTCATCCGTTAAATGTATTTAATTCTTCAAATACTAATGAAGGAAAATGAATGGAAATTTTTCCTCCAAAAGGAAGAGCAACTCGGCCCAAGAGAAGCAAATGGAAATCGTCTATACCACAATAAAATATTAATGCCCTTTTTGTGAAACAATAAAAGATTAATGCACTTTTTGTGAGATATTTATATTTTTATCGGAAGAACAAGCCTAAATTAAGTCATTGAAGTAAATCATTTGGGACCCATGTGTTAAGTTTGAAATGACAGAGGGAAAAAAGGTCAGAAGAAAAAGAAAATGCTTGTTTGGTATTAGAAGTACTTATTCATCCATTAAATGCATTTAATTCTTCAAATACTGATGATGGAACATGAATAGATATTTTTCCTCTAACGAAGAGCGTATCGGTTCAAGTGGAGCAAATTGCAATCGTCTATATCAGCGGTTCCCAAACTGTGGTACGCGCACCGCTAGTGGTACAGGAAAACCTCTCCAGATGGTACGTGTGCACGTGCAGGCAACAAAAAAGAAAAGATTAAAATATAAAAAATTTAAAATCAAAAAAAAAAAAAGTATCCAAAAATTGCATAAAGGGCGATACATCTATTTCTATGTATATGTCATGAGTTTCTTACATGAACTTTCGCCGTAGCAAATTTTGCTATTCGCTAACCAATACAAAAAGTAAATTACGTCAATTAACGTCAATAAATCGTTTAGTGACGTTACTCGTACCACAGGAGAGTTTCGCCAAATCGCTTATTGACGTTACGTGCACCACATAAATGTTTCGCCAAATCGTCTATTGACGTTACCCGTAGTTAAAGGGTTAAAAGATTGGAGAACAATATTTTTAGCCTAACAATACTAATTGCAGTGACAACGTATTCATTTTCCCACAGTTTGATTTTTCACTTAAAAATGCTACCTGTTCGCTAAAGTTCTTAACCAAATTTGGAATTTTGTGCATTAAAATTCCCTTGCTTCCCAAGTGGATTGCAGAAAACGGTGGATATGTAGCAAATGCTGTTCTGCAGTTTAGGAAGCGCCTTTACAATTTATAATGGTTTTTGTTTTTACTTTTCGTTAGCTCCAAATGTTGGCGAAAATTCATAACAAATTTTGCGCATTAAAGTTCTGTTTCCCAAGTTCCCAAAATTCTGCTTACGGTAGCAATTGATGCATGTTTATTTCTTTTCTTCTTTTTCAAAGGGGGCAGTCATTTCGATACACCCATTATTTGCATAGTCCAGTAAAACCTGTAAAATTGACCACCGTTGTAAGCTGACCACCTGTCTAAGTTGACCACTTTTTATAGGGAAACCTATCTAACTTGCCCACCTAAGTTGGCCACCTGTCTTTATTGACCACTTGTGTACCCCAAATTTGGGTGGCAGTATAATTTATTTGTAAGTTGACCACTTAATTTTTACTGTATTTATTTGTTTATCTGCAAAGATAAAAAAAAAAATAATTAATTTCTCCGGGATATTTTTTATGCTCTATTGTTGGACCAGTATTTTTCTAGATGGATGAAACATCAATATAAAGTCTTCCTAAACTTCTTTTTAAGTTAAAGATTTGGAAAAACGACAATGAGCACTCTTTTATTATTTTTAAATAAGTTTATTCTTTCCTCTCCTATCTGATGTAGCCATTTTGAAAAATTATGTATTTTTAGGAAATCTTTACTATCACTTAAGTAACTTACATCATTAATAAGATAATTATCCTTATTTCCAATAAGTACCTTATTTTAAAAGTTGTATAGGAAACATACTAAGTTATTTAGGTTAAATTTATGTAATGATATTTTAGATAATTGCGAAAAAAAAATAGCTAATTACTATTTTTTAAAGCAACATTAAAGCATGAAGCTATATTATAATTAGTTACAAATTAATACACGCATAGTGTAAGAAATGACACAAATTTTTTTAAATATCCATATATATTTATATATATATATATACTCGTATAATTGCATATCTATGAATGTGTATATACATATATATTAAGCAGTACTGCCGTTTCAAGATAAAGTTTTTCCCCTCCAGCACAAGCGGAAACACACTCCGATGCCCGCTTCTTAGTTTGCGGGCTCTTGCAGCGCCATCTAGTGAAGAGGATTGGAACTAAGCACAACCCTCAGTCAGCTGAATATTATAACTCATCACTTTTATATTATTTTATTTTACAAACGCCCTCCCCGTATTCAAATTTTAAAACTTTTTTCTCATGTGCTAACTTTTACATCTTTAAATCACGTACTTAGAATCTCCTAAATCATTAATAATACAATAGTTTAAAAACATATAAAAAAAACCGCCTTCAAGACGGATTTTACTGGAAAAAAAATCCGAGCTACCTTTCATATGATTGTGAGCTGCATTTAATTAATCGTAAAAATTTAATTCATACCTCATGCAACATCAATGACTCTTTAGTATTTACCTTTTATTTCTTACAATGATTTGCTGTAATACTTGGGATCCGCGAAAATGCTAGAAGAAAATGAATAAATCCGACGAAAAAAGAGGTCTTATCCAAAGCAAACTATAACAGATTTCCCATAATTCTCACTAGCAAAACTTATTTCTTAACTCATAAGCCTTTTGCCTTGTCTTCCCGAACTTAACAATTCCGACTAATTCGCTGGTAGTCAATGGAGCTGCCGGAAGTTTAACTGCTGCTTTGGACCAATCAGTTAAGGATGTGGGTCGCTGACGGATGTCTTACTGATCGCTCTTTTAAGAAATTGAATGTTTAGTCTTTCCGAAATGACTTAATTGGTTGCTATCTACTCCTCTCGTTTGCGATGCAAAGTGTTTAAGTTCGACGCCATGTATAATACCATCGTGCAAGCTACATTTTTTTATTGCGTTTAATCAATTATCACAACATTGATTATTAAAAATGCATTTTTACGGATCCCAACTGTTATCGATATGCATGCAGAAAACAAACGAATTGCATATACGTATGAACGTACAAATAGAAATAAAAGCCTAAGTCCTTTTCAATGAAGATAATTGCTTTTTTGAAACATAACATTAAAAAATCGAATTGTGCATGCTAGAAAACTGAAAGAGGAAGGAAAAATCTAATAAATAAATAAACAAATAAAGAAGGGTTTAAAGATTTTTAAAATCAAAAAATGAATAAAATTTTTCAAAAATAAAAAAAGAGAATATTGAAAATAAATAAATCCCAAAATAAGAAAAATTAATAAACAAAGAGTGAAATAAACCAATCTTGTGTAAATAAATAGTAGAAGGACAAAGGTGAAAAACTTGCTGTGAGTGTTCTTTTCGCAAACACACGTTCGTCAGCGTTTTTTCCTATCCCAATTGTTATAGCAAGGCCTTGGTAGAAAAATTGCACAGACGAGAACCAAAATATATAATAGAAAACGTGAATTAACAGAGAGTTACTCTGAGTTATTACTAACGGGAGAGAGCGAAAATAACAAATAATCACTATCATAATAAAATAAAAAAATGAACAGGTAAAAATTAAATTGATTTTTTTTTTACGAATTTCATTTTGGAATGCTCAGTACTTTTCCTTGTTTTCATACGAATACAGTGAAACCCCGCAAATCCTAACCTCAAAATATCCGAGATCCCGGGAAATCCGAACCAGTTTTTCTTAAAAAATTTAAGTTTGAAAAGCACCCTCAAAGAAGAGAAACCTATTTGTTTTCCCATAAAAAATTTACTATAACCTTATTTTATATAATTGTTGAAAAATTAACACTTATTTGAGTAAACTACCACATTAACTACGGCAGCAGGCTTTCATATCAGAACCTAGTTAACCCACGGCAGAAATCAATAGCCATATTTTAATCGGAATATTTCTCTCCTAACACTTTCAGGGTCATATATATTTTTTTTTCATGGATAACATTTAAACCCATAAATCTTCATTTCGACCCACTTAAAACCTTGTATGGCTTCCATTCCCTTTTGACAACTTTGATCCGAACATATGCTATTGCTCAATTCAATGCTGAATAAAACTTCAATTCGGTCTACACCGCTGGCTTTACAATTGAAGTACAGTTAGCATACCTAACTGAAAATTGTCTACATACTTATGTCATGCAAAACGGTAAAAGTTGGTAGTTGAAATTTTTTAGGTTGATCACTTGGAAAAAATAATGAAATAAGAATAATGAACTTTTGCCTTTTTGCATGACATAAGTATGTAGACAATTTTCAGTTAGGTACAGTTAGCATACCTAACTGAAAATTGTCTACATACTTATGTCATGCAAAACGGTAAAAGTTGGTAGTTGAAATTTTTTAGGTTGATCACTTGGAAAAAACAATGAAATAAGAATAATGAACTTTTGCCTTTTTGCATGACATAAGTATGTAGACAATTTTCAGTTAGGTACAGTTAGCATACCTAACTGAAAATTGTCTACATACTTATGTCATGCAAAACGGTAAAAGTTGGTAGTTGAAATTTTTTAGGTTGATCACTTGGAAAAAACAATGAAATAAGAATAATGAACTTTTGCCTTTTTGCATGACATAAGTATGTAGACAATTTTCAGTTAGGTATGCTAACTGTACTTCAATTGTAAAGCCAACGGTGTAGACCGAATTGAAGTTTTATTCACCATTAAACCCATAAAATATCACTAACGGGCGTATTCACCAGCCGAGTTAAACCTTCGAACTGTAGATCAAAGGCTTCTCAACCAATCAGAACGCTCAAATCGACGTTTTGACAGAGGTTCGCATCGGTTGGGGAATAAGGCTGTTAATCTTTCACTTGAAATCAGTTATCTTCAATTGTCGAAGTAACGAGGGTTTGTCTTTGTCTTATGGATAGTTTTCGGCTATTCCGAACAAATTGAAATCCGAACAGGCTACAGCCCCAATTGGTTCGGATTTGAGGGGTTTCACTGTAATAAATATTATTATTGGTATGTTTTTCGCTCGCGTAATTAAACAAATTGCTATAACGATTGGGAACCGTAGATAAGCGGAAGAAGCTCATTCGATGCATGTGCTTCGACCGTAAAACTCCACAATGCAATGGCGTACAGCAGAGTAACACTTAACATTATACAGACTGTTTAAAAAATTGTAGTAGTTTTATTTAAGTAAACGTTTTGATATTCATAATGTCAGTCGTCACATTAGCTGTGCTCTCGGTAAGTTAATTAAAATATGTAACGGCGTTTCATATATGTGTTTTATTTAAAAAACAAAACAAAACAAACTACCAGTATTTTTTCAAATTTAAAAGAAATAGTGCCTTAGTATCTGAGGGTTTTTTTTTTTTTTAATTTTACGCGAGTTGACGGTTGTTAACACGGAAATATTTTAAAAATTTTAAAGTAGGTATTTTAAAACCTGTTCTGACAGGAATTAACCAATAATTTGGTGACAGGCGCAGCCCCAACTTGTCCTATTAATTATTAATTGTGCATGCAACCTCCCCTCTGAATCGATCTTGGCGTTTGCCGTACTTGGAAAGTAGATCTTCAGCTAATTTAGGTTGCCGACCGCTGGTCTAGGAGCTCATTCTTTTGAATTGAAAAAGGGGTTCCTTGTAACTTCGAAACACGTGTCTGCAATTTTCGTGCGCAATTTTACATTGAGTTTTAATTACTACTTTGCAGCACAAAGGTTTACATTTTATTTCGTCTTGGACCAGGTCTAGCTCTAGTGGCATAACGGTATGTGCAACAGCAATAACATTGTCATTATTTACCACGTTCTACATCTAATGTAGTACACGAAAAAAAAAATGTTTTTGAAACAATTAAATATGACAGATGTAAAATATTTCTTACTTTCCTGTTTGAAAAAAATACATAGATTTCCGAAATTTATTTTCCATCCAAATTCTTTCGTATGCATGTATTGCATAAAATGGCTTATACGCAAGAACAGCGAGTGTTTAAAGAACTTTTAAGTATTTCATAAAACATAAAAAAGATATAATTAATTTTTAATGAAAGATTTCCGTAAGTTGTTTATGATTAATTGTTTGAGTGAACTACTACCTTAATTGCGCTAGCAGACTTTCATCCCAAAGCCAAATTATTCTTGACAGAAATCAAAACCTTAATTTTATCGGTATATTTCCCTCCTAACGCTTTCAGTGTCATATATATTACCTTTTCATGTCTTTTCATCTATAACATTTAAACCCATGTGGCTTCATTTCGCAGAACTTAACACCTTGTATCGCTTCCATTCCCTTTTGAAAACTTTGCTCCGAACTTATAAGCTAGTGTTCAATTGAATATTGAATAAAACTTTAATTCGGTCAACACCGCTGGCTTTACAATTAAATAACAAACAAACTTTAATTCAATTTGTTCAGCCCTTTATCAGATCCAAATATTTTCGTTTATTTACACTTGGAATCAATAATGTTCTCTTTTTTAATTATTCGAGGTATTTTGTTCGGTGTCGTGCCGGAAGCTCACAGGTCTAAAGCTCACAGTAGGAGAAACGTGGCTCTAGCTCACATAGACCAGCATCTCGTGTCCCAAGCTCACAAATAGTTTTCGTATCCAACTCTCTTGCCCCAACTGAACACAATGTTGCAAAAATTGCAGACATGTGTTTCGAGGTTACAGAGAACCCCTTTTTCAATGCAAAAGAGTGAGCTTCTAGATAAAAAAACATCCATCGGACGAAACCAAAAGAAGCGTCTAGAACAGTGGTCGGCAACCCGTCGATCTCTAGCCCATTTTCGGTCGATCGCGGGACAGTTTTGAAAAAAGTCAAATGACTTTTGGATCAGAAGGCGAACCTTTTTATTTTTTCAGAAAATGCTTATTAATTTGTCAGACCATTCGCTGGACCTAAAAAAAACTTGCCAACAATATGGAATGTCAGTCGTCACATTCGGGTGGGGGGGGGGGGGGGGAGACCCGAAGGAGGACGGAAACGAGGAAGATGGATTATTCTGCTAATTTTGAACTTAATTATAGATAAATGGGGATTTTTTAAATAAATTAAATAATAATTTTGTTGAGATTTATGATCAATTTTCTCTCGCGCTTTTACCCCAGGCTTGGGACTGGGCAGTGTCCTTTAAGACACAGGTGGTTTAAAAGGTACAAGCAGTTACTCCTTTGTCTGTCCCTCTTTTTTATGCTGCAGGCTGTTAACGTGCCATTGTCCTGTTTACCATTATTTAAATTATTTCATTTCCAGATTATTCCATCTTTTTGTGACGTAACTTAGGGAGGCCAAACACTTGTGCACGTTATTAGACCGTCTGTAGCCTTGCATAATGTTTTCAAATTTTTTTATCCAATTGTGCATAAACTTTTATTCTCTTTACTCCTGCGGTGCAATTTCTTGTGCTCTTAACTGGTTGGATACTTTTACCGAATGATCTTTCAAAGATTTTAGGAAGTGTATATTGGGGGTTTTTTTTTTTTTTTTGCCAATGATTCTATTTAATTGTAAATTCCACGATTTCATTGGATTTTTGGTCCTGTGTCGTTGTCCACAAACATAACATAATTGAAGGGGAACACTGGGAGTTGTCTATCGATTATTCTATAAATTAATCTATAAATCGTTTCAATTTGTCGTATTTGGAATATTTTCCATTATTTTGAAAAAGACTTCAGACTACTACTGTGAGCTTCAGACACGTGTGCCGGTATAGGCTCCTCCCAACTGTCAAGTTGATACGTCGGGGAAAAGGGTGATATATTTGTGAGCTTGGGACACGATGTATTGTTCTATGTGAGCTAGAGCCACGATTCCCCTACTGTGAGCTTCAAGCACGAGAGCTTCAGCCACGTACCCTTTTGTTCAATTCATCATCATAACTTATATTTGTTATGGGCGATCAGGCCCCGGAGGGGCCTTTTACCCAGGTTCCGTAGTAGAAAACATCGGAGGGTATACATCAGAACGTGGACTTCTTTGTCCCCGAAGGGCTTAGAGTGGAAAAAAATAGAAAATAAAAGATAAGCGGATGCTCAGAAGATGTAAAAGTTCATCATTTCAGTCCATTTTCGTAGCTTTGAATAGCTGCTTTCAAGATGGCTATGAGGTCTTGCTTCGGCCTGTAGAAGGAGGTTTTCTTCTTGATTTTTGGTGCTGCTCTGCGATTGGCTCCGCTGAGGGGGCGTCTCGGGCAGTCGTCGCTTGTTGCCGGGTGCGCCGCATGACAGTTGGCGCACTTCGGTGTTTCATCTTTGAACGTACATTCCTTGGAACGGTGTGGACGAGCGCAGTACTTGCACTTTTCACCTGCGTTGCAATCGTAGGAGTTGTGGCCCCACCTTTGGCACCTGTAACATTGGATGGGGCCTTTTCTCCTATGTAGCCGCTCCGCCCTTATTTGGAAGCCGGCGATGGTTACGAGTTCTTCAAAAATCTTGAGATTTTCATCGGAGTAGTCTAGTTGAATGCAAAAAATGGGCAGGGGCCCATTTTTCCCCTGGAACTGTTTAATCTTGGTGGCTTTCCGTCCTTGCTTGGAGAGTTCTGTGCCTAGTACTTCGACGCTGAAATTGACCGGGAGCCCTTTTAGTATTACCTTGAGGGGAGGGCGCTGGTCGAATCTCGGGGCGTAGTATTCCATTTTTTCCTCTTCAGCGTAGCGGATCACCGCAAGGTGGCCATCTTCGCTGGCGGGAAATACCTTTACTTCGTCCCTATGTAGCTGAACTTCATAGGGCTCGTCGTGCTTTTGCTTGATCAATTCAAGAGCCTTCCGGGGGTTTTCCTCACGAATAAGGATGACCGGCCGTCTGTTTCTCTTCTTCTTTTCAGGAGCAGGGGGGAGCGTCGAATTCTTCGCTTCCTTCAGGTCTGCGCGGAGCTTGACGTTCTCTTCTCTTAACTCTTCCAATTCCATCTGGAAATCGTAAGTCTTGATTTTGATGGAGGCCTGGGTAAGACAGCGGGCAAGGCTTCGGTAGATAAGGAAATCATTGGTGCTGACTGGGTTGCCTTCTCCTATGTAGTCGTAAAACCATGCCAGATGACTATCAATTATGGCCTCAAATTTCCTAAGTGCAGTGATGTCCTTCTCGTTTAAGATGGCTCCGTAGAGTTGGTTCCGATCTGGGAGGCTGGAACGGTTTATCTTCGCTTCGAAGTCGGAGGGGCTCGGAGCATTCCTTTTGGCTTTCTTCGAACCAGGCATGATCGTCTTGACGTTTTCACGCTCCTCAAATTCACCGCCAGTCGGTATTCAGACCGAGCTCCGCTCTTTTGTTCAATTACTTCTGAAAAGTTATTTATAGTTTCATACAAACAACAGGCACGAATTTAGTCATTGAAATAAATTATTTTTGACTCATGTTTTTGGTTAAAAATGACAGAAGAAAAGGCTCAAAAGAAAACGAAACTACTTGCTTGGTATTAGAAGAACTTATTTATCCATTAAATGCATTTAATCCTTCAAATACTAAGGAAGGAAAATTATTAGATGCTCTTCCTCTAACGAAGAACAAATCGGTCCAAGAGAAGCAAATGGAAATCGACTGTATTAAAATAAGAATATTAAAGCGCTTTTCGTAAAACTAATAAAAACCGTTTGAAATGCAATTTTTGGCTATGATATTACGTAAAAGTAAAGTTAGTTCAACAAGAAAGAACGCAAGTTAAAAAGGTACAAGAAGCTTAAAAACGCATAATTTGTTTTTTGAAAAACCCCTTGACTAGGAACTCTTTGACTATAAATTAACCACATATGAGGGAGTACGAAGCAAAAGGGATGTAAGTCCCCAAAGAACGATTCCGAGCAACACGCGTTCAAAGTTTGGATCTTCTAGGACCTTGAAAGTTTTTTTTCTAAATCACATTGGGGCGGAGCTACTGTTAGAGCTATTACTAACATCTCTTGCCACAATATAGAAGGGTGCTTTCCCTACTATGTGAACTAGTTATCTCAAAATTTTCAATTTTCTCACAGCCTTTCTAGGTGCCTCACATATACTTCTATCATTTATTAAATTTTTTTTTGGGTCAACGGCAATTTATTTGTTTATTATTGTTATTAATATTTGATATTTGAATGAATTTCTTTAAATTTGTGAGGAAAAATCAAGTTATTTTTCTTCGAGATCAGATCCACGTAAATTTATGCTTAGCTGATTTTAGAGAAAAATATATTTCATCAATCTTACAATACAGTACATTTTTTTTTTTTTTTTTTGAGGAAATAACTTCACATTGCATTTTATTTTGATGCATTGATTCATTAAATCAATTGAATCTATCAGCTCATGTGCAATTTAAATGTTTTTTTATTAAAATTTCAAAATTAGCTATTGTTTTTCAAAAATTAATGCTTACGCTAAACCATTAATACAACTATACAGATTTGACGACCAGCAACAGTCTCATGGCACAGCTAGGCTGGTCGTAATCAATTTAACAATCCCCAGTGAGGAGCATCAAGAGCCTTCTTAAAAGCTTTTACCCCCCTGTTCGGTGAACAAGTCCAACAGCCCACAACAGTGTTAAAGTAGTTGTTGTTGTTGTTTCTAATGCCACTTGGGTATACAAGCCCCCACTTCGCAGGGCGACCAGGAAATCAGGCAGTTAGGAGCGCCTTACTTTTATATATGAGCACCAGAATGGTGGAAGTACGACTTGGCTCAATATGTATTTGGATGACACCAGATGCACCACGACAAATACGCCACCTTCCTTTTTTGAGCTAAGAGTGAAGGGAAGGGAAATTCTCCACTTTCCGGTACAGTTCAACCACGGACTTTTGATAGTTGAACGCTTCTGCGCATGGCAGAAAAGTGCGAATCCATTCGAGTTTTAGGGAACTTTGCTCTGCCGCGTTTATTGAGTACGCGAATCAGAATGTTTACTTCACTGCTTTTTGAAAGCAACTAAATTTAAAAACTGACATATAGCATCTGCTCGGAAGACACAACTAAAAAGGAGCTTGGAAAGACACAGGAAAAAGGAGCTTCGGAAGACATAACTAAAAAGAAGCTCCGTCTAGAACTATACGAGACTACTTTCCCGTATACACCCAACTTCAAATTTATAATCTAGCTACCTCTCTCTCTGTCTCTTTCTCGTTTAGCTTAAGTTCTTAATTGTTTCAAAATTTACTTTTCTCAACGGCTAATACATTTTCATTCACTCATTCATTTACTCATTCACTCATTTACTTATTTTTTCATTCATTCACTCATTTGTTCATTTATTATTTCAATTGTTCCTTTAATCATTCATTAATTCAAAAATAATCTTGAAAATCCCGATCAAAAAATTTCATAGGAAAATAGGCTCTTTAGTTTGTGATGAACTTTCTATCTATACAATGTTCTACGGCTTATCATCTTTCCGATAGAGTTTGTTCATAGCATTTGCATAGGGGGGGGGGGGGGGCGGATCGGAGAGCTGGTAACCTTTTGGGAGACTGTATCTTCGTTAAAGGAACTAATCAGTGCTTCAGG
This sequence comes from Octonoba sinensis, assembly GCA_038502835.1. NCBI lineage: Eukaryota > Metazoa > Arthropoda > Arachnida > Araneae > Uloboridae > Octonoba > Octonoba sinensis. The sequence continues at coordinate 104,160,443 of CM076606.1, read as the reverse complement.
GAACATTCCCGCATTATTTTCAATATCGGAGCTATTTGTTATTTGGGGGCTACAATCAATTTTTTGGTAAACTAAATTAGTATAGTTGTTCCAATTTGTAGTGAGGATTTTTTTCTCTTTTTTGGGGAGCTGGTAATTTAGATTGTACGTTAGGATAACTGGGTTATGATCTGAGGAGAGTTTTCTAAAAAAAAAAAAAAAAACTGGCCAAAGCAAATCGCGGGGCTAGCGTACGAATTACGAGTTGAATTTTTCTTGAACAAATTGGACGAATTAACGAGTTGTACGAATAGAAATGAGGGCGAGTGGCGGGGTTCCATTGTATTCCAATAAGAGGCGTGCGCAGAGTTTTATTTATAGGTTTGATGATTTGCTGCTGGGGATTTAAAGCCTGCCCGCCTAAGAGGGGTGCCCGTCAGGAGGAGTCTTACGGTATGTTACTAGAGAGACGTGAGAAAGCTTTTATTCGTCAACGCATTTCTTGAAAGTATTCGGGAACCATAGCTGTAGCGTACAATGACTTGCTACGAGTCCCTCAAGTGACAATCGCGAGGGACTCTTGGTCAGGACAGGAACTGTATGACATCTTCCAGGACCCAAACGCTAATGTTTCTTATCTGTATATATCATGAACAAATTAAGAATAATACTGGTGGATAAGAGAATAGCGTCTGTAGTGTTGCATTCATGAAAAATTACCTATAAAAATTAAAATTGAGCTTAAATTTCAGCTCAAAAAAATTACAGACGCGTGTTTCGAAGTTACAAAGAACCACATTTTCAGTGCAAACGAGATGATGAAACCAAAAGAAACGTCTAGAAGTTCATTCTTCTGAATTGAAAAAGGGGTTCCTTGTAACCTCGAAACACGCGTCTGCAATTTTTGCAAATTTTGTGCTCACCTTCATTTTTAATTTTTAATTTGTAGCACAAAGGTTTACATTTTATTTCGTCTTGGGCCAGGTCTCGCTGTAGTAGCATAAGGGTAAGTGCAACAACAATAAGTGCTGAAATTTACCACGTTCTTCATCACATGTAGCACAGGAGTAAAAAAAAATTTATAAAATATTTGAACATCACAGGTGAGAAAAATTTCTTACTTTCCTGTTTAAAAAAAAAATCTCCAAAAAATGTTTCAAGTTACACGGTTTTATTAAAAAAAAAAAAATTTAATGCAGTAATAGTGGTCGAAAACCACGTAACAAACTTCCGTGACAACTTTCAAGGTCTAAAAATTAGGCAAACTTGCTTTTATACCTACTAGAAACATTGTGCAAAATTTTATCAAAAATGGAGATGGTCGAGTGAGGATGATTTTTAAAAATGGCCCAGTTGACATGGAATGGCCCTAGGAGAATAAATTTTAAAAATACGGCTTCAAGACGGATTTTACTGGGAAAAAGCGAGCTACTTTTCATATAATTGCATTTAATTAATTTAAAAAACTGAATTCGTTCTTCAAACAACGTCAATGACTGTATTATTTTTTCCCATGCTTTGCTATAACGGTTGGGATCCGCGAAAATTCCAGAGAAAGATGAAAATTTGAGGCAAAACCAAGTGGCTTATCGTACGCAAACTATGACAGAATTCGCATGGTTCTCACGAGCAAAACTTATTATTTTGCTAACAAACATTTTGCCCGCTCTTCCCAAAACTTGCAATTCCAACTAATTGCATTGTGGGAAATGAACTCTTGGAACTTTACCTGCTGCTTTCGAAGAATCGGATAAGGATGTAGTGTGCCGACGTATGTCCTTTAGAGTATCATCGTGCAATTTACATTTCTTGTAGCATTTGATCGTGCATCACTCAAGTGACTGTTACATATTTATTTTCACGGATCCCAACTGTTATAGATATGCTTGAAGAAAACAAACGAAATGCATATATGTGAGAACAGAAAAATTGTAATACCACAGAAAAGGGATTTATCAAAGTCATTTTCAAGGAAGATAATTTGTTTTCCGAGGCATAACGGGGAAAATGTCGAGTTGCTCATCTTAGAAGACCAAAGGAGGAAAGAAAAAAAAAAAAAAGCAGATATATAAACAAATAAAAAAATGTTTAAAAATGACAAATATTCTCAAAATAAGAAAACTAAATAAACAAAAAATGAAATAAACCAACCTTGAAATAAATAAGTGTAGGACAAACGTGGAAATCTTAACTTCTACTATGAATCTTAATTTCGTAGACGCACTTTAATCAACATTTTTTTTTTTAAATTCTAATTGTTGCAGCAAGGCATTGGTAGTAAAGTTAATTCCACACAGGCGAGAACTTAATAACAAATAAAAACAAGTATAATAAAATGAATAAATGAACAGCATATTTAGTCTATTTAAATTGCTTTTTTTACTAATCTCATTTCTTATTTCTTGTTACTTTTCCTTGTTTTTGTGACAATAATAATTACTTATTATTTCTGGGGTGAGTAATTCGCTTTTTCTCAAACAAATTATGTGCGGACAAGCTCATTCATGTGTGTAGTGTTTGTACCCTAATACTCCATGGTGCAACGGCGCACAGCAATAACTGTTGACATTAATCAGGCAGTTTAAAAAATGGTAGCATTGTTTTTTTAAAGAAAAGGTTTTGACAGAATCATAAATCCGAAACTTCCTATATTAAAAATTATTTTAAAAACTTGATGTGTGAAAATTACCAAAACGTACCCTTGATTTATAAATACCCTCGAAAATACCCGGACATTTTAAAAATACCCGAATTTCGGGTAATTTCTAGCACACTGGCCAACCTGCTTGTACAACGCTTCTAAATAAGCACAGCAGACAAAACATGTCATCCTTTCTAGCTGAAGCCTTCGCTTCTTGCTTGATTGTGATTGGCCAAGCAATTCGTCTGTGACGGACAAAATCAAATACATTGAATACCGACCGACAACAGACATTCCTCTTCGGTAACTATTATGGCAATGGGGTGACGCCAAGTTTTTTCCGTCGATTTTCGTCCGTCCGCGATGGGAATTCTGTAGTATAGTGGCTGTAGTCACTGTGTCTGGCCCCTGGTCGACACCATCGAGATTGGACAAGGACTCTGGAGGAATTAGTCATGCCGAGCAGACCGTCCCTCACTGGCCGAAATGATTACCTGGCAAAGAAACGTCAGACTGATTAATCGTTTTTATCCATGTTATAGAGTTAGTTCCTTGCAAAATTTAACATAATAGGACTTAAAAGTTATTTTCCTGAGTGGCTGTAGCCAGGGTGCCTAGCTCTGCGGGTGATACAAATGCTTTTCGGATTTTTCTTTCTGCTTTGATGCATCAAGTGTTTGTTGCCGTTAATTAGAACAAATGTTTTTTAATTGTTAAACTTATAACAATACTGAAACTTTAATACCCTCCAAATACCCGCGGATGAACGTACGGCCCCATTTTCGGATAATCACCCGCGCAATGGAAAGACTGGTACTGAGAAGTCCCTCACGCGACTTTCGCGAAGGGCTTGTGATCGTGACATTCGACTTTGAAATGGAGATTTAGAGTACTTTAGATACTCATCATCACTTATATTTGTTGATGGGCCGTTGGCCCTGGGAGGGGCCTTTACCTATATGTTTCTTTCTGTATATAATAAGCACAAAATGAGAATAGCACTGGTGGTTAGAAGAATAATAACGCCTGTAGTGTTCCATTTATGGAAAATTAACTGAGGGGGGGGGGGGGGGGAATCATACCTCTAAATTTTTCTGAGTGTCTTGAAACATACACCAAGTGTTCTTCTGAGCAGGCCTCTTCTGATAATATTCTAGCCTGCCTCGGGCCGGTAGGATCTTGTTGATAATCTTTGACGGTTTTGGATTTTCTTTGGTTTGATGTCATGGACCTGTAAAAATTAAAAATAAACATAAATATGAGCACACATTTTGCAAAAATTGCAGACACGTGTTTCGACGTTACGAGGAACCCCTTTTTCAATACGAAAGAGTGAGCTTCTATATTAACGGCTCCCAATCTTTTTTTCTTCCCGTACCACCATTTTTTCTTGCAATCCATTTGCGTACCACTGCCAATATAACTTTATTATATAGAATAGAATACAGGTAGATTATATAAAAATACTACGACGACTAGGTGATATAAATAAGTAACGCCATTTTTTATAGTTATTAAGGCAGAGAAAAGCGTTGCTTACAGTAAAGCAATATATATGTATATATATATATATATATTAAAATACATAAAATATATTTTTAATAAGTATTTCCAAACACATTAGAAATACGTCTTTAAGAACAAAATTCATTAAAAAAGAAAAAACGAATTTAATGAGAAGGTTGCTGCTGCATGGCAGTACGAGCGAGGGGATATTTGATTTAGTAGCTGTTAGTTTTAATCTCAAATTTTAATTTGCTTCTACACTTATTTTGCCTGCACGAGTACCACTAGGAGAGGCTTCGCGTGCCACTACTAGTACGTGTACCACAGTTTGGGAACCTCTGTTCTAGATTAAAAAAAAAACATCCTACTGAAGACAAAAGAGATGACGAAACCAAAAGAGTCGGATAGAAGCTCATTCTTTTGAATTGAAAAAAAAGGGGTTCCTCGAAACACGAAGCGCGTGTCTGCAGTTTTTGTGCTCAATTTCACGTTGATTTTTAATTGCTACTTTATAGCACAAAAGTTTACATTTTATTTCGTCTTGGACCAGATCTAGATCTAATGGCATAAGGGTATGTGCAACAAAAATAACAATGTATTTACCACGTTCTACATCTAATGTAGTACAAGAGAAAAAATGTTTTTAAAATATTTAAAAATCACACATATGAAATATTTCTCACTTTCCTGATTAAAAAAAAATCCATAGCTTTCTGAAAATAAATTTCCATCCAAATTATTCCATTAAGGATTGCTTAAAAGAGCTTATATGCAGGAATAACGAGTGTTTAAAGAACTTTTAAGTATTTCATAAAACATCTTTTAAAAAAGCTATAATTAATTTAAATGAAAGATTTTCCGTAAATTATTTACAATTAATTGTTTGAGTAAACTAGCACCTTAACTAGGATAACAGACTTTCATGCCAAACCCTAGTTAGTGACAGAAATCAAAACCTCATTGTAATCGGGATATTTCTCTCCTAACACTTTCAGTGCATATATATTGCCTTTTCATGTCTTTCCATCGACAACATTAAACCCATGTGGCTTCACGTAGCAGAACTTAACACCTTGTGTGGCTTCCATTCCGTTTTGAAAACTTTGCTTCGAACATATGCTCAGTTCTCAATTCAATGGCGAATAAAACTTTAATTCGGTCTACACCGATGGCTTTACAATTGAATAACAAACAAATTTTAATTCACTTTGTTCAGTCTTTTATAAGATCCAAATATTCTCGTTTATTTGTACTTGTAATCAATAATTTTATGTTTTTCAGTCATTCGAGGTATTTTGTTCAATTACGTCTTCGGAGTTATTTGTATTTTTATAAAAACTACAGGCACAAATTTAGTCACTTAAATGAATCATTTTAGACTCAGGTTTTAAGTTCGGAATGACAGAAAAAAAAGGGTCAAAAGAAAAAGAGAGCACTTGCTTGGTAGTGGAAGTACTTATTCATCTATTAAATGTATTCATTTCTTCAAATACTAATGAAAGAAAATCAATGGATAACTTACCTCTAACGAGAGCAAATCGGTCCAAGACAAGCAAATGGAAATCATCTATACTACAATAAAAAAAGTAAGCACTTTTCGAGAAACTAATTAAAACCGTTTTCTATGCAGTTTTTGGTTATGAAATTAAGTAAAATCTTTCGACATCCCAGAGCCTTATTCAGCTAATTTGGATCAAAGTGCGTTATGAAAGGAAAGAAAAAATTATCAATGCTGTATCACAGTTACAGTTATACTAACTAAGTTAGCAAGTTAGTTAGCTAATTAGTTAGTTAATTCAGTTAGTTCGTTAGGTTAGATAGTTTAGTCAGTTTGTTAGTTTAGTTAGTTTGTTAGTTCGTTAGGTTAGTTGGTTAGGTTAGTTAGTTTAGTTAGTTGATTAGTTTAGATAGGTTAGTTGATTAGGTTGGTTAGTTAGTTCGGTCAATTAGTTACTTAATTAGGTTAGTTAGTTAGTTCGGTTAATTAATTAGCTAATTAGGTTAGTTAATTAGTTAGTTAGACAAGTCGTTTAGTTAGTTAGAATAGTAGTTTAGTTAGTTAGACAAGTAGTTTAGTTAGTTAGACGAGTACTTTAGTTAATTAGACAAGTGTTTTAGTTAGTTAGACAATTAGTTCAGTTAGTTAGACAAGTAGTTCAGTTAGTTAGACAAGTAGTTTAGTTAGTTAGGTTAGTTAGTTGATGAATGGGTGAGTGAGTCAGTCAGTCAGTCTGTCAGTCGGTCTATCTGTCTGTATGTTTGTTTGTTGGTTAGTTTTACTGTAATCTGTTATATAAAGCCATTCATGACTACGCAAGTGTGCCACTTCATTTTGATATTTGATCATCATCACAACTTAGACTTTCTGGTGGGCCATCACGCCCCAGAGGGGCCTTTTGCTCAGTTGATATTTGATTGTTGCTTTTACATTTTATAACAGCTAAATTTAAGACTTTTCAGCTGGTTGTCGAAGAAAAATATCGGCCAACTTTCCTGGTAAAAAAATCCATCTATGATTACGATTTAGGCGATACCTTATAGATATATGTGTCGGTGTGATTGTGGAGTAGACAACAAACATCTTAACAGGTGTCTGAAATTCTTGATACTATTCATTCAAAAGGTCATTTTGATTTTCTGTGCTGAATACTAATAAAAGTATTCTTTGGCGTGAGCTAGATGTAAATAAATGCTTGCCCGCATGGGATTCACACATGAAAAGAGACAGGATTTCAAGTTAGCTTGTAGAAAAATTAGGGAAGTGTGGCATTCATAACATTATACTTTGACTTATAACGAAGAGGAAAACTGAGTGTATTTACTGCACTACACCATTCTGTTCGTCATAGTCATTTTTCTAAGTAGATCAATAAAGAGTTTTGTTTTAGATAAATACATACAAGTGCAATATTTTCTTTACAGGTAGTTTCCGTATATGATGTATAAATAGATCTTTCGAAAGAAAATTTTGCGAATTCGCTAAAAATTTTTAATAGGTTTGTAATTTCAGGGAACAATCGGTATTGTCCCAATGTGCGATCTACTTTTTGTGACTTTTTGGTTGTTAGGTGGTGTGACCAAAATTGCAGCTTTATTCAAATACTTTCAATAATAATTCAATATTTTTTTGATTAAAGTTCACAAGATTGCTAACTTAAGTGCACCGTATTAGCGCAATTAACATAAACGTTGCAAAAGTTCTTTTTTTTTCTTTCGAAATAAGGCATCTATATCTGCTTTTGTTACATTTAATTTCGAAACTAACATTTTTGAAGACGAATAACGTAATTTTTCTAAATAAAATACCTACTAACTATTGTAAATCTGCACAACTCTTTAAACCAGCGGTTCCCATTTTTTTTTCGCGTACCACCAATTTTCTTGCTAACCCTTTTGCGTACCACTGATATGTAGCGTTATTATATAGAATAGAAGATCAATAGAGTATAGATAGATTCTTTTGCCTGCACGCGCACCACCTAGAGATGCTTCGCGTACCACTAGTGGTACGCGTACCAGAGTTTGGGAACCGCTGCTTCAAACAAGTGACGTTATGCAAACGAGTTCCCTTTAAATCGCTGGAAAGATAGCGGTTAAGGGAAGTCGATATAAAACATGTAATAAAAGAGCGACTAAACATGATATTTTTCGGGCTAATAGGCAAGGCCGAACTTGATCCAGTTAGTTAACTGTTACGTTAATTAACTGGATCAAGTTCAGCCTTGTAATAGGCAATGGTCGAACCAAGATATTTCTGGCTGACGTTTCGTCTGACGTGTTTCAGGCTTCTTCAGAGTGAGAATGAAGTCAAAGTAGAATTCTGGTTTTAGAACATGTGATGCTTGATATACAGGGTGTCCCAAAACGACCGCATAAACTCTGCACAGCTAGATTCCTCTGGGAGTGCATAAAAACTGCCCAAAGAAGCGTTCCTGTACGATCCATAGTTTACGAGAAAAATCCGAAAAACAAAGTGTGACGTCACTGCCGGTGCAAGAAAAAACACTGTATTGGACATATCAACAGCAGTATTTCCATATATGTCCAGGCGATAATGTTTAAAGCGGCAAACGTCACCGGCAGTGACGTCACGCTTGGTTTTTCGTATTTTTCTCGCAACCTATGGATCGGACACGAACGCTTCTTTGGGCAGTTTTTATGTACTCCCAACGAGGAATCTAGCTGAGCAGAGTTTATGCGGTGGTTTTGAAACACCCTGTATAAGAATCAGACCTCTGCTTCGACTTCATTCTCACTCTGAAGAAGCCTGAAACTTGTCAGACCGAAGTATCTTGGCTGGACCAAAGCCCGTTAGCCTGAAAAATAGTATGTTCGGTATGGACACCGGCCGTGAAAACCTAAGTTCCTATAAAAGAGCAACTGTTAAAAAAAAAAAAAAGCAACGATCAGGAGAAAACCATGAAATCTCCTATCAGGCAACTCGACAAAATTCATTCACTTTAAAAGAAAGTATACTATTGTATTTTTTTGAATAACAGGGCTATAATGTCATTCTCATTTGTAATACGAAGGATTCCGCCTTATACCGAGTGGAAACAATGTGAAAATTAGGTATAACCTTCCTATAGAACCTCAAAGAAGCTACTCTGAAACCCGAATGACATTTAAGCAGCAACAAACAAATTAATTTTCTGTTAATATACGGCAAAAGAAAGATTTTTGTATCGGAAGTTTACCTTATATTAAAAATATACTTTGCGCATAAGTGTTCCGAAAATGACTGACAAATAGATACCATTAGAAAAAACATTTTAAAGACGTGAAAAGCGATAAAGATGCAGTTTTTTACTTGGAAAACAAGGCAATTTTAAGAAAAAAAAATTCAAAATTAGTCAACTACTTTGTCAATAGATGACGCTGCTGAACACCCCAAAACGTATAAATAGCGTGAAGTCTTTTAAAGTTTGGAGAACAATTATTTTCAGCATATCCACTAGTTGCAGTCACAGCGTGGTGCACGCTGACAACTTGTTCATTTTCACACAGTTTAAGTTTTCATCCAAAAATGCTATCTGCTCAGAAATGTTCTTAATCAAATTTTGAATTTTGTGCATTTAAATTCCCTTGTCTGCTTGCTTCTCAAGTGCAATGCAGAGAACGGTGGATGTGTATAAAATGCTGTTCTACAGTTGCCAACTTAACGGTTTTCGTTTTTTTCTTTTCATATGTTGGCGAAAATTCATAACGAAATTTGAGATTTTGGGCATTAAAATTCTGTTGTTCTCTCTGGCGTTCCTCGTATTTCGAAACAAAACTAGCAAAATTTTACACTTTATCTAGTACATTTTCATATTTCTTACTCGTTCTTCGCGTTTGCAAGGAAAAAGTGGGAAATGGTAGGAGAAAAATACGTTCTATAATTAAAAAAAAAAAAAAAACAATAAATATCTTTCGGTAGCAATTTGTGATCCAAATTGGTACCGAAATGATAATTTTGGTGGTGAACCAAATTAGAAATTAGTCAAAAGAAGAAAAAGTGCATTTCAAATTTTGTATGTATGCCTCCTATGACAGTCCACTACTTATCTGCATTATCTGGAAATCAATCCATTTTTTTTAAGTGGCACTACCTAATACGTATGTTAATTCATTATTTCTTTTTCCTTTACGTTAGCGATAAAAAGTAATTGTAATATTATTTTCCCGAACGCCCTTTCTGCACCGCGTGAGCCCCTGACCGCGCGATCCCCAACCACCGGTTGGGGAACGCTACTCAAAAATATATAATACAGGACAGCGGTTCCCAATCTTTTTTTTTGACGGGTACCACCATTTTTCTTGCGAACCATTTTGCGTACCACTGCTATATAACTTCACTTTTATAGAATACTCAATTTTATAGAATAGAAAGTCAATAGATTATAGGTAGATTTTTTTTTGCCTGTACACGTACCACAGTTTGGGAACCGCTGATATAGAACTGTTACTGACAAAAATTTTCAACTTAACCAGTTGATCAGCCTACAATGGTGACCAACTTAACAGGTTGTACGTATCAGTGAATGTCATTAAGAGAAATATGTGGGTTCTGTCTATGTATTGACGATCACGCGTTTCAAGCTCTCTCGTTTTGAACGCTTGAAGCTTGTGACTTTCTGGATTGGCAAGTGCAGGGAGGCCTTAAAGTTTAAAAAATATTAATTTTTCGATTTTGACATAATTAGCGTTGTTTAAAAACCTGGTAGTTACGAATTTTTGCAATTTACGGTTTTTACCTTATGAATAAAAATTATCGTGTTATTTCCAAGAATCTTTTTATATGATTTCAGTTCTCAGTCGCTTGAGCACAATTTCTGAATCGTGCAGTGCAAGCGGTGTTGTCGTTTGGAAATAAAGTTTTTACCCTCCAATAAAAGCAGGAATGCCCTCCATACCCCCCACCTATTTTCCGCTTCGTATTGCAGCTTCATCTGGTGAAGAAGAACGGAACTAATCAAAAGGCTTATTTACCTTTGAGCAATTTCGTATCGAATAAGTCTCTCGAATGTTTTTTTTTTTTCTGTCGAGTGATTGTCTAAATGTCTATGTGTGTAAGAGGGCAACAAAGGCGGATGCAGTTTCTGATTTAAGAGGAAGTCATTGCTAAAATATGAGGGCACAATTTTTGGAGACGGTGCCTGCTGGGAGAAAAACAGATGAATAAATTAACGTATATAGAAAATGTATTAAAAAATAATTTCACGTTAAGAAAGCTCCCTGTCGCATTGAAAAAGGGATTCCAAGCAATCCCGAAATTTATGTCTGCATTTTAATAATTATTTGTGCTTTCTTAACGTGAAATTATTTTTTAATACAGTTTACTTGCTCAATGTTAAATTATTATAGTATATAGCAAGGGTTTTTTCAAAAGCAATGCAGTTATTTTTATTAGACCTGTTTATTTGATTCGCGCCCAGGGTTCGAAATTATGATTTAAAGGTTAGGCGTCATTGTCACCAGCATTTTTGTTTCAGTTGCCAAAAATGCTTTGCTAGGCGTCATTTTAAAATTATTCAAATTGGTTGGACAGAGATAACAACGGGTAATTATGAAGACAGACAGTTGTGCAATTTCAAAAAAATATCACAAAACTTTACAATCTTACTGAGAAAATTGATAAGTAAGAGAAAAATGTTCAAAAATCAATTTCTATTAGCAACATTTAAGAAAGTTCGTAATTTTACTGAAGTTTATGAATCAATATAAACGTTTATTTAAAATAAAATATGAGTTAATTGACTCAACTATTTTTCCAAGCGCTATTTACAATCCAGTGTTGCTTTCTTTATTTGTAAGTAAAAATTACCAACATTTAATTTGAAGGTCAAGAAGGATGTCAATTCATAGACATCGTAAAAACTCAAAATACAGAAAATTAGATAAAATATGTAGATAAAATACAACTATAAAGTTATGCTAGATTTTAAAACTGAATAAAAGATGATGAGTTGGTGCGAATTGTGGTTGTTAAACTAAAAGTCTTTTTGAATGGTTAGGGGTCAAAAGTGACGACTGGATGTGAAATGACGGTCGTCAAACGGAAATTTTTAGTTGCAAAATACGACTAACGACCGCTAATTTCGAACCCTGTTCGCGCCTCCCGTTTTTTTTATATTCGCATAATTGCGCTATATCTGGGTGGTTATTTAAATCTTTACATTGAAAAGATGGAATTGAAGTGCTAGGGAAAGGGGGTTTCGAGGGGGCTCTCTGAGAGTAATTTTCGAAATTAAACTCCTCAAGATACATCATTAACCCCTTCCCTCCGCTCCAGTGAAAATGACGGGCTGAGGTTTCGCTCTCTATTTCTCGCTCCCGTGAAAATTTCTAAGTAAAAACAAATCAAAAATTTTACAAATGAATATTTTGTTTTGTTCATAGACATATTTTTATATAATTTTCAGGGATAAAAAAAATAGGCACTTTTATGATCGTTTTCTTGAAAATTAACCGACCATTAAGGATTTAAGCTATAACTGGTGACATTAGGGGAACAGGTACGTAGAATGTCTGCGGAAGTTTTCGAAATTTTGACGCTAAAAGCGCAGTTTTGCGTTGCATGTTGCAGGTGTTAGGAAAAAAGTTGGATCCAGGGTTCTCCCAGGATCGTCACTTTTGGCTCTTTTTCCTATGGAAAAAAGGATGGAGGGTCATAAAAATTTTTAAAATCAAAATTGGAAATTGAGACTATTTTTAATCTTCTTAATGGAAAAGAAAAAGCATTTCCCGCGGAAATACTTCGAAATTGAAATTCTGAAAATTCAATTTTAGGTTTGGTGCTATTACTGTTAGGGGGGAGGTTATGAGGGAGAGTGGCATCACTTTGAAATTGAAGAACTTGAGTCGTAGCTTTCAAAACTACGTCTCTATGTTGGCGTTAGGGGAGAGGGGGCACAGGTCTGGAATTTTTTAGAAAGTTAAGTGATAAATTCGCAGTTTAATGTTTTATTTATAGAAATGTTTCGGAAAGCTGAGATTTGGGATTACCTCCGGAAATATGCGTTATTTTACTATATTTTTGTTAATGTGAATGGGTGTGGGAGGGTTAGGGATCTCTCCCGGAAACTGCAAAAAACGGAATTTTAGGTTGTTTTTGGTTACGTTTGGGAAAGGGGGAAGAGAAGGTTGGGGGGAGAGTTTCCGCCAAAATGTTTCGAAATTGAAGTTTTAAAAACGCATTTCTAGGCTACTGTTAGTGTGTCATCGGGGAGAACAGCATAAGAGGTGGGGGTTCGGTTCTTCTTCCACTGAAAAGTCCTTCAAATTGACATTCTAATATCGGGGTTTTATTTGAAAATGTTAGTGCAAGGGGCGGGGTTTGGGGGGAGTCGGTGGCTATTTTACTGAGTAGGAGAAAAGCAGGTAATTCTTAACTGCCAACTGGATGAGTGCGTTACCAAACCGAGTTCACTTCCCCAGCTCCTAAGCAGCGACTACCTCTTGAATACGTTACCACTGGGCCTCCGACTCGGGGCCCAGTGGTAACGTGGTGAGCTTTATTAGCTTTCCTTATCAGGACTGGCATTTTGAATTTTTCCAGCAGTGGCAAGGGGTATATTCTCCTTTTTATTACATATAAAAACATGCACTCATAAAAATACATTATATTCTCAACGACAAAGAAATTCAATTACCCATTCCTGACCTTCCTAAATGACCGGAATGCACCCTGAACTCGAGGTGAGCACTCGAGAAGTAAATCACTCGATAACTCGAAATAATCGCTCGATAAGTAAATCGCCGAAGAACTCGAGATATTCACGAATCGAATGCGCAAATGTAGTCCGACGAAGTAAAGAAGCAAGATGGTGTTTCCTCCGATGATAAAATAATGCTTTTTGCTTTAAACAAACTAGAGAAATAAAAATAAGAAAAGGAACAACGTTATTAGGTTCGTTCCAAGGGATCATAAATGGATCTCACGAAATTCCAGCCCTAGTACTGCATTAAGATAGAGCGTTTCTAAAAATTAGTAGAAGAGAAAACGGTTTTTTTTATGCTTGCGACGTACTATTTTAATAAATATATATTTGCACTAAGAAGGCTAGAGCTTATTTAGAAAAAACAAAGAAACAAAAGCAGAACTGGCTTTAAAATGGATCAAAAGAAAGAAATCAAACTCAGTTTCGTATTTGTTACTTGCGATAAACAGTTACATACAAATTCATTCTTTAAAGACAAATTAATACTACTTTTAAACCTAATTTCGAAGTCGGCGTAAAAACGATCAATAAAATCTTCAGGATTATACTCATGGGCGCAATGAAGAGGAGCTTGAAAATGTGACTTACCTACTCAACCACTGAAATGAACTTTTACGGCATATTACCAATCCTAGTATGGTAATATGTATACACATATCTTATACTAGGATTGGTAATAGGTCTTAAAACCAAGGGTTGTGACCACTCCTGGAGGAAATCTGTATCGTCTTATGATTAGTGTTCGGTAACTACTCGTCAAAAAGTATTTAACTACCAACTACTAACTAGTGTAAACAAAACTAGTTGCAACTAGTAGTTAACTACTTTTTTCTGAGACTAGTTGTTACTTGTAGTTAACTGTTCTCCAAAAGTAGTTAACAACTAGTTAACTACTTTTAAGTATAATTCATTTGAATTTCCATTTTTAAGCTTGTTCTTAAATATTTAATCCTAATAATTCGACTCAATGTTATTTTTTAATCATTAAAACAATTTTAAAGAAATTCCTGTAAAACATTCAAAGATTGAATTTTTCCAAATAACACTGAACAATTAATATATAAATAGAGTAGGAATCAAGACAAAACCTTTACCTCTAAATTTGAATTTTTATTTTAATGTATGTATTTGTTTAATAAAGTTAATAATTTATGTTTTTAAGAAATAGCAATTTTTAAAATTTTTCATCTTCCTAATTTGCGTAAATGCTGCACTAACTACTATGATTTTTTATGAGTACTTTTACATTATATAAAACATAATGTAAAACTATACATTCGTGTCATCAGCTAAAAAATTAAATACTTTAATGTTTAAAAAATAGATTATAAAACATTTTTTTTTTTTCGAAAGTAGTTGGAATTTTGAAAGTAGTTGGAAGAAAAGTTGTTTAACTTACAGTTAACTAGTTCAAAACAAAAGTAGTTACAACTAGCAGTTAACTACTACCGAACACTATCTTGTGATTGATAATAAATCTAAACCCTGATGCAAACCTAGTAATTGCATTCAAATAATATTACTAACTACTATTGGTTGAAGGTCCAATCATTTGTAATTTTGCATGTAATATATTAACCTAAATTGTATTTATGACAAATTTCTGAATTAAATACTGAGAAAAATGAAAATAATTATTGTTTTTGATTATAAGTGAAGCAGATGCTAAACTTTTTCTTAAAAAAAAAATACTTTGCTTACTTCATACACTTAACCGGACTACACCTATATTTATATATATGTATTATCACTTATACATAATATATATTTCAATTATTCATTAATGACGCATTTATAAAGAACTCCGCATGGTTGTAAATATTCAGTGATACATGCAATGGCAAAGTAAAAATAATGCGTCACTTTTGAATAAAAACGACGTTTTACAATGTTTATTTACTAATAAAAATAATAATTTTTCTGTGTGCATGTAAATAATAATGTGTGTATGTAAATGAAAAGCTTAAATCTTATATTATCCAATACAAAATTGTTTCATAAAGACAATTTACAAATGACCCATTTTATAGTTCAATAGCACACAACTTCGTCGATTTTTCTTTAATAAAAAGAAAGGAAATTATATTTTCATTTTTTGAAAAGTACATGAATATCATAAATGAAATTCAATATGAAATAGGTATAAAACTTTCATAAATTATCGTTAAAGAATATTTTGAATGAAATAACTTTGAACTTTTTGTACAAAGAAATAAAAAGAAATAAGAAAGAGAAACATTTTACTACGTATGAAATGGTAGTTTTTTTTTTTTTAATATTGCAGCAATACACTTCTGTATCTCTTCGTTATATTTCGTTATGCAACACAAGGAGCGTAACTAAAATTTTATGCTTGCGATTGATCCTGTTCGTATGTATATTACTTTACTAGGATTAGTAAAATTGCTTCAAACGAAATAAACTCCCAAGATTTTTTTCTGAGAGAGGGAGATTGTCCCGCAACCCCCGATTGCGTACCTGTACTGCACACGCATGAGCTGAACTCGGTCTCAGCTAGTATGATTGGGTGTGAAACTTCTGGAAACCCTCAGTTAGAACTAAATTACTATCCTAATACAGTAAAGTACATACATACAAGGACTCTTATGAACCTATCGGAGAAATTCTAGTTGAGCTAATGCTCATGAAATTTGAAAGCAGATGCTCAAATTATAAACATTTTAAATCAGTCAATAAATAGAATCACGCTTTTGAAATGCAATTCAAGCATTTATTTGGAGTTTGTTTGTTTCTTACAGACCATTTCAGGTTTCATAAATATTGGAGTTTGTTTGTTTCTTACAGACCATTTCAGGTTTCATAAATATTGGAGTTTATTTGCTATTCTCAAGGATGTGCCTCAAACTCTCGTCTAATATGGCAGATAGAACAAGACAGTACAACAGATTTATTACTATTCAAATCAGGAAATACACCTAGGGGAAAGTCGGAATCGAACCGACGCCTCTTTACTGCGCGCAGGTAGTTATCGGAACCAGTCGATTAGACCGCTCAGCCACTGAGGCCCCTCATTTGAAGTCGTAGTTGAATAATAAAGATAAACTAAAAATATCCTCTTCCTTATAGTTTCTCTGATTGGCGATCCGATGTTTTTTACCATCCATCGCACAAGAACCCATTCTGTTTGCTTACGTTTATCTTATTTAAGTCACGCTGCACTAGAACCCTGGATGCAACCTCATTGTTTATGACACTACCTGTAGGCAAAGCTGAGAACAAGAGTAGATACGCAGATTTAGGGGTTTACGAAGCGAAGACACTGCTGTCGCCCGACACGTTCTTAAAATATTCTGCCTACGCCAAGATTAAACAGCCTTTCCATTCGGTCGCAATAACACCATCACTGCTTGAACATTAATAAATAATATCTACTAAATGTACTACTACAGAATCAAGTTTTCCTTATTTGAATTTCAGTCCACATAATACTAAGCTTAATGGCTTTATATAATAATTTTGCAGCAGTTACGTCCTCCTTTTTATTGCCACGTTCTTTTATGTAACAAATGTCATGAATTGAGGATTAACTTTAACCGTTTGTTTTCCCAAGCTATCCTTTTGAATTGAACTTTCCTGATATGTCAACAAATAATAAGCTGTGGTACTCGACCGTAGCTTTCCTTAAAGTTTAGTGTTGTCCTTAGGTGATTAAATCTTATCATGTCGAAGATATTAGTAGAGTTTTTTTATGATGTGATTTCACCTTATTCATTTTTGGCTTTCGAGGTATTTTATATCTTCTTTAACTTATAGCGTAGTATTTCTTTTATAGTTAGTGTAGAATTGTTATGGTCGTTCCTAAACTTTTTTATCTATGCAGGTTTTACATCGTTATAAGCCAGTATGGAATTTAGACTTAAAACTGAAACCTGTTCTTTTAGGCGGCATTATGAAAAGCTCAGGTAATTATTCAGAACGTTAAAGGTTTTTAATATTTTCTTAAAAATTTTACTTGTATATATATGTTGACATTTATAGTTCTTATCACATCCAATGACGATCATCTGAGGAATAGGCGTACATTGATCGTTGGGTTGAGTTTTAGATCATTAAAAAAAAGAGATTAAACTACATATTCTTCAGGTTTGTTACTTTCATGAAGCGACGTTTCTTTTAAATTTCACAAACATTGAAAAAGTATTTGGTGGCTCAAAACGAAACCTTTATTTATTTGCGTAATTAAGGGTAGGAAATTACTAGTTTATTTTGAAAAGAATAGTTCTGAATTTACAATTAACATTTTTAAAATCAGAGCAACTGTTTATCACTTGCTGTTGGGGTAGTACTTATTGGTTAAAGACCCTATAACTTGAGCACGATTTTCCAAATTGTCACCAACAAAAATTTATCAGTTTTGGTCACTTTGTGTTGGAAATAAATACATATACATTAAAATTCAGAAATTTATTTCTCTTTGCCTTAGGATGACAAGCTCTTTAATCAACAATTACCACTGATAAAATCAGAACGATACAAGCCTGGTTACGATCAAATCAGGGTTACCAAGATGGTGTACTCGTCTCCAACAGGGTGGGCTCTCTTAGGATCCAGCCAGTACCACTTTTGATGTTTGTCATTTATTTAGATACCTAATGATAGGGGAGCTGTGGAGGAGTCGCATCAACAGAGTTTTAGACTTGAGACTAGGCTTAGAACCAGAGTTCGTTAATTCAAAATATTCAAATCGAGTGATTTCTTTTTTAAAATCATCAATTTAAATCATTTTTGAAATTTTTTCTTAAAAATTAATTTTAGCCTCAGAAAGTGTTGTTCTAACCATAAAATGTGTTGCATTTACAACCTATATCTCAAGCAAAACTTCAAAAGTCCCGCTGTGTGGGTATAGCTACATATTTAATGTTAGGGCTAATTATTATTATTTCTTCAATTTTGCAGTATTTCTCTTACTCTTCAGACATCTTAATCTCAAAGCATAATTCATTGAACCATTCATATTGCAATTCATAGCAATCAAGATTTACTTTATATGTATACACCACATATGTAATTTAAAAAATAGTATTCTAGATCTACTTAATGAATACCACGCAATAGATAATTCAGGATAGTGTTTAAAACAAAATCTTTTAGAATTTAGAATATGTATCCTTAAAGATGTTTTATTCTTTACAAAACGTTACTGGGAGGCAAGGAGAAGAATGTGGAAATGACTTTTTTATTTTTGTTTTGTTCTTTCTGTTTTAGTTCCTTGTTCTGTTTCTGTCAAACCCATGTGCCATTGGAAAAAAAAAAGATGTTTCATAGTAGCGTAAGGTTTTTTTCTCTTGTGAAATATTTTTTCATCTTAGAAATTTTCAGTAAAGGTATTTGATTAAGGCAAAAAGTGTTAGTTTTTAGCTATGGAATGAGCATATAATTTTATTAAATGGGTAAGTTAAAAAATAAGTTATTTCATGTATAAAATAGAAAAAATATTAAGTTGCACACAGTGTAAAATTAAGTGCACACAATTATTTAATTCTTTTCAGCTTTCAGCAGCATTCAGGTTCAAAAATGAGTGACAATTATTCCTGATAAGGTTGAATTTCATTTGAATCATGCATTGGTATTTGTTCATCTTTATTAACATGAAACAATATCTACTGCAGTGAAAATAGCTTAAAATGTATAATGTTTAACATGTTATATTATTTTTATAAAGGTAACATAACATATTTCCAAAGTCTTTAAAGTCTGTTTAAAAAAATCAAATCTGAATTTAAAAGAAGCTGATTTAAATTTTTTAAATCCATTTTTTTTTTAATTAAAAAGAATTAAAAATAGCTAACCTTGCTCAGGGTTGGAGTTCAAGAAAAAGGCAAAAGTGCCCTCCTGTCTTGAGATGCTAGGAGTAAAATTTAGTATCAAATAATTTGAAATGCTAAAAGTAATATACTACTTAGTTATCAGACATCTCTCCTTTTTGTGCATCTTGAATAGGCTAATTTCCCCAATAATTCTAGCAGTTGGATGTATACCGTGTTAGTAGAGCCTTCACTGTGTTTGGGACATTATGTAGAGCCCGTAACCTGCATATATATCTTTGTATTTTCTATATACAGTAGAACCTCCATAAATGGACCACCTTAGGGACTACAACTAAGTGGTCAACATACAGAGCAGGGTTCAAAATTAGCGGCCGTTAGTCGTATTTTACAATTAAAATTCCCTTTTGACGACCGCTATATCACACCCAGTCATCGTTTTTGACGCCTAACCTTCCATAAAACTTTTAGTTTGACAACCACAATATTTTACCTAGTCGTCATTTCCTATTGATTAATTTTTGAAATCGAGCATAACTTTATACAGTTGTATTTTGATATACATATTTCATGTAATCTTCTGTATTTTGAGTTTTTACATCTATGAAGACTCTCGTAACTTCTTGACTTTTAAATTTTTGAATCGTGAATTTTTATTTGGGGGGGGGGGGGGGGGGGCAAATGAAGTTTTGTAAGTAACACTAAATTGTAAATAGCACTTGAAAAAACAGTTAAGGCAATTAACTCAAATTTCATTTTATAAGACACTGATTAAAATAGACATTTAAATTGATTCATAAACTTAAGTAAAATTACCAACTTCTCCAAAATTTCTAGTAGAAATTGAGTCTTGGTCCTTTTTCTCATACTTATCAGTAATTTTCTCATCAGTAGTTTTTTTCACAACTGTCTTTATAGTTATCAGTTGTTACCTCTGCTCAAGCAATTTGAATTATTTTAAAATTACGCCTTGCAAAACATTTTGGCAACTAAAACAAAACTGCTAGGTGCCACTGACACCTAACTTTTGCATCCTAATTTCGAACACTGATACAGAGGTGGTCAACTTAGAGAAGTTTTTAAAAAAATTTTAACTTTTTTACTATTTTTTGAGGAAAAATTTAGCTTTTACTCATTTTTATTTTTACTGAAGGTTCAGCACATTTTTACAATTTTTCAAGGAATGATTCAGTTTTTGTTTGAGTCCTTATATTGTTCATTAGGTAAATGTGAAAAGCACTTTCACAGTTCTGCAGCAAAATCTTTAAGTTGCTCAAAAGCGAGAAAAAAGAACGGAATGTGCGAGCGATACACATTGTTTTCCAATTCTACGCACATCTCCCACCACCCTGAATTTTTTCCAGATTTCAGAAATTACAGACAATGTATGCAGACTAAGAAATGAAAACATTCAAAGGTCTAGAATATCATTTCTCCTTAACAAAAGGCTGGCAACAATCTCTGGAATTTTGCTCTCGATACTGGAAGTGAACAATGAATTTAGCACCACAAGAGTGAATGACTAATCAAGAAATTTTCTGTAAACCAGATGAAAAACAAACTGGGGAAAAAGCAAATTCAAGAAAACATCGGTGGTCAAGTTGCAGAGAGTAAATTATACATATTTATTTCAAATGATCTACTAAAAAGTGGTCAACATACAACTTATAGAGGTGGTCAACATGGAGAGGGAAATCTCCATTGAAAATGCATTGTGACCATTCAAACTATAAAATTTCGGTCAACATAGAGAGGTGGTCAATGTAGGGAGGTGGTCAACTTTAGAGGTTTTACTGTATTAAAAGCAAATCAAAAAACGTTTTGCTGTAAAGGGATACAGTAGAGCCTCGATTAGCCATGGCAAAGTGGTCCAAAGGTACCTCGGATAATCGAAGACTTGGATAACACAGACTCTGTCCAAATCGAGAAGGAAACGTGGGTAAACAGGTGAAATGAAAGAAACTGTCGTCAATGATGTGGAAAAAGGCATTTGTTGTACATATTTTGAAATGATGTTTCTTCCACACCAAAATCAGAAGCCCCTTTTTTAATTGTCTGTCCTTTATTGAGTCTATTGATGGCTTGTAATTTAGTCTCCAAAGACACAAAAGTTTGTTTGCGTTTGCGACTAAACCCATACAGTACAGTACAAACGAAGATAAACAAACCGTAATAAAAGTCTTGACTAGTGAAATGAAAAAGCAACTGACGTCAGTCATTGGTTGACTGATGTCGGTGATTGACGGCTCTATGGGCAAGGGTGCCTCGGTTAACCCGGAACTCGGTTAGACACAGAGCTTGGATAACCGCGGCTCGACTGTATGTCTTCACACATTTTTTCTAACTTATAGAAAATGCAAAGGTACAGTCTCTAGACAGAGTCTCAAATACAGTAAAATGTCCTATTAAGGAGCATTATGGTCAAAGTACAAGAGCTTTTCAGGAGTAGAAATTGCCATTTGTGTTGGACTCCTAAATCAACTAGTTCTAAACTAATTGAAGAATTTTAGAATTTGCTTGAAGAAAAGACTACTTGTTTCCTATCTCTCATGCTAAAAGAAAAATTGTTTTGCTTCTTGTGTAAAGTGAAAGCTGAAATTTTCTGCCCCTACTGTTACTGTACGTACAGTATTTTATTAATGAGGGGTAAAAGCATTAACTTGATGCCTTTTCCTTTCCTTTTCTTTCCAGTTGAGGCTTTTTTTTTTTTTTGTTATTGTCTTTAATGGTATATATCAACTTTGATTCTACAAGACTTCCATCAGCGAAGGTGATGGCTCAACATTCTGATTTAATAATAAAATTTATCTTTGATTATTCTTCCAGGTAATTCCCCTCCTGCTGTAGTGCCAAATAAAGGGGCTTACATGGCCACAGATCTTAAAAGATTGCAAAAATATTTCCAAGTACCTCTCTTTCTTCCTGAAGTAAGTTTACTGTTTGCTTCATATTCATGACCAAAGGAAATTTATGTGTGATAAAGCATTTAAATAGCTGATTTTTATATCCGAAAATTAGCTATTGCAACTTCTCTAGATGCCAATTTTTTTGGGTAATCGGTGTCAGTATTTCATAGTGTATATATGTAATATATATGTATGTGAGCAAAAGAGAGTTAAAGTAATGAAAAAATATTTCAACTCACATTTTGGGACTTAAATCTGAAAATTTGCATCATGTGTTAGGTAACTTATGTGTTCTACTTTTTTTAATGTATGCCTTTGCTCTGTTTCGCAGAATTTGATGGATTTAATAATGAAAGGTGGCTCCTTAAATGCTCAAAGATTCATCACAGCTGTTGATTTGCAGAAACATGAATACCTGGAACCTATATCAAGAGAGATATGGTTACGACTGTACGAGACGGTAAAGTTTCCCTCATTTTAATAAAGGTCATTTATTGGATTATTTCACTGAACTAAATTTATGAAATGTAAAAAGCTGTGTACTCTGGATATCGCAAAGTCGAAGAGACACAGGGAAAAAACACAGAGTTGACAAGTACAGGTGAAAACTGGGAAATTCTGCTAGTAGCCAGTAACTGATAGACTCGGTTTTTTAGTGGCCACTTTTTATAGTAGCCACTTTTTAAAATTGCTAATAAGAATTGAAAACTAACTCTGAAATCCTTTAGAAAAAAAATAACATATAGAAATAAAACAAGATATATGCAGATTTGAACTTGCACTTGCTGAAATGTTTTCAAATTTTTAAAATGATTTAAATATGTACAGGATGCTGAAAGATTGTAACATGAAATGCGGCATGAAATTTACAGCGAAGCACCTGTTCAATATTGGCATGTTTCCCAGGAAGAAATGTTTACAGTAGAATGTGCTAAAAAGTGACAGTGCAGGAGCGGCAATCGATAACACATTTTATAATCTCCTATTTTACTACTTTAATAGCCATGTGGCGACCGCTAATTTTCACCTATATTTAAACGAGGTCATAACCAAAACATGCATACAAAAACACAATATATAGCACTAGCTGATTCCCCGTAGAACATCTGCGGGCTATTAACCATTTTAAAAAATGCTTTAAAAGTTAAAGGCTTAAGAAAAATCGCTGGATGCAAACAACCTAAGGTGTTGCCATTCCCAAGAATCGGAAATTAAAAGTTGAGTTATGAATGAAAATACTTTTTAACAAATAGAAATAAATTTGTTAGAATAGAAATAAAAAAAGTCCGTAAGTTACGATAATAAAATCAAATATTTTATTATTTTTCTATGCTAATCATTAAACAAATTTTTATATATCGTTTTACCATAGTTTTTTTAACATGATATCAGTATCCTATCGCAAAATTTAATCGTAACTGATCCACGTTAAGTGAAATATATATATGGATAATATTCTACAAATTAAACATGTGATGGATGAGAATAAGCATAAATATGTAACAATAGTTCACTGTAACAGTTGACAGTGTTTTCTTTTCTTTGGAATTACTGTTTTTGAAACAACTGGTGATTCATCGCCACATTTTAGGACTTCACTAGTGTTTTTGTCTAACTTCAATGTGCCGTTAATTCTGAGCCATTACATGTAAGCAACGAACATATGACTATTGACTGGCAAGATTCCTACTGTGCACAGCCACAGGCTCCCTCTATTTCACTCATACGATGAGGAACCTGTTTTTCTCCCTTTGTTTGCCATTCAAGCGAACAGATGGGCTTATCGGAATCATTTCTTACCTCTCAATAGAAATTATGAAAGGTGTGAGAGACTCTTGGAGACATACCTTGGTGTGCTTCAACATAGCGAACTGCGATTTTTCTGGCAAGATTCATTTTTAAAAATATTCCACATAACAACGTTTTGAGTGAACACTCTTCAACATAAGAATTGAAATTAGCATTAGATGAATCTGTAATATCAAGGGGGAAAATAATTTTTTAACATACCTAGGTTTTCGAGATTTTAAAGTGCGTGATATCAAGAGCATGCTGTATTGCTAATAATAATAATAATAGTCACCTTGGCATAAAGCAGTACTGTATTCAGGGAACTTAAATACTTTTTGTAAAAAGCTAATGCTTTTTTTCAGGCATTTGTTATGTCTTATATTATGAATTTAATACTTGTCCTAAGTATTTCTTTCTATTATCCTTTTTAAAATTAATTTGGGTCTGATGAAAGCAATGTTTTATGATGGAGAGTTTTGTAAATGCTTGAATTTTAACAAAATCTCTTTAAATTTTTAGTTTATGTTTGGTATTTTTATAATTTATTTACGGTATTTATCTGTACTAAGAGAAAAATCTTCAGCAAAAGTGCTTTGTTTTGTGAAATTTAAAACATACTTTGACCATGATATGTCGCATAAGTTAATATTCACTTGTTCATTTTTGCGTTCCTCAAAAAAAATAAAAAGAAAGAAAGAAAAAAATGAAGGAATTGGATTTAATTTAATTTTTCATAAAAGCATCATGCAGAAATAAAATTTATTCATTTAGTTAATGTTAAAAATCTACATGAAATATTTGTACATTTTTGTCTGATGACCACTATCCCACTAATCTTTTACCGATTTTAGTGCACTTTTTATTAAGAATGTTACCATAAGAGCTTTACCACAATAAGTACTTGCTTATTATTATTATTATTATTTGAATGTATTTACATAGTTACATTGAATAGTGGAAAGAAAAAAAAAAAAGAGAAAAAGGAAGAAAAAAAAAGCTTCAACAAAATTTATCCTTTAACAACACCTGTTCAAATATTCAAAAAAGTGTTTTATGCAGAAGTGGCATAGGATTGTTTCCCATGTTAAATGTTGAAAGATAAGTTGCATAAGCATTTGTTGCAAAAGTTTAAAGTTTTTTTCCCTGACTGGGAATCTATAAGAAATCTAAAAATGAAGTTTTTGCATCAAAATTTAAATTACAAGGTGTTTAAATATATTCTTCATTATTTGTTAAATAATGAATATACCCTCAATTGGGGTGACTTTGCCATACCCAAGCTGAATTTGCCCACTTTTCAGATGTTAAGTTTGTGTCGTTTCTCAAGCTTGGCAACTTCACAACTAGCAAATGGTTGCTAGTTGTATTGAATGAAAGATTTATCCCTTATGTTTGTTACTAGGTTAGTTTTGTCAGAAAAGGTACAAACTAACATTTGAAAAGTGGGCAAATTTACCCTGAATGAGGCGAAGTCACCCCTGTTGATGGTATTTGCAATGTTATTGTGAGCATTTAAAATTTAGTGAAATTTCCATAAATTATATTCCGAAACTTCATGAAAAAATGCAAGAAGGAATCTGTTTCGTACTAAAATAATCATTTTAGGCAAACAAAAATGGGAAATAGATAAATGAACCAAAGATTGTCGTCACATGTACGATAAAACACATGTTGGCATATAGGACAATAGATTCCTTCTGTTCTCCAGGTGTCTTGTCTACAGGTCAAGAAAATCACGAATTTGAAATTCGGGCACCAAGGTAAAAAAAAAATTACAAATAGATCATGAAAATTTTCCATCCAAAGGGACTGCACCCCCCCCCCCCCCCCCCCAGGATAGCAGCATCTTACATCCGGTAACCGACCAATGTCCAGAATCTGATCACGCCACTGCACGAAATATCCAGTTCTCATGCATGTCAAATGTTATTTTTGAAATTTACCACTGTCTTTATATTCTGGGCCTACTTATAGGGGACATTTTTGGGGAACATTTTTGTAGTCCTTTATTTTATAGATTTATTATTGATAGCAGTGGACTTAGTCAAAGGGGGATTCCCTGGTTGACTACCGCCTTCCCTTTATATTTTGACTTAAATGGCCTCCTACTTTTTTCACCAGAACTATAGGTTTCTTTAGGTCAAAATATCCATGGCAATAGCAGTAATTGTTAAAAATATACAAATAAAAGTTTTGTATTTTGTTATATAAAAACAATTAAAAACAAATTTTTGGCTATTAGATTTTTCAATACTGATTTTTTTCTCATATTTGTTTCCTTTACAGCACAAAGACATTACAGAACTTGAAAGTTTTCAAGAAGTGAGTACTAACTTTGATTACTAATGACTTAACAAATGTTTTTGTCTGACTAAATTTTTAAAAAATTTTGTTTTATATAAGTACTGTTTTGGATTTCAGTAAATGCTTGTTAACCCTACATTTTTTTCAATTTTCTCATAAGAAAATTTATGTTACTCTAAAAACTGCATAAGAAACTGAAAAAATATTTTTAAAAAAAATTCTAATACAATTTTTGCCCATATTTTAAGAAAAACTTAAAAGTGTACTAAATAGCTAAATGATGGAATAAATAAAAATGTAAGTCACGGCTATGCCAAAATGGCTGCAAATGTGGGTATTCTATAGAAACACATTTTCATTTGCTACAAACAACATATAAGATCTTTTGTTTAAGACAGCTTCACGCAATGCTAAATATAATGCACTTCAGTGTACATCAGTACACTGCATTAGCAGTATATATTGAACCTATATTAGGGATGTTTTAATGGTGATTTGGCTGGTTATTGAATATTCCGCTGCCAAATTTCGCAGAATGATGAATTTTCTCAAAATTCAGTGTAGTTGGAAGTATTTTGTCAAATTTAAAAGATGATCACAAAATCAAACATGAGTATTAAATTTTTTTAAGTATTTTTTCTGCACTTTAATTGGGTTTGTTTAAAATTTTAAAGACATCTGATAATGTATTTTCTGCAATACATTGAATAATTCAACCATAAGGGAAATGCAAATAACACATATTTTAATGTAAGCATTTGAATGATTTAAACAATTAATATTTAATTGAAACAAAAGATATAACATTATTTAGTATACTTTCATCTTGCTTGTAATAATTTTATCAAAATATTTTGCAAGTTATAAAAGTTAATATTTTATGGTTTTTAAAATTTATATATATATATATATATATATATTTAAACATGAGAAGTGTTAACTGATATATTACTAAAGCTTAGTGCATTTAATCCAAAAAACTTATGTTCGCTTCTTTGTGATATGTTCTATACTTTTCACTAAGGATGTACCGAGTACTCTGTATATACTCGACACATTTCTAGCCGAGTACTCGGCCATTACTGAGTAGTTGTAAAAATTTCGTAATTTTTTTAAAGATTACCATTGGATAAATTTATAACTGATTAGTACAATAACATGCAAATATAAATGTAATATGCAATAATTTTTAAAAAAAAGAAGTATATAAAATATTTTTACGCAACTTGTATATTGGTAAATTTCATTTGCTAATTCAACTATTTTTTCCATTTTCTATATCTCGACATTGATAATTTTGTATCTTAGATTTTAAAAATAGAATTACGTATAAAAAATATCACTTTATTATGAATTACAAAACATTGAAAAATGGAAAGAAAATCATTTTTGATAAGCTGATTTTTATAATGTTTAAAGAATTATATTTTGGAATTTTTACATTTATTTTCTTTCATTTGTTTATTTATTAGTTTATATATATGTAGTTAAAATGTATGTTTTCATTTCAATATATACAAAATTCTTCAAGTGCACATCAATATTCTTTTTTTATTCACAACTACTGGTATTCGGTACTCGGCACTTGGGCAAAGTGCTACTCGGTACATCCCTACTTTTCACATTCCTCTCTTCCCCAATATTCACAACAAACCATTCTGTCCTTAAAGTTTCCCCCCCTTTGTTAACAACAAGATAAAAATATCGTGTTGTAAATCATAGTGAGCATATGCTCTTACAACTATACAACATTCATTAAAAAGAAATGTTGTAATATAATTTTTTCAGAGAATTTTATAGTTATCATTATAATTCCCATTTATAACATAATGATTCTGCCGAATAACTGCATGGAAAAATAATTAACATGCTTGATAAAACATTTTTTGAAAATTATTTCTATTTATGAAAATTATTTACTAATGATCCTTTTTTGCAATAACTGTAATACAAATTAAATTGTTTAAAATCAACAGGTTACTTTATTCTCAACCAGAACAAATTTCTTCATTGTTTTACTCGAAGGAGTATTTGACGGAATAGTTGATTAATATTTGTCCAGGCCAAATATAATCTTTCCCACTAATTTGGCTAAAATTAAGAAATCACTATTTGGCATGGCTGAATATTCAGCCTTAGGGCTGAATATACCGAATACCAACTAGTGGCCGAATATTCACTACATCCCTAGTCCATATATAAATAGCAAACAGTCAAAACGTGTTTTCTCCAATAAAAAAAAAAATAATGAATAATATAAATTAAAGTTACTGGTTTTTCTTTGAACTCCTCATTAACTAGTACAAAAGTATGTTGTTATTTGTACTAGTTAATGAGGAGTTCAAAGAAAAACCAGTAATTTAATTTGATTTTTTTTGGAGAAAACACGGTTTGACTGTTAGTTCCTCATATAAATAAAAACACTAAAAGTTTATTGGAATGTATCCTTCTCTTCCTTATTGAATATTTTTTCCTTAAATTCTTTAAAATTCTTTTAAATTTTAGTTATTTATTTTTATTATTTATAGGCTGGTAAAGCAATTGGAATGGATGACAATGCTCTTCAAAATGCTTTACAAAGCATCAATGATGCCACAACCAAACAGAGACTTCGAAAATACACAGATGAAGCTATGGACTATGGAGTAAGTTAATGTGTTGATAAACTTTTCTGATCTAAATGTTAAATTGATCATTTTCTGCTTTTTTTTTTTTTTCCGGTCTTGCTGGAAATTGTTATTTAAGTAAACTATTTTTTCAGTTCTAAATTTTGGCTAGAATAGGGTTCGTACGGTCCTTAAAGGTCCTTAGAAAGTCCTTAATGTTTATTATCATTTTTAAGGCCTCAAAAAGTCCTTATTTTTTGTTCCAGGTGCTTAAATTTTTTTTTTTTGTTGTTAAATTAAGAAGGTACCCATGCGCTCTATTTGTTTTGCAATCTTTTACATTCTTCTTAAGAATTAAACTTCTTTCATTTCAACTGCTTAACCGAACCTCAAATTTGGTTTGCTCGGGTTCGGTACTATCGTGTCTTTCGGACAGACCCAAAATGGCAGATTGACAGGACCAAAAATGGCGGGATTTACTTAAACATCAACGCATCTTTACTTCAAATCGCAGTGCTTTCTCAACTGGTAGATAAATAAGTAACTCTTGTTTTTTTTAATTGTTTTTTGAAAAGGTATAATTAAATTGATGTGTTATATATTTTTACAAAAAAAAAAAAAAACATTCTTTGATTTTGGTAAAATGCTTCAGACTACAACACCCAATTCAATTAAAATAAACCTGTACCCACCCACATGGCAGCTCCCAATTTGCTATCTCCTGCAATTGTATGAAGAAGAAAATCGAGCTACATCTAAAAAAAATATTAGTAGAGAAGTTGAATCACCATTGCATTTGTACAAAATGCAATGGTTCCCAGTAACTGGGCACCATTTGAGACAACAGAAAAACAAATCACACAAGTTCCCTCATTTTGCTTAAAAAAAAAAGAAAAGAATAAAATTTTAAAAACGGACTTTTAAGGACTCGAGGGGGGGAAATTTAGGGAAAGGTGTGCATAAGGAACTGATTTCATTTTTTATCATAGTTGGGTTTTCTTATTCTATTTTGGTTTCCTGAGTTTAGATGATGTAAAAAATATATCTACGAGATTGCTTCTAACTGAATCAAAACTTACTGTTATTTATTGATTTAACAGTTTCTTAAATTAATATTTTTTCTGACTTCACAAAGAAAAAAAAAAAAAAAAAAACCGGAAATTTTCGAAAAGGGCCGATTTTTGGGATTTCAAATTCGGGATTTGATACTATTTATTTAGTTTAGTTACAAAGGAAATAAATAATTTTGTTTTCATGCAAATTGTTACTAAATCTTCATTCTAAACGATTATCAATAAAGCAAGTAGGAGCAGCAACTCTTAATAAGTAATTAGTAAATAAATATTGCTTTTGAAACTTTTTTTTTAATTTAAGGGGGGAAAATACTTCAACGATATGCTTCTGCATATCGTTGACATCTAGCTCAATAAAAGAGGTACATTTAACTATATGTAGGTAAAAACAACTTTAAGCTTTTTTTGCGTTTGACCAATCGCATGTATGATTATCACTTATTTATGCTGTTAAAGGTAAAAGAATGATTTATTTTTATCATCATTTTTCTTACGTCTTACACTATAATAAGCGCCAAGTTGCCAACTCTCCCGATCGCTTTTCAGCTGATCTTTTGCTAAACAGCTTTTCTCCCGTTGTTGTTTTTTTTTAGAGCAAATAAATTCCTGTATCGAAAAAAAATGAATTTATTAATTTTTTTTAAACAATGTTTTAATATTTAGTAAATTTTTAGCGACCAATTTGGCTTCGCAATTGTTCGCTGTGGGGTTTTGTTGTGTGGAGATGATGATATTTGCTGCGTTAATCAAAATTTGTAGATCGTGAAATTTCGCAATTTGCACTAAATTGAATGAATCGACCGCCTCTTAAACCTATACACCGTAGTTGCCAAATTCTCCATTTTCCCCTAGTTTTTAGCCTACTTTCCCGTAAAAGTAAAAAAAAAATAATAATAAAGCATGAAAGAAGGCTTAATGTATCGTGAAAATATCGTTAAAATTCAAGAAAAGTCAAAAATAAGTGAAGTAATTAAATAAAGATTGAAAAATAAAAAATTTGAAAGTAGGGTATTGAGATGGGGAAAAAGTGTGTCTGTCGGTCTGTCGGTCTGTCTGTCTGTCTGTCTGTCGGTCTGTCTGTCTGTCGTCTGTCTGTCTGTCGGTCTGTCCCTCCCTTTTTTTAATAACTTTTGAACGAATTGTCCGATTGGAAAAATTCTTTTTGCATTAGAAAGATCTCGGCGAGGACATCTAATTTCTGTATTTTACTTTTTGATTTGAACAATTTTTTGTTCAATTTTGAACAGTTCAAAAAATTTTAACATTAGCGCCTATGGACAAAATTGAAGCAAATTCTGTAAACTGTGGGCACAAGAGCCAAGTTCCTATTGCAAGCTTATTGAAAGGAGTTCTCGGCGTGAAATATTGATTTGAACAGTTTTTGTTCATTTTTGAACAGTTCAAAAAATTAACACAGAGCTTACTGGGAAATTTCAACCCTATATAAATCCTGATCTAACGGACCGATTTGCTTGGAACAAACTTTATCGGAAAGCTCTTATAACGTAAAACATGTAGAAATAGAAAGTTTATCCAGAACTTACGAGCCTATTTTGCTATGAAATTTTTTGATCGGGATTTTCAAGGATATTTCTCAGTGACTCAATGAGTGAAATAATGAATGAATGAATAAATGAAAGAGTGAAAGAATAAATCAATGAATAAATAAATGAGGAAAAGAATGAATGAATAAATTATTGAATAAATGAAAATATAAATAAATGAGTGAATAAATACATGAATGCGTAAATGAATGAATAAACACTTGAATGAGGTAACGAATGAATGAATAAATGCATGGCTGAATAAATGAGTGAGTGAATGAATATGTATTATCCGTTGAAAAAGGTATATTTTCAATAATTAGAACTAAAGATAAATAAGAAAGAGAGAGAAAGAGATAGCTAGATTATAAATTTGAATTTGGTGTATACGGGAAAGTAGGCTCGTATAGTTCTAGACGGAACTTCTTGTTCTGATTTGATTTGTGAACTTCGAAAATTCGATTTTTTGCAAAAAGATCCGATTTTTCAAGCTGATGTACAATAATTTTTATCTAAAAGGATTGTAATACAAAACAAGGAAAATTTTTAAGGAACTTTCTAAAAGATATGTATTAATTTACATGCATTTTCATAATTTATAATGCGAAAATGTAAAAACCTATTTTTTGGAAACTTGCTAACATCTAGCAGGTGCTTCACCAAAAATTGTACGCAGCTTTTGAGATTTCTATCTTTTTGCATCCTGTAAATATATCAATTATTTATAAAGTTGACAGTTTTTATATTTGAAGCCTGTCGACAGGGTGGTGTAGTGGTAAGACGCAGGTCTCGTATGCCCAAGATCGCAGGTTCAAACCTGGCCCAAGTCGGTGGATTTTCAAGATGCAGAAAATCGGTAGCGCCCATGTCGTATGATTATGCGGCATGTTAAAGATCCCTTGAGTATCCGTTTGGCATGGATACTCTCGGCTGAATTAAATTCCTAGTGCAGAGTGCATCAACGAGAGCTCAGGTGCCCCATCTAGGGGAAACTAAGTAGGGCTCGACCGATGGCATTTTTTGGCCGATGGGCCGATGCCGATTTTCGGCCGATTGTTCCGAGGTTGGCCAATTGCCGATTCTTTTCCTCTTCCATCGGCCGATGGCCCATGGAAAAAAATCGCTTTTAACCATTATGCTTATCAAAAATGTCATTTAAATCATTTATTTATTTTAATGTTTATAAAAACATAAATGCATTATTCAATCACCATAAAACTGTTACTGTTTGAAGGAAGTTTACATAATAATTAAAACGAAAAGAATCAGTCGCGATTCTAGTAAAGTAATTAATTTGGTGGTAAAAAAATAAAAATAGCTATATCAGAGTATTTTTAATCATATTTTCTTATCCTTTCAAAAGAACTCGACAACTATCGGATTGGATCGGGTGTCCTTCCCTTTTCTCCAACATTTTCTCTTTGTAGCAACTGCAAAGCTCACTGCAAATTACAAGTGCAGCTGGTTTTATTTTCTTATTTTTGTTTTCATGGGGAGGAATGTAGATGTTATAATAGAGACTAACAATGTGGGTTTGTATCTAACAAAATTGTCAACCCCCCCTCGGATTTTTTTCCTAATTTTCCCCCCGTTTTTAAAAGAAAAGCGGGAACGATTCTGTTTATTTTTTATTATAAACATTATTTTAACTAAAAATGGCTCTTTTTATAAAATAAAAATAAAATATTAAAGTTTCGCTCGCAGTAACGCATCCCCCCCCCCCCCCCCCCAATGTTCCTAACCAAGAAATACTGAATATTGCTTCAAGAAAAGACGTGAGATTTTTTTTTGTCATTACCAATGAATGAAGGGGCCGGGCCGTCTTAAGAACCAATCTTATTAGCTTTTTTTCTTGTGAGTTGAAAATTACACTAAAATATCCGACATATTCTTCACATTTTTATAAGCACAATGTAAGGTCACCGAAAAAAAAACTATATATTGTAACGTGAAAAATATTTTGAGCACCAGCAGTTTTCTGTTGACAAATAATCTTCTGAAAAACACGTGATCAATTATAAAACTTAAGATGTATTTTGAAAAAAAAAATATATATATATATATATATTTATATATACGTTGTCAATTTTTGAAAATAAAGAAATTGTAGCATTTTTATTAAGATATTATTCCACCCTGTCTCGCGGACTCGTTTTTTAAGAATGTTTTTGAAAATTGCAAGTCGAACTTGAACCACATAAAATTTTGATCAATAAACATTTATACTGAAAAATTGATTCATCTTTTTTATCAATTTGTTCTATGTTGTAAACTAATAATAAAAGAATAAGAAATATTCGAAACTGAAAGAATCTGCAAGGAGATTGTTGTACAATAGCAGAAAAACTGTCAACTGTCGTAAAACCTGGCATTGAAGCAAAAAACAAATATATGCTTAAAAATGGAAGTTTACACAGGGGAAAATTAAAATCAGTATCGTATGAAAAATTAAGATGTATTTTGAAAAAAAATATGCATTGATCAATCTTTGAAAATAAAGAAATGTTAGCATTTTTATTAATATGCTATTAAATCCTGTTCGCGAACTCGCATCTTGAGAATTCAATTTTTGAAAATTGCAAGTCGAACTTTGACACATAAAATTTTGATCAATAAACATTTATGCTGGAAAATTGTTTCTTATTTTTGATCATTTTTTGATCATGTTGTAAACTAAAAATAAAATAATATTAATAACCGCACACTAAAGGCAGATGCAACGAGATTGCTGCACAATTGCAAAAAAACTGTAGCACGGGCATGGAAGAAGAAAAAAAAAAACCGCTAAGGGAAAAAATTTAAGCGGGTAAAATTATATCGCACTTTGATTGAGTTGACTTTGTATTGTTACAATTTCGGAATAATAAGAAACATGACAAACTAAAAGCAGATGGTATAAGATTATTGCACAATGACATCTAATGCACTAAGTCATTATTAAGTGAAAAACGGACAAAATGAGGCAACTAACCTAGTGCGGAAAACAAATAGCACTCATAAGACGCCTCTATTACTTTTACTTTAAGGGGGAAAATACGTGTTAAAGTCCCAAAAAATTATTTTTTTTCTTCATAAATCGATTCTACAACTATTCAATATTGTACACTGAAAATTTCAAAGCAAAATTCCAAGTCCTTTAAAAGTTATAAGCATTTGAGCGAGCGCCCCTTTTGGAGCAGTTGAGCAGGTAGTCCCTCATGAACGACCTGAAGGGTATTAGAGAATGTTGGCAGATGTGCTTTTATTTTTTGTGAACTTGGATAGAAATTTCTATAAGTATTACTATCTATAAGTATAAAAAAAATTGATTCATTACTGCCTTAAATTTACCTTCAATACCACTCTTCTCTTCAAACGCGTTTTTCTCGAAACTACTTTTTTTGAATTTGCGTACAGTCTAGCTCGCAGAGTTTTTGATCATCCTTATCAAATTTAGCACACATTTTTTTATATATACGCGCTTTAGTTGAACTAGAATCATAAACATATCTTTATTTTAATTTTTTATTTTAGAAAAGAACAAACGAAAAAAAAGGTTAAAAATCGTATTTAATTTTCCCATTCTAAAAAAATAGAGATTTTCAGAGTTTTTTTGTAATGACTTTAGTTCAACTAGAAGAGACCCTTATAAAAAAAAAGTAGATTTAAAAAAAATTAATTTCAGATAAAAATTGTGACCTCCAGGATGTACGCAAACTACCGACCCGGGTGGCGACTTACAATGTGCAGCAGCCGATATCTCCCGGATTTTTCAAGAAAAATGTTTGAAAATTTCAGTAAATGTTCTTCAATATATCTATAAAATCACCTCAAAATCTCAATAAAATTTATTTATTCTTTATACGTTAAAAAAAATCATGAAAATTGCTCTTAATACGCCCTACACTTATTACCCTTAACTTATTAAATTTCGCTAGCATTTTGTACAAAGAGAAATAATTTCAATAATGAAGGTTTTCGGGCAGCGATCGCTTAAACTATTTTTCCGAATGTTTTATCAAATACACTTTGTAGAATGACATTTTTTTTTCTTTTTTTTTAACTGTTGTGCTGCCTATTATTGCCTGGAAATAGAAATTGAGCTATGGAGCAAAAAAGTAAGTTAAAGACAGAGAATGTTTTCTGGAAAGTTGTCCCTGCGAAAAACATCGGCCTTGCATCGGCTTTTAGATGTTTTTTAAGGCCGATGGTTTTCTAAAGTTAACATCGGCTGCAGATGCCGATGGCCAATGGCAACTTTGTTGAACAATCGGCGCCGATGCATCGGTCGAGCCTTAAAACTAAGAGTCAAAAAATTGCAGTGCCGCTGAAAGAGTTGGTACCAATATCTGGGGATGCACTAGGTCTGCAATGGTTGATGACCAATACTGCAAACCCACTAGAAAGAAAAAAATAAATATATATTTCCAGCCCGCAGTTTGCTTGTTTTTTTTTAATTGTTTTTTAATTTTTTGAAACTTTATTTTAGTTAAATTTTGGTAGTTACTATTTGAGGGTAATGTACAAAGTTTTAAGCGATTGAGGTCCATTTTTTATTTGTACATGTTGTTTCCCAAATAAAATATTTTGCTCAAGTTGAAAAAGTTTTTTCTGAATTTTTGTAAGCTCTTCTAAGTAATTTAAAAAAAAATATTTATGGCAGAGATAAAAATTTAAGTAAGCCTAAATTGAGATGCTGGCAACATAAGTTAAGTAAAATGAAAAAAAAAATCTAAATTAAGCACAAATTCTCAAGACAAAGTGCATCGTTTTCTTTAACACTTTTTTATTTAAATTGTTTTTTCATTTAACTTGTATTTTATAGCACTAACCATTTTTGATAATTTTTCATATCATGATAATTTGCTTATATATGATTAATGCTTGTGTTGTGTGCTTCTTATTACTAGCTCCAATAATTATTTAACTCCCTGACTGTATTGGACATTAGAAAAGCAACAAGTCAAAGACTGCTCCATAAAAGCGTTTGTGTTGTGTTCCTAATAAAAATACGATGTTAAATCAATTTCTCCTTTCAATAATGCTTTCTTCTGAAATAAACATAAGTTTGTATATTTCGAAAAATTTGTGAGGTCCTTAAAATTTTTTGTAGGTCCTTAAAAAGTCCTTAGAGAGTCCTTATTTTTTGTTTTGCCAAAAGTGTACGCACTCTGTAGAACTGAAACACAAGTTATCAGCTTGCAAATGATACATGCTTTAAATATATATATCAAATTATATTTTTGCCTCTGAGAAAGGCTATGGATGACAGCATGTGTTTCATTTGCTTTAATTATGTATTCCAAGTATTTTTTGGTGATTCCTTATCATCTTAGCATTGTACAAATGCTCTATCTAAGCCATTGCTTGTAGTTAGTGATGAGTTAATATCACTTTTGACTTTTTGGCTCTAGCATTTTTACTATTTATATTTTGACGTTAATCCACCTTTTTCTTTTGTATATGACTATGTTTTTCCCCGAGAGTACTGCCATTGACTAGTTGAGTCTCGTTATGAATTTTGTCTTCTGGATGTATTGTAATATGTAAAAAATTCACCGAATTATGTAAATGTTTGATTTTTAGACAGTACTTGAGAAGTTAAGTACTATTATGTAGTGACAGTTGTATTTGAGATTCAAGTAGGTACACTTGGACCTACATAATTCATTCAATATGTTTTGAAGTAACAACGAAATAAATCAATCAAAATTAATTTTGTCCTTTGGAGGATTGTGTAGTTAATATCGATTGACATTAAAGGACAATGTACCAGTGTTGCAGTCCTGCATAAAAAGTTTGGAGAATGCTAATGGATTTGAGCATAAGTTACGGAAATAAAAAAGTAGTATGACACTTGGAGTTAACCACTTAACTGTCGCATAATTTTCAAGAAAGCAACAACAAAGCCCCCATTTTTTTTCCAGAGAAACATTTAAAAAATTTTTAACCTCTGTTTATACTACCATCTCGTGTGTAAGACAAGAAATAAATAATTTTTTGGGATTGAGGGCAGGATTTTTAAAAAATGTTTTGGTGCAATACTTTGGAACACTTCCGGCTGTGATTTTGACGGGAGCGAGAGGGAAAGGGTTAAAACTTGGTTAAAACATTTTTAATTTAATTTTTAAAACATTCTATTGATTTTACAAAATATGGGTGTGAGTAGTGTGTATGCTTAGCTAAATTCCTTTCACCAATTGACCTTAGTATAATGATCTGTAATGATACTTTTAAATTTCTGATTCTGATTCAAAATCACAAAATACAAAACAATAAAACAATGTTTTCTATTGAGAATACGATCTATATTCTTGTCAAAATATGGTAGGTTTTAACAATGGTTGCAAAGTGTTCAAATAAATACATTATATATATATATATATATATATATATATATGTAACTGCAAATAGCCATTTTCCTCTTCCTTTTAGGCATTTGGTGCACCCATCATTGTAGCACATTCAACACAAGGCCCGGAAGTGTTTTTTGGCTCAGACAGATTTGAACTTTTAGCACATGTTATAGGTAAGGAGAATGCACAACTAAATGGATTATTTCCTACTCTTTTTTTTTTCAAATTCTTTATTGAAGTAAATTTCTATACAAAATTCAACTTTTGTTTTAAACAACAATTCTATAACTTGAATACAAAATTTGTTTCATTTTTAACAACAACTCCATACCTGCCAACTCTACTGGTTTTTCCAGGAGACTCCTGGATTTTCCCCAGTTCTACTGGTCTCCCGGTTGGTATTTAAAATCTCCTGGTTTTCATAAATTTTGGTGTAATCCTTTATAAATAGGGAATTTTATGGAAAAAATCACTTCAACAATGTTATTCTTTGACAAATGGATTTACACTAAGAAACTTCCAGTTTAAGACATGGTGAAATCAATTATAACTTTGCAGGACTGATTATTTTGCTAGTTATGCTGGGAAACATATTACATAAGAAACTTCTGGGTGGTTGTAATTTAAGTAATCATTAAAACTCCTCATTTCCCCCCCTCTCCCCCCCCCAAAAAAAAACAATGAAAAATACATGAAAAATTGCGGTGTATCTCAATCTATTGGATATTTTCCTCGAAATGTTGGCAGGTATGCAATTCTATAACTTGAATACAAAAAGCTCAGCAGCAAGTATATTCCGAAGATGAAGAAAAATAAACTTTGATGCAGGGGTGCTATGCTACCTGGAAAACAGGGAAAACCTAAAGTTGTCGGGGAGTTTTAAAATTAAGTGAAAATGGCTGGGAATAATTAGGGAATTTTACTATTTAATCAAAAATCTGGAAAAGTTGGGGAATTTTACATTGTCCTGTCAATCCCGGCGTAAATATAAGTGGCTCCATAAGGCAAAAAATTATTCTGTGCCCCTGTTAAATGTATTTTGTAGAGTGGAGGGACTAAAAATATTGTCAGTATATATGTAGGTAAGTATTTAAATAATATTAAGTATCCGCAGGACACATTTTTTAAAAATTCATAATAGAAGTATAATATAGTACACGTAATATATTAATTAGCTGTTATTAGCAGAGGCGATCCTGATCCACAATTCTCCAATAGTTCCGAAAATGTTATCGTACCTGATCCGAAAATTAAAAATTTATTTGGTTTTTCGAAGTAATTCTCAATTTTGAATTAATTTTTCAATTGATAAATCTTAAGAATAATTTGGTAATATCGAGTTGCCAACTCTCTCAATTATTGAAGGAGGCTACCTATTTTCCGATCTTCCGTTTTTTGGTTTTATTCCTCTTGGTTTTTAAAAATTGTTCTTAAGAATTTCCAAGTATTTTAAAATTAAACATAACGTTTTGATTTATGAGCAAAATTCTTTTCAACCAGTATTATCGCTTCGCAACCGTTTATTGCATATTTTACTGTATGAGAAAGGGAGATTTTTAGCTGCCCCCTTGCCTTCGTCACCATCAATCATGCATCAATGAAAATGCGTTATTGCGAGATTTTCTTTCAATTGCTCCGTGAAATCAGCGACAAATTTGCATGGACTTTTAAAGATTTTGAATATTTCAGTTGAATTTTCTTAATTCTTCAAGGTATAAGTAAAAACTTTGATTTTGAAAGTATGCCAACATCAAACAGTTGCTTCACTGAAAATGAGTGTGCCGTGCGTTACAATCCTTTTGCATCCTATAAATATTTGAATTGTTTTAAAAGTTAGAAGGTATTTTAACACATGATACCTTAAATAGTCACCTAACTACATAATTTTTATTTTAAATTCGTGATGTATACTTTTCCCGAAAATTTCTTGTTAATTTCAGAATTATTTTTTTTTGCTCAGAATCACCCTTGTTTAATAGCTGCCACCCTTAAAGGCCTTCCGCCGCCCTGTGCCATGGCCAAGAATGCAATTTTTGTGCCAAAGTTTGAAGCACCGACATGCGATGCTACCAGTTTTTTTGGGCAGAAAGTCCAATCTGAAAACATGATGCGGACTATTTTGCAACACTCAAAATGCAATATGTGCAATGAGCTGTTGAGATTATGCCCTGTGGATTCAAACATTGGTTTGACTATTTATAAATTATCAACTCTTAAGTTTAACTTTTAAATAGCTCTAAGTAAC
The DNA here is from genome assembly GCA_038502835.1 of Octonoba sinensis. Classification (NCBI taxonomy): domain Eukaryota; kingdom Metazoa; phylum Arthropoda; class Arachnida; order Araneae; family Uloboridae; genus Octonoba; species Octonoba sinensis. Next base: position 104,120,524 of record CM076606.1, on the reverse strand, counting down.
AACATTTTATTATGGTTGTTCAAATTTTTACCAAATACATTTACAATACATTGGGTAATGTAGTTTTTTTCTCCCTCAAAAATGTTGATAGCAATCAATATTCTCATCAAGAAACTGAGTTAGTAGACCTTTAAAAAAATACATTTTGCAAAGTACCTAATTTTTCTTTATCAATCTGTTTGGTTCCTTTTATCACTTGGGTGAAAATTGTTTCAAAGTTTGCCAAAAATTATTTTAAGGCTAGCAATTCCTGCAATTGTTTTAAAAAGAATATTTTCGGGAAAATTTCTGATTTTGGGGAATTTTTGTTTTTCGATTGGTATGTGGAGTTAACACTAGAATTTAAAAAAAAATATAGGTCTGGAAAACCTGGAAAAGTCAGCGAATTTCATTCTGCTGTTTGAGTAGCAACCCTGCAAGGAATTCTCTACTCCATCCCTCCCCACTGTTAGCACAAGGCCTTAGGGTTGCCCTTCCACGGGCACGTAGAAATGAAGTCTGACAAATGCCCATTACCGCTGCGAGATAGTTAGCATGGGCTGGCGCCCAGCAAACCTAACTCTTGCTGTATGGACCTGGCCCTTCTTGATACCCCTATGCTTAAAACCCTGTAAGGAGTTATGAGTGAAGGCATTAAAAGAACGCCTGACAAGCTCATGACTCCTTAAAATAAATCTAGAGCAGCAATCCAAATTTATGAAGAAATAAAAAAAGAGTACAGGGCTATTTTCATATCAGTCTTACAATAAATAAATTTTAAAATACATTCATCTTATCTGTAAAATAATTAATAAAAAAAATAGTTTTTTAAGAAAAGTATTAATTTATTTTTAAACGTTTGCTTAGAATTTATTTCTTTTAAATCCTTTGGTAAATTATTCCACATTTTGGGTCCTATAGAGTTAAGTTATTAAAAAGTACATTCTTTTTAGCTGTCCGTTGAATTAAACTATCCTTTACTATGGTTGTATAACTATGAGTTAAAAGTTCCAAATTTATTATTTCACTATTTTTGTTATATGTTATTATTTCAAACATCATTAGACAAAACTTTTATTTAACTTCATAATTACAAAACAACTATTTTTAAACTGCTTGCTAGTTGAGATTAAGAGGGAACTTGATATTACAGTGACCTCGGTAGCAGAAATCGCGCAGCAGGTCAGCGAGCGCTGCAGATTTACCTTTAAGCTTGCAGATTAATTTACCACCTTACATATTTTTTTTTAATGTGACCAGAAAAAAAAGTTTATTTATTGTCTGCATGTATTATTGTTATATGTCAACCATTTTAAAATGCATAGTTTGCTATTTTTTATGATTGTAAATTTGGTTCCACATCATTTGGTGCCTCAGATAAATTTTGACTTCTGAAACTTGTGCTGCAGATTAATACAGAAAATTCTGCTACTGGGACAGTGACTGACTTTTACTGTAACTGCTAATTCCTCATTTATATACAACAGCATAGTGTTTTATAGACAAGTGTAGATGATAATAAGTTTGTTACATAGGGACCGTCAACTCTATAATTTTCAGCATCTATTAGTAATTACACTAAGGTATGCATTAATCAATATACATGCTTTCTTTCAGGCAAACCTTGGCTGGGGCCTGTACCCACGAATGCTTCACCAAAGCTTTAAGTTTTTTTCTCTCAAATGTGTAAGGCAATTATGACTGTTTTCTGTTAATCATAACATTTTTTTTAAAAATAATTACTTTTATGCATATTTTTATATTAATCTGTATTACATTGTTGTGGATTGTATATTGAAAAATAAATTTTTTGATAAGAAAAAATCATGTTTCATTTTCTGGTGTTACCCTATAACAACATTGAAAAAACATATGAGATGCATACATGTTGTAGTTAAGTTGGAGCTTGATGTTTGAGTTTATGAATATAGAAATAATGAACATTACCTAAAAGTAAACCACACTTAAGACCTTCTCCTTGACTATTACATCTAAGATCCATTCCCTACAAGATGCAACTTCTGTTTTATTGTCAGGTTGGAACAACAAAATGCGAGTGACATGTTTACATATGCATGTCACAAAGGTACCGGAAAAGTGATAAATTTGGAAATCACCAAAATTACGTATAAAGCACGAAAATGTTCCATCCACTGGGACTAGTGTCCCCTCCCCCTAAAGGCAAAATTTATCCGGTAAAAATTCCAAGCATGTCAAATTTGATTTTTAAAATTTAATTAATTGACGTTATTTTGAAATATAAAAGAATTACAAATTTACTCCATAATTGAAAGGGAGAGACGTTTTAGAGAACCTTCGGGTATAGCAGAGTATATATTGAGGATCCTTTCTATTTACTTTAAGGTTACGGGAGGCTCCTTAGGGTGATTTCTAAATTCCTGAAACTTGTACAAACCATTCTGCAAAATTTTTGAGTAAGTCCTAAATTTTCACCTTGTCAATTTGGAAAACAAATGGTTATGCAAGCTTTGGACAGTATGTAAGATTACCAAACTGTTGCCAATCACAATGTAAAACTGGTCAGTATAGGTTGGGAAATTCCCAAACAATTTAAGAATCAAAAGAAAAAATATATTACTATTTCATTTTGCCGTAAAAACTGAAATCAATAAGATGCCCAAAAAATGCATTAAATTTCTAACAACGCAAGGTCATTTTTGCCAGACTGGTACTTTGTTTCTGACAGAATCGATCAACCATCTTGTACACTTATGCTTGGTTACAAACAGAGCATGAAGTTCCTATATGGATCGTTGGGAGACCTATAGCTTAAAGACAGATCCGAACCAGGCTGGTCATTTTTAGAGAGGACAATTGCCTCCCCATGGCTTGGGAAATATAATGTATGTACAGTGAAACGTGTGTATGTTGACCACTTTAGTGGTAAACTTATAGAGGGAGAAAGGCTATTTCCGTTCCTGTATTGCTGTGCATATATTTTGTTGTTTTTAATGCAATATATATTGAGTTTATCCCCTTCCACTCCCTCCACCTGAAAATTTTGAAATGATGGACCTGATCCGAACTACTAGAACATAGTGAAAAAGTGCTATATAATGTTCAGCAACATTCATGCCCTTGCAGGAATTCGTACCCGGGCTCTCAGCAGTGGCACAGCTTACATAGGTGACACCTGCAGTGGTTATTGAAGGTGTCCCCCCCCCCTCCCCCACATTACAAAAAAAAAAAAAAGTAAAGGAAAAAAAATAAATACCATTTGTATCATTGGAGCTGTATTATTTAAAGTATTTGTTGACAACAATGGTGTGTTTAACAGTTAAAAACCACTTCAAATATATTTTTGTATGGAAACACTTTGCTCAGCTAAAAATAGAAAAACTGTCCAGTTTAAGGTATGCGTTTCATCATATGGAGTTTTTAAAGGTTTATTGTTTTCCCCAGCGTGTCTAGTTGTCACCCCAGAACATGTGACACCCGGGGTGGTCACATTCCCCCCCCCCCACCCAGCTAGGCCACTGGCTCTCGGTAAAAGCTGCTTTACTTTATGCAAATCCTTTTGCTCTTTTTATGCTACTGTGTTTACTGGATGGGGATGAATAACTTGTTTTATGGTAAAACTAGCTTCTTTTGCATTAGAAAGCGGTTGAACTGTTCTGGACACTTTGATTGAAATGTTCATTTATTTTATGAATGAGTATGCTACCTCCCCCCATCACAATATCTTATTGATGTATGTACAGTTCATTTCACAAGCTACTTTATATTGAGAGTTTGTGTAGTATAAGGTTTGTTAACATTTTTGCTCACCAACAGACAAAAAATTTCCATTCAGTAAAAGTTTTCTCATAGGGATATTTTTTAATTTAATCCATCATACAAATCAGGCTTCTCATTAAGCAAACAAAAGTGCAAAGATAAAACAAAATAGCATAAAACAATTGAAATTCCAACGAAATTTTTTTCACCTTTCTTCGTTAACCTCTTCATTCCAAGTCTACCCAATTGGGTACATTTTAAAATACTGTTTATTAACTACTGTTTGTGCAATTTAAAAGCTAAAACATCCAATTGTTTTTTAAATTAATCAACAGATAGTTTACTTTGTTTAAAACATGGAAAACATAGAAATTGGGCATTAATTATCATTTAAATTAATTATTAATTAAAATTATTTTTTTTTTTTTAGTTATTGTAATCATTCTTGAAATCAGAGAATCAAAAAATTGAGTAAAAATTGTTTGCGCATAGTTCTGGTGTCTGAAGAGGTTAAGTCTTGGATACATAAGCATGTGAGAACTTTTTCATTTCACTAGGGAAAAAAGTCATAACCTTTAGGCATAGCCTATCCGGTGGGAGGGGATATTGTAATGAATCTCTTCCTTTTCCGAAGTTCTGATATTTAATAGAAATCATTTTAAAAACACTTTAGTGAACAGCTCCCCAACCGTCTGCCCCGAGAGGAAAAATTCTGGATATGTTGCTGCTGGTAGCCATTACTCTATTTGCATCATCGTAGTAGCAGTGATTTTAGGATGTGACAGACAGACGCAATTAACATTACCCTCATTTAATGTAGGAAAATATAATGAATCAACCAGCGAAGCAGTCAATATTCAAATCTTATGTTAGTAGTTATATTTCGATGTATTTATAAAGATTTGCCATTATTTTCAAAATTGTTCTTAAGAATTTTTATTCAAAGAAAAAATAAATTCATTTAGAGTACTTAAAATTGATATTTTTTTCTGAAGAAACTTTACAAAATTATTTTTATAGGTTCTTTAAAAGAAAATGTTGTATGATTAATATTGAAAAATTGTCCTTGATAATTTATTAGTATCTTGAACTTTTGAAAGATTTTTATATTTTATTTTCCCAGTTTTAGCATTATGCAGTAATATTATACATAAGTATAACTTACAACTTTAAAAGCAAAATTATTTCTTAATTAGGTTTATCTTTCCAAATAAAAAGTGTATTCACAATATAGTTGTTTATTATGCTGAAATTCGTCAGTAGTTTTAGGGTGTAGTCAGTATTTAAAACCTTCTAATCACTTTTACCCCCTGCAATGGGGAAAAAATCGAGTTACGCATTTTGCCGTAATTTGAATGATTTGAAAAGTGTGTGAGGTATTGGGTTTGGGGATATTTTGCACGATTTCAAAAGTGTTTAATTATGAGATTGTCCACAATTTCAGTCAAATACAAAGGATGTAGTCTACTTATTAATATGGTACAAGACTGCATCTTTGTAATTGTCAGATATTTTCACAATTTATAGAGTTTTCAAAAGGTTTGTGATTAAATACCAAATCATGTTGTATGTATGGTCGGGGCCGGCCTTTAAACTTGCGGGGATCTATTTAGAATCTTGGTGGGGCCCCCTCCTGATTCATTACAATTTTGGGGCCCCCCTCCTTCTTCTGGTCTTGGCGAAACGTCATCAAGACTTAAAATTTCAATATGTCGAGTTCATAATTTTGCAGCACATTATGCAGGAATCAAAAGTGCACTTAAAAGGAAATTGTTTTTAAAATTTTTTATTGATTTCAATTTTGGCTAAGTTTTTCAAAGAGAAGAAGAAAATTCGGAGAAACTAATGCCTCAAAATTTATTTTAAATCAAACGATAAATCCTTAACCAACTTTAATGCTTAATACATCAGATGCTCTTCAAATTTTGGTTGCTTTTAAAAACTTAGTTGACTTTTAAAATAATAGATAAAAGGGGGAGATTACGGACAGCACGTTTTGCACCTAACCAATTGGTTTTCCCACGCAAAAATAATTCTGTTATGTTGGTAGTATTCTGCTATTATTACTGTCATATGCAAATGGCTGCCCATTAATTAAAATTAGGTGTAAAACGTGCTGTCCGTAGTCTCCCCCTGTCCGGACCCCCGTACTACAAAAGTGAACTAGTCAACAAAAGTCAGACTTCGTGAAACATATATTGGTGGAGCATTTTTATGCAATCTGGCCAATTATGGTTACACAGCCCATAAGCACCATACATATGTACACATATATGTATATGTTTTTTCACCTGGGAAACTTTAGGCAAAACTGCCTTAAGAGCGGGGATCATTTAGACATGGACCCTATTGGGAGCAATCGGTCCAATCGGCTTAAGATTGACCCTATCTATGGTACTCAAAGTAATGAATTTATCTTTATTTAGAATCTAATAAAGTTAGAGCATTGTTGCCAAAAACAATTTGTCCCCAGACTCTTGGATTAGTTTAAAAAGGATTCTTATGCATTTTGCTTTAGCATAAAGTATCTTTTCGACAACAAAATAACTATTTGTTTAGGCAAAAACTCGCAATTGAAGCAGTTAAATTGTTATCAGCAAACCTTGTTTTAGAATTTCAAAACCGCATAGAAACAAATATTGGACTTCTGCGAACTTTGGAAAAAGGATATCTCGTGCAGTTTTTTTAAGGGCATCAATATACTGCAAAATGAAAAAGATATGATTTTCTTCACTGAGAAATTCTCACCTTAAATTAGACAATTTTACTTAAAACTGGAACAAAAACAAATCATTCGAGTTTTTGAATGGGACTTCCTGCATTAGCTTTCTCAGGGAAGGCTTGAATTTTATGCCAACTTTTACTCTCATCCATCAGTTGGTGTGACTTTGTATAGCAAACATACAAACTAGTTCCTTTATTACATACATACATATACCAGCCACTATGACTGCATGTATGCAATTCACTTTTTATGTCAAACTTAATATTTACGAACTTTGTACAAACTTGACCTTTATGAACACTAAATTTTTTAGAATGAAGTAACTTATATATTTTTTTTTTCTACTTGTAGGCATCTACAGTAACATTTATAGTTTACAATGAAATGAACAATACATATTATCTTAGAGCATTGCTTTATTTTATGCAGAATTTTTAATTAATATAGAAATTCTGGAATTTTGTCAAAGGTTGAAAAAATATCTAAATTTAACCAGGGATGTTGGTTTTAAATCAGAGCAACACTTCCCTTTAAAAAAAATTAATTTATTTCAGACTGAAAAATATGTAATATCAGTTAATTTTAAGGGAACATACAAAAGAATTTTATGTAAATCCTTTTTTAAGTAATAAGAATTTATTCTGTGTCCATAGATTTCTTTAGCTTTGCTAAACAAGCCAATCTTTCATCCCTCCATTTTCTACGATCGTTGAGCTGCTGAAGAGGAACCTTCTCACAAAGTTCTTTGTGAATACTTTCTGCAGTTGGACCTTTCATTTCTGGGACAGGTCCGAAGGTTTCTGTGACATTGAAGATGCCATTTGCATAGCGTCTGCAATAATCAAGCATGCCTGAAAAGTAAAAAAAAAATTAGACACACAATTTGAAGCACATACAGGAATCATACTCTACTCACAGAATTATTAAAAATGCACATAATTACAAAATAGATGATGCTCCCCTTAGAATTGTATGTACAAATAACTAGCAGAAAGTTTAGTCAACATCAGGGGTGTCCCGATGGGAGGTCACTATGGCCTCCCAAAAACTTTCTGTATTTGGCAAATTTTCTCTGACTATTCACTAAATTTAGAAACATTAATGCAATCGTTTTTTATTTATTTATTTGCTTTTACTTGTATTTATTAGTCAATAGAGTCCTCAATAGTAGGGACGGTATTATGAAATGAAATTTACTAAGTGCATTTTCAGCACAAGCAGAAACAAAATGTTCTATCGCAAAATTCTATGATGTTGAAACATTTTCTATAAATAGAGTCATGAACGAAGAAACCATAGATGATTCTCAGCGAAAAACAAATTTCGGAACTTCACACAAAATTTTCAGAAAAAGTATGCACTATCAATTTGAAATAAAAAATTATACACTTAGGTTAACACGCCTCCCTTCTGCCCTCAACACACAATACATATGCAAATATACATATATATAAGCTCAAAAATAAGCCTTCAGGTAATTAAATGAAAGGCCTAATATTAATATCAGAAGTCTTTCTTCTTACGGAATTTTTTTTTACGTAGTACAACAGATTTTGCTTGCACTACTAATTGATATTAGTCAGAGAAATCTTAAGCTTAATAAATTTAAAAAAAAAATTTATAAAACAATTTTTTTTTTAATTTTCGGAATTGGTGCTCAAAAATTTTCGGAAAAGTCGGAGAATGTTGGATCAGAATCACCCATGGAAAAAACATATGGAACAACTGAAATGTTATAAATTTTCCAACAGTAACGTCAATTTAACTAAACATAGTATTTATGGTTTGCCAGAGCCATAAAGATGTCTGTATAGCAGATGCAGTGAAATATGAAAACAAGCGGGACTTAAACTTAAAATCAGATCCCCTAGTATGCACCAGAACAGAAGATAATGAATATGTAAATTTTGGAATAGATGCATATGATTTTTTAATCCTAGCAAGTTCACAAAGAAATAAAAATAATACAGTTACACCAAACGTAAGAAAAAATATTGAAATTAAAGAAATAACAAATTCAAACATGTTTTTAAGAGTACAAATTAGATAGAGAAAGAAAAAAAATAAATAATTTAATTCTAGAGAAATTTGAGTGCAAAGCGTTTTAGAAAAAGTTAAACTGTAAGATAGTGATCCAGTCAAAATGCTGGAAATTCAGGTTTAAAAACATATCCCACAAAATATAAATATAATATACCACTGAGTTATTTTATTTCAAACCTAATCAAGGATATATTTTATATGAACAACACAACAAGAAATAATAGTTACAATCAAATTTGATAATAAAAAAACTACTTTTTGTTATTATAAGTTTAATGTACAAATACTTTTTAAAACTGGCTCTAAAGGTGCTTTTTTTTCCTTCTGAATAGTACTTGATTTATTTAGAATGTTTTAGCCTTTAAATTTCAAACATTTTCACACTTAATATTTAACAATTGCCATTGCCTTTTCATATGCAAACAAAGCAGGAATAGGAAGCCTGAAAACTTTATCAAACTAGAAAATTTTAATTTATAAAAATGATATAAAAAAACACTTTTTGCAAAGCCTGGAATCTAAAAAGATATCAATAAAACAAAAAGGCACAAAGCCCAAACTGCTGGGATGCTTTATTTTTCTCACATGGTACAGTAAAACCCCGTTAAAACACGAGTGTCGGGGGACATGTATGGCACCCGCGTTTTAACATAACCGCAGTATAGTGAAACTATACCGCAGAACCATATTCATGAAATAATACTCGCTTTTGTTGCATCATTTTTAATTTTATCAATTACTCGTAACTTTTCTTCCCCCTATAGAATAATTTTTTCTTGTCAAGCTATATGTTTTAGGTTAAAAGACAGAAAAAGCATGAAAAAGATGTGCATCACACCTATCACAATTGGGCTTTATCTGTGTCTGGTGGGGAGGATGGGTGCTCTTTGGCTAGAATAATTGTGTGCTCGGGCTGGCTTTATTTACAATAGTAAATAAGGAATCACCTTTAAATGGCAATGATAAAGGGTGGTTTAAACGTCGGGGGACACGATAGTCACCGCGGTATATCCGATTCTGCAGTATACTGAGACGCGATGTAACGGGGTTTTACTGTATTAAAAATTGCTACAGATACCACTACCTGGTTAAAATCTATGAATAATTTCGTTTTGCAGAAAGTAATTTTAAACAGCAGCATTGCTTGGTATCTGGCATTGCTACCAACAGCATAATATGTGTAGTCATGTACCTTTTAATATAATACATCCAAGTGCTATATCAGGCGTAACATGTATTATTCAATTAGCACAAATGGTTCTTATAAAAAGATATTTTAAAAGCAACCAAACGAAACTAAACAACAAATATAAATAATACTGTGATATTGTATATCACATATTTCATTCATTTTTTAATGAGGGGAATTTATTATTTCTGTTTTCAAGAAATTTGGGATAGCAGTTATGTATTTTGTGAAAATATTAAGTTTGGGTTTTTATTTATTTTACAGGGGATTTAATTGTAAAAAACAGGTTGGATGTGTTGTTTTTTAAATGGGGGTATTTTTATTTTAAACGGGTGTAAGCGCGTTCATTATTAATATGCATCGAGCTTTGTTGTATTCTTCCCGCTAGTGCATGTTTTGGCGGCTATTTTTTGTCCCTTTCCCTGCGAGAGCCGGAAGCGTGACGTCATGATGTTGTTTCATTGTGCTCTGTTCTGATTGGCTGCTTGGATTCACGGCGGATGGATATCGCGTTTTCAATACACCAAAGGTGGAAACTTGTGCACGTGTGAAGAAAAAATTTTCAAAGGCAGTGGTGCTGTAGTGTCGATTGGAGGTGTACGCATCTTTTGGCGGTAGAGGCCCACGGCACCCATTCGATATAGGAGATGGATAACTTCGCAGCAGGGCCGGATCTCAATCCGGATACATCCTTAGGCAAGGAGTAATGGTCTGAGAAACAACATCAACAGGCCGGGTGGTTTATCCACGATGTCCATGAAGAATTCCGTATTTTTAGAGTAAAGTTTTTTTGAGGATCCAAGGGAGTTTTTGTCGAGGAGTTAAGTGAGCACGTGCTGCCTGAAATGTTCACGAGAGACATCTCCGCCATCCTGCCGTTAGCCTGATCTGTCTTAAGTCCAGCAGCATTGTTTTTTTAATATCCACCGTCATGCAAGAGCGTTCCACTGAGGCCATGGTGCAAGGCTAGGAAGTGTTTTTTTTTTAATTAGATGTTAGCCAACCTATCTCCGGACATCTTCAGGTTAATTTTAAAACGTGTGTTTTTTTTAGTTCATTGATGTCTCAGGATTATAAATTTTTGCAGTTGTAACTACACTCTGTTCACATGATGTGATTAAGTCTTTTTTTGTACGGAGATCTCCACAAAATTTCGTAAGAATGCCTGGCCAATAAAAATTCCTTTGTATTTTTCTAAATAAGGTGTGGATATCGATTATTTCCAATGATTAAGCTGTGATGGGGTAAGTTCCTTTTTTCTTTTACTTTGTTCAAGGTTTCACAGTGCATCCAGACGGATGAAACGTCCTGGAGTTTTTGCGGAAGCACATGCCACTATACGATTCGCGACAAATCTTTTGGTTCAAGTTATAATGGGGGGAAAATAGATTGTGGTGCAAAAATTAAAGGGGGTTTACTAAAAATTTAGCCACATTTGGCCTTTCCACCAAATAATGGTGATGCATCACGACAAATACCATCTTACATTTGTCATAAAGTTACAGTTAATCCCGTAATTACCACAATCACAACTCAGCCCCGACCATGGAGTCTAGCATCATACCTAATGCCACATAATAATAATTATTATTGAAGACAATTTCTAAAAAGTGGCTTACCATCAGCATTGAGATGGCATGTTTCAAACACGCCCAAAAACGCATATCTCCTACCCAGGCCCTCGGACATAACAGCATCGACATCTTCTACCGACATTACTCCATCTTGCACAAGTCGCCAACACTCGTTGATGATAGCATATTGCATCCGATTGATGGCAAATCCATAGATTTCCTTTTTGCACACTACAGGCTTCTGGCCAATCTCTTTCATCAAGGCAGTGGTTTTCGATACAACCTCGGGTTTTGTCCATGGAGAAGGCACCATTTCTACTATTGGTACATAGTATGGGGGATTGGCCTGGCAGAAAGATTTCAAAAAGCAAAATTAGACATAGCAATAAAAATTACAGTTAAAGAACTGCAGACAAACTTTGAAAGAGTATGTGAGTTTGAAAACCCATTCAAACTTTGAAAGAAATATAGACGACCTTCCCAATATTAAATATGTAAGTCAGATTGAATCTCGTGCAAAATAAAATTGTGCTTTTTTTTTACATATTCTAAACATGAAACTAGTGAAAGAAATATAAAAATCCTAGAGATAATGCTATACTTATATGAAACTCTTCCGCTGAAAGAATACTTTCCGATTTTAGGAACACTGTTTTGTAGTTCCAAAGCATTTGTAAAAAGGAGCTCAACAGTACAGTTGTAAAATTAACAAGACTTGAAACAATAAAGAAACATTTCTCCGCAAGAGTAAAATACGCATTGAAATTCAAACAGCATAGGCTGAAATGTAAGCAAAACAGTACAAGGAATACTTCAGCTAACTGCATGAAATCGAATGCCCTTATGAAAAAAAAAAGCTTTTGTGCAAAATTAAAAAGACAAAAACCATTCTTTTGTTTTCTTTCTTTACTGTTGTTTTTTGGCATTTGAGTCATTTACTTATCATTCATAAGCAAGGATGATGAATTTTCTGTTTTATACCTTTTTGCTTTTTTTTCTACTACTTTTAGGTTTAAAACTTTTACTTAGCATTGGAAACAACATAGTTTCTCTTAATAACTCAAGCTGAATTATAGTTCATCCTTTTACTGATTTAGAAAAGGCAGCCAACATAAGAACCTACTCACTGCTCAAATTTTCTTAAGATTGATTTATCTTAGACATGTGATAACAAGTTACAAAATTTAACAAAATATTTTACAGATTATTTAAGTTAATATGAATGAGTTTAATATGAAGATTTTAAAATGAAACTACACAACTTTTTCGTGACCATTCGGTGATACATCAGATACTGATTCTGCTGGATATCAGAAATCCGGTGTCACCTGTATGACATAAGTGACAGATATCCAGCTCTCATATTTGAAACTTGTGAATTCTATCATAATTTTCAGTTTTCAAGCACGTAGTAAGTTTATGATTACCATATAATGTCAAAACATGTTAATTAATTAATTTTGAAAATAAAATTTGCTAGTCCAGATAACCAGATATTTCATGCCAGAGACCAATTCGGATTCCAGATACTTAAAAACAAAACTGTTGGATACTGGATATCCGGGACTTTCTGGAAGGGACCAGTCCCGTTGAGCAGAAAATTTTCGTGACCTATCCATACTTTTCGTGACCCTGTGAATGGCACTGTATTCTTTCCTTTAAAAAAGTTTGCTTCTTAAAAACATGACTGAAGGAACATCAAATGCATGGAAATAATATAAATACTTACAGGATGTGCAACAACAACTTGTGAGCGATGTTTCAAGTTTTCTGAAAAGGTGGAAGGTACAATGCAACTTGTGGAACTGCATAAGACAACCGAGTCATCAGCCAACTGATCCAAATCCAAGAAAACTTTCTTTTTAAGATCTACATTCTCTGGCACAGATTCCTGGATAAGAATTAAATTTTGATTCAAGTCATGACTTTAAAATAAAGCAAAGAAATAAATAAACAATGTATCTGATGGGTCATTCCATATCAAATCATCCAGCCACAAATGAAAATGAAACCCATGGTCTCAGATTCTTATGGTTTTTTTTTTTAATTTGTTCAATTTACTATCACGATTACCCCTGTAATTTTTTTTTGTTGCTATCTGTAATACTTTTTGAGATATAATTTTTTTTAAATGTGTTGTAAGAGACGTTTTTGCTTTACAGTCAAATTTTGTTCCAGCGACATAGTTCAAGCAAAAAATTCATTACTTTTCCAATTTTTACGATATCACAAAACTTTTTTCCCTAAAATGTTCAGAATAACTTACAGAATAAGACAAAAATGCATTTAAGCAAATATCTATTTAGTGATGCAGTTAGTATAAGCTAAAACTTGGATTTTATAACTATTTTGCAGAAAATATATGAAATTTTAAAACAGCAATAAAACTAAAAAATGCTGCAGTAACCAAAATATTTTTTTAAAAAAATCATCCTCTAAGTATAAACTAAAAGGTTCTAAAATAAAATTGGTGGTTTTTTTTTACTGCCAGTATATTTAATTTCTTGGTAAACAATTTAAAAATATGTACAACATAGCTTTCGCAACATTACAAGTTTTGGCTTCTTATTATAAAATACTAATTGCTTGAAAAACACAAAATACTGACTATCTAATTCAAATTAATTTATTTTTTACAAGAAATAAGTTCATAATTTAATGTTTATATAGTTAAAAAAAAACATAAAATTGTGAAAGAAAAAGAAGTCACAGAATCATGATTTTTTAAAGTATCAAAGTATAATGCAGGCTCATTTCCTATTCACACCTGTGACATATCCAATTGAACAAAAGTAACTTTAAAAAGAAAAAACTATTTTAAATAAAAATTTGTGTGTGACAATACTTTTTTTATTGTCCTTGAATCTGTTTTAAAATGTTTTTGCACTGGAGATCAATTGAAGTAATGACCTTCTGCAGAAAGTAATGCATTCTACTTGATACTTTTGTAATTGGAGGATTGACACAAGAAATCACATTGCTTATGGAAATACAGCAAACATCTTCTTTTGTGGGCCAGTGAAAAGATGGAGCTGATCTATGGGGATGCATGAATGAAACTTTAACCTAACCTTCATCTTCGTGTTTTAATATAACTAATCCAAAAAATCATTCGTTGTCATAAATGCTGGCAATGTAATTGTGTAGACCCATACACCAATGTCAAAAATTTTCACTGATGAATTTGTTGTGAAAAATTAAAGACAGTGCAAAAGCGTTGGTCAAAACTTAGGCGTTTTGTTGCAATTAAGTCTTCAGATATAGGCTGAAAATGGTGAAAACTACATGTTCCAGAAAGAGTTTTGGCCTTGGAGAAACGAGTCTCCAGTTCTTTACTAATTCCTATAAGTGTTTCTTTTTTTACCAATATGAAATTTATGTTTCTAATTTTTGTCGAGCAAAAATAAAGAATTTTTGTGCATTAATAGCATTACCAGGAGTCATTTGGAGACTTGCTTCTGTTACAGTACATTTGATGGTGCCACCAATACCATCACAAGGAGACTTCCTATGGCCTGGTGGCAGAAAAACACCATTGCGCTTTTAGTTTAGTCACTTTCAAACACATTGATAATATTTTTGCAATTTTTATATTGTGCAGCACACCCATCGCTATAGTACGTCACACTTCTTACAGCTGTAAAATTATTTTTCCCCCACAATTTTGTGTCCCCCCACAACTTTTTGTATCATGAACAAATGCTACATCATGTTCCAAGTCATCAGACACTACACACAAACTAGAAACTATTACATCATTGTTTTCTTTATGTGTATTTATTATTACTGGATGAAGAGAGCAGCTATCATTTGTCCAATGGTATCCTTGGGCTTCATTTTGCAAGACAAAAGAATAATTTTCACTAAAATCCATTAGAACAATGGCTTCATCCAATTTGATGTTACCTTTGATTTTTTTTTTGAATATCTAGCTTGAGATTTAGCTATAAAGGAGTGAAGCATTAGTTTTTCTAGACTTTCAATTAGAATTTCCAAATATTCTGCAAAGGTAATGGTGAACTGCACCTGTTGTGTTCTGTTAGTGGAAATCCAAGCAGAATAAGTTACTTCAACATCAGGATCCCACCGTTCAAATCTCTTCATGATAAAAGATTCAACATTGTCACATGAAGGGCAAGTTGAATATTGAATATCCCCGTAACATGCAATCTCTTTTTTCGTTTGAGAATATTAACTTCTCCATGAGTTCATTGTAGTTTTCCGCAATTGAACAAGTAAGCAACAACAGCGAAACATTTTCATGGCTTGTACAAACACAAACAAAATGTATTCCATATGTACCTGCTAATACACACCATTTAGGTCTAAGCATGCAGAACATGGACAACCCAATTTTAATATCCGGGTGATTTAACTTGAAAGCAGAATACTGCTCATTTAGATTTCCAAGCAGCAACACTTTTTGCAGGTATACATTTTTTGAAACACTTACTTTATCTTTAGTACCTGGCATGACTCTAGAGTATACTACAATAAAACATCATTTAGTTACCACTGTAAAGAACCAAAAATGAGGGTTCACAATTTTAAAGCATCACAAGTAGTCAAATGAAATGTAAAAAATAACTAAAGAATCTTCTGAGGCTCTTTTAAATACTGAATACTACTCATATTCTTCCTCATTGTCCTGGAACTTTCCAGAATTCTTTTTTGATTGGTTTGAAACCTTTCCAAACTATATTATCCCAGATGGTGTTTTTGTCTACACTAATATAAACAACTCTTATAGAGCAGATGTTTCTGGTTCCATATGGCTCTGTTTTCTTTTTCATTCCTTTCCTGGCTGTCTCTCCCCTTCCTCCACATCTTCATGGGAGCTTTTATTTAAGATTCAAAATATTTAAAAAAAAGCAAAGATGATTTTTTTTTTGTTTATTTTACATATATTATGGACATCCACTTCTTTTTCTGAAGCAGCAGGGGATCTTTACTAGTAGTTTTTCTTCCAATTTTTTTTACTTTGAAAACATAAAATGAGTCAAAGAAGTACAAATTTTATTTTTCTGCCTATTAATTTATACTTTAAGGATTACTACAAAAATAATAATACTTTGGTTACACAGAAAAATTTATGGGTGAAAATGAAATGTTTGATATTGGTTAACACAACTACATTGCCTGTATTTATGACAACTAATGGGAAGATGAAGGTTAGGTTAAAGTTTAATTCATGCATCCCCATGGACCAGCTCCATCTTTTCACTGGCCCACAAAAGAAGATGTTTGCTGTATTTCCATAAGCAATGTGATTTCTTGTGTCAATCCTCCAATTACAAAAGAATCAAGTAGAATGCATTACTTTCTGCAGAAGGACATTACTTCAATTGATCTCCAGTGCAAAAACATTTTAAAACAGACTCAAGGACAATAAAAACAAGTATTGTCACACACAAATTTTTATTTAAAATAATTTTATTTCAAAAATGAAACTTACTTTTGTTCATTTGGATATGTCACATGTGTAAATAGGAAATGAGCCTGCATGATACTTTTAAAAATCATGATTCAGTGACTTCTTTTTCTTTCACAATTTTATGTTTTTTTTTAAACTATATAAACATTAAAT
Source organism: Octonoba sinensis (assembly GCA_038502835.1). NCBI lineage: Eukaryota > Metazoa > Arthropoda > Arachnida > Araneae > Uloboridae > Octonoba > Octonoba sinensis. The sequence continues at coordinate 104,103,689 of CM076606.1, read as the reverse complement.
TATGAACTTATTTCTTGTAAAAAATAAACTTATTTTGAATTAGATAGTCAGTATTTTATGTTTTTCAAGCAATTACTATTTTATAATAAGAAGCCAAAACTTGTAATGTTGTGAAAGCTATGTTGTACATATTTTTAAATTGTTTGCTGCGAAATTAAATATATTGGCAGTAAAAAAACCACCAATTTTATTTTAGAACCTTTTAGTTTATACTTAAAGAATGATTTTGTTAAAAAAAATATTTTGGTTACTGCAGCGCCTTTTAGTTTTATTGCTGTTTTAAAATTTCATGTTTTTTCTTCAAAATATTTATGAAATCCAAGTTTTAGATAATACTAACTGCATCACTTAATAGATATTTGCTTAAATGCATTTTTGTCTTATTCTATAAGTTATTCTGAACATTTTAGTGAAAAAAGTTTTGTGATATCATAAAAATTGGAAAAGTTATGTATTTTTTGCTTGAACTATGTCGCTAGAACAAAACTTGTCCGTAAAGCGAAAACGTCTCTTACAACACATTTTAAAAAATTCATATCTCAAAAAGTATTAAAGATAGCAACAAAAAAATTTACAGGGGTAATCGTGACAGTAAAATGAACAAATTAAAAAAAAAATCATAAAAATCTGAGATCATGGGTTTCATACCCTCGATGAATTGGTATGGATTGACCCTGATTTTTAATAATACAGGGCAACCAGTGAGTGATAGAATTAAGTTTGTACATTAAACGCTGGTACAAATACCAAATCAATTGCCCCTTCCTTTTCCCCTACATTCACATGTGTAGGGAAAATTCCCTCTCAAAAAATTCTTACATTCTGCATATTAGAATTTTTATAAATACTATTTTTCTCTTTTCTTCCACTTTATTTTGACACATTGAAATCAAATATAGTTAAACTGGAGAAAATTTTGGAGACACTTTTAAACTGAAGGCACTTTTAAATGCAACAATTAGAGTTTATGAAGGTAAAATATCTATATAATATATTTTGGCTTGATTTTTTTCCAGGAACAAGCACATTATTAGCTACTTTTTAGTTATATAATTTTCATAAAATTTATATACTTTAATTCTATTATTACTATCATCATCATTTTAATTAAAATTATTTGTTAACTTTATTTTTGATCTAATATTTTCTGAATGAATAGTGTCTGTAATTACATTCAATGGGTTATTCCTTTTCAGGTTAAGGGACATTTTGGGTTAGTAAAAACAAGGAAAATGGGAAGAAACTTAATTAAAAAGTAAATAGATATTTCAAAGCATTTTAACAATAATTTTAATTTATTTAACACTATAACCAAAGTCCTGCATTCAGTAATTTATTTACATCAATGTATTTTTCTTACATTAGTTTCCTTCCATATTTTTTTTACAAGTTTCCGAATGATTTGAATCCTGTCAGGAGTAAAATATATTTGAATGATAACTTATTTAAATAATGGCTCTCATTGTTTTTATTTACAAATGCAAGATTAAAAATGTATATAAATACAGTACAGGCTCGAAAATTCGAGTTTCAGAAGTCTACTGTATTCGGGGCCTTAAAAATTTTGTTTCCCCCTCCTCACCCAAAAGAATTCAGAATGTTTTCCTCCTCCCCGGAAACTTCCACTTTGAGCCACCCACCACCCTTTATGCTCTTATCAGTTAATCAAGGGCATTTAGCAGGTGCTGGTTGTTGGTTTAAAAGGGACTCGTAAACTTGTTCCACAAGACTTTTTCCAAGCCTTGTGGTGTTTTCTGGCTCAGTGGTAGAGCAAGAAATCAACTGCATCAGGTTGGCCTTTAAATGTTGGCAAGAAATAAAAGCTGCCAAATAAGAATTTTCGCTGCATAAAATTGGATAAAATGAAATAACACCATTGATGTGCCTTTAAGCACATTATTTGATTGACCTCTTACAAATCCAGACTCCATAATGCAGTAATAATTTCAATGTAACAATAAAATAATGATGAGAAGCAAGCAAACTAGTTAAGAGCAATGGAAAGAGCAATTCTTCAAGAGCAATGGAAAGTCTACAGTGAAACGTAAAGTGTGACATTAGGGGTTGTGCATAAAGCTCAACCTTGTTTTTTGCAGGTGGGTTTTAAAAAATTGATTAAAAATCAATAATAGGTTTTCTCAGTCTGGCATTGTTGAATTTTAGAGAGTTTCTTTTTATTGTGTTGTAAAATATAAATATAATATACCACTATTTTATTGAGTTTTGATTTGCCTTTGAAAACTGATATGAATTTAGTGAAATATACAATTTTTGTAAGAAAAAGGTGATAGTATGAAAGTTAAAAGCATAATATGGAGAATTTTCAAGAAGTGCACAGAAAATTTTCAAATTAAACTCAAAAAAAAAATCATATTTTACATTTAGCAGTCAACATAGGAATATTTAATATGTTAAAATTTTCCTATTAGAACACATATTTGCTTTAGAAAACTGCTGATCCTCCTGCATGCAAAGTGGATCTGAAGTCATCTTGCAATACATATTCCCAATGATTACACATAATGCCTCACCTGAATGTGAAAGGCACCTTTCACGCAGTCTTCAAGGTTTGAAGTAACAGTAATGAGTTCCAGCTGTTCAGAAGCAGATAGAGAGCCACGCAGCAGGCCGGAATCTTCTAATTTTTTCAACTGATCTTCAATGTTTCTTAGTACAGCTCCAGAAACTTTGGGATCATTATCATAAATTGACACTTTATAGCCGGCACTAGCAAATAGCATAGCCCAGCTTTTTCCAACCAAACCACTAAAAGAATAAAACATTTTATAAATGATTGAAATAACAGGCATAAAACTTGAATAGGATAAATAATCAAAATAAGAAAAGCATAAATTGTTCATTTCTTTTCTCTTTTATTTATTTATTTTAATGGACATTTCTAATGATAAGGTGCCACTTTTAGTAAGATTCAATTAATAAATGTACCAGAGTTTGCTTACTCTTTTTTTTTCTTTTCTTTTTCAAATTTTATGGCACTCAAAGCAATTTTGCTAAAAATGACTAACTCTCACTGGAATTCATCACAATACTTGGAGAAGTAGAGTTAAATATAACAAAAGCTAAGTGTAACTGTAAGAAATCCTATTGACAGATTGAAGATTCTTTCAATCATGCTCACTTTTTTATTGCTTCCTTATTGAGTTTTAATTTTCTTTTGAAAACAGATATGAATTTAGTGAATTATACAATTTCTGCAAGAAAAGGTGATAAATACAATAGTATGAAAGTTAAAAGCATAATATAAAGAATTTTGAAGAAGTGCACTGTGAAGTTTTCAAATTAAACTCAAAAATAGAAAGTTTAATAATAATATGAGGAAGGTAAGCACTTTCATAGTGCATTGAATATCATTATCAGATGTAACTGAAAGCTTGTAAAGGAAGCTGAAATAAAAAATCAAATTTTATAACAGATATGAAGTGCAACACACTGAGAACATATATATCTATCTTGAAAAAACTAAATCAAAATAAAATGGAAACAAGGTTGTTACAGACATGTGCTGCAAAATAATTCAGTTCCATGAAAAGTAAAACTAAACAAAAGGTATACTTATTATTTATTAAAATCGCTACAATTTTTCTGATAAAATTTGGAATTGAAAACAAATATGGGAGTAAGGGCCCAGTGGGACAATTTTCACTTGGTTTGATGATAAAAGTTTTTTAAAAAATGAATACAGAATATATTATCAAACTTTAGCTTTCATTGTAATTTTGTTTCATAATTTATCCTGAATTTATTCTTAAAAAATAATAATTGTAGTAACTTTACTCTGCACAGTGGAAGAACAGAACTTCACATTTAGTCAAGATAAAGGGTATGCCTAAATATAAGTATACCTTTATCTTGACTAAAAACAGCACAGACCCATAACACGAACATATAATATTTAAAGATATTATATACAATCTAAATGGATAAACATAGTTAATATAGCCACCATGGCTTAGGGACCATTCATAAATGATGTCACGCTCTTTTGCCATGCATTTGCTCCCCCCCCCTTTGTCACAAAATGTCACACTTCAACAGCATTTGGCACACGTCATGCTATGTTGCATGAGCATGATGTCACACTTCTTGTTATCATCTCCCCCCTCAAAGCGTGACATCATTAATGAATGATCCTGTAGCTGCGTGTTTGCTGCTTTCAAATCAAAACTGTTTTTATTTTACCTTTACTTGGCGCCGTTAACACTTGGGTTGCCGTTAACACATTGCAACCGCATATTCCAGAAATGTTCATGGTTACAGTGAATAGAGTTTATACACAGCAATAATAATAATTTTCAAAAAGAATATATTTAAGTTGTCACAGAGTGCCCCCTAGAGGGACACAATGAGACATGACAATGAATAAGCAGCATGCATAATGAGATATGTTAAGGGACAATTCTTATTATTAAAAATACAGGTTGAGAAATTATATACAGACGGATAAAGCCAATTTTCAAAGGGCAAGACTTCGGTCTAAATTTCCCAAAGGGTCAATCATAAATGTCACACTTCAAGGGAGAGGGGGAGTCGAGAAATTGTGAGTTTGTGACAAGAGGAGGGGGGTAACAAGAAATGTGACATTACACATTTTGGTTTCTATAGAAACATTTAAAATCAGCAAATTATATTTATTTTAAAGTTGTCTTTTATTTTCATAATTTGCTTTTAAAGTTTCATTGATGGTTTGTATCGTAAGTACCGAAGCTGATTAAGGTTTAAATTCAATTCCTGTTAAACGTTTAAAAGGAAATTTTCTTAAGCATTTTCACTTTTAAAATAAAATTGTGTGGGTCATTTTTTCAGAATTTGAACAATTATTACATTTTACTGTTCTATACTGATTATCTTTCTTGCAATAAATCTTAAAACTATTTGATACAAACTAAAAACACATGTAATCATTATTATTATTATGCTCACAAATGTCGTTAATAGTTCAAAAATTGAAATGTGATCAATAATGCAGCACTTTGTTTCTGGACTGCGAGTACATATGAGTAGGTAATATAGCATGACATGTGACAGGGGGGGCGGGGTAGGGGGTATGATGAAGTGTGACATTGTGACAAAGGGGGGGGGGAGAGGGTAAAATATGTTGAGAAAAGAGTAACATTATTTATGAACAGTCCCTAAGTAAAGCTGCTGATTTAACCAAGTTATGAAAAGGGATTATAAGTTCCAACTTAATTAAATGAGACACATCAATTAAGAGTTAATGATTTATATACAAAATAATGTATGATACCATATTTATCATTATTGACAACTCCATGATTAATAAATAAAATTACAAAAAAAAAAAAAAATAATTGGATAGCTTTTTATGGAATTGGACAAAATTCCTCAAATAAGAAAAACTGACATTCCATCAGGGAGCCTTTGATAAAATGCTGAAATACAAAAGTTAGGCATATTTTAGATATTATAAGTATGCAAAATAATAAGTATGGACAAAACTATTTTCATCATTTTCATGTTAACTAAACTTCGGTCAGCAAAGCAGATCATGTCCATGTTCATGTTGTCATAAACATGTAGATGCATGCTATACATTTTATTAATGTGGCAATTCTCCATTCGCACACATTCTTAGTTCCCACATCAAAAATTTATTCAAAATTGTAATTCAATATTTTTGAAATCATTATTTGAAAAATTGAATAAAGCTATTTTTTATTTATAAAAAAATCTAAAAACATGTTAAAGAATAGACTAATAGGAAGTTTTAATTTTCTACAGGTTCGGGGGCAAGAGGATGAGGGGAGGATAAGGTGAAAAACGTACTGAAACCAGACTTGAACCTTACTCACAAATCCTTACATGCAATGTGTTGCTTCTAATGCCACTTGGGTATCCGAACTCCCCTTCGCAGAGCGACCAGGAATTAAGGCAGTAAGTTGCGACTTCCATTTATACATGAACACCGCTACGGTGGAAGTATGACGTGTCTCATTATACAGTATGGGCATAGGCGTAACTAGGGTTGGTGAAAGGGGGGGGTCACCCTAAAAATGTACAGACTAAACACCAAAGAAGTGTAAAAGAGTTGAAAATTTACTAGTCATAAATACTTGTCTCTTAAGATATACCTGTACTCCATGCTTATTTCAGGCATCTCCCGGGGGGAGGGGGGAGCTACATCCTTGGAGCAAGTCAACTCCCCCCCCCCCCCCCCAATCGGCAAAAAAATTCAGATCACAAGCTTTAAAAAATGAAAGAAAAGAGAAATTACGCTTTTAAGACACTTTACTTTCAGAAACACTTTCAGGGAAAGGACATTGAACACTATCACGAGCGACACCAAAAGTAACTTACAAGATATAAGACATTATTATGAAAAAAATTGTGGGGGGAGAGTAACCTAACTCCTTTCTGTTTCCTCTAACATCACCAAAGTATCCCGAAATTGCATTGGTAGGAAGATTTCAAAAAGTTTCCTGGGGAGAGCCCTCGAACCCTTGCCTCCAGAGTTACAGGGCCGGCGCAAGCACGAATGGCGCCCTGAGGCAAAAAACTTTTTTCCGCCCCTACTATATATTATGAAGGAATAGAGATTAAAAATGATAGATACATATTTGAATTATATATATTTTAACTTTCAAAATGCTGAAGGAAAACAATCGCTGCTCAGAAATCGCTACTGAATAAGGAAAAATAAAAAACAGAAAGAGCAATATATTGCGTTTTGCTCGTCATAAAATAGAGAAGACACTTTCTAGAACTGCAAACACTTATAAAGCGCCCCCTCCGAATGCATTGAAGCCGCCTGTCGCCGTGGAGAAGATAAGGATAATGTGCAAAACAAGAAATTGTTTGTTATTTAAAACGATGCAGTCAATATTTATGGCCAATATACGCCCCTAAGAATGACGCGCTCTGAGGGGGGCGCCTCACCGCCTCAGCCTAGCGCCGAACGTGAGAGTTATAGCCTAAGCATTATACATGTAAAGCCAGTTACAGAAATTTAAGTTGCAGAAGCCACAAATACCCGCTCCTCTAACTTCAACAAAGATCTAAACATACATCTACTATATATATATATACATCAAAAAGCTATCATATATGTAAAAAAATTCATATTAACATCATTTCTAGTCATATATATCTATATATATGTATATATAAAGGGTATGGTTTTGAAGCATACACTGCCCTTCCTAATTCTTAACATGCTCCCCCTGCTCCGGAGCCAAGGCAGAATCCAGAATTTTTTTGCGGTGGGGGGGGGGGGGGGGCAGACTTCGACACACTTATGTTAAGCAAAGTTTCAGGGAGGAATAATATGATACATTGCAAAAGATCCCCGTTCCCCTCTGGATACAGCCTTGATTCACAAAAACATTAAACATTCATTACTAGATCTTAATTCAAACGCAATAGAAAATTCAATATTTAGCGTTAAGCAATCTTCCATGTCCAGGCATTCATAATATTAAAACTGGGAAATAGTGGAATTTTAGAGAAAAAATCCAAATTCCCCTACAAAAATGCTCGTCCCCACAATAAATTTCTAAAAATTTTGTTAAATTTGTAATAAAACATACCTCAGAATTGGAAGCGTCTGAGTCAAATTTTTTTTGCTTTTTGGATGGCGAACTGTCCATCGCTGGAGTGTAAACATTATTATGTATCGAAAATAATTAAAAATTTATCTAAAATATAAATAATACTTGATTGTAAATTAAAATGCAGCATTAAACCGTAGCAGTGAGATTGGAAACGTTGAACGGATGATTTCCAGAGTCGTAATGCAATCAGTGATGGACCATAATAAGGGAAAAAATCATTTAAAATATAAGAGATGAGAGAACATCTGTAAATGAGAATGCAATGCAAATACAGTTCATCAGTTTTCTAATCGGCTCATCTACAAAAAAGATTTTACCTTAATGGGTGTTTGGACAGGAAGTCATAAATAAATACAAACTGCTCTTTAAGTTTGCTTGATGAGCATCCGTTGGCTAGGGGTCCTTCATTTTCAGACCCCGGCGCCTTCCCAAATTGCTGCCTTTGGGTAAAAAAGGCATCAAGAAGGAAAGAAAACCCTCTGGAGTGGTTGAAAGGATCTCTGTTTGTCTGTGTGTGGTACGGTGATTGAAGCCACCTTTCGCGCTGTAACCCCCCCCCCCCCAAGGTGATAAGGGGGATGATTATAACCAGATGAAAAGTCCTCTTTATTATAAGCTGCATACTTTGGTCATGATCACAACCCTTCAGAGAAAGAGGAAATAAAATCATATGCATATGTGTTTAATTTTCTTAGGGGAAAAAAAATATTTGCTTTGCAAGGCCGTAGCCAGAGTTTTTTTTGTGTGCCTAAATAAGTAAATACCCAATGGGGGGGGGGGGGGTGAACCCCCAACCCCCCCCCCCCTGGTTACGCCTATGAGTATGGGACCTCAAATCCGGAATGCTCGGGGCCGTGATCGTTCCGGATTTTGGGTCCTCATTCAAAAAATTTTGTAAGTAGCATCAGAGCAAAGATAATTTGTTCTGAAACTTTCTATTAGCATTTTGCTTATTTATAGCATCTTTTTATTGTATATGATTATGAGTTGCGAAATTCAGCACAAAAAACAAAGTTGGAGTAGGCTTACATTCGACACAAAGTATCGAAACATCCGGACATTTCCCGATGTTATTTTAACCTCTTTAATTAAACAATAAAAGAAAATAATTCTGCCAAATTTTGATATGATTTTATATTCTCTAGCCACTAAATTGTAGTGAAAGATCAGACTATCATTTCATATCACGCTCATTTAAAAAAATAAATATAAGAAAACTACAAGAAACTTAAAAAAGCAAAATTTAATGATATTAACTCAGAATGAAAGCAACAAATTAATAAAAACTCTAATTTCAAAAACGAACCCTTTTCAGAAAATCGTAAGATAATTTTTTTGAAAACAACACATTTCTGATCTTAAACATGTTCGTTGCATTTTATATTCCTTCTCTTTAAAATGCCTACTTCCAAAAAAAAAAAAGATGCAAAACACTTCCATATTTTTTTTTTAAGCAACAATTAATAAAAATTCCTAATCGCAAAAACGAACCGATTTGAGAAAATGGCAAAATATCTTTTTTTGAAAACAGCACATTTCCCAAAAACAACAATACAAAATATTTCCCGATTTTTTTTTTTTCAAAAAAGATTTTTTTTTTTCCCGGGTGCCGACTTTTTTTGAAATTCGGAAAAAGTTCCTGATTTCGGGATTCCGAAATTGGGGTCCCATACTGTATATTTGAATGCCACCCCATGGTGCCACCACAAACACGCCACCTACCTTTTTTGACCTAAGAGTGAAGGGAAGGGAAATTCTCCACCCAGTACCCTTGGAACTGCCTCGGGACTTCAGGGTCAACAGATTTTCCATGCACATATCCCCAAGTGTACATGGTGGGTCTTCAGCGGGTCGGGTATTGAACGCCCAATCTTCTGATTGGGAGATGACATCCAAACCACTAGGCTACCATGGCCTCACATGCAATAAGGATTTGTACTAATGAAATGACTCCTTCTCCCCCTAAAAACCCCCAGGGAAAAGGTTCTAGTTACATCCCCGAGTTATTTATTATTACAAGCTTGAATAAGCAACTTCTGCAACAAACATCATGGTAGAAATGAATTAGTACACATGCGCTGCTTTTAGCTATTTTGTTTTTAAAAAAACTCATCAATCTTTAAAAACATTTAAAAAGGGAAAATGAGAAGTTAAGTGATTACATAAATGAACCTCTGCTGAATATTAATAAATTTATATATGAATAAAAAACTAGCAGACATGAATTAAAAATTTAAAGTTTTGTATTTCCTCCAAAGTTAGATTATTAACTCAAATAGTTTACAAATCAAAGGCCATTTACTTCATTTTTTCGTGAAAAGGTCACATTTTAGAAGAAATTTCGCATCCTTTTATGTGATTACAGAATTTGAAAACATTAAGCATGTGAAAGTAATCTATATTTTCGAATGGCATGTGAAGAAAGTTTTAAGATCACATGTTTGCAACCAAAGTCTTAATCCCCCCCTAAAGTACACTATTTTTATTAAAGAACTGAATGTAAATCACTTCATGGCACTTTATTGATAAGAAATAATAATAAGCAAGGCCGGCCCTATCAATGTGCAAAATACAAGGGCCAGCATCTTGGGGGTGCCTCAGCGTCAGAGCAAAAATAAAGAAAAAAAAACAATAATCCCTGTTTCACACAATTAATTCAACAATTCTAGTTGTCTTAATGTAGGCAGACCCAATGATAGTGACTCCTCCCAGATACTCCATCTTTCAAGTGAAAGAACTTAGCGTCAAAATTCACTTGTGGCGTTGGTAATACACCCTCTGTGGTGCTTGATAGAGATGGTTAGATGGTACCAATCCCTGTGAAACGCACTAGGTCTGTAATAACTAGGAAGCCAACAGCAGCCCATTAGAAAGAAAAAAGAAGTTATTTGTTTCATGTATGTAATTATTAATTGAAAACGCAATAAAATTATGCACTAGTGAATTTACAGTATTTTAGTTTGTATGATGAAAGAGGGCTAAGGGCGACTATTTTTAAAACTAAAAAGTCCAAGGTCGCCTAATACCATCGGGCCGGCCCTGATAATAATAAAAACTGATAAAATAATAGTAAACAATATTTATATTCACAAACCTGCCAACAATGCCAATCTTAGTTTCAGCCATGTTTATAGCTTCAAAAAATATTCTCAACCTTCAGTGCTTGAATCACTCCACTACTCCTTCTTAATCAAAGTTCAACGATAAGAAAATGCAGTATGATAAGCGATAAATAAGAAAATCAAATACGATAACCGCGTGTTGTATTTTTACATGCTTGTGAGGTGCCGAGTGGGTGGCTTATAATTAACCCGAATACAACAAATAATTTATTACGAAAAGTGGGCTTATTTAACATATTTACAAGACATAAGTAATGCTAACTACGCCACCAGCGGCAGTTAATCGGCTCTGGAGATCGAGACGTCGCGTCGCTAGGCAACGTCGTAGTCGGGCTGTTGCCAACGGCGTTGTAGATTCTAAATGAAGAAAAGAAAAATTTCGTTTCAAAGCACCATCACCCATAACAGGTAGTCGCTTTTCCTAACACCTAAATAATTTTAGCAGACGAATTTAGTTGCAATTATGTACAAATATTTATTGAAAAAAAAGTATGCTGAAATTTATCAATGAAAATAATATGGGAAGCACAGCCATAAAAAACGTTTTAATATGTAAATAGAAAACCTGTGTAAACTTAGGGAAATTACGTATTTGCCCAAAAATGTTTGCGCGATAGTGCAATACTATTTAGAATTTTCTCGGAGGGGAGAAGCGGGTGCTTATAAAATTCTTGGGGTTTACGCCCCCTTTGATAAGCCTCTCTATTATGAGACCATTTCTGAAAAGGGTGTAAAACATAACAGAACTATAAAGAAACCTAGAGGAGAAACTGCACTGATACTTCGAAAGAACATCAAAGACCGGCGCACATGAAATAGGCCTCTTCAACTATCAAGGCAAAATACTTGCCAGTGTTCCTATTAGCGTGTGAGCCTGAAAGTACTAAAAGCTGTAACACAAATTTTTTAATATCGACGGATAATAATTATAATTCATGCCTAAATGTTTAAAAGAATTAATTCTAGGCATTAAAGTATTTTGTTCGGAACGAAGCGGATGCTATTTGCTATTACTACTCAAGAATGTTGATGCCCAGTTTTCCACTAGATGGAAGCAACATGTCGCTGATGATGTCAAATTGCATTAGGAATTTAAATTCAGAAGAGAGTATCTGAGGCAAATAGGTACTGGAGGTATTAACATGTCACATGATCATACAACATGGACGCTGACGATTTTCCGCATTCTGAAAATCTTCCGACTTGGGCCAGGTTTGAACCCGCGAGCTAGGACCTAAGAGGCCGGCGCCCTGCAACTAGCGGCAAAGGAAATCAGTGTTAGCTGTATGTTTGTAATTGACGGAAGGGAAGGAAATTTGGCACGAAATTCACTCATCCCCTGAGAAAGGTCACCCACAAACTTCCATTTGTTAACAACTTAAATTTAATTAATTGTAAATTTTCTACGAGGCAGTGTGACGTCTCGGATCGCTTGCAGACTGCGAACTCTCAACTCCCAGCAGACGACTATTAATGTTCTGAAGCGCTGGATAATGGATGGCGACGATGTCGCTTGCTTGTTAATAATGTGTTGTAAATAATTGTAATATACAAGTGTAATGTTTTTTCCCTAATGGGCTGCGTTATTGTTTCTTGACCAATAGCAGACCTAGGGCGTTCCCAGAGATTGTGGTTCCTCTTTCAGCGGCACCGCAATGAGTGCCGCTACTTTTGACGCTACTGCCGCCATTGCCGCTACTTTTGACGCTCAGTTCCCCCAGATGGCAGCACCTAAGCTCTAATTGATGCAAACTGCAGTAGAAATTTAATTAGCCGAGCGTATCCACGCCAACGGGACACTCAAGGGATCTTTAGCATGGCGCATACTCATACGACATGGGCGCTGTTGAGTTTTCTGCATCTTGAAAAGCCACTGACTTGGACCAAGTTTGATCCTGCGAATTTGGGCGAATTTGGGCCTGCGCCTTACCACTACGCCACCATGCCGGCGAGTGTGTAATGTATATTCATTTTGGCTACCTCCTCCTGCCATGTTAAACAGGTTTCGTGCTCTTTAACATGCATGTAGACGACATATTTTCTCAATATTATTATTATAGCTGGCAACGCCGGGTAATTTTCCTAGTTAGTAATGTAGCTCAATGACCCTGTGTTAATAATTATTCCTATTGTTCACATCGATAGAAATTTTAAAACTTTATGGCATTTCATTTACAAGAAATAAAGTAAAGCCTTTGTTCAGTTTTCAGTGTTTCAAAAGCACGCGCTGAATTTTATTAACACCAAAGTCAAACATGTCAATAATATTGTTTTAAAAATTTTAAGCAAAATTCAGCAGCGAATTTAGAAAGAAAGTTCACTTTAAAAATTAAGAATGGGTCTTGATTACTATGGTTTGTTGGAGATAAATAGGAATGCGGCTGATGAAGATATTAAAAAAGCATATAGGAAACTTGCTTTAAAGTATCACCCGATAAGGTATTTATCTTCTACATTCTGCTCCTAACAGTAACGGGACAAACTTTCGTTTATGTGTATTTATTGGCACTGTTTCAAAGATGTGCAAAAGTTTAGTGCTACCGTAAGAAATGTAGCCAACCAAAATCGCCAAAAGCAATTTTGGTACAAAACCGGAATTCAATGTCGCCGCAAAACACATGTAATTTAAATTTTTGGCGAGAGAATAGACACTTTTCTCTTGTTCCGGGTATTGGCGACCAGTGACGTAACTGGCTACTCGCAAATCCCGCGACTTCAGGAGGTGCGGGAAAAGCATTTTGGGGGCTCAATAGTTCATGCTGCGAGAGAGCGTAAGTAAATCAAGTTACACCACAGTTGGCGACTCTTTTGAAATATTGTTCATCTATTGATGATAAATACCAAAGTTTGTAAATAAAGCTGATCGTGTTGTTTGCAGTTAGTTCTGTCTGCTAATTCTTCTGAATGCTGAAAAAAAATTGGCGAATTTTGTAATCATGCCAAAAACCACGTAATCGAAAGGTACTTTACACTGTTAAAAATTTCCGTAAGAAAATAGTAATATAACCATTTACGTGATTGTTATTTCACCACATTTAATTACAACAGTTGAATAACCATTAAAAAGATGGTACTGAAACCGCTGATTGTGAAAAAAATCATTTATTCTCTGTTTCTCCTAAACAACGTTTAACTAACCGTAATTTACAAGCGCCACTAGGTCTCGTAGTCAATAAGAATCGGGCGTCCATCTTGGTTGTGGAACCTTACCAGTCGTACGTTGTTGTTAAAATACGAATAAAGATTTATTAGTTCAAAAAAATCTGCATGTGTATATAAAAAAGAAGAGAAAAAAAGTGGCTTAAACAGTAGTTACTAAATAGAAACACATATGTAAAGCAAAAAGTGGAGGCATCGGATTCCCGAACTGTTTGCGAATGAGCGAACCCATCATTTGAGCTGCTGAAGCTTGTTTCTATTTTAATTTTTGCAGCAAATAAAATGATTTTCGTCAGTATACAGTAAATTTAGACCAAAATTGTCTTTGGATCCAATCAAAAACTGAAATCTCAATTTTAATGCAGTTTACCTGTCAGAAAACAAAATTTATTGATCAATAAACGGACGCTTTGAGTGGCGTAGATGGCCGAATGATTAGAGCGCAAAGGTTGGTAGACCATACACCCGGGGTTCGATTCCCGAACGCTTCGTTTGCGGTTTCTACGCCTCGAAAAGGTTCAAAAACTAAAAATTTAGTTTTGAAACCATTTTTAAACAGTTATAAAACCGTAAACTTTTGTGTTTACGGCTTTTTAACCAAGCTGATTGGAAAAGGTTTAGGTCCCGTAAAGATAGAAAAATGTTCCAAACCGTAAACTTAACGGTGAATTAGATGGACAGACTGCTGCCGGCTATTTAACCGTAATTTCATGATGAAATTTCTAACACTGCAGAATACAATAGCAGCGCGATTCTAGGTATAAGATTTTTTAACTAAAAAACTTATATGAGTGAATAATATGCATAATGACACATATGCGACAACACACGCACATGTGAAAGAGAGTTATCAAAATGTAAATTAATTCACGGAAGTAATTAAGTAATATAACAAATCGGTAAGTTAGCCAGTGTAGGGAGAAGTAGGACACTTGTGAGAAGACTTTTAGGCGTGGGCTTATTTTTCTTTTTAGCCTACTTTCCCGTAAAAGTAAAAAAAAATAATAATAAAGCATGAAAGAAGGCTTAATGTATCGTGAAAATATCGTTAAAAATCAAGAAAAGTCAAAAATAAGTGAAATAATTAAATAAAGATTGAAAAATAAAAAATTTGAAAGTAGGGTATTGAGATGGGGAAAAAGTGTGTCTGTCGGTCTTGGGCGGTCTGGGCTGTCTGTCGGTCTGTCTGTCGGTCTGTCTGTCTGTCGGTCTGTCGGTCTGTCCCCCCCTAATAACTTTTGAACGAATTGTCCGATTGGAAAAATTCTTTTTGCATTCGAAAGATCTCGGCGAGTACATCTCATTTCTATATTTTACTTTTTGATTTGAACAATTTTTTGTTCAATTTTGAACAGTTCAAAAAATTTTAACATTAGCGCCTATGGACAAAATTGAAGCAAATTCTGTAAACTCTGGGCACAAGAGCCAAGTTCCTATTGCAAGCTTATTGAAAGGAGTTCTCGGCGTGAAATATTGATTTGAACAGTTTTTGTTCATTTTCGAACAGTTCAAAAAATTAACACAGAGCGTACGGGGAAATTTCAACCCTATATAAATCTTGATCTAACGGACCGATTTGCTTGGAACAAACTTTATCGGAAAGCTCTTATAACGTAGAACATGAACAAATAGAAAGTTCATCCAGAACTAACGAGCCTATTTTCCTATGAAATGTTTGTATCGGGATTTTCAAGGATGACTCAGTGACTCCTTTCAGATGACTCAGATGACTCAGTTGATTTTCAAGGTCATGATTTCTCAGTGACTCAATGAGTGAAATAATGAATGAATGAATAAATGAAAGAGTGAAAGAATAAATCAATGAATAAATGAATGAGGAAAAGAATGAATGAATAAAGTATTGAATAAATGAAAATATAAATAAATGAGTGAATAAATGCATGAATGCGTAAATGAATGAATAAACACTTGAATGAGGTAACGAATGAATGAATAAATGCATGGCTGAATAAATGAAAGAATGAATGAGTGAGTGAATGAATATGTATTATCCGTTGAAAAAGGTATATTTTCAATAATTAGAACTAAAGATAAATAAGAAAGAGATAGCTAGATTATAAATTTGAATTTGGTGTATACGGGAAAGTAGGCTCGTATAGTTCTAGACGGAACTTCTTGTTTATTAATTAGATTCTCCTCAGAGAGATTGTAGAGAGATTTAGCAGGTAAAACTGAAACAATTACCCCGATATCTTCGCAATTTAGGTAATGCTTTCCAACGGGGCTTCTGCTAATGAATGAATATCCGAACAAGCTACTTATAAGAACAAAATTCCTGTTTTCCCCAAGAAAATGTTTCATGCTTCACCAGAAAACAATGTTTGAAGATTAAAAGCGATTTCAGCTAATTTCAAAGGAGAATTCTATTTTCCGCGAAGGAACGCTGATATATGTCTTCCCGAATTTTAAATCAGCAGATAAAACTTAAAATGCCATCATGATTCATTTTATATTTTTAAGAATATATGGTTTCCTTCATTACTTACTTCCAGAAACATTGAACCACCCGTCAAAGATCGCTTCACCGCCATTGCTGATGCTTATGATATTTTTAAAGTGCAGCCAGGTTCAAAGCACTGCTTGATCAAAAGTCGGCAGATGGAACTAGAAATACAACAGGGTGGGGCAAAAGTAATGACTCGGTTTTGAGGGGTTATTAAAAAAAACGAATACAGTTTGAGACTTAAAACTTTTTTTACTTTGATCTGTATATAATCCCATTTTTTAACATTAACTTTTGAATACCACTTCAATAAGATGGCTGCCTTCGGCACCAATACACTGATGCAGTCCATTTCTGAAGTTTTGGGAACTTTTCTGCACATTTCAAGGGGTATGGCGGAAATTTCCTCGACAATTCGATCTTTCAGCTCTTCTAAAGTATGCGGGTGATGTTTCCCAACTTTCTCTTTCAAATAACCCCACAAAAAAAGCTTACAGGATATTGAAATGCACACAAAGAAGAAGTAATGACTTGGTTTTGACAGGGTATAAAAAAAACTAATGCAATTTGAGACTGAAACTTTTTTTATTTTGATCTGCATATAATCCCATTTTTTTACATTACGTTTTGAATACCACTTCAACAAGATGGCGGCCTTCGGCACCAATACACTGATGCAGTCCATTTCTGAAGTTTTGGGAAACTTTTCTGCACATTTCAAGGAGTATGGCGGATATTTCCTCGATAATTCGGTCCTTCAGGTCTTCTAAAGTATGGAGAACTTTCTCCTTCAAATAACCCCACAAAAAAAAAAAAAAAAAAGGCTTATTGACCGTAACATTACGCAGGATATTGAAATGCGCACAAGGAGGCCGTTTCTCGCGCACAAGGAGGCGTTATCTCTCTGCGTGGAAAAATAGACTTCATCAGTGTACTGTTGCAGAAGGCCGTAATCTTGCTGAAGTGGTATTCAAAACTTAATGTAAAAAAATGTGATTATATACAGATCAAAACTAAGCGTTTTGAGTCTCAAACATAATAAGTTTTTTTTATAGCCCTTCAAAACTAAGGTCATTACTTTGGCCACACCATGTATTATAATTCATGTTAAAATTTTAACAAGATATGATTTCCTTCATGAGTTGCCTATTTTTTTTCTCCAGAAACGATGATCCATCGCTCAAGGATCGCTTCGCAGCCATTGCTGAAGCTTACGATGTTTTAAGCACGCCCAAGTTCAAAGCACTGTTTGATCAGTTCGGCGAAGAAGCTCTTAAAACTGGCGTGCCTGTGCCGCCTGATGAGACGCAGGAAGAAGATCCTGTTATAACTTACACCTTTCACGGAGATCCTGATAAAGTAATTGTTGAATTTACTGAATGAATGCCCTTTACTAAAGTAACTGTTGAATTGACTACATGATTACCTTTTACTTTATTTCTTTGATTGGAAATCGTTCGTATAACAGGGAGGGACGAACGAAGCCGGTCCTCGAAGGAGGCATCGGATGTCCGGTATCTGGCTGATTTTCTTTGTTGTTGTAGTTACTAATCCCTACGGGTGCATTCACACCAAGGGCGACGAAGACATTTTGTTTTCGTATCTGCGTCGTAGGTTCGCCATGGGGTTACCGTTTATACGTTTTTTAAGGGAGTTGGCGGGAAAAACGTATAAACGAAAATCCCCAAAAAAAAAAAAAAACTTTCGTAATAAAAACAAAGCAGTAACTTAAAATATTATGAAAACTAAATAATGAATAATTTTAGTAATACATAACAAACATACAAAATACATTTAACTTCTTCGAAATTTCTCCATAAGCAAAGGACCACTGATAAGAATTTGACTGTGACTTTCTCTATATCCAAAAATTTTCCCCTTCAAAATCAAAGTTTTTTTGAAACAGCACCACTTTTAATATGGCTTCCTTGATGATTTTACACTTATAAATTATCGTGCTTAAATTTGAAACTGGTTAACTTAACTTTTTGGCTGTGTCTACCCTTTTTAAATGTTGGTTTAGCTTCCACTTTTTTAAAATGCACATTTTTTCCTTCTGAGACAGAGATTTTCTACTATGCGAACAGCTTCGACGAAAGCTTTGGAGGGATTCCCACAATGTGAGCTGGAACAGGCCTTCAAATCGTTGTTAAACCACAAAAAAAAAAAAAAAATGTATTGAAAGCGTATTGAAGCCGAAAGAGCAAATTTTGAATAAAAATGCTTAAAATGTATAATTGCTAGTTTTTATTTTACTTTATAAACCTAGTCAGAAAAATTCTTTGACACATTGTGTACTATCAGTTCAAAAATACGGGAGACTTTCGGTTATGCAGATTTTTGGCGTTTTGGGGACATGTTTACTTTTACCTCCGAAGACACCGAAAGGTATCATGCCATTGAAACCTCCATGATTTGTTAAAATTAATTTAAATGAAACTCCAAGTGCTGACAATATCGAGTGTGGATCTTTTCGGTGGTATTGATCAAACATTACGAGTAGTTCTAAGATTGCTCATTCGGATCTAAGCTCATCCGAAGGATATTGCATCGAAATGCCCTGAAATTTCGCGACCTTTACTAAAATCTTCCTAACAGAAAGTTCTCCAAAACTACTATTATTAAATACAATCAGACTTGTTCATGAAGTAATCCTTAATTTCAGGTGTACAAAGACTTCTTTGGAGTGACCAATCCTTTTGCTGATTATTACCTCCCCAATTTAGACCCCAGCTACAAGTTTTTCGAGAAGGTCACCCCTGTGCCCGGTCCTGACCAGGAACACACTTTTTCCCTCATCCTGGATGAAGTATACTACGGTTGTACCAAGAAGATCAACATCCCGCTTAAGGTGGTTGATGAGAGTGGCACCAGGACAATCGACAAAATGGAGAGTTTCACTTTCAAGGTGCCGAAAGGTAAACACTTTTTAAAATTTTTGATGGGCTGATGTTGGCTTCTGCCAATTGCAGACCTAATGCGTTCCCCAAAGATTGGTACCAGGGATCGAAAATTATATTGCCCGGCATGCCCGGGACATGTAAAAATTCCAATCGGGCAAGAATTTTCTACCCTTACATGCCCAGGAGGGCATTCAATTTTCAATCAAATTTTTATTTCTAAAACTTAATTATTTCGCATTTTATTGAAAAATCACCTCATCCTTGCTGGCGCTCGAAACTGAAAAGCTGACGGATATGCGTGTGAACAATAAAATTGGTAGTTCAAATTTAAATTTTGAAAATTTTGACTTGTGATGAGTTATCTATATATATAAAAATGAATGTATGTCTGTCTGTTCTTTATGCATTACTACACCATTCATCCGATCGCTATGAAACTTAGGGAAGTTGTTGGGTACACTTCTGCGAAGGTTTCTGAAAGAAATCTTTGAGGTAGATGTCTTTTTATTCTAATTTTACGCAATTGTCCACATAAATTCCCCAATATGAGGGCGAAAAACACCTTGCACGTATTAATGTAATATATCGATCGAAAGCGCTAATTTTTATGCACAAAATGATATTTGTTCTAAGTTTCTAAGTCAATAAGAACGCCAGTTATAAGCTTTTTAGTGCGATTTCTTAAGGCTTACCTTGATTCAAAAATAATAATTAGCAGTTTCCTCATCTCCGGGTGAATAGTGTTAGCTTACTTCTCTACTAATAATAAAGCAGTAAGTATGTGTGTGTGTGTGTGTTTGTGTGTGTTTGTGTGTGTGTGTCTGTCTGTGTACGGCGTAGGGCCCAGACCGTCCAGCGGATTTTCATGAAATTTGGCACGAAATTAGTTTGGAACATGGGGGTGTGCACCTCGGAGAGTTTTTTCTGAAATTCGAATTTGTTCTTCTTTTATTTCAATTTATAGCCGAAAGTTTCATAAAATAGTCATTTTCTATAGGAAGGAATTATCGCATCGTTTCGAGCTTGATACCGTTGAAAAGCGCGTGAAATCTACCCCGGGAAGAGTTTCGCTCTACGTGCGAAAATTCGAAACCTCTAAATTAACTAGAAAAGAAGTTATAAGCATTTTTCTCTGCAGTTCGAAATTATTTTTTCACGGTAATTAACTTTAATTTTAATTGTTGCCATGCCGACTGACTATTGATCCTTTTTAGCCTACTTTCCCGTAAAAGTAAAAAAAAATAATAATAAAGCATGAAAGAAGGCTTAATGTATCGTGAAAATATCGTTAAAAATCAAGAAAAGTCAAAAATAAGTGAAGTAATTAAATAAAGATTGAAAAATAAAAAATTTGAAAGTAGGGTATTGAGATGGGGAAAAAGTGTGTCTGTCGGTCTGTCGGTCTGTCTGTCTGTCGGTCTGTCTGTCTGTCGGTCTGTCGGTCTGTCGGTCTGTCCCCCCCTAATAACTTTTGAACGAATTGTCCGATTGGAAAATTTTTTTTTGCATTCGAAAGATCTCGGCGAGGACATCTCATTTCTATATTTTACTTCTTGATTTGAACAATTTTTTCTTCAATTTTGAACAGTTCAAAAAATTTTAACATTAGCGCCTATGGTCAAAATTGAAGCAAATTCTGTAAACTCTGGGCACAAGAGCCAAGTTCCTATTGCAAGCTTATTGAAAGGAGTTCTCGGCTTGAAATATTGATTTGAACAGTTTTTGTTCATTTTTGAACAGTTCAAAAAATTAACACAGAGCTTACGGGGAAATTTCAACCCTATATAAATCCTGATCTAACGGACCGATTTGCTTGGAACAAACTTTATCGGAAAGCTCTTATAACGTAGAACATGTAGAAATAAAAAGTTTATCCAGAACTTACGAGCCTATTTTTCTATGAAATTTTTTGATCGGGATTTTCAAGGATATTTCTCAGTGACTCAATGAGTGAAATAATGAATGAATGAATAAATGAAAGAGTGAAAGAATAAATCAATGAATAAATGAATGAGGAAAAGAATGAATGAATAAATTATTGAATAAATGAAAATATAAATAAATGAGTGAATAAATACATGAATGCGTAAATGAATGAATAAACACTTGAATGAGGTAACGAATGAATGAATAAATGCATGGCTGAATAAATGAAAGAATGAATGAGTGAGTGAATGAATATGTATTATCCGTTGAAAAAGGTATATTTTCAATAATTAGAACTAAAGATAAATAAGAAAGAGAGAGAAAGAGATAGCTAGATTATAAATTTGAATTTGGTGTATACGGGAAAGTAGGCTCGTATAGTTCTAGACGGAACTTCTTGTTTCTTTTAGCGAATTAAAATTTATTGCTTGCGGTTTTTAGCATTTTTAGAAGCAGCCGATTTTTAATTTATTTATTTCTTTTTTTGGATTTTGATTATTATTTTTTTAAAACGAATTAAAATTTATTTCCTGCGTCTCACAGGCGATTGATAGCTTTGTTTTGATTTCCTTATTTTGACATGTATTTTACGGGACTATTTTCCATACTGCACAGGGGTTTTTAAAAGAAATGTTATCCTTTATAGCGATTTTTGTTATTCCAGCTTATTATTACTATTTATACTTTCATTTATTTACTTTTTTTTCTCCAGTGAATTAGCACATATGTTATTTTCCTATTTAAGCTCGGATGAAAGGTTTATTCCGCTTTCAAATCTTTGCTTGCTGCTGTTTGTTTCTGCAGGCTACAAAATTTCGTCTTTCTGTTTTAAGCCGGGTCCAGACGCTACGTTTTGCACAACCTTTTTTCTGCGCAGTTCAACACATTGCAGGTAAAACGTTGCGTGTAGATTGGAAAAGTGCGCAGTTTTGAGTCCGGTGCGAAGACTGTACAGTTGCAGCGATAACTGAGCTAGAAAGCATATGTCTTTGAACTGTGCAGACAAATCGGCACATGTAGACGGTAGCACCCCTTTCCGATTAATTTTGTTTCTCAGTTTCAATTCGTCAGGCGACAATGGCCGACTTTCGGCAATGTTCTCGGCAGTTTCTCACAAAATTTATTGCATTATGCGAAAGTTTCCGACGCGTTTGGCGTGTAAAATCCAAGGAGTATAGTGACAAGGATAAAAAGGGGGAGGCTTATGAGAGTTTAGTGGAAAAAATCAAAGACATTGATGCAACTGCAAACAGAGAAACATTTGTAAATAATTAATTCTTTGAGAAGTGTTTACCGGAAATAATTGGCAAAAGTTAATAAATCGATTCGATCTGGGGTTGGAGACGAAATTTACAAGCCATCTCTCTGGTACTTTGATTTGTTACATTTCCTAAATGATCAGGAGACACCAAGGCTGTCTAGGAATACCATGGATGAAAATAAAGAGATTGCAGTTGTCGAACCACCAGAACAGGCAACAAAAAAAATATTTATTTTATGCAATCATTTGACCACTTTGAACGCCGGGTTCTTCTGAGACGTTCCAGTCTTTTTTTTTAACATGACACCATATCATAATTGACCAGAGTAGTACCTCCTTCATGACGATATCGCACAAAACTGAATGAAATATACAGATATCTCTGCACTATGTAGACGCATAAAAAACTGCAACGTTTTCATTTAGTCTTAAGACTGCGCAGACAAAAGGTTGCACAAAACGTAGCGTCTGGACCCGGCTTTGTCAATAAATAATAGATAAAAATTAAGTGTACTAAAAATTTATTAATTAAAACTATTCTAATTTATTATAATCTTCCTTTTTGTGTGGGTACTTGAACAAAACAAACAAAATGCGTTTTTTTTTTTTCAAATATTTTCTTTTTTGTTTTATTTCGTTTCTTTCTTTCCTTTTTCCTTTTTTATTGTGTGTGTTTTGTAAAAAAAAATGCTTAAATGTGTAGGATCTCCGGCTGATTGCCATGGGCAGCTAATCTTTAATTATATGGAATGCTATACATTTTAATAAAATAACATAATTTGCACCTAAAAAAGTTATCACTATATACACAATGGCAAACCGACTGGTCTTTTCATTTTTTAACACGGGCATAGCCGTGCGGGTACCGCTAGTTCAATATAAAACTTATTTTTCAAAATAGAGAGACGTCAGTTTAGTTATCAACGGAAAAACAATAATAAAGCATACCTTCGATTTAACGTTTTCATCAAATTAGTAACAGGTTTTAAATTCGAGATTTAACTTGATAAAAGTATTTTCTCCCCGATTTAACGATTTCCTTAATTTAGCAATAGCATTTAAATAAATATCGCCAGAAAAGTAATACGTTTGGTTTATACTAGATTTCAAATAACGTGGCGAATATGACATGCTACAATTTGACCTTTTTAATTAGTCATTGGCGACAAATCGGAACACACTCTAATGACATTGTGCTTACGTTTTTTAGGTACGGTTAAAATTCAGCACGAGCATCGCCGTGCAGGTTCCGCTAGTTATGTAATATTTATTTGTAATGTAATTTTTTAATGATTTTATTAATGTTAAAATAATTCTTGATTCATATATCAAGCTGTTCATCTATTTTTTTTGGCTTATCAACGCTATACGACAAATTCGAATGTTTTTATTAATCTATATAAATAAAATCGAAAGTTTGTGTGTGTGTGTGTATCTGTCTGTCTGTCTGTTGATCGCCTCCTGGCGAGATGAAACGGTCCAGAAGTACGAAACTTTGGTTACAGGTACCTTGGGTCAGGTCCTCGTGCACCTCGAAGCGTTTTTCCTAAAATTCGAATTTGTTCTTTTTTTACTCCAATTTTAAGCAAAACTTTTGATTTGGAGTTTATCTCATCGAAGAAACATCCAACGTTTTCTATTTTTGCAGCGTATGAATGTCCGAAAAAACTGCACAAGATGATCTCTTTCCGAAATTCGTAGAACGAATAGAACATGCGCAATATTCATTTGAAGTAGTTTTCGAACTTTAAAGCGAGGCTTACCTCTGAATTTATCTGCCCAATTTGGCTGATTTCGCCAAAATAAATACTACTTTTGTCGCCAACTAGATGATTTCTGTTACCGTAAGATTGAAAAAATGATGTTTTATCGTTATTCATGCCGTTTTAGGAGCGAAACAAATTCTAAAAATTCATTTCATTTTTTAGCATACTACAGACAATTTTTAATTACTTCTTGGGGTTGATTCTTCTTTGTTTTTTTTTGGCGATTTAGTATTATGGTACCAGGTCAACAATTTCATGAAACATATTATTTCTTATGGTAGAGTGTCCGTTTCATCAACGAAACAAATTCTAAAAATTCATTTCATTTTTATGCATATTTTGTGGATTATAAACTGCAGACGATTTTCAATTACTTTATCTTGCGGTTGATTTTTCGTTCCATATTTTACTCAAGTGATTTATTTTATAAAACATTTTTTTTTTACTGTCTATTTGGACAGAATTTAGTTATTTCTTTATGGAACTTAAATTCCACACGTCAGGATTGGTTCAGTACTAAACATTTTCTAACTTAAATAGCCTTTGGAAATAATGCTTTCCTTTCTTTCGTTTTTATTCGATATTTATGAAAGTGCTATTTAATTGAATTTTCAGGAAATCCTTTGACGATTTTGCATTCGGGATTTATAGGAACTGTCCTTATTTTGATGGGAAATTTAAGATGGACTGTTAGTAATTTTAGGAACAGTAGCTCTTGAAGGTCAGTATTCTAATGGGTATTTTTAGTCATTGCCGTCTTTATCCTAATGGAGATTTTTTGAGACTAATGTCCTTATTCTATTAGGGATGTTTAGAATAAGGAAGACCCTATTTCAATAAAAACAATAGTTGCCTTTATTGAAATAGGGGGATTTAGGGATTTTTTTTCTTTATTGTAGTAGAGATATTTAGTGACAGTTGTTCTTCATCTGATGGACATTTTAAAACAGAATACAGCTCTGATGGGAATTGTTAGATGTATTGTGATAGATATTGTAATTACGATTTTTATGGACTCTTGATATCATTTTGGCACAATTATCTCGCTGCATGTGCGCATTTTAGTTACTGTTGCAATTACTCTAATGGCAATTTTATGAACTGTTGCTGGCATTTAAATGTGGATTTTTATAGACTATTATTCTTATTCTAAAATTAATTTTTCTGGGCTGTTCGTTTTAATACAATCGTGTTTTTTAATGATTTTTACTGTTTAAATAAGGTTTTTAAGGCCTGTTGCCCACCTCCTACTCTTGGATTTTTTAAAGAAAATTTTTCCTTTCATATTTGCAACAGAATTTTGGACACGCATCACTTAGCCTGCGGATGATGCAATATTATCCCGTGCAAAGTCGGGCATGTCAGCTAGTATGCAATAAAGCAACTTCTGGGCATGTAAAATTTTTTAATGTATTTTTTAGACAAACGTGCCCGGCTGGGCATATAAAATATGAAATATTTTTAGAGCCCTGATTAGTACTATCTATTTCATCGGCACCATAATGAATGTGGTACCATCGCCGCATGAGAATTTTGGCGCCCAGTTTCTCCACCTGAGAGGGCGAGCACCCGCACTCTGTTGATGCGAAATTGCGCTAGGAATTTAATTTAGCCAAGAGCATCCGAGCCAAATGTCACAATTCCCTCGAACCCTCCCCCTCAAAGCGTGACATCATTTATGAATGGCCCCCTATGGAGCTGCTCACTCATGAGCTAGAAATATTTTTATTTGCTGTTATATAGTGGGGGTCATTCATAAATGATGTCACGCTTCGAGGGGGGGGGGGAGAAAGGATGTAAAAATAGTGACAGTTTGTGACAAGGGGAGGGGAGAAGGTAACTAGAAGTGTGACATTACACATTTTTGTTTCGATAAAAACACTTAAAATCGTCAAATTAAATTTATTTTTAACGTTTTTTTTTTTTCATACATTGATTTTAAAGTTTTTTTCTAGTTTTTTTCCTTCTAATGGGCTGCAGTATTAACCCTCAACCATTGCAGACCTATTGCGTTCCCAGAGATTGGTACCAAATCTTTCAGTGGCACCACAATGAGTGTGGTACCACTGCCGCAATTTCTTGGTTTCCCCCTTGTTCTCAGTTTCCCCCTTGATGGCGGCACCTGAGCTCTCTTTGATGCAAACGGCACTAGGAATATCATTTAGCCTACATTATCCCTGCCAAATGGATACCCGAGGGATCTTTTACATGCCGCATAATCATGCGACATGGGCGCAGACAATTTTCTGCATCTTGAAAATCCACCAACTTGAGACAGGTTTGAGCTGCGAACTTGGGCGTACGAGGCCTGCGCCTTACCACTACGCCACCCAGTCTACTGATTTTAAAGTTTCATTGATAATTTTGTGTCATAAACACCGATGCTGATTAAGGTTTAAATTTACTTCTTGGTAAAAGATTAAAGAGAAATTTTCTTATACTTTTAAGATAAAATTACGTGGGTCATTTTTCAGAATTCGAACAGTTAATATATTTTACTGTTCTGTACTGTCTTATGTGTTCTAAACCTTACCCTCATTTTATACAAATTAAATACACATGTAATCGTTATTATTAGTATGCTGAGAAATGTCATTAAAAGTTCGAAAATAGAAACGATGATCAATACTGCAGCGCTCTGTTTCTGGACTGCATGTACATATGCATATGTAATATAGCGTGACATGTGACAAAGGTGGGTAGGGGGTATGATGATGTGTGACATTTTGTGACAAAGGGGAGGAGGGGAATATATTGAAAAAATGTGTGACATCATTTATGAACGGTCACTTACGGGATAAAAATGTGAGCACTCCAGGGCTCGAAAATTATATTGGCCGATATGCCTGGGGCATGTAAAAATTCCGATCGGGCATGAATTTTATACTCTTACATGCCCGGCAGGGCGTGTAATTTTTTTATCAAATATTTCTTTCTAAAACTTTATTATTTCGTATTTATTGAAATATCACCGTTGCTCAAAACTGACGTGTTGATGGACATGCAAGTCAACAATACAATTGGTAATACAAGTTAATTTTGCGAATTTTAACATGTAACGATTTATTATGTAATATTTATTTGTAATGTATTTTTTTAATGATTTAGATTAGAGTTAAAATAATTCTTGATTCAGATATAAAGCTGATAAGTTAATTTTTTCTATGATTAATGCTATACGACGAATTCAAATGTTTTTATTAATATGCAATGGAACAACTTCTGGGCATGTAAAAAGTTTGTTCGGGCAAGTATTTTTTAGACAGCCATGCCCGGAAGGGAATACAAAATTTTAAAGATTTTTCAAGCCCTGGAACACACTAAAGGGCTGTGATAACATCCAGCTAGAGGGGTGTGTCACGTTAAGCACCCCGTGATTCGAGCGGATTTTGTTCTTGGACCTTACATCGCTTATCGGGAGCTTGCATCTCATGATTAAGAAGGGAAGGAAAATAAGAGCCAAGTACAAGGAAAGAGATAACGGGCACGATTATTTGTGTTTAATTTAGAAATCTTGGAATGTTCCTCACGCGCCACAATTTACATTGACCTCACCATTCATGACGGACAGCTGATCGAATGGTATAAGAAAAACAGCCGCATGAAACCGATGCTAATTTTAGGTTTCGGCTGCAATCTGATTCTTGAGTGCGTCTAGAAAAAAATATATTATATTGGCGATTTAAATCAAGTCAGCTTTTTGTTGAGTTCAGCTGAAAAGTGAATTTAAAACTATCGAGCGCGGGATTTTGCAATCAACCCATTCTTTTAGTAATTTTGAAGAGAAGTGTCTGAACTAGAAGTTTGTATTCAACGAGGCAGCATTTTTCGAGTGATAAAACTACCCTGGACAAAATTGTAATTTGCGCCTCAGCTTTGATTTTAGTATCAACTTCAGACATCCAGTTTTTCTTCCTCACAAAGGAAAATTTAATTAAATCTCAGCTAAAATTCAACTGATGCTCTATAGCTTCTACAGTTAAATCTTCTTAGCAGTAAGAAGTTACCAGTCTCAAATCTATCCAGCAATGCTCAATCCGGAAGAGGATAACTTAGAGGACAAGCCTATAGGCTGCAAAATTGGATCCATGCATAAAAAAGACGTTTTCGTCTGGAGTGTGCCATCGTCTTATTTCATGTATCTAGAGACCGACTCTTCTCTGAGGAGCGAATTCTTCACTTTTCCCCCGGCTCAGAATTCGAAGTTCTGTTTGATATTGGAGTGTGACACCTGCAACCCAGAAGGTTTTGATTTCTACGTGTGTCTGTTCAGAATTCCGTCTGCTGCCGGGAAAATAATCGATCGTGAAGTCAGCATAAAGATCTCCTTCTCGTGGCTCGTCGACGGCATACCTGATGTGTACGAGAAGTGTGAAAGGACCATGAGGGAGTGCGACAGGGTGTACGTATCCTTCAGCCGACATCTCATACATGACAGACTCTCCGTATTCAATTACGAAGCGAACGTGCTCATACAGTGCACGCTGGACTTGGAAGAGATAGTTTCTGACGAAGGTCGGAGCACGGTTGGGACAGCCGATGGGGTTGCCTTTCCGGAAGTTCGTCTGAAGCAGAGTGATCTGGCCTGTGATCTGTTGAATCTTCTGGTCAGCGAGAAGCATACGGATATCATTTTGAGCGTAGATGAGAGCGATTTCAGAGCACATAAAGCCATCCTTGCCGCCAGATCCCCTACCTTTAGTGTCATGTTTGAGCAGAACACTTCCGGCAATGATCGTGTACAAGTTGAGGATATTCCAAAAGAGGCGATGCCTCTGCTGTTGCGGTATTTATACACTGGAGATCAACCTGAATTAGCCCTTCAGACGTCATTATCTCTTTTCGTTGTTGCAGACAAGTACGCCGTGCCACAGCTAAAGAGGATTTGCTCCAGGTACTTATGTGCCAATTTGTCTTCTGAGCTAGTTTTGAACGTTTTGACAGTTTTGAGTCACCATGAAGACGAAGACTTGAAGGAGGCTGCAACGCGTGTAGTTTCAGATAACGCGTTTAAGGTGATGAAAACTAAGGAATGGTTAGAGTTTTTGAAAAATCACACTGAGTTAGCAAACAGTGTCATGCTTCGTTGTTTATCTCTTCGAAATTAGGCTGTTATAATAAACTGTAGCAAGTTTTTGTTTTTGAAAGATCGCTCTGAATTAGCAAACAGTGCCATGCTTCGTTATTTATCTCTTCGAAATTAGGCTGTTATAATGAAGTGTAGCAAGTTTTCTTTTGAAAAATCAGAGTGTTGTTTTTTCGTAATGTAACCAGTAAGCTTTAAGTAATGATGTTTTAAAATTGAAAAAGTTTCCACGTGGAATCAGACCCATTATAAACATTTTGAAATCAAATATTGTATAATTTTTTGATCCAGCTAATCATAGTAAGTATTGTTAGTTAAATCACTTATTGACTGCCGTGATTTTATAATTTATTGGAAGTCATTTCATTAGATAATATTAGACACCATTGATAAAACATAATTTTATTTAGATAATACAAAAGAATTGCCATTTTAACCAGTTTTTATCTTAAGTACTGTAAAAATTCCTCAAATTCAGTTATTGTCATTAACAGATGAGCGTTTATTTGGGTTCTAACTAGGGATGTAACGAATATTCGGATACTATTCCGTATTCGGCCTATTGAGCCCTTTTTCCTGATAGTCATTTCATCACCTAGCCGAACATTCGGCCTTGCCGAATACGGGGTAAGGTTAAATTCGGCCTGCCGAATATTGATGAACTATTCAGCCGAATAGTTTTGCTGCAGTAAAAATGCAAAAAACTAAAGGAATTAGTAGATTTTAAACATTTGAAATTGTGTTATACTTATTGCAAAATAATACATTGTACAATAAATAGTATATAGTTTTAATAAATAAAAATAATTTAGAAAAAAACTACTTTTTTAAAACCTTGTTTTAGTCTTGACTAAGCAAAAACAGATTTTAAAGTTGTAATATTGTATTTAATATTTAGCATTTGCTCCCAAAAGCTGGCAATAGTTAATTATGATGAAGAATATGATAAATTTATTTTGTTGTTATAAACAAAGTAGAAGTCAGACTTTGTTTGGGTAGACTGATTTATTGTGAATATTGGGTAAGAGAGAAATGTGAAAAGCCTAGAATACATTATGAATATTTAGACAGAATAAGTTATTGGGGTTTTTGGAAATAAAAATATATTCCAGTTAAGTGTATTAAATTTTAATAGATCTTTTAAAAATAGGTATGAAAGAAACCCATAAAATAAAAACATTAACTTTTATAACTTTTAAAATCACTTCATAAAACAGTTTTGAGCAAGATAAAAGTTCACTAAGCAATAGTAGTTCTTTCATTTGAGTTAAATAATTAGTAAAATATTGCTAATGCTTACTACCATAAAACCTGTCATTTCAATTCCGCTTTTGGTTGAAATTCTTAGTTTTATTATATTCAAAACAATAGAGACAATAGATTAATTTTAAACAGTCAAATTAAATATTAAATAGTATGTCACCAAAGGTTACTAAATAAAAAAAAAGTACGGATATCGGTTCACAAGCAGAGGAGAAAATGTTACGTAACTGTTTTGTCTTTGCCTATTTATATGTAAATTATTTAAAGCTACACTGCAGATTTTTTTGGTTTGCTGAACGTCATTTTTGGCTCTCAGTTGGTGTAAAGTTGAAAATTATTCACTTTTTGTTGCATTTAAATTTTTCTAGGTGTCTGTATAAGAAAATATAGACAGCAAAATGTTTTTTTCGCATTTGATGTTCGTCAACTCATCTACGCATCAAAAATTCAGTACCATTACTCATTTATCCTATTTTCATCGAAATGAGCAACCGCGATGAAATTTCGATACTTAATGGAGTTAACACATCTCATGTGCTGTCTATATGTTTTGAGACGGACACTATTATTAATGTAATTGATGTATTAAAAATTTAAATACATCAAAAAATGAATAATTTTTCACTTTACACCACCAATAATCGTGTTTAGTAACCCCAAAAATATGGTGGCAACCAAAAGCAAAATTTTTACAGTGTATAGATACGAGTGCCCTGTCATACGAGTGTTTTGAGATACGAGCGCTGTCGAGCAGCGAAGTTTTTTTTTTTTTTTTTGAAAGACGAGCGACATTTGAGATACGAGGAACAGACACTATAAAAAATTTTAAATACATCAAAAAATGAATAATTTTTCACTTTACACCACCTATAATCGTGTTTAGTAACCCCAAATATGGTGGCAACCAAAAGCAAAACTTTTACAGTGTATGGATACGAGTGCTCTGACATACGAGTGTTTTGAGATACGAGCGCTGTCGAGCACCGAAGGTTTTTTTTTGAAATACGAGTGACATTTGAGATACGAGGAACGGCCAGCTGCGACGCCACGGCCCACCCAGTTTACTGCGGCTGCGCAGTAAATTGCTTTGAGATACGAGCAAATTGAGATACGAGCAAGGTTAAGGAACGAATTTAACTCGTATCTCGAGGTATCACTGTACTTGTCATGAAGGAAAGAAACAAAAACATTTCAGTAAGTGATGCAACATGAAATAGGCATATGAATTGGAAATAACGGAACATGTTCAAAAATATGTGACTTACGAACTTATTACAGGGAAAGTTTTATGCAAATGATGAAGTAATGCATGTTTGAAAAGATGTACACTTGTGTTCATCTTTGGTGTTAGGCTAATTATGTTCACTTTTACTTGGAATTCAACAATAGTAATAAAGGGTTGCAGGGTTTCTATTAAACAATCTGGTGGATATAATTTGGCAAAGTTATGAAGAAAAGTAAATGCAGTGAAACTCGCTTAAGAAGTTTTTCAGGGGACCAAGACAAAGAAACTTCTTATGCGGGAAAACTTCTTAAAAGGGTAGGCTCTATTATTGAAAATGAATATACTTTATATTTGGGGATGATATATTATTATTTGATAATATTTAAATTAGACAAAGTTGGAGAATCCACAAACATTGCTTTCTCCGCTTATTAGTCATTGTTCTCGTGAAAACTGACTGCCACCTGTTTTCCTGGAACTTTTGGTGTTGAGAAAGCGTACCCTTGAGAAGCTGACCAAAACAGCTTTTCTAAACCTTCTTCTGATCTTTTTTCCATTAGAAAGAAAAATAACTACGTAGGTTAAGAAACGTGAAAAAAAAAACTTTAGCAGTCTAAAGTGTCATTTGAAAGAAAAGATTGAGCCATATGCAGTATGAAAAACTTATTTAGCGGGAAAAAAATTAAAATTTTAAAAGGGCTATTTTAACATTAGGGAGATGGGAATGAACCTGGTGTTCAAATTAAAAACTTCTTAGTTCTTAAGCGGGAACTTCTTAAACAGGTTTTACTGTATTTGATTTTTTTAAATATAAAATAATTTTTGGCGGAAAGAAATAGATTGCTAATCAGAACAATATAAATTGCGTTAAACTAGTTCTTTGTCAGTTACAATATCACTGGTTAATTCACACTTATTTTCCGTTTTCGGTCTACCGTCAGGCCTTTGGTCATGAGATATGCATTTAATCGATCCCAACGGTTTTGATATCTTTTGCGGGAAGCAAACGACGGGGGGGGGGGGGGGAGAAATCACAGCGAATGTATTTTTATTGATCTCAACTGTTTTAGCAAGGCATTAGGGGGAAAAATCGAATCACGCATGCGACACAACAATAAAACAATTAATAAAATAATAATAAATAAAATATATATACAAATAACTAACCGAAAACCAAATTAAAATAAACCATGAAAAGTAACATCAAATTTAATAAATAGCAAAAATGAGATGAACTAAGAAAGAAAGAATCCAGTCAATATTGTCAGTTATAGAAATAATTTGCAAGCTAAACTTGTCTACCAGCTCTAATAATGCCAGAAAATACATTAGTAGTAATCAGTTTTCGTTCGCCTGCATGGAATTTGTTGATATCTTGATACTAGTATTCTAAACTTGCTGTGTCGACAACGAATTCTAATGGAATTGTTGGATATTTTAAAAATTAAATTTCAATCTTCGATGCTGGTCGTAACGGCATTGCGTGTAGCGCTCACGTGGTTCGCTGAAGGAGAAATCGTTGATAACGATCGGGATCACCTGAGCTACACTGGTGCAAGAAATTAAGAGAATTCTCATATTTGCTCTATGATCTCCAGAACCACTGGACAGATTTTAATAAAATTTGATATTAACATAGGTTGATATAATACAAACAAAATAAACACGCAACAGTTATAATAGACACACATGTTTGTGCGTAACGCTCATGGGAGTCTGAAGGTCAGAAACAGCGGTTGCAGAATACACAAAAGAAATGGGTTAATAGGGGGTATGGTCCCCTCTTACAGCTATACACGCCTTGCAACGTGATGTCGTACTGGAAATAAGGCAATTTATCAGTCACTGCGGCAATTGGTTCCACTCATTCACCAACGCTGTTTTCAGTTCCTGGATGGTTCTCGGAGGGGGGTCAGTGGTGTAGTCCTGGGGAAAAAGGTTGGGTACACTTACATATACCAACATTAAAAACTGGGGGTACGCTTATGTTAAAATTCAAAACAAGTGGGTGGACGCTTGTGTTAAAATAAAAAGGTAGGGGGACGCCGTCCCCCCAAGTCCCCCTTCTACTACACCAGTGGGGGTTGCGATTTGCAATTGCCCTCCCCAGAGCGTCCCAGACATGCTCTATAGGGTTGAAGTCTGGAGATCTGGCTAACTAATCCTTCCGGCGAATATCCTAACTTTCGTGAAATTCGTCGACCATGAAAGCTCTATGTGGCCTCGCGTTATCGTCCATTAGGTGAACTCAGGGCCCACCGCACCCCGGAAAAGGCGAACATAGGACTCCAAGACCTCATCCTTATACCTCCCACCAGTCACACAGCCTCTGATGAAGACGTGGAGATGTGTGCGGACATCCAACCTGATGCCTGCCCCGACCATTAGACCGCCACTGCCATGATTGTCGATTTCGCGGACATTGGAGGGTAGGCAGCTGGTCCCTGGCTCTCTACATATGAAAGTATGGCGAGAATTGGTATTTAGGGCTAAAACGGGACTCATCGGTGAACAGAACGGTTGCCCATTTTGTCGTACTCCACTCACTATGCTGCCTGCATTATGCTAATCGGATTCTCCCTTTCGTAGACGTGAGCGAGACGCAAACAGCCGGTCTTCTGGAAAACAACCATCTCTCATTCAGTCATTTTAGAAACAGTCTCCCTTGTTACACGGGTTCCTGCGGTTGTATAGAGGTCACGAGAGACCTGAGAAGATGTAGTCCCTCTGCTACGCCTCACTAAAATGGATAAATGACGATATTCTCTGGCCGTCGTGGCTCTTGGACGACCTTCGCTAAGCTTTCCCTCGATGGATACAGTATTTTGGAACTGTTTCAATAGGTTACACACGACGCCGGGCGTTAAATTAAGCTCTCTGCATATCTGGACTTGCGATTGGCCAGCCTCTAGCCTCCCCGCAATTCGCCACCTTATTCCATCATCTAAACGTTGGCAATTACTCAATTTTACTGTTCCGATATGAATTTAGCCGATTGCTGCAAGATAACACCAAGAAATTCGCCGAGGGGTACTAGCGAACGAAATTCGTCTTATTCTCCACGCGCCAACAAAAGCCTGTTTTTCTGCTGGCTCTTCCTACACACACGTGTACGCATACGTATTTGCCGTGCAAGATTAGCGTTTTTATCTAGAAGCAGTGGTTTTTCCTTCAGTTCAGATTTTTTTATGCAATTCCATAAAATATGCAAATTCTCTTAATTTATTTCACCAGTGTTCGGAGGAGTAATGACAACATAGAGTAAAGTCTCAATAATTGTTCATTTTCCATGGTTTTCCGCTTAATCAAAACTTTTTCTTTGTAAAAACCCCTCTTACCAATGTGCGGGTAATTACTCAAAAATCGGGTATTCGAGGGTATTATAAAAAGTTTGTTCTAATCAACGACAACGGACACCTGATGCGTCCGATGCACCCAACAAGGCACAAAGGAAAATCCGAAAAGAATTTGTGTTACCCGCAGAGCCAGACGCCCTGACTACAGCCAACGGCATCGAACGATAAAGATTCAAAGACTGGATATTCTATAACCTAGATCAGTAGTAGAATAAATAAAAACCATTTCCAAAAAAACAAAGAAGAATCGCTTTTACAACATATTTAAGAAAGAAAAACCGAGCTGTTTTTTACAGAATTGCAGGCTGCGCAAAATAAAGAGTAAATGTTTAATTCCTTCTTTAAGCAACATGAATGACACCTCATTGCCATGCATTACCATACTTTTTTGCTATAACGGTTAGGATCCGCGAAAATGTTAGCGGGAAATGAATAAATGAGGCAAAAACAAAGTACGTTACCGAAAGCAAACTATAACAGAATTCACATGATTCTCATAAGCGACCAACTACCCTCGAATCAGTTGTCTAAAAGTTCTAATGTATTTTTTGATATAGACCTTTTGACTTGTCGTCCCAAACTCTGGGACAAATCACGGTCTCGGCTGCCGAATGGGTCAATAACTTCCCTTTTGTTTCCCAAGTTGGCAGATTACGTGAAAAGGACCACACACTTCAGACTAGTTGGCAAGGGTTGGTCTAAGGATGCAGTCGCCAGATGTTTAACTAACTCGTCACGTCACTAAATCTTTGTTTAGAATATGAATGTTTAACTAATAGGCCAAGTCGGAAAACTTGACCTATTAGCTTGTCATCGTCTCCACTCATTTGCGGTGTCAAATGATTAAAGTTGGATGCCATTTATGATATCGTCAGTATGTTTGTAGCATTTAATCAATCAGCACACCGTTGACTATTATAAATGCATTTCTATGGATCCCAATTGCTATAGATTAACCATTCATGTGTAAATAAATAAGTGAATAAGAAGAGAAACCAACTTAACTTTTGTTGTGAGTTATTTCGTAAGCGCACGTCAAAAAAATTGTAGATCCCAATTGTTATAACAAGTTATTGAAAGAAAAAAATAATTCCACATATGCCAGAACGAGAACGACAGATAACAACAATCAAAATAATTAAATTGTTTCTCATTATTAATCTTCGTTCTTTCTATCTCGTTACTATTTACTGGTTTTTATTGTAATAATTACTAGTATTATCAAGACCCACTTACATAACTCCTGCGTATTTCGCTTTTTTCTTGAACAAATTGCTACGGTTGGGATCCATAGATTTGCAAACGAAGCACGATCGTTCACATGGGTATAGTTCTTGTACCCTAAAATTCCGTGATGCAACAGCGTGCAGCAATAACTGTCAACATTAATTTGTGCAAAAAATTGCAGTTTAAACCGTTGAGACTCCGGAGCCCCCTTCGTCTCAGAAGAAACCTGGTTTCGTCACCGCGTAGAGGCATATAATTTAAGCAAATTTGAGCCTCAGCTTCAGTTGTAATTAGTTTAATAAAACTATTTTTAACAACTGCGACTAAACGGCGTTGCGATGCTCAATAACCTCCGCATCGCCAAAAGGCGTGCCGGAAGTATTAAGGATTACAACACTTTTCTTACATTTTCAAGATTATTATAATGCTAGAAATATTTTTTTTTCTTTCGCTTTTTTAGCCTACTTTCCCGTAAAAGTAAAAAAAAATAATAATAAAGCATGAAAGAAGGCTTAATGTATCGTAAAAATATCGTTAAAAATAAAGAAAAGTAAAAAAAAAGTGAAGTAATTAAATAAAGATTGAAAAATAAAAAATTTGAAAGTAGGGTTTTGAGATCGGGGGAAATGTGTGTCTGTCGGTCTGTCTGTCTGTCGGTCTGTCTGTCGGTCTGT
Source organism: Octonoba sinensis (assembly GCA_038502835.1). Lineage (NCBI taxonomy): Eukaryota > Metazoa > Arthropoda > Arachnida > Araneae > Uloboridae > Octonoba > Octonoba sinensis. The sequence continues at coordinate 104,066,668 of CM076606.1, read as the reverse complement.
CGGTCTGTCTGTCGGTCTGTCTGTCGGGTCTGTCCCCCCCCTAATAACTTTTGAACGAATAGTCCGATTCGAAAAATTCTTTTTGCATTCGAAAGATCTCGGTGAGGACATCTCATTTCCATATTTTACTTTTTGATTTGAACAATTTTTCGTTCAATTTTGAACAGTTCAAAAAAATTTAGCATTAGCGCCTATGGACGAAAATGAAGCAAATTATGTAAACTCTGGGTACAAGATCCATGTGCCAATGAACAAGCTTACTGGAAGATTCTCTTGGCGTGAAATATCAATTTGAACAGTTTTTGTTCATTTTTGAACAGTTCAAAAAATTAACATAGCGCTTACGGGGAAATTTCAATCCTATATAAATCCTGACCTAACGGACCGATTTGCTTGGAACAAACTTTATCGGAAAGCTCTTATAACGTAGAACATGAGCAAATAGAAAGTTCACCCAGAAGTAACGAGCCTATTTTCCTATAAAATTTTTTATCGGGATTTTTAAGGATATTTCTCAATGAATAAATGAATGAGTGAAATCATGAATTAATGAATAAATGAATGAGTGAAAGCATGAATTAATGAATACATGAATGAGTGAAAGCATGAATTAATGAATAAATGAAGGAGTGAAAGAATGAATAAATGAATGAGGAAAAGAATTAATAAATGAGGGAATAAATATATGAATGAGTAAATAAATGAATAAAGACATGAATGAGTAAACGAATGAATGAATGAATGAATGGCTGAATAAAGGAAAGAATGAATGAGTGAATGAATTAATATTATCCGTTGAAAAAGGTATATTTGAAATAATTAAGAACTAAAGCTAAAGGAGAAAGAGATAGCTAGATTATAAATTTGGATTTGGTGTATACGGGAAAGTAGGCTCGTATAGTTCTAGACGGAACTTCTTGTTTTTTTTTTTTTTTTTTGCGTCTAATCATAAAGGGCAAAACAGAGGGAGGGCGTTAAATCCCACGAGCCGTCTAGACTCTTACCAGTAACTTATGCCTCCGACTGGAGCGCATTAATTAGCTTTGCTCCTTTTGTTAAAAAGAGTCTAATTTCGAAACAATTATACTTTAAATTAGTTTCCACATACGGTAGAGAAAAAAAACCCATCGCATATATGCTGCTTTTAACTATGCTAATCGTATGTATAACTTTGCTATTTAAATTGTTTGGCAATTCCTATGTAAAAGAATTGTGTGTTATTATTATAATTATTAATATTTTCCAAATTTTAATCTGTAGTAATACGAGTGTTGCTGTTTGGAAATGAATTTTCTACCCTTCAACGCAAGCAAAAATGCGTTCTAATAACCTTCTAGTGAAGAGGATTTTAAAGCGCCTTTCCCATGAACTAAATTTTACATCGTAAAATGAATTACTTATTGAATGAATAGTAAGAATTTCATTCATTTTTCGAAGACCATAAATTACTTTTTTACTATGTATTAAAAAGGCATTGCAGAAAAGATAGAAGCTATTGGGATCCGCGAAAATGCTTTAACGTCAGTAAAAATTCTAAAAGTAAGAAAAATAAGCAAGGAAAGAGAGAAATAAACTAATCTTGTGTAAATGATTAGGTGAAGAACAAAAGAAACCCACTTAACTTTTGTTATGAGTGTTATTTTCGTAAACGTACGTACATCAACATATTTGCTGATCCCGGTTGTTATAGCAAAGCATTGGTAGATACAATTAATTCCACACAAGCGAGAACGGAAATAACAACTAAAATAACCAAAACTAAAACAAATAAGAATGAGTATATGAACAGGGAAAAAATTAAATCTATCGTCATAATTTATTTCATTTAAAACTTTATTATTAATCTCATTTAATGGAAAAGTAGAGAGTTCTCCAGGAAGTCATGCTACTTTACCGGGTTTTTCTTGTGAAAATGATAGTAAATTCTTGCGTGCATGCGTAATACAGTTTTTCCTCAAATTAATTTCTAAAACGGTTGGGATCCGTAGATCATAAATGTGAAAGTTCCTCTATGAGATGCTTTAAAAACGTGATGTCTAAAATACCACCAAATACCCCCAAAAAGGCTAGAGAAATGAAAAAGACTTCGGGTAATTAATCACCCGCTCATTGGCAAGGCAGGAACCTAGACCTTTCTCCGTTTGTTTCATTCGCTATATTTTACTGTCTTTCCTCCAGTTCCTTATAAAATTTCAAAAACCAAATGCGTCTCAATTTCTACAATTTAATATTTCCTATTAATTTGACAAATAGGCATAGGAGCTCTTCCGAAATGACTGGATTTTTTCCATTCTTATTCATACTTTATTTATTTATTAGCTGTATGATTTATTTAGAGCAGAATTCTCTTGTTTTAAGAAAAGTTACTTAAAAGGCTTTCCAAAGTTTTTTTTAACCCAAATTTATTTCCTAAACGTATGAGTAAAGAGTTGTTGGTGCCTTTTTTATTTTACGAGTTATTTAAATAGATTATTGGTTTAGTAAAGGAAGCAGATTGTTATTGAAAAAAATAAACAGTGGAATTTGGATTTGTGGTTTTGTTTCTCCTGTTATGTGTAGATCACATACAATTCATAATATCACAAGTACTATTTTTGTCTTTGAAAAATTCCAAATTGAAAAAAAAAAATAAAAGAAAAGAAAGGAAGATACAAATAAAATGAAAACAATAGTGTTATTTTTTGTTCATTATATTTTTCTCAAATATATTGTTGCATTGGATAACATTTTTTTCATTATTCTCACAATTTTGTTCTAAATATTGAGAAAAAAACGTTGAAAAAAACAAGCAAAACAACTCAATCATGAGATTAATAAATTAATGCATTTATTAATTATTATTATTATTATTATTATTATATTATTTCAATTTTGCATTCGTTAACACTGCCTCTCAAATATTTTGTACAATTTGCTCAGAAGAACGAAAGCACTAAAATATTCCGAACATTTAAAAAAATATTTGTTAAATTAAAAGAAAACAATTAATGTATTTTTTAAATGTAAAGAAACATTTGAATCAGTAGCCTATGTACGTAATAATTTTTCTTTTGCAAAAGAATGTAATATTTAAATATCCAAGATTAAAATGCCACCATTTAACTGTAGATATTCAATGTGAATAACTGATTCAATCTTCAAAGAGTAACTAGTAAATATTTCTACAAAAATTATACAAACGTCTGACTTTAAAGCAGAGGATTTGTTCTGTTACGATTTCTGGATAAGATTCTTCCAGTGAACCTGCCTATTACTTCCCTTTAGGAAATATTCGGGTTTCGGCTGAATGAGTCTTTTGCTTAGTTCCATTTATGTTCAATACATGGCGCTGCGAGAGGAAGGGGAAAACAGCGTGCGGTTATTGTATCGGAGGCAGTCTTGCCAATGTGCGGGTAATTGCCCGAAAATCGGGTATTTTATTCATCTGCGGATATTTTGGAGAGTATTTATAAATTGAGTTGCATATCGTTTGTTTTCTCCATCCATATCTATAACAGTTGGGATCCGTGAAAATAAATCTGTAATATTCACTTGATTGATGAATGATCAAATGCTACAAGAAATATAAATTACACGATGATATTGTAAATGGAATCGTACTTCAAGCACTTGACTCCTAAAATAGGCGAAGTCGACAGCTAGCAAATAAATCATTTCGGAAAGACTGAACATTTATTTTTAAAAAGAGCTAGCCACGCGACTGATTAGACATCCGTCGACTCACTATGTCCTTAACCGATTAGTCGAAAGCAGCAGGTAATGCTCCGGCAGCTCTTTTCCAATCAAGCCAATTTTCGGAATTGTAAATTTTGTGAAGAGAAGACAAAATGTTAATGAGTCAAAAAATAAGTTTTGCTCGTGATGATCACGTGAATTCTGTTGTAGTTTGCGTACAATACGCTTTTTTTTTTTTTTTTGCCTCATTTATTCATCTGCCTCTGGAATTTTCGCGGATCCCAACCGTTGTAGTAAAACATGGAAAAAGATAAATGGTAAATATAAAGTGGCATTGACGTTGTTTTAGGTAAGAATTACATTTGTGCCATTAACTCAATGCAGCTCACAATCATATGAAAAGCAGTTCGCTTTTTTCCCAGCAAAATCCGTCTTGAAGCCGATATCTTTTCAATTTATTCTCTTACTAAATGAACTAAGTAAGTCATTTCACGATTTAAAATTTAGTTTTTAGAAAGAAGATTTAAAATTTAAATACGGGAAGGTCGTCTGTAAAATAAGACTATAAAAGTAATGACTTTAAATGAGCCTTTAGCTTACTTCCTATCTTGCTCACTAGATGGCGCTGTAAGACGAAGCAGAAGGTTGCGGGTATTGGAGGGTATTTTTGTTTGTCCCTTAGGGTAAAAACTTGATTTTCGAACGGCTACGCTGATCGGAGGGTAGACACTTCAATTTCAATTATGAGTCTTCCCTATATCCCTATAAGGAAGACAGCACCCTATTTATTGGTACACTTTTGTTTTATTCATGACTGAAATGTGCTCCGATTTGTTATTTATAGTATTACTGGTAGAGAAATTTTATTTCATCAACTTCTGTCGCAAAAAAGTTATAAGTATTGATAATTTCAGTCTTTTTTTTTTTTTTTTTTTGCAATGTAAACTTGCTATTGCTCAGTTATTTGTAATCATTGCTTGAAATCATAGCAGGCGTTTTCAACAGGCCTTAATTTCATTTTTGCATCTCAGCTGGCCTTAAATTTTCTCATCCAGTTGAAAATTTAAGGGCTGCTGAAAGTTATGTACTAAGCAAATTGTAAAAATGCATAGTAGAGTGAAGATGAATTTTCCCTCGTTTTCTGTAAAACCGCGAAATTTGAAACTTATGGATAATTATTTTCCGCGGTTAAAATGAATTTTCCTTAAAAATTCTAGAATCTTTCTAGAATGTTGAGGATGACGCTCATGTTAGAAAAATTCAGAGCTTGTGGGAACAATATGAAAGAAACAAGCCAGCTGCAAATGAAGAATTCGTCCCATTGCTGACAAATGAAGAAAACAAAAAAGCAACGAATTTAAGCACAAAATAGCATTTCAAAAGGCAGACACTTTTCGGAATTACATGGAATTGCTTTTTCAATGAAAGAAAGAGGGGGCCAAGGACACTACCAGGGTGGCACGCTCTCAAAGAGCCGTGGTAGCCTAGTAGTTAGAGCGTCAGACTTAAACATGGAAGGTCGCGCTTTCGATACCCGCTGAAGACCTCCCATGTACACTTGGGGATACGTGCATGTGAAAATCTGTGGACCCCCCTACCTCGCCCCGTGCGCAAGCAATCCTAAAACCTCGCCTAAGAGGTAGGGGTCTGGTGAAGAAAAGTATAGAAAGAAAGAATTTTCTTTTCTTTATTAATGAAATTACAATTCTTTATGAAGTAGGAAATCTTATGCGATTATTGGTGGAAAATTCCTCACAAAATGGAGCGTGGCTTAGGAGTGCGAACCCAGCCTACAATTCTCCTAGTTGGGGAAGACACGTCCTACTCTCACCGAGTACCCAGTAGCGTAACTATAGGGTGGCAGAGCTGGCAAAATGCCACAGGCCGCCTGCCGATGGGGCCCCCGAGAGACTGCGAACACAGAAATAACCTAACATTTTAAACAAAATTATAAATTTTATATAAGTATTTAAATTAATTAAAGTTAGACACAACCATGTACAAATTCAAATAAATCATTAGGATTTATGCTCCAATTCTGAAACGCATCCATTGGTTCTGCTTTATTTTTTGCTGCGGTACTGTGGTGCCGCTGGCGTGCTACTGACGCTTGGGGAAGTCCCGCAATTTGTTAGCCGAGAGCAAGAGTACTGATCTACTAAAAAGCGCTCTAAAAATTGTTTAAATATGTATATAAAAAAGACATATCTGAATTATTTGTCAGAGAAATTCTCCGTTGTCGGTCCACCTTTAGAGATAAAATAAAAAAAGGCTTCGTGTATTAGAAAACTTGCTGATTTATTAATAATAAGGAAACATTTTATGTCATCCCTCTTTCCTGAAGTATGTACTGTATTAATGTTATTTGTTACAATTCCAGTGACTACAAATGGTACCGAAAGATCATTTTCAAAATTGAAATTAATACAACCCTATCTAATTACCTCTATGGGACAAGACAGGCTAAGTAACTTGGCTATTCTCTTATTGAAAATTCTATGGGCCAATCTTTAAACTTTGACGACGTTATTAATCTATTTATGGAACAGAAAGCTCGGAGAAAAGAGTTTTATTAATAAATAGTTTGTTAAAATTAAATTATTATTTTATTATAAAATTAAAATGACAATTTGATCTTAACAAGCTTTTGAAAATTAAATTTATTGGATATTTAACTAAAATGCACACAATGTTAGTAATACTGTTGGGTAACTACTTCAGTGATTCATTAAAATTAAATTACAACGTGACGATTTGTACTGGGGCCGCATTTAATGAATTTGCCACGGACCTCAGATGGTAGTTACGCCACTGCGGTCACCAATTGGCACCAGGGCCGGATTAAAGATTTGGGGGCCCATAGGCATTAGACGTGATAGGGCCCCCCACATTTGGATTTTATAATAATTATAATAATTAAAATATGATGTGTAATTATTTCATGACTGTAATAGCTGATCATATAAAATGTTATTGTGAATGATAAGGCAGAAATTAGATGAAAGTATACGCATGCACTTAAGTTTGCGTACATGTTACATCAAATGATGTTATACTTAATCTGCTTGGGAGCCCCTTTTAAATAATAATTAAATATAATTTTAATTCATTGAAACTCGCTACCATTAACAGAAACCTCAAAAAAAATAAACACATTATATACTAAAATATGATAAAATATTTAATTAAAATTAAAATTTTGTAACATTTCACTGAAATTGAACATAAAAAATTCTGTTCAAATGAATATAAAGTTACACTTAATAAAACGGCATAAGAGCATTTATAGATAATTTGAGAAACAATTTAAACATTGACTTGTCTCAAAAGTGTTTAACACATCTTCAAAGTTTAACCGTTTAAAAATATCATTCACTGTAAAAAATGTTTGCCCGAAAACACAAAAGAATCTCCTGAAAATCTTTTATCCGGAGTCTGACGGTAAAACTACAGAGAACTAAAAACAGGAAACTACGAAGTCCTTAAAAAAGGTAATTACAGTGAATAAAAAACAAATAACATTATGTAAATTGATAGCAACAAATAATGTACAACGGTCACCATCCATCCACCTATTGTTCATATTTCATAAACTATTATGCTTGGCCATTTTATGTTTTTGAGCTTCTTTCACTTAGGAGCGACAAATAAATTCATAACACTTTCGTCATTAGTCCCACGGCATGACCCTTTCAGCTCAACATTAGGGAATAGAGACATATGAAGGGTCCCCCCTTAACTTAAGATATGAAATTCTGACAGTTGAAGGGGGCTCGGGGGAATCTCCCCCGGTAAAATTTTTGTAAACTATATGCAAACTGGTGCATTTTGAGGCCTTAGAAGACGCATTTGGGACTGCAAAAATGTGAAGAAAAACAAAAAAAGAAAACAAAAACTTTGTAAAATTTTAACGTTTTTACTCATAAAAATGCAGAACAAAATAGCATTTTTTTAAAATCCAGGGAGCAGTACCCCCGCCCCCCGCCTCTTTCCAATAGTTTGCTTTGAAAATTTGTAAAAGAGAAACTATTGTATTGTTTGAACCAATGTCGTATCCAGAAATTTTTTCGGGGGGGGGGGGGGGCGACTTCGACACACTGATGTTAAGGAAAGTTTCTTGGAGGAATATATGATACATTGCAAAAGATTTCGGGGGGGGGCAGGCCTGTGGTCCCCCTTCCCCTCTGGATACGGCCTTGATTCACAAAAACATTAAACATTCATTACTAGATCTATTAATTTTTTTTGTTTCAAACGCAATAGAAAATTCAATATTTAGCGCTAAGCAATCTTCTATGTCCAGGTATTCATAATATTAAAACTGGAAAATTGTGGAATTTTAGAGAAATAAAATCCAAATTTCCCTACAAAAATGCTCATCACCACAATAAATTTCTAAAATTTTTGTTAAATTTATAGCAAAACATACTTCAGAAGTGGAAGCGTCTGAATCAAATTTTATTTTCTTTTTGGATGACGAACGTGTCCATCGCTGGAGTGCAAACATTATTATGTGTCGAAAATAATTAAAAATTTAGCTAAAATATAAATAATACTTGATTGTAAATTAAACCGTACAGTGAGATTGGAAACGTTGAACAGATGATTTCCCGAGTCTAAACGTGCAATGTAGTACTCAATCAATCAGTGATGGACCATAAGAGGAAAAAAATATATATATATATAAGAGATGAGAGAGAACATCTGTAAATGAGAATGCAATACAAATACAGTTCATCAATTTTCCAATCGGCCCATCTACAAAGATTTTACCAAAATGGGTGTCTGGACAGGAAGTCCTAAATAAATACTAACTGCTCTTTTCTAAGTTTCTTGATGAATATCCCTTCCTGACTTGGGCTTGGGGGCTTTAACCCATTAACACAATTGTTGGCTAAGGCGCTAAGGGGTCCTTCATTTTCAGACCCCAGCGCTCTAAATCGCACGTTTTCCACGAAAACTTGTGCGATTTAGAGATGCTTTATTAGTGCGATTGTATTCCCAATAAATTACTGCCTTTGGGTAAAAAAGACATCGAGAAGGAAAGAATACCCTGTGGAGTGATTGAAAGGAGATGACGGAAGTCCATATATTCGTAGTTTTGTCAAATGGTTCAGTCTCTGTTGTCTGTGTCGTGTGTGGTACGGTATTTGAAGCCACCTTTCGCTTTAAAATCCCCCAAGGTGATACGAGGGTTGATTATAACCAGACGAAAAGTCCGCTTTATGAGCTGCATTTGGTCATGATCACAACTCTTCAGAAAGAGGAAATAAAATCATATGCGTATGTGTTTAGTTTTCTTAGGGGGAAAAAATAAATATGTGCTTTGCACTTAATAAAAAATTGTTTTTTTTTTTTTTTTTTTTTTTTTTTTTTTTTTTTTTTTTTTTTTTTTTTTTTTTTTTTTTTTTTTTTTTTTTTTTTTTTTTTTTTTTTTTTTTTTTTTTTTTTTTTTTTTTTTTTTTTTTTTTTTTTTTTTTTTTTTTTTTTTTTTTTTTTTTTTTTTTTTTTTTTTTTTTTTTTTTTTTTTTTTTTTTTTTTTTTTTTTTTTTTTTTTTTTTTTTTTTTTTTTTTTTTTTTTTTTTTTTTTTTTTTTTTTTTTTTTTTTTTTTTTTTTTTTTTTTTTTTTTTTTTTTTTTTTTTTTTTTTTTTTTTTTTTTTTTTTTTTTTTTTTTTTTTTTTTTTTTTTTTTTTTTTTTTTTTTTTTTTTTTTTTTTTTTTTTTTTTTTTTTTTTTTTTTTTTTTTTTTTTTTTTTTTCGCCATTATTATAATTTAGGAACACCGATTACATTTTTTTTTGTTCTGTAAAACGATCTTAGGAGGAATAAAAGAAGTCTTGTGAATGAATACAAATTATATTTATTTAGTGCAGTACATTTGAATGCAAACTTTTAAAAACGTGAGCCTTCAAATGAAAATTTTGAAAAAATTACTTTGAAAGACAGGTAATTTTACTTTAAAATATACTTGATAGGCAAAATAAACGAAAAGAAATTTTAATGGTAACACACCATGTGATAAACAAGAGAGCAAAATGCTTGAAAGAAAAGTAAACTCATGTTTGTAAAAATTGCAACACAATGAAGGAATCGTCATAGTTGAATGAAATTTAATACACAGTTGAGTGGTAGTGATACAAATAAATGATAAAATTTTCAAAGCAAACAAACAATAACAAGAGATCGGAATCAGTATTTTGCGTAGCCACCACGCGCCGCAATAAGTGCTGCTACACGACGTGGCACGGAGTCAACTTTTGAATGTCTGCCTGAGGAAGAGCACTCCATATTGTTTGTATGCGTACCCAAAGTTCGTCTACAGAAGCAACAGGACGAGGATCACAAGCGAGACGCCGACCAACGAAATCCCACACATGTTCAATTGGCGACGCCAAGGAAGAAGCTGTACCTGCTGCGTTGAAAAGAAGGAATGAACAGTCCTAGCAATATGAGGGCGGGCATTGTCCTGTTGAAATACAGCGCCTGGCAAGCTCTGAAGGAAGGGAACAGCTTGGGGCTGTAGAACTTCTCTGATGTACCGGTTGCTGTTCAGATTGCCAACAATTCGAACCAATTGAGATCGTCCATGATAGGCTATGGCGCCCCAGACCATAGCTCCGGGTGTTCGTCCACTGTGGCGTTCGATAATGCACTCCGGAAGGTGACGTTCACCGGCATAGCGTCTGACACGAATGCGGCCATCACGGTACCACAAATTAAAGCGGGATTCGTCAGAAAACACGTCATGCTACCAATCAGCACGCCAGTCTCTATGCTGATTCGCCCATTGTAGCCGCAGGCGGCGATGGTTTAGCGTGAGGGGGATCCTGTATAAAGGAGTCCTTGCGCGCAGTCCACGCTGCAGCAGACGTCTACGAATTGATGAAGCACACAATGAAACACCTGTAGCTATTGACCCCTGTGCTGCCAATTGTCTAGAGGAAGCTGTACGGTCCGTCCGCTCCATGTGGACGAGGTGTCTATCATCGCGAGTTGACGTCACATTTAGGGGGCCGCTCCCGGATTTCCGAGTTGTCCGACCCTCGTCCGTCCACTGCTTCCAAACACGCATCACTGTGCTGCTGTTACGCTGCACACGAACGGCTACTGCACGATAGGACAATCCAGTTCAAACTCTGTAAGTTGTTCAAATCTCGCTCTCTTTCGCCGAAGAGGCATAAGTAAAGATTGAGCTAACGTTTACCACTAGCAGATAACCACCGATAACCATACACGCCTCGCTACAGCAGTCTATTTATTCGGATCCATCCGCCGTTCAGAGGGCGCTGCTCAGCATACGTATGCACTACAGATTTGAAATTCTAATCATTTGCATATCATGCGCTACTTTTCATTTCCTGAAAATTTCAGCTCACTCGCGTAAGTCCTTCATGGTGTTGCAATTTTCACAAACATGAGTTTACTAAACAATAAGCACTTCCTAATCGTTAATGTCAACATTACGATATAAATCAAACAGTATACAAGCTTACTGCACAATTCAGTTTCACTACCACAGCCAGAATTTTCTCCTACAAGATTTTTGGTTCACAGATACCCTTAGATGCTGTGCTAGAATGGTGCTCCTATTATTGTACTAGTATTGGCACTAAAGCACCTGTCACTGTGCTTATAAAGCAGAAATGAAATTATAATAATATAATATGATTAATATTATTGAAAAAAAACTTTCTGCCAGTATTGCGATATAAATTGAGCAATAAACAAGCTTACTGCGCCATTCAGTCTCACTACCCCAGGCAGCATTTTTTCGTGGGGAGGTTTTGGTTCATAAATGACCTTAGATGCTAAGATGCTGTACTAGGATTGGGAATAACGCTTCCTTTATTGTGTCAGGATAGGCAGTAATGCTTTTATCACTACGGCAAGATTTGCAACTCCACTTAAAAGAAAGAACTCTGGAACGAGTTAGCCTTTTGCTGTTTTCACTATGCATGCAATTGAATAACAAATTTTTAACCTATTAGACCCCAGAACTACGCACAAACAATTTTGACGTAATTTTTTGGTTCTCTGACTTAAAAAATGATTACAATGCAAAATAACTAAAATTTTTGTTTTTAATTTTAATTAATAATTAGTTTAAATAATAATTAATGCCCAATTTCCATGTATAAAGCGACGTAAACTATCTGTTGTTTAATTTCAAAAACAATTGAATGTATTAGCTTTCAAATTGCACAAACAGTAGTTAATAAACAGTATTTTTGAATGTACCCAATTGGGTTCACTTTTAATGAAGAGGTTATGGAGACATTTCTTTTCCGAAGATATTTCTTAAATTAAAAGAAAACAATTAATGTATTTTTTAAATGTAAAGAAACATTTGAATCAGTTGCCTACGTACGTAATAATTTTTCTTTTGCAAAAGAATGTAATATTTAAATATCCAAGATTTAAAATGCCACCATTTAACTGTAGATATTCAATGAATGTGAATAACTGACTTAAAGGGGTAACTAGTAAATATTTCTACAAAAATTATACAAACATCCGACTTTAAAGCAGAGGATTTGTTCTGTTACGATTTCTGGATAAGATTCTTCCAGGTGAGCCTCTCTTATTACTTCCCTTTAGGAAATATTCGGGTGAATGACCCTTTATCTTAGTTCCATTTATGTTCATTACATGGCGCTGCGAGAGGAAGAGGAAAATAGGCGGCGGGTACTGTATCGGAGGGTCTTCCCTATATCCCTACAAGGAAGATTGCACTTGAGTAAAGCATACACATTTTTTTTTTCAGATTGAACGTTGTACTCCGATTTGTTATTTATAAAATCTTGCAAAATTGTATTACTGGTAGATAAAATTATATTTCATCAACTTCTGTCGCAAAAAAGTTATAAGTATTGATAATTTCAGTGTTTTTTTCTTTTTTTGCAATGTAAACTTGCTGTTGCTCAGTTATTTGAAATCATAGCAGGCGTTTTCAACAGGCCTTAATTTCCTTTTTGCATTTCAGCTGGCCTTAAATTTTCTCATCCAGTGGAAATTTAAGGCCTGCTGAAAGTTATGGACTAAGCAAATTGTAAAAATGCATAGTAGAGTAAAGATGAATTTTCTCTCGTTTTCTGTAAAACCGCGAAATTTGAAACCTATGGATAATTATTTTCCGCGGTCAAAATGTATTTTGGTTAAAAATTCTAGAATTTCTTTCTAGAATGTTGAAGATGACGCTCATGTTAGAAAAATTCAGAGCTTGTGGGAACAATATGAAAGAAACAAGCCAGCTGCAAATGAAGAATTTGTCACATTGCTCACAAATGAAGAAAGCAAAATAAGCACAAAATAGCATTTCAAAAGGCAGACGCGTTTCGGAATTACATGTAATTGCTTTTTCAATGAAAGAAAGAGGGGACCAGGACACTACCAGGGTGGCACGCTCTCAAAGAGCCGTGGTAGCCTAGTGGTTACTGTGCTTTCCAAACTGGGTGTCGCGACACCCCATGGTGTCGCGTATTATCATGAAGGGTGTCGCGAGATTGTAAAACGAATGAAGAGCTTAAGATAAAATAATATCAAACATACTTTTCTTGGTTCAGTGTTATCATAGATCACGTAGTAGCCGAGTGATCGATATGTCGATTTCTACAATTTGTGCATGTAACTTCCAGTTATGGCGCTAGATGTCTCTGTACTGCTGCCGTACGTTGGCGCCCTCTATAGGTTTCTTCTTTTAACTAGTTCTTCGAACGGCGACATTGGGCCATTGTATATTTCCTTCAGTCTGCTTCTTTCTTTCATTCGTGACACACGCCATTATTTTACCTGCTTCGAAGTGACATAGTTACGCCATAAATTTTACGGGACTCATCCGCTATGGATAGATTTATTGTCAGAAAGACACCTTCGGCAGTTTATAAAGCAACAGTCAAGTGGTGTGTCTGAAACTTCAGTAGTTATTGAACAACAATTAAATAACCTGTCTCAAACCTGTTTATTCCTCGCCAATATGCAGTAGCAAGAGCACGAAAGTGAGAATGTATGAGGAAGAATACATAAAAATGGGATTTACGTGGTGTGGAGTTGAAGAATGTCCAACGCCGGAGTGAGATTTGTGGAGAGAAACTTTCCAGTGCAATTCCAAATAAGTTGCTACGCCATATTTCAACGAATCACAAGGTAAAACGAAACAACATTCTAGTCTACAAGGTAAGGATGTATATATCCTTACCGATACAGGCAAAATAGCAACCTTTAGAGATAAAGTCGAGGTATCATTGAGAAACACAGAACAAAACAATTTTGACATGTTTCCATTAATATCTAAATGTGCAGTTACTAATGAAATACAACACCATTGATTCATGACCATTCACTGCAACTGAAAGATAGATTGGATGGATATTTTCCTACATTAGATGTAAACCAGCATGACAGGATAAGAAACCCTTTTGCGCTTTCCAGCACTTGTGAACTTCAATTTGCTGAAGAGGAGGAACTGACAGACCTAAAAATAACCGCAATTTAAAACTTACGTTCCAGGAACCAGATTTGTGCACCTTCTGGATTTCTATTCGTCATGATTATCCTCACCTAAGTAGGGGGCACTCTTCATTTTGCTGCAGTTTTCTACAACATATTCGTGTGAAAGTGCATTTTCTGTTATGACTAATACAAAAACAGTTAAACGTAGTAGTTTGAGAAAGTTAGGTGAAGAAATGCGTGAGAATTTGTCTTACATCCGACCTAATATAAGACAGATTTGTAATGGTTGTCAAGCCCATGTGAGCCATTGAATTCTTGATAGTATTGGAAAATTTTGTATCTGTGAAAAAAGTGTTAAATGTATTAACTATACTGTACTTCCAATTCACATATGAAATAATTATTCCTTTAAAATACCATTTGTTATGATAAAATAAAATCTGTCTTATTATTATGAGTGAAAGGGTGTCTCGTTAAATTGTATGTACTGGAAGGGTGTCGCTATCAGGGAAAGTTTGGAAAGCTCTGGGTTAGAGCGTCGGACTTCCACATGGAAGGTCGAGCTTTCGATACCCGCTGAAGACCACCCATGTACACTTGGGGATACGTGCATGTAAAATAAGTGGACCCAACTACCCCGCCCCGTGCGTAAGCAATCCTAAAGCCTCGCCTAAGAGGTAGGGGTCTCGTGGAGAAAAGTATAGAAAGAAAGAATTTTCTTTTCTTCATTAATGAAATTACGATTCTTTATGAAGTAGGAAATCTTGTGCGATTATTGGTGGAAAATTCCTCACAAAATGGGGCGTGGCTTAAGAGTGCAAACCCAGCCTACAATTCTCTTAGTGAGGAAGACACCTCCAACTCTCACCGAGTACCCAGTAGCGTAACTATAGGGTGGCAGAGCTGGCAAAATGCCACAGGCCGCCTGCCCGATGGGGCCCCCGAGAGACTGCGAGCACAGAAATAACCTAACATTTTAAACAAAATTATAAATTTTATATAAGCATTTAAATTAATTAAAGTTATACACAACCATGTACAAATTCAAATAAATCATTAGGATTTATGCTCCAATTTTGAAACGCATCCATTGGTTCTGCTTTATTTTTTGCTGCGGTACTGTGGTGCCGCTGGCGTGCTACTGACGCTTGGGGAAGTACCGCAATTTGTTAACCGAGAGCAAGAGTACTGATCTACTAAAAAGCGCTATAAAAATTGTTTAAATATGTATATAAAAAAGACATATCTGAATCATTTGTCAGAGAAATTCTCCGTTGTCGGTCCACCTTTAGAGATAAAATAAAAAAGACTTGGTGTATTAGAAACTTGCTGATTTATTAATAAGGAAACATTTTATGTCATCCCTCTTTCCTGAAGTATGTACTGTATTAATGTTGTTTGTTACAATTCCAGTGACTACAAATGGTGCCGAAAGATCATTTTCAAAATTGAAATTAATACAACCCTATTTAATTAACTCTATGGGACAAGACAGGCTAAGTAACTTGGCGATTCTCTTCTTGAAAATTCTATGGGCCAATCTTTAAACTTTGACGACGTTATTAATCCTTTTATGGAACAGAAAGCTCGGAGAAAAGAGTTTTATTAATAAATACTTGGTTAAAATTAAATTATTATTTCATTATAAAATTAAAATGACACTTTGATCTTAACAAGTTTTTAAACAATTAATAGGACATGTTGGGACTGCGCCTGTCTTCATTTTCATTTGTTTTTTAAATAAAGTACACGTGTGAAATGCCGTTACATACTTCAGTTAACTCATAGTTAATGAATATGACGATTGACATTTCATATTTTTTGGCAAGATTTTTTAGGACCGGCGTACGGTAAATTAATAAACATTTTCAGAAAAAAAAATATTTGCCTTCTAATTCAAAAGTCATTTGATTCACCCCCCCCCCCCCCCCAAAATATATTAAACCGTTCAAATGTCGTCACGATCTACTGGAAATGGGCTTACGATCGACGGGTTGCCATCCTCTTGTCTAAGTAATCCAGTTAATGATGCAAAACTAAGTTCATGGGAAAGACGCTTTAAAATTTGAATACGGGAAGATAGTTTGTAAAATAAGACTATAAAAATGATGATTTTAAAATACTCGTATTTGGCTGAATAAGCCGAATACGAGTGCTGAGTTCTATTCCTTTAAGTAGACGCCGGGAGCTTCAGCCAAACTGTATACTTCGGGCCATCGCCATCATTATAATTTAGGAACATCGATTATATTTTTTTGTTTCGTAAAATGATCTTAGAAGGAATAAAAGAAGTCTTGTGAATGAATACAAATTGTATTCATTTAGTGCAGTACATTTGAATGCAAACTTTTAAAAACGTGAGACTTCAAATGAAAATTTAAAAAGAAATTACTTTGAAAGACAGGTAGTTTTAATTTAAAATATCTTAGATAGGCAAACTAAACGAAAAGAAATTAAATGGTAACACACCATGTGATAAACCAGATAGCAAAATGCTTGAAATAAAAGTACTAAACAATAAACATTTCCTTAATCGTTAATGCCAGCATTACGATATAAATCAAGCAGTATATAAGCTTACTGCACTATTGAGTTTCACTACCACAGCCAGAATTTTCTCCAACGAGATTTTTTGGTTTACAGATGCCCTTAGATGCTGTGCCAGGCTGGTGCTTCTATTATTGTACTAGTATTGGCACTAAAGCACCTGTCACTGTGCTTATAAAGCAGAAATAAAATCATAATAACAAAATGTGATTAATATTATTGAAAAAAAACTTTCTGCCAATATTGCGATATAAATTGAGCAATAAACAAGCTTACTGCGATTTGCAGTTTCACTACCCCAGGCAGCATTTTTTCGTGAGGAGGGTTTGGTTCATAAATGACATTAGATGTTGTACTAGGATTGGGAATAACGCTTCCTTTATTGTGTCAGGATAGAGAGTAATGCTTTTATCATCACTACGTCAAGATTTTCAACTCCTCTTAAAAGAAAGAACTCTGGAACGAGTTAGCCTTTTGCTGTTTTCACTATGTATGCAATTGAATAACAAATTTTTAACCTATTCAGACCCCAGAACTAAGCACAAACAATTTTGACGTAATATTTTGGTTCTCTGATTTAAAAAATGATTACGTTGCAAAATAAGTAAAATTTTTGGTTTTAATTTTAATTAATAATTAGTTTAAATAATAAATATTAACCCGATTTCCATGTTTTCCTTGTTTAAAACGAAGTAAACTATCTGTTGATTAATTTCAAAAACAATTGGGTGTATTAGCTTTCAAATTGCACAAACAGTAGTTAATAAACAGTATTTTTAAATGTACCCAATTGGGGACACTTGGAATGAATAGGTTACGGAGACATTTTTTTCCGAAAAGAATAAGCTTCGTTATTTCTTAAACAAAATGGATTGATTAGTTACTAAACTTATCAGCAGCAGTTTTGTTTCAAACTGTTCGCTGCATTCTTTAAACTTAGCTCATGAAAAAATATCGATGTTTCTGCTAACTTTTATGGTGTCAACCCGCGTCCCCTTCCCGCTCTCCCCCGGATAAAACTCTGGTGGCGCCACTGGCCGAAGGTAGAACTAGGGAGGGGTTTTAGCGGTTTAAACCCTTCTAGAACGCAAGTAAACAATGTAACTAAAACAATGTAAATAGCTGCGTTCAAAAGTTCTAACCCAGAAGACCTATTAGGTGTTAGGCTAATTATGTTCACTATAGCTTGGAATTTGGAACACTGATTACATTAAAATCACTGTAAAACGATATTAAGAGGAATAAAAGAAGTCTTGTGAATGAATACAAATTGTATTTATTTAGTGCAGTACATTTGAATGCAAACTTTTAAAAACGTGAGACTTCAAATGAAAATTTAAAAAATAATTACTTTGAAAGACAGGTAGTTTTACTTAAAAATATCCTTGATAGGCAAACTAAACGAAAAGAAATTTCAATGGTAACACACCATGTGATAAACCAGATAGCAAAATGCTTGAAATAAAAGTTCTAAACAATAAACACTTCCTTAATCGTTAATGCCAGCATTACGATATAAATCAAGCAGTATACAACTGCCACAGCCAGAATTTTCTCCTAGGAGATTATAGACCTATTAGATGCTAGGCTAATTATGTTCACTTTTACTTGGAATTCACCAATAGTAATAACCAGAGCAAGGTTTTCTATTAAAAAATCTGCTTCTGATATAATTTGACAATGCTATTAATGTTTGAAGACAAGTAAATATTTGATTTGTTTTTTAATATAAAATAATTTTTTGTGCGAAAAAAAAAAACAATTTCAAATCAGACCAATTACAAATTGAGCTGGAAAGTAAAAAAAAAGAAGTCGTTTAAAAGTTTCTTTAAACAACATCGATACTATTTTTAACCGACTTCACAAAGGAAGAAGGTTATACATTCATATTGTATGTATGTCGTTTTTTTTTTTTTTTTTTTTTTTTTTTGTTTGTCCACTCATAACTTCTCATAGGTCCCGTACCTTTGTTTGACCATATTCGATAATTAGAAAAAAAGTTATGGGCAGAAATGTAGTATTTTTTTTTGTTTTTTCATCCATAACTTTTGACTAAATGAACCGATTTTGATGATTTTTTCTTTAATCGATAGAGGGTCGTCTAACTCAAATATTTCAAATTAATTTGACTACATTTGCTTTTTAGAAAAAACGTTACGGGT
Organism: Octonoba sinensis; assembly: GCA_038502835.1. Taxonomy (NCBI): domain Eukaryota; kingdom Metazoa; phylum Arthropoda; class Arachnida; order Araneae; family Uloboridae; genus Octonoba; species Octonoba sinensis. The sequence goes on along the minus strand of CM076606.1, from coordinate 104,047,835 downwards.
GAAAAACAAGTATTTTTTACTTTAATTGGAAAGGCTTGGCTTGATTTTTCTTTGTAGGGAAATCTATTAATAAATATAAAAGTCATTGTTGAAAACATGTTTGTTGTCATGGGCTATAATATTAAAAGAAATTACAGCAAGAGTTTGACTGAAGGCTTCTCTGTGGCAAAAGTTAATCCAATCAGTTTGTTTGCTAAATCGACTTCAAAAGGGAATTTATCATACAAATGATTAGCTTTTAGTGTCGTTCATTCAAAGAAGTTTTCCCCTTTGATATGGATTTTTTAAAAAATAGAGTATTTGTATAAAAAAATGAATTTACACTAAAAAGAAAAAAATAAAATAATTTTTATAAAAAAAAACAGAACCGACTTCAAATCATAAATTGCGCTAAAAAATGAAAAATATATTTATTCTTTAAGCAACATCGATGTGACTTTTAAACATAGTTTTAGAAGTCGGTGCAACATTATGAGTCTAATTACCATTATACCATTTGCTACTTCATATTGGAATTGTTGCTAATTCTGCGAAAAAATATGTATTTGTAATTGGATTCGTGATTACAAAAGATTTTATCTATCCTAATTTTGCACTGACTTCTAAAACTATGTTTAAAAGTCACATCGATGTTGTTTAAAGAATGAATTTATTTTTCACTTTTTAGCGCAATTTATGATTTGAAGTCGGTTCTGTTCTTTTATAAAAAATATTTTATTAAATATAATCTTTGAAGTAGGCGCTAAGTTATGACAGTGCAATTACCATTACGCTTACATCTTACTTACTTTATCGAGGAATTGTTGACAAGTCTAGAGCAATAATAATTGTTATTGATTCATAATTACTAAAGATTTTATCAATCATAATTTACACTAACATCAAATTTCTTTTTTAAGTAGTTTCGATGTGTTTTAGAGAATGACTTTATTATTTAATTTTTGGAGCAATTTATGGTTATTCTGATCTGTGAATAACCATAAATTTCTGTGAATTTAATTTTAGAGGATCCTTCATGAAAAACTCTTATTGCAATTGCTTTTAATATAACTGCTTCATGGCAACAAATTATTTTTAGCAATAAGTTTTATATTTACTTATAATTTGCAGTACTAATCGCCATGTTAAAACGTTATTGAGGGTTTTTTTTTTTGTCGCAGAGTATACCTGTATAGTCTTCGCACATAATTTTTCGCTTGAATTTTGTTCAATTACGTCAGTTGCGAGCGTCTACACATATATATTTATTTATATTTATTTATAAACAAATTTTATGCAGAAAACTGTAAAGTTAGAAAATAATTGAAGCAACAAATAGTTGGAGAATGTCCAATTAACGTATGCAATTATAAATTCTCAAAACTCGAATAGTGTTGCGGGAACAAGTGCTTGATAATAAGGATATCTGAATTCTTCACAGGAATGCATGTTTCTCATGTTGGCGCCATAAACTACCGCCAAGGAACTCCTCTTTTTCTCCCATCGGACATTTAGATGAGAGATTCCGAACAGAAGGATCTTAATTAAAGCAACTAATATGCGTCTTAGTCATATAATAAGAAGTTCCGTCTAGAACTATACGAGCCTACTTTCCCGTATACACCGAATTCAAATTTATGATCTAGCTATCTCTCTCTCTGTCCTTCTCGTTTAGTTTTAGTTCTTAATTGCTTCAAATATACCTTTTTCAACGGTTAATACATATTCATTCAATCATTCATTTATTAAGTCATTCATGTATTTATTCACTCATTTATTCATTCATTATTTTGCTTATTCATTTAATCATTCATTAATTCAAAAATATTCTTGAAAATCCCGAACAAAAAATTTCATAGGAAAATAGGCTCGTTAGTTCTGGATGAACTTTCTATTTGTACATGTTCTACGTCATAAGAGCTTTCCGATAAAGTTTGTGCCAAGCAAATCGGTTCGTTAGATCAGGAATTATATAGGATTTAAATTTCCCCTTAGGCGGTATGTTAATTTTTTTTGGAACTGTTCAAAAATGAACAAAAATTGTTCAAATCAATATTTCATACCAAGAACTTCTTCCAGTGAGCTTGTTCATGGGAACTTGGATCTTGTACCCAGAGTTTACATAATTTGCTTCATTTTCACCCATAGGCGCTAATGTTAAAAATTTTTGAACTGTTCAAAATTGAACGAAAAATTGTTCAAATCAAAAAGTAAAATATGGAAATGAGATGTCCTTGCCGAGATCTTTCGAATGCAAAAAGAATTTTTCCAATCGGACAATTCGTTCAAAAGTTATTAGGGGGGGGGGACAGACCGACAGACCGACAGACAGACAGACAGACAGACCGACCGACACACTTTTTCCCCATCTCAAAACCCTACTTTCAAATTTTTTATTTTTCAATCTTTATTTAATTACTTAACTTATTTTTGACTTTTCTTGATTTCTAGCGATATTTTCACGATACATTAAGCCTTCTTTCATGCTTTATTATTATTTTTTTTACTTTTACGGGAAAGTAGGCTAAAAAAGGTATAATGGTATTAAACTGAAGCCAATGTTTTCCTCCCTCGGAGTATAACATTAAAATTTTGAGGAAAAATTTTACTTCCGCGAAAAAAAGTTTTGTAAACGCCTCTCGTTTATCCTGGGTTAAGTCTACGGTTTTGCGAAATTGCAAAATAACACGAAATACCGGTATTCGGTATACCGGGAATTGCAAACACAACGCTAGTTTCATCTTTTTTCTTGACTCAAAAGCTTGTCGGTGGTCGAACATCCACATCATAGCTGTTTAAGGTATAGACGGCGCTACCGCGACTTCCTTTTCCTTGAGCAGAGCACGTGAAAAGTACCGCACAGATTTGACCAATCGGCTGTGGTTGAAATTAGCTGCTGAACGGTTCTTTAACCCTTTAACTACGGGTGACGTCAATAGACGATTTGGCGAAACTTTCCTGTGGTACGGGTAACGTCAATAAGCGATTTGTTGAATTCAAAATTTGCTATGGCAAAAACTTTTTTCTCTCAAAAAATCGCCATAGGTCGAAAATGGGGCGTCTACGACTAATGTTGATTGGAACTCTCCAGTTTTGCTTTTTTCATGTAAGAAAAAAAATGACTTATACATAAGAAATAGATGTATCGCCATTTATACAATTTTTGGATACTTTAATTTTTTGGCGTTCAGACAAACAGATTTGTGAATATATTCCCGTAGTTAAAGGGTTAAAAGTGTTTCTCACGTGACTCCAGAAATTACTTTTGGATGCACACCTGGTTTCGTGCCATCGACTCAGCCCCCTTGCGGCGTCTACTAATTATGCCAATTACAATACCACTGGTTAATTTACATTTACTTTCAGTTTTCGGTCTCCCGTCAAATCGTTGATCATGAGATTCGCATTTTAGCAATCCCAACCGTTTTGATATCCATGTATGCAGGAAACAAACGAATTGCTCAAGCCTGAAAACTGAAAACCGATGGCAGAGGGGAGGGGGGGATGAATGAAAAAGAAATCTCATCAAATGTATCTTTATTGATCCTAACTGTTTTGTCAAGAGATCAGGGAAAAAATCGAATTACGCATGCTACACAATAAAGAAAATATTAATAAATAAATAAATATACCAATAAGTAAACGACAAAAAAAAATAAAAGAAAAATAAATTGTAAGATAAAATGGAGTAAATAACAGAAATGAGTAAGTAAAGAAAGAATAAATTAAATCAATGTTGTCAATTATAAAAATAATTTGCAAAATCTTTCTACCAGTAATTATAATTACATAAAATGCATAAGTTTTTTTCGAATTGTTTCTTTTGCTTCTCAGAAACAGGCTCTTGAAATCCAGTCAAAACTTCTCCTATTCTATGGAAAGGTCGATGAATCGTCGAGACAAGATCATTATCACTTATATTTGTGACGGGCCGTTAGGCCGTCCCGAAGGGGCCTTTACCCAGGTTCAATGTGAGCGTGCTTCAGAGGGAGATAAGTCGGAATTGCCCGAAGGCTAACGTCACGTCCCTAAAGGGCAAAAGGGTGTCCGCATCACGGACCGGACGAAAAAATAATCAAGTCCATATTAATTAGTTTTGACAGTACAAGTAGATATTTTTTTTTTCCATTTTAAAAGATTTTATGCTTTTTATTTAATTTTTTAAGCATTTTATACATATATATTTGTAGGGCTCGACCGATGGCATTTTTTGGCCGATGGGCCGATGCCGATTGTTGGCCGATTGTTCCAAGATCGGCCGATGGCCGATGGCCGATTATTTTGCTCTTCCATCGGCCGATGGCCGATGGAAAAACTTCCCTTTAAACCACGTGTAGAATGCTTGTCAAAAATGTCATTTAAATCATTTATTTATTTTTATGTTTATAAAAACATAAATGCCTTATTCAAGCACCATAAAAGACTTCGGGGGAAGTTTACATGATACAGTAACTTTGAAAGTTCGGACATTTTTCCGATTTCAGTTTTATTAATTTTTTTTTAAAAGAGACTTGCTTAAAATTGCAACATTTCATGTGAAATGCAGTTAAACATCTTTAACTGAGCAATAAATAAATAAATATAAGGGCTCGACCGATGCACCAGTGCCGATACTTAAAAAATCTAGCCATCGCCACCGGCATTTTTCGGAAACTTCGGAAAAACTTTGGCCTATCGACCTTGAATAACATCTAAATGCCGATGCAATGCCTATGTTTTCCGTATGGAAAAATATCTTCCAGACTTTAATTTATTTTTACTTCAGAATGAAAAGTACCAAAAATCACTTTCCTGTATCTAGAAAAAAAAACAGAACAATTTCCCGATCGCGATATTATTTTTCGATCTTATATTCCCCTAATCCGTTACTTTTCAGATATACTAATAGTAATACTAGCAAATACAAAACTGAATAAATGTAGAATAAACAATCAGAAGAAAACAAACATCAGCTAAAGCGACCTTGTAAGGCACGTGCACGAAGCAAAGATTGGTTCCGATTATTCATCGTTTTAACTCCGTTTTTTAGTTCATGGTAGAGTTTTATATGAATCCCTTGATTTTGATGCAGAGGAACTAGAACATTTAGTATTCTTTTTTTATGAAACTCATTCATCTTTAAACGAGTGCAGTATTTTGTTTGAATTAAAGATTCCTGAGCGCCCAAAATGTCGCGTTGTTTTAAAATAGTGTGAGAGTTGGACATAAGGAATTAAAAAAGAAAATAAATAATTTTTATTACGTACGGTTAGACCAAAGATGCACGACGCGTTTTTAGCTACCAGTTTGTTTAAAGTTGGGATTCGATACTGGCAAAGAAAATAAAAAAAAACTTTTTTTTTTCAATTTGCGCCTTTGCTACCAGTTTTTTGCAAGACAAAATACCAGGGGTCAAAACGGACGAATTTAAAATTAATAACGTGCAGTTTTCGTTCTCGTATTTGAGAATGGTCGATTTCACAACGGCAGTTTATATGAAAAGCAGTGTTGCGTTTCAAATTGAACCCTCCAACACGATTTAAAATACCCTCCCATAACCGACAATTTTTTATATGCGGCGCTACCTTCTGCGAAAACAATGTAACTGTTCAAAATTCCTGAGACTCGAATTTGCTTCAATTATATGTCTACCTTTTTAACGCTATTTTTAAACACAAAATTAGTTCAATTTTGCAATATATTTGAAATTTTTTCTTTTTTATCAAATTTTAAAAAAGTTCTCACGGTGACGAAACCAGGTTTATTCTGGGAAGAGAGGGCTCTGGAGTCTCAAGGGTTTAAACTGCAATTCTTTTTACACAAATTAATGTCGACAGTTATTGCTGCACGCCATTGCATCCACTGAGCTAAATAATAAGAGAAACCTGGAGCGAGGACTGGGCGGTCGAACCGCTTCACACCCTTTTCAGCCATCAAGGCAAAACGCGCAAACTACCAATTCGCGCAATGATAAAACGGCTAACTTTAAAGAGCTCTCGAGCTCTTAATTCTTTTCCGATTTTTCTAAAAAAATTTATTCTAATGCCTGACATATAATAATTTAAAATTTCTCATAGCATTTTAGAACAATTATTCATCCATTTTTTCACGATAAAAAACATTTTGCGACACTTTTTATTATCTTTGAATGCTATGTGGGAGTGTGCGACTATGGCAGATTTAAAAAATGTTTATTTAGACAGGAAGACACCCTGATTAATTGATTTACTCTCCTTGACTACTGATGAATAAATACTTTACACAGTTAAATTATAAATCTCATAAGAAGTTTCAGTGAGCAGCTTCGAACAGCATCAATATAGCGACTTTTATTCCCAAAAACGATAAATGCGTTTTTAGAGTTCTTGCACTTCGATATTGCACTTAAACATAATACAATTAAAAAAGAAGAAGCACTTAAAATAAGAAGAAAGAAGTCATTTTTTGGAGATATTATAGGATAACATTTTTATTAAAAAAAGTTTGCAAATAACTGGAATGGAGCATGTCATTTTGAGATGAATCTGAAATGTATAAGCATTTATAAATTTTATATTTTACAAGTTTGCTTGCCTATGACAAAGTTAAATATTTCTCACTAATGGAACATTTCATTAATGGATATTAAATGTAAATAAGAATAATAAAGAAATACTACTTATTTTTTTAACCATGCACTAATTAAAAATATAGCTGATCAGTGCATCTGCTGGGAAAAAGTGTGTGCTGTAATTCAAAGTTTTATAAGCACATTAAAACTCTTTGAGTGCAGATGTTAATTTAGTAACAAAAAAACATGATCATAATAGTATTTATCATGATTTTTTAAATCATGCACAAATAAAAATTTCAGCTGATCAGTATATTTACAGGGGAAAAGTGCTGCAATTCAAAGCTTTATGAACTCATTAAAAATCTTTGAGTGTAGATGTTAATTTAGTAATAAAATAATAAATAAATAATAAAATAAATGTTTTTTAAAAACAGCCACAATTTGACAAAATAAAAATTAACACACGCAAAAATCAAAATTTTACTCAAATGAAAAGTTAATTCAAAAACAGCAAAATTATTATTGAAATTTCCATTAACTAGCAAATTAAGATAAAAGCAAAAAAGGTACATGATTTAACTATTTGTGTAACTGATATTTTCACTTATAATAAAATATTACGTAATAAGGTTTGACTATCGAGAAAAAAGGAGAAATATTTAGGCTATAATGCTAAAAGAAAAAGTTTTTCAGCAATTTAATTAAGTTGTAATATTATGATTTAAGGTAAACTTTATTCATCCAAAAACAATTTTGTGTACATTATGGGCATAGTAATTAAATTTCTGTGAAAAAAAGCCATTCAAAGATAGAATACGAGAACAAGGCATTTAAAGTTTAAATAGGCAATTCGCCATCAAAATGAGCTTTAACACCGTTTTCTTTTAAGTTTCACGAATTTATTTTTACATCCCTTTGCACAACAGGATGCAAACGTATTGCTAAATGACGAAAATAAAATTTTTTGATAAACTATGATAAATTAAACCGAAATTTGTAACAATACACCATACGAGCCAATGCTTCCACAATGGGAAGTCAGCGATGTTTTGCCTTGATGGCTCGAGCACTGTATTTATGCGCGTCGGCTCGCAAGCTGCCCTGTTGAAGCATGGGGAGTCCTCACTCCAGATTTCTCTCATTTAGCTCAGTGATTGCATCACGGAATTTTAGGACACAAGAACTATACACATGAACGATTGTGCTTCGTTTGCAAATCTACGGATCCCAACCGTTATGGCAATTTGTTCAAGAAAAAAACGAAATACGCATGCAATATGTAAGTGGATCTTGATAATACTAGTAATTATTATAAAAAAAACCAGTAAATAGTAGCGAGCATGCCGAAAGAAGATTAAGAATGAGTAACAATTCAATTATTATGATTGTTGTTGTCATTCTCGTTCTCGCATATGTGGAATTATTTTTTTCTTTCAATAACTTGTTATAAGAACTGGGATCCTCAATTTTTGTGTCGTGCGTTTACGAAAATAACTCACAGCAAAAATTAAGTTGGTTTCTTTTATTTTTCACTTATTTATTTACACATGAATAGTTAATCTATAGCGTTTGGGATCCGTAAAAATGCATTTTAATAGTAAACGGTGTGCTGATTGATTAAATGCTACAAACATACCAACAATATCACAAAAGCATCCAACTTTAAGCAAAAAAAAACACATTTTGTAGCAGCATTCCTGCAGATATTTTTCTTGCTGAAGAAACATCAATATTTCTTTCCCTCTTCTGTTCTTCTTCTTTTGCTATATGTGCGAGAATTATTCTTAGAATAATTCTCGCTGACTCGGAACAAAAGAGCGAATTCTGTAGAATCGTCGAATGAAGTCACAGAACAAGATATCCGACTGCTTTTCCGAGTATTCCCTCCGAATGTCTATTAACTCCAGCACGAAAATTGGGCATGTTGGGCATAAATAGGCAACCGGATAATAAGAGCCTGAGCTGATATAAAATAAGCGACACCCATTTGTTATCAAAACGGTGTAAAACAAAATTTGGCATAGTTCTAAAATTAAAAATAGTATTTGTTTTTTTAAAAATCTTTAAAACTTCTGTTGTAAAAAACTAAAATATTTATGAAATCTCCCAAAAACTATTAAGGAGCCAAAAGAAAGCCAGGAAGACATGCAAATTATTCCAAAAGCCAAAAGTTTCGTATTTATCTTAAAAATAGCCAAATTAGCGACCCTGCCTCCCCCATTATGGCGAAAACTGTTTTTAACTGCTGTGCTTCCTCTTATTGTATGGAAATAGAAAACTAGCTATGGAGGAGGAAGACAGTTAAAGACAGAATGTTTTGTGGAAAGTTGTATCAAGTTTTGTGGAAAGTTGGAAAACATCGGCCTGGCATCGGCTTTTAGATGTTTTTTAAAGCCGATGGGCCGATGTTTTTCTGAATTTAACATCGGCCGCCGATGCCGATGGCCGATGGCAAGTTTGTTGAACAATCGGCGCCGATGCATCGGCGAGGCCGATGCATCGGTCGAGCCTTATATATTTGTATAAAATGCTTATATATATTTTAATTACATAAATATAGTAAAGTTAGTGTAAGGGGTTGTCTGCCGTCTAGGGGAATCCATTATAGTATCCTTCCACTTTCTCGTGAGAAACCTAAATGCCTAAGGCATTTAGGTTTCTCACGAGAATTTGTAAGTCTTTCATGAGGGAAGCAATAGTCAGCGGCAAAATGGCTGGGGCCTCGACGTCGTTTTGAGGTGGGACAGCGGTGGCTTCTTTAGAGTGCGCGCTGGAGTACGTTGGCTGATTTTTGGTTTTAATATTTTGCATAATTCTTTCTTCCTTCGTTTTTGGGGTAGGCCGCTTGGGACAATCGGTGCTACTTGCTACGCGATCCCCTTTGCAATTTGCACAAGTGGGTTTCCCCTCTTTTGGCGTAGTGCAATTTCTGGTCCAATGATTTCCGGCACAGATAAGACATACAGAGTCAAGGGTTCAATGGTGGGAACTGTGCCCAAACCGTTGGCACCTAAAGCATTGGGAGGTTCTTTGAGTGTTTCGTAAGTACTCAAAGTACGAAATAGTTTCAATGTTATAAATTTCTTTGTTTTTATCTTATCTTTTGGGAGGGAGAGTATAATGAGGAACATTTTGTCCTTTAATTTTCCCCTTGTCATTTGGGTAATCTTATTATAAGAAAAGCCTTTTTCTTCAATCTCGGTAATGATGTCATCGGGGTCGAATTCTATAGGGAGTCCCCTTATTACCACCTGAAGGTCTTTTTCTTGATGAAGCTGGCGGGTAAAGGATTTGATTTTGTGCTCGTCAGCGTAATTCTTAATTTTGCGATGGTAAAGGGGGTTTTCAGTTTCAACAATTAGTTCTTTATTTTGTTTGTAAGTACCTACAATTTTGGCGCCTACCAGTTCACTTAATTCTTTCAGAATGGGTTGTGGATCGGGAATGTCCACGAACGTGATAGGGGGCGCTTTATTTTTTTCTTTGGAGTGGTAGTTAAGGTTTATATCTACACTGGTAGACTGGTCTCCGGCTTTCTTTCTGGTAGGCTTTTTTTTATTTTCTTTCTCGGGCGAGCTTTCAATTTCTTTTGCTGGGCGTTTTTTATTAACGGTTGGGTTTTCATTTACATAAGTTGGGGGTTCACTATCGTCCATTTCAAAGTTTTCGAGCTCAAAATTTTTGAAACTATTTTTGGTCCTCAGAGGACTCTTTTTTTTGCTTTTTCCCAGGAAGTGATTTTTTTTTGGGGGGGGGGGGGAATATTCCGTTGCTTTTCTCTAAATTAGTATCTAATTGAATTAATAGCTTACGAAAAGTCTCCAGATGCTTTTTAGTGTCCTCCTCAGAGGGAAGTTTCATGTCATCTATTTTAAAAACAAGTTAAAATAATTGATTCATAATTTTCTCAAGGACCTCTTCATCACTCCTTGAGAACCTTCTACATTCCTTTCTACATTCTCAAACGGAGGGAGTCCCTCACGCTCACAAAGAACAAGGAATTGGTTTCTCACCAAACTGGGTTTGTTGACTCCGTTTTTCCTTTTTTTCTTTTCTTGGTTCTACTCAGGCAAGTAATTTTCGTCTTCTGAACTCTTTAGTTCTTGATTCACCATGATGGGATTTGACGAGCAGGCCATCGGCTTTGACTCGGAAATAGCTGCCTCAGTCTTTGAAAAGTTCCAAATAAACTTGACACGTCAAGAAGCTAAGATACCAGCTCGCTTCTCAATTTCTTGGATAGTGGTATTAATATTAGATTCAGTCCATGTACATTGAATTGGAATAGATATTGAACGCTGTGATTGAATATTGACTGCACTTCCATCAACAGGTTGCTGCAATTCCAAACTCACTACTCTGTCGCCACGTGCCGAAGAGAAGGGAGCTTTGAAGGTCAAAATTCCATTCGGCGCCAATTATGTTGTTATTTGATCCGGATCTTCTGCTGCTACACCACAACAACTTCCTGGCTCAATCCTTCCTAATGAAAACCGATCAACCACTTTTCAATGAGTCGGATGTCGAATCTCGGATCCATCTTCACTCAGTCGTCAGTCATCCTTTCCAACCGTACTCTGAATCGTTGAGAATTTCAAATACGTTTTTCAAGGACAAGGCTTGATGTGCTGGTAACAGTGCTGCCGTTTGAAAATGAAGTTTTTAACCTTCAGCGCAAGCAAAAATACCCTCCAATACCCGCACCTACTGTTTTGTCATCACTTTTATAGCCTTATTTTACAAACGACCGTCCCTTACTCAAATTTTAAAGCTTCTTTCTAAAAACTAAATTTTATATTGTTAAATAGCTTACTTAGACGCTCCTAGATCATTAGTACGAGAATAAATAAAAAAAAATATTTTTTCAAGACGGATCTTACTGGAGAAAAGGGAGCTACTTTTCATATGATTGTGAGCTGCATTGAATTAATAGGAAAAATTTAATTATCACCTAAAACAACGTCAACGACGCTTTACTATTTACCATGCTTTGCCATAACGGTTGGGATCCGTGAAAATGCCAGAGGGAAGCGAATAAATGACGCGAAACAAAGTGGCTTATTGTACGGAAACTATGACAAAATTCAAATGATCCTCAAGAGCAAAACTTACTTTTTGACACATAAACATTTGGTATTTCCTTCCCGAAATTTACAATTCCGACTAATTGGCTAGGGGAAATGAGCTGCCGGGGCTTTAGTTGTTACTTTTGACCCCAATCGGCGGATCGACGGTAGTGGGCCGACGGATGTTTAATCGGTCGCGTCGCTAGTTCTTTTTAAAAATGAATGTTCAGCCTTTCCGAAATGACTTATTTGCTTGCTATCGACTTCACCTTTTTGCGGAGTCAAGTGCTTGAAGTACGATTCCAATTACCAATATCATCGTGTAATTTACATTTCTTGTAGCATTTGATTATTCTGTTATAATTAATTATTAACTGTTATAGATATGCATGCAAAAAGCAAACGAAATGCATATATGTGAGAACGGAAAAATTAAAATACCACAGAAAGACAGTTTCCAAAGTCATTTTCAATAAAGATAATTGCTTTTCCGAGGCATAACTTAGAAAAAATCGAATTGCGCATGCTAGATGCTAGAGGACCAAAAGAAAAAAGAAAAATAAAATAGAGTAATTAAGTAATATATAAAGAAATAAAAAAATGTTTTAAGATCCCAAATATTCCCAAAATTAGAAAAATAAATGAACAAAGAGTGAAATAAACCAATCTTGTGTAGATAAGTAATTGAAGGACAACGGGAAAAATCTTAGCTTTTGCTCTGAGTCGTTAATTTTCGTAAACGCTCGCGAATCCACATTTTTTTCTGATTCCAATTGTTGTAGCAAGAAATTGGTACAAAAATTAATTACACACTGACTAGAACGAAAAGAACAAATAAAAACAAGTATAATTAAATGAATAAAAAGACAGCGTAATTTTGTATATTTAAATTGATTTTTTTAAAACTAATCTCATTTTCTTAGTTCTTGGTACTTTTACTTGTTTTTGTAATAATAATTACTATTGGTATTATTTCTCTGGTGAGTAATTCGCTATCTCAAACAAATTTCTAGAACGGTTGGGATCCGTAGATATGCGGACAAGCTCATTCGATCATGTGTGTAGCGCTTGTACCGTAATACTCTATGACGCAATAGCGTAGAGCAATAACTGTTGATATTAACCAGACAGTTAAAAAAAATTGTAGCATTGTTCTTGTAAAGAAAAAGTTTTGACAGAATCATAAATCTCAAACTTCCTACATAAAAAAATATTTTAAAAACTTGATGTCTCAAAATTACCAGAAAATACCCTCAATTTATAAATACCCTCGAAAATACCCAGAGATTTTAAAAGCAACGCTTCTACATAAGCACTGCAGACAAAACATGTCTTCCTTTCTCGCCGAAGCCTTCTTGCTTGATTGTGTATCGTCAAGCAATTCGTCTGTGACGGACATTTTACTATGTCCGTCACAGCTCCATTTAATATCGACGAACAACGGACGTTCCTGTTCGGTAAGTAGGGCAACGGGTTGACACCACCTTTTTTCCCTCAGTTTTTGTCCGTCCGTGGCGTTGTGAATCCAGCTGTAGGCTGTAGCCAGAGTACAAACCTGCAGGTGATACAAATGCTTTTCGCCTTTTCCTTTCTGCTTTGATGGGTTTGTTGCATTGGGTGCATCAAATTTTTTTAATTAAAATTTCTTCTATTAAAGTTTAATACCCTCGAATACCCTCCATTTATAAATACCGGCCGATGAATAAAATACCCGATTCTCGGGCAATTACCCGCACATTGGCAAGACTGTTTAATACGGTTCTTAACTTTTAACTGGGAACTTACTCGCAGTTGCCCCACGGGACCTGTTTCCGCGTCGTCTACTAGGTCACGTGATTTCGGTGTTTTCCCATTGTGTAACAATGGCGGGCTCAGACGATACGTTGTGTAGCATTACAGAATATCCTTTGAATCTCACTGATTTTTAATGTTTTAAGAATACTAACTTACAGAAAATTGTTCTCCAACGACGACATTGCAAATATCTTCCTGAAATAAAACACGAAAGGAACTAAAATGTTCTTGGAAGGCTTTGTAAAGTCTATTTTTTTTAAAAACAAAGGCCAGATGTTCGTAATCTCCTGTCAGTGCATGCAGACTAAACCTTTTTAGTATGTTACTTACTTTTAACAAAAAATATGACAACAAAAACACTGCAAAAGTTATGTATGAACAAGTATTGATATTACTGATAATTCTGCCGTCAAAAATACAAAGTTTGTTTTTCAACTAAAAAATTACATCTTTCTGATAGTTTAATTTAAAATTAGTTTTCCCAAATGTCATATTCAATTCAACTCAATATTATTTTTAATCATTAAAACAATTTTAAGAAAATTCCTGTAAAACATTCAAAAATTGAATATTTCCAAATAACACTGAACAATTAATATATGAAGAAAATATGAATAAAGACAAAACTTTTTTCTCTAAATCTAAACTTTATTTTTACATATATTTTTGTTTAATAAAGTTAATAATTTATGTTTTTAAGAAATAGCAATTTTTCAGCAGTTGGTTGTAAAGTGAAGGGGTTTACCCTTAATATCAATTTAAAATTCTCCCTCTGCCCAACCCCCCTTCATTAATAAAATATATTTATAACGCGCATGCTTTAGAACTTAGATTATATTCTTTCAAATTGTGTTGAAGGCAGGGTTGGTGATTTTTTTTTAATTTAAAAAAAAAACAAGTAGGATTTTTTAAATTTAAATCAGATTTTTTGGATTTTTTAAGCAAAATATGTATGCGCACACAAATACAGTAACAAATTCAGTTAATTATTTATGTCGTCAAAGAATTTTGAGATATTTCAGTTGAAATAATTATTTATTACTAGTTCAAAATTATTAATTAATTATATTATATAAAAAATGTATGCTTAATAAATAGAGAACAACAAGAAATAGAAGAGAATGCTTATATTTCTGGACTAAATGTATTATCATTTCTTGAATATATACAAATAAGTTGACTGGACTATTATAATTTTTTGAGTATGTACAAATTTCTTGAATGTACAACCAGAGATGGCAAATATCACATAAAATGTTTACTGCAGCTTAATAATTTTTACTATTTAGATGTTTCATCAAGAATACCAGATGATGCATTATCAACCTCCAATCTGCTTCTTAATTTCGAGTACACTATTCCAAATGCAGAAAAAAATCCTTTCCAAAGGGGCTGTTAATGCTTTTGCTGTAGTCAGCATGTCCAAAAACTTAATGATCTCTGATAAAATGTCATTCTTTGTCACCTTAACGAAGCTGTTCCACCTTTCCCTAGAGGACCAGATGCATTAAGGTAACCATATAGTGAGTTAAAACTCTAATGAATTACTTGAACCCAGAATATATTAAAATGTATAATAAAAAAATATTTATATTTTAATAATTTGGAGGAAGCTGATATAAATATATTTTTTTAAATTATAAAAATCAATATTTTGTCTAAAAAAGAATCATGTAAGTGAGTTTTTTTCTAAAGAAAATCATAAAAATCAGCATTTCTTTCCAAAAATAAAATCATAAAATCAGTATTTTTCTCTAAAAATAAGATCGTAAAAATCAGTATTTTTCTCTAAAAAGAATATCCTAAAAATCAGTATTTTCTTCTAAAAAAAAAATCAGTTTTTGTTCTTTCTTTTTGTGTTTCATTGTATCCCAAACGCATGCATGGTACTGAAGTAGAGGTAGTATGACAGATAGCACAAGACCATACACGAAAGATTTTATTACATCACAGCGAGTGGAAATAACAGAAATACACCCAGGGCAAGGTGGGAATCGAACCCACGACCTTGTTACTGCGCGCAAGCAGCGGGTGGAAACTGGTACTAAGACCGCTCGGCCACCGAGGCCCCTTCTCAGGCTTTTGATGCTAAACGAGATCACGTGAGAACGAAATCATGTGACCTGTGAGGACACGGGATTCATTTTTTAGAAGATCTAGCGACGCGGCCAGTTCAGCGAACCACGTCCTTACCTGATTGGTCGAAAACAGCATGTAAAGCTCCGGCAGCTCATTTCAACCATCGGTGCACGACATCCTCAGCAGATAAGTACTTATTGCGGTTCGAGGTGGATCGGCACTGCTGTCAAATGAACATGCCCTCAGGCATTAATGAAATCTTGATTTAAAAAATAAAATGTGGGGGAATAATTACGCGATTATTTTATAGAAAAAGTTTAGCCTCCGCTAAAAACAATAATTCTTTTTCATTTTTGGCAGTATTTATTTTAGGAAATTATCTTAAATACAATTTAAGTTAATATTTTACATACAAAATTACAACGGATTGGACCTTCAACCAATTAGATAGTATAGTATTTTAATGCACATTACTTGGAACATATATTATATATTTGCATCAAGGTTTCTATTTATTAGGAATCTCAAGAGTAAATACATATTTCCTCCTAGGAGGGGTCACATCACAACCCTTGGTTTGCGATATATTACCAATCCTTGTACGGGATATGTGAATACATGTTACAAAACTCGGATTGGCAATGAGTCTTGAAAGTTAAAACCATGGAAGTTAAAGGGTTTCTACCAAAGATGTTTCTACTCCCTGGTTAAGCTCAAAATATTCAGAAGATTTATAAAAATTACTATTTCAGTAAAAAATCGAATATTCCCAGTTTTTTTGGGAATTTTCTAATTTCCCGATTTTGCTTTAAATTCCCGGGGACAAAACCCGTTTTTTTTTCCGGGAATAAACCGGGCGTTTTGAAAGCCGTGCAACGCTACTCAAACATACGATTTGGGAAACATCCTATTTCTCAAACATCTTATTCGGCTGCCGAGCCCAAAACTTATCATTTCCGAGTTCCTGAGGAAAGGTTTATGATCCAAAAAATGCGTTAGCATTTTTCAACAACTAGTTCGAGGGCAGTTGATAGCTCGAGAGGATCACATCAATTCTTGCTTTCGATAAGGCATTTTGTTCTGCCGCATTCATTCGTCTCGAGCTAACATTTTCACGGATCCCAATTGTTATAGCAAACATAGTAAACAATACATCGTAAAAAAGTGTCATTGACGGGGGTTTACAGAATGAGCGAAATTTTTACTATTAATTCAACTCAGCTTGCTATTATATTGAAAGTAGCTCGGTTTTAGCCCCCAAAACCCCCGTTGAAGGCGGTTCTTCATCTTTTGGTTAGTTTAAAATTATTTAACTACTGCGGATCTAGTTGGGGACCGTTCATAAATGATGTCACCCTTTTTTTCAATATATTCGACTCCTCGCCTCTTGTCACTAAGTGTCACACTTCAACATACCCTCTACCCCCCTTTGTCATATGTCACGCTATATTACATAAGCATAAAATAGGTTTAATTTGCTGATTTTAAATGTTTTTATAGAAATCAAAATGTACGAAGCACACTTCTTGTTACTCCCTCCCATCCCCTTGTCACACTTTCTTGAACCCCCCCCCCCCCCGTTGAAGCGTGAAATCATTTATGAATGACCCCTAGGGTCTAAGTAATTCATTTAGCAATGCAAAATTTAGTTCGTGGAGAAGACGCTTTAAAATTTGAGTTCATTTCTAAAACATATTGTTTCTCAAACCTCTTATGCAGCCGCCGAGTCCGCAACTTTTCATCTCCGAGATCGAGAATAGAAAACAAAACGTTAATGAATCAAATAATACGTTAGCAGTTTTAAAACTATCTCGAAGGTAGTTAGTTGATTGCTTGTGAGGATCATGTGCCTTCTGTTTTAGCTTGCTTTTGATGGCCAACTTCCTCGACGTTCCCTGAGGACTCGTCGGTGGAGGCGAGTGCTGGTTATCCTGATATTTTGCCAAGTCTTTTAATTAAGCACCAAATTTAGCTTGATTCTCTTGGTAAATATTTCAATGGTGAATATTATTCACAATGGTGAACTATTCACAATGGTGAATTATTCAACTCCGAGCCTATCAAGTGAGTGCTTCGCACACACGATTAACATTCTTATGACAAGATTAGATAAGAGATCTGTTCAAGAGGAAGTTTGAAAGCGGATCTTAGAGCATTAAGAGTTTAACTTCATGACATTAAAAGTTCGAATGGACAAATTGCTAAAATAAATGACAAGAAATAACATGAATGTATTTTTAACTCTCTCGCTAATAAAGGGAAACATTCAAAGCGCAATCGCAAAAATTCCATTGCCGGAAACTTCAAAAGTGTAGGTAATAAAAAAAATTGAAGTGGATCCCGGTTTTCCCTGCGAAGGATGTTGTGCCTTAATTATTCCTTGAAGAAAATAACAATTTCATTTCCGGAAATGTTGAAAATTACGTTGTTGTTGTCGTGTCCACGCAGGTGGCGAGGAAGAAATGGGTACGCTGCTCCTGAGTCTAACGGGGCCCTTGTCCGATTTTCATCCCTTTGTAAGGTCTCTTAATTTTTTGAACCAGTTATTGCTGTACGCCATTGCATCATGGAGTATTAGGGCACAAGAATTACACATGGATCGAATAAGCTTTGTCCGCCTAACTGCAAATTCCGACCGAGATAGCAATTTGTTTGAGAAAAATCGAATTACTCACGCGAGAAATAGTGCCAATAGTAATAATAATTATTAGTATTAATAAAGCATTTGGATGTTTTTGCATCCAGAAGCTCCTCTATTGAATTGACGAAAGGATTCCAAGCAACCCCGAAACATATGTCTGCATTTTAATGCTTATTTGTGCTTTCTTAACGTGAAAAAAATATTTTTTACACTTTACCTGTGCACTAAGTTCATTTCTTATTTATTTTATTTCATGCTTGCAATTATTTGTTATTTTCGCTCTTGTCCGTGTGGAATTAATCCTTTGTGCTTTATTAACACGAAAAAAATATTTTTTACACTTTACTTGTGCACAAAGTCCATTTATTATTTTATTCTTGTAATTATGTGTTATTTTCGCACTTGCCCGTGCAGAATTAATTTTTCCACCAATGCCTTGCTATAACAACTGGTATCAGAAAAAATGTTGATAAACGTGCGTTTACGAAAATAAGACTCACAGCAAAAGTTAAGTTTTCTCCTTTTGTTATTCAATTACTTATTTACACAAGATTGGTTTATGTCTCTCTTTGTTTACTTATTTTTCTTATTTTGGGATTTATTTGTTTTTAATTTCATTCTTTTTTTCCATTTTAAAACTCTATAAACATTATTTATTTGTTTACTTATTAATTTCTTATGTATCTATTTTATTTTTCTTTCTTCTTTTGGTATTCTCGCAAGCGCAATTCGATTTTTGTTCCAGTTATGTCTCGAAAAAGCAATGCAATTACAATTCTTAAGAATGACTTTGGAAAATATCTTTCTTTGGGATTTCAACTTTTCCTTTCTCACGTACAAGCAAACTGCTTGTTTTATGCATACATATCTATAACAGTTGGGATTAGTGAAAATGCATTTTCTAATAATCAACAGTGGGGTGATTGCTACAAAAAAACTGAATTGCACGATGATATTGTAAATGAATAAGGCTTTAAGTACTTGGCACCACAAACGGGAGTAGTCGATAGCAAGCATATAACTCATTTCGAATAGACTAAACATTCATTTTTTAAAAGATCTAGCGACGCGAGCAGTTAGACCTCCGTTAGCGCACACCAACCGTATCCGATTGGTCGAAAGTAGCTGGTAAAGTTCCGGCAGCTCACTTCACCATTATCCAATTAGTCGGAATTGTGACATTTTCACGTGATCTGCAAACTTGTGAAACAAAGGTGAAAGCACCATTTGTATCGCCTATGTCGCAAACCTTCTATTCGGTAAACATACTACAGTCAGACCTCGATATAAGGTCATCCGCATATAAGGTCATCCGCATATAAGGTCATCCGCATATAAGGTCACCCCGCATATAAGGTCACTTTTCCAAAGTCCCGGCTCACTGAATAGGAATTCTTTGTTACAGATTATCGGATATATGGTCAAGTTTTAAAAATCGTTATCGCTTATAAGGTAATTTTTATCTGACCACCTTCAGATAATTTCAAGGCCACGCTAATTGAAATGTACGAATTTCTTCTGTGTATATGATATTTTATTATCGTCATGCAGGCGAGGGAAGCTCTTTTCTAACAAAAGCCTATTTAACTTCCTTACAAGGTAATTACCCCTCTCGAGTTCTAGGAAAAGGTTGCAGCCAACAAACACACCTGGAGAGTTTCCACTCCCCAGTTCACAAAGAATTTTCCCCCGCCTTCGCTGCCAGTAATTCCTCGTCCCTGTCCACACTTCTAGGGAGGGGGGAGCTTTCGCCATTCGGACGAGAACAAAGGACAAGTTTTCCCATCTTGTCACGTGACCATTTGCTGACCAGACCAGAGGAAAGAATTTCATTCGAACCTTTCTCACTCTTATCATGTCATCATGTCGGCAAAGAGAAAGACGTTGACTCTATCAGAGAAAGAAAAAATTGCTGAAGATTTTGAAAATTCAAATTTATCGAAAGCACGTTTTGCCGAAGAACGTGGTATACCACGCACCACCTTAAACAATATTCTGTCTTTTCGTCGCAATGGAAATGGGAAAAGAAAAAGGATGCGTTTTTCCCCTTATGAAAAAATTGAAGAAGCCGTTCTCCAATGGAATAAAAATGGCTAGAGCACAAAATGTGCCAATATCATGTTCAATACTGAAAGAAAAAGCTCTGCAAATAGCTACGGAATTGGGAGAACCTGATTTTATGGCGAACAATGGATGGATTCAGAGATTTAAAGTAAGACATGATTTAACATTCAAGACAGTGTGTGGTGAAGCTGGAGAAGTTGACGAAACTGTTTTAAAGGACTGGAAGAAATCTGTGTTAGAAGATGACATTTTGAAACGGTATAAGCCATGCGATGTATTCAACGTCGACGAATGTGGTCTTTTTTTCCGAGTCTTGCCTGACAAACCTCTCGCATTCAAAAATGAAAAATGTGTAGGTGGCAAAAAAAGTAAAGAAAGACTTACAGTATTTTTAGGGGCCAATATGGATGGCTCTGAAAAATTGAGACCTCTTGTTATTGGTAAATTCCAAAAGCCACGTTGCTTTAAAAACGTTAAATCTTTACCCGTGGATTACGACGCTAATAAAAAAGCGTGGATGACCGTCACCATATGGGAGAAAACAATACGACGTTTAGACAGGCAGTTTGTGTGAAGAAGAAACGAAAAGTTGTTTTCATAGCAGACAATTGCACAGCTCATACCAACATCCCACAGTTAGCCTCAATTGAGCTTGTTTTCTTGCCTCCTAATGTGACCAGCGTTCTCCAACCATTGGATTAAGGAGATATTCAAAACCTAAAAGTGAGCTATCGTAAGCTCCTCTTGAAGGACCTTATCGCTGTCATCGACCAAAAAAAGAAGTTTCACGTTACTGTCTTGGATGCCATTTTTCATGTGTACAAAAGGTTGGAACATGGTTTCCACCACATGCATAGCAAATTATTTTCGTCATGCTGGTTTTGTGGCTTCTCTGAGTATCGTGGATGACGAAACCGAAGAAGAAGACGATATTCCTCTATCTGTTCTGATGGAAGATCTGAGAAATCGTGGCCATGCCATTCAAGGGGAAGAAGAATATGGTTTGATTGATGAGGAAATTGCCACCACTTCTGAAGCTATAATTTCTGAAATTGTTTCACAAGTTGTATACAGTGAGGACAATGACAGTGATTCTGCGACTGTAGCTGTAACCCAAGCGGAAGCCTTCAATGCAATAAATGTCATACGCCATTTTTCATGAGGGAGTTGACGAACATTTTGAGAAGTTACAAAATCTAGAAAACATTGTTCGAAAAATGAAACCAAAAACGAGACAGAGCTGCCTGAATGATTATTTTAAATAAGGTAAGATGTTATGTATGTATGTACACTTTGAGGAAATTTAGAAACAGCTTTATTTTAAATTAAATTAAAAAAAATATACATATAACTTTCTTTAATTTTTTACCGTTAAAATTTATTGACTTAAATATTTACCAAATAACTGATGTTTTCGTTTGCATTACCATTTTTAAAAAATCATAATGTGTATTTACGTGCTTAGTTATGAACTGCTAATGAATCGGTTAAAAGGTCACCCCGCTCATAAGGTCACTTTTGCGATGTCCCTTAATGTGACCTTATATCGAGGTCTGACTGTATTTCTCAAGCCTTCTTTTCGGCAAACATCCTATTTCTGAAACTTTCTATTCGTCAAACATCCTATTTCTCAAACATTATATTCATCAAATAGCCTTGTTGAGAATCTGTTCACGTGATTTACTTGCGTCATGCCATAAATCGTGTCTGATGCAACAAGTCAACCTTGGTCTGACAATCAGAAGACTTCACTTGAAACTTGGATCTCATGCAACGAGGTTGGAGCCTTTTCCAGACACGCTCCTTCAAAAAATGCCCGAAATAATATTTTTAGTCTAACTTTTAATTTTAGTTGTTGTTCTGTGTTTAATTCTTAAATAAAATTAATTAAAAGGCAATAGGACTTAATTTGGTACTTTCACCTTTGACTTGGCATCACTACACCGATACTATTTGTTCTCGAGTCAAGAATTAATGATTACCCTTTTTTCAAAAGCCTATTTCTCAAACATTTTATTTGGCAAGCAGCCTATTTCTCTTCTCAAACATTCTATTCGGCAAACATCCTTTTTCTTAAACATCTAATTTGCAACAAGACAAAATGCGTTAGCGCTTTTCGACAACGAGTTCAAGGGTAGTTGATTGCTCGAAGAGATCATATATATTCTGTTATAGTTTGCTTTCGATAAGGCGCTTTGTTTTGCCGAATTCATTCGATTCGAACTAACATTTTCGCGGATCCCAATCGTTATAGCTAATCATGGTAAATAATACATTGTAATAAAGGGTCATTTCAGGGTGTTTACAGAATGAATGAAATTTTTACTATTAATTCAATGCAGCTCACTTTTATATAAAAGATAGTTCTGTCTTATCCCCCAAAATCCATTTTGAGGGCATTCTTTTTCTTTTGGATAGATGATCATTTATGAATGACCCCTAGGGTCTAAGTAATTCATTTAGCGATGCAAAATTTAGTTCATGGAAAAGGCGCTTTAAAATTTGAATTTATTTCTCAAACATTTTGTTTCTCAAACCTCTTAAGCAGCAGCCGAGCTCGCAACTTATCAACTCCGACTTCGGTAGGAGAAGACAAACGTTTTATGTTTCAAAAAATACTTTAGCAGTTTTAAATCTAGCTCGAAGATAGTGGATTGCTCGTGAGGATCATATAAATTCTATTATTGCTGATTTTTGGTAAGGCCTTCTAACACGACATTCCCTGAATACTGCACGGAGAAGGCGAGTGCTGGTGATCATGATATTTTGCCAAGTCTTTTAATTAAACACCAAATTAAGCTTGATTCTTTCAGTAAATATTTA
Organism: Octonoba sinensis; assembly: GCA_038502835.1. Taxonomy (NCBI): domain Eukaryota; kingdom Metazoa; phylum Arthropoda; class Arachnida; order Araneae; family Uloboridae; genus Octonoba; species Octonoba sinensis. The sequence goes on along the minus strand of CM076606.1, from coordinate 104,024,857 downwards.
AATATTAATCCGGACCCGGACGAATGTCCGGAAATTGCAAAAGGTATCGAGTATCGACGCCTTGCTTTTGCATGCTAGTAAATTTTACGATATTATGCTTTTGTATGTTAATTTTATTAACATATTAAAGCATCGATACTCCTTGCTTTTGAATGTTAATAAATTTAACGATAATTTATCTGATGTTGATAAGAATCTAATTATTAAATTGATTAACTTTAAACTCCAGGCGTATCTAGTAAGTGCCTCGCACATTCTTATGACAAGATTAGATAAGACTTCTGTGTTCAATCGGAAGTTTGCAACGCGTATCTTAGAGCATTACGACTTAAACTTCTTGACATTAAAAGCTGTAATGAACAAATTGTTCAGATAAATAACAATGAATTACGTGCATGTATTTCAAACTCTCCCGCTAATAAATTGAAAGGTTTCAAAGCGCCAACGCAAAAATTCCATTGACGGAAAAAACAAAAGCGTAGAACATAAAAAGAAAAAAGAAAAAGATTGAAACACATCCCGATTTGCCCTGCGAAGGATGCTCTGCCTTCATTATACCTTGAAGATAAAATGTAAGAAAATAACGATGTAAATATTGCAAATTCTAACACACTAACATTAAACTATTCTTCTTTAAAAAACGAATTAATTAACTGCTAATTATTACTCTTATAATCTTATTTAATCTGTATTTAAAAATAAACTTATGGGGGGGGGGGAAAGAAAAAAAACCACTTATTTAGATTAACAAAATTATTTTTTGATAACTATTATTACTAGTAGGGATGTAACGAATATTCGGCCACTATTCGGTATTCGACCCTTTTGCCGAATATTCGGCCTGGCCGAATTGTTATTTCATCATCAAGACGAATGTTCGGCCTGGCCGAATACTGGGTAAGGTCAAATTCGGCCTGGCCGAATATTGATGGACTATTCGGCCGAATAGTTCTGCTGCAGTAGAAATGTCAAAAAATTAAGAAGTTAGTAGATTTTAAACATTTAAAATTCTATTATAATTATTGCAAAAGAATACATTAGTATATAGTTTTAATAAATAAAAATTATTTAGAAAAAAACTTCTTTTTTTAAACATTGTTTTAGGCTTGACTGAGCAAAACCGAATTTTAAAGTTGTAATATTGTATTTTATATTGAGCATTTGCTCCCAAAAGCTGGCAATAGTTAATTATGATATGAGAAATTTATTTTTTTATTAACAAAGTGAAAGTCAGACTTTGTTTGGGTAGACTAATTTATTGTGAATATTGGGTTAGAAAGAAATTTAAAAAGCCCAGAATATATTATGTATATTTAGATAGCATAAGTTATTGGGGTTTTTGAATATAAAAATATATTCTAGTTGTGTGCATTAAATTTTAATAGATCTTTTAAAAATAGAAATGTAAAAACCTCATAAAATAAAAATATTAACTTTTATAACATTTAAAAGTCGACAGGGTGGCGTAGTGGTAAGAAGCAGGTCTCGTATGCCCAAGATCGCAGGTTCAAACCTGGCCCGAGTCGGTGAATTTTCACGATGCAGAAAATCGTCTGCGTCCATATCGTATGATTATACGGCATGTTAAAGATCCCTTGAGTATCCGTTTGGAATGGATACTCTCGGCGCAATTAAATTCCTAGTGCAGAGTGCATCAACGAGAGCTCAGGCTCAGGATTTAGTCCCTGGTAAACTAAGCGTCAATAATAAAAAAAAAGAAAAATTGCGGCAATGGTACTTTTCTCGATCGGACACCCTTGCACCTTTTAGCCGAAGACTTAGGTAGAGAGCCGATTGCCGACGGCAATGGTACTACATTCATTGTGGAGCCACTGAAAGAGTTGGTACCAATCTCTGGGGACACACTAGGTCTGCAATGGTTGATGACCAATACTGCAGCCCCATTAGAAAGAAAAAAAAAATTTAAAATATCTTCATAAAACAGTTTTAAGCAAGGTAAAAGTTCACTAAGCAATAGTAGTTCTTTCATTTGAATTAAATATTTAGTAAAATAATGCTAATATTTACTACCATAAAACCTCTCATTTCTATTAACTTGTGGGAGAAATTCTTAGTTTTATTGCAATCAAAACAATAGAAAAAATAGATTAATTTTAAATAGTTTTAAATTCTTAACAAACAGAATTAAATCGTACATCATAGATTGTGTGTAATTGGTGTTTGATTTTGTGAAAAGTTTTAAATTTGACAAATACTTTATATTACAACGATTTTCTAGAAATTTTATTACTCGGCCACCGAACATTCGGCCAAATCAATATTCGTTACATCCCTAATTACCAGTATATTTTTTTCAAAAACTTTCTAGCATCATAGACTTACCTCAACCCATCCCGTTGCTTTGATTACTTCTACCATATACTATACTCTCCCCAATCAATCACATGAACTGGGAGATGTTATATTTTTCTTTATTCCCAGCGGATTCACCGACGCATGTTGCCAAAGCACCTCATGCTTTAAATTTTGCATCTTGTTGTTTTTGATACAATATGGCACTCGCGCTTTTGTGAACGTTTCCTCCAGGACAAGAGTTTTGTTAGATGCACCAAAAAAGCCATAGATAACGTTGTTGTAGGATTTAACGAATACGAATCTTAACGAAATACTCAAATTGAATGATTTGAATTAACAGATAGCTTCCTTACGAAATAATCGTCTGCAATTTTTGTTTTTGCTTTCTGTAATGTAGCGCCATCTATTGTTGAAATTATCCTTTCCACCCACCCCTCGTTATATTTATTTTACGATTTTTAATCAAATCGATATACTATAAAACCCCGTTAAAACGCGGGTGTCGGGTTAAATGTTTGGCACCCGCGTTATACCATAACCGCGGTATAGGGAAATTGTACCGCGGAACCAGATTCACGAAATAATGCTCGCTTTTTTTTTTGCATCACTTTTAACTTTATCAATTACTCGTAACTTTTCGTCCCCCTATAGTATAATTTTTTCTTTTCTTCTTTGCTGCCATTTTATTCACTGTAATTGCTGTGCAAGAAGCATACATCTCAGCTGCGCAATCAGTCTATCGAGTTATAAACCAACTGCGTTCCGAGGAAAAAAGTGCTTAAAAACCTCTTCTTGTTATCAACATGGGATTGTGAGGGGGAGAGGTCTTAAGAAAAAATTAGATTTGGAAGGGGAGAAAAAGGGAACAGTTAAGCATTGAACTGAACAGTTCCTGACAGATTGAGCTCCGCCCGTGTCAAGTGATACAAGTCAGGACGATTGCACCTGATTTTGAAATCAAGTTATATGTTCAAGGTTGAAAGACATAAAAAAGGTGAACGTCACGTCTTGCACAATAGGGCTTTATCTGTTAGTGTGTCTGGTGAGGGGATGGATGCTCTTTGGCTAGAATATATGAGTCCTCCTGCTGTGTTTATTTACAATGGAAAATAAGGAATTACCTTTTAAATGGCAAAGATGAAGGGTGGTTTGAACATCCGGGTACATGATAATCACCGCGGTATATCCGATTGCGCAATATACTGAGGTACGGTATAACGAGGTTTTACTGTATATATTTCAAAACGGAGCCTTAACAAAATCCCAATTAATCAAAACGGACCCTTCACAAAATTCAAATCAATCAAAATGTACCCTTCACAAAATTCCAAGCTTTCAAATCGTATTTTACACCAAAATCTATCTATATATTTCCTTTAACCTGAACCAGTTACGATTAAATTTTGCGCAACGATACGATAATGGCATCATGCAAAATACAAACTATGGTAAAACGATACTAAAAGTTTGTTTAATGATTAGCACTGAAAAATAACATAATATTTGTTTTTATTGTCGTAGCTTACGGACTTTAACAGATTTATTTATACTTCTTAAAAGGTATTTCTATTCATAGCTCAACTTTTTATTTCTGATTCTTTGGAATGGAAACACCTTAGTTTGTTCATATCAAGGCTGAAATTGATCCAGTTAGTTAACTGTTCCGATCGGGCTGTTTCATTTCTGGAGACTTCAAAAGTGTCAACTTCGCACTTTTCCGCTCTGGTATTTTTACATTTTCCCGCTAGGAGCCGCTAGTTCGTGACCCAGAAAAAGATTGTTTACATCATTTAAAAGCATCTTTATTTTGCTGATACGATGTCCTTTCCTGGTTTCATCAACTAAATATTGTTGGAAATGGTTAACTAAATATTATTGAAATGGTTAATTGATGTGTACCGTATTGTACCTCGGCCAAAAAGAGTAAGAAAATGGATAAGGAAGGTATTTCGTAGAATGAAGTTCCTTCAGAAGTAGCTCTGCGTGCTACATTTTCTTCCCCCCAGTGCTCTTCACCCCGTATGAATTTGATTCACCATCAAGACCGCGGTGGTTTAAGATACCCTTCAACTTTATTTGGCTCAATATTAATAGTTCTTTTGGATTTTGTTGAAAAAGCTGTACCATTTCTACCAAGAAAAAATGTTTCCCGTAATTTGGAAAATATTATAACACTTGAGCTCTTGCAAAGCCCTATTTTGAAGTGTCAACTCTTAGACCATTCTTAAATTATTGTTTCACATATATGCAAAAAATTTTGAATATTGTTTTAAAAAATATTGCAAATAGTGTCAGTGTTAGTTTGAAAGTTATGAATAAACCTCTCTCACGCAAAGTTTTAAAATTGTAATTGCAGTCATTCATTGTTCATTCTGTCATAAGTCTTGTATGCATTTTTTATTCCTCATTGTGCAAAATACCTAGAATGTTTTAGGCATTGGCATTGTGGAAAGAAAATAATGTTTTATGCCATATAAAATAGTATTAAAACTAAGATGGATAGTTCTTCTAAGTTTGATGGTGAATGTTTTTAGTGTAAAGTCGTCCTGTCTCTTTTTTTTTAATGTAATTTTAAAGATTTTTTGCAGTCAATTAGATTTTTCCAGCGAAAAATAAGGTACTTTTCCGTTTCAGAGAGACTGGAGATGTTTTTTTTCTTCGCCAAACTACTGTACCATTTTGGGTTGACGTTGGCGATGTTTAAGTATTTTTCGTAAAAATAAACCCAACACGCGAAACAAATTGATTGGCAAAAAAAAATTTAGCCATCGCCAGCCCCCCTGAAGCGGAAAAGTACCGAAACTGATTCTTGTTTCAGTAGTATCAACTTTCGGCAGGTTTATGTAGTTCTTTATGTTCTTTACGCTCAAATAATTGGAATTTAATGATATGCGACTTTTGACTTATAGTCAATATGTGTGTGTGTTTTAATGCATTTGTATGCATTTTATTCTTTTTTCTGTGCAGAAATAAATGCTTAGAATAAAAAGTTGTTTTATTCACCATTTTTGGAATAATTCTTTTATATATATAAAAAAATTAGAAAATTACCTAGTCAACTCTTAACTTAAAATTAATTAAATGTAATTTGGAATGTTTCAAACAATATATGTATTGCAAATTTTGCCTGAGCAGCAAAAGTTATGATAATGCTATTTATTCTATAATACACATATATTAAAGTTCCGTACAACATTTATTTAGCATATAGTTTATATGTGTAATAAACTATATATATTTACAGAAAAAAGCAATATAGCAAAGAATGGATGAGGTTACTTATCTTGAACATGTTTAAAATTAATAATGGACAATATTGAAATTTCTCCATCTTTTAATGAAATAACTAGCTTCTTATCTGTTAAAAAGCCTTAAAGTTGAATAGATGGCGCTGAGTGCCGACCCCAATTTTTGTCCCTTCATTTATAGCGAAATGAAACATTCTGAATAACAGTTAAACAGTTAACGATCAAGTTCAGCCTTGGTTTATATCTCGCAATTTTCCTTAAGCCTTTAAAATTAAAGTGTTTTTTTTAAATGGTTGATGGACTCCCCGCAGAACATTTGCAGAGAATTAGCTAGTTTATTGTAATACATATTGTAAAGTTAAGCACGTTTTGATGCACGTGGACGCACTATACGTTTGTACTTCTTGCGCTCAGAGCTAGACCGGCAGTGCTGTGAAATAAACATGTCAGCAGGCCCTTATTAAATCTACATTTTAAAACATTCTGGGGGACGGGAATTACGCGCTTCCTTTTAAAGACATAGTTCAGCATCAGCGAAAAACAATAATTCTCCTTCATTTTTGTCAGTATTTAGTTCAGGAATATCTTAAATACAATTCAGGATGATATTTTGCATGCAAAATTATAAAAGATTGGACCTTCAACCTATAATGGTATTTTAATGCACATAGCTTGGGAAATATATTATACGTTTGCATCAGGGTTTCGATTTATTATGAATCTCTAGAGTAAACAGAAACTGGGAGTGGTCACAACTGGGTATCAGACGTACTACCAGTCCTCGTATGAGATGTGCGAATACATATTACAATACGAGGATTGGCAACAAGTCTTGAAAGCTAAAACTGAGGGTTGTGAATGCAAGTTACATTTAAAAGCTCTTCTGTATTGCGCCTACGCTCAAAGTTCTTGTGCGCGAAATAAAAATCTTGAACTAAAACCAAAATTATAGGCAGTTGGAACACCCTTAAAATTGCGTCCGGGAATGCCAACAACATCTGGGACAAACCTTATCTCAAAATTTCTCAAGTTTTATCATAGTTTAGTCCATCACTGGTGAATAAACATTTATTTTCAGTTTTAGGTGTACCGTCAAGCCTTTGAGCATGGGATATGCATTTTAGCAATCCCAACTTGTTTGATACCTTGTTTGGTATGCAGGAAACAAACGGATTGCACCTGCCTGAAAACAGAAAAGGGGGATTAAGTAAAAGAGAAATCTCAACAAATGTATTTTTACCGATCCGATCTGTTTTAGCAAGATATTACGGAAAAATCGAATTACGCTTGCTATACAATAAATAAAATGATAATAAATATACCAATAACTAAACGACCAAAAAATTTTAAAAAAGCAATGAAATAGTAAGATAAAAGGGAACAAATACCAGAAATGACATAAAATAAGTACAGGAAGAATAAATGAAATCAATATTGCAAAGTATAAAAATAATTTGAAACTCAATCTTGCTACCACTACTAATAATAACAGAAGATATACTACTAATGTTACGTTCCACTTTGCGCTTGACTCGGCAGGTCTTGCTGCAGCAACTTTCATGAACGAAGCCTTCCCTTTTTTTGAAAAATGTCGATGGTTTTCGAGCGCAGTGGTAATAGATTGCCCGCGGGTACACACCGAATGCGAAATTATGTATTGGAGGCTTCCATACCTTTGGGACCCAACAGTCGGATATTTTAAGGGGTTGTGGGTTACCTTCATTATTCATAAATTGAGGGTATTAGGTGTTATTTTTGAAACGTCAAGTTTTTGAATAATTCTGTATGTCGGGGAAGTTCTAGATTCATGATTCTGTTAAACGTTTTACTTTTTAAAAAATATCTACATTTTTTTAAAACGGGAATGCCAACGGCATCTGGGACAAACGTTCTCTCAAAATTCCCTAACTTGAAACTTTTTTCATAGACCATTCCATTGAAATATTTGTTTACAAGAAACCAAATTAAGACAGAGAGAAAATTTATTTCCCAAAAATTATATCACCTACATTTTTGTTATTCGGAAAACGGCAACTTTTTATCTGCTTTTTACAAACTTACTGAATATGAAAGCTGTCCTGTTATTTGAAAATCCAGTCTGGTACTCCTAGGCCTAACATGATTCTAGGAGGCGTATCATTACGAGCCGAGATTGCATAATAATTAATGCAATCAAACAAATTGTAAATTGTTTTGTAAATAGTCGTTTAATCAAGCATGATGAAAGAATAATATCTCTGGCTTAAAGAAAAAATCACTAAAATTTTTTTAGGCATCAATGTGCCTGTGCAAGTTTTTGTGACTAAAGAATATTCAATTTTCTTTTAATTCAGGAACAAAAGACGGAACAACTTTCAAGTTCAGTAGGTCTGGTACTTCCGGTCCAAACATGATTCCAGGGGACGTGTCATTCCGAGCCAAGATTGAGCAGCATCGAGACTTCAAGCTTGAAGGATCGAATTTGGTTATCACTCGTTCTTTGAGCTTGGCACAAGCCCTGACAGGTTGCAGGGTGGACGTAGAGACCTTTGACGGGAAAACGTTTCGTCTTCCGATCTCAGAAGTCGTGAAGCCGGGAATGAGGTTTGTGCAACTTATGGTCTTCAATTTCATTCTTGATTTCTTTTCCTTCATCATATTGTTACACAGTTGAAACGTCGACAGGGTGGCGAAGTAGGGAATGAGGTTTGTGCAACTTATGGTCTTCAATTGCATTCATGATTTCTTTTCCTTCCATCATATTGTTACACAGTTGAAACGTCGACAGGGTGGCGAAGTAGGGAATGAGGTTTGTGCAACTTATGGTCTTCAATTTCATTCATGATTTCTTTTCCTTCCATCATATTGTTACACAGTTGAAACGTCGACAGGGTGGCGAAGTAGGGAATGAGGTTTGTGCAACTTATGGTCTTCAATTTCATTCTTGATTTCTTTTCCTTCATCATATTGTTACACAGTTGAAACGTCGACAGGGTGGCGAAGTAGGGAATGAGGTTTGTGCAGCTTATGGTCTTCAATTTCATTCATGATTTCTTTTCCTTCCATCATATTGTTACACAGTTGAAACGTCGACAGGGTGGCAAAGTAGTAAGGCGCAGGTCTCGTGCGCCCAAGATCGCTGGTTCGAACTGGCCCAAGTCAGTGGATTTTCAAAGATGCAGAAAATCGTCTGCGCCCATGTCGCATGATTGTGCGGCATGTTAAAGATCCCTTGAGTACCCGTTTGGATTGGATACTCTTGGCTAAATTAAATACCTGGTGCAATTCGCATCAAATAAGAGATAAGGTGCCGCCATCTAGGGGAAACTGAGCGTCCAAATCCTCAGTGGCAACGGCATCCACCGACAGTGGTGGTACTTGAAAAATTGGGTGCCGAATACTGGGGTACGCACTAGGTCTGCAAAGGTTAATGACCATACGCAGCCCCATTAGAAAGAAAGAGAAAAAGAAGAGAAGGGAGAACACAGTTGAAACGTTTAACTCCTTCATCTGGTCTCGAAGATTAAAATACGAAAGTAACAGCTTGCGAGAAAAAAATGAAATCCTGACACCCAAAACACATCATATCACAGGTTAATCCATCCAATCCATTTAGGGGAGGGATGTTATGTTTTGTCTCGCTAAATTTGTTTCTTAATTTATAGAGCGAATTGTCATTACCAGAAACAGAGGTTAGAAAATAATTCCATCGGGTATTGTGATAGTTTGTCATAAGTTTCTTAACTTTATTAGTCAGGTGATTTAGAAGATTTTTGTAAGGGAGATAATTACTTAGTGGTATGGATATTGAACTTTGACTATTTGCGGCGCCAAGTGCTTGAAATACGATTCCATTTACAATATCATAGTGCAATTTACATTTTTTTGTAGCATTTAATCGCTCTCCCCCACAGTTGTTTATTACAGACTTATTTTCACGGACTCCAAGTATTATAGATATGTATGCAGAAAACAAACCATAAATGTGAGAACGGAAAAATTGAAACACCACAGAAAAGCATTTTGTTTGTTAACGACCATTTCAGGTCACATAAATATTCGAGTTTATTTGCTATTCTCAAGGATATGCCTCAACTCTCGTCTAATATGATAGGTAGGACAAGACAGTACAACAGATTTAATATACAAAGAACACACCCAGGGGAAAGTGGGAATCGAACCCACGCCTCTTCACTGCGCGCAGGCAGGCACCGGAACCATTCGATTAGACCGCTCAGCCACTGAGCCTCCCCCCCCCCCCCCGAAAGGCAGTTTCTGAAGTCATTTTCAAGAAAGATAATTGAAATTACATTTTTGCATAATGTACGATATTGCATAATGTACAATACTGGTGCGCACCTTTTACATTGGCTATCAACATATTCAGACATGAGAAGAGATTTTTTCCTAATAGCCTTAGAAAAAGTAGCATTGTCATAGGTTCCTTCAATTTTAGAATTTACGTAATGTTTAGCACTATCGATGAATACAACAGCAATATCGATGAATACAACAGCAATATCGATGTTCGCACATCCTTAAGACACGCCTCCTTGCGTAAGGACTTTTCAGAGCTAGAGTTTACTGTTAGAGATTTAGGTATTTAGCACATTTCTTTTCTCGCTTGAATGAATCCATTTAGTTTGTTTGTTTTCACAATCTGCGGGGGAAGGGGGGTTAAATTTCTTCAAGTTTTAAAATGTGGTTTTTTGTATTTACACTAATTTCTTTTTTTTTTCTAATTATATTCATATGAATGGGTTTAGGTGCTTAAAATATTCCTCTCTTCGTCGTGAATCATTAGGGTGTGCCGGTATGTTTTTCTCTTTCTATTCAAATATTTCACTTAGAGAATGTTGTTACAATTTAACATTCCTGTCAACGAGAAGAAATTACTTTTCGCTAAGTTTGTAATTGTCATTGCACCAGAAACTGCCGGTTAACCACTAACCACTTCCTCAGAACTTTTGGTTTGAAAGCCAATTTTGGTTTGCCAATCCTCGCATGGGGATTGGCAGTATGGCTTTCAAACCAAATATCTATGTTGGGGTATACTATATAGGTACTACATATCAAATTTCAACCTTCTACGACTAGTCCCGCAGTGGACCAGTCGGTAGAAGCTCGGTTCCCACAGAACACCGAAAATGAAGCAACATGGACGGAAGTCAGTGTTTGGAAGGGTGACAACCTCTCTTGGATGGTTGCTTGGAACCCTGTACGCTAAAGGGAGCTGATGCACGTTAAATCCGTCGTGGCTGCAATGTCCTCCAAGTGAAACGATACTTCTGAGGGTGCCAACCCCAGGGGACAGTCTCTCACCTGGGAGCTGGTTCAAAAATTATGAGACCACATTATTGAGGTTCAGTCAGTCTTCAGATCTTGTGGTTCCTCGCTCATGTGAAGTGGCATATCGCCCTTAGGCATGTATCAGTCGTATTCAGTGACATGATCTTCTGGACCTGATGCAGGCTTTCCTACGCCAGGGGGAAGGGAACAACAACAACCTTCTACGACTAACAACTGTTTTTGAGTTATGCGAAATGCGTACATACGAGCATAAAGACGGCTCGAAAAAACTCGTCAAAGCAGACTCGGGGATGGTCAGAATCGATATTTCATTGGTCTGTACACACGTACGGTAAGTGGTCTTTCAGACTTAGATTATAACAACAGGCTTAAAAGACTCAATATGTATAGTCTTGAGCAAAGGAGAGTTAGAGGGGACATGATTCAAATGTTTAAATTCATTAAAACGGGAAATCTTGATGGGCTTCAGTTATTTGCTGAAAATTGGACCAGAGGTCATCGTTTTAAGCTTTTCAAACCTCAGGCTAATCTTGAAATAGGAAACATTACTACTTCAATAGGGCTGTAGTCAGTTGGAATAGTTTACCGGAAGCGACTCTTAATTGCCTTGGGGTAAAAACTTTTAAGAAAGCTCTTGATGTTCGTTGGGGACTGCTAAATTGACTAGGACCAGCCTAGCTGGGCCCTGAGCCTGTTGCTGGTCGTCACTTTTGTATTTGTATTTGTACATATTTCCATGCATACGTACATGGTGGAAAAAAACTGTCCACACTGATGAATTTGTGATAAAAACGCAAACTTAGGCAGAAATTCGAGTGCGAAATTTTTTGCGATTACAGTTCTTCTTGCAGAGTAGAACTTCTGTTAACCGCCTTTTGGGACCGATGGAAAGCCGTTTAAGTAATACTACGGTTAAAGCGGGAGATAGCAAAAAATGGGAGACATATTATGAAATTTAAAAAAGAGAGTGGAGATGTGATGATTTATTAAGTTTTAGTACAGTTAACTTTGAGAGTTTCATACCTTGGCAAGGCTGAATTGACTTACCCACTGAACCCTCCCATAGCAGAATGTTGCTTTTGTCCGGAGATAAGGATTCCCCCCAAAAAATCACCCACTTACCGCAGCACCTGTTTTTGCAATATAACTAGCACTCTAACAGTTATTTTTGTTTTTTGTATTTGGAAAATATGGGCCGGATAAAGCGATGGCCTTTTTATCCGGAGCCCGTTAAGAGAGGTTCTACTGTACTTCGTACAAGGAAATAAAAAGAGGACCGCCTTCTGATCTATAAGTTATTGAAGTTATTTAATGGAACGATAGTTGATAAAGAATTAACTATGTAAGTGAACTATGCCAATTACTTCTCACAAAAAACACTTATTATTGTACGGTTAGCTTAACGCGTCGTTATTAGGATTGAGACTGTTACGGATTTGATTTCCCCTGTCTAAAAGTGCAGCGCTAAGTTCATTATGATGAGATTCACTTAGTAATAATTGTTCTATGCTGAAGCGTTTTGTTTCTTATATTGCAACCCCTTATTATACTCCTATTAAGTATAAAAAGTGCGGTTATGGCACTAAAAATTTAAAACCAATTTATTGAAAAGAATTTTTTTGCTCATATCTACCAGTGATTAAAATGTTCCATACCGTAGATAAAACAGTACACTGCGTCATGGATTGATGTACTACATCGTGTATTACACGGCATCATAAACCACTCGTTCAACTTGATTCGAGTGGTAAGCGCTCTTGGTGTTAAAAGTAAACATTTTTGAATCAATATTTGGTTCTAAATTAAGTACAAACAATTTTAGAATGGCTGCTTAAACAACAACAAAAAAAAGAAAAAAAAAAAAAAAGAATACATTTTCACCAACTTCCGTTCATATCTCTACTAATAATAAAGCAGCAAGTATGTCTGACTGTGACCGGCGTAGGGCCAAGATCGTTCGGCGGATTTTCCTGAAATTTGGCACGAAATTAATTTGGAACATGAGGGTGTGCACCTTGGGGAGTTTTTTTCTGAAAATTCGAATTTGTTCTTTTTTTATTTCAATTTATAGCCGAAAAATGAATAAAATTCCTTTTCTATCGGAAGAAATTGTCGCATCCTTTCGAGCTTGATACCATTGAAAAGCGAGTAAAAAAATACTTCAGGAAGAGTTTTTCGCTACGTGCTAAAATTCAGAGGCTCTAAATTAACTAGAAAAGAAGTTTCAGCTGTTTTTCTCTGCAATTCGAAATTATTTTTTCACGGTAATTAACTTTAATTTTATTTAAATTGTTACCATGCCGACTGACTTATGATCCTTTTTTTAGCCTACTTTCTCGTAAAAGTAAAAAAAATAATAATAAAGCATGACAGAAGGCTTAATGTATCGTGAAAATATCGTTAGAAATCAAGAAAAGCCAAAAATAAGTTAAGTAATTAAATAAATATTGAAAAATAAAAAATTTGAAAGTAGGGTATTGAGATGGGGAAAAAGTGTGTCTGTCGGTCTGTCCCCCCCCCCCCTCATAACTTTTGAACGAATTGTCCGATTCGAAAAATTCTTTTTGCATTCGAAAGATCTCGGCAAGGACATCTCATTTCCATATTTTACTTTTTGATTTGAACAATTTTTTGTTCAATTTCGAACAGTTCAAAAATTTTTAACATTAGCCCTTATGGGCGAAAATGAAGCAAATTATGTAAACGCTGGGTACAAGATCCAAGTTCCAATGAACAGGCTCACTGGAAGAAGTTCTTGGCATGAAATATTTATTTGAACAAGTTTTGTTCATTTTTGAACAGTTCAAAAAAAAAATTAACATACCGCCTATGGGGAAATTTCAATAATATATAATTCTTGATCTAACGGACCGATTTGTTTGGAACAAACTTTATCGGAAAGCTCTTATGACGTAGAACATGTACAAATAGAAAGTTCATCCAGAACTAACGAGCCTATTTTCCTATGAAAATTTTTGATCGGGATTTTCAAGAATATCTTTGAGTTAATGAATGATTAAATGAATAAGCAAAAGAATGAATGAATAAATGAGTGAATAAATACATGAATGACTTGATAAATGAATGATTGAATGAATATGTATTAACCGTTGAAAAAGGTATATTTGAAGCAATTAAGAACTAAAGCTAAACGAGAAAGACAGAGAGAGAGATAGCTAGATTATAAATTTGAATTCGGTGTATACGGGAAAGTAGGCTCGTATAGTTCTAGACGGAACTTTTTGTGTAACGAATTAAAATTTCTTTCTCGTGCTTTTCAGCATTTTGAGGAGCAGCTGATTTTAATTAATTAATTAATTATTTTGGGTTTTCATATTTCCTTTTTATTTAACAAATCTAAAATTTATTTCCTGCAGCTCACAGGCAATCGATAGCTTTATTTTTATTTCCTTACTTTGACATGTAATTTACGGGAACATTTTCCATACTGCACAGGGGTCTTTTAAAGAAATGTTATCCCTTATAGCGATTTTTGTTATTCCAACTTATTATTACTATTTATATTTTTATTTTCTTCTCTTCAGTGAAATAACAGATATGTCATTTGGCTATTTGAGTTCGGATGAAAGGTTTTTTTCCGCTTTTAATGCTTGGCTTGCTTCTGTATGTTTCTGCAAGCTACAAAATTTCGTCTTTCTGTTTTAATGTCAGTGAATAATAGATAAAAATTAATTGTACTAAAAATTTATTAACTAAAACTGTTCTAATGGATTATAATCGTCCTTTTTGTGAGGGTACTTGAACTAAACAAACAAAACGCTTTTTCTTTTAAATATTTTCTTTTTTGTTTTGCTTCGTTTCCTTATTTCGTTTTTCCTTTTTCATTGTGTGTGTTTTGTAAAAAAAAAATGCTTAAATGTGTAAGATCGCTGGGGGATTCCCATGGGTGGCTAATTTTGAATTATATGGAATGCATTTTAATAAAATAACATGATTTACACGTGAAAAAGTTATAGCTGTATACACAATGGCGAACCGATTGGTCTTTTCATTTTTAACACGGGCATTGCCGTGCGGGTACCGCTAGTATGTAAAAAAAAATTAAATTACAGTAAAACCCCGTTATACCGCGCCTCAGTATACCGCCGTGACTATCATGTCCCCCGACGTTTAAACCACCCTTTATCATTGCCATGAGGTGATTCCTTATTTACCATTGTAAATAACGCCAGCCCGCGCACACAAATATTCTAGCCAAAGAGCACTCATCCCCCCACCAGACACACTAACAGATAAAGCCCTATTGTGACCGGCGTGATGTACACTTTTTTCATACTTTTTCTGCCTTTCATTCTAGAACATAGAGCTTGATCTCAAAATCGGGTGCAATGGGCCGGACTTATTTCTCTTGACACGAGCAGAGCTCAATCTGTCAGGGACTGTTCAGTTCAGTGCTTAACTATTCCGTTTTCAGAAATCTAGTTATGCGTGTGTAACTCCTTTTATAGCGCTATCAACCTTTGTATTCCAGATTCTTTAGCATTCCTGAAAAGTAAACATATTCCCGAAGTGAGAAGTGCGTTCCTCCCTTTCCAAATCTAATTTATTTTAGGGATCACTCTCCCTTCACAATCCCATGTTGATAACATAAAGAGATTTTTAAGCACCTTTTTATTCCTCGGAACACAGTTGGTTTATAACCTATCGCTCGATAGACTGATTGCGCAGCTGTGTGTTTCTTGCACAGCAATTACAGTGAATAAAATGGCAGCAAAGAAGAAAAGATACCGGTAATTGACACAGTTAAAAATGATGCAACAAAAGTGAGTATTATTTTGTGAATATGGTTCCGCGGTACAGTTTCACTATGCCGCGGTTATGTTATAAGGAGGGTGCCAAACATGTCCCCCGACACCTGCGTTTTAACGGGCTTTTACTGTATATCAATTATCTCGCCTACCTGTGGTAACAAAGAAATTGGCGTTAATGTTGTCTGTTATCATAGAATATGCTATATATATATATATATATATATATATATATACATATGTCATGTCCCGTATCAGCAGTCGGGCTAAGTTTCAAGACAGAACATAACAGCTTTCATTTTGTTTCTGTCCTTTATTTTCTACTCATCTGGTATTTACAAGAATACTATTTACAATGATGAATGAAATGAATATTTACAGTTTAAGATAATATTTACAAAAGCGGTCCCCATAGGGAACATCTCGCAGGAGCACAATTTACTCTGTGTTATCCTTTTTGCATCAGCTCACCAAGTGACGCTTACCTTTGTTTTCCAGACCCTTCTTGGGGTCTTTTAGCCAATCAGAACTCAGGGTATAAGTTTTGGTTCACGTTTTAGAGTGTACCCGTAAAGAAGACCCAATTGGTTTCAGTTCAGGTTTACAAAAGTTACGTTAAAAGGTCCCAAAGGTAGTTCGCTTTTACAAAGACAAACAAAGAAATAAGAATAATGTATTTAACTTATTAGAAACCTCATATATATATATATATATATATATATATATACACACAAAACAGTTAAGAACCATTTTCTCCGGTGTTTTTCAACCGATTTACTAACTGTTTTTTTGTTTAGTAGCTATTGCCGTGTTTTAGTGATATCAATTAATAAAAATTTGGAAACAGTTAATGATTAGTTAATTATTTCCTCTTTTCTTTTGTCAGGCGAGCCTCATTTATAATTGTAATGTTATATTGTTACAGACAGCAGATGGCAACACGTCTTCGTTGAGTAAATGATTAGCTATTTGCTGAAAGTAGGACCAGAGGTCATCGTTTTAAGCTTTTCAAACCTCTGGCTGATCTTGGAATTAGGAAACATTACTACTTCAATAGGGTTGTAGGCAGTTGGAATAGTTTACCAGAGGCAACTGTTAATTGCAGTGGGGTAAAAACTTTTAAGGAAACTCTTGATGTTCATTGGGGACTGCTAAATTAACTAGGACCAGCGTTGCTGGGCCCTGAACCTGTTGCTTGTCGTCACTTTTGTATTTGTATTTGTACATATTTCCATGCATACGCACATGGTGGAAAAAACTGTCCAAACTGATTAATTTGTGATCAAAACGCAAACTTAGGCAGAAATTCGAGTGCGAAATTTTTTGCGGTTACAGTTCTTCTTGTAGAGTAGAACGTCTGTTAACGGGCTTAATTGGGACCGATGGAAAGCCGTTTAAGTAAAACTACGGTTAAAGCGGGAGATAGCAAAAAATGGAAGACATATTATGAAATTTTAAAAAGAGAGTGGAGATGTGATGATTTATTAAGTTTTAGTACAGTTAACTTTGAGAGTTTCATACCTTGGCAAGGCTGAATTGACTCACCCACTGAACCCTCCCATAGCAGAACGTCGCTTTTGTGCGGCGATAAGGATTCCCCCCAAAAAATCACCCAGTTACCGCAGCACCTGTTTCTGCAATATAACTAGCACTCTAAAAGCTATTTTTGTTTTTTGTATTTTGAAAATTCTTGAAAATTTTTTTGTATTTTTGTATTGTGCCGGATAAAGCGATGGCCGGTTTATCCGGAGCCCGTTAAGAGAGGCTATACTGTACTTCGTACAAGGAAATAAAAAGAGGACCGCCCTCTCATCTATAAGTTATTGAAATTAATTAATGGAACAATTGTTAATAAAGAATTAAGTGTGTAAGTGAATAATGTCAATTACTTCTCGCAAAAAGGAAAAAAAAAAACTATTATTACTGTACTGTTAGTTTAAAATAAAATAATTTTTGGAAAAAAATAAAGCCGACTTCAAACTATAAATTGCGTTGAAAAGTAAAAAAAAAAAATATTCTTTAAACAACTTCAATACGACTTTTAAACATAATTTTTCATGCCGGTGCAACATTATGACAGTCTAATTATAATTACTCCATGCGTTATTTTACATTGAAACTGTTGCAAACTCCACGCCATTTATATTTGTATTTGGTTCATAGTTACAAAAGAAATCATGCATCAAAATCCATCATAATTTTGCAGACTTCAAAAATTATGTTTAAAAGTCGTATTGAAGTTGTTTAAAGAATAATTTTATTTTTTACTTTTCAGTGCAATTTATAGTTTGAAGTCGGCTTTATTTTTAAATTTTTTTTTTAAATTTTATTCTTTTTAGTGTAAATACATTTTTATATAAATACTCTATTTTTAAAACATACATATCAAAGGGGAAACCTTCTTTGAGGGAATGACACTGAAAACTAACCATTCGTATGATAAATTTCGTTTTGAAATTGATTTTAAAGGGTCACTAGAGCAAGCAAACTGTTTGGATTTAATATCTTCTTCAGAGCAGCCTTCAGTCTATTTATTGTTATATCTGCTTTTAATATTACATCTTAATGGCAACAGACTCTTTTTTAACAATGAGTTTCATGTTTACTAACAATTTTCCCAACAAAGAATAATCAAGCCTAGCCTTTCCAATTAAAATGAAAAAATACTTATTTTTACATACAACGTTTTTCCTAAAACCCAAATTCTAAAAGTCAAATTGATGTGCGATGTTTGAGTTAGACGACCCTCTATCGATCAGAGAAAAAATAATCAAAACCGGTGCATTTAGTCCAAAGTTATGGATGAAAAAACAAAAAAATGACCCACATTTCAGCCCATAACTTTTATTCTAATTATCGAGTATGGTCAAATCAAGGTATGGGACCTATGGGAAACCACCCTCGATCGATTAAAAAAAAATCATGAAAATCGGTTCATCCGGTAAGAAGTTATGAGTGGATTAAAAAAAAAAAAAAAAAATACATACATACATACAATATGAATGTATAACCTCCTTCCTTTGTGAAGTCGTTAATTAATAACGAGTGGTTATCAGAATTGAGACTGTTACGGGTTTGATTTCCCCTGTCTAAAAGTGCATCACTAAGTTCATTATAATGAGATTTACGTAGTAATAATTGTGCTGTACTCAATGTTGCATTAATTCATTTCTTTCAAGCATGAAAAGTGTGGTTACGCCACTAAAATAAACCAATTTATTAAAAAGAATTCTGTGCTCATATCTACCAGTGATCAAAATGTTTAATAGCGTACATAACAAAGTACACTGCGAGAGTAGGTCTGGTCCATATTAGGTGCAAGTTGCTGTATCATAAACCACGCGTTGAACCTGATTCGAGTGGTAAGCGTTCATGGGTAATGTTCTTCGGCACTGTTACTGGGAAAAGTAAGCAGTTTTGAATCAATGTTTGGTTCTGAAGTAAGTGACAAGCAATTTTAGAATGGCTGCTCTTACAAAAAAAAAAGATGAATACATTTTCACTAATTTCCTTTCAAATATGTACCTTAAATAAAAATTAAAATGAAGGGGCCACTGGAAAAATGGCCTAAGTCACATACTACTTGATTAGCTTTGCTTTATGTTTTATTCAATTATTTTATAACATAAATGGTAATTTTAACTACACGAGCCTACTTTTCCGTAACACCCAAATTCAAATTTATAATACATATATTTATAATACATAATTTAGTGTAAAACATAAAGAAAAGTTCAAAAGCAGTATGCGACTTATGTCGTTTTCCCAGTGGACCCTTCAAGGATATCAATTATCTAGGCAATACATTTTCACTAATTTCCTTTCAAATATGTACCTTAAATAAAAATTAAAATGAAGGGGCCACTGGAAAAATGGCCTAAGTCACATACTACTTGATTAGCTTTGCTTTATGTTTTATTCAATTATTTTATAACATAAATGGTAATTTTAACTACACGAGCCTACTTTTCCGTAACACCCAAATTCAAATTTATAATACATATATTTATAATACATAATTTAGTGTAAAACATAAAGAAAAGTTCAAAAGCAGTATGCGACTTGGGTCGTTTTCCCAGTGGACCCTTCAAGGATATCAATTATCTAGGCTTACTTGTGGTAACAACGAAATTGAAGCGTTAATCTTGTCTGTTATCATAGAATATGTTATTTTTACTAATATTATAAAGCTGTAGAGTTTGTTTGTTTGAACGCGCTAATCTCAGGAATAGGGCTCGACCGATGGCATTTTTTGGCCGATGGGCCGATGCCGATTGTTGGCCGATTGTTCCAAGATCGGCCGATGTCCGATGGCCGATTATTTTGCTCTTCCATCGGCCGATGGCCGATGCCGATGGCCGATGGAAAAACTTCCCTTTAAACCACGTGTAGAATGCTTGTCAAAAATGTCATTTAAATCATTTATTTATTTTTATGTTTATAAAAACATAAATGCCTTATTCAAGCACCGTAAAAGACTTCGGGGGAAGTTTACATGATACAGTAACTTTGAAAGTTCGGACATTTTTCCGATTTCAGTTTTATTAATTTTTTTTTTAAAGAGACTTGCTTAAAATTGCAACATTTCATGTGAAATGCAGTTAAACATCTTTAACTGAGCAATAAATAAATAAATATAAGGGCTCGACCGATGCACCAGTGCCGATAGTTAAAAAATCTAGCGATCGCTACCGGCATTCTTCGGAAACTTCGGAAAAACTTTGGCCTATCGACCTTGAATAACATCTAAATGCCGATGCAATGCCTATGTTTTCCGTATGGAAAAATATCTTCCAGACTTTAATTTCTTTTTACTTCAGAATGAAAAGTACCAAAAATCACTTTCCTCTATCTAGAAAAAAAACAGAACAATTTCCCGATCGCGATATTATTTTTCGATCTTATATTCCCCTAATCCGTTACTTTTCAGATATACTAATAGTAATACTAGTAAATACAAAACTGAATAAATGTAGAATAAACAATCAAAAGAAAACAAACATCAGCTAAAGCGACCTTGTAAGGCACGTGCACGAAGCAAAGATTGGTTCCGATTATTCATCGTTTTAACTCCGTTTTTTAGTTCATGGTAGAGTTTTACATGAATCCCTTGATTTTGATGCAGAGGAACTAGAACATTTAGTATTCTTTTTTTTTATGAAACTCATTCATTTTTAAACGAGTGCAGTATTTTGTTTGAATTAAAGATTCCTGAGCGCCCAAAATGTCGCGTTGTTTTAAAATAGTGTGAGAGTTGGACATAAGGAATTAAAAAAGAAAATAAATAATTTTTATTACGTACGGTTAGACCAAAGATGCACGACGCGCTTTTAGCTACCAGTTTGTTTGGTTCGATACTGGCAAAAAAAATAAAAAAAACTTTTTTTTTTTTTTTCAATTTGCGCCTTGGCTACCAGTTTTTTGCAAGACAGAATACCAGGGGTCAAAACGGACGAATTTAAAATTAATAACGTGCAGTTTTCGTTCTCGTATTTGAGAATGGTCGATTTCACAACGGCAGTTTGTATAAAAAGCAGTGTTGCGTTTCAAATTGAACAATCCAACCCGATTCAAAATACCCTCCCATAAACGACAATTTTTTATATGTGGTGCTACCTTCTGCGAAAACAATGTAACTGTTCAAAATTCCTGAGACTCGAATTTGCTTAAATTATATGTCTACCTTTTTAACGCTATTTTTAAACACAAAATTAGTTCAATTTTGCAATATATTTGAAATCTTTTCTTTTTTATCAAATTTTAAAAAAGTTCTCACGGTGACGAAACCAGGTTTGTTCTGGGAAGAGAGGGCTCTGGAGTCTCAAGGGTTTAAACTGCAATTCTTTTTACACAAATTAATGTCGACAGTTATTGCTGCACGCCATTGCATCCACTGAGCTAAATAAGAGAAACCTGGAGCGAGGACTGGGCGGTCGAACCGCTTCACACCCTTTTCAGCCATCAAGGCAAAACGCGCAAACTACCAATTCGCGCAATGATAAAACTCATTTAGCTCAGTGATTGCATCACGGAATTTTAGAACACAAGAACTATACACATGAACGATTGTGCTTCGTTTGCAAATCTACGGATCCCAACCGTTATGGCAATTTCTTCAAGAAAAAAACGAAATACGCATGTAATATGTAAGTGGATCTTGATAATACTAGTAATTATTATTTAAAAAAAACAGTAAATAGTAGCGAGCATGCCGAAAGAAGATTAAGAATGAGTAACAATTTAATTATTATGATTGTTGTTGTCATTCTCGTTCTCGCATATGTGGAATTATTTTTTTCTTTCAATAACTTGTTATAAGAACTGGGATCCTCAATTTTTGTGTCGTGCGTTTACGAAAATAACTCACAGCAAAAAAAAAGGGTTGGTTTCTTTTATTTTTCACTTATTTATTTACACATGAATAGTTAATCTATAGCGGTTGGGATCCGTAAAAATGCATTTTAATAGTAAACGGTGTGCTGATTGATTAAATGCTACAAACATACCAACAATATCACAAAAGCATCCAACTTTAAGCAAAAAAAAAAACACATTTTGTAGCAGCATTCCTGCAGATATTTTTCTTGCTGAAGAAACATCAATATTTCTTTCCCTCTTCTGTTCTTCTTCTTTTGCTATATGTGTGAGAATTATTCTTAGAATAATTCTCGCTGACTCGGAACAAAAGAGCGAATTCTGTAGAATCGTCGAATGAAGTCACAGAACAAGATATCCGACTGCTTTTCCGAGTATTCCCTCCGAATATCTATTAACTCCACACGAAAATTGGGCATGTTGGGCATAAATATGCAACCGGATAATAAGAGCCTGAGCTGATATAAAATAAGCGACACCCATTTGTTATCAAAACGGTGTAAAACAAAATTTGGCATAGTTCTAAAATTAAAAATAGTATTTGTTTTTTTAAAAATCTTTAAAACTTCTGTCGTAAAAAACTAAAATATTTATGAAATCTCCCAAAAACTATTAAGGAGCCAAAAGAAAGCCAGGAAGACATGCAAATTATTCCAAAAGCCAAATGTTTCGTATTTATCTTAAAAATAGCCAAATTAGCAACCCTGGCTCCCCCATGATGGCGAAAACTGTTTTTAACTGCTGTGCTTCCTCTTATTGTATGGAAATAGAAAACTAGCTATGGAGGAGGAAGACAGTTAAAGACAGAATGTTTTGTGGAAAGTTGTATCAAGTTTTGTGGAAAGTTGGAAAACATCGGCCTGGCATCGGCTTTTAGATGTTTTTTAAGGCCGATGGGCCGATGTTTTTCTGAATTTAACATCGGCCGCCGATGCCGATGGCCGATGGCAAGTTTGTTGAACAATCGGCGCCGATGCATCGGCGAGGCCGATGCATCGGTCGAGCCTTACTCAGGAACTACTGGTCCGATTTGAAAAATTCTTTCAGTGCTAGATAGCCCATTGATTGAGGAAGGCTATAGGCTATACATCATCACGCTAAGACCAATTGGAGCGAAGTTCCGAAAATTGCATAAAATAGTCCTTTTCTATCGGAAGAAATTATCACATCCTTTCGAGCTTGATACCATTGAAAAGCGCGTAAAAAACTACTTGAGGAAGAGTTTTTTGCTACGCGTTAAAATTAGAAGCCTCTAAATTAACTAGAAAAGAAATTATAAGCGTTTTTCTCTGTAGTTTGAAATTATTTTCAACCAACTTCACAAAGGAAGGAGATTGTACATTCATACTGTATGTATGTCGGGTTTTTTTTTTTTTTTTTTTTGTCCACTCATAACTTCGCACCGGATGAACCGATTTTCATGATTTTTTTTTCAATCGATCAGGGGTGGTTTCCCATAGGTCCGGTACTTTCGTTTGACCATATTCGATAATTAGAACAAAAGTAATGGGCAGAAATGTAGTATTTTTTTTTTTCTTCTCATCCATAACTTTTGACTAAATGAACCGATTTTGATGATTTTTTCTTTAATCGATAGAGGATCGTCTAACTCAAATATCGTACATCAATCTGACTACATTTGTTTTCTAGAAAAAACGTTGCGGGTGAAAAATAAGTATTTTTTATTTTAAATGGATAGGCTTTGCTTGATTTTTTTTTTGGTGGGAAAACTATTAATAAATATAAAAGTCATTGTTTAAAAAATGTTTGTTGCCATTGTGCTACAATATTAAAAGTAATTACAGCAAGAGTTTGACTGAAGGCTTCTCTGAGGCAAAAATTAAATCCAACCAGTTTGTTTGCTAAATTCGACTTCAAAACGGAATTGTTCATACAAATGATTAGTTTTTAGTGCCATTAATTCAAAGAAGTTTTGCCCTTTGATATGGAATTTTTTAAAAATAGAGTATTTATATAGAAAATGTATTTACACTAAAAAGAATAAAATAAAATAATTTTTATAAAAAAATAGAACTGACTTCGAAATATAAATTGCGCTAAAAAGTGAAAAATAAATTAATTTTTTAAACAACATCGATGTGACTTTTAAACATAGTTTTAGAAGTCGGTGCAAAATAATGAGTCTAATTACCATTACACCATTTGCTACTTCACATTGGAACTGTTGCTAATTCTGGGAAAAAATATATATTTGTAATTGATTCATGATTACAAACGATTTCATCTAACCTAATTTTGCACCGACTTCTAAAACTATGTTTAAAAGTCACATCGATGTTGTTTAAAAAATTAATTTATTTTTCACTTTTTAGCGCAATTTATATTTTGAAGTCAGTTCTATTTTTTTATAAAAATTATTTTATTCACAGTAATTAATTTTATTTGACCCAGATGATGACCGTTTTATTTATTTGCATTGTTGCATTGTTTCAATAATTGTTACAGTTGCAGTGAGAACAAACAAATCAATGCAGTTGCCATTGTTAAACAAATAAAAAAAAAATAATCAACGTTTCTATCATTTTGATGAGGCATCGCTGTATTCGCAAAATATAATTTAAGATAGACCGTGCAACGCCGGGCTTCGCAGCTAGTATATATATAGACAGTAAGACCTCGATTATCTGAGCTAATTGGGACCTCGGATATCAGGAATCTCGGTTAATAGAAACCATGTATAAAAACCTTTCGTGCTTGCAAATAAAACTACTTTTAAAGTAGAAAACAATACAACGTTTTTTAAATCACAAAAATAAACTTATGTTTTACCGCTAAATGGATTTTAAAAGGAAATCAACTCTAGTAGTGAATTTTAAAAAATAAAATGAAATTTGTTATAACTATACTTAGTTAAATATCGAAAGACGCATTTTCAAAAACAAACAGAGAAATGTTATGAAACACAAATGCCTATTGAAAGAGCCGCCAATCCCCCTCCCCCAACAGGGGGGGGGTAAGTGTCCGATAACATATTGCACCTGGTATTCAATAGGATCATATGACCACTGTTAACAAAGCATTCATAGATGCTGTCTTCTCAGGGTACAATATTTCTTGGAAGTTGAGTTCTTTTGTGGGGAAGAAGTGCCTGTAACAAGGACAACGAACTAAACTGTGTATAAATTTTTCCAAGCTCATTTTCGAAAGGAGAAAAAAAAATAAATGTAAAAACAAAATGAGACTTAATGTATCGTGAAAATATCGTTAGAAATCAAGAAAAGCCAAAAATAAGTTAAGTAATTAAATAAATATTGAAAAATAAAAAATTTGAAAGTAGGGTATTGAGATGGGGAAAAAGTGTGTCTGTCGGTCTGTCCCCCCCCCCCCTCATAACTTTTGAACGAATTGTCCGATTCGAAAAATTCTTTTTGCATTCGAAAGATCTCGGCAAGGACATCTCATTTCCATATTTTACTTTTTGATTTGAACAATTTTTTGTTCAATTTCGAACAGTTCAAAAATTTTTAACATTAGCCCTTATGGGCGAAAATGAAGCAAATTATGTAAACGCTGGGTACAAGATCCAAGTTCCAATGAACAGGCTCACTGGAAGAAGTTCTTGGCATGAAATATTTATTTGAACAAGTTTTGTTCATTTTTGAACAGTTCAAAAAAAAAATTAACATACCGCCTATGGGGAAATTTCAATAATATATAATTCTTGATCTAACGGACCGATTTGTTTGGAACAAACTTTATCGGAAAGCTCTTATGACGTAGAACATGTACAAATAGAAAGTTCATCCAGAACTAACGAGCCTATTTTCCTATGAAAATTTTTGATCGGGATTTTCAAGAATATCTTTGAGTTAATGAATGATTAAATGAATAAGCAAAAGAATGAATGAATAAATGAGTGAATAAATACATGAATGACTTGATAAATGAATGATTGAATGAATATGTATTAACCGTTGAAAAAGGTATATTTGAAGCAATTAAGAACTAAAGCTAAACGAGAAAGACAGAGAGAGAGATAGCTAGATTATAAATTTGAATTCGGTGTATACGGGAAAGTAGGCTCGTATAGTTCTAGACGGAACTTTTTGTGTAACGAATTAAAATTTCTTTCTCGTGCTTTTCAGCATTTTGAGGAGCAGCTGATTTTAATTAATTAATTAATTATTTTGGGTTTTCATATTTCCTTTTTATTTAACAAATCTAAAATTTATTTCCTGCAGCTCACAGGCAATCGATAGCTTTATTTTTATTTCCTTACTTTGACATGTAATTTACGGGAACATTTTCCATACTGCACAGGGGTCTTTTAAAGAAATGTTATCCCTTATAGCGATTTTTGTTATTCCAACTTATTATTACTATTTATATTTTTATTTTCTTCTCTTCAGTGAAATAACAGATATGTCATTTGGCTATTTGAGTTCGGATGAAAGGTTTTTTTCCGCTTTTAATGCTTGGCTTGCTTCTGTATGTTTCTGCAAGCTACAAAATTTCGTCTTTCTGTTTTAATGTCAGTGAATAATAGATAAAAATTAATTGTACTAAAAATTTATTAACTAAAACTGTTCTAATGGATTATAATCGTCCTTTTTGTGAGGGTACTTGAACTAAACAAACAAAACGCTTTTTCTTTTAAATATTTTCTTTTTTGTTTTGCTTCGTTTCCTTATTTCGTTTTTCCTTTTTCATTGTGTGTGTTTTGTAAAAAAAAAATGCTTAAATGTGTAAGATCGCTGGGGGATTCCCATGGGTGGCTAATTTTGAATTATATGGAATGCATTTTAATAAAATAACATGATTTACACGTGAAAAAGTTATAGCTGTATACACAATGGCGAACCGATTGGTCTTTTCATTTTTAACACGGGCATTGCCGTGCGGGTACCGCTAGTATGTAAAAAAAAATTAAATTACAGTAAAACCCCGTTATACCGCGCCTCAGTATACCGCCGTGACTATCATGTCCCCCGACGTTTAAACCACCCTTTATCATTGCCATGAGGTGATTCCTTATTTACCATTGTAAATAACGCCAGCCCGCGCACACAAATATTCTAGCCAAAGAGCACTCATCCCCCCACCAGACACACTAACAGATAAAGCCCTATTGTGACCGGCGTGATGTACACTTTTTTCATACTTTTTCTGCCTTTCATTCTAGAACATAGAGCTTGATCTCAAAATCGGGTGCAATGGGCCGGACTTATTTCTCTTGACACGAGCAGAGCTCAATCTGTCAGGGACTGTTCAGTTCAGTGCTTAACTATTCCGTTTTCAGAAATCTAGTTATGCGTGTGTAACTCCTTTTATAGCGCTATCAACCTTTGTATTCCAGATTCTTTAGCATTCCTGAAAAGTAAACATATTCCCGAAGTGAGAAGTGCGTTCCTCCCTTTCCAAATCTAATTTATTTTAGGGATCACTCTCCCTTCACAATCCCATGTTGATAACATAAAGAGATTTTTAAGCACCTTTTTATTCCTCGGAACACAGTTGGTTTATAACCTATCGCTCGATAGACTGATTGCGCAGCTGTGTGTTTCTTGCACAGCAATTACAGTGAATAAAATGGCAGCAAAGAAGAAAAGATACCGGTAATTGACACAGTTAAAAATGATGCAACAAAAGTGAGTATTATTTTGTGAATATGGTTCCGCGGTACAGTTTCACTATGCCGCGGTTATGTTATAAGGAGGGTGCCAAACATGTCCCCCGACACCTGCGTTTTAACGGGCTTTTACTGTATATCAATTATCTCGCCTACCTGTGGTAACAAAGAAATTGGCGTTAATGTTGTCTGTTATCATAGAATATGCTATATATATATATATATATATATATATATATACATATGTCATGTCCCGTATCAGCAGTCGGGCTAAGTTTCAAGACAGAACATAACAGCTTTCATTTTGTTTCTGTCCTTTATTTTCTACTCATCTGGTATTTACAAGAATACTATTTACAATGATGAATGAAATGAATATTTACAGTTTAAGATAATATTTACAAAAGCGGTCCCCATAGGGAACATCTCGCAGGAGCACAATTTACTCTGTGTTATCCTTTTTGCATCAGCTCACCAAGTGACGCTTACCTTTGTTTTCCAGACCCTTCTTGGGGTCTTTTAGCCAATCAGAACTCAGGGTATAAGTTTTGGTTCACGTTTTAGAGTGTACCCGTAAAGAAGACCCAATTGGTTTCAGTTCAGGTTTACAAAAGTTACGTTAAAAGGTCCCAAAGGTAGTTCGCTTTTACAAAGACAAACAAAGAAATAAGAATAATGTATTTAACTTATTAGAAACCTCATATATATATATATATATATATATATATATACACACAAAACAGTTAAGAACCATTTTCTCCGGTGTTTTTCAACCGATTTACTAACTGTTTTTTTGTTTAGTAGCTATTGCCGTGTTTTAGTGATATCAATTAATAAAAATTTGGAAACAGTTAATGATTAGTTAATTATTTCCTCTTTTCTTTTGTCAGGCGAGCCTCATTTATAATTGTAATGTTATATTGTTACAGACAGCAGATGGCAACACGTCTTCGTTGAGTAAATGATTAGCTATTTGCTGAAAGTAGGACCAGAGGTCATCGTTTTAAGCTTTTCAAACCTCTGGCTGATCTTGGAATTAGGAAACATTACTACTTCAATAGGGTTGTAGGCAGTTGGAATAGTTTACCAGAGGCAACTGTTAATTGCAGTGGGGTAAAAACTTTTAAGGAAACTCTTGATGTTCATTGGGGACTGCTAAATTAACTAGGACCAGCGTTGCTGGGCCCTGAACCTGTTGCTTGTCGTCACTTTTGTATTTGTATTTGTACATATTTCCATGCATACGCACATGGTGGAAAAAACTGTCCAAACTGATTAATTTGTGATCAAAACGCAAACTTAGGCAGAAATTCGAGTGCGAAATTTTTTGCGGTTACAGTTCTTCTTGTAGAGTAGAACGTCTGTTAACGGGCTTAATTGGGACCGATGGAAAGCCGTTTAAGTAAAACTACGGTTAAAGCGGGAGATAGCAAAAAATGGAAGACATATTATGAAATTTTAAAAAGAGAGTGGAGATGTGATGATTTATTAAGTTTTAGTACAGTTAACTTTGAGAGTTTCATACCTTGGCAAGGCTGAATTGACTCACCCACTGAACCCTCCCATAGCAGAACGTCGCTTTTGTGCGGCGATAAGGATTCCCCCCAAAAAATCACCCAGTTACCGCAGCACCTGTTTCTGCAATATAACTAGCACTCTAAAAGCTATTTTTGTTTTTTGTATTTTGAAAATTCTTGAAAATTTTTTTGTATTTTTGTATTGTGCCGGATAAAGCGATGGCCGGTTTATCCGGAGCCCGTTAAGAGAGGCTATACTGTACTTCGTACAAGGAAATAAAAAGAGGACCGCCCTCTCATCTATAAGTTATTGAAATTAATTAATGGAACAATTGTTAATAAAGAATTAAGTGTGTAAGTGAATAATGTCAATTACTTCTCGCAAAAAGGAAAAAAAAAAACTATTATTACTGTACTGTTAGTTTAAAATAAAATAATTTTTGGAAAAAAATAAAGCCGACTTCAAACTATAAATTGCGTTGAAAAGTAAAAAAAAAAAATATTCTTTAAACAACTTCAATACGACTTTTAAACATAATTTTTCATGCCGGTGCAACATTATGACAGTCTAATTATAATTACTCCATGCGTTATTTTACATTGAAACTGTTGCAAACTCCACGCCATTTATATTTGTATTTGGTTCATAGTTACAAAAGAAATCATGCATCAAAATCCATCATAATTTTGCAGACTTCAAAAATTATGTTTAAAAGTCGTATTGAAGTTGTTTAAAGAATAATTTTATTTTTTACTTTTCAGTGCAATTTATAGTTTGAAGTCGGCTTTATTTTTAAATTTTTTTTTTAAATTTTATTCTTTTTAGTGTAAATACATTTTTATATAAATACTCTATTTTTAAAACATACATATCAAAGGGGAAACCTTCTTTGAGGGAATGACACTGAAAACTAACCATTCGTATGATAAATTTCGTTTTGAAATTGATTTTAAAGGGTCACTAGAGCAAGCAAACTGTTTGGATTTAATATCTTCTTCAGAGCAGCCTTCAGTCTATTTATTGTTATATCTGCTTTTAATATTACATCTTAATGGCAACAGACTCTTTTTTAACAATGAGTTTCATGTTTACTAACAATTTTCCCAACAAAGAATAATCAAGCCTAGCCTTTCCAATTAAAATGAAAAAATACTTATTTTTACATACAACGTTTTTCCTAAAACCCAAATTCTAAAAGTCAAATTGATGTGCGATGTTTGAGTTAGACGACCCTCTATCGATCAGAGAAAAAATAATCAAAACCGGTGCATTTAGTCCAAAGTTATGGATGAAAAAACAAAAAAATGACCCACATTTCAGCCCATAACTTTTATTCTAATTATCGAGTATGGTCAAATCAAGGTATGGGACCTATGGGAAACCACCCTCGATCGATTAAAAAAAAATCATGAAAATCGGTTCATCCGGTAAGAAGTTATGAGTGGATTAAAAAAAAAAAAAAAACTACATACATACATACAATATGAATGTATAACCTCCTTCCTTTGTGAAGTCGTTAATTAATAACGAGTGGTTATCAGAATTGAGACTGTTACGGGTTTGATTTCCCCTGTCTAAAAGTGCATCACTAAGTTCATTATAATGAGATTTACGTAGTAATAATTGTGCTGTACTCAATGTTGCATTAATTCATTTCTTTCAAGCATGAAAAGTGTGGTTACGCCACTAAAATAAACCAATTTATTGAAAAGAATTCTGTGCTCATATCTACCAGTGATCAAAATGTTTAATAGCGTACATAACAAAGTACACTGCGAGAGTAGGTCTGGTCCATATTAGGTGCAAGTTGCTGTATCATAAACCACGCGTTGAACCTGATTCGAGTGGTAAGCGTTCATGGGTAATGTTCTTCGGCACTGTTACTGGGAAAAGTAAGCAGTTTTGAATCAATGTTTGGTTCTGAAGTAAGTGACAAGCAATTTTAGAATGGCTGCTCTTACAAAAAAAAAAGATGAATACATTTTCACTAATTTCCTTTCAAATATGTACCTTAAATAAAAATTAAAATGAAGGGGCCACTGGAAAAATGGCCTAAGTCACATACTACTTGATTAGCTTTGCTTTATGTTTTATTCAATTATTTTATAACATAAATGGTAATTTTAACTACACGAGCCTACTTTTCCGTAACACCCAAATTCAAATTTATAATACATATATTTATAATACATAATTTAGTGTAAAACATAAAGAAAAGTTCAAAAGCAGTATGCGACTTATGTCGTTTTCCCAGTGGACCCTTCAAGGATATCAATTATCTAGGCAATACATTTTCACTAATTTCCTTTCAAATATGTACCTTAAATAAAAATTAAAATGAAGGGGCCACTGGAAAAATGGCCTAAGTCACATACTACTTGATTAGCTTTGCTTTATGTTTTATTCAATTATTTTATAACATAAATGGTAATTTTAACTACACGAGCCTACTTTTCCGTAACACCCAAATTCAAATTTATAATACATATATTTATAATACATAATTTAGTGTAAAACATAAAGAAAAGTTCAAAAGCAGTATGCGACTTGGGTCGTTTTCCCAGTGGACCCTTCAAGGATATCAATTATCTAGGCTTACTTGTGGTAACAACGAAATTGAAGCGTTAATCTTGTCTGTTATCATAGAATATGTTATTTTTACTAATATTATAAAGCTGTAGAGTTTGTTTGTTTGAACGCGCTAATCTCAGGAATAGGGCTCGACCGATGGCATTTTTTGGCCGATGGGCCGATGCCGATTGTTGGCCGATTGTTCCAAGATCGGCCGATGTCCGATGGCCGATTATTTTGCTCTTCCATCGGCCGATGGCCGATGCCGATGGCCGATGGAAAAACTTCCCTTTAAACCACGTGTAGAATGCTTGTCAAAAATGTCATTTAAATCATTTATTTATTTTTATGTTTATAAAAACATAAATGCCTTATTCAAGCACCGTAAAAGACTTCGGGGGAAGTTTACATGATACAGTAACTTTGAAAGTTCGGACATTTTTCCGATTTCAGTTTTATTAATTTTTTTTTTAAAGAGACTTGCTTAAAATTGCAACATTTCATGTGAAATGCAGTTAAACATCTTTAACTGAGCAATAAATAAATAAATATAAGGGCTCGACCGATGCACCAGTGCCGATAGTTAAAAAATCTAGCGATCGCTACCGGCATTCTTCGGAAACTTCGGAAAAACTTTGGCCTATCGACCTTGAATAACATCTAAATGCCGATGCAATGCCTATGTTTTCCGTATGGAAAAATATCTTCCAGACTTTAATTTCTTTTTACTTCAGAATGAAAAGTACCAAAAATCACTTTCCTCTATCTAGAAAAAAAACAGAACAATTTCCCGATCGCGATATTATTTTTCGATCTTATATTCCCCTAATCCGTTACTTTTCAGATATACTAATAGTAATACTAGTAAATACAAAACTGAATAAATGTAGAATAAACAATCAAAAGAAAACAAACATCAGCTAAAGCGACCTTGTAAGGCACGTGCACGAAGCAAAGATTGGTTCCGATTATTCATCGTTTTAACTCCGTTTTTTAGTTCATGGTAGAGTTTTACATGAATCCCTTGATTTTGATGCAGAGGAACTAGAACATTTAGTATTCTTTTTTTTTATGAAACTCATTCATTTTTAAACGAGTGCAGTATTTTGTTTGAATTAAAGATTCCTGAGCGCCCAAAATGTCGCGTTGTTTTAAAATAGTGTGAGAGTTGGACATAAGGAATTAAAAAAGAAAATAAATAATTTTTATTACGTACGGTTAGACCAAAGATGCACGACGCGCTTTTAGCTACCAGTTTGTTTGGTTCGATACTGGCAAAAAAAATAAAAAAAACTTTTTTTTTTTTTTTCAATTTGCGCCTTGGCTACCAGTTTTTTGCAAGACAGAATACCAGGGGTCAAAACGGACGAATTTAAAATTAATAACGTGCAGTTTTCGTTCTCGTATTTGAGAATGGTCGATTTCACAACGGCAGTTTGTATAAAAAGCAGTGTTGCGTTTCAAATTGAACAATCCAACCCGATTCAAAATACCCTCCCATAAACGACAATTTTTTATATGTGGTGCTACCTTCTGCGAAAACAATGTAACTGTTCAAAATTCCTGAGACTCGAATTTGCTTAAATTATATGTCTACCTTTTTAACGCTATTTTTAAACACAAAATTAGTTCAATTTTGCAATATATTTGAAATCTTTTCTTTTTTATCAAATTTTAAAAAAGTTCTCACGGTGACGAAACCAGGTTTGTTCTGGGAAGAGAGGGCTCTGGAGTCTCAAGGGTTTAAACTGCAATTCTTTTTACACAAATTAATGTCGACAGTTATTGCTGCACGCCATTGCATCCACTGAGCTAAATAAGAGAAACCTGGAGCGAGGACTGGGCGGTCGAACCGCTTCACACCCTTTTCAGCCATCAAGGCAAAACGCGCAAACTACCAATTCGCGCAATGATAAAACTCATTTAGCTCAGTGATTGCATCACGGAATTTTAGAACACAAGAACTATACACATGAACGATTGTGCTTCGTTTGCAAATCTACGGATCCCAACCGTTATGGCAATTTCTTCAAGAAAAAAACGAAATACGCATGTAATATGTAAGTGGATCTTGATAATACTAGTAATTATTATTTAAAAAAAACAGTAAATAGTAGCGAGCATGCCGAAAGAAGATTAAGAATGAGTAACAATTTAATTATTATGATTGTTGTTGTCATTCTCGTTCTCGCATATGTGGAATTATTTTTTTCTTTCAATAACTTGTTATAAGAACTGGGATCCTCAATTTTTGTGTCGTGCGTTTACGAAAATAACTCACAGCAAAAATTAAGTTGGTTTCTTTTATTTTTCACTTATTTATTTACACATGAATAGTTAATCTATAGCGGTTGGGATCCGTAAAAATGCATTTTAATAGTAAACGGTGTGCTGATTGATTAAATGCTACAAACATACCAACAATATCACAAAAGCATCCAACTTTAAGCAAAAAAAAAACACATTTTGTAGCAGCATTCCTGCAGATATTTTTCTTGCTGAAGAAACATCAATATTTCTTTCCCTCTTCTGTTCTTCTTCTTTTGCTATATGTGTGAGAATTATTCTTAGAATAATTCTCGCTGACTCGGAACAAAAGAGCGAATTCTGTAGAATCGTCGAATGAAGTCACAGAACAAGATATCCGACTGCTTTTCCGAGTATTCCCTCCGAATATCTATTAACTCCAGCACGAAAATTGGGCATGTTGGGCATAAATATGCAACCGGATAATAAGAGCCTGAGCTGATATAAAATAAGCGACACCCATTTGTTATCAAAACGGTGTAAAACAAAATTTGGCATAGTTCTAAAATTAAAAATAGTATTTGTTTTTTTAAAAATCTTTAAAACTTCTGTCGTAAAAAACTAAAATATTTATGAAATCTCCCAAAAACTATTAAGGAGCCAAAAGAAAGCCAGGAAGACATGCAAATTATTCCAAAAGCCAAATGTTTCGTATTTATCTTAAAAATAGCCAAATTAGCAACCCTGGCTCCCCCATGATGGCGAAAACTGTTTTTAACTGCTGTGCTTCCTCTTATTGTATGGAAATAGAAAACTAGCTATGGAGGAGGAAGACAGTTAAAGACAGAATGTTTTGTGGAAAGTTGTATCAAGTTTTGTGGAAAGTTGGAAAACATCGGCCTGGCATCGGCTTTTAGATGTTTTTTAAGGCCGATGGGCCGATGTTTTTCTGAATTTAACATCGGCCGCCGATGCCGATGGCCGATGGCAAGTTTGTTGAACAATCGGCGCCGATGCATCGGCGAGGCCGATGCATCGGTCGAGCCTTACTCAGGAACTACTGGTCCGATTTGAAAAATTCTTTCAGTGCTAGATAGCCCATTGATTGAGGAAGGCTATAGGCTATACATCATCACGCTAAGACCAATTGGAGCGAAGTTCCGAAAATTGCATAAAATAGTCCTTTTCTATCGGAAGAAATTATCACATCCTTTCGAGCTTGATACCATTGAAAAGCGCGTAAAAAACTACTTGAGGAAGAGTTTTTTGCTACGCGTTAAAATTAGAAGCCTCTAAATTAACTAGAAAAGAAATTATAAGCGTTTTTCTCTGTAGTTTGAAATTATTTTCAACCAACTTCACAAAGGAAGGAGATTGTACATTCATACTGTATGTATGTCGGTTTTTTTTTTTTTTTTTTTTGTCCACTCATAACTTCGCACCGGATGAACCGATTTTCATGATTTTTTTTTCAATCGATCAGGGGTGGTTTCCCATAGGTCCGGTACTTTCGTTTGACCATATTCGATAATTAGAACAAAAGTAATGGGCAGAAATGTAGTATTTTTTTTGTCTTCTCATCCATAACTTTTGACTAAATGAACCGATTTTGATGATTTTTTCTTTAATCGATAGAGGATCGTCTAACTCAAATATCGTACATCAATCTGACTACATTTGTTTTCTAGAAAAAACGTTGCGGGTGAAAAATAAGTATTTTTTATTTTAAATGGATAGGCTTTGCTTGATTTTTTTTTTGGTGGGAAAACTATTAATAAATATAAAAGTCATTGTTTAAAAAGTGTTTGTTGCCATTGTGCTACAATATTAAAAGTAATTACAGCAAGAGTTTGACTGAAGGCTTCTCTGAGGCAAAAATTAAATCCAACCAGTTTGTTTGCTAAATTCGACTTCAAAACGGAATTGTTCATACAAATGATTAGTTTTTAGTGCCATTAATTCAAAGAAGTTTTGCCCTTTGATATGGAATTTTTTAAAAATAGAGTATTTATATAGAAAATGTATTTACACTAAAAAGAATAAAATAAAATAATTTTTATAAAAAAATAGAACTGACTTCGAAATATAAATTGCGCTAAAAAGTGAAAAATAAATTAATTTTTTAAACAACATCGATGTGACTTTTAAACATAGTTTTAGAAGTCGGTGCAAAATAATGAGTCTAATTACCATTACACCATTTGCTACTTCACATTGGAACTGTTGCTAATTCTGGGAAAAAATATATATTTGTAATTGATTCATGATTACAAACGATTTCATCTAACCTAATTTTGCACCGACTTCTAAAACTATGTTTAAAAGTCACATCGATGTTGTTTAAAAAATTAATTTATTTTTCACTTTTTAGCGCAATTTATATTTTGAAGTCAGTTCTATTTTTTTATAAAAATTATTTTATTCACAGTAATTAATTTTATTTGACCCAGATGATGACCGTTTTATTTTATTTGCATTGTTGCATCGTTTCAATAATTGTTACAGTTGCCGTGAGAACAAACAAATCAATGCGGTTGCCATTTGTTAAACAAATAAAAAAAATAATAATCAACGTTTCTATCATTTTGATGAGGCATCGCTGTATTCGCAAAATATAATTTAAGATAGACCGTGCAACGCCGGGCTTCGCAGCTAGTATATATATAGACAGTAAAACCTCGATTATCTTAGCTAATTGGGACCGCTAGTACCTCGGATATCAGGAATCTCGGTTAATAGAAACCATGTATAAAAACCTTTCGCTCTTGCAAATAAAACTACTTTTAAAGTAGAAAACAATACAACGTTTTTTAAATCATAAAAATAAACCTATGTTTTACCGCTAAATGGATTTTAAAAGGAAATCAACTCTAGTAGTAAATTTTAAAAAGTAAAATGAAATTTGTTATAACTATACTTAGTTAAATATCGAAAGACGCATTTTCAAAAACAAACAGAGAAATGTTATGAAACACAAATGCCTATTGAAAGAGTCGCCAATCCTCCTTTAACATATTGCACCTGGTATTCAATAGGATCATATGACCACTGTTAACAAAGCATTCATAGATGCTGTCTTCTCAGGGTACAATATTTCTTGGAAGTTGAGTTCTTTTGTGGGGAAGAAGTGCCTGTAACAAGGACAACGAACTAAACTGTGTATAAATTTTTCCAAGCTCATTTTCGAAAGGAGAAAAAAAATAAATGTAAAAACAAAATGAGACTTCATTATTTCCTCGGTTAACAGAAACCTCGGTTAATCGAGGTTCTACTGTATATATATATATATACACACACAAAACAGTTAAAAAGAGAACCATTTTCTCCTGCGCTTTTCAACCGATTTACTAACTTTTTTTTTTTTTTTTGGTGTTGTTTAGTAGCTATTGACGAGTTTTAGTGATATCAATTTAAAAAAATTGGAAACAGTTTATGATTAGTTAATTATTTCCTCTTTTCTTTTATCAGGCGAGCCTCATTCATAATTGTAATGTTGTATTGTTATGGATAACAGATGTCAACACGTCTTCGTTGAGTAAATGATTAGGTAATAAATATAAAACTCGTTGTTGAAAAGAATTTGTTGCCATTAAGCAGTGATATTAAAAGCAATGATAATAATAGTTTGAGTGATGGCTTCTCTTAAACGAAAGAATGAAAAATGACAATAGTGCATGGAAGCAAACATTTAAAATAATTCAATAATACTTATACAAATATATAAATAATATTAATATAATTATATAAGAATTATTCATAATAAACATTATAAATTATTTCGACTGTTCGCCCAACATTCGTAATAAGCATTATAAATGACAGTTGAACTTGGTTATAGCGACATCGTTCATAGTGACAACTCTGTTTATAATGTCAAAAATTTCCAGTCCCTTCATTCGTCCATCAGTAGTAATAGGGATCGCTTATAGCGTCATAAATATCGCGGTCCCTTGAATGACGCTATAGCAGAGTATCACTGCATTCCGACTGTTCTCCCAACAGTCGAAATTATTACTGCCGAATTTGACTGTTGGGGGAACTCTAATATATAAAAATGTATGTGTGTGTATTAGGGTGGCCCTTAACCATATGTAATTCTTTGAAGGATAAAATTTTGCTGCTCCCAACCTCTGATCCTGTTCAAATGATGAAAAAAAAAGGGTTATGCAAGATTTCAGCTTAATCATTTAACGTTCAGGCGACCCTCAAAGAGCTTGAAGTAATGCATATTAATTCCATTACAAACATGTATATTCTTCCCTAGCTCCTAGCTTGTCCGTTACTTCTTTGAGAAATGTATGTGGAATTGTCTGGTCTTCCCAGCAATTGTTTAAAAACGTTTCAAATCAAATTTCACCAAAGTAAATTATAAAAAAAATTTCAAAACAGCATAAAAAATTAAGGCACATTTGATTTTTGAAAATAAATCATATAACTTCGATAAGAGCAAAGCGTTTTTATTTACAAAAATACTTTTGATAGAATTACAACATAATATAAGAGGAATAACAATAAATATTATATTTTCATAAGTGAGGATTTAGTAGCAGTTGGGTTTTTTTTTTACGCTCTCCGGCAACAATTTGTAATATAAATTGTTTCTCAGCTTCATCTTTTGTAAGAATGTTATTATAATCCTGAATGAGTTTGATACCTCTTTCTGCAACGTCATTCACAACAATGATGGTCTGAAGTTTTTCAATTCCACTCTTATAATCAACATCATTTTTCCATGTTGAAGGGTCTTTGACAGAAAATCGGAGCTGATAGAAAATCTCGAAGAAATTTTTTGTACTAGAAGTTACAAAAGACGGAAACTTGATTTTTGAAAATGATGAAAAATCATTTGGGTGAAGAATGTATCGCTTAAATTGATTTGCATCTTCTTCCTGTTCTTCACTTAATTCAACCTCCAGCATAACTTGAGCCATACTTGTCTTAACATCTATTCTAACATTGTCATCAAAAAAGGAAAGAGCCACAGTTTCGTTAACTAAGTACCAGAGATGTTTCGAAAATTTTTTTGCAGTAGCCTTACTGATTTCTGGATCAATAGCCTGATAATTTAGCAATTGATACATGAAAAGAAAATCATGATACGGTGCTTGAATTGCATCTGGTGACAAGAACCATGCTCGAACGTACACTCGAGCAAGAAAAATACATATTCTTCTTAAGGAGTTCTTCTCCCAATGAGATAATTCAAATTGATCTTGAAATTAGAATATTTTAAATGCATAGATTGATTGCTTTTGACGTCCACCTAGCATGACTTACAGCTCCTGGTATATGAAAAGATATGCCATTCTTTGGAATGCCTCCAAGAAAGATCATTGTTAACTCCAACAATTCTCGATAATCATCCCGCATTTGTTTATGAGTAGCAAGCTGGTCTTCAATAAAATGAATAATGGTAGAGCGGACATCATAAGGCACTTCATTTTTATCAGTTATGTGAATCACTCCATTTCTCGACTGCACGGTAAACAGCCAACGTTTGCTCTTCTCCTGAAGATGTTGGGATTTCAGGCACTCCCAGCAGTTGCTCTTTGCCTTGGAAAGGTGACTGTTATTGCCATTCTATCAACCTTTTCTACTCCTGTTAGTGCTGGGAGCAACTTTCCATCCCAGTGTAACACTAATTCCTGGCAGTTGTCTAATTTAAATTTGTTCTGGATTTCTGTGTGCCTTGCTTCCCTAAATTTTTTTTTGAGATTTTGAAAAAAAGTACGATTTATTACTAGTGGGTAGCTAGTAGTTATTACTTACATCTAGTGGGAACTTTATAAAGCATTTCATTCCCTTTTCTCAAAAATTATTAATTTATACAGTAAATATTAAATAACAGTAATATCTTGAAAAATAACTTTACAGATGACAATTTCAAAAACTCATAGTCGATGAGGGCCGCCAGAATGAAGTCCGATTAAGCTAGAATTTTGCACACATCATTTTTTTGTTGATTGTAACAAGATAGGGGGTTGGGAGCTAAGCTTGTCGAAAGTTAAAAATTAAAGGCCACCCTAGTGTGAATACATAAGGATTCTTATGAACCAACTTATCAGTCCAGCCCCCCCCCCCCTTTTCTTAGAAAAAATTCTTGTTCCGTCGGCTTGAAAAACGGCTGTTAATTTATAGATCCAGTGCCAATACAATGAATTATTACTCTTATTATTATTATTATTTTACTCTTCTAGAATTGTATTAAAAGACGAAGGAATGCCAATCGCCGGAACTTCCGAAAAAGGAGATTTAATAGTAGAGTTTAATGTTATTTTTCCAGAAAAGCTCAGTTCAAGGCAAAAGGTTCTTATCAAGCAAGCCCTCTTGAAACAAAAGAAATAGCTTTTTTGCCTCATTTTCATATTTATTGTCATTTGTGCAAATAAAGAACTATTATTTTAAACTTGAAAAAAAAAATCGCATTTTTTATCTTCAAAAAAATACGTTTAAGTTCTTTTTCTGAGAGTGTGATAATTAACAAAATAATATTTTGGAAAAACAAACCAGTTGTGTTCTTCATAACACTGTAACAGTGAATTAATAAGTTAAAACTTTCTACTAAGTCATTTCAAGAGATATTTCATTATAAAATATCATTTCAGGGATATGCATATAGAATACTAACTTTCAGGAAAACTTTCGTAAGAAAGGAAACACTACTATTAAAGTGTAAAAATATGAAAAATGTACCAATTAAATTGATTAATGCCACATACAGATATCAGGGTTCTGATATAACTTTCAAGAATTAGGGTGGGGGAGTTTTTTTTTTTTTTCTATTTTCGATTATGGGGTAGCCAGTGTGGTACAAAGAGCGCATATTTATGCGCACTTTGTTAAGTTGACATTTGTTGGACAATGTTTTTATTTGACGCAAATGTGTTGAATTTTCGGGAAACTACACTGTTTTAAATAAAATTAGTAAACAAAAAACTATTTTCATAGATAGGTGTTTCATTTTAAGTTGTAAATAAATTTTGTCATACTGAAACACAATAATTTGTGGTATATTTTTGATCGCAATTTCTGTGCATATAACAACAAATAAAGGAGCCCTCTTGCACAGTTCAAATTCTTTCTGAGTGATAATATTCGCATCTTTTCCTCACGATCCATCATCGAAAACCAGAAAAAAAAAATTTTGACAAATTTTGTTAACAAAAGCATTCGGCTGAAATTTTAACGTATTTGCGCAAAACGAAGAAATATTCCTACTAACTCTTAATTTTTTAAGTGCATTTTGTACCACCGTCCATTAGAATCGTTGTATCCACCTCCCCTTTATAACGAGGTGCATTACCCCCTGCCGTCTTTTCGCATTACCCCCTGCTGTCTGTGTCTCTGTGGAAGCAGCCTTCACAGAAACATAATTGTCGTTTCCGCGATAGTCAAGACTAAGATATTATTGCATAACACAACTAACTGTTTGGTGTCATTCATAAATCATGTCACACTTCGATGGAGTTGGGGTGTTTCAAGAAATTGTGACAGTTTGTGACAAGGGGAGGGGAGGGGATAAGAAGTGTGACATCGTACATTTTGATTTCTATAAAAACATTTAAAATCGGCAATTAAACTTATTTTAGGCTAATGTAATATAGCGTGACATGTGACAAAGGGGGTTGGGGGTATGTTGAAGTGTGACACTTAGTGACTAAAGGGGGAGGGGGGGTCAAATATATTGGAAAAAGTGTGACATCATTTATGAAAGGTCCCTTTCGATTGAATCTAGATAGAGAATTTACGGTTTCCGTTCAGAATGAAATGGAAAAATGTTTACCCTGGCTTGAAGGTCCACCTTCAATAACTTTTAACTGTGTTATGTAATATTAGTTCATTCCAGCCAAAAAAGGGTTAACTCTAGCTTCAAGCTATTCGTTAATACAAAGCCCTTTTCAAAATTTAATGTTCAAGTTCTAACATTTCGTGCTAAGTCAAAAATATTTCTTCTATTATGCTCGTATAATGATAAAATTACTGTTATATTATTTACTGT
The DNA here is from genome assembly GCA_038502835.1 of Octonoba sinensis. Classification (NCBI taxonomy): domain Eukaryota; kingdom Metazoa; phylum Arthropoda; class Arachnida; order Araneae; family Uloboridae; genus Octonoba; species Octonoba sinensis. The sequence goes on along the minus strand of CM076606.1, from coordinate 103,982,935 downwards.
ACTGGTTATTAAGACTTTCTAATGTCCAGTGTTAATTGTTTTTATGTTTGGCCTTTTTTTGGTTTCAAATGTTTAGTACCATTTGTCATGTGCAAATGGGGCAAAGTGAGGTGTAGCATATTATTTCATTTTGTCCCTACTCTAGTCATCATATCACCAAATTTTTCCTTCATTTATACATTCATTCAATTTTTAATTCATTTATTTGTTCATTTGTTAAGTAGATTTTTCATTCGTTCATTTAATTAATCATTTATTTTCTTACATTCATCAATTCCTTTGCTCATAAACTCATTTTATCGATCATTCATGCGACGATTCATGTTCAATAAAAACTATTTATATCTCTCGTAATTATAAATCATTACATGTTATTTGGACAAACATAGGGCAACGCGAATGAAAAGGGTTAATTATTTCATAGAAAACTATTTCATTAGGAAAATATTTTTATACTAGCGGTACCCGCACGGCTATGCCCGTGTTAAAAAATGAAAAGATCAGTCGGTTTGCCATTGTGTATATAGTGATAACTTTTTTAGGTGCAAATTATGTTACTTTATTAAAATGTATTGCATTCTACATAATTAAAATTAGCTGTTAACGGCAATCAACCAGAGATCCTACACATTTAATCCTGTTTTTTACAAAACACACACAATAAAAAAGGGAATAGGAAAGGAAGAAACGAAACAAAACAAAAAAGAAAATATTTGAAAGAAAACGATTTTGTTTGTTTAGTTCAAGTACCCACCAAAAAAGGACGATTATAATAAATTAGAATAGTTTTAATCAATAAATGTTTAGTATAATTATTTTTTATCTATTATTTATTGACATTAAAGCCGGGTCCAGACGCTACGTTTTGTACAACCTTTTGTCTGCGCAGTCTTAAGACTGAATGAAAACGTTGCAGCTTTTTATGACGTCTACATGGTGCAGAGATATTTGTATATTTCACTCAGTTTTGTGCGATATCGTCATGAAGGAGGTACTACTCTGGTCAATTTTGGCATGGTGTCATGTTAAAAAAAAAGACTGGAACGTCTCAGAAGTACCCGGAGTTCAAAGTGGTCAAACGATTACATAAAATAAATAGTTTTTTGTTGCCTGTTCTGGTGGTTCGACAACTGCAGTCTCTTTATTTTCATCCATGGTATTCCTAGACTGCCTTGGTGTCTCCTGATCATTTAGGAGATGTAACAAATCAAAATACCAGAGACATGGCTTGCAGATTTCGTCTCCAGCCCCAGATCGAATTGATTTATTAACGTTTGCCAATTCTTTACGGTAAACACTTCTCAAAGAATTAATTATTTACAACTGTTTCTCTGTTTGCATCAATTTCTTTGAATTTTTCCACTAAACTCTCATAAGCCTCCCCCTTTTATTCCTGTCACTATACTCCTTGGATTTGACACGCCAAATGCATGGGAAACGTTCGCATAATGCAATAAATTCTGTGAGAAACTCCCGAGAACATCGCCGAAAGTCGGCCATTGTCGCCTGACGAATTGAAACTGAGAAACAAATGAATCTGAAAAGGGTGCTACCGTCTACATGTGCCGATTTGTCTGCACAGTTCAAAGACATCTAGTCAAGTTATCGCTGCAACTGTACAGTCTTCGCACCGGACTCAAAACTGCGCACTTTTCCAATCTACACGCAACGTTTTATCTGTAATATGTTGAACTGCGCAGACAAAAGGTTGTGCAGAACGTAGTGTCTGGACCTGGCTTAAAACAGAAAAACGAAATTTTGTAGCTTGCAGAAACAAACAGCAGCAAGCAAAGCTTTGAAAGCGGAATAAACCTTTCATCCGAGCTCAAATAGGAAAATAACATATGTGCTAATTCACTGGAGAAAAAATTAAAATAAATAAATGAAAGCATAAATAGTAATAATTAGCTGGAACAACAAAAAACGCTATAAAGGATAACATTTCTTTTAAAAACCCCTGTGCAGTATGGAAAATGGTCCCGTAAAATACATCTCAAAATAAGGAAATCAAAATAAAGCTATCAATCACCTGTGAGCCACAGGAAATAAATTTTAATTCGTTTTAAAAAAATAATAATCAAAATCCAAAAAATTAAATAAATTAAAAATCGGCTGCTCCTCAAAATGCTAAAATGCGAAAGCAATAAATTTTAATTCGTTAAAAGAAACAAGAAGTTCCGTCTAGAACTATACGAGCCTACTTTCCCGTATACACCGAATTCAAATTTATAATCTAGCTACCTCTCTCTCTGTCTTTCTCGTTTAGCTTTAGTTTTTAATTGCTTCAAATCTACCTGTTTCAACGGTTAATACAGATTCATTCAATCATTCATTTGTTAAGTCATTCATGTATTTATTAATTAATTCTTTTGCTTATTCATTTAATCATTCATTAATTCAAAAATATTCTTGAAAATCCCGATCAAAATATTTCATAGGAAAATAGACTCGTTAGTTCTGGATGAACTTTCTATTTGTACATGCTCTACGTCATAAGAGCTTTCCGATAAAGTTTGTTCCAAGCAAATCGGGCCGTTAGATCAGGAATTATATAGGATTGAAATTTCCCCGTAGGCGTTATGTTAATTTTTTTTTAACTGTTCAAAAATGAACAAAAATTGTTCAAACCAATATTTCACGCCAAGAGCTTCCTCTAGTAAGCTTGTTCATTGGAACTTGGATCTTGTACCCAGAGTTTACATAATTTGCTTCATTTTCGCCCATAGGCGCTAATGTTAAAATTTTTTGAACTGTTCAAAATTGAACAAAAAATTGTTCAAATCAAAAAGTAAAATGTGGAAATGGGATGTCCTCGCCGAGATCTTTCGAATGCAAAAAGAATTTTTCCTATCGGACAACCCAGATAGCATGCTTACTTGCAACAAGTTTGATTTTTCCATGATATGCTTTTGTTACGACAAATTAGACGAAACAAATGTGTAGCAACGATGTTGCAAGGTTGACAACTTGAGCAATCACTTCATTCAACGCATGCGCAGGCCATGGAGTGGAAGTTTGGCGGTAAAGAATGCGAATGTTGCATCTGGCAACACCCACCACCCACAACCATGTGCTAAAAAGAAAGAAAACGGCGTGATCGTGCATCTAAACAATTCTTCTTCGGAGTTTTATTTCCTGATCGGATTAAGATGTGAGTATGTTTTCTTATTTGTTGGGTACTTAATTTGTTGAGATTTAATTTTAGCATGGGGTAATATTTTAAGAACGATTCATTTTTGTACTTCTAAAATGCTGGCAGTGAAAGATTTAAGGGTTGACTAGTATGTACTGTATTATTAGTGATATAGCTATTTATTCATTTAAGTAATTTACTATCGTGTTATTTCACTAGTAGATGTTCGATTTTTCCTCAAACACGAATTTTTTATTTAAAAAAATATTCTGATGATTTTAGATTTCATTACCTCGTATTTATAGATGCATTTTTAATTTTCTCTTTGTGTCGTTATTTTTTAGTTTTCAAATTTTGTCTGTTGCATTTATTTAATAAAAACTTCCATTTTTTCGAGATTGAATTTCTTTATTTTGTAAAATATTTAGATAATTATAGAGGTTGCATTTTTTATTTTGTGTTTGTTAATGTTTCTTTTTTTTTAAATCTTCTCTTGAATATTAATTTCGTTTATTAAATTAATCTTGAAACTGAATCGATTGACTCTGTATTTGTTTTTTCTTTTTTAATTCGCTTTTTAATTTTTGCTATTGTATCACTTTTGTGAAATTTAGTTGCATTTTTTGTTGCAATTCTTGAATTTTATTTTTATATTGATATGTATTTATTTAATTTGAATGTTAAAATTACTTCTTTTTAATTTGATGTTTTTAGATTTCCTTTTTCTCGTACTAAGATGCAATTTTAATTTTTAAGATTCCAAGAAAAATCTTTAATTTTGCTTTATAATTTAATTAGGGTTTTTTTAAAAAATTCGTTATCATTTATCTGATATATAGTATCATATTTAATTTTGTTGCTGTGGTACTTTCTTGAATATTATCTATTGATATGTGTTTAGTTTTTAGGGTACTTAATTTAGGGATTTCTGTTTAATGTTTTCAAGAAGTAAGGTTCCTTTTTTATCATTAAATTTTGTTTGTTGCTATTAGGACTTCTTGAATTTTATCTATTGATATTCCCATTGATTTTGAGGGCTGTTCATTAATGATGTCACTCTTTTCCCCATATATTTGACCCCCCTCCCCCCTTTGTCACATATTAAGGCAGATTTTACTTCTCTATTAACTATTTTGTTTTTAGTTAAATAAAATTACAGAGACCTTTCTTTAAGAAAAAGTTGTTCAGTAGATCACAAAACCAAACTGGATTCTATACTTAATCAATATAAAATATCTTCATCTGTTTTTTCATTGTTATTATAGATATATCTAGAAGTGAATCGGTTTTTAAATTCTTTTTATTGAAGATGACTATTCCTTACTTTCACCACTTTGATTCACATTGTTATTGTTTTTATAGTTACATGAAAACACAAGTGCAATTTGTGATGAAGAAGAAAAATTAATTATGTTTTTTGAAAATTCTGACCCGATTGTTAAAAAAATAAGCAAAATAGAGTTGTTTTGTGATGGCGAAAGAGCTGTAAGAATGTAAAAACAAAATTTTCTTTTTTATCTGATCAGGTTATCATTTTTGCTATGTGTATTTAATTGTGTGACTGAAACATTTAATATCACCTGTGGATTGAGCTATGAATTTGGAAAAAAAAATTAATCAACCATTTTAATTATCAGTTGATAAAGTTGTCTCCGAGAGAGGGTAGATTTCTTGCCAAGGAACTAAATCAAAAGCTTTAGCAACCATATGGTTCACCAGCAACACCTTGCAGATTTAGAACTATCCACTACCTGAACCGTTAATTTTAATAATTTAATGAATTTTATTTTAAAATTGATAGCTATAAAAGTCTCAAATATAAATAAAAGCTCAATTTTAAATAAAAAACAGTTAAAACATTATGTTATAATAATCCATTTTTTAATATAATTGATGTTAAGGGGTACATTGATTTTTTTTTTTTTTTTTTTTTTTAAGCTTTATTAAAGTTTTCTTGTCAAGGTGGAGGCAAATGAAATGCTGAAGGGATGACCTTGATTATCTGAGCTTTACACCTGAAGTGGCAAGAGCCCAACAAAAAAGACTGAAAAATTCCTGCCTTGCAACAGAAGCTTTCAAAATTGATTTTTTGTAAGTATGCTTTTCCTTGTAAAAACATTTTTTAAAAAATGAAATAAATATAGGAATATGGACAAGTTTAACTGTTGAATTTTGTCTGGCATATTATTTAACTGTCTAAAAAGATTAAGGGATTCATAGAAGAGAGGGTCTTCATCTTGCATGTTACTTTGTTTTTCCCTCTTCTATTTTCGAGTACCTCTGAACCAATTTGATGCATTTTTTTAAATATGTTTCTCTTGCAGCATAATTTATATTTGCATTTTCTTATTGAAATTTATTCATCCTCATTGACTTGTATATTTTTATTAATTGTCTTGAGAAACTATTTAAGAATGGTTTAGCATTTAAGTTGCCTTTTTTAAGGTTTTCTTACAGAGAACAATTTTTTCTAGAAGAAAACTTTAATAAATAATAAGAACTGTTAAACTTAGGGCTTAAAAATGTACTAATGCAGCAAAAAACTCTAATATTCTGTTTAATTGCACCTTGAAAGTTTTTAAAATATTGTGAATAATTTACCTTGACACTGTAAGCAAACACATATGAATATGTATATTCTATGTACAAAAATATAGAGCTTAACTGTAACTTACATTAGTTGTAATTTTTTCTTTTGAAAAAACAATTTTTCAACCGACTTTCAAAAGAGGTTCTGGCTGATTAATGTTTCTATTTCAAGCCCTTGTTAAACTTACAAGCTTCTGTAACATTTCTCATAGTTTATTATATTTTTATAGTGATAGTTAATGAAATCCTCAAGTCTGATTTTGTTGTCTATGGCTTATTGCAGGGAAAAATTGATTTGTTTCTTTTATTGAGTTCTTAAAAAATTAGCATTATCCAGCTGGTGTTTTCATGTGAATGAATTGCCGTATAACGACAGTTCTCAACATGAGGGCATACCCCTTGGGAAGGTGTAGAAGAATTTCAAGAGTGTAAAAGTAACTGCAGTTTCCTCGATTTTGTGGTTACAATATAAACTATAATGTTTTTTTAACAATACAGCACCTATTTGTACACTCAACTATCTACTACTATTGTAAATGATTCCTTTTTTGCAGACAAGTTTCTTCAGAAGTTTTGGTGTTCTTAGTGCAGTTTTCATACACATATCTATGAATACAGAATTTCAGCAATACCATACATCAGTGATTCTCAACCACTGTGTCATGGCACTTTAGTGTGCCGTCAAATTTTAGAAATCTAAGTAATAAAAATTATAATGCTTCTTATTACAAGTAAAGTTTGTTTAAATAAAAGAAGAGTACACTATAGAAGAAAACTTGTTTGTACAGTTAAATACCATGTTTTTTAATTTAAATTAATTAATTATTTTACAGTGTTTTATAGGTAAGTAAACAACTTTTTAACTTATCGTTTTCTTTGTGTGTTGTCAAATTTTGAAAACGTCCATAGTGTGCCCCGACAAAAAAAAAAAAAGGTTGGGAATCACTGGCATACATGACCAAATATTCAGCAAAGGTGCATGTGGTAATAACCTGAGATATGCTTCGTCACAGCTACAACCAAATGTTCAAAAACTTGTCAAGAACTAATTAATGTTGTGAAAATGACAGCTGCATACCAACCTCACCTACACCCTTGAATATCTCAAATACATTTGATCTATATTTTAATTTTTTGGCAACTTATAATATTAATAAAAGCTTTTTGTTTTTTCTGTTGTAGGATGGAAAGATGCTTCTTGTGTGACGGAGATTTCAAAATTTTTACATGATTCAATTATTTTGGAAGTTATTTTAATAAAAGATGGTTTAGAATGGCTTATTTAAATTTTTATTTTAATAGTTTACAGTGTTCCTCTTCTTTCTTTTAAAAATTCATAATTTCTCTTTTCTTCGTAAACTGTCACTACCAATCTTAAAGTAACAAGCATTTACTTACCTACTTGATCTTTCATTTTATTTTTTAGGTGAAACACATATGAAATAAAAATTGAAAAAAACTATAGAAAAGGAAATTTTTTATAAAAAAATTGGCTTAGTGATTAGATATTTATTAGTAATGAATGAGGAATTTGAATTTAGCTTTAAAAATAGTGATGCAAGTTAAGCCATCTCTTTTTATTTTTAAATTATAATTTCTGTTTAGTGCATTTTTTTAAGGTCATAAATAAATAAAAATCAATCTGTAAAGTATATAAATGCCAGTCAGAACAAAGATTCTAATCCAATTAGAACAAAGATGTTTCGGAAATAAAAATGGATTTGCTTACATTTTATAATGCGAGATTGCAGTAGTTGCACTGCTGTATGTCTCAGTATTACTTTATTGTTCTTATTTATTCATTCATAAACAGGATTTTTTTTTTAAATTTGGAATATATGAACTAAATCTTGTTTGATCATTTAAATATATGCAGCGTCCGAAAAATCCCGGGGCCAGGTCGCCCGGGCGACTAAAAAATATGCCTTGGCGACTAGTTTTTCAGGTGGCGCCAAATGAAAATATTATAGCTGGCTCCTAAAAAATTTTCATTGGCTCCTAAGATTTTCGGATTTTTGTCGGACTCTGAATATATGTATATATACACATACACTGTGTGTACATACAAGTTTTATATCTTCTGAAAGCAATAGTGGTAATTTATTGCTAATAATATTGATGCTACGGTATGTAGTCAACTTCATTAAATATTTTCAGCCTTGTGATTTTTGAAGAGTGGTGCTCCTGCTTCTTAATTTTGGTTTTGTATTGTATATATAAATTAAGTGTTCTTATTCATGTAACATTAAATGTTCTAAAAATAGTAAAAATAAAGCTTGTATGATAATAAGCAATTTTAGTCTTGTTTTATTTATGTTTTGTACCTAGTTGAATGATCCTATTTATATAAAATTTGTTGAATGCATGATCATACATTAAAAATGTATATAATATGCCCAAAATAACTAGAAAATTCAACTCTATATGCAAATTAAAGTGTTTTAATCTATAAACTAAACCTCAATCAAAGTTATATGTTTCTAATTAATATAGTGCAAAAAATCTTACTTAAGGATTAAAAATGACAACAACAGCATTTGACAATCTAGACATTCATATGCAAACTGCTTCTTTTCCTTAAAAGTGGTAAATGTGGATATATTGGGATAGGGGCCATTTCACAGTATTTTCTAAAATTGTAGAGTCCGCAACATGACACTTTTTTTGTTATGACTATGTAATTTCCAGTTTAATTATCGCTAAATTTTATTTTCAAATAATGTGTTGAGCACATTATTTGAAAATAAAATTTGGTGATAATTAAGCTGTAAATTACGTAGTTATAACAAAAAAAGTGTAATGTTGCGGACTCTACGTTTGGACAAAATACTGTGAAATGAGCTTAAATGCCACAAATTTGCATCAAACTTGATAGGACAAAAGTGAACTTGCAAGGAATTTGCAGCAAGTTTGATACAAGAAAGGTCAATTTGATATTACAAAGCTTGCGTTCCAACTAGTTTGCTACAAATTTGCAGCAAACTTAGTAAACTAGCAAAGAGTTTGCAGCAAATTTGCACGTCAATGGAAAATTTTTCCGAGGAATGGGGCCTTGCAAATTTAAAATTGAAATCCCCTGGGCGGTATTTTAAGTTTGTCTCCAACGTTCAAATGAACTTGTTCAATGACTTTTCATGACAAGAATCCTTTCAATGCGAATGTGGTGACTTGGCTTTTGGGCCCAGAGTTTACAGTTTGCTTTGAATTTTCCAAGGCCCTTGTAAAATTTTTGAATTTGCTGCAAAATTGACAATTTTCAAAAGAAAAAGGGTTGCCTCCCCAATTTTGAATGCAAAAAAATTTTCCTATCGGAAATTCGTTTAAAAGTTATTAGGGGGGGGGGGGCAGACCGAGAGACAGACCGACAGACACACATTTTCCCCATCTCAAAACCCTACTTTCAAATTTTTTATTTTTCAATCTTTATTTAATTACTTAACTTATTTTTGACTTTTCTTGATTTCTAACGATATTTTCTCGATACATTAAGCCTTCTTTCATGCTTTATTATTATTATTTTTTACTTTTACGGGAAAGTAGGCTAAAAAGGATTAATAGTCAGTCGGCATGGTAACAATTAAAATTAAAGTAAATTACCGTGAAAAAATAATTTCGAACTGCAGAGCAAAATGCTTATAACTTCTTTTCCAGTTAATTTAGAGGCTTCGAATTTTAGTACAAAGAACAAAACTCTTTCTGGAACAGTTTTTTACGCGCTTTTCAACGGTATCAAGCTCGAAGCGATGCGATAATTCCTTCCCATAGAAAATGACTATTTTATGAAACTTTCGGCTATAAAATGGAATAAAACAAGAAGAAATTTGAATTTCAGAAAAAACTCTCCGAGGTGCACACCCCCATGTTCCAAACTAATTTCATGCCAAATTTCATGAAAATCCGCTGGACGGTCTGGTCTCTACGCCGGATACAGACAGACACACACACACAACACACACACATACTTGCTGCTTTATTATTAGTAGAGATTTCACTTTGTCCCATACATGGTGCAAAGATGATCATTTTTCTCTTACTTTAGCTTACAAATTTACTGCACTTCCGTTGCACGTAAGAACATTAAAAACATCTTTCAAAGCATGTTTCTAAATTTCATGCAAAATTACTGCCGTCAAAATGTCCATAAATGACAATTTTTCCACAAATACCTTTTTTTAAATTTTTTATTATTTTTTCCCGCTACTACTACTTCAAGGTGTTCAAGTACAAATTGCTTTTAATTCCAAGTTATGTAATTTATTTAGAGTTGAAGATTAAAAAAAACTGATTTCATTGCTTGCAGTAGATTAACAATTTTTCAGTAGATACAAATACGAACGTATATAAGCTCCAAACAGGCTCCAAATTCAACAGAAACATGCTCTAAAGATTCGAGTCGCGGTACGAGATTCCCTCTCTCCTCAAACCGACGTCGATTTCACCGCCAAACCGGTTGGAAACGACGGGGAGCCCTATTCGAGGCATACGATAATCGCGCTGCATATCCTCTTGTGAGATTCTGATGAGAGAATCGCCCAGTGGAATTGAACCACTCTGACTCTCGTCAGCTACTGGTTTGAAGCCCGCACACCGGACCACCGATTCTCATTTGGGTAGAGCAGTAGATGCGAAAAACTACATATATATAATTATGGAAATACGAGTGATAAAAAAAACTGGTAGTCTTAAAACAAGAACAGCACAGAATGGAGAGTAAGTTTGAGAACCTGAAAACTAATTTCAAGGGAAAATATTTTGGAATTCGTATTACAGTCAAGATCCCAGATCCGAACACCGAAAATCCGAAATCCCGGGATGACGAACGAGGTTTTTTTTGTTAGCAAATTTAAGTTTGAAAAACACACGCAAAATAGAGAAACTTATTTATTTTGTCATCATATAATTACTGTAACCTTATTTTATAAAATTAGTTGAAAAATTAACGAAGAAGTACAGTTAGCATACCTAAATGTGTTGATATACTTGTGTTATGCAGGATTGAAAAACGGTAAAATTTGGTTATTGAAATTGTTTGGGTTAATCACTTTGCAGAAACAATGAAATAACAATAGAAACTCACAAAATATCACTTAATCTTTCATTTGAAATTTTTTGTCTTCGACTGTCGAAGTGGTTCGTTATTATGTTATGGATAGTTTTCGGTTAATCCGAACAGATTGACATCCGAACAGGCTACAGCCCCATAAAAGAGGTTTTTAAAGAGAAAGTTTATCTCAGGTATCACTTCTCCCTGAATCCACTATAGTTGCATCACTGAACCGCTACAGCAGCAATTCAATTACTAAATAAATATATAAATAAATAAGTAAGTCAGTTCCTAGATAGCAAAATAAAACTGTAAATTAAAACAAACAAATTTCAATGCCATTATTCCTGATTTTAACATGCGGGAATTTTTCACTTTGAGTAAGAATATTAGTTGAAAGATAAACAATATAAAAAAAAATAAAAGGAAAGAAAGAAAGATAAGAAAAAACTGCTCCAGGAAAATTTTCAACATATATTTTTATAATCATAAAATTCCAGCGGATTTTGTTAAGTAACTAGAATTCACCTTTAATTCTAACTTTTTAACAGAAGGGGAATACGTTTTAATAATTGACTATCAGTATTTCCCCTTTAATGTGAAGAAGAGGGGAAGTATGAAAAATATATATTTATCTTGTGGTCATTGCGAAGGAAACTACTGTAAACTTCCATGAGCTCACCCAAGGTTGATTTTAGGGTCAAAACGCTTCCCAGAACCATTGGCCGCTATGGTTTCTGCTATCTTAATATGTTAAATAATGTATGGTAATAATTCTCATTCACTAGTAGATTTAAGGATTGCTATCGACCCCCTTCCCTTCTAAGAGAAAAAAAAATATTATTCCACTAATTTTTAAAATAATTAAATGCAAAAGTATTCTTTGTCCATATCTACCAGGTTTTAATATCCATAAATTGCTATAAAGTATTACCCGCTAAAACACAGATCGTTCTTTAATTTTTAGCATGTCAAGCAACAACACTTGAATTGATTCGAGTGCTGGATAATTGGTAAATGTATGTACATTTGTAGCTAGAGTCCCTGAATACAAATTCGTTCAGAGTCCCCCCGCAATGTGTGACCCTTTTCTCGTTGGTTAAAGCCTCTTTTCTTCTCCCGCAGACGATAGAATTTTTTCTTCCGTTGGCAAAGCATGGATGGAGCGTTCTTTAACAGGTTACCGTTTGGAAATCAACCCTCCAGGGACAAGCAAAAATAGCCTCCAACACCCGCAGCCTTCTGTTTCGTCTTGCAGCGCCGTCTAGTGAACAAGAAGGGAACTAAGCAAAAGGCTTATTTACCCGAATATTTCCAAGTCGTTACTTTTATGGTCTTATCTTACAAACGTACTTCCCGTATCACTTTTATGGTCTTATTTTACAAACGACCTTCCCCTATTTAAATTTTAAAGCTTCTTTCTAAAAACTAAATTTTACATCGTTAAATGCCTTAGATGATTAGTAAGAAAATTAATAAAAAAATACCGGCTTCAAGACGGAACTTACTGGGAAAGAGCGAACTACTTTTCATATGATTGTGGGCTGCATTGAATTAATAGTAAAAATGTAATTCTTACCTAAAACAACGTCAATGGCACTTTATATTTGCCATTTATTTTTTTATCATGCTTTACTATAACGGTTAGGATCCGCGAAAATTCCAGAGATAAATGAATAAATGAGGCAAAAAAAAAAATCCTTATCGTACGCAAACTATAACAGAATTCAAATGATCATCACAAGCAAAACTTTTTTTTTCGACTTATAAACAATAACTCCTCCCCAAATGTACAATTCCGACTAATTGGCTTAGAGTCCCTTTATAGAAACTACGCTTTATGAACGAAATTCTATAAAGGGACTCTAAATGGCTAGTGGGAGGGGGGGGGGGGGAAATGAGCTGCCGGAGCGTTACCTGCTGCTTTCGACTAATCCAGGGGTCTCCAAACTTTCCAGCCTTAGGGCCATATTGATTACTCCAGTAAATTCCAAGGGCCAAAACCATATTATCATTAATTGTTGCCGGTGGTAAAAAGTTGAATCAGTCCACTAGTGGTGTAAAATATGATTACTTTTTTGCCAGATGCCATTAGCGACGGGGAAGCTGATGTATTTTCTGTATCGTATGGGTATCCGTTATAATGGGGTACCCGCATCGTATCGCCATAGTAATCATTGATTACAAAAGTAATGAAATACACAAGTAATCATTGATTACTTTTTTCTTCAGTAATCGTTACTTCGGTTCCTAACGAGTACTCAAGTAAAGAATCAGTATTTTTTTACATGAAAAAAAAAGTCCGAAAAAGTACGCCACGTTTAAAAAAGGCTGCAAATCGAACTAAAGTCCGCAAAACGGCAACACTGCATATTATTAATTTTCCTGTCATTATCTGTAATTTCTAGATTAGTCGTAGAGTACGAGCGAGCCATGAGGAGTAACGTGACACGACATCTGGTGGACACAAGCAGAAATAGGTAGTACCTTCTATCCCTAACAGATGGCGCTAATAGCACTTACAGAATAATCTCGTTGGTTCGATAAAGTTCTGGTGTCTTCCACTCACTTCTAGATGGCAGTAAGTGAAATATATAAGAAGGCTAGTGGCGCAACCACAAGTCAGTTCCTATGACACTGCTGTGAAATAAAATAGTGCGTACCTCCTTAAAACGTGTTTGTGCGTGTTTAAGTTTAAGACATCTTTGTAACAATATTTTTATTTGAATTGTTGCTTTTGTGTGTGATTTAGTAGAATGGAAAAGAAGCGAAAAATTGATAGTGAATGCAGAAAATTCAAAGATCAGTGGAACATTCAGTATTTCGTAATTGAGTCCAGTAACAAGGCGCTATGTTTGATTTGCAATGAAAGCATAGCCGTTCTCAAAGAATATAACATTAAACGTCATTATGAAGCAAAACATTTTCAAAATTACTCAAAATATACAGGAAGTTTGCGGACAGAAAAATTCGAAGCTATGAAGCGCGGATTGAAATCGCAGAAATCTTTATTTACAAAACTCAAAACTGAACAAGAGGCTGCAACTCGTGCCAGCTTTCGTGTGGCTCTTGAAATTGCAAAACGTGGAAAACCATTCACCGATGGAGAAATGGTCAAAGAATGCATAATCGCAGTAGCCGAAGAAATGTGCCCTGAAAAGGTAAATTTATTAAAAACTGTCAGTATGTCAGCAAACACTGTGGCTCGAAGGGTAGAAGACATCGCTGAAAATATATCCTCTCAACTGTTCAACAAAAATGGACATGTTGAGTGGTTTTCTTTGGCCTTGGATGAGTCAACGGATGTGTCAGATACTGCTCAGGTGTTGATTTATATTCGAGGAGTAGATAAAAGCTATGAAGTGCATGAAGAACTTCTTGATATGTATAGTATTCATGGCACAACTACTGGTTCAGATATTTTTAAAGGAGTTGAAATGGCCATTAAGCAAAAGAACCTTCGATGGAAAAACTTGAAATGTATTACAACTGATGGAGGCAAAAACATGAGTGGGAAAGATAAAGGAGTGGTCGCTCTTGTGTCAAAGGCTGTAGAAAATGACGGTGGTTCAAAACCAATAGTCTTACATTGTATCATTCATCAACAGTCTTTGTGCGGAAAATGTTTGGATATGTCTGAAGTTCTGAAATCAGTCATATCAACTGTTAATTTTATCAGATCTTTTGGGCTGAATCACCGACAATTCGTACAATTTATTAAAGAGATTGGAGAAAATGACTTACCTTATCATACTGCCGTACGTTGGCTTAGTTGTGGGAAAGTCCTTCAGCGCTTTTTTGAACTTCGAGCAGTGATCGAATTTTTTTTGAATGAAAAGCATCGCCCTCTTACTGAATTGCAAAACAACGCATGGCTGTGGAAGTTAGCATTCTATGTTGATTTGACAAAACATGTGAACGAACTGAATTTGAGATTGCAAGGAGAAAACCAGCATCTTCCTGATTTATACAATAATATCAAATCATTCCGGAAGAAATTGATACTGTTTCAATCACAACTACGAAGTAAATGTTTTTCACATTTTAAAACATGTGAAATATTTAGCCACACCACTGAGACCGAGTTTCCTATCGATTTTGCAATCGAAACTTTGAGTGCTTTGAAAATAAATTTTGATACTCGTTTCTCGGACTTTGATGCCATTGCGAATCAAATTAAGATTTTTCAGAATCCTTTTGATACTGACATTGAAACCCTAGCCCCGGAACTTCAAATGGAAATGATTGATCTACAGTGCAGTGATATAATTAAGAACAAATATCAAAACTTATCTTTGTTGGAATTTTATAAGTGTCTTCCACTGACACAATTTGATAATTTGCATAAATTTGCTCGTGGGCTGTTTTCTGTTTTTGGTACTACTTATTTGTGTGAGAAGACCTTTTCCAAAATGAAGTACACAAAAAATGTTTACAGATCTAAATTAACTGATGAGCATCTTAAATCTCTTTTAATAATTGGTACAAGTAAAATTAGTCCACAACTACAAACTATTGTCAGTGGAAAATCTCAATTACATAAATCTCATTAGTATTTCATATGTCGTTATGCTTGTTATAAGTTATCTTTTCATTTAAAATGTATAAAATGTTAGTTGGATTCATTTCAATAATTTGTTAGTTAGTAAATAATAACCTACAACAATGTTATGAGTAGTTAGCCCATGACCATATCAATGTAGATGTCATATTAATAATTATTCAACATAAAAATAGATTACTTCAGTAAACTTAATTTAATTTGCTATAAAAAATAAATATGTTCTCTAGAAGGAGTTTTCTTTCAAGTATGCTAGCTCTCCGCGGGCCGGACAAAATCTGTCCGCGGGCCGGATGTGGCCCTCGGGCCGTAGTTTGGAGACCCCTGGACTAATCGGTTAAGGATGTAATGCGTCGACTGATGCCTAATCGGTCGCGTGGCTAGTCCATTTTAAAAATGAATGTTCAGTCTTTCCCAAATGATTTATTTGCTTGCTATTGACTTTGCCTATTTGCGGGGCCGATTGCCTTGAAGTACGATTCCATTTACAATATTATCGTGTAAGGTACATTTCTTGACTCATTTCATCATTCATCACTCGAGTGATTATTAGAGATTCTTTTTCACGGATCCCAACTGTTATCGATATGAATGCAGAAAACAAACAAAATGCATATATGTGAGAACGGAAAAATTGAGCTACCATAGAAAAGCATTTTCCAAAGTCATTTTCAAGAAAGATAATTGCTTTTCCGAGGCATAACGGGGAA
This sequence comes from Octonoba sinensis, assembly GCA_038502835.1. Classification (NCBI taxonomy): domain Eukaryota; kingdom Metazoa; phylum Arthropoda; class Arachnida; order Araneae; family Uloboridae; genus Octonoba; species Octonoba sinensis. Next base: position 103,966,898 of record CM076606.1, on the reverse strand, counting down.
AAAAATCGAATTGCGCATGCTAGAACACCAAAAGAAGAAAGAAAAATAAAATAAAGTAATAAGTAATATATAAAGAAATAAAAAAATTTTTAAAGATTACAAATATTCCCAAAATAAGAAAAATAAATGAACAAAGAGTGAAATGTATTTATTCATTTTCTCATTATCACTTGATTATAATGCGGTAAAAGCTATATTTCCATGACCCATGACTTATTAGTGCATTTTAAGTAATTTATGACAGCTGAAAGGTCTAGTTATTTGTTTCATCACCATTGGTGTTTTTATGAACATCATGAAAAACTATTTACAACGCTTTATTTATACACTTTTTAATATTGCTTGGGCTAGCGCTTTACATTAAAATATAAATAAGATCTTACATGTTTTTTAAACGAATAAGTATCATGTGAATTGAGAATGGAGTTATTTGTGTCTACCCAAAATTTCCGCTATTAAAATGGGGGGAGGGGATTAGAAAATGGAACAAAATTATCTTTTTTTCACATCTAAGACATGAGGAAATTGTTTCTCATAAATATCTACCGAGATTTTTAAAAATTAAGACTTTTTTTTCGTTCATCAAAATCTCAAGAAAAAACCTGCAGAAATACAATCAAGTGAAGCTTTATAGCCTAGTTTGAGGATACTTCTGTTCATAGAAAGAAAAATATATATCGTATGGTTTTTTGGTAAGCAAATTAAAAAGCAGAAGAATGAAGTGAGCGATTACGTGCCGATTCTTTCCCGCGCTGTATCGTCCTCACCGGTCCTGGGAAGAAATTCCCTTCGTAGTGCGGAACTCTTAAGCGTAGCTTCTATAAAGGGACTCCATTTGTATCTACTATTTTTATGTACGTCAACCTCTAACTAGCAGAAATCTGCTAGATTGTGATGGTATTTTTGAGATTTGAGACATCTAGTTTTACTTTTTCTAAGAGAGAGTGTTGCCTTTCCAAAGACAACATTTTACCCTCCAATACTAACAAACTATTTTGTTATGTGGCGCTACCTAGGGAGAAAAAAATAACTATTCAAAATTCCTGAGGAACAAATTTGCTTACATTATCTGTCTACCTTTATAACGGTATTTTCAATCACAATATTCAATTTTGTAATATATTTTCGAAGTCTTTTCTTTTCCTTCAAATTTTAAAAAAGTTTTACGCGGCGACGCAGCTAGGTTTCTTCTGAGACGAAGGGGGCTCTGGAATTTCGAGGGTTTAACCTGCCATTTTTTTACACTGATTAATGTCGACAGTTATTGCTGTACGCCACATCACGGAATTTTAGGGCACAAGAAGTATGCTCATGAACGAGATAGCTTCGATTGCAAGTCTACGGATCCCAACCGTTATAGCAATTTGTTCGAGGAGAAAGCGAAATACGCATGCCTTATCTGAGTGGGTCTTGATAATACTAGCAATAATTGCAATAAAAACAAGGAATAGTAACGAGCATTCCGAAAGGAGATTAATAATGAGAAGAAAATGTAATTACTATGATTGTTATTTGTCATTCTCGTTCTCGCATGTGTGGAATTTTTCTTTCTTTAAATAACCTGTAAAAACAATTGGGATCTACAATGTTTTTGACACGCGATTACGAAAATAACTCACAGCAAAACTTAAGTTGGTTTCTTTTGTTCTTCCCTTAGTTATTTATACATGAATGGTTAATTTCACTCCTTTATTTCTTTTTCTTACTTTTGCTCGTAATAAGGGAGTTTGGGCTTAAGTAACTACCTCTCCCCTCCTCAGAACATTTTGTTTTAAACAATGTTGAAAATACCACAATAGTAATATGCATAACCCGTCCCCCCTCCCCCACGGAGAAAATTTTGGATGTGCTTGGTGGTGTTTCTGAAGCTGTGTACTTCGGCATACAAATTAATTAAGTGATTTTTAATGTATCATAAGCGCGTCTTCAATTAGAGTTTCTTTTCTTACTTGCAGTAGCTGGGGAATGAATTGAAGGGGCTAAAAAGACGTCTTTATTTGAAAACAAATATTTTTTTTCACCAATGAATGGAATTTTATCGTATGTTTTTTAAGTATAGGCAATTTTCTTTTGCATTCAGAAATTTAATTTCTTTTACCAAGCTTTCAAATCTGCTTCAACTTCTGGTTTTGTTTCAATATGTCCTGCATGCTAGTGTGGCGGATGCCAATTTTTTTTTTTTTTTTTGCGTACCACTGCTAATGTTACTTTATTATATAGAATAGAACACTAATCGTTTAAAGAAAAGTACTACGACGACTAGGTTATTTCAATCACACCATTTTTTATAGTTAATGCAGAGAAAATCGTTTATTAAAATAAAGCTGTATGTATAAAATAAAATAGATGAAATATATAAAATATATTTTTAATACGTACTTTCAAAATAGCATTAGAAATACGTCTTTAAGCACAAAATACCTTTCATGCAAAAAAAGAGAAAAAAATTAGTGAGAAGGTTGCTGCTGCATGGCAGATACAAACGAGGTGATAACTCCGTTCCTTAGAAGTTAGTTTTAATCTCAAATTTGGGTCGACATTTAATTTGCTTCTATAGGGTAGGATTGGGTAAAATGGGTCATGGGGTAAAATGGGTCACTTGCTAAAAACGTCAAAATAATAGAACTTGAAATTGATATGTTTAAACCAATATTTTTTATGTTATATTTCAATGTGTTGGCAACGTTTTTTATTCTAAAAAAACTTAGGTTCTTAAATATGGTAACACAAAAAATATTTTTGTATTGTTTGGATGATACTGTGCTAAACACATGGTTTACCAACTTCTGAAAATCTCTATATTTTATCAAATAACAACCCAAATTTAAAGGATTTCCGCACAAAGAAACTTTAGAGAACAATTTCAGCCGAGCATATAAATAAAAAATTAAATATTGAATTTTTTACACCAGTTTTTCTTGGATGGGGTAAAATGGGTCAGGGTTAGGCTTAGCTAGTTCTATTGGATTATTATTTTTAAATTTACTCTGTTGCACTTCACTGCAGAAAGTTTCTAAATTTAAACAGTGTATGTTGTTTATTTTATTGGAAATTGAACCAAAACATTTTTTTTAATGTTTTCCTTAAAAAAAAGATCATGTTGAGGTGGTAGAGAGAAGGGATGTTGTTGAAGTGTTATGTGAACCAATATGTAACAATCTAGAACAATATTATTTCAACATTTCAATAAAATCAGAATACAAAATCTTGCTAAATATGTTACTCTCATTTTTTTTTTTCAATTTCAAACTAATAAATAACTGTTTTCAGAATTATTTTCCGTTCTGACCCATTTTGCCCCACGATGGAGTAAATAAGGTCACAACTTTATAAGCTCAGTTAACCTATTTCATAATTAAAAAATAAAAATTAAAATGACATAAAATTGTCCTAAAGGAGTTCAATGCTAAGATGCAATTGAAACGAAATGGGAATTGTTTCTGGTTTTGTTGCTATGAAACATTAAATATGAAAATAGCTAAAAAGTGACCCATTTTACCCCACCTGACCCTATTCATTTAGAATAAATATCATATTGGAAAAAGCATTTTCAGAACAGCAATGCTTTTCTTGACAATAACGGGAATTCACTTTTAACTTTAAGGCAACGTTCTCCTAACTCTAATCGGGCTAATTCGATTTTCAATCCTGAGTTTTTGTGCTTTAACCTCTATTCCGTTTTTTTTTTTTTTTGTTATTATTATTATTTGCCTGCACGTGTACCACCTGCATATGCTGGAGTACCACAGTTTGGGAACCGCTGCTCTGATGCTAAAATCGAGAGAACATTTTCTCATTTTAGATTGATTCGATTAAAAAAAAAAGCTTATTGTGAACCGAGGGATGTTTGAAACTTGTTTTATGCAAAGTGGTGCAAATAAATCGTACTATGTATTGGATTAAAATTATACTTTCGATAATTTCCTTCGGACATAATGTAACCAAATTGTGTTTATGGGACAAGATATGACATTAGATATTAGGGGCTGTTCATAAATGACGTCACAATATTTTTCAATATATTTGACCCCCTCCCCCCCTTTGTCACTAAGTGTCACACTTCAACTTACCCCCTCCCCCTTTGTCACGTGTCACGCTATGTTACATTTGCATAAAATAGGATTCATTTGCTGATTTTCAATGTTTTTATAAAAATCAAAATGTACGATACGATGTCACACTCCTTGTTACCCCCTCCCCTCCCCTTGTCACAAACTGTCACGCTTTCTTGAACCCCCCTCCCCCCTTGAAGCGTGACATCATTTATGAATGACCCCTTATACGTTAAACACTAAATTTAAAAAAAAACTACTTATTCCAAAAATTCAAAAGAGTGCTTTTTCAAAAACTATAATTATTATAAAAAATTATGATAACCCTTTTGCTCTGTTCCTTTCCTCTTCACTAGATGGCTCTGCGAGGCACAATACTAGATAAACTGCGGGCGATTTACGACTGGACGAGAAAACTTTTTTCTTTAACGGAAGGGTTGCCAGATGTAGTATTTTGAAGACTACGGTAGTATTTTTTCACCGAAAGTTAAAGACGCAGTATTCTTTGTAGTATTTCGTTTTAAAGGGGTATATTTGTAGTTTTCTTTCCTTTGAGATCCAAAAAAGAAGCATAAAAAGAAAGAAAGGAAGCACACCGCAGCGTTTGGCGATTGTTTAGCATTGCCAACCGTTCCTTGATTATGTGACAGTTGGTGCTTTATCGCTCAGTATTGGCGAGTGGCGCTGAGCTATACATTTATCAAAAAAAAAGATGAAGAAAGAAATATGCAAAAAAAGGTGAGATAAATACATTTTTTTAAATATGAAGAAATTATATTTATTATTATCCACACGTTAACATAATTAAAGTGTACCTTTCAGAATTGAATGTATTTTGCTGTCTGGTACAAACTGTACACAATTACCATCTTTAAGAAGCAAAATAATAACTTTTTGCTTCGCTGCTTTCAAAATCAATAATAATAAATACGCTTATATTAAATATTTGCATTTTTAGATATATAATTATGTATTTTTTCCTTAAAATTTACAGTCGCAGATGATGTAAATGTGGAAACTAATAACAATAAATAACTTGGCTCGAAAATACATGCCATTTGCAATTATAACTAATTGCAATAGACGGCGCTAAAGAGAATATAGTATTTTTTCAGACGAAGCTGTAGTATTTTTCTGTTTCAAAATCTGGCAACATTGCATCTGGAAATAATTTGTTTGGCGTTTTGGATATTTTTAAAGTTTTATACTTTTTGAGGTTTTACTGACAATTTTAACTTTCTAAGGGGACTGCAAGAGGAAGTGGTTGAAGAACTCACGTGTGGTGAGGATTTTATTAATTTCCTAATGCCTTTCTTTCACCTGTAACGCTTGAGCCGCGTGAGGTGAAAGAGTACTAGAATCTTGATGAAGAAAAATTTTGCGGCTACAAAATGTGTATCTTATATTTAACATTTCAGCAGAACTTAGAACTGGTAGCTTAGAGTCAATTTCGGTATAATTTTTGCTTATTCATATATTTGTTATCATTATTATTATTGTTGTTACAGGCAACACCCAAATTTAGTATTTTTGAATTTCATTTGATAAGAGATTTTTTATCAGAGCATTAGTGATACGCGGTCCAAAGCGCAATATATATCAGGGGCAGGTTTTAACCTTAACGTAATATTGCGTAAGCTGGTCCTCATCCTCTCACAATTCCGCATCCTCTTGAAAGAACTTGTGGATAAAACCATTTTTCATTATTTAACTTAGTTCTTTTGCTAAAACGGAAAGCATTGTTATTCACTTTTTTAATTTTAGCAATCGATAATATATCCGTATCTATTATATTCAAGTACGATATATGTATATCACGCTACAAACTGCTGCTGCCCAGCTACAACACAATTTGGCCTACTTTCAGGAAACTCTTTACATTTTAACGAGAGAATGAGCAACAGCCATTGCTTATTTTGAATATATATTATAAAAACAGGTAATCTTAAAGCTTAACTGGAAACTATGCCTTATGCAAAGGATAAATTAAACTGCAGACGTGGTGACAACAGAAAATATTACTTTCAAAAATTATGTCATGTAAACACATGTGCAACCGGAATTTTCTCCTGAGAGGAAGTGTGCTTGCATGTATATATATTACAATACTAGGATCGGCAGATTTGCTTACAACCAAGAGCAAATCAAGGTTTTGTGAGGATTTGAATCCCCAAACCCGCCGCTTAGTAGTGCTCCTGATGTATCAGGTCGAGGAATAACAAATATCAAGCGATGAGATCAATTAGGAGCGCATCTAAATGAGATATTCTTGTATATTTTAACCCGAAAGTGGAACCGTATTTTTATTGATTGATTCAAAATTTTGTTCGTGTATTTCTCACGCCATTCCACTATTTTTTCGCAATATCGGAAAAATGATTTTGAAATATAATTTTTTCGAATGTATATGCTTACTGCATATGTTAATGTTGCATAAAGTACAAACAAAAAAAAGTAATGAACAAATATGTATATTAATTTTTTAGAAGCTGTGTTTTAGTTTTTCTTTAAACTTAGTCTTTCACACCGACGGCGACAAAGAAAAAGACATGTTCTTTCTCATCTGCGCGACCGCAGAGCATGTTTTTGAAGGCGAAAATATGCTTCTGCGCATGCGCAGATCTGGAAAAGACATATTTTTTTTTTTGTTTTCTTCGCCTTCAGTGGGAAAGCACCCTTAGATGTTTTCTTTCTATTTCTTGTTATGAACTTTTGTGAAACATGTAAACTAATAAATCATAAATGTATTATCAAATTTTAAAGTTTTGATACCTGTTACTGACGACTACAGAAGTGTGTTCGCTACTTTCTTTCGGATCTTAGAAGGGGTTTGCGAGGAAAAAAGGTTTTGAACTACTGAGCTAGAATATCCCCAGGTTGTTATGAGAGAACAACCCACGAATGTTCTAGTCCAAACTTTTCAGGGTGTCCTCGTTCAGGATTTTTCGTTTACCGAGACATTAAACCTTTGCCTCTGCAAATAATGAGTATGGTTTTTCTTGTATGATTTCATAAAGTTATTATTATGCCAAAAGCAATATCAATCTAAAACATTATCACTATTAAAAATAATATAATGTTTTGTAGTTCTGTTTTCATCTTTTCTCACTAGGCTACGCAAGAGCACACAGCTGATATCTTTATAAAACTCGCGTTTTAGCAAAGAAAATGTTTTGATTAAGAAAAAATCCATACAGAATAAACAATTACTTAGATTTCATAACTGAGATTCATTCGCAAATGAATTAGTACTTTCTAGGAATTGCCGTAAAGAGGATCTTAAGATCCAATAATCATAGCATCTTCTATCAACATGAGTTTAGCTATAGAGCCATTATTAACCCATCTTAATATTTTATCTCATAAAAATTACACTATATATACATTAAAAATATATTTTGAATTCTAAAATATATCCCCCTCCCTCTCAATATTCAAAATAAACTTGCAGACTTCGAAGCTGCTCGTTAAGATACAACTTTTCATACATACGTATACTTTTATATATAATGAACACAGACAAAATTTTCTTCGCAATTCGCTGAACATATTATGCTTTCAGATTTATTTTTATTTTGAACGACAGTAATTGCGCATAATTTTCTGAAATACATTTATCCTCTCATATTGCGTAGCACAAATAAATTGGCTAGCAGGTTTTTGAAAGCCGTATTGAATATGGTTATCAGTTACTTTATTATTAAGCAATTTTCAATACATTCATGTTAATACTATTAAATAACAGCAGTTAAAAGAAAAATGACATAGATTATGATTAATAAAGCTATTTTAAATAAATGTGTTAATTGAATTATTTCAATTCCATTTATTGTAAATTTAATTATTACAGGAAAGTGGAGCAGTTAGGTTGTGAAGTGACTTAACAAATAAAGGTTAGTTGAACAATTATGTAATTAAGTAAATGATTAATGCAACATTTTTTTATTGTTATTGACAGACTAATAGCATAATACTAATAACTAATATTGCATTGTATAGTATAGCTGACTTCAGTTAACTTCAACAGATGGATTATCATATAAGAGTAGCGACTTTTTTTTTGCTGGTCTCATCTGAAGAAGTTACACTAGTTAAATATTTAGAATAAAATCCTAAAATATGAAGTAAGAAAGGTCAAAGATTAGGCCTTTGTAAAAGAAAACTATTCAATAAAATAAACAATCAAAGGGAAATCTCTTCAAATATTACAATTAAGTACAATAAATAAGAAATTAAAAATAATTACTTAAAACGCTTCATTATATGCAGTTTAATTATATGCGAGTTTAATTTTAAAAGGGTACATTACTAGATTTATAATATAGATTCTCTCTCACTCATTCCACTTTTAACTTTATCATTCTATACAAGCATAAGAAATTTAAACGTCTCAGAATAAAAAAAAAAAAAAAATTATTTAAAAGCATAGTTTAGACATAATATGAAGTTCAAAGTTTACTTTTGAGTGGTAAAAAAATAATGAACGGACCAACGTTCTTATAGCGCAAGTTGCAAAAATTATTCCATACACCTAAAAAAGGTAAGTTATCCAAGTGAGTGTAAATCACTCGAATTACTTGCATCCAGATGCGTACAACCCTATTCATTGATAAAAGGTTTCCTCTTGTCCCGAAATATGTTTTCTGAAATTTGGGCTATAATGACGTTTGTTTTCTTATTAATAACCTGAAGTACAAAGAAATAAAACCAATGCGTAAATAAATAAAACCAGCAAAGTTCGAGACATAAGGGGACAATGTCAGCCCTCACTGGTTAAAAATATCATCTAAAGCATCAAACTCACGATTTCTATTTGCAGAATAATTAAATAGGAGACATGGAGTGAAAAAAGAATTAAAATATATGCATATAAACCAAACGTGAATTTAGTAAATCCCTAAAATTATAAAATGTATGCATTCATTAATTTATAATTCTTAGAAAAAACACTCTACTGCTTTCTGTAGTTTTATTTCATTTACGATGAAAAATTTCTTTAAAATAAATATATATAGCTTAGACACAATTAAACATCGGGAGACATATTTCTGATCAGTAATGCACAAACTAAAAATTTACCAAAAAGAAATCTTCATGATGCATGCTGCAAACCCGGTAAAAACAATGCTTTCGTAATGTATTTCCATACAAAACTAGTACATGCTTGCAGCGCACCAGTGATTACAAAAATAACTATCATTTGAACGCTTATTCCTTTGTTCTGGCGCCGCGTCTGGACAGCCGCTAAATGATCGCAGGCAGCCATGATATATATATAACCCTCTTTGCTTCATAGTTGTGTATCCTGGTTGAACCACCGTCAGCGCATGTTTAAGGTTTGTGAAGTATGCTGCCTTTGAAATATAACAAACTTTATACAATATCTTTATGTATATTGTTTCTCTAGCTTGTGTTTTGTCACTACGCGATATCTTCCTTATTCCTTTATCAAATTCCATGATTTACCATAATTTTAAAGCTTATCGTGCCGACTCATGACGAAAAATAGACCCGCGATCTAAAAATATACCGCTTCTCTTCTTAAATTTGAAGTTTAAAATCATTTATGAAGAGGTTTTTTAATGGATGCCAAGTTGGTGTTTGTATGCTAGCTAGTGGCCGAGCGGTTAAGAGCGCAAGGCTGGTATACCGAAAGCCATGGCTCGTCACTCTTTTCGTTCACGTTTTCTCCAATTAATTGTTTTGGTGGATCGTTGATTTTTGATAAACTAAATATAAAAAGGGCTCTTCTATATTTCATTTTGTGTTTTTATTTTCATGAAGGAAATTAAAAAATATTAGAAAATATACAATTAAAATTATTTATTAAAATAAATATTCATTGCATAAAATAACTTTTCGGAATGAATTCATCTAACATACCCTATTATTATTAATTTATTATTTTCTGATTTTAAAACATTTTGTCTGAAAACAAGATATTCTTTCACATTCATTTATATTATGAATGGGTAGAGTCTAACCAACCAGCAGTAACTATAATTTTAGAGATGGAACTTTTTCGTTAGTGTATTTTAATGCAACGAATACTACTCATAAAAATAATTATCATTATTATTGTGACTATTTTATTATTTTGAATATCTAATAATAGTGGAAAAAAATTGAAACAGTTATTCGTACTGGATGTGTTCAATTACATGTCTTCTTTTGTATCTACACTCTTTTGCTTTTTTCTATTCCTCATGACGTCCTTCCTCCCAAATTCGTGCGGAATTCCACACGGGTAGACTAGTATCATTTAACCCCTTGCCATACTTTAACGAGTCTGACTCGTGATGAAGATTTTAGCACAAACATCACGAGTATATTTTATCACAAATATCACGAGTCAGACTCGTGAAAGTACAGTAAAACCTCTCAATAAGGGACACTAAGAGGACTGGAAATTCTGTCCCTTTAAATAGAGGTGTCCCTTCCTCGGAGGTTCATAAATTGATGCATTTTTTTACTAATGAACACGTGTTACCATCTGAGCTTAATTAGTGAAAATGTTTCATGCATACGAATAATAAGTCGAAATTATTGAAATTTAAAATTTTTTCATTAAAAAACTAAAATTTTAGCATAAATATCGTATTGGCAAAGTTTTGTGACTTACAGAAATGCATTTGAAGTAATCTATGAGATGGTTTTGTTTTAAAGTCCGAAATTCGAGCAATAAAGCATAATTTAAGTTTCGTGTACTTTTTCCAATCCTTGCATCAAGAACTTGTTGGTAGCCGGGTACTGTCTGTCAATGTTGAGCATACATGTATTCCATAGTACAAGAGAGAGAAAATACTTTACAAGTAGGTTTTGGCAAGCACTTTAAAATACACTTGTTTTTTTTCGGTCATGCTTCTAGGACTCAGACTAGTACTTTTAGAAGTTAATTCTTAAAAAGAAAAAAAACTTCAATTTCCTGTAAATTTTTCTTTTCTATATAACTTGAATTTTAGAAATTTTTCCCTGTGAATGTCCCTTAAATAGAGTGTCCCTTATTCAGAGGTAAATACATTGCTGTCCCTATTCAAAGGGACTGGGACCATAAAAAGTGTCCCTTAATAAGAGATGTCCCTTAAAGGAGGTTTCACTATCACGGGAGCGAGAAATAGAAGGCGAAACCTCAGCCCGTCATTTTCACGGAAGTGAGAGGGAAGGGGTTAAAGAACTGTTCTTTGAATAAAGGGCTAACGGAAATAGCAGTTAGAGATACGGCAGCTCATTTCACGCTCGCCTAACCGTTTGCGATATTCTATCGGAGGCTAATTTTAGCATTAACGGAGTATTGCGTACTCTGATTAGACCTCAAAATCACATAATCGTGAAATTAATGGCTGTTTATAATAGGCTTTGTTATGAATTAACAATTTCGCGTCCTTTTGAAATAACTTGTGGATAAAATTATTTTATCATTATTCAGCTTAGTTCTTTTTCTAAAACGGAAAGCAAAGGCATTGTGTGTTCTTCACTTTTCAATTTTAGCAGTAAATATATAGGTATCTATCAAGTACAATCTATGCATATCACGCGACAAACTGCTGCTTAATCAAAATTTCGTCTTCTTTCAGGAAATTCTTTACATTTCAATGAAGAGAATGAGCAACAGAGGTACCATTCCTTGTTTTCGAATACATATAATAAAACAGGTACTCTAAAAGCTTAACTGGAAACTGAATTTTATGTAAAATATAAATTACACAGTAGACAGAAAATATTACTTTCAAAAATTATTTCATGTAAAGCAGCTGTGCGACCAGAATTTTCTCCTGAGGGGAAGGGTACTGGCATGTACGTATATTACTATGCTAGGATCGGCACATTTGCTTACAAAAAAGAAAAAATCGAGGAATTGTGAGGATTTGAGTCCACAAATCCGTCCCTTGATAGTGCTCCTGACGTAACAGGTCGAGGAATAACAAATATCAAACTATGAGATCAATAAGAAGCGCATGTAAATGAGAAATTCAAAAATTTGAAAATGTACTGTATATTGCTGTAATATAACCCTGTAGCATCGAATTACATTGTTCAATTTTTAGGTGTAGTCCCCCTTCAAGAATATTTGGAGATTTAAATGATTTTCTTTCAACATTGTGTTGAAGCAGAGTGCGACAAAGGGTTGTATTTTTTGATGCACCAATTGTTAAGAGCTTTTACTTGTATTCGCCATTTTTTTCGTCATAAATTTATATTTTTACAAGCGTTTAGCAACGAGAGTTTCTGCTCACGTAAAGGAATTTAAGATCCGCTATATACAGCTTTTAAAATATACTTTAATTACTTCACAAGCTAAAAAACGACAAAAAAAAAAGGAGTTTTTAAAAAATATATAAATAAATGGTAAAAAGTTAAAAAAAAAAAAAAAAAAAATGAGAAAATTAAAAAAAAAAAAAATAAAAGTAAAATTAATAAATAAACAAATAAATTAATTCTCCAAAAGAAGAAATATAAATAAATAAATAAAAGTGAAATAAATCAAACATGTGTAAATAAATAAGTAAAAAACAAAAAAATCAAATTAACGTTTACTTTGAGGATAATTTTTTAAAACAGACATTCCCCAACATGGTTGCTGATCCCAACTGCTATAGCAATGAATTGCCCATGGACGAAAACGAAACATAAAGTAGGGAACGTCATTTACAGAAGAAATTTATAGTAAAAAATAGAACGATTTATTTCGAATTTATTATTATTAACTTATTTAGGAAATCCCATTTTAAAATGTTAGGTTTTATTCTATTAGTATTATAGAACTAATATTTTAGTCAGTTATTTCTGATACATTGATTAAAATTTTAAAAATACTAAAAACGGTTTTGACAGTCTAAGTAATAATAATCACAATGCAATTAATAAGTGAATAGATGATAACTAAATTGGTTTTTATTATTAATCACTCGTTGGAATGCTCACTTTTTTCTCGTATATCTTTTTTTTTCTCCTTCTCTTTCTTTATTTATTTCTTTCTCTCTCTCTTTTCTTTTATTTTTTGATTTTGCGCATGCGTAATTCGCTTTTTCCTCCAACACATTGCAATAACCCATTGGGACCCTCAGGTATGTTTATTCATTCATGTGTGCTGTACTTGCAGTCTAAAACTGCATGATGCAATGGTGTGCAGCAATAAAAACTATTGACATTAATTAGAAAGTTTTAAAATTGCAATTTTTTGTAAAGAAGAAAACGTTTTGGTAAAGTTATAAAACTAAAAGTTTCTTTATGAAAAAGCTTAAAAACGTGGCGTCTCAAAAATATCACCAGATATTACCAGTTCTAAACACCCTCGAAAATGCTCACAGACCTTAGAAATACCTGATTTTGGAGTAAGTACCCGTACATTGGCAAGTATAGGTGAAAACTGGGAAATTTGGTTAGTAGCCAGCAACCCTAAAATTGCTAATAATAATTGAAACTAACTCTAAAATCATGTATAAAATAAGTAAATTATTGAAATAATACAAGAAATATGCAGATTTGATTTAACACATGCCAAAAATCACACCGCTAAAAATGTATAATTTCATCTAAATACTTTCTCCCGACACGAGTAGTATTAAGTAGCAAAAAATATATATTTGCTATGAAGATGACAGCAGTGGCGCAATCAGAAATTTCTCATTGATCCTTACATGAATATATACTAACATAGTAGAATTGGCATTAAGTTTTTTAACCAAATATTAAACGAGGTGGGAAACCCCCAAAATCTCACTCTGGTTGCTACCGTGGATGACCATACATAATCACACATGAAGTTGCACTTTTCTCGGCAGGACTGTCAATTTAATATCACCCCCTCTCCCTTTGAAAACAAATTTGGAAAACATGTAAAAGTCTCACTTCTTACTGAAGAATGAGCAAGCATTGTATCTTTTATAATATTCTATAACTTCATTGACATCCTCTGAAGACCCCAAAAATATCGGACACCGTTCGTGTATGTTTTCTGGCACAACATCTAAAATTGGCTGACTGCCAGTTGTTGCTATACCCCCAGCTTTTTCAATTAAATAAGACATTGGGTTGCATTCATACATCAGACGCAACTTTCCTTTGGGAGATTCTTTTGTACAAGGATACATGAAAATCCCACCATATTTAAGAGTACGATGAACATCTGCTACCATCGAGCCCACGTAGCGCGCTCCATATGGTTTTCCTGAAGCTGGATACTTTTTATCGTGGACATATTCAGCAACTGCTTTATCCCAAAGTGCTTCATAACCTTCATTGATGCTATAGATCTTCCCGCGAGTTTTGATACGCAGATTTGGGTCAGTGAGGACAAACTCTCCAATGGCAGGGTCTAACATAAATCCATTTACTTCTCCTCCAATAGACAAAACAAGCATAGTTGCACTTCCATACAATCCGTAGCCAGCAGCCACTATGTTCCTTCCGCTTAGCAGAGCATCCCTCGGAGTGGGCGGGGCAGTAGAAGCACGGCGATACACAGCAAAAATAGAGCCAATGGACACCAAGCAATCGATGTTTGAGGAACCATCAAGAGGATCAAAACAGACAATGTACTTGCCTCGATGTTCAGTCTCCACTTCTATGACGCTCTCATTCTCTTCAGATACCAATAAACAAGTACCGTACGATGACTTTAACATGTTGATGAATAATTCGTTTGCCAAAATGTCCAGTTTTTTAACCTCTTCCCCTTGGATGTTGGTTTCGCCAGCCATGCCATATAGTTTTGCTATTCCGGCCTTCCGAACTGCCGAAGATATTGCTTTTATAGCAGTTACTATATTATTTAGCAGTTGGATAAGATCTCCAGTAGCTTGAGGAACTTTTCTTTGCTCAGCCAACAGATATCGAGACAACGTCATGCAATCTGTGTCAAAACCTTGATGAGTACTCGTCATTTTGACACTTCTTCGATCCGACTTTCAAAAACGAGAAGAATTTGCTATTTTGAAACGTGTGAGCAACTCCAGAAGGTATCCGCGGATAAGATGACCTTTGAGTTTCTTTCTCGCTATCAAATCACAGAGACCTCTATAGCCTCGATGTTATCTTGACGAGAAGTGATACTGGAGATAAACAAAGTGACGTGACATTTGGCTGTGACGTAGTCGGCTTGCGCTGAGACTAGAATCAACGTCTCTTTGAATGGCACTTTTTGCAGGTGTAAAACTTTTTCGACCTCAAATTTCTTTCAAAAATTATATTTAAAAATTCATTCAAAAAAAAAAAAAATCCTTTCAAAAGAAAAAGAAATAAGACTGTTTCTGCGAAATTTTTACGCGTAATTGCTGCAGCACCAGCAAATTGTATGTTGGCAGGAAGATTTCAAGACTTGTTTGTGACATAGATACACGTTTTTGACGTACACTTGCCCAAGATAATGTACGTGCATTGTACTAGAAAACCTTTTGTGAGGTACATATTCTGTTTGTACGATCCCCATCTTCAAATGTGATAGTTTATTCTCTTCCGTATCAGCACTAAAAATGTGAAAGCCTTTTCTTCTGATAATACTGACGACTGATTCATAGACTGTATCAATTATTTCAAAAGTTTCGTTGTCTATTAACTCAAAACAGGAATTTGAAAAAATGCTCGAAATTGTATTACTTGTTTGCTATGTAGTGTAGACAAACGCGTATCCTAGTGCTGTACGGTACTGTTCAAATCGGCGAGCGAAGGATTGACTCAACAGTTGGCTTTTAAGGGAACTTCACAGTCCATCGCACTTTTCAGGACTTTTTGAAGCGACGCATTCTCCACGAGGTCATTACGCTGTCTAGAATAAGCGCGAGGCATATTGGGCGTTCAGTACCATTGAGACCGAGCGTTATGTTCGCATAAAAACCAAGCTTTTACTCACATAGGAATGCGATTCTAGTTTCTATGGTTAATATTTTCGCACTTGATGAGGAGAAGGATACCTCTTTTTTTCTCTCGCCAAAATATTTTTTTAAACCCCTGTATAAATCTAAGTTTCCGTATAACAAACAGTTGTACCTGAAATACTTCAAATCCCTCAGTGCAGTAGCTCAACTTTAGCCAAACAATTTTCCAAAAGTCTGCATCGTGAAAGTTCTCCTTGGCCTTTCTAAAGGGTGTCACAAAATACTTTTAAAATTGAGAATTATTTCACAATGTTTGCTGCAGTGATTATTTATCGATCTTTTTGCATCCCAAACCAAAGAGACTTAAAAATATCCAATAGTTTGCTTTGAAGAAGACAATCTGGTTAATTTTATGAAATCATTTACTTTGCTGAATTAATTTCTTTTTAACTTGCTCAATTCAAGTGAATTGCAGTTTAATTAAAAAGCATAAAAATCATGTAGATTCGATGGACATGAAAAATCATGTCGAGGCGGTAGTTTGCGCCATCTATTGAAAAGCAAGTGAGAAACCAAGTTTACTGTAGTTATTGTTGTGCCAAGTTCAATATAGGACAAATGCAAATTTTTTTAAATCTTTTTATTTTCAAAATCAAATTTATTAGAGACTAGCTGAAATGCCCGGCGTTGCGCGGGATAATATTGCATCATTCGCAGGCTAAGTGACGCATGTTCAAAATTCTGTTGTAAATTTGTAAGAAAAAATTTTCTTAAAAAATTCAAGTAGGAGATGAGCAACAGGCCTTAAAAACCTTATTTAAACAGTGAAAATCATTAAAAAACACGATTGTATTAAAATGAACAGCCTAGAAAAACTCCTTTTAGACCAAAAATAAAAGTCCATAAAAATCCACATTACAATGCTAACAACAGTTCATAGAAATTGCCATTAGAGTAATTTCAACAGCAACTAAAATGCGCACATGCGGCGAGATAATTGTGGGAAAATGATATCACGAGTCCATAAAAATAGTAGTTACAATATCTATCACAATACATCTAAAAATTCCCATCAGAATTAGAGCTTTATTCTGTTTTAAAATGTCCATCAGATGAAGAACAACTGTACGTGAATATTTCTGCTACAATAAAGAAAAAAAATCTTAAAGCCCCCTATTTCAATAAAGACAACTATTCCTAAGCATCCCTAATAGAATAAGGACATTAGTCTCAAAAAATCTCCATTAGAATACTGACCTTCAAGAGCTACTGTTCCTAAAATTACCAACAGTCCATCTTAAATTCCCCATCAAAATAAGGACAGTTCCTATAAATCCCGCTTGCAAAATCGTCAAAGGATTTCCTGAAAATTCAATTAAATAGCACTGTCATAAAATTCGAATAAAAACGAAGGAAAGGAAAGCATTTTTCCAAAGGCAAATGCACATTTAAGTTAGAAAATGTTTGGTACTGAACCAATCCTGACGTGTGAAATTTAAGTTGATAGAAAGAAATAACTAAATTCTGTCCAAATAGTGCCAAATAGACAGTAAAAAAAATCAAGTAAATGTTATAAAAAATAAATCACTTGAGTAAAATATGGAAAGAAAAATCAACCTCAAGATAATGTAATTGAAAATCGTCTGCAGTTTATAATCCACAAAATATGCATAAAAATAAAATGAATTTTTAGAATTTGTTTCGTTGATAAAACGGACACTCAACCGTAAGAAATAATATGTTACATGAAATTGTTGACCTGGTACCATAATACTAAATCGCCAAAAAAAACAAAGAAGAATCAACCCCAAGAAGTAATTAAAAATTGTCTGTAGTATGCTAAAAAATGAAATGAATTTTTAGAATTTGTTTCGCTCATAAAACGGCATGAATAACGATAAAACAGCATTTTTTCAATCTTGAGTTAACAAAAATCATCTAGTTGGCGACAAAAGTACTATTTATTTTGGCGAAAACACGCAATTTGAGCAGATAAATTCAGAGGTAAGCCTTGATTTAAAGTTCGAAAACTACTTTAAATGAATATTGCTTGTGTTCTATTCGTTCTACGAACTTCTGAAAGATATCATATTGTGCCGTTTTTTACGGGCATCAGTATGCTGCAAAAATCGAAAAGGTGTGATCTTTCTTCGATGAGATTTCCTAAAATTAACAGTTTTGCTTAAATTGGAATAAAAAAAGAACAAATTCGAATTTTAGGGAAAACGCTTCGAGGTGCACGAGGACCTGACCCAAGGTACCTGTAACCAAAATTTCGTACTTCTAGCCCGTTCCATCCGCCAGAAGGCGATCGACAGACAGACAGACACACACACGCACACACACATACACACACACAAACTTTCGGTTTTATTTATATAGATAACTTAAGCATTAATTATTGATATTTGTTTCAATCAGAAGTGTTATCATATTGTACAACTAATGAAAACTTTCAGAAAAATTAGCAACCTAGGCGATCATTTTGGCGCTTTCTTTGTACTTAACGTCAACAGAGTATAAAATGACAGTGTTCTTGAACCATTCATTTTGAAATATACAATATGCATACTTAGTTACTGCACTGCGTGTTTTACAATGCTTTACAAGAGAAATACTGCAGTACCTTTTTATATAGTTTACTTAATGCACAAGTCGGTAAACTGCGGCTCTTTTTCGTTTTGAATGTTCATCCAAAAATATATGAATGTTATTTGCATCAAAATATAATTGTATGTTAATTATTGGATAAATTATATTTAAAATTTTATCAACCAAAGTTACAGTTCTTATAAAAAAAATTTCGGCAACATCTTCAACGATAAAAGTGTTTTTTTAGATTCTTAAGTTTGGCGACCACTGATACATGACAGCTTGAGAGACACTAACTCCTAAAGTAAAATTTTGAAATATTTTACGCTCAGTGTGCTGCAATGTCTGCTATACAATTTCAAATGCGATCCACTTCATGTAAAGATTAAATTGGCTTTAAGTAAATCGCTTAACTGCGTTTTTACAATAGAATACAATTAAATACTGCAAATATACGATTAGATTTATAGTTGAATGTATAGGACGTAACAGGAGAACTTGGGGTAGAAACTGTACGTTTATAATATACGGCTCATTTCCCTTGGAGTTAGTGGTGCCAAAGCATAATCATTTCCCTTTCCAATCAAAATACACAAAACGCCAAAATTTCATGATGACTAAACATATATATACCATATATATACAGTAAAACCTGTAAAGTTGACCACCTTCGTAAGTTGACTACCTGTCTAAGTTGACCACCTTCGTAAGTTGACTACCTGTCTAAGTTGACCTAATTCGTAAGTTGACTACCTGTCTAAGTTGACCTAATTCGTAAGTTGACTACCTGTCTAAGTTGACCACCTTTGTCAGGAACAGAAATCAGGCCTTTGCCCTCTGCCTCACCCCCTAAGTTGACCTTGACCACCTACTTAAGTTGACCACTAAAGTGCTGCAGCGCAAGTGGTCAACTTACACAAGTTTCATATATAATATATATATATATATATATAAGGATTTCACCGCATATTTCGCTTTTTCTATCGGGCTTTTGACGGCACAATTCATGCCCAGTACCAAGGGTCTCATCTGTAACGTCCTCAGACAGGGGGTTATTTGTTTACCCTGGTACTAGCCCTCTTCCCTGTCCTGCTATTACAGAATCATCGACAGCAGTGAATGTCAATATAAAGAGCATAGACAAATTGCGGAAAGAATAAAAATCCTAAATTCTCCAACAAAATGTTTGAAGTTACACGGTTTTATTTAAAAAACAAAAACAAAATGCAGTAATAGTGGTCGTAACAAACTTCCGAACAGATCAAGTTGAATAACATCGTTGCATTATACAAACAAAGCTATCGTTGCCATTCGAGAAATAATAATTCTGATCATTTCCTCAGAGACAAAATTATTATTTTTTCCTAATTAACGTTTTATAAATTATAAAATGGATGGAATATTGTATTGTCATCGGAAAATAAGCTTGTGCGCAAATTTTCAAGATAATTTATGCAGTTATAGTGGTCTAAAACCGCCTAACAAACTTCCGTGGCAAATCAAGTTAAACAAAACCGTGTAAAGAAAAATATGAAGGTCAAAAAATTGAGTAGGGCAGAGTAGGGCTAGTTGAGCATAGTGGAAAATAGGGAAGTCGGAATTTCTCGAAAACTACATTTACTGCATGCTAATTCATCAAATTGTAGAACGAAGCGGTCATAAATGGGGAATTCACCGCAGCACTTCTAAAAACGACTTGTCGAACGAGTAAACACACGGACAACCTCTGTTTTGTCATGAAAAAGTGAAAAAAAAAATGTTTCAATTCATTTTATTTCTGTACACGTCAGGAGTCATCAGTTTTCGATCATATATGTTTTAAACTTTTATAAATCGGTTGTATTTTTGATATCTAGAAAGGATTTGGTTCTTAGCCAAAAGGTTTTTTTCGTAACCTTACCTTTGTTTTTAACAGTTGGATTGGGGACTGTATGCAATAGTTCTTTTTTTTCCTGAAATCGACGACACTCAAAGCAGGTCCGAGAACGATAGGCACAGGTACCGGACAGCATTTATTAATTCAGTATTTAATACATAATACTTTGAAGTAAATAATATTTCTATGTATTCTATAAACTTGCATTTTTATATAGCGTTTCATTACATTCAAGAGCGCTTAAATTAACCTACCAGTTGTCTTTCATTATTTGCCTTTTAAAAGTCTGAATTCTGTAACAATACGAAAATGGTGGAAAATTTATGGAAGAAAAATGACCTAATTCATGTAAGCAAGAGTTGATATGAAGCACCATCTAGAATCCAGCTGACTAACTAATTTGACTTAGCCAAATATAAAAAAAAATTAATTAAAAATAAAATGGTACTTGCTTGTTAAGAATCGATAAACTTCTTTCTTAGTAATTTCGTTTTTTAATTGTGCCACTGTCATTACCTTTCACACCTTAGCTAAAAACGGTTCAATAGTGCAACAACCAAAATTGTTCGTCATAACTACCAGTTTATGTCAACTGCAAAATCAATACATATAAAAATATAAATACTTTTTCCATCGTTCCGTCCCATTAGTACAAATGAAAGTTGAAACAGTGTGTGCAAGCAAATGTTATGTAGCTGCATTACCATAAATCGTGGAGCTATATAGGTTAATCTTTTTGGTTTGTCCCTTAATATTCGCCGATTACTTACTTGGATTGCACTGACTTGCATAAAATGCTATCTTCACAGCTTTTTTTTTTTTTTTTTTTTTTTTTTTTTTTTTTTTTTTTTTTTTTTTTTTTTTTTTTTTTTTTTTTTTTTTTTTTTTTTTTTTTTTTTTTTTTTTTTTTTTTTTTTTTTTTTTTTTTTTTTTTTTTTTTTTTTTTTTTTTTTTTTTTTTTTTTTTTTTTTTTTTTTTTTTTTTTTTTTTTTTTTTTTTTTTTTTTTTTTTTTTTTTTTTTTTTTTTTTTTTTTTTTTTTTTTTTTTTTTTTTTTTTTTTTTTTTTTTTTTTTTTTTTTTTTTTTTTTTTTTTTTTTTTTTTTTTTTTTTTTTTTTTTTTTTTTTTTTTTTTTTTTTTTTTTTTTTTTTTTTTTTTTTTTTTTTTTTTTTTTTTTTTTTTTTTTTTTTTTTTTTTTTTTTTTTTTTTTTTTTTTTTTTTTTTTTTTTTTTTTTTTTTTTTTTTTTTTTTTTTTTTTTTTTGCTTTTTAAAACCTGCAAAATTAAAATATCAGTAGTTAAATTACATTCAAGCGCAATTTTACGCTTCCAAGGAAGTTGCATGTTTTACGAAAAATAGCTGTTGCCCAAGCTCCGTAAGTAATATTGGAGCTTTTAGGTCCTTATGGAAGTTGAAACAGTGGGTGCAAACAAATTTTACACACCTGCATTACCGTGCATCTTGGAGCTATGCGAAATGCAAAATGGGTAGCCTTCTTTTTTGTCCCAAGCAGTGTTCTTAATTTCCGTTGATTACTTACTTGGATTGCAATGACTTGCAGAAAATGCTATCTTCACAGCTTTTTGAAACCTGCAAAATTAAAATATCAGTAGTTAAATTACATTCAAGCGAAATTTTTCGCTTCCAAGGAAGTTGCATGTTTTACGAAAAATAATTGTTGCCCGGGCTCCGTAAATATTATTGGAGCTCTTAGTTCCTTATGGAAGTTGAAACAGTGGGTGCAGACAAATATTACACACCTGCATTACCGTGCATCTTGGAGCTATGCGAAATGCAATATGGGTAGCCTTCTTGTTTGTCCCTAGTAGTCGTCTTAATATCCGTTCATTACTTACTTGGATTGCATTGATTTGCATAAAATTCTATCTTCACAACTCTTTCAAATCTGAAAAATTAAAATTTAAATCTTTATAAGTTAAATTCAGCTTTTACGGTAAACCCTCCATCGAAGTAGTGTGTTGGAACGGCTATTTCACGTCTGCTTTGCCGTGCATCTTGGATTGAAACGAAGCTCAATGGGGTTAAGTTTTATGATTCGGTCCAGACTCTTGTCTTAAATAGCCGCGGTTTAACTACATGAGTTGCCTTAACTTACATTAAATTATATCCTTCTAGCCGTAATTTACATAATATCATACATGCAATAATTGTGCCCATTTTCAGAAGTTAAAATTAAATCGATTACAATAAGAAATTCTAATATTTATGCTCAATTACACTACAAATTATTATAATCAGTAGTTAAATTACATTCAAGCGAAATTTCACGCTTCCAAGGATGTTGCATGTTTTACGAAAAATAGTTGTTGCCCGGGCTCCCTAAATATTGTTGCAACTTTTAGCAGTTTCTCAGGAAAGTATATAATTATACTAAATTGTTCACTAACGAAACAATCCTTTTTAATCGACATTTAAAATATGAAAAATAAAATTTGTTTCACCATTGTTGCTAAAAACTACAATCGAGAAATCATCGCTTTGTTACGGGTGTTTCGTAGCTTTATGGGGTTGACGCCAGCTTTCTGAAAGGAAGGGAATCCTGTTAAAAAGCATGTTTTTTATAAAAATTCCTTTTAATTGAATGACGAGAAGGATAAATAAGCACTTATAGTTCTAATAAAGGCTGTAGCCAGAAATTTTTTTCGGAGGGGCGGGGGCTGACTTTTTTTTTAACAGATAGGTGCAGTGGTACCGAACATAATTTTCCTTGCCGACATCATTTAAATCGAAAGAAAATTGCAGACCCCTTCGGTAGTCTTCATTAAATGCGGAATAAAGCATTAAAATTTGGTAGCACATTTATTTTCCAAATTTCACAACAGTTCAAAACAAAAAATGTAAACACGATTTAAAATATTTTAAAAAATTCGAAATTATTTTCTGTGTCAATCTAACAAGCTTAATTTTTGGGGGCCAGGGAGTAGTTCAAGGGGTGGAGAGATTGGAGTACTGTTTGGTCGAACTAAGAAATTATGTTTTTTGTGTGTGTGTGTGTTTCGTAGTTTTAAGGGGTTGCGCCATCGCTCTGACACAAGGGGAGCAATCGTTAAATAGTAGATTTTTAAAAAAACTTTTCCTGGAAATTGGATGACGAGAGGTATAAGTAAGCACTTGGCGTTCTAAGTATTGATGGAGATATGAGCCCAAGGGAACTGTTGATTTTCGATTAAAAAAAAAAAAACTGAAACGTCAAAAGTATCTCAGACAAAAATTTAGCGTTCATTACCAGCTATTCTGAATAAACACAAATTTCCTGTTGTGTGGATGACTTACGCTCTGTTTGATTTTTATCTCTAATGTTGTATTTGCGTTAACTACGAAAAGCAAAACAGCTGTCAACACAATCTAACCCCTCGAGGACCAGGGGAGTCCGTGAAGACTCAGCAACGGCCGTCGTTGAGCCGAAGCCTCCTTGCCATGCTTCATGACACCTACGTGTGTCGCGATTGCGTAGGATGTTCGCGTTCGATACTGAACGCACTCGTCCGACAAACAATCCATCGAGGTGAGAATGCTACATGGCTGCTGCGTACCCTGCATCTCAGCAGTGTGAGAGCAGTGCGCTCTATCGACCACATTGCTAAAGGATACTCCTGTTGATCGTTAAGATTGTACTTAATTTTAACCAAAGGGAGCAGTGGTACCGAACCTTTTAGTTCCTTGCGGACCCCATTGAAAATCGAAAGAAAATTGCAGACCCCGTCGGTAGTCGTCATGAAACGCGGGAGAAAGCTTTAAGATTTGCTAGCACGTCTATTTTCCAAATTTCACAACAGTTCACAACAAGAAATGAGAACACAATTTAAAATATTTAAAAATCTTTGAAATTTGTTTTTGTGCCAATTTACCAAGCTTAAAATTTGGCGGTGAGGGTGGTGTTCAGGGGGTTGAGAGATTGGTGTACTGTTTGGCCGAATTGAGAAATTATCTTTTTTTTTAAGGGTGTTTCTTAGTTTTAAGGGGTTGCGCCGTCCCTCTGACACGAGGGGGACATTCGTTAAATAGCAGGCTTCTTTTTATTTTCGTAAAAAATATTCTTTCAGTCTAAGCCCACTGTAAATTTATTTTACTATCCCCTTTTGATTTTTGAAGATGTTACTCATTTTACAATGCAATTTAATTGCACACTTAAAAAAAAAAAAAAGAGTAGCATTGGACTCAGAGACAGCGTAGATTATTTTTGTGACATGGAATTCAGAAGGTTGCTGATCTTTTATCGACCACAGAAACAATTCATCAGTGGAAAACATAGAGTAAGAATACAGCAGATTGCCTTATGCAGTTCGAAAATCCCCCTATTAGTTGAAACAAGCACGTCCTGTTGCACTTGGCGCACGAAGGCCAAGGTTACCGGACTTTGGCGCATTATCTTTTTATTTAACAATAAATCATAAGCTAAAATATATTTCGCGCTCCTTATAAAGAAACTTCCAGAAGAAAGTTGGAATACCATTAAACACTTATAGTTACGTTTATAGTTAAATAAAATTTGCTGAAATATATGCATGCACCCTAAGAAACATTTTAAGAACCACTGTATGATGCATTTTAGTCTTATTAACACGAAAGATGAAACAAAGATAACTTACAGGGGAAAGATAATGCTTCCCCTTTGCAACAGAAGTCGCAATAGTATTTCGACAGTCTTGAAGTTTTCTAAGCATCCCCTCTCGTTACATACAATGGACCTATGAGCTTGCCACCTGACTGGAGGCAGGATCAAATTGCGATCCTAAACACGTGAGCTGTATTCTATTCTTAATCTATATGTGGTAAGTTCTCTCAGCACAACGGTGACTGATTTTATAGAGGTACTGAATTTATATCATCCTAGCTGATAATATTCAAATATATAAAATTAATAAAACAAAAACTTTTTAAATTGCATTTTAGCGTAATGAAGTTATTTCTCTTCTGTAAAGATTTCAAGACAATAATTTAGAGTGATAAAAAGAAAAAATATATATATTATACTAAGTTGATAACAGTCACAGATCTATAAAATTAAATAAAAAATGAAGCATTACAAGTTGTATTAAAGTTAAACAGCCCTTTCTCTTCTTAAAATACTTTTATATAATAAATTAAAGTGACAAATAAGAAAGAAAACCAAAGAAGCGTATCGTGGAATTAAAAATAGCTACAAAGTATTTAGCTCTGATCCTTTGACTTCGAAGTAGAAAGCAATAACGGTTGTTTTGAAAATATTGAAATTCGGAGAAAAGTCGCAGCCATAGATAGGGTCAAGTGACGAGTAACGTAACTAGATATTTTCCAAAGACTGGAATTTAAAAAATGAGGCATTCTAATTTTCTTACATGTATCTAAATTGTAAAATATAATTAGCACATTCTGTCTCTCCTCACAATTTTGCTACATTACGCATTAGTACTCGTTCAACGGGAAATTATTTTGTTCGGCATGAAAATTTATTTCCTATCTGAGCACGGCAATAAACTTTAATGACGCAGTAAATTTTTCTATTACTTTAGTTGGAAAGAAATGGAAAATTGCGTGTCCGGAGCAAAAAATTCACAGAACCAGAGTATTTCTTTTATCATTCCAAGAAATTTTTTATTCAATATGATTAAAAACCCGCAGTAATATGTGTTTACCTAACAAAAATGCAAGTGATTTTACTGAAATGTTTATCTAATATTTTTAAATTTAAAGAAAGTTTTTGTCCGGACATGCAGCTCATGAGTGTTACCTCGAGAAAGCTCCTATCATTCAACTTTCAAAATATTTAAATATTGTAATTATTTTCTGTGGTAATGAAGCCTCGTATGTTTCCTTTAACCTCGTACCATCTAGAATGGGTTAGTTTTATTCCTTTAATGTTTTATAGTGGAACACACAGTTCAACATGATGAGTATTTTTATTACTTCTCAGGAGTGTTACCCATTTATTTCTCAATACTTTTTACAGCATAAAAATAAGCAATTCAGCAATAGTGTATTTCTTGTAGAGGAATCAATCGGTCCAATTAAATTTTCAGAAACAGTCAGAATTGTTTTTAGTGAAGAATTTCTTAATAAATCTCATGAGTGTTACCCCCTCATGAACACTCATGAGTCTACTTGTTAAGAGATAGAAGTTACAATCATGATTGAAAACAACCAATTAGTAAATAAATCTACAGATATAGATATTTTATGAGTTTTAATTCAAGCTGATATTAGTTTTTTTTATTCAAGATTATATTTTATTTCTCTCTATATATATATTTTAAAAGAGACACCCTGACACAAAATTTTTACGTTGGCAGATATGATTTTGTGTGTTTTGTTTAAGATATGTTTTATTCTTAAGGGGTAAATAAAGAAAAAATCCCTTACTTCTAACCTCCCCACAAAAAATAAATAAATAAATAAATAAATAATAAACACTTGTTCGGGTATGCCAGTTGTTACTTTATGTAAATAAGAAAGTGATGTGTTGCAAACTATTATCTTCCCTTTACTTAAATTAAAGATATGGTTTGAAGAATTACAGCTATTTATTTTAGAACTATTTCGATATTTTTACTGCTTACTTTAAAACGGAAATTAATTTTTTATTAGTTCTGTCTAAAAACATCTATTTCTGGATCAGAATCATGAGAGTAGCGATGTTTTATTACATTTTTAATGTAACATATCAATTAATGGGGAAAAATAGTTCCAATTTTGGTCTCTCTTTTTATAGTTATTGTTATTTTTATTACTATTATTATTTTTGGTGCAATATTGCAAGAGGATTGCTTGTTTGTCTCATGAGTGTTACCATATCTCATGAGTGTTACTGTAGCTAAAAATTAGAATTGTATTAATATATTTGTTAGTTAATAATTAAAAAATGGTTTGCTAATTAAGGCTATCCTGTTACTTCTTATACCTGCAGTGAAAACAGTTAATTTTTAATAGAATACATTTTTATTGAATGTTATATGCTTTATTTAAGAAACAAAGTAACACTCCTGAGATAAAGTGCAATTAAAATAGTGAATGTCTATTTTAATACTATTTTTACTTCTTACAAAGTATTTAAGATTACCTAAACAATATTTTTTAGATAAATTATTGATAAGGATTATTTTACAGAATGTTTAATAACGGTAACACTCATGAGAAAAACAATCACTTGTCAAGACACTTTTTGAAATATCTAAAATATTAATAAATTAACTCGAAAAAAACTACATGCCATGAATGCAGTAAATTATAAGGAATTCATACGTAGGCAAGTTTTTATATTTGATGCGACAAAAATTGTCAGATTGTGTCAAACCCAATCCGTCAACAAATTTGAAAATCACCCTCTTCCTTTCCTCGCTAAAAAAACTCTTTATAGAACCCTTGCTGATATGTATTCTGAAAAAGTGGAATTCAAAGAGTTTCTGCAAAGTACCATCAGAATACTGGTAGAAATGGTTTCTGGATAGAATTTATAGAGAATGGTACTTATAAGTACCGTCAGTAGATAAAGGGTTAAACGCATCATAAACTGTGATTATCATGAACGTAAAAAGAACGCCAAATAAAGCCACGAAAAAACTTTGATACGCATAAAAAATCTAAGAAATAAATAATGCGTACAAAAATCATAGCAATTGCTTGTTAGATGTCGCAAGTGAAATCAAAACATTAAAAGGAGAAGAAAGTTTTCAGTTCAATACATAATAATTATCAGAGCAAACTACTCGTAACTTACTTGAAACAAATGCCGTATTTCCGAGTTCATCACCAATTGAAGACAAATATTCTGAACTTCGCTGTTTATAATATCAAAATCTTCTTGATGCTAACAGCTTGAATATCTTCATGAAACTGAAATCTAAGTCAATGTTTCGTAATAATGTAAAACAAGATGACGTCACACATTGTTGAAGTTTCAGATACTTAACTATCATTCTTGCAACAATGGCTAGTTTATAAGATTAAATTTGCCATTGTTGTCGAGTTTTAAAAGTGGACAGCACTGAATGTCAAATTTTGAGGCTTTTTAGAGAGTAATCTTATAATTTCTTACTCTATAATCATATTAAGCACTAATGTACTAATAATATTAAAGCTCAAAAAAAAAAAAAAAAAAACGTGCTGGTTTATGTCGGGAGTTACACACATTGAAAAATATTTCTTACATTCTTCCATACAGACTTAGAATATTTGCATACAGATTTATGTATAAGCATTAATTGCAAGATTAACACGAGATTTGAAAAGTTTAAAACAATGGAGCACATTTATGAAATGGAGCAATTTCATAGTGTGCTACACCATTGATAAATTCTACTCGAGTGATATTTTTCCCCTACAATGAAATTATAAGCATAGTAAAATATAAACTAAAATCGACATCTGCCTTATGGGAAAAAATGTAGCTCATTAGCATTTTCCATTTTATTGAATTTGAATAACAATCATATCCCCTCTAAATCTCCTTTGCTCTAGACCTAAGAGCGCATACCAGAATATCGGTCGAATGGCGGGCACCATTTTTTTTTCTAGATGAATTTATAGTTAGTGGACATAGTTAATAATACACACTACATATAGCTATTCATTCAAAGAAGGGTTGCACTTTGACATGGATTTTTTAAAAATAGAGTATTTTTTTTAAAAATGCATTTACACGAAAAAGAATAAAATAAAAAAAAATTTGGAAAAAAATAGAACCGACTTCAAATTATAAATTGAGCTAAAAAGTAAAAAATAAATTAATTCTTTAAACAACATCGATGTGACTTTTAAACATAGTTTTAGAAGTTGGTGCAAAATTATGAGCCTAATTACCATTGCACCACGTGCTACTTCATATTGGAACTGTTGCTAATTCTGGCCGTTTATATTTGTAATGATTCATGATGAAAAAAGATTTTATTTATCCTAATTTTGCACTGACTTCTGAAACTATGTTTAAAAGTAACATCGATGATGTTTAAAGAATTAATTTATTTTTCACATTTTAGCGCAATTTATAATTTAAAGTCGGTTCTATTTTTTTATAAAAATTATTTTATTAATGCTAATTTCAATTGAATGTCTACGAATTGAAAACTAATTTCAAACGTCAAATTTTCGATGATTTTGTGAATAAAGTAACATTCGGTATGGATTCGGAAATTACAGTTGCGATATATTTTTTTGAAATTTTCAGTTTAGTATCCACATTAGGATATTCCTTCAATAGATAGGCAAATTGCTTGGCTTGAAGCGGTGGCGACGCTTTCTGGGTTCGTCAATTTCAGTTTCCCGCGTGATCTGTTTATTAGGATGCTCCAAAACCTGAGACGAAATCGAAATGTCATGTGCTTTGAGAAAATAAACATCCTAATAATTAAAAATAGTTTATTTCATTGAACGATAGACTGCACAACATCCTCTCACTGTAAATATTATTTTAATTATTCAGAGTTTTTGTTTAGGTCAGCTTTTCTTAAATTGTGTTCCGCAAAACCCAGGAACCGTAGAGTTTAATCGAGGGTTCCACGAAACATATAGTTTTTCGTTTCACAGCGTCCATAAAAATCATTGAACAAGCAATAATATTTTCGAAGAGACATCCCGAGTTTATTGATAAGGATAGGGAACTGTGTTATTTCTTACAAACTTTATTCTAGACGGAATCACATTACATTACATTCTAGGTGGCGCTTCTCGCCAATATTTAAGATCATTTACAGTTATGCAACACCTTCCTTTTTACAATAAAAATATTTAGTTCACATATTTTAAACACCTTCCCCTTTATAAAGAAAAAAAAAACTACACATACAATGCACCTTACTTAAAACACTGATTACAACGAGAGAAAAATCTATATGTACAAACTAAACATAAAAGATTCCTATGGTACAGAGAAAATTATTTTGCAGTCAGTCCATATTGTTTAGGCGGCCTAACAGTTCGGCCAAACCTTGTTACATAATGTTGATTATTACCGTTTGATTTATTGTTGATGTTTGAACTATGTGATACATCATCGTTATTAATAGAATCACTCATTTCAATATCGCGTTTGAAATTTGGTCCATTGCCCGATTTTCGCAAAGGAACTCTATTTCGGCTCACATTGCGAACATTCTCATTTTTTACCCAATAACTTCGAGGCATTTTATTCTTCTTGATTATTGTACCTCTTTCCCATGTATTACCACTACGAATTAAAACAGGCTCATTAGCAGAGAGATTGTTAAGTGGTTTAGCAGTTTTGTCATAATACAGGGTTCATACTTAAATAGATAAAAATTTCTCATGACTTTTCCAGGTAGATCAAAGCAGAATTCCAGGTTAACGTTCCAAGTAAAAATATTTATTAGCAAATGTACTACTTGTGCATTAAATAGCTCCGCCATAACATTTTATACATTAATCTCATACTAAAAAAGTTCCACACAGCTGCTTATTAAGATAACAAATTTATACTACTATAGAATCTCTAGTCTATAGAATTTCAAAAGTTAAATTTTGTGACACACCACTGCCAAAAAATATTAGATTTTATATTTACATCCATTTTTTTTAATTTTAAATTTTAGAAAGGTAATTTAAAACTATAAAACATAAAATATAAAGAACACATTAAATAAAATAAAAATTAAGATGATCCCAGTGGGGACAAATCAGCTTTTTAACTCTATAATAACGCATGCAAACAAATATTTAAAGAAATGCTGATATAGGCACTTTTATGCCATGATAATATAATAAACACCACTATATCAAGGAAAAAAGTCATGGAACACATTTTTTGAACATTTCTTTTTTGGTAATCTGACATCGCGATGAGCGTAAGTTCCCTCCAAGGGGTCCCTGGTAGGGGGAAAAATCCCTGACTTTTTTAGGTTTTGGGAGAAATTTACGTTTTCCCCTGACTTTTCCATGACTTTTGCAAAGGATATCAATTTCCATGACTTTTCCAAGTTCTCCATGATTTATAGGTGGAGTATGAGCCCTGATATGACGACTTATTTAATTTCTGTTTTTTAATCACTTTATCCTTGATATTAGTTTGAATCTCAGGTTTTGGTACTTTACCAAGATTTCTTTTACTCATTAATGCTTAGGTTGGGGAAAATTCTAAACCTTTGATTGGTGTATTCCTGTACTACATAAGAGCATTGTACATATCTTGATTAACATCAAAACATTTTTAAAGTACGTTCTTAACCAAATGTAACCCTCCTTTCTGCCTGACCATTGGACTGTGGGTGTCGTGGACTGCTATTATAGTTTCAAAGTCCCACTCAGACGCAAATTTTTGAAATTCCTTACAATTAAAAGGCATATTATCTGCAACTAGAAATCTGGGAATACCATGGATGATACTAAATAGGATTTTTAAGTTATTAATGATTTCACCTGCTTGCTTATTAACAATTTATACTATTTCTAACCACTTAGTTAAATAATCAATTAGTATTAAATAATCTTTTTTACCAAATTCACAAATATCACAATCTACTTTTTCAAAAGGTAGCGATAAAATTTCTTTTGCTGATACTACGTACAGCTAGTGTTTTACATTTTGAGCAATCACTAAACAGTCAACAAAGGTAGTACACACAACGCTGTGTATTTGATTTTGAAAATATTAAGTTTTGAAAATATTTATTATTGAAAACATTACATCTCAGATACTTACCTGAAATAATCAAACACTGTGTTCTTCATAATCATTCATATTTAGAAAAAGGACTTTTTATTTTCGTGAAAATGTTTCACAGCCAAAAGCTACAAAAATTTCACAAAACTGATATTAAACTACTATTTTCTAACAATATTGAAAGGAAATGACGTCACACACATTGTTAAGATCCTAAAGCAAAAATCATAGCATTATCGCATTGACTCATTGTTACAATTTATGTTTGAATTGTTAAAGGTATTTTTGAACCTTACTATGATCTGAAATAAAGTGCCTGTTTCAAAATCTTTTTGATAGATGTTTTTAATAAAAGTACTGCAAAAGCGAAGGAGTAATCATCGTAGGAATAAATATGTTTGCACTAAAATAAATTCATGAAAAAGGAATACAGAATTAAAGTAACGTAACGAAATAACTTGATTTGACAGCAACTCTTACAATATTGGCTTAAAAGGAAAGCAAATTAGCTTTATCCCCAATATACAGAACGGTGTAATGCTTTTTGCTAGTTTTTGTATGGAAATATGGAAACGTTTTATCCCCCCCCCCCCCAATGCATAGCGTCAGTTGGGTAAAGTGATCACTGATCATACAATAATAAAACGCTTTTTTTTTTTAAATATGTTGTGAAATTGGGATATTTTGACATCTCTTTGACATAATGACAACTCTTTAGCTGAAGAATTCAGTAAAGTTGTTTGTTTATACAATATTTTGCAATAGGAACACCTGTTTTAACTTCTCTCCTATACTTTGTTTAAACGCATAACTTAAACGGTTAAGGTTAACCGTTAATCTGAAATACGTGTGTCATAAGAAGGCCCCGGAAGTTGATGATCTAAAAAAATCTCAGAAAATGCTCTAAAAACACACCAAAAATGACCTACAAAATACCATTTAAGTTAAAAAGAATGGTCCTTAGCATTTTGAAAAGGGTACTTAACATTTTGAAGAATGCACTTAAGATCTGAAGTTAAAATTCCATTAACCCTTATTCCCTCATAAAGTAGCATTATGCTACTTTATGAGAATAAGGGCTAGCAAATAACAATGCACCATATGCGCTGACGTCACTTAACAGAAAGTAAGAGAAAATAACAGGTAGCATATATGCTACTCTGTGAGAATAAGGGCTGGCAAATAACAATGCACCATATGCGCTGACGTCACTTAACAGAAAGTAAGAGAAAATCCCAGGTAGCATATATGCTACTCTATGAGAATAAGGGCTGGCAAATAACAATGCACCATATGCGCTGACGTTACTTAACAGAAAGTAAGAGAAAATCCCAGGTAGCATATATGCTACTCTATGAGAATAAGGGCTGGCAAATAACAATGCACCATATGCGCTGACGTCACTTAACAGAAAGTAAGAGAAAATCCCAGGTAGCATATATACTACTCTATGAGAATAAGGGCTGGCAAATAACAATGCACCATATGCGCTGACGTTACTTAACAGAAAGTAAGAGAAAATCCCAGGTAGCATATATGCTACTCTATGAGAATAAGGGCTAGCAAATAATAATGCACCATATGCGCTGACGTCACTTAACAGAAAGTAAGAGAAAATCCCAGGTAGCATATATGCTACTCTATGAGAATAGGGGTTAAAGCATTTAAAATATTTTCTTTTTGAAAAAATTATTATATTTATCGTTAAATAACTTTCTAAAATAAATAGAAAAATATAAAAACAATACACGAATAAGTGGTAAACATGTGTTTCGATAACTTCATAGTCTCAAACGACAGGGTCTTAATGAAGGCAATTCACCGCTAAAGGGACTCAGGAGCGATCATCGTTGTTACGTGATATCCGCTCTTTGTTTACTAAGATTTTCAATTGAGTTCTACGTGGAGTTCAATAGGCAAAATTAGTTACCTTAAAATTAATTAGACAATTTTCACAGCATTTTCTGATTGTAACCCAGTATTCGCACTTAATTTAATCATTATAAAATAAATTTATTAATCATTACAATAGTTATAGTGTTTCATTTAGTGTTATTTTTTATGTAATGTAGAAGAAGTTGTTTTAAGCCTAGTTTTTAACTAGATTTGTCGAACTCGAAGTACAGCAATGCTACGGCTTCCTTTGTTTACATTGCTTTAATCGTTGCCACGTGACCAATGACGGTGCTTGAATTGCCTCCATTGCCCTGAGGAATTAAATGTTCTTTTACATTATCAAAGACCGCATAATAAAGTACGGTTTATATCTTAAAAATTTTTTTCAATTCAGACGTATTTGGGGTAAATTTGAAATAAATAGGATCACTCACGGATCAATTTTTGTCAATTTTACACACTGTATCTCTCCAATTAAAACACCAGCAATTTTGTTCAACGTCAAAAATACTTCGTTTTCGTCAGTTTGTCTTCATTCAGTTATGTGCTATAGGTTTTCAGTTCTACCCTCGGCCAACCCTTTTCAGTGTTTCATAAAATTTAATGAATGAATAAAACTAAGTTTTAATCAGAAAATTTAAAAAAAAGAAAAGGCTAAAACAGAAAAATGCTCTAAAAATGAGAGAAAAAAAATGCAAAAAAATGCTGTCAAAAACTTTAAAAAATGCGCAAAAACAGAAAAAAAAAAACGCTGAAAAAATGCATTGTCATCAACTTCCCAAGGCCTTGTCATAAGGAACAAAGAGTTTCAATAGCCCTCCTCTTCTCCCTGACTTTTAGCAATACGTGTTCATGTATATGCACTCTTTGATTCCCCTCCCCTGGAAAATTTTGAAATGGCAGGTTTGCTAAAACACATGAAAAAATTCTAATTTCAGACTTGTGTAATTTTTCAGCTTCTGATTGATGCATGAGTAAGGAGTTATGGACAATATTTGTAGTGCTGCCATCTGCATGTAAAAGACGGAATAGATGCTCTAAATTTTGCAGTGTTGCCGTCTACTGAAAAAGAGAGCAAACAAGTTTTTCCGAGTTTTGTGGTGGCCTTGTACTGCTATTTACTTGCAAGTACAATACATAAAAGTTAATTTGTGTTTCCATAGGTATTACTATTTCTACGTTTGTCTTTGTACATTGATTTTTTTTTACACCTCAACAGGGTCAGAACTCCTACTTGAATGCTCCTCAATCGACAATTATGTCACTATTTCTTGTCTTAATATCGTTTACAATTTTTTACTTCGAGGTACGAGCCTTCGCTAAGATGTTTAGATAGTTTCCGTCAGGGAAGGCGTGGTCCTTTCTTACTCTTCATAGTGGCATATGTAACCAAGGCCGTAGCCAGAAATTTTTTTCGGGGCGGGGGGGGGGGGGCCTGACTTTAAAACACTCATGTTGAGCAAAGTTTCGGGGAGGAATATGCACTACAATGCGAAAAATTGTGGGATTTCGCGGGGGCCCGTGCCCGTGGGCCCCCTCTGGATACGGCCTTGTATGTAACAAATTTTGGGGTACTCTGTTTCACCGAAGGAAAAAGTTAAAATACGGAGATACATTCGAGAATTTTCTGAGCACCTGGATGAAAGGAGGCAAACTTTTAAAGTACTCGACAGCCCGATTTATTAGTTCGATTGAACAGCAGGAAAAATATTAAAACTGAATTGAGAGTTAGAAAAGCATAGTGAGTGTGCGACCACAACTACGTCAGTAGAAGAATACGAAACATTTTATCGAAATGATACCTTATTCATCATTGCAACAATAACTTCAATTATGTCTTCAGTGCTGCGGTTCCCAATCTATTTTTTCGCGTACCACCATTTTTCTTGCAAACCATTTGCGTACCACTGCGAATATAACTTTGTTATACTGAATAGAATACTAATAAATTATATAAAAATACTAGGATGACTAGGTAATATAAATAACACCATTTTTTATAGTTATTTAGGCAAAGAAAAGCGTTTATTAAAATAAATCTATATATTAGGGTGGCCCAAAAAAAAAAAAAAGTTTCTGCTAGTACTCTAGGCACCTTCCCATTTTGTTAGACTTGACCATAGTATGTTTGTGTCAAAATTTTAGGTTTTTCTTGATAGGGGTGCTCAAAGCTGATGAAAATCTATTTTTGCGTAAAATTCCTAGTTAACGCTATGGAAATGAAACTGACGCAAAAAGGAACATAAATAATTTTTAATTTATTGCATAAATAGGGCATACATCAGAAATTAATTATTAACTATATTTGCCACAATATTTTCATGTTTATAAATTAACAGCAATAATGAAATATGTTTGTTTACATTGAAAAATGAGCTTTAACTATGCGGTTAAAAAATGAAGTCAAATAAACAACTTAATGTAACTAATTTCAAACTTTAATTAATAAATATGCATCAGAAAGCTATTGCTAGCTGTCACTAAAATGGTTTCTTTTATTTTTTAAATACTTCAACAAATTAAGTGTAATTGGGACGCAATTTGTTTACAGTAAAGAAGAAGCTTTGCTAATCCTTACTTCTCCCGGTTACACAAGTTTGAAATCTATTAATGTTTTGTCAAATTAAGAAGAGTTTGCTCATGATTTATAGAATAGAGTTTACAAAAGAAGTACTTTTGCAATTTCATTATTATTTGCATGAATTAAAATCTGTGCGCAGTGTAAGTCCCAAGGCTATTGGTGAGCTCTTAGATATTTGGTCTAAAGCATCAATACCAACAAGACTGACTAGGGGGCCATTGATAAATTAGAGAAAACTCATTCAGAATGGCTACTTTTAAAAAAGAACAAAAATCGTACTGAAGAAGCACAGAAAAAATGTGAATATGAATTTATAAAAAACCTTGATGAACTTTTTGATATCGCTTGTGCTAATGTTATTGATTTAATTAAGCGCAGAAGATAGAAAGTTTCTATTCGATCAACGCAGTGAAAGGAAGATTGCATGACAACAATCGACAAAAAGCAAGCTGCAATTCAAAAGAGAGTTTTAAAGCGTAAAGAAGAAGGACAAACGAGATGAGGAAAAACAGTCGGTTCCATTAATACTGCTTCAATTTCAGAAGCACTGCAACAAGAAAACCAAAATTTCATTGATGAAAGTTCAAGTAGTAGTAATGATAACAGTGAGGCTGAAGAAGAATTTGAACCTTACTTTGTAAATGCAAAATTTAGAGCAAAACTCACTGAAAACCTCAATAATGAAACTGAACCAAAATTATTAATCCTCAAGAAAAAATTGCGGAATCCTCATGCAGCAAGCGCATTAGACGGAAATAGAATTTCTGACCTGTGGAGCTGCTAAGCTTATTATTCCAATAGCATCTACACTTGGAGACGAATTAATCCTCGATTTCAATTTCTCATTCTACTTACTATCCAAAGAGTTAGAAAGAAAATTAACAGTGTTTGACACAACCTCTGTTAACACTGGTCACTTGAATGGAACATGTACTCTTCTAGAAAGTATGATTGGATGGGAATTATTATGGCTTGTATGCCATCATCAGATGCTTGAAGAAAAAACTTGCAAAAGTTTTTACTGTATGCTTTGGGCCTTCCAAGTCTCCAGAAATTGTTTTCTTTAGGAGATTTTAAAAAAATCACCAAAAGGGAACAATTTAAACTTGAAAGGTTCATTAAGTTTAGGGCCCTTTTGTATACAAAGGCCTGGTTTTAAGCAGCTTTAGCAGCAGAGGCACCTTTGGTAGATTTACAATTTTGGAAAGATTTAGTTCAATATAAACATTGATTTGAAGGTAAGCAATGCTATATTAGAATGCCATTAGTGGGACCTGTCTGATGAGTTGGTCGCCTTGCCCTTTTTTTAGATTTGATACCATCAACAGAGAAAAATGCTATGGTAAAAGTGTTTAAAAATAAAAAAGAAAAATCGTGAAACGTTAGAAGAAATGGCACCATATTTAAAGTAGAAAGAGACATTACATTACCAAATTTTGTAACAAAAAGGACGCGTAAGCTGTTACAGAAATTAAATATTGATGATTATTTTCTTAATTTCCCGACAGAAGAAAGGGAGCAAAAAATCAGCTACTTACAAGGACAAAACCAGGTTGAAAAACTTATAAGTTTTAAATGATACTGAAGAGAAAGAGGTTAAATTATTCCAGGAATTTAATACATTGTTAACTAAAGATGAGGCAGAAAAACAATGTATATTACAAGTAGTTGAAGCGAACAGGAAATCTCTTCCCTCAACAGCGACAAAGAGGGATATTTTAAATTCAATCTTAAAATAATTTTATTTTATATATTTGGTTTAAATTACTTTAAAATGTGGTAATCTGCAGCATTTTGAAATAAAAAATTGTTATTTCATTGATATTGATAAAATGAACATTTTAAAATATTTATTGGAATTATTTATTTGTGCGCTAAAATTATGCAATTTTGAAGCTCGTGAGCACCGATTTCTAAATAAAGTAGAAAGCTGGAATTTGACCAAATGTGTACGACCAAATGTACAGTATTACGGAAGCATCGACTTTTCCAAACATCCCAAGCAAAGTTATCGTTGCCATGCAACGAATAATAATTCTGATAATTTCCTCAGCGGCAAAATTATTATTTTTCCCCTAATTAACGCTATAATAAATTATAAAATGGATGGAATATTGTATTGCCATCTACAGTAAGCTTGTGTGCAAAGTTTGAAGATGATTTATGCAGTAATAATGGTCAAAAACCGCGTAACAAACTTCCGTGGCAAATCTAGTTAAATAAAACCGCGTAAAATAGTGTTTTCTTAACCGAAACTACTTACCAGAAGTTAATGAATGTTGCGCAAAATAATTAGGGATATACCGAGTAGTCGGTATATACTCGGAACTCGGTTAGAATTTTACTACTCGGCAAGATTCTAGCCGAGTACTCGTCCATTACCTAGTAGTTGTAAAAATTTCGCATTTTTTTGGAAAAGATTAATAATAGTAGATAAATTTATAACTGATTAGTACAATAATATGCAAATATAAATAATGGCGTAAAACACAAGTTTTTATACATTTTCTGGTGAGAGGCGATTTCTTTTTTCCATTATAAATTTCTTTTAATATCTTTTAATAATATAATTTAATATATTTTTTATTCACAATTACTCGGTATTTGGTACTCGGTACTCGGCCGAGTAGTAAATTGCTGAGTATTCGGCTATTCGGTACTCTGCCGATTAGTAAATGGCTGAGTACTCGGAACTCGGCTACTCGGCCAAAGTGCTACTCGGTACATCCCTAAATATAATGACGTACAAAATAGGATGTTAATAAACGACTATTGGTTGCTGAATGGTTACGATTGTAGAAAACAAAAATAGTTTTCTCTCATCATTTTTTCAGAATAACATTTTTTTTTTTGAGAAATGCACATCATTAACACAATAACCTCATCAGGACGTTTTTTCATACTTTGCCTAATTAGCATTTGTCATTGTATAGAATGTCTAGGCATTATATACAATGGCTATGGGAAGTATGTAATACTTCTCGTATTTCATATTTTGCCTAAAGACGTCCGGCATTATATAGAATGCCGGCGTTTCATACTTCGCCGGTAACATATGTTAAAACATAAAAAAAAATCTACTAAAATTTCCATTACAGTAACTGGACTATGCTGTCAACGCCCAACTCGGATTGCGCGAATTTAAAGTAGAGCTGATCATGAAAATCCGGGATCATTAAAAATAAATATACGGTCAATTAGCCTAAATTTGAAAGTCCCTAATTGAGACAAAGTTCGCTTACCTTAAATAGGACTGCAAGAAATGTTCATAAGTGCAATGTATTAAAATACATGAATTTCGGGAACAATATGCGAAATCTTTTATCGCATTTCAAGCGTTTTTTGTTAGGAAACTCCCTATTGTTCCCCATTGTAATAACTCACTTGTACAGTCGAGCCCCGATATAGTGAACCGTCTGCGGACTCGACAATAAGTCCACTATAACCGCTGGTTCACTATATCAAATTCTTTGACAAAAGTCTTTCTTTTTAAATATGACTGCAGTTTTAAACGATGACACTACCAAAAATCAATCAAACTGTTGCTGATTATTCTCATCATCTGGATTGCTAATTATTTTCAATATTCATTCATTCTTTTTGGAATGGTGCTTTGGAAGAGTTTTGACGCTTTTTGTGGGTGTCATCGTTAGTTTTTCGGGGGGGGGGGAGCGGGGCTCCGACCTTTTTTTAAGGGGTAGATAATTAATAAATTGTTTGGGTGTTTTTGCGTGGTTTTGGCCGATTTTTAAGGGCACGATCGTTTTTTTTTTCTGGAGGGGTCTTATAGGAGTTGGATAATTTATAATTTTTTGGGGATGGTTTTCAGGGGGGGTTGGCAGATTTCTGTGGGTGTCATCGTTTTTTTTTTTTTTTTTTTGCGGGATGGGGATCCGTAGCTTTTTTGGGGGCAGATAATTAGTAAATGGGAGGGCTGTTTTTAGGGGATTTTGACCTATTTTTGTGGTGTCATCGGACTTTTTTTTTTTTTTTTGAGGTGGATTACGCAGCTACTTAAGGTGGTGGTAATTTTAAAATTAATTGGGGGGTGGCAAGTCTATGGGATGCCATCGTTTTTTTTTTTTTTTTTGGTGTAGTGTTTTTATGGGGGTGTAGATTTTTGTGGCTATCATTGTTTATTTGTGGGTGTTCCGTATCTTTTTTGGGGAGATAATTTATAAATGAGGTTTTATTAATTTATCTATGTTTTTAAGGTTTTTTGGCCGATTTTTGTTGGTGCCATCATTTTTTGGGGGGGGGGGATGGGGGCTTCATAGCTACTTAGCAGGGTTGTAAATAAAAAAATTTGGAGGTTAGCGGCCAATTTTTTTTAGTGCCATCGTTTTTTTTTGGGGGGGGGGGGGGTGGGGGGGGGTTGCAGGTTTTCATGCAAAGCGGGAAACTAAAAAGAGGGTTTGTAGGGAGTTTGGTCGTTTTTTAATAGTGTCATCAGTATTTTGGGGGCTTTGTAACTTTTTAGAAGGTGCGCCATCATTCTGGCGGGAACCCCTGATTTAGTATCCTGTTTAGCAAAAAAAAAAAAAAGAGTAAAATAAAAATGATGCCGAAAATGATCTTATTCCGGGGAAAATAATAGGAATTATAGTTCATATTGAAGTTAGCAGGAGGGTTTTGAAGCGGTGGCCTCGCTTGCTTTTTAGGGGGTGCGTCATCGCTCTGAGGTGGGATGGACACTCATCTGATTAAAAACTCATTTTTATTTTCCAAAAATATCCTGAACATCGCCTAACACGCGAACCGGAAACCACCATGTTTCTTATATTTCGCTCAAAACCCCCCGAACTCTTTTCTACTATACAAAAATCGGCTCTCGTGACGTCACTATTCAGACGCGCTTCTAGATTCCGTCAAAACCAAACTTCCTTTTTTAGACATAGCACCTAAGTCACAAAATACCAATCCGTGGTAGATGTGATAATTGTGTATTTTCACGATTTTCGAGAAAAATAATGTCAAGGGTACCTGGCGATATCCATCAAATCCCTATATGGCACCCCAGGGTGCCCGACACTCAGTTTTAGAATTCCGGATTTATAAAATGTGCGCTCAAAAGTGTAGCACTGTAAATTGATAAAACGAAATAACTGGGATACATAAGTAGCACTGTCGCATTTAGGTTTTAGCTACCCTAAATGCGACAAAAATGTCCTACATGCGACAGTGATACAAATTATTTCTATAATTATAACTAAAGTTCAATTTCTTCGATACATACTTAGTTTAGCATATAAAAAAAAGCATTCAATCCTTATTTTCTTACATGCCAGTATGCCATAAATATGGACAAAAACTTCCAAAATGCGAGAAACT
Source organism: Octonoba sinensis (assembly GCA_038502835.1). NCBI lineage: Eukaryota > Metazoa > Arthropoda > Arachnida > Araneae > Uloboridae > Octonoba > Octonoba sinensis. Next base: position 103,925,151 of record CM076606.1, on the reverse strand, counting down.
TAGTGGGAATGCGAATTGACCTTAATTATAATTATGATGAGCACCAGGCGCAGAATGCGCCATTGACATTTTTAGGGGTTGCTTTCGAGGGGATTTGGGGACTTAGCCGACAGTAGGGCTGATTTTTTGGGGGGTAGCTTCTAAGGGGGTGCGCGATTACTCTAAGATAGTGGTGGGTAACCCTGTACACACACACGCATACTATATATATATATATACATATGAAGAGACTGTGTGTGTATGTATATATTGTTTCTTATACAAATCTACAGTTTACTTGGGATTCTCACCAAATATGCCACAGAAGCAGAGTCCGACAAATCCCGGGCGCCATTTCGCCCGGGCGACTAAAAAAATGCCTTGTCGACTAGTTTTTCAAGTGGTGACTAGTTCGCACATGAAAATATTATAGCTGGCTCCTAAGGTTTTCGCACTTTTGTCGGACTCTGCACAGACGTACTTTGGCACACGGGGAACGTCGCAGATGGGTTTTTGAACGTTAAAAACTAAACTATTTAAGTTTAGTTTTAGAACCCCTAAATTTCTAAAAAAAGGCTTTTTTGTGTGAAGAACTTATCGCATCGTTTCGAATTTGAAGCCATTGACAAACTGTCCCAGTTGAGTGTCAAATTTTTAAATGTCTGATTTTACTAGATAAGAAGTTATAACCTTTTTTCGCTGAAGTTCAAAATTATTTTTTTACGATAATTAGTTCTTTTTCCCCTCAGACAATTGCTGAAGCGTCCTTTTTTTTTTTTTCAAATGTTATTTGTATAGCTGGGATTTTGTGTGTGTCTAGATGCATATTTGACAAATATAATTCTATCCACAATGTTTTTAGCATTTCCAGTTGCAGCCGATTTTTGATGTTTATTTCTCTTTTTTTTTTTTTTTTTTGCCTTTTAATTCTTTTTTCATTTTAAAAGATTTCGAATTTATTTTCCACATTACTCGGTCAATCGATAGCTTTATGTTAATTAATTTTAAAGGTATTTTTACGTACCGTTGTCTATGTTTTAATTTACTTTTTTTTAAATGTTATTTTTATTATCCGGATTATTGTCCCTTTTTTTCCATTTGGGACAATTCTGGTGGCAATTTCTAGAAAGACTTGATTTTGTTCAATAACTTACATCCTTATTCTATAAGGGATTTTACGAGACAGTTATTATCCAGACAAGGACTTTAAGAGATTCTGATGTCAATTTTTAAAAGGACTGTTGGTGTTATTTATTTAGCACTTATATACTTATTCTAAAAGGGATTTTACGAGAAAGTTGCTGTTATCCTAAGCTGGATTTCAAAAGGGACTGTTGACGTTGTCTGAGAACTGAAACCCTATTATATCAGGGATTTTTAGGGACTATTATCCGTATCCTGATGTGGACTTTCAGCGGGACGGCTAACGTGATTTAAGATCTGCTATTTTCATTCTTATAGGAAGTTTTTGTGGTTAATGCTGTGCATGACAGAGGGATCATTCATAAATGATGTCACGCTTCGAGGGGGGAAGGGGGGTTCGGGAAACTATGACAAAGTGTGACAAGGGGAAAGGGGGGAAGAGGGAGGAACAAGAAGTGTGACAAAGGGGGAGGGGTGTCAAATATATGAAAAAAAAAGCGTGAGATCATTTATGAACGACCCCAGAGGGATTTTTATGCACAGTTGTTCTTACTCAAACGGCAATTTCAAAATACTGTTGACCTTATTCTAATGGAATTTTTAAGTAACTTTATCCTTTTTTATAGGACAAAGCGTTGAACGTGTGTCACATGACATAAGGCTCTCTCGCCATGAGATTGACACAATACTCGAGGCATCCCCTGCAAAGGCAGTATTTAACATATGTTACGGTTAAAATAAAAATGAACCAAAATTGTTAAATTCCATGCTTATATATACGGTAAAACCTGTAGAGTTGAAAGCTGACCATCTGCCTAAATTGACCACTTTTGCCAGGCTCGGAATTAGCCCCATAATATATAATGTAGGGAAACCTTCGTAAATTGACCACCTTATTTGATCGCCTGTCAATATTGACCACTTATGTTCCCCGAATGTAGGAGTATTATTAAAAAAACCTTTGTAAGTTGATCGCATAATTATTATTGTATTTATTTGCTTATCTATTTTTGCAAAGATAGAAAAAACCTAAGCTAACTTCTCCAGGATATTTTTTATGCTACAATGTATTTGTCTGGATGGATGAAACATCAATATAAAGTTTCCTTAAACTTCTTTGCAAGTTAAGCATGTGGGAAAACTACTATGAGCACTCTACTATTCTTTACATAAGTTTCTTATTTTTTCTTCTATCAGATGCCTCCATTTTGAAGACAATTATTAAAACTAATTGGGGGGTCCATCCACCATGCAAATTGTTGAAAAAGCGGTGAACGGTGTCATCAATCTAAAAATATTATCACTTTTAAATAATATATATCCTCCTAAAGTTTTCATTTCCCCTTAATAAATGGCACTACTGGTTATTCAGCAATAAATCAGCAGCACGCACACAGCTGATATCTTTGTAAAACTCTTGTTTTTACAAAGAAAATGTTTTGCTTAGGAAGAAATCCATACAGAGTAAATAATAACTAAGATTTATTTCCTAACATTCGTTTCTAAATGAAAAATTACGCCTCAGAAAATGCCGTAAAGAGTATCTAAAAATCCTATAATCTTAGCATCTTCTTATCAATGGTAGGAAACCGAGCTTTGCCAACTGGTACACTGTGGCATGGCTGCCTGCGATCATATAGCGGCTGTCCAGACGCGGCGCCAGAACAAAGGAATAAGCGTTCAAACGATAGTTATATTTTTCCTCATTGGTGCGCTGCAAGCATGCACTAGTTTTGTATGGAAATATATTACGAAAGCATTGTTTTTGTCGGTTTTGCAGCATGCAACATGAAGATTTCTTTTTGGTAAATTTTTAGTTTATGCATTACTAATCGGAAATATGTCGCCCGATGTTTAATTGTGTCTAACATATATATATTTATTTTAAGGAAATTTTTCATCGTAAGTGAAATAAAAACGACAGAAAGCAAAGGAGTGTTTTTCTAAGCATTAAATTAGTGAATGCATACATTTTATAATTTTAGGGATTTACTAAATTCACGTTTGGTTTATATGCATATATTTTAATTGTTTTTCACTCCACCCATGTCACCTATTCAATTACTCTACAAATAGAAATCGTCAGTTTGATGCTTTAGATGATATTTTTAACCAGTGAGGACTGACATTTGCATTTTTCCCGTATGTCTCGAACTTTACTGGTTTTATTTATTTATGCATCGGTTTTATTTATTTGTACTTCAGGTTATTAATAAGAAAACAAACGTCATTATAGCCCAAATTTCAGAAAACATATTTCGGGACAAGAGGAATCCTTTTATCAATGAATAGAGTAGAACGCATCTGGATGCAAGTAATTCGAGTGATTTACACTCACTTGGATTACTTACATTTTTTAGGTCAAATCTTTACGCATTGATAAAGGGGTTCCTTTTAATTCCAAAACATGTGTATGGTGTAATTTTTGCAACTTCCGCTATAAGAACGTTGGTCTGCTCATTAATTTTTTACCACTCAAAAGTGAACTTTGAACTTCATTTTATGTCCAGATTATGCTTTTAAATATTTTTTTTTTTTTTTGTTCTGAGACGTTTAAATTTCTTATGCTTGTATAGAATGATAAAGTTAAAAGTGGAATGAGTGAGAGAGAATCTATATTATAAATCTAGTAATATACCTTTTTAAAATTAAACTTGCACCACATGAACAAGGGTTACAATTGAAATACCTAAAAGGAAGGGGGACTTCCCTCTAAGATTTGTTGTTGATTCTCTAAGCGTTCATGAGTACACCCATTTTGTACACCATACAGTCTTTAAACATAGAAAAGTAAATAAACTACCTAAGGGACCGTTCATAAATGATGTCACGCTCTTTTCCGGTACATTTGACCCCCCCCCCTTTGTCACAAAATGTCACAATTCAACGGTCCCCCTCCCCCCCCTTTGTCACATGTCACGCTATGTTGTATAAGCCTGATGTCACACTTCTTGTTACCCCCTCCCCTCCCCTTATCACACTTTGTCACAATTTCACAAACCCCCCTCCCCCCCTCGAAGCGTGACATCATTTATGAATGGCTAATTCCATGTGTGACTACATTTACATCAGAAGACTTTACGCTTTACAGAAAATTTCGGACAAACATTTACATGAAAAAAATGTGATGTATGTTAAATTAATTACACACATGTAAATTTTTTTAACAACTTTAAATTTTCGATAGTCGTTTAATAAAGTTTTAAAATTGTTTTGTTATGATGTGACTTAAAATGAAAAAAGTTGCAATTTGTCAGAATTTTCATTTTAATATTTCTTCCAAACGAGACATTCTTGAAACTTTTTTTTTTTCAGATTCTGTGCTATAGAGCTTCAAGTTTAAGAGAATGTAATTAACAAGATTGAAGGTTCTTTTAAATTTCTTTAATTTAATTTATTATGTGTGACTTACACTACAGTGGAATCGTGACTTACACTACACATTGATTAACACATTAAACTATCCCATTAAAAATCTATTAAAGTTTAAATTTGTAAATTTTAAGTTACTTCTTCAATAAAAATTTGGTTCTGGTAACTTCATCGTCTTCTTTCGATGGCCAAATAAAATTGTTTATTTTCCATTTCAGAAACTTAACCTTTGCAAAAAACTTCTCTCTAACTATGATTTGCCCAGCAAAATGCTTAATTTTTTTTCCTTTCAAATGGTACTAAAACCCAATCACCAACAGCAAAGGCAATTTATTTCCTGTGTTGTCATTGGTAATGTTATCATTAAAATCTTCAGGTTCGAAATTTTCAATTTTTCCTGTGATAAGGTTCATTTTCAAAAATATTTTGTGGTTTCGGGAAACGTTAGCTACCTTTAGCTCATAATCTTTAAATTTTAATGATGCAATGCATTTTTCTCGACCCAGAAATTTGATATATTTGTCTTAATGAAGGTGCACATAGTTCGTCAATAAAGGCTTTTTCCTCAAGGATTTTACTTTCAGTAACCATAAGAATGGTAATATTTTTGCACAGATTCTTTGCTGAAGGGAAAAAAATTTCAGCAGAACGAGGATTTATTTTCCTTGAAAGTGGATTCCCTCATTCTGCGTTTCACAATTCCACGAATACCATCAATAGGTCCCTTGCCATGACCTGTGGCTGAAAAGTGCCACTCTACAAGCACTGCCAAACAAATTGAAAATCTGTTTCAAATGTTGGCCTGCCCCATCTGATTGATGTATGGCTGTGGATCAATAGGGCTGCCCAACGCGGCGCCAGAACATAGGAATAGCGTTTGTAGTTTATTTTTCCTCATTTGCGTTTTTGAAGCATGCATAGTTTTGTTGAAATATATTACAAAGATTGTTTGTCGTTTTCAATGCAACTAAAATTTCTTTTTGGTAAATTTTTAGTTTAGCTTTAAAATGGTTGGTTTTATTGTTCACATATAATATTTATTTTAAGGAAATTTTTAGAAGTGAATAAAAACGCGAAGCAAGAGTGTTTTTCTAAGCTTAAATTAGTGAAGCATACATTTTAAATTTTAGGGTTTACTAAATTGTTTGGTTATATGCATATAATTTTAATTGTTTTTTCTCCACCCATACCTATTCAATTACTTACAAATAGAAATCCAGTTTTCTTTGATATTTTAACAGTAGGATGCATTTGCATTTTTCCCGTATGTTTTCGAACTTTATGGTTTTAGATTATTTTCTTTTGGTTTTAAAATTTATTTGTAACTTCGATTATTAATAAGAAAACCAAAACGCATTATAGCCCAAATTCAGAAAAAATTTTTGAGGACAAGAGGAATCCTTTTCTCAATGAATAGAGGTATCACTGGATAAGTAATTGAGTGATTTACACTCATTTAGATACAATTTTTTAGGTTCTTACGAAATTTTTTAAAGGGTTTTTTAATTCAAAATGTGTATGGAAGTAATTTACAAGGAAAGAACGTTGGTCCGCTTTTAAAAAATTTTTTTCCACTAAAAGTAAACTTTGAATTCATATTATGTCTGATTATCTTTTAAAATTTTTTTTGGAGAATTTTAAATTTCTTATGCTTGAAAGAATGATAAAGTTAAAAGTAATAGTGAAGAAATATATTTTTATAATGTACCTTTTTAAAATTAAACTCGCCTTCAGACATTACAAATAATTTAAAAGGAAGGGAGACTTTCTAATTTGTTGCATTCTCCAGTCATGATACAATTTTTACAACAGATCTTAACAAAAAGCAAATCTATTGAGGGCCCTTCTACATGATTCGTTTTTCTGATATATTTGACCCCCCCCCTTTTCACAAAAGGTCACAATTCAACGGACCCTTTCCCCTTTGAATGTCATGCATTTGTATAACTGGCACACTTCTTGTTAAAACTCCCCCTTTCCCCTTGTCAATTTTGCAAATTCAAAATACCCTCGAAGCGTGACACTTAGAATGACACCTAAAGCGTGTTTCTGATTTCTAATTTAAAAGTGGGGGAAAAAAATTGAAAGATTTAAGGAAAATCAGGTTACAGACAATCAGAGAATCTGAAAGCTTTTGGTAGATTTCATCGAAGAAATGCCAGTTGCAAAGTCTTGGTATTAAAAATTGTGAATATTCAGTGTAGTGCAGAAAAAAAGAGGTGGGAGGGCGGAGGCTTACAGATAAAAGCATAAAGTAATTAAATAGTGGTGGGGGAGGGGGCTTTTGAAAAATAGAGGGACGATCGTGTAAAATAAAAAAGTGGGCGGACGGTCCTCTCCCCCCCCCCCCCCCCGCGACTGAGAATACTCATTGCTTTTTGCTGTCAAGGAGTATGTCATCTAAATAAAATGTTTAAAGGGAAATTTAAAAAAAATTACTCTTATCCAGGGCTGTCCACGAGGAAAGTTCATGGCGTAGACTGCGCCATTAAATTTTTTTATGAAATTTTTAACACCCCCTGGACAGGGGGGCATGCTTTCATCGAGTTTTAGCCCTTTTGGGGGGTTGTCTTTTTGATGGGTCTTCGTACCTATTCGTATGAACCATCTTGCTTAGGGGGTTGGCACCCACACCCATGTATTGTCAGTTACAGGTTTTAAAAATAATCTTGATAACTCTGAACTGCATATAATGAAGCGTTTTTAAGTAATTATTTTTAATTTCTCATTTATTGTACTTAATTGTAATATTAAGTACTTGCTTTTATTTTCCCCTCTGTATTAAAAACGTTTTAATGGCAACTACATAACCCTGCAACGTATTTTGATAGTTACTTTTTCCCTCAACAATTAAATGTTTATCTGTCTTGAAATTCAAGCCTTTAACGCCATATTATTGCTATGGTTAGACCTTTGAATCCCCGCTTTTAAGTGAATGCTAACAGCGCCAATTGACTGAAGTGGCAGAAAATGTAAGCTCTGCTTGCAGGCACTTTTTCGCCCGTTTGGACAGCCGCTATATGATCGCAAGCAGCCGTGACTGAGGGAAGTTCATGTTAACGAGAGGGTTGATGAGGAATTTTTTACTTGGCGACTTTCATCTCTTGCGATTATTTTATGGCAACCCTAATGCCAATCGATTCTTGTTCAACCAGCCTACTCTTTGGCATAACCCGGGGACTGAAACTCCGAAAGCTTTTTAGACTCCATGCTTTTACCCATTGACCCGCTACTTCAAGCTAAAATTGTTAACTTTTTCCACTAATGTGACGCACGAGCGCAGAAAATTGTTTTTGCGTCTATAACAGTGCTTGAATTTCAAAAAAAAAAAAATTTAATAAATACTTGTTGCAGAATAAAAAGTTTTCCACAGATCGTGTTTAAAGACGTTGGTTCTATCAAATAAAAATAAAAATAAACAATCGATAACCTCAGTATTTGTAGAAAGTGGGGACTGTCCCCATAAAATGGAAATTTTTGATCGCCTTGTTATGCAAACTGTAATATCGAAACACTTCGTATCGGTGAAAAAGCAAATAATTAAATAAAATTGCAAGTCGTCTAAGAGTTATTTTCATTTTTATCTACCAGTTTATTGTATGATCACACGTCAATAAATGTATTGAACTTTTTCCCTACCGGAATCTTTGAATTTTTGCCCATTTCTAATCTCTGGTCCGGCCGGAATGGCCGAAGTCGCTAACCAGTCTTACCATTGTGCGGGTGATTATTCGAAACTCGGATGTTTTATTCATCCGCGGCTATTTTGCAGGGTATTTATAAATTAAGGGTAGTAGAGGGGGTATTTTTAGAATTTTAACAAACAAAATTTCGTTTTAATTAATAGCAACAAACACTTGATGACTCTGATTCATGTCAACAGTTATTGCTGTACGCCGTTGCATCATGGAGTATTAGGGTACAAACACTACACACATGATCGAATGAGATTGTCTGCTATCTACGGATTACAACCGTTACAGCAATTTGTTCGAGAAAAAGCGAATTGCTCATCCGACAGATAATATCAATAGTTATTATTATTATTACAAAAACAAGGAAAAGTACTAAGAATTAAAAAATGAGAATAGCAAAAAAAAAAAAAATTTTAATATATTAAATATGCTATTCATTTTATTATACTTGTTTTTGTTTGTTGTTTTCGTTCTCGCCTGTGTGGAGTTAATATTTCTACCAGTGCCTTGCTGCTACAACAATTGGATCAGAAAAAAGGTTGATTAGAGTGCGTTTACGAAAACAAGACTCACAGCAAAAAGTTTTCTCCTTTTGTTCTTTAATTATTTATTTACACAAGATTGTTTTATTTCACTCTTTGTTTACTTGTTTTTCTTAATTTGGGAATATTTTGATCTTTAAACATTTTTTTATGTCTTTATATAGTACTTTCTTACTTTATTTTATTTTCCTTTCTTCTTTTGGTTTTCTAGCATGCACAATTCGAATCTTTCCCCGTTATGCCTCGGAAAAGCAATTATCTTTCTAGAAAATGCCTTTCTGTGGTATTTCAATTTCTCCACTCTCGTATATATGCATTTCGTTTCTTTTCTGCATCCATATCTATAACAGTTGGGATACCTGAAAATAAATCTATAATAATCACTTGATTGATGAGTGATCAAGTGCTACAAGAAATGTAAATTGCATGATGATATTGTAAATGGAATCGTACTTCAAGCACTTTCCCCCGCAAATAGGTGAAGTTGATAGCAAGCAAATAAGTCATCTCGCAAAGGCTGAACATTCATTTTAAAAAGAACTAGCGACACGACCGATTAGACATCCGTCGGCGCACTACCGTCGATCCTTTTACCGATTGGTCGAAAGCAGCAGGTAAAGCTCCGGCATCTCATTTCCCCCTAGCTAATTAGTCAGAATTGTAAGTTTGGGGAAGAGAATACAAAATGTTTATGAGTCAGAAAAATAATTTTGCTCGTGGGGATCATGTGAATTCTGGTATAGTTTCCGTACGATAAGCCACTTTCTTTCGCGTTATTTATTCGTTTCTCTCTGAAAGTTTAGCGGATCAAAACCGTTATAGTGAACATGGTAAATAATGAAGTGTCATTGACGTTGTTTTAGTTAGAGTGACCTGCGGTAATTCCCGATCAAATAATACAAACATCAATTTTGTAAAAAAAGCCGTTTGCCGTAGAATTCTAATTTTTTTCTGAAAATTTGATGACTTATGGACGGATTCCTGTGCAACCTTTATTTTCCTGAAAATAAAAATAGAATTTGCAATATTTAAAATTTTCAGTGACTAAGAATTATTCATAGACGTGGTAAATCTTGACCACTTCTGGGGCAAATACTGTTCACCCAATTTTTTTTAAAGCGAAAGGCATTTCATAAATAATTATATGAAAGTAGTTAACAGCTAATACATTAAAATATAAATAAATAGGCAAAACACAATTTATCAGCTGACAAGTTGATTTATTTTAAAAAAGTAACTATATTTTCTAAAAATCTTTGCAAACTTTCTCGTAGCACTTATATGCAATGTTTATGGCAGTGTCATAATTTGTGAAGTGATCAGCTCCACTTAAGGTCACAGGACCATAAAAAATATATTTCACATTTATCTTTTCAATTTTTTTCCCTTTTTGGTCTTCTGTACTTGCCTGTTCCATTTTCTAAAAACTTCATTTCAATCAGATCTCCTGCTCGATTTAAAGGTTTTCAATTGTGCATTGGATAGTTATCATAATAAAGTGCATAAGAGCTGTGTAAGGATATATTGTTGTGAATAGCATCCAACAAGAATTTAGCATCATCTAATTGGGTGGATTTATTTATTTGATCAACTTGTAAAATTTCCACTAATGATTTGCTATCCTCTTTGTTCATAACTTGTTTCTTTTTTCTCCATTAGTTTCGTTCACATTTGTTGTTCTGTCATTAAAAATAACTCAAATTATTTGTTTTAGCTATTTCCAAAGAAATTTATGCCAAGAAAAGCAAGTGATCAGGAATTACTCCAGTGATCAATATTTACCCTATCTACACGGGACAACAATCGGTACAACCTTAAATAATAAATATTAATGTTTACAGAAGATGTGAAACAACTAATCAAAACCTTACACTATTTTTAGACAGTATGAATACAAAGTAGAACAAAATATGTTCTAATAAAAGAGGAAGAAGGCTCTTTGTAAAAATGTGCGTATTTAGAAACCAAGTTCTGAGTGCAGTTTAGAAATTACTTAATGTATTATTACACTTAACAGCAAGTAATTATTTAGTAAATGTAGTTATAATTTCGCAAACAGTCCAAGAATACCTGACTATATCTCAAATTACACAAAGATAAGTTTTTTATTCATAAAAAATGAGTGATCAATAATTACCCCAAAAGCACAGTGATCGGCAATCACCCCGGGTCACTCTAATCATTAAATTCTTGCTATTAATTCAATGCAGCTCACAATCATATGAAAAATAGCTTGCATTTTTCCAGGAAAATCTGTCTTGAAGTCGTTTTTTTTTTATTTATTCTCTTACTAATGATCTAGGAGAGTCCTATGGAAATTTCCTTTGTAAAATAAGAGTATAAAAGTGATGACTGAGAAATATTGCAGTAAATAGTCCTTTACCTTAGTTCCTTTCTTGTTAACAAGATGGTGCTGCTTTCTTGTTAACAAGTAAGCTGCGGGTATTGGAGGGCATTTTTGCTTGTACTGGGCGGGTAAAAACTTCATTCCCAAACGGCATCATTGTCGCTAACCTATGGGCAAAACAACTCACCTTCGTGAACCGCGCAATACGGTTCACTCACTAAAATTAACTAATTGTTTTGAGTAGGTCACGAGGTCTTCCGCTAAATTTTTTTTTTTTTTTTTTTGTTCTTGGTTCCGATATCGGTATAGTAAAAAATTATCATAGGGATCATTCACAAATGATGTCACTCTTCGAGGAGGAGAGGGGTGTCCGTGAAATTGTGACAAGAGGAGGGGAGGGGAGCCGTTGAAGTATGACTTTTTTGACAAAGGGGAGTCGGGGGGGCAAATGTGTGGGGAAAAAACGTGACATCATTTATGAACGATCCCATACCGCTCCTTTGCTGCTTTTCACTCTTTTCAGTTTCTTCAAACTTAAAGCATTATTATAGTTATCACTCTTCAAAGCTTTCACTCTTCTTCAAGCTTAAGGCATTATTGTAGTTGTATCCCTTTTAGTATTTTGTTTTTTTATATTAGTATCGCTTAAAAGCTAAATGTTTCTGTCATTTACTCTATATATATCTTTTAATTGTACTATTTTTGTCTGTTGCTGTAATAATCATTACAATATTAATAATTAAACTTAAGTCCCGAAGTTACGATCTTTGCTTCCTACGTCACACAAGATCAACGGGATAAATTAAAAATTCCAACTGCAGGAATTTTAAATAATAGATCATTCATTGTTTTAAATAAAAGGAAGATAAATTCTTAAGTAATTGGGGGAAATATTTCGGGTTTGCCACAAACAATCACACAAAGAGAGATGGCAAGCACACGATCGCAAATTTAAAGCAAAAGTTCGGAACAAGCAGAAGAAATCTTACGCTCAGCTGCGATCGGAATCCAGCGAGAGATAGTACAGTAAGTGAACTAACTCAATGGAAAGAATGTTACCATGGAAACGGTCAGTAAAGAACTACATCAAAACCCCAGCAACCATACCATTCATTTTCGATACCTTCCAGCTCAGTCAAAGAGCTGGAAACAGTTCAGAACGTTGCCAAGGCAACGTAAAGAATTATGAACGACAACATAACTGTAACCTACCTAAGGGATCGCTCATCGTAAAAGAGTCTGAAACCGTTCACTTCGTTGTCAAGGCAATGGTCAAAGCGCTGAACGACAATGAAACTGCAGCGCCACCTAAAGGAACCAAAAGACCTACCGATCTTTTTTCGAGAGCTACCATTCTTTCACTCACTAGAAAGACATAGTTCTTTTAAGTAGGTCATGATCGGAGTGCCCATCTCTACGCTAAAATAGTAATCTCGGCTCGGCAGCTACTTTGCTCGAAATAGTCTTGCCATTGTGCGGGTAATTACCCGAAATTCGGTTACTTTATTCATCCACGGGTACTTTTAGAATTTCAATAGACAAACTTTCGTTCTAATTAATCTCAACAAACATTTGATGACTGTCTGTTTACTGTCAACAGTTATTGTTGTACGCCGTTGCATCATGGAGTATTAGGGTACAAGCGCTACACAGATGATCGAATGAGCTTGTCCGCATATCTACGGATCCAAAAGCAACAGGTAAAGGTCTGGCTGCTCATTTCTCCCCTTGCCAATTAGTCGGAATTGTGGAAGACAAGACAAAATGTTTATGAGTCAAATAAAAAGTGTTGCTCGGTGAGGATCATGTGAATTCCGTAAGAGTTTGCTTTCGATAAGCCACTTTGTTTTGCCTCATTAATTCGCTTCCCTCTAGAATTTTCGCGGATCCTAACAATCATAGCAAATCATGGCAAAAAATAAATGGTAAATAATAAAGTATCATTGACGTTGTTTTAGGCAAGAATTAAATTTTTACTATTAAGTTCAATGCAACTCACAATCATATGAAAAGTAGCTCGCTTTTCTCCAGTAAAATCCGTCTTGAAGCCGGCATTTTTTAAAATTTATTCTCTTACTTAGACCTAGGAGAGTCTAAGTAAGACATTTCACAATGTAAAATTTAATTTTTAGAAAGAAGCATTAAAATTTTAATCCTTTTGCTTAGTTCTTTTCTTGCTCAGGAGGGGGCGCTGCCTTGCGAAGCGTTAGGCTGCGGGTATTGGAAGATATTTTTGCTTGTACGGAAGGGTAACATTGATCTCTATTCAAGTCAATAGAGGGTAACAACTTCATTTCCAAACGGCTGCACTGCTGGTAAAGTTCCGGCAGCTCGCGTCACCCTTGGTCAATTAGTCGGAATTGTGAAATTTCTTTTCACGAGATCTGCAAACTTGTGAAACAAAGGTAAAATCACCGTCAGGACCGCTCTATGTCTCAAACATCTGTAGTCCCATTCGGCAGTCAGGCCCGCAAGTTTTCATCTCCGAGTCCGGAGGACAAGACAAAAGGCTTATAAGCCAAAAAATACGTTAGCACTTTTCGACAACTAGTTCGAGGGTAGTTAATTGCTTGTGAGGATCACGTGAGTTCTGTTCATTACTTTCAATAAGGCATTTTTTGGCCGCATTCATTCGTTTCTAGCTACCATTTTCACGAATTCCTATCGTTATAGCAAATATAGTAAGTAATAACATCGTAATAAAGTTCATTGACGGTGTTTAAGAAATGAATGAAATTTTTACTATTAATTCAATCCAGCTCAACATTATAATGGGTTGGAGGGAAAGTTCTGTCGTATTTTAAATAGGCAAGTGATTTTTCTTGTAAATAAAAAAACATCTGGCTAGTGAGTCATTCGGATTTTTTTTTTTTTTTAGCTGCTGTATAATATAAAATGAGTCCTTTTTTACCGTTCATTATTTACTTGTGATGTTTAAAATGAAAAACATGTCAGTAGATAAAGTGCATTTACGACACTGCATTTTGTATGAATTCCAAAAAGGAAGCTACGCATCAGTTGCATGTAAAAATTTATGTGCTGTATTTGGAAAAGATATTGCAAATGTTCGTATTTGTCAAAGGTGGTTTAGCAAATTTCGTTCCGGGAATTATGTAACGGGAAAAAAATTTAGGTCTTTTGAAAGCGTCTGTAAAGCAGTTGCTGACTATTTTAGTTCCAAGGACGAGAACTGCTACAAAACAGGAATTCACAGGTTACCTGAAAGATGGCAACAAGTTGTAACAAATAACGGAGCATATATAATTGATTGATATTAAACACATATTTTTTTTAATGAATTCAAATATTTTCTTTAAAATGCGACAGAAATTTCCCCCCAACCCATCATAAAAAGTAGCTTGGTTTTTTTCCCCTTAAATCCGTCTTGAAGGCGGTTTTCTTTTTTTTTTTTTTTTTCAATATTTTAAAAACAATTTTACAGCTATAGATCTAGTAGGGTTCAAGTAATTCATTTAACAAAGTAAAATTTAATGCAGGGGAAAGGCGCTTTGAAATTTGAATGGGGGAAGATAGTTTATAAAATATGACTGTAAAAATAATTAGGTTAGAAATATTCGGCTGAATAGGCATTTGCTTAGTTCGATTCCTTTTCACTAGATTACTCTTCGAACACTGCAGAAAAAAAGCTTGCGCGTATTGGAGGGTAATTTTGCTTGTATTGGAGGGTAGAAATTTTATTTCCAAACGGCAACACTGCTGCATTGAAATATGAGGCAAAGTATTTAAGCCCTTTACGTAAGATACTTCTTCAGACAGTATAATGTAAGGAGCTCTCGGCTAGAAATATTTTTTGATTTGAACAATTTTTGTTAAATTTTGAACAGTTCAAAAATATTTAACATTAATGACTACGGGGAAATTTGGGTCACATATAAACCCTGATGCGCCCTCAGAAATGTATGATCAAATCTCACGAAACTTTCGTCGTATTTGACAAAATGGCTTCATGAAAAATACTCCGAGTAAAGACTTTCGTCAAATTGGCGAAATTTGTGTAGTAACTTTTTAAAGTCATGTGATCGGCGAAGAAAATATCGTTGTAAATGACGAAATTTTCTTGCCGATTGACAAGTCCTCAAAAGAGACGATTCTATTTCTGAGAGTGTGTAGCAGACGGATTTGCATGGAAGAAACTTTATCGGAAAGAGCCACAGGCGTAGAACAGATTAGGGATATTTCTGAATGAGAAATGAAAAAATGAATCCATAAAATACTCGAATCAGAAAAATTCGTTTTCAAATTTTATCTTATGATTTAAACCTTACAATGTTAAATGGATTACGTAGGCTTTTCCAGATCATTAGTAATAAAGTAAATGACAACTTGAAAAAAAAGACCTTCAAAACGGATTTACGACAAAAAAAAGCTACTCTTTAGAAAACTAAGTTGCAATGAATTAAAAGTAAAGAATGAATTCATTCTTTAAACAACATCAATGACGCTTTATTACAATGCCTTGAAATAATGGTTGGGATCTGCGATGGTTTTAATGAGAAATCGAATAAACTAGGGGAAAAATAAAAGTGTCTTATCAACCGTAATTTAGAACGGAACTCATGTAATCCTCACGACCAATCAACAACCCTCGAGCAACCTGTCTAAAAGTGCTAACACATTTGTTGCGCTTGATATTTTGTAATTTTATATTAATTTGTTTGATTACGAACTTTCTGAATTTTATGCTAATTAAAGTGAGTTTAAAAGTTTGTTTTTGCGGAAATGGCAACGTACAATAGAAATGATTTTCCCGTGAGTTCTGTGACATTTGTTAATGTTCGTTTTTTTACCTAACATGTATGTGGGCAATAAAGTTACGTTTTCATTTCTGAAATTGATGTCATGTATAAACCCTGATGTAACAGACGAATTTGCATGGAAGAAACTTTATCGGAAGGAGCTTAAGGCGTAGAACAGATATAAAGTTAATCCAGACCTAAATGAGCATGTTTTCCCACGAAACTTTTTGATCTGGAGTATTACGTAGGGAGTATTAGTTCGCGTCAAAATAAACTTTTTTTATATATTTCCAATGCAGCAGGCATTTACAAACATTTTCCTAATGCCAAACAGAGATTAAGAGATGTAATGATAAAAACAAAAAGTTGTTAAATTGTTCAAAGACTCTCTGGCCTTCCAATATCGGGAGTGGATGCAGCTCTTCACATGTGCCGAACAGTCGAGGAGATGATCAACATCCATCACCGCACCACTGCAGCAGAGGGGGCAGGCAGGGCTATCCACTATCCGGAACCGGCAAAGATGAGCACATAGACAATCATGTCTAGTCGTGAGACGGAAGGCAGCTACAGCGCTGCTTCTTGGGCAATCGGGGAGATTATGGATGGAATTTCCCCAAGTTTTTTCCTTCGTCCGATGTTTTAGCAATGACATGTGTCTTGTCCTAAGTATTCTGTTGATAACCAATTAGGCGGAAATAGAAGTAACCAGGTTACAAAATAAACTTCCGTCGTCCAAAACGAACTTCCGTAAAACTTGAATGGATTCGTTCTTTCCTGCTGTCCGCAGAAAAGTCCAAATACGAGGATTAAACAGTCCGTAGACAAACTCCTTTCCATATGCACAGATTGAGCTAACGTTTACCACTACCAGATAACCACCGATAACCATACACTCCTTATTTTTGGGCACTCCTTGGTTTTTCTTCGTTAGAAGCAACATTCTAATCCTAGTATCGTAATAATAAAGTATAGTTCGACCACGGAAGCTCTAACACTTGGACGCTTCTGCGCATGGCTGAAAAGGACGAATCCATTCGAGTTTTAGGGAAGTTCGGTTTGTAGGGCGTTTATCAGTACGCGAATAAGAATGTTTGCTTTTCTGTTTATTGCAAGAAAACTTTTTGTTGGCAGATAGCATCAGTTCGGAGGAAAGTAAGTACGCTAAATGAACTAAAACGATAACAGAATACAGCATATTCTTTACACCAGCAGTTTCTCCCTTGAAGATGAATGGATTCCTTTCGGCACTCTGGCAGAAAGAGGTTTTTTTTTTTTTTTTTTTTTTTTTTTTTTCGGTAAAATTGTACAGTCCAATCCCCCGTCATAAAATTTTGGTTAAGCTCTTCGTGTTGCAGAGTCTCTAAAACAAGGAAATATAATTTCGAAATACAAAAAGAGTATTCTTGCACTCTTTAAACACATATACATATGTATGTATGTGTGTCTGTATATATATAAATGTATATACACTATTTCGCACAGTGTATTTGCTTGTTTTTTCTCTATAAGAAATATTCAAATCTGTTTAATTCAAAGTGTTTTTTAAAGATAAATTATAAGAACATTTTTTCCAATTAACATTGAGTTTCATTTAACATGTTCGTGTATTTTGCTCATCAATTAAAATATATTTCGTTTGTTTTTATTTTTAAAAAAATTAAAATAAAGGAAATTGTTAACTATTAAATGGTAAAATGTGCCTCTTATAATTTTTTTTTTCAGAAACAATTTTGTGTTGAACAATGTATACTTTAAACTTTTCATTTACATCTGCACTTTAATATTATTCGCGTGTACGCAAGAAATATTGATAATCAACAATATTACTCAATAAATATTGTTAAAAAATCTTTTTTATTCAAAAGTGATGCATAATTTTTACTTAACCACTGAATTCTTCGATGAATATTTGAAACCCAGGGAAATTACATGGTTATAAATGCATACGTTAATATGATTTCCAGAAACAATCCTTAATTTATAATCGTGGAACATCTTTGACATGGGTATATAAATGAAAATACTGCAAAAGAAAACTCCAGAAATCTTTTAAATACTTCTCATTGATCAATCATTACAATAACTTTTTTTTCTTTTTTTTTCTTTTTTTTTTTTTTGCAATAGGATTTTAAGATGCCTAACCACTTGGTTGTTTATACGAAATCCACAAAAAAAAAAAAAAAAAAAAAAAAGAATGATTTGCTAACCGCTAAAGCCACGCCTTCTGTTCCGTAACGTCACAAACCTTTGTGCTCCTCTCCCGCTCGGCTGACTAGACACTTAAGCTGACTAGACACTTACACATACTTTCTTAACCGCGCGACTGAACGTGGCGCATCCAGCCACGGTCAAGAACGCTAATAAAACCGTGGCGTTCAAGAATGCGGTGCAAAAGGCACCACATTCTTATCCGCGCAAGAACGCGTTCAGATGCGGGGCGTTCCATTGAAGTCGCCTACAGAAGCCACAGCCTCCCACTTTGATGCGCGGTTAAGAACGTGCATGTTTTACATGCACGTTCTATTGCATGCACCATTTCTTGGAGCGCGATCATGAGCGCGCATCTGAGTGTCATTCTTAACCGCGTTCTTGAGCGTCCTAAAATTGCAGTTACACGCACGCTCTTGACCGCGGATCTGAATGGCTCGTCGTCCGGACCTCGGTTAAGAACGTGTGTGTAAAAGCCGCTTTAGTCTGAGCTCGGAATGGAATAGGAGAGAGAAACTGGGTCCGCAGGACCCGTAAGGCCCTGTTACCCGATGTGGAGGAATAGGTTGGAGGGAGTGGGTGTTAAAGGTGCTGCAGTAGCAGAGGAGCAAGGGGAAGAGAAGAAGAGGGGCAGAACCGCCGACAGCCGTCCGAGTTCGGGCAGACTGGACCAAAGTTTTATGAGGCAAAAATATGTTAAGCGTTTTAGACAAATGATTCGAAGGTACTGATTGGTCGTGAGGACCAAGCGAATATTTCGTAGTTAGTTTTCACGAAGATACCTTGCTTTGCCTGGATTATTTGTTTTACCCTTTCCCGTTTGTATTTTCGCGGATCCCAACCATTGCCGCAATACTTAGTAAATAAGTTATAGTAATGAAGTGTAATTGATGTTGCTTTAAAGAACGAAATATTTTGTTCCGCTTTTAATTTAGTTCAGCTTGTTTTTTTTTTTTTTTTTTTTGTATTAAAACCGGTTTGAAGTCTATTTATTTATTTATTTATTTTGTTTTAAATCTTTTATTAGTTTTACTACCAATAATCTAGAATAGTCTAAGTAATCCATTTTCACATTATAATGTTTAGTTCATAAAAAAGAACGTCAATATTGAATACGAATAGGTTGCTTGTAAAACGTTACTATAATAATGATGAGGTAGAAATAAGCTCCTGAATGGGGCCGTTGCACATGTTTCTCCTCACTAGGGAGCGATACCAGAAGAAGGAAAAATAGTTTTGGTACTGGAGCATATTTAAAAATTTCATGGATACCCTTGAACATTTTAAGATATCTTGTACGCGTGTTATGAATGACCTCCAAGAAATCTTTCAATTTTTTTTTCTCTTTATGTATTCTAAAAGAATAATCATAAGAAGTCATTCAATAAATACCTTTTTACGTTATTCAGCGAGGTTGAATCTTGAAGGTCGTGTCAGATTTCTGCAAAAGATAAGGATTTTCTTTATATATATATATATGTTATACTATTCTATTTGATAAAAAAAAAATTCTGGAACCAGTATATCTATAAAGAAAACAAAAAACCAAATATTTTCAAATTTGAAAGATTGTATGACGAAACCTTCAGTCACATAGACGTACCATGAGCAAATTTGGAACGAGAGCGTAGCAAAAGAAGTAACTAAGCAGAAAATTACACAACAACTTGAAATCTTTATTAAAGCCCACTGGAGCAAAATGCTGAACGCAAGAGTATAATTGCAGCTTATTAGAACTAGTAGATTGAATGCAGGCTGTATTGTATTCTGCAAGTAACTAAAATTGAAATAGATTGAGCCAAATTTCGTTGTTTTCATAAAATAGGATGAACCTTTATGGCTGAGTTTTATGGGTTTCCGATTTAAAAGCAATTATGGATATTTTTACTACCAGTTGAAAGAATATTCTATAGTTTATTAGTATTGTTGACATTCTCGAACGTCGTGGTTAATGATGTCGGAATGTTCACTCTTTCTTAAGCATAGCTTTTCCTCTGCGAAGTCGAAAGGTCTAATTTCGTAAATTTAATTTTCTATAGTACATCTCATGAAATAGAGATGGAAGTTGTAATTCACTTCAAGGAACTTATTATTATTTTTTTTTTTTTTGGGGGGGGGGGGAGTTGTAGAACCAAAATGTTTCTCAGTATTTATGTGTATCACTGTCGCCGTTCCAAAATCAGCATATTATGCTCCAAACCGATTCAAAATACCTGACCAATTTGATGTACGTGGCGCCACCTTGTGAGAAAAATAGTAACTATTCAAAATTCCTCATTCTCACGTTTGCTATACTTACATGTCTATCTTTATAATGCTATTTTCAAACACAAAACTAGTTCGATTTTGCAATATTTGAGAAATCTTTTCTTTTTTCCCAAATTTTAAAGGGTTTTTACGGTACAATTACTACACACATAAACAATCGTGCTTCGTTGCAAATTTACGGATCCCATCTGTTATAGCAATTTGTTTAAGAAAAAAAATGAAATGCGCATGCGTTATGTAAGTGGATCTTGTTGATACAAGTATTTATTATAATAAAAACCAGTAAATAGTAACGAGGTTGCCGAAAGAAGATAAATAATGAGAAACAATTTAATTATTATGATTGTTGTTATTTTTCATTCTCGTTCTCGCATATGTGGAATTCTTTTTTTTTTTTTCAATAACTTGTTATAACAATTGGGGTCTACAAATTTTTTGACGTGCCTTTACGAAAATAACTCACAGCAAAAGTTAAGTTTGTTTCTTTATTCCTTCACTTATTTATACATGAATGGTTAATTTATAGTGTTTAGTGGTTGGGATCCTTAAAAACACATTTCTAATAGTCACCGGATTGATTAAATGCTACAGACATACCGACGATATAATAAATGGCCTCGTACTTAAAGCATTTGACATCAAAAATGAGTAGAGATGATGAAAAGCTGATAGGTCAAGTTTTCCGACTTGACCTATTAGTTAAACATTTATTTTTTTAAGCAAAGATTTAGTGACGTGCCCAGTTTGTTAAACATCTGGTGACAACATCCTTAGCCCACCCCTTGCCAACTAGTCTGAAGTGTGAGGTCTTTTTTACGTGATCTGCAAACTTGGGAAACAAAAGGGAAGTCATTGACCCATTCGGCAGGTGAGACCGCAGTTTGTAACAGAGTATGGAACGAAAATCGAGAGCTCTATGAGTCAAAAATACTTTAGAACTTTTAGACAATTAGCTCGACGGTAGTTGATTGCTGATGAGAATTATTTGAATTCTTTTATAGTTTGCTTTCGATAACGCACTTTGTTTTTGCCACATTTATTCATTTGCCGGCAACATTTTCACGGATCCCCACCGTTATAGCAAAAGAGCATGGTAAGTGCAACGTAAGTCGCAACGAGGTGTCAGTCATGTTGCTTAACCCTTTGACTACGGGTAACGTCAATAGACGATTTGGCGAAACTTTTCTGTGGTACGGGTAACGTCAATAAGCGATTTTATGAATTTTTGCTGAAAATGTAGGTTTTAGAATAAAAAGTTGAATAAATGGAAATGTATTTGTTCTTTACATTATAAGTAATCATTTATTCAATTGAAAATGGCAGAAATAGAGGTGCAGAAGGGGGTATTGACCATCCCCTTTTGATACAGCGTGCCGCCGATTTGCAAGCAAAAAAAACTACATCTCATAGGAATTTTGATTTTGAACAAAAAATTTCCAATTAACATTAGCCAAACAAAATATAACAAAACAAAATATAACCAAACCAAATATAACAAAACCAAGCCAATAACAAAATTTGCTGGGGCGAAAGAGTTTTTTTCTGAAAAAGTCACCATAGGTTGAAAATGGGGCGTCTACGACTAATGTTGATTGGAATTCTCCAGTTTTGCCTTTTTCATTCATGACATATACATAAGAAATAGATGTATCGACATTTATGCAATTTTTGGATACTTTTTTTTTTTTGGCGTTCAGACGAACAGATTTGGGAATATATTCCCGTAGTTAAAGGTTTAAAGAAGGAATTAAATATTTACTCAAAGAACTTAACTTTTGCTCTAAATTATTTTCATTAACGCACGTCCAAAAAATTGCAGATCCCAATCGCTATAACAAGTTATTGAAACCAAAAAATAATTAGACACATGCGAGAACGAGAATGACCAGTAACAACAGTCATAATAATTAAATTGTTTCTCGTTATTAATCTCCTTTCGGAATACTCGTCATTATTCCGCGTTTTTATTATCATAATTATTATTATTATCAAGACTCACGTAACGAATGCGTATTTCCCTTTCCCTTGAAGAAACTGCTATAGCGGTTGGGATCCGTACATTTGCAAACGAAGCACGTTCGTTCATGTGTATACTTCTTGCACCCTAAAATTCCGTGATGCAATGGCGTACAGCAAAAACTTTCGACATTAATTTGTAAAAAATTGAGGGTTAAAGCCTCGAGTTATAGAGCCCCCTTCGTCTCAGGAGAAACCTCGCTTCGTCGCCGCGTAAAACTTTCTTAAAATTTGAAGAAAACGAAAAAACTTCAACTATATTGCAAATTTGAAGTAATTTTGAGATTAAAAATAGTGTTGTAAAGGTAGACAGATAATGTAAGCAAACTTGGGCCGCATGAATTTTAAATAGTTACATTATTCTCACTGGGTGGCGCCACATAAAAAACCGTTATTGGGCATTGGAGAGTATTTTTGATCGAGTTGGAGCGTAAACTGTTGAATTTCGAACGGCAACATTGGCTCGAAGTAGTGTCCAATGTCCATTATAAACCACAAATATGGGTGCCAAATAGCGGATCATTCATAAATGATGTCACGCTTCGAGAGGGGAGGGGTGTCCGCTAAAATGTGACATATTGTGGCAAAGGAGGGAGGGGGTCAAATATATGGGGAAAAAGCTTAACATCATTTATGAACGGCTCCCAGTTGATATGATATAAAGCCCGATCTGGTCACGTGATATTTTAAAGCCAGTTGATCATTGTGTAATATTAGTACTAGTTACAGATTCAATGCTACGCGCCATTTACAATTTTGTTGAATGTAAAATTTCCTTCAGAATTTTGCTCTGGGATTATTGAACTGTTTACAGATTTTTGGGTAATTCCATGAAAATGACAACCTTTAGGAAATTATTGGCTCAATAACTTTTTTTGACATTTGTTGCTGTTGTTGTTTCTAATCCCAATTGTATATACAAGCTCCCCTGCCCAGAGTGACTAGGAATTATAGCAGTAAAGAGCGCCTTCCGTTTACAGATGAGCACCACAACTGTGGAAGAACGACTTGACTCATTATGTATTTGGATGACACCAGATGGCCCCACTCCAAATACGCCACCTTCCTTTTTTGACCTACGAGTGAAGGGAAGGGAAATTCTCCACCCTCCGGGAACCCTCGGGACTTCAGGGTCCACGGATTTTACATGCACGCATCCCCAAGTGTACATGGTGGGTCTTCAGCGGCTCGGGTACCGAACCCCAGAGCCTCTGATCCGAAGCTCGACATCCTAACCACTAGGCTTTATAGACATCTATAAAGTATAAGCACTTTAGTTGCAATAAATAAACACAGAAAAATTCTTCTCACTCCGTCACAACACATAAACTTTAAATGTTTCAGTCCAATGCCGAAAGAAATGAAAATTAAAGTTTTTCTGTATTTTAAAAATATTTATCAGTTTACAGAGTAAAGATATGCATAATTCACAGACATTTCATTTTTTAATGAGAAATAAAAGGCTTGTTTGATAAAAACGTAATTCCGCTACAAATCTAAAAATAGAATAAAAATTTAAAAATAAAATTATTAAAATCCTTTTTTTTTTCAGTCTTGTTTTCATAATTTAATTGTTAACAAGAAAATTCAAAGCTAAAATATCAGTTTTAAGGAGAATACCTTCGCTGTAATCATTTAAATCAGCGGTTCCCAATCCTTTTTTTTTCGCGTACCACCATTTTTCTTGCAAACCATTTTGCGTACCACCGCTAATATAACTTTATTATATAGAATAGAACACTAATATATTATACATAGTTTTTTTGCCTGCACGCGTACCACCTCGAGAGGCTTCGCGTACCACTAATGGTTGGCGTACCACCAGTGGTTCGCGTACCACAGTTTGGGAACCGCTGATTTAAACTTTTGTCTTTCCCCAAAATGTCATTCCGTCACGTATGGAGTTACCTTTCTTATAACTGATCACCACATCCATGTTGTTCCGACACAAATTCGTTTTTTCAACTCTGTTGCAAATAGCAAAAGTACTTTGAGTAAAATTCAGTTTAGGGATCAATCATAAATGATGTCACGTTTCGAGGGGGATGGGGTTCCTGAAATTGAGACAAAGTGGGACAAGGGGAGGGGGTAACAAAAAGGGTGTCATCATGCATTATGTGACATAGCGTGACATGTGACAAAGGGGGGGAGGTGGTTCCGCTGAAGTGTGACATACTGTGACAAAGGGGAGGTCAAATATGTGGGAAAAAAGCATGACATCATTTGTGAACGGCCCCTTATGACATACTGTAAGTATTTTGCGTTTAGTTGCCACCATTTTTGGCAAAAATGTGTCTAAAAAAATATATGCAGAATATTTTTTGTACATGCGTACATCACATGTCACGCTGTATTGCGCAATGCATAATGTCACACTTCTTGTTACCCCTCCCCGCCCCTGTCACAATTTCATGAACCCTCCTCCCCCCTCGAAGCGTGACATCATTTATGAAGGATCCCTAAAGTTCATGCACATGTTGGCTTTCGGACAGGTCTGTCTTCTCAGGCATCAAACTCTCTGTATTCGAATCATTCTTAAATAGTAGTAATTATTTTTAAAACACAAACATGCCATTTTAATAATTTTTTTTACACAATTTTACTTATTCACGGTTGTTACGAATAACGGCTAACACGTACAAATTCGTGTAACAATTTTCATTGTTTTTCCTGGGTTAGGGATTTTGGCCAAGTTGATGAATGGGAGCTTAGGTTTCTTTGGTTCCTTTCTTTCTTCTTGAGGGAAGGAAGTTGTCACGGCTTTGGCATGGCTGGCTTTGCTTTCCTTTTCTAGACGGGATAACTTTTCTTTGTGGCTTTCCCTCGCCGCTACTTGATCGACTTCTCTGTTGTTTTCCGCCTGCTCAGAGATTAGGGTTATAAGCCTGTCGTCAGCGAAGCGCAGCAGTTCGTTGTATTGAGATCTTCCCATATCTCTTGACTATTCAGTCCTTAGAATCCTATTTCTTTGTATTCACCGTACAGGTCGAAAAGAGCTTGTCTAATAGATTTCAGATGCACTGGATCGTTGCATTAGGAAATCTCCAGCTTAATGCCGCGTTTTCACGATGCCAGTTGAAGAGACAATTGCCTGGAGACAGCTTAGTGGCTGCGTGTGAACAATTCAGGACAGTTGTCTTGAAATTCAGTTGGCTCGAGGAGCAGACAGATGACAATGAACTGGGCCCAGTGACGCCCCCCACCACTCTAAATCATAGTTGTCGAGCCAGTTGGAGCCGTGTGAACGTTGCAGCCAGTTGATTTGCTTTGTGTTGTGCCAATTCACTCATGTCAGTCAAGTCTGCTGTGTTTGTTTCGGCATCAACTGCCATGCCAATATTTCCACAGTGTGAACAGGTTCTCTTCCAACTGGCCTGGCCATGACATTACCCCCAACCGTCCAGAGACAATTGGCCCCGACAATTGTCTCTTCAACTGGCATCGTGTAAACGCTGCTTTACTGCTAGCCAATCGAGCTTGCAGGATCGGGTAGCTTTGTCGAATTTGCTGTGGATTCCTCCTAGCGCGCTGCTTGGAGCAAAAGAACCCCTACCTACCCTAGTTCTAAGTATTATCTAAATAATGTGTGTACATGTCAGGACAGAACCTCCGCCCCAGGAGAAATTTTTAGTTTCGATGCAGTGCCGAAATTACGGGGGGAGGGGTGTCTAGCTGGGGCCCGTGCCCCGAATTAAATTTTAAATCGTTTACTCTGTAGTAATCAGAACGTCTTTTTTTATTCGAAAAATTTAGTGCAAAAATATGGCTGTGTCATGGACACGGCCGTGTGTTGTACGTGAATACGTTTATGTAACGGGTTATTTATTTTAAATGAAATATTTTTATTTATGTATTTTGAATAAAAGCAAGAAATCAAATAATTATTGTGTTACAATATAACTTTATTAATTAATATCTTTATAGTTTTGGCTTTTCGACGCGTACAAGCCGACATTATCTACATATTTTTGGGGTTTTTTTTATTCTAACACCTTATTATATTCACTGTCACTACTTTAAACTAATGTTTTATATACAATCGATAGATTTTGACGACAGCTGATGATTAAAACTTAAACGAACATCGTAGTTTCTCCGAGTCAAAAGCTATCCTAATTGCAAATTTCGATACGCCGCAAAATAACCTCAAAATGGCGGCTCTTCCCTCTTTATCCCCCGCGATGCCTGACTGTTCTCGCTTATCGTAATGATTTTTTTTCCTTTAGCTATCGAGCGGTATTATTTAATTTTAGATGTAGAGGATAGATTCGA
Source organism: Octonoba sinensis (assembly GCA_038502835.1). NCBI lineage: Eukaryota > Metazoa > Arthropoda > Arachnida > Araneae > Uloboridae > Octonoba > Octonoba sinensis. The sequence goes on along the minus strand of CM076606.1, from coordinate 103,898,549 downwards.
AGCTACAACTCCAAACTGTATCCCCCGATTTTGTCATCGTGAGATTTTTTGGATTGTTCCCGTTTGGTAGCAAATTTAAAGACGTATTCAAGTCAAAAATGTTTTCTTTAAATTAAAAATAATAAGTAAAACAATTGTCTTTAATTTGCATTTAACTTTCCACTCCAAACATAATAAGAAATATATTGTGGCGGAAAGCGGAAAAAATATTTAAGAAAAACTTTATGCTATTTTTTAGCTAATTATTATTGTGGATTTCAAAGCTGCTTTAGGTGCATTAGCGGAGCCAAAAAAATAATTGATAACTCAAGATGTTTTACCAGCAAAATACAAGTTTTTTCAACATGCAAGAAACGGAACGAGAAGAAATAATATAAACAGACTAAAAATAAAAATTTAACTTAAATTACAGTCTCATGAACATTCATCTTGAACATCCTATATGTTCACTGCGTAATGGTGCACTGCATAATTTTAAAGTGGTGTAGTATAATTGCCTTCAGAAATCATTTAGTATTGTGTTGTACGAAAATAATGTTATTCAAATCCTTCTTTAATGTAATACATGAGTAATAATAAGCATTATATAACAATGTGATGGAATAGCGCAAGTAGAAAAAATACCTTTGTTTTTTTCCAAAGCAAAGAAGAAAAACTGAATCTTCGAACACCGTAATAAATACTCGTTTTTAAAAAAATTTTAATCTTTTCCCTCTCATTCTGAATTTTCTGTATTGTTAAATTACAGAAAAAAGTGACGAAAGAAGTAATTTTTGTTTATTCGATAAAAGCGATTTTTTCAGAATGAACAAAAAAAAACTTCAGGTGAATCGACACCATGAGACCATTTTTCTTTCTGTATGGTGTTTTTATTTACAATTTTGTCTCATATCATGTTATATCACTTCATAAGAAATTTAATATAGGAAAAGCTAGATTTTTTTTGATGTAATTTGAAAATTTTAATTTTAAAAACGAAATTTAGCAATTTGTAGAAATGCATTTTCTTTTTTCTAAATTGGCCTAGAGTCTAAAAAGTGTTTTTATTAATTCATAGCTCATAAAACTAAACTTTCATGCTTTGAATTTTTTATAAGTCGAATACTTTTCAGGACGAAAATATAAACCGAAGTAACGCAGAAAAAACGACGAAAAATTCAAAAAAACTTGCAACAAGAATTTTTTTTTTAAGGTACTTACGTTATCGCAAAAGTAAAGCATAAATTTGTTATGCATAGTTTCAGGAACATGTGTAAGAAAAGTCCACATTATAGATACAAATTTAAAAAAGCCTTTGCATTTTCATTGAGATGTAATGCGCAAAAAACAAAACAAGAGCATTTGAAGCTTTTGGCTTGCATTATCTTTATCAAAATTTCAGGTAAGGAACTTTTTTTTTCAGTAACAAACAGGATGAAATTGCTTCTCTCTTATTTTATTTTAAAAAGTAAATGTGTGGCTTATATTCAGCACAGTTTCGGTTTCGGAATGACAAATCGCACCGCAATAAGATCAATGATAAATCAATTAATATTGCTTCAATTTCTCTAAAACGTTCAGGGAACATTTCTAAAGATTTATTTTACTACTTAAGACAATAAAAAAAAAATCGGTTTGTTCGACATTTTTGGCTGCTAATTCCCTTTAAATTTTAATAATATATAGAGAAACGCTAGTTGTCAAGTGAAGGTTAAGCGAGCACCGAGCATCATTGCTATTCATGGACGAATGAAGGGAATGCAATTTCTTGACGATATAACAGCGTTGTCACTATAAACGATGTTACTAACTATATAACTAAGTTCAACTATATTAACGCAAGCACACACATACATTTATATACTAAATGCATATCTATGCATGTGTGTTACACATATACTCCTGAGACCCGAGCAAAATAAATTACACATATTCTCTCAACTATTAAATTTTCTGAACAATTGGACATTAAAAGTGATGTTTTCAAAAAATTTATAAACTTTAATTTTTAAAAATTTTTTTTTAGGGGGGGGGGGCACATCCATTTGAATGTATGTTGAGGTCATAACTACCGTAGAAGTATGCGACACTTACACAAAAATAGGTTAACAAAAAATTTTATTCATTACTTATAACATAAGAAAAGAGATCAAACTTGTATAAAAATCCTAGAACAATATTAAAAAATAAAATAATAATGTGAGAATGAAAACAACCGCGAGAGCGCCGAATTCCAACTTGACTCGTGTGCTTTGACATATTGTAAACGCATAAACTACCGTTTCGGAATTCTCGAAGTTGAAAAGGGATTTCCTATTCCTCCTTTATAATTCCAGTCCAGGTCTTGCTTACTAAAATGAAATCTGTCACAACAGGGAGAAAAAGCAAAACATCCATTTTTAGGTTATATACGGGGCAGTGTTGCCGTTTCAAAATAGGCAGTATTTACTCTCCGCTGACCGCAACTTAGTTCTGTGTCGTCTTGCAGCGCCATCTAAAGAGATAGATTGGAACTAAGAAAATGCTTATTCAGCCGAATATTCTAACTCGGCGTTTCCCAACCGGTGGTTCGCGAACCCCCAGGGGTTCGCGCGTTGCAGAAAGGGGGTTCACGAAAATTATATTGCAATGGCGGAATTCTTTATCTAATATATAGTAAATTTACATATGCAATTAAAAAAGACTACACAAATGATTTTTTTAAAAATAAATTGTGTTTTTCAGATAATGCAGAAAAGAAGTGGACTGATATAGGAAGCATACATACAAAATTTGAAATGCACTTATATCTACTTTTGCTTGAATTTTAAAAATTTGGATCACAAATAAGTACCGAAAGTTATTTATTGGCTTATTTTTAATTTTAGAACGTATGTTTCTTCTACCATTTTCCACTTTTTCCTCGCGAGCGCGGGGAAGGAGCCGGAAATATGAAAATGTACTACATAAAATGTAAAATTTTGCATTATTTTAGGCTAATTTATTATAAAGACCCTAAAATGGAACCAGAGGGTTAATGGAACCATATTCATTACTTTTTGAATTTGGAATCGCATTGATCACAATTTATTCCAACTTTTCTGCATTATCACAATTATAAATCTTTTCTTTAAATGTCCAAAACTTTATCCAATTTTGTATATTTAAACTGGAAAGAGGAACCTACCAGGAAAATACGAGTAGTTTTTTTTAAAAAATTAGGAATGTTTACTGGCCTGATAATTATTCAAAAGAACAAATAATTAAATAATAATAATAAAGAAAATATTTGTATCTGTGTTCTAGTTTCATTTAGACTTAGATGTTTTACAACAACTTCACTTCTTGATATGAAGTACTGTGCAATAAATGTGCTAGAAATTTTTTTATTTTTGTCAACCCTTACAGAAAGCGGTTCTTCATTTTTTTTTTTTTTTTTCAGATCTTAGAATGGGTTTGCAAGGGAAAAAAGGTTGGGAAACACTGTTCTTACTCATTATTTATATATTTTACAAACGACCTCCCAGTAGTCAAATTTTACAGATTTTTTCTCATGTGCTAAATTCCACATCGTTAAATCACTTACTTAGACTCTCCTCGATCCTTAGTAATACAATAAATAAAAGAATCTTTTTAAGAAATCCGCCTTCAAGACGGATTTTATTGGGAAAAAGCCGAGCTACTTTTCATATGATTGTGAGCTGCATTGAAATAATAGTAAAAATATAATTCTTACCTAAAACAACATCAATGACTCTTTATATTTACCATGTATTTTTTTACCATGATTTGCTATAATATTTGACATCCGCGAAAAGAAACGTATAATTGACACGAAACTGGGTATCCTCACTAGCAAAACTTATTTTTTTAACTCATATACCTTTCGTCTTGTCTTCCCGAACTTAACAATGTCGACTAATTCGCCTGTGGTGAATGGAGCTACTGGAAGTTTACCTGCTGCTTTCCATTAATCAGCTAAGGATGTGGTTCGCTGACGGATGTCTAACAGATCGCGTCGCTAGCTCTTTTAAAAAAATGGAATGTTTAGTCCTTCCCAAATGACTTATTTGCTTGCTATCGACTCTGTGGTTGCCAAATGCGTTTGTTGTGCCATATGCTTAAAGTTCGACGCCATTTACAATACCATCGCGTAAATTACATTTTTTTGCAGCATTTAATCAATCATTACAGCGTTGATTATTAGAGATGCATTTTTACGGATCCCAACTGTTATCGATATTCATGCAGAAAACAAACGAATTGCACATATGTGAGAATGAAAAAATAAAAATGCAAGTAAAAGAAATTTTCCGAAGTCACTTTCAATGAAGATAATTGCTTTTTCGAAAGATAACGGGAAAAAATCGAAATGTGCATGCTAGAAGACTAAAAAAAGAAAGAAAAATCAAATAACAAAAAAAAAAAAAAATGTTTAAAGAATTTTAAACTCAAAACATAAATAAGATAAATTTTTGAAAAATAAAAAAAGTACGAGAATATTAAAAATAAATAAATCCCTAAATGAAAAAAAATAAATAAACAGAGAGTGGCATAAACCAATCTTGTGTAAATAAAGTCTTATTTTAGTTAACGGACGCTAATCAACATTTTTTCTGATTCCAATTTTTGTAGCACAGCCTTGGTAGAAAAATTAATTCCACAAACGTGAGAAAGAAAATAACAAATAGAAATAAGTATAATAAAATGAATAAATGAACAGCATAATTAGCATATTTAAATTGATTTTTTTTTCTAATCTCCTTTTTTAATTCTTGGTATTTTTATTTGTTTTTGTGACAATAATAATTAGTTATTATTTCTGGGGTGAGTAATTCGCTTTTCTTGAACAAATTGCTATAACGCTTGGGATCCGTAGATATGCGGAGAAGCTCATTGGATCATGTGTGTACTGCTTGTACTCTAACACTTCATGATGCAACGGCGTACAGCAATAACTGTTGACATTAATCAGACAGTTAAAAAATTGTAGCATTGTTTTCTTAAAGAAAACGGCTGTGACGGACCAAAATCAAATACGTACATTTAATATCAGCGCACAACAGACATTCCTGTTTGGTACCTACCGTAACGGGGTGAAATAACTATTTTTCCGTCAGTTTTCGCCCGTCCGTGACGGTGTGAATTCAGCGATTGGTTGTGGTTAGGGTGTCTGGCTCTGCGAGTGATACGAATGCTTTTCGGCTTTCTCTTGTGCTTTGGTGTGTTTGGTGCATCAAGTGTTTGTTGGAATTTGAACAAAATTTTGATTATTAAAAATCTAAAAATGCCCTCGACACCCTCAATTTATAAATGCCCACCAAAATATCCGTGGATGAATAAAATACCTGATTTTCGGATAATTACCAGCTAATATGCAAGACTGATAACGGTTAGGATCCGCGAAAATGGTAGAGGGAAATGAAGGAATGATTGAAAAGCAAAGTGCGTTATCGAAAGCAAACTATAACAGAATTAACATGATTTTCACGAGCGATCAACAAACCTCGAGCTAGCGGTCTAAAAGTTCTAACGAATTTTTTGCCTGCTAAACCTTTTGACTTGTCGTCCCAAACTCTGGGACAAGTTGCGGTCTCACCCGCTGAATGGATGAATGACTTCCCTTTTGTTTCCCAAGTTTGAAGATCACGTGAAGGAACCTCAACCTTCTGACTAGTTGGCAAAGGGTGGGCTAAGGATGCAGTCACCAGATGTTTAACTAACTGGTCTCGTCACTAAATCTTTGCATTAAAAATGAATGTTTAACTAATAGGTCAAGTCGGAAAACTTGACCATTAGCTTTTCATCGTCTTCACTCATTTGCGGTGTCAAATGCAAAGTTCGATGTCATTTATAATATCTTTGGTATGTTTGTAGCATTTAATCAATCATCACAGCAGTGACAATCAGAAATGCATTTTTACGGATCCCAACCGCTATACATAGGACCTTTTGACTTTCCCAAACTCTGATACAAGTTGTGGTCTCAAATGCCGAATGGGTCAATGACTTCCCTTTTGTTTCTGAAGTTTACAGGTCACGTGAAAAGGAACTTACACTTCAGACAAGTTGGCAAGGGGTGGGCTAAGGATGCAGTCGCCAGATGTTTGATGAACTGGCATCGTCACTAAATCCTTGTTTGAAAAATGAATGTTTAACTTATAGGACAAGTCGGAAAACTTGACCTATTAGCTTGTCATCGCCTCCACTCATTTGCGGTGTCAAATGCTTTAAAGTTTGATGTCATTTAGGATATCGTCGGTATGTTTGTAGCATTTAATTAATCAGCACACCGTTGACTATTAAAAATGCATTTATACAAATCCCAAGCGCTGTAGATTAACTATTCATGTATAAATAAATAAGTGAAGGAGAAAAGAAACCAACTTGCCTTTTTCTGTGAGTTAATTTCGTAAACTCACGTCATAAAAAATGTAGATCCCAATTGTTATAACAACTTACTGAAAGAAAAAAATAATTCCACAAATAACAAAAATCATAATAATAAAATTGTTTCTCATTATTAATCGTCTTTCGGCATGCTCGTTAGTATTTGCTGGTTTTAATTATAATAATTACTAGTATTATCAAGATCAAATTACAAAAGCGCTTGCGTATTTCGCTTTTTTTTTTTGAACAAATTGCTGCAACGGTTGGGATATGTAGATTTTCAAACGAAGCACAATCGTTCATTTTTCTTTCTACCGTAAAACCCTTTTATAATTTGAAGAAAAGGAAACGATTTTCAAAGTATTGCAATATTGAACTAGTTTTGTCTTTGAAAACAGCGTTATTAAGATAGACATATAATTTAAGCAAAAATGAACCTCAGGAATTTTGAACAGTTACTATTTTTCTCACTAGGTGGCGCATCATACAAAAAATTTGTCGGGTATTTTGAATTGGGTTAGAGGGTAAAATGGTTGATTTTGGAACGGCAACACTGACTATAAGTCTTAAAACAATTGATTTTTTTATTTTATTTCAAATGGCACATTAAAAGACAATTGGAACTCAAACGATAACAATAAATCTATAAATGATAGCGAGCAGCCCAGTATCGCTCCCAAATTGATGTCCAAGGAAGGGCGGGGCAACGAAACAGGTGAGACATGTCCATCTCTTCGAGAAGGTCACACAAGGTGCAAAAAGGCTCAGTGACCACCTTGATGCGATATAGATGTTTGTTTAGGCAGCCATGGCCAGATAAAAGACGAAACATGGCAACAGATTTCATTCTAGGCCATTGAGGGACATCTAGAATTTGGTTTAGCCACGGTTTATTGGAATTACGATGTCTAAGTTCCTCGAGGAAAGAGTCCTTGAAGATGTTCTTTACTAGACATTTAATATTTTTAAAAGGAAGTCTGGGATTTGATGTCTGTAAAACGGAGGCCCCTTTTTTTTGCCAAGAAATCAGCCGCCTCGTTTCCCTGGATTCCACAGTGGGCCAGAATCCATTGAAGAACTACTCTTTTATTTTTACTGGCAAGGCAGTTGAGCAGATTTAGGCAATTATCGATAGTTAAAGTTCGATAGTGACTGGGTGCATTGATTGCCTGTATTGCTGCCCTTGAGTCAGTCAGCAACACAACTTTTGAAAAAGAGTCTAGCCGTGGCTGTAGCTGTAGCAGGGCCTGGTGAATGGCCGTGATCTCACCATCAAAAGCCGATCCGTTGATACCGATGGGAGCGTAAAGGCAAAAAAGTTCACAGTAAACGCCAGCACCGGCGTTGACACAACCGCTCACTCTGGAGCCGTCAGTATATACTCTCAACCAGTCCTTCTCGGGGTAAAAGGAATCTATTGTTTCGAGGGCTAGTGCTCTCAAAACTTCTTCAGTGGTATCCGCTTCTGAGACGTCCTTGATAAGCTCAAGGCTGGTAAAAAATCCCTTAACGTCAATGGGGTTAATGGGAGGAGGACTTCGAAATTCAAGTCTAATTTAAACACCATTTCAGCAACTCCCTGCAGGAATCCATTTTGTGTTTTCAAATTTCTCAGAAACGGGGAGAGTATGGCTCCACAGGGACAGACACCCAGGAGTTCTGAGTATTATCTCCCAAAAGAGAATGGCTCTTTCCTGAACGATCATCTTGAAAGGTCTGTTGTCTGTGCTGAGCAGCATACAGTCAATCCCCCGTAATCAAACGTAAAGCCTGATTTTGAAAAGTCTCAAAGAGGTTAAGAACTTGTTCTGATCCAGTAATCAATGGCTCACAACAGTAGACATCAGGGAGTCGCATCTTGATCTGCTCGTGCCAGAATTGTCGATCATTTTGCCGTTTAAAACGTTGCCCAGGTGCAGCACGAGGAGGTAGATCTACGTTGCACCTTTTTTAAAACAATTGAATGCAAACGTATTTTGTGTACATACTACCAGTTTCTAAACCTGTAATGTGCTATAAGGTATTTCTAAGTTACAAATCGTCGCATTTTTCCCCGTATTATATTTTCCTCGCGGGCAACCGCACTTGAAGTGATTCGAGTTGTGGGTTCCTTGCAAATCTACGCATCTGCAAATGCTCCCAGCAACACCCGCAGCTCATTTTCCGTTTCCTCTTGCAGCGCCATCTGGTGAAATGAACGCGAATGGCTCTAAGTAAAAGGCTTATTAACCCGAACATTTCAAAGCCATCACATTTATAGTCTTAGGGACCGTTCATAAATGATGTCACCGCTTTTTTTCCCATATATTTGTCCCCCTCACCCCCTTTGTCACATGTCACGCTGTGTTTCACAAAGCATGTCACACTTCTTGTTACCCCTTGCCCCCCTTGTCATACTATCACAATTTCACGAACATCCCTTCCCCCTAAAAGCGTGACATCATATATGAATGATTCCTGTATTTTAAAAACGATCTTCCCATGTTCAAATTTTAAAGTTTCCTTCTAAAAACTAAATTTTACATCGTTAAATGGACTTAGACTCTCCTAGATCTTTAGTACGAGAACAAATTAAAAAAAATACCGCTTTTAAGACGGATTTTACTGGAAACCCGAGTAATTTTTCATATGATTGTGAGCTGCGATGAATTAAGAGTATAAATATTATTCATAGCTAAAACAACATCAAAGACACTTTTCCGACGCACAACATCATAAATTGCGCATGCTACAAGACCAAAAGATGAAAGAAAAATTAAATAAATAAGTAAGTAAGTAATATATGACAAAATAAAGAAATATCTTTAAAGAGTTTTTTAAAATAGGAATAAGATAAAATGAGAAACTCAAAACAGTAAGAGAAAATGAAAAATAAATAATTCCCAAAATAAGAAAAATAAATAAACAAATAGTGAAATAAACCATTCTTGTGTAAATAAATAATTGAAGAACAAAGGGAGAAAACTTTTGCTGTGGGTCTCATTTTCGCAAGCGCATGTTCATCAACATTTTTTAAATCCCAACTGTAATTGCTCAAGGCATTGGTTGAAAAATTAATTCTGCACAGGCGAGAACGAAAATAACAAATAACTACAAGCACGATAAAATGAATAAACGAACAGGTAAAAATTAAATTGATTTTTTTTACTAATCTCATTTTTTAAAGCTCTGTACTTTTCCATGTTTTTATGCTAACAATTATCACTACTATTTTACTGCTTCTCTCGTGAGAAATTCGTTTTTTCTCAAACTAATTGCTATAACAGTTGGGATTCGTAGGTATGCATAGAAAGCTCATTCGATCATGTGTGGAGTGCTGTATAGTAACACTGCACAGTCCATGATGCAATGGTGTACCGCAATAACTGTTGACATTAATCATACAATTTTAAAAAATGTAGCACTTTTTAGCCTACTTTCCCGTAAAAGTAAAAATTATAAGAATAAAGTATGAAAGATGTGTCGTGAAAATATCGTTAAAAATAAAGAAGTCAAGAAAACGTGAAGTAATTAAATAAAGATTGAAAAAAATAAAAGATTTGAAAGTAGGGTTTTAAGATGGGGAAAATGTGTGTCTGTCGGTCTGTCTGTCACGCCCCCCCCCCCCCCTAATAACTTTTGAACGAGTTGTCCGATTCGAAAAATTCTTTTCGCATTCGAAAGATCTCGGCGAGGACATCTCATTTTCAGATTTTACGAACGAATTTTATTATTTGATTCGAACAATTTTTCGTTCAATTTTGAACAGTTCAAAAAAATTTAACATTGGCGCCTATGGGCGAAAATGAAGCTAATGATGTAAACTCTGGATGCAAGATCCACGTTCCAATGAACAAGCTTACTGGAGGAAGCTTATGCGTGAAATATTAATTTGAACAGTTTTTGATCATTTTTGAACAGTTCAAAAAATTAACATAGCGCTTACGTTGAAATTTCAATTCTATATAAATCCTGATCTAACGGACCGATTTGCTTGGAACAAAGTTTATCGGAAAGCTCTTATAACGTAGAACATGAACAGATAGTTCATCCAGAATTAGAGAGCTTATTTTTCTATGAAATGTTTTTATCGGGATTTTTAAGGATAGCTCTCAATGAATAAATGAAGGAGTGAAAGAATGAATAAATGACAGAGTAAAAGAATGAATCAATGAATAAATGAATGAGGAGAAGAATGAATGAATGATTGAATAAATGAAAAAATAAATAAATGGGTAAATAAATACATGAATGAGTAAATGAATGAATAAACACATGAATGAGAAACGAAGGAATGAACAAATGAATGGCTAAATAAATGAAAGAATGAATGACTGAGTGAATGAATATGTATTATCCGTTGAAGAAGGTATATTTGAAAAAATTAAGAACTAAAGCTAAAGGAGAAAGAGATAGCTATGTTATAAATTGGAATTTGGTGTATGCGGGAAAGTAGGCTCGTATAGTTCTAGACGTAAATTCTTGTTTAAATAAGAAAACATTTTCACAGAATTCTCTGAAACTTCCTACATAAAAAATTATTTTAAAAACTTGATGTCTCAAAAATACCACCCAAATAATTTGTTTTGCCGTTTGAAAAATCCGACGTTACCTATTTTCTTGTCATCTATCCACCCATTAGCGGTGTCAAGCGTTTAAACTTCGATGCCATTTAAGATATCGTCGGTATGTATGGAGCATTTAATCAATCAATCACAAAGCGTTGATTACGAGATAAGCATTTTCACGGATCCCCACCGTTACAGACACGCTTTCAAAAAAACGAACGAATTGCACATACTCGAAAAGGAAAAATAAATACTGAAAGCGAAAGGCGTTTTCCAAAATCATTTTCAAGAAAGAAAATGGTTTTAGCAAAGCCTGATGGGAAAAAATTGGATTTGCGCATGCCAGAAGACCAGGAAAAGAAGGGGGAATAAAATAAATAAGTAAATATAAGCAAATTTTTTAAAATGTTCCGAAAGTTTTTCAATGAAACAGTGAATAACATAAAATAAAAAATCGCAAAGGTAAAAAGAAAATAACTAAATACAAAAGTAAGTAAAATTAATAAGCAAAGAGTGCAACTATCATTCTTATGTAAATAAATTTGCGAAGAACAAAACAAACCAATTTAACTTTTGCTGTGAGTTATTTTCGTGAGCACGCGTTCGGCAACATACTTGCGAATCCTAATCGCTATAGTGAGGTTTGAAGAAAAAATTAATTACCGGTGGCGAGAACAAAAATAACATATTATAGCAAGCATTATACATTAACATATATAGCATATATACATTTATATATTAACATATATAGCCTGTTAATTAAAATAATCAATTTACAGGTAAAAGTCAGATTAATCTCTGTTAACAATATCATTTTGGAATTCTCGCTACTTTTCGATGTTTTTATTATAATAATGACTATTATCAAGACCCCCTTACATAGCGCATGCGTAGTTCGCATTACTGCTGCACAATTTTTTACAACGGTTGGGATCCGTAGATATATGGAGGAAGCTCGTTTGATCATGTGCGTAGTGCTTATACCATAAAACTCCATGATGCAATGGCGTACAGCAATAGTAACAAATACGTTTTATCTCTTGATGTTTACTCTCTTATCCAATATTTATCACTTTCAAGCTTAAGACGTATTGTAATCGTCTCCGTTTTATTTAAGCATTTATTTCTTATATTGGAATCAGTTATGAACTTTAATACTTCTTATTATATATTTCGTTTACCATTTATATATATATGCATTTACCTTTTACTGTACTATAATTGAAATCTCGAAGTTGCTATCTTTGTCACACTGGAGTTGGAACGCAGCAAAACATTTAAATTTAACTATCACCTATCTGAGACCAATTAATACGAACGCTTTTACAAAGAAATTATCAAACTTAGAACCTCAAGAGTAAAGGGTAGTTTTAAAAAGGTCAAAATGTTTTTTTTTTTTCTTTTTTCCTTCAAATAATAAAGGCTTTTAAAAATTGATGAGCACAAACTAATTCGCTTAATGACATTTTACACCGATATCGTAGGTACAATTTATTTAGTTTGCTTTACTCCGGCGGACGGCATTTCCTATGTTTTAATCTTCAGTATCTTTTTAATTTCGGTAACTCTTATATGTATAAGCACCACAGCCTCTTTTTATTTTCTCTTCTCCCTAAGTTTTGGAATCGTAAAGTAATTATACAAATGTGTATGTATTTTATTTTTTCCTAAAATATGTATCGAATACATATCCTTTCTCCCTTCTAAATGGAAAATTTGAAATCACAGACCTATCTGAACCTGAACTTTTCTAATCACCAGAAGGCAGAAATGATAAATTGACTTCAAATGGGCCAACAGATGGGCAAAAATAACAGTTGCAGTAGGGTTAAGCCTATTAACTGTCATGTACGACGAGAAAACATTTGCACAAACAAAATAACAGTTGCACAAGTTACTAGGGTTAAGCCTAGTAACTGTCATGTACGACGAGAAGTGAACAGCCAATAATAAATCGAAACATTAAGTCGTAAAATGAAAATATTGTCTGAAGTCGCATGAAATTATAAATAAGAAATTTTTAACCTCTGAAAAAAGTGCACCTAACGAACGGCAATCATGAATAAATTATCGAACGATGTTAATCTTTAGTAGAATAAATTCAGAATTGCACGAAGAAGAAAAGTTTTTCTATTAAGTCACTGCTTCCCTTTCAGGAAGGCACTCGGAGAAAAATGCCAAATTTGAAAAATAATCAAAATTACAGGGTGTCCCAAAACGACCGCATAAACTTTGCAGAGCAGAGGGGAAAACTTAACGTTTGCTATGAGTCTTATTTTCGAAAACGCACGTCCATCAACATTTCTTCTGATCAAAATTATTATAGCAAGGCATTGGTAGAAAAATTCCACACGGGCGAGAACAACAATAACAAATGATTACAAGCATAATAAAATAAATAAATGAACAGGCCAAAATTAAATTGAATATTTTTTTACTAATCTCATTTTGGAATGTTCTGTACTTTTCCATGTATTTATACTAATAATTATTTATATTGGCACTCTTATTATTACTATTGGTACTATTTCTGGCGTGAGTAATTCGCTTTTTCTGTAAAGCTCATTCGATCAGGTGTGTAATTCTTGTACCCTAATACTCCATGATGCAATGGCCTACAGCAGTGGTTCCCAATCTTTTTCTCCTTCCGAACCCCTTCCAAAATCCGGAAAAAATATGGCGAACTCCCTTCTGCAGATGTTAGTAACAGGCAAGAAAGCAAAATTTGGTATCAAGTTTATGTTAAAATTTTTTGTTCTTAAAGTATTAACAATCCGATCAAAAAAAAAAACCTTTTTTTGAAACTTGTTTTTCAAAAAATCTATATGAAATTGTAGTGTAAAAAAAAAAATCCTTACACTTTGGTTTGATTACCAACTTCGAGGTAATGAACTATTCATCAGAAATTTTTGTATTAATGTGGATTTCCATACAACTGTCTCCAAAACGTATTCTGGTTCAATTGGAAAACACACATCGAGAACATTTGCCTGGTGGGAGTTTCAAGAAAAATTGAAAGTGATTTATGCTGTAGAGGAAAGCTATCAGAGCACAGGTCTCTCGAATATCTGCATAGCAAAGTTCTTTCTAGATACATTGAGAGATCTTTCTCATGCTTTGTGGTTTATTACTGCTATTCGAATCTTGCATATTTATATTAGTTCTCAGGACCACTCTAGATTTGACAAACCTTAGCTGATTTGACAAGCCTTAGCTGCATATCTAAGGATCAACGGCCTGACGGTGGACCGAAGATTGAAAATATAAATGTAAATTAAAGGAGGGATGTTGTAACTGCATAAGAACTTGACGCGGCAAGAGGCCTCAACCGATGGCACAAAACCAGGGGGCGATTCCGAAATAATTTCTGGAGTCAAATGAGTAACGCTTTTAAAAAAACCATTCTTTCAGCAAAGAGCAGCTAGAGCTCCAGCAGCTAATTTCAACCGTAACAGGTTGGTCAAATCTCTGAGGTACTTTTCACGTGCTCTGTTCAAGGAAAAGGAAATGGCGATAGCGCGTTCTTACATAAACAGCTTTGGTGTGGATGTTCGACCACCGAAAGGCTTTTGAGTCAAAAAATAAGTTATAACTAGTGTTGCGTTAGCAATATCGGTGTCCCATATACCGAATATCAGTAATTCGTGTTATTTGGTAATTTTGTAAAACCGTAGACTTTACACAGGATAAACGAGAGGTGTTTACAAAAACTTTTTCCCTTGTAGCAAAATTTTAATGTCATATTCCGCAGGAAGAAAACATTGCCTGCAATTTGATGCCTTTATATATTTTTATATGACTAAGACGCATATATTAGTTGTTTTAATTAAGATTCTTCCGTTCGGAATGTCTCATCTAAATTTCCAATGTTAGAAAAAGCTGTGAGTGTTATTTTCGCAAACACACTTTTGTCAACATTTGCACAGAATCCCAATTGTTATAGAAGGTAATTGGTAGGGGAAAAAAACAATTTTACACGGGCAACAACGAAAATATACATCAGGAAACGTAAATTAACAAAAGTAACTCTGAATAATTAATTCTACACAGAGAACGAAAGTAACAAATAACAACAATCATAATAAAATGAGTAAATAACCAGGTAAAAATGAAATTGATTGTTTTTTACTAATCTCATTTTGGAATGCTCTGTACTTTTCCATGTATTTATACTATTAACAAAAATTATTATTGGTACTATTTCTGGCGTGAGTAAGTGCGCTTTTTCTCAAACGAATTGCCATAACGGTTGGAATTCGTCGATATGCGGCGAAGCTAATTCGATTAGGTGTGTAATTTTTTCTAATACTCTATGATGCAATAGCCTACGGTAGTGGTTACCAACACTTATCGCTTTGCGAACCTCTCCCAAAATCCGAAAAAAAAAAAAAAAAAAAGGCTAACCCCCATCTGCACACGTAAGTAACAGGCAGGAAAACAAAAATTTTTAGCACATTTATTTTAAAGTTTTTTATTTTGAAAGCCTTAGCAATGCTCTCCACAATAGAAAACTTTTCTTTGAAATTTGTTTTCCTGAAAAACTATATGGAACTGCATTGTAAAAAAAAACCTCTTACATATTGGTTTCATTAATCACTTTATGGTAATGAACTATTCAGCCGACATTTTTGTATTAACTTGGATTGCGATACAACTGGCTCCAAAACGTACTCCGGTTCAATTGGAAAACACATTTCGACAGCACTTGCCCAGTGTGAATTTTAAGAGAAATTGAGAGTTATTTATTCTGAAGACAAAAAAGATCCCAGCACAGGTCTCCCGGATGTCTGCATAACAAAGATTTTCCCAGATGCATTGGAGATATTTCTCGTGCTTTGTGGCCTACTACTGCTATTCGAATTTTGCATATTTATATTAGTTCTCAGAACACTCCAGAAAACTACAAAGTTTAGCTGAGTTTATCTTGAAGGTTTATAAATTTGAGTAGATTTTATTAAACCACATCTCTTGGAGAACAACTTAAACTCCTTTTTTTTTTTTTTTTTTGCAGACAATTTTAAGCTATACTGTAAAAAAAAAACTTTTTACCTTAAAAATTACCTTATCTGAATTTTTACCGTGTAGCTGTGGATTCCCTCGTATTTCCTCGACTGCGTGTAATATTTTGAAGCAATAATTTCCTGAATAACCCGTGCAATGCTTATTGACACATGTCCAAATGTGAGGGAACTTGGCCTCCCCCTTTTGAGCTGATTTCCAAAAACGAGGAAGCAAACTGGAATCAGAATTCATTTATTGTTCAGTTTTTTATTTTATTGATCAGTTTTGAATCTCATACCGCTCGTCAAATATTTCACACTAGCTCAGAGAAATTCGAAAAAAATTCAGTGAAATGTGAAAGCTTACAGTATTTTTAGTTAATTTTGGCAATTCAAGCTAAAAGATATTGAACAATTTAATTAAAATTTTGCACCTTTGTTTTCTGTCATAGTTCACAATTTTTGAACATTATCAGATAAACAATTTCTTTAAAAAAAAAGAAAAAACAATTTTTTCGCTTCCTATTTCAATTATTTTCTACGTCTGCAATTCACCTGTCCGCCATTACGATATTATTTTTGCGAATCCCCTTTGTACACCTCGCGAGCCCCTTGGAGGAAAAATACCCTCGAATACCGTCAGCCTTTTTTGTTAAATCTTGCAGCGCCATCTAATGAAGAGAAATGGAACTAAGCAAAATTTTAGTCACCCGAATATTTCCGACTATTCACTTCTTATTATAGTCTTATGTTACAAACAAAATCCCCGTATTTAAATTTAAAGCTCCTTTCTCATGAACTAAACTTTACATCGTTAAATGACTTACTTAGACTCTCCTAGATCATTAGTAGTAAAATGAATTAAAAAAAAGAAAAAAAAAAAGCCCTCCTCAAGACGGATTTTACTGGAAAAACTGAGCTACTTCTAATATGATTGTGAGCTACGTTGAACTTTTTTTTAAAAAAATTAATTCATGCCTCATACAGCATCAATGACACTTTATTATTTACCGTATATTTTTTACTATACTTTGGTATAATGGTTGGGATCCACTAAGATGGGAGAGATACACGAATAAATGAGGCAAAACAAAGTGCCTTATCAAAAGCAAACAAAAACAGAATTCACATCATTATCACGAGCAATCAACTATCTTCGAACCAGTTGCCGGAAAATGTTATGTGCTTGCTATCGACTTCGCCTATTTGCCGTGCCAAGAACTTGAATTTCGATTCCTTTACAATATCATCGTGTAATTTCCATTATGTTGTAGCATTTAATCATTCATCACACCGTTGGTTATTGAAGATGCATTTTTGCGCATTCCAACTGTTACGGATATTCATAAAAAAAACAAACGACTTCAATATACGTGAGAACGAAAAAAATAGAAATACCAGCAAAAATCATTTTGAGGGCATAACAGGAAAAATACTAAATTACTTGTGCTAGAAGACAAAAGAAGACAGAAAAGTAAAATAAATAAATAAGTGAGTAATAATTAAACAAATGTTTAAAGAGCTTTTGATTAAGAAAATGAATAAGATAAACTTTAAAAAAGCAAAAAGAAAAAAAAACGATAATATTAAAAAAAAATAAATCCAGAAAAAAACAAAATAAATAAAACAGGACGCGAAATAGAACAATCTTGTGTAAATAAATAACTGAAGAACCAAAGGGGAAGAACTTATTTTTTGCTAGGAGAGTTATTTTCGCAAACGCACGTTCGTCAACATTTTTTCTGATAACAATTCTTATAGCAATGCATTGATAGAAAAAATTAAACAGGTGAGAACGAAATTAATAAATAATAAGAATCATAGTAAAATTAATAAATGAACAAGTAAAATTCATTTAATTTTTTGTTACTAATGTAACGGTGCGAGAGAGGCTGTGAAGCGCCGAGAGTCCAACCAAGATCGTTTTTTGGTGGTAGCCGCATTCTTTACCGCTTTCACAAAAGGCGCGCCCCCTGGGCAGGAGCAAAGAGGGCTATTTGAAGGAATGAACTCGCACCGCTACATACTCCGCCCCCAGTGAACGAATAGGGGAACAGTGAACGATATTTTACCACATATGGTTGCACCAGTGCGAGAGAAAGGCTGTGTGAGGTTGCTGCCTGAGTGAGTGAAGTTTGGGCCTGTTTGCTCGGATCCGTGGCTGGGCTGAAGTGCGAGCGCGTGCGAGCAAGTCATCTCGTGGCGCCATCTGTGGAGTGTTCGGGTCTCCATTACTGCGTGCGTAATGCCGGGTTACCAGGGCTCTTAGTCTCTGCCCAGTACGTAAAAATATTCCGCATGCAAAACCCGTCCGTGACGTCATTTTGACGTCAGCAGCAAAATGCGCTAGTCTCTGCCCATTTTTCCGGACGCAAAGTACGTACGCTGAAATGTAAACATACGGTTATTTTTCCGCCACAACTTCCTGGCGTAAACGCCGTTTACGTATCTCAAAACAAGATGGCTGCCGTGCTCGTCGCGTTGCTTTACTATTCAACAATCAACAGAAATATAGAGATTTTAACGTAAAAGAATAGTATTTCGTGATCATACAACCCCCTTTGATTGAATTGAAGAAAGATTTACTTATTGAAATATCAACATCATTACATTGCTTTCCGTCTGGAGGAATGCCAGCTCGTTTACGAGTGAGTACAACTTTTATTATTCTGCTAACGAAACGTTATTACTTTTCATTATTTGCATTCAATATATTTTGTTATATAAGTGTTAAAGAGTCTGTTTTACCTTGGACTCGTGAAAATTGCTCTATTTCGTATAGATACATTATTCGAGAGCAACTTCTATCAGCCACTTAATATTTCATAATAATATGCTTGTTTTATTTTAAATATTAAACATAAGGACTAGTTTTGACACAGTGCGTATTTTAACGTTTATTTTGTTGGTAAAATAGAAGAATACAATGTCCTGAAATTTAATTAAGTGCTGTAATTACTTGTATTATTATGATATGCTAAACTTCTTTGAATAGTAAATGCTTATGTTTAAAAAACGAATATCTTTTTTTAAAAGAAAATTCTTGCTATAACAAATGTAATATAACAAATTGCAAAAATATGACATGTATTTTCCTTAAAAGGAGTAAATTATATTTCTCGTTGATCCACCTGATAGAATTTTGTGTTGATCAACTTCAATTTCATGTTATACATAAGTTTTTGAAAGTTTGACTACTCATTTTTTACAGTCTCAAAATTTTAAGGATCTTGGATTAACTCAAGTCAACTGTCTCTGTGTAAAGATATTTGTATATTATAGAGAACTCTCTCCAACCCACCAATATTTGGCTGAGCAGAAGCGTTTCCCATTCTATTTTGCTACTTTCCCTCCATTAAGGGACCATGTATTAACAGCCTCCCTCTCCATATGATCACGTTTTATTCCTGCTAAAGAAAAAATCTTTGGTCTTTTACTGTATTGCCATAGATCTCGATACATATTAGTTGTACCAGAAATTAATATTACCTTTTGAATTTTTAAGAATTTGATATATATGTATAAAATTAAACTCCAAAGTATTAGGTATATGTATATGTATCAAACATAAATTTAAGATTCAAAAGCTGTTGCTCTCGGTGATTCTCAACCTTTTCAATGCCGCCGCCCCCTTAAGGAATTAAGTTTTCAACGCCCCCTTTGGAAAAGCCTGTAATTTCAGAGGGGGGGGGGGGAGTTGATAAGGGGCCAAAGGTTTTCACAATTTTCTTTGCACCGAATGTGGTTAATAAGATAAAGCTTTTAAAACATAGCATTTAAAAAAACATTTGTGAATGCCTATGTCAGTGCGATTGTCGAGATAATTGGTTCAGGGCCAGGTTCAACATTTTTAGCAAGGTGAAGGTTGTAAGGTCCCTCTTGCATGATTTCTATTTCTTTCTTGTCTCAAGATTTGGCATAAAACTGAATCCGTCTCATCTAAAAGCCCAAAACATGCTCATCGCCCCCTACCGCCCAAAACATATTCACCACCAATGCTGCCCAAAATATATTCACCGCCCCTCAGTATCCCCTTACCGCCCACCAGAGGGTGGTACCGCCCACGCTGAGAACCATTGCCTAATTGAATATTTATTAATTATAACTTATTTTAAGACCTGTTAATTACTGATGTTATAATTAGATATCCATATCATATATAGTTATGCATGTGCGTATATGGGTATATATGTATAGCATATCTGATTTTTTTTTCTTATGATATTACATAGGTTGTGGATGACTGTGTTATACACTCGGCTAATTTTATTTGGAAGTACTGTATGCTGCGGGAGCATTTAAGTACTCAAGGGAACCAATGAGTTGGAAATTTCTGGTTATTATTTAAATCAATGAAATGCAAAATAAACAAATTATAAGTAAAACACATTGATTGCCACATCAGTCATTGGTGACTCTCGATTTAAAATATGATTCAAAACTAAAAAGTGGGTATTGTGTTTAGTAATTACTGAAAAATTATTTAATTTTTATTTATTACAATATTACTTCATTAATGCAATAATTTAAACACAAATTGTTCAATGCATGGTTCCTAAGAGCCATACATTGAGAAAAATAATTGGAGGTAAATCTTCATTCTGCTTTTCAGCTTAACATATATACATTAGTTTTAACAAAGTTTACTTGAATTGCATGCCTATTGTGTTTCAATGTCATATTTTCATGCACAGGTTAAAATGTTCGTTGCTATTAATTTTAACTAACTTTGGGGTGGGAAAGCCCAATGCGGGCCATGGTCCTTCTGTGCCCATCCCAGCTTTCGAGGCTGAGGGCCAAAGGTTGCAGAAGCAGATGTTCCGGTCTAGTGGTCGGCCTGACGCGGATTCCCCAGTGTTAGTTCCAAAGCATGCTTGGTCCTTATTTTATTAAACCACGGGTCTGTGGCATGGTAGCACGGAAGGCTACCACACAACCACTGGGCCTTGCTATTAATTTACTTCCTGCATCAATTCCACCTTCTTTTTTTTAAAATTTAAAATAAACTGATTTGTATTGCATTAAAGTTGAAAATTGAGCTTCAAGTTAGTGCTGTGTGATTTTTTGTATTACATAGTGTGCTTATGATTTCTAATACTTCATTCATTTTAAAATTGGCATTATTTTGTTATAGGTGATAGTGGTTACCCTCTGGAACCTTAGCTCCTCACTCATGCATATCCTGCTATTGGCACCTAGAAGTTCTGTTATAACAGTTGCCACTCTTCTATAAGATCCTGTGTAGAATGGTGCTGATTCAACACCTTAGTCTTTCTCCAAATTCAGCTTTGGATAATGTTGAAAAGAACATCAGGGACAAAATAACTTCCGGATTTTAATTAATTGTAAACTTGATTGGACATATTTATTATATTTAAATTATTTTCAAATTTATTGTTTTTTCTCGATTATTTTCAAATTTAATTATTATATATATATTTTTATACTTTTAGTTAATAGGACCCTGTATATAACTGCTAACACTTATAAAATATTGTCACTTATGCCAAATTTTAAATGTCTCATAATTTCCTGCAGAGGGAAAGCAATGTTTCAGTTCTTCTGTGATGTTTATAACTAATTCTTTCAATATAACCTAACCATTTTAATAAATCTTTCATCAGATAATTCGAAGATGTTTTGTGGTTCTCGAAATAGTTTTCTCTCATTACGTTCCAATCTCTCTGCTTCTTGAATGTTACATAACTCCCTGTTTTAAAAATTGAAAAATAAATCTTCTTTTCTACTTGATAAGTGTTTCATGTCTTATTAATGTGTTTCTAGTGAAACATTCTAAACTTCAAAAGAGTTATTGTATTTCCATGTGTGGAATAGCAGATTGTTATTGGTTTTATTAGCTTTTTTTATAATTAAATTCTTGAAGCTTTAAATGTGTATCTACCATAAAACCTCGATTAACTAAAGTGGTTGGGAGTAGACCTTTGTCAGCAAATCCGAAATACAAGATTAAAAAAAAACAGCATTTGATGTGTCGCTTCTTGACTTATAAACAATACAGTTCTCAATGAGAATAGCACGAAGTTTTACTTCATGCAGTATTAATTTTAAAATGTCATTTCTGCTTTTTTCATATTTAAACACAATAAAAGAGATTATGGAAATTGTCTTCAAAAACTTACATATGTTCAAACCATAAAATCAGAACAGAAACTTGAACTTGCATATCATTTAGATATTATGAGAAACTAGTAACAATTATAGCACTTTCTCAGTTTAATTTGGCTTACCTTCATCGAGTAATAGTTCGGCTCCAGTACCGAATCTTGGAGTTATTCTGTGGTGGGGCAAAACTTAAAAAATGCCCCCCCCCCCCCATCCAACTATTGTCCATATTTTATAAACTTTTATGCGCTGGCTATTTTTTTCAGGATTTTTCACTTGGGGGGGGGGGGGGAACTGATAAACTCATGAAACGTTCGTTAATGTTTCCATGGCATGGCCCTTTCAGCTCAACATTGCGGGGGTAAAGACATATGAAGGGGCCTTTTTTAACTGGAGATATAAAATTCCGACAGTTAAAGGAGGTCCAGGGGGATTCATTCTCCCCTGGTAAAATGTTAAAAACTATATGCAAACTTGTGCATTTTGAGACCTATGCAGACGCATATTGTATTGTTTAACCATAGCCTAAATTATATTTTGCCGCTAAAAGGGGAAAAACCATCGACTTTAAAATTTTGACAATGCAAAATTTACCGCTCCCTAAAACTGCCTTTGCCCGTCGCAGGAGCTGGCTGCATGAAGGGTTCCCCTTTAAAGGGAGATATGAAATTCTGACAATTGAAGGGGGTCCTGGGGAGACAAATTCCCCCCCCCCCCGGAAAAATTTATGCAAAATGTTGCATTTTAGATTGCAAGAATAACCGTGGGGGGGGGGGGACCAAAATTCTCCCCTGGGAAAATTTTCTATAACTATATGCAGACTGGTGCATTTGGGACTGCAAAAGTATCGGAGGGAAATTTTTAAAAAAATTTAAACGCTTTTACTTAAAAAAATACAGAACAAAATTAGCACTTTTTTTAATCCAGGGAAAAAGACTTCCCCTCCTTACTAACGCCCATATCGAAAAGCTCTGGCTCTGCCTCCTTAAATGATACGTATAATCCCCCCCCCCCTCTGAAAATTCGTAAAAGAAAAACTTGTTTTAGAATGGCATGATTTATATTTCGCTACTACAAGATGGGGAAAACCTTGGCTTTTTTAATTTTGACATTACAAAATTTTTGCCCCCTGAAGCTGCCTTCCCAAGGAGCCCTTTTTAGAGTTTCTGACAGTTTATTTTGCCACCCGGTCATAGATAGCCCGGCTTGCCCCCTCCCCTAGATCCGGAGATGTTGGGATCTAAGCAACTGAATAAGACGCATTACAATTGTCATTTTAGTACAAAATGTAGAAATATTAACTATAGAAAGAATAATAAAAATAATTTCACATTAAAAAAGCACAAATAAGCATTAAAATGCAGACATATGTTTTGTGTTTTGCATCCAGAAGCTCCCTGTCGCATTGAAAAAGGGATTCCAAGCAATCCCGAAACATATGTCTGCATTTTAATGCTTATTTGTGCTTTCTTAACGTGAAATTATTTTTGTTACTGTATA
This sequence comes from Octonoba sinensis, assembly GCA_038502835.1. Classification (NCBI taxonomy): domain Eukaryota; kingdom Metazoa; phylum Arthropoda; class Arachnida; order Araneae; family Uloboridae; genus Octonoba; species Octonoba sinensis. The sequence goes on along the minus strand of CM076606.1, from coordinate 103,875,031 downwards.
CTTGCACAAAGTGAAATTATTATTATATAGGAAGAATCTCATTTTACAAAGAAAAAACATGTAGAATAATTTTTAAAACTAACTAAAATAATACAGAACATGAGAGAAAGAAAAAATATTTATCTTTCAATACGTGTTCTGTTATTTAGCAGATAAAAAACGCGCACGGTGCAATCGAGAAAAATGTTTCTTGCGTTGCCAAGACAACGCAACGATAGCGATAAAATTTCGATGATGAATCGAATGTTTCATTGGCTAACACATATCGGAATGTAGGCGGGGCTTATTACCTACCGCACATTCGTAAAATCATCAAACGCTTTCGTACGTACGGAAAAATGGGCAGAGACTACTATGTCTTTCAAAGTACGTAAATCAAGATACGTTACTAGCGACCGTAAAAATGCATCCGTGCGCTGACGTCATGATTTACGCACGCAAGTTTACGTATGGGCAGAGACTAAGGCTCCAGGAGCCTTAGTCTCTGCCCGGACGGGTTTTGCACGTCGGCGATCTTTATCAGGACCGTCGATCCTTAACCGATTGGTCGAAAGCAGCAGTTAAAGCTCCGGCAGCTCATCTCCCCCTAGACAATTAGTCGGAATTGTAAATTTCGGGAAGAGAATACAAAATTTTTATGAGTCAAAAAATAAGTTTTGCTCATGAAAAAATGACGAGAATTTTCTAATCACAGTCTAAAAATAATTAACTTATAGTTCCTGTGCGGATGCTAAGTGGAAACATTAAAAAGGTTGAAAAAGAAAATCTTTCTAAGTCGAAAAAATAAATAAATACATAATAGGATGTAAATAGCGACAATAAATTTAATTCATTATACATTATAATTATTTTTGGTAATATAAAATAGTTCCTGCTTGAATTCTGAGAGAAAACATTAGAAAAAAAATACTAAGTTCCAAAATAGTTCCATTTTATTCTCATAGATGGCGCTACAATCGACATCGCATTGCATCAAGTCCTAATTCTAAACGAAAAAGTGTTGCCATCCTTAAAATATTAACTTTAAAAAAAACGCTTTTCGTAGTATTGAAAACAGTGGTATAGTAGTTCCACTATTTACTGCTAGGAGGAGGAATAATAGTGTAAAAAGGTGTTGCCATTCCAAAACTATAAATTTTTGAAAAACATTTCAACTCTACTCGAAAAACGCCTAAGGGCATACAACTCAACTCTACTCGAAAACGCCTAAGGGCATACAACTCAACTCTACTCGAATAACGCCTGAGGGCATGCAATTTAACTCTACTCGAAAAATGCCTGAGGACATACAACTCAACTCCACTCGAAAAATGCCTGAGGGCATACAACTCAACTCCACTCGACTAACGCCTGGGGACATACAACAACTCCACTCGACTAACGCCTGAGGGCACGCCTGGGAGCATTGGGAGGCGCAACGGCCACGCCCCCTGATCCGCGATGCGCCTGCTGGGGCACAACTGTCCTTTTTCATCTACTATCGCACAAGTCTTTCTCACGTCATTTGCTTGTGCGTTGGACTACCCCGCTTTCCATCTGCAGGGCCATACATTTGGTTTGAAGCTAGATTGCCAATCCTAGTATAACAATGAATGCCACTTCTATTACGGCACATTTATGACCCTCGCAAATGAGTATTCTGTTTGCTGTGGAGACATTAATGTACAAGGATTAGAAACGGGGCTTTCAGCCATGGCCTAGGAAAAAACTACTTGCCGCTAGGTAAATAAAGCTGATTGCACACAAATAAGTGACGGAGCGATACAAAAAAAAACAAAAAAAAAAAAAACGAATCCATGCGCGAAACGGGCGGCTAAAGCTCCGGTATCTGACGTCATGGAAGAGGCCTGGCTTCGGTGGCTGACAAAATAATCGTTACCTCGTAGACATGATATAGAAGATCAAGGTATAAGGTTGTTTAAATTCACTTTAATTAATTTTTCTACAAATTATCATAACAATAGATAACTGAGAAGTGTTTCAAAAAGTTTCAGCTTTTTTTAGAGTTAAAACATCGATTACAAATCGAGTACAATTTGTCACGTGCAAGCGGGGGCAAAGTGAAATATTTTATTCCATTTTGCCCTTACTACCTTTGTTTATTTGTTTTCCTTAGTTTGGAAATATTTGGGATCTTCAAACATTTTTTTATTTCTTTATATATTACTTAATTACTTTTTTTTTCTTTTTCTTCCTTCCTTTGACTTCTAGCATGCGCAATTCGATTTTTTCCCCGTGATGCCTCGGAAAAGCAATTCCGTTTCTTTCTTGAAAATGACTTTGGAAAATGCTTTTCTGTGGTAGTTCAATTTTTCCGTTCTCACATATATGCATTTTGTTTGTTTTTTGCATGCATATCCATAACAGTTGGGATCCGTGAAAAAGAATCTCTAATAATCTCTTGAGTGATGAGTGATGAAATGCCTCAAGAAATGTACGTACACGATGGTAACGATAAATGGAATCCTACTTCAAGGCACTTGGCCCCGCAAATAGGCGAAGTCGATAGCAAGCAAATAAATCATTTGGGAAAGACTGAACATTCATTTTTAAAACGAACTAGTCACGCGACCGATTAGATATCCGTCGACGCATTACATCCTTAACCGATTAGTCGAAAGCAGCGGGTAAAGCTCCGGAAGCTTATTTTACCCCCTAGCCAATTAGAGTCCCTTTATAGAATTTCGTTCATAAAGCTTAGCTTCTATAAAGGGACTCGAAGCCAAATAGTCGGAATTGTAAATTTGGGGAGGAGAAGACAAAATGTTTATGAGTCAAAACATAAGTTCTGCTCGTGATGATCATTTGAATTCTGTAATACAGGGGTCTCCAAACTTTCCAGCCTTAGGGCCATATTGATTACTCCAGTAAATTCCAAGGGCCAAAACCATATTATCATTAATTGTTGCCGGTGGTAAAAAGTTGAATCAGTCCACTAGTGGTGTAAAATATGATTACTTTTTTGCCAGATGCCATTAGCGACGGGGAAGCTGATGTATTTTCTGTATCGTATGGGTATCCGTTATAATGGGGTACCCGCATCGTATCGCCATAGTAATCATTGATTACAAAAGTAATGAAATACACAAGTAATCATTGATTACTTTTTTCTTCAGTAATCGTTACTTCGGTTCCTAACGAGTACTCAAGTAACGAATGAGTATTTTTTTACATGAAAAAAAAAGTCCGAAAAAGTACGCCACGTTTAAAAAAGGCTGCAAATCGAACTAAAGTCCGCAAAACGGCAACACTGCATATTATTAATTTTCCTGTCATTATCTGTAATTTCTAGATTAGTCGTAGAGTACGAGCGAGCCATGAGGAGTAACGTGACAGGACATCTGGTGGACACAAGCAGAAATAGGTAGTACCTTCTATCCCTAACAGATGGCGCTAATAGCACTTACAGAATAATCTCGTTGGTTCGATAAAGTTCTGGTGTCTTCCACTCACTTCTAGATGGCAGTAAGTGAAATATATAAGAAGGCTAGTGGCGCAACCACAAGTCAGTTCCTATGACACTGCTGTGAAATAAAATAGTGCGTACCTCCTTAAAACGTGTTTGTGCGTGTTTAAGTTTAAGACATCTTTGTAACAATATTTTTATTTGAATTGTTGCTTTTGTGTGTGATTTAGTAGAATGGAAAAGAAGCGAAAAATTGATAGTGAATGCAGAAAATTCAAAGATCAGTGGAACATTCAGTATTTCGTAATTGAGTCCAGTAACAAGGCGCTATGTTTGATTTACAATGAAAGCATAGCCGTTCTCAAAGAATATAACATTAAACGTCATTATGAAGCAAAACATTTTCAAAATTACTCAAAATATACAGGAAGTTTGCGGACAGAAAAATTCGAAGCTATGAAGCGCGGATTGAAATCGCAGAAATCTTTATTTACAAAACTCAAAACTGAACAAGAGGCTGCAACTCGTGCCAGCTTTCGTATGGCTCTTGAAATTGCAAAACGTGGAAAACCATTCACCGATGGAGAAATGGTCAAAGAATGCATAATCGCAGTAGCCGAAGAAATGTGCCCTGAAAAGGTAAATTTATTAAAAACTGTCAGTATGTCAGCAAACACTGTGGCTCGAAGGGTAGAAGACATCGCTGAAAATATATCCTCTCAACTGTTCAACAAAAATGGACATGTTGAGTGGTTTTCTTTGGCCTTGGATGAGTCAACGGATGTGTCAGATACTGCTCAGGTGTTGATTTATATTCGAGGAGTAGATAAAAGCTATGAAGTGCATGAAGAACTTCTTGATATGTATAGTATTCATGGCACAACTACTGGTTCAGATATTTTTAAAGGAGTTGAAATGGCCATTAAGCAAAAGAACCTTCGATGGAAAAACTTGAAATGTATTACAACTGATGGAGGCAAAAACATGAGTGGGAAAGATAAAGGAGTGGTCGCTCTTGTGTCAAAGGCTGTAGAAAATGGCGGTGGTTCAAAACCAATAGTCTTACATTGTATCAGTCATCAACAGTCTTTGTGCGGAAAATGTTTGGATATGTCTGAAGTTCTGAAACCAGTCATATCAACTGTTAATTTTATCAGATCTTTTGGGCTGAATCACCGACAATTCGTACAATTTATTAAAGAGATTGGAGAAAATGACTTACCTTATCATACTGCCGTACGTTGGCTTAGTTGTGGGAAAGTCCTTCAGCGCTTTTTTGAACTTCGAGCAGTGATCGAATTTTTTTTGAATGAAAAGCATCGCCCTCTTACTGAATTGCAAAACAACGCATGGCTGTGGAAGTTAGCATTCTATGTTGATTTGACAAAACATGTGAACGAACTGAATTTGAGATTGCAAGGAGAAAACCAGCATCTTCCTGATTTATACAATAATATCAAATCATTCCGGAAGAAATTGATACTGTTTCAATCACAACTACGAAGTAAATGTTTTTCACATTTTAAAACATGTGAAATATTTAGCCACACCACTGAGACCGAGTTTCCTATCGATTTTGCAATCGAAACTTTGAGTGCTTTGAAAATAAATTTTGATACTCGTTTCTCGGACTTTGATGCCATTGCGAATCAAATTAAGATTTTTCAGAATCCTTTTGATACTGACATTGAAACCCTAGCCCCGGAACTTCAAATGGAAATGATTGATCTACAGTGCAGTGATATAATTAAGAACAAATATCAAAACTTATCTTTGTTGGAATTTTATAAGTGTCTTCCACTGACACAATTTGATAATTTGCATAAATTTGCTCGTGGGCTGTTTTCTGTTTTTGGTACTACTTATTTGTGTGAGAAGACCTTTTCCAAAATGAAGTACACAAAAAATGTTTACAGATCTAAATTAACTGATGAGCATCTTAAATCTCTTTTAATAATTGGTACAAGTAAAATTAGTCCACAACTACAAACTATTGTCAGTGGAAAATCTCAATTACATAAATCTCATTAGTATTTCATATGTCGTTATGCTTGTTATAAGTTATCTTTTCATTTAAAATGTATAAAATGTTAGTTGGATTCATTTCAATAATTTGTTAGTTAGTAAATAATAACCTACAACAATGTTATGAGTAGTTAGCCCATGACCATATCAATGTAGATGTCATATTAATAATTATTCAACATAAAAATAGCTTACTTCAGTAAACTTAATTTAATTTGCTATAAAAAATAAATATGTTCTCTAGAAGGAGTTTTCTTTCAAGTATGCTAGCTCTCCGCGGGCCGGACAAAATCTGTCCGCGGGCCGGATGTGGCCCTCGGGCCGTAGTTTGGAGACCCCTGAACTAGAGGGTTAAAACTTCATTCCCAAACGGTAGCACTGACTATAAGTCTTACAACAACTGAATGCAAAAGTATTCCGTTGTACATGTCTACCAGTTTTAAAAGTTAATAATGTACTATAAGGTATTTGCGGGTTATGAGGAGCTATTTACGAATTGGTAACATGTTTTTAGTCTCAGGCTACCTCACTTGAAGTGATTCGAGTAGTGGGTACCTTGCAAATCCACGCATTCGTAGATCTCACTCAATTGGCCGGTTTTCCGTTTGGTTTTGGAAATAAAAAATTAAGTTATTATCTTGAAACACCCGCAGCCCGTTCTCCTCATCCTCCTGTAGTGCAGCGCCATCTAGTGAAGTGAACGTGAATGGTACTATATAAAAGGCTTATTAGCCCGAATATTTCAAAGTCATTGCATTTATAGTCTTAGATACCGTTCATAAATGATGTCACGCTTTTTTCTCATATTTTTGTCCTAATTCCCCGCCCTTTATCACATAAAGTAACCCTTCAATGGACCCCCTTTCCCTTTGTCATATGAGCATGATGTCACATCTCTTGTTACCCCCTTCCCACCTCTTGTCACAATTTGTCACAACTTCACGATCCCCTCTTCCCCCTCCAAGCGTGACATCATATATGAATGAAGCCTGTATTTCACAAATGACCTTCCTATGTTCATATTTTAAAGCTTCCTTCTAAAAAGTAAATTTTACATCGTTAAATGGACTTACACTCTCCTAGATCTTTAGTCTTTAGTAGGAGAACAAATTAAAAAAATACCATCGTCAAGACGGATTTTAGTGGAAAACCCGAGTTATTTTTCATATGATTGTGAGCTGCATTGAATTAATAGTATAAGTTTAATTCATACCTTAAACAACATCAACGGCACTTTTCTGACACATAACACCATAATTTGCGCATGCTACAAGACCAAAAGATGAAAGAAAAATTAAATAAATAAGTAAGTAAGTAATATATGAACAAATAAAGAAACATCTTTAAAGAGTTTTTTAAAAAAGGAATAAGATAAAATAAAAACTCAAAACAGTAAGAGAAAATAAAAAATAAATAATTCCCAAAATAACAAAAATTAATAAAGAAAGTGAAATAATCCAATCTTGTGTAAATAAATTATTAAAGAGCAAAGGGAGACAACTTTTGCTGTGGGTCTTATTTTCGTAAACGCACGTTCATCAACATTTTTTTAATCCCAACTGTCATTGCAAGGCATTGGAAAAAAAATTAATTCTGCACAGGCGAGAACGAAGATAACAAATAACTGCAAGCATGATAAAATGAATAAATGAACAGATAAAGATGAAATTGATTTTTTTTTTTACTAATCTCATTTTGGAAAGCTCTGGACTTTTCGATGTTTTTATGCGAACAATAATTATTACTATTGTACTATTTCTCGCGTGAGAAATTCGCTTTTTTTCAAACTCATTGTTATAACAGTAGGGATTCGTAGGTATGCGTACAAATCTTATTCGATCAAGCGCCCTCAATTTTAAATAAAAATACCGCCCACACTATAAAAAAGCAGAATTTTAGTGTAATCACCAGCACATTGGCAAGCTGAGCCAGCCCACACTAAGGATCAATCAGCCTAAAAACCGTAGAGCTACTTCTCCATTAACGGCCTTATTCACCAAACACGGTCAAACAGCCGGTCCAGTCAATATTCGAAAGAACCTATGTCAAGACCGCTGTCGAATTCCGTATTCACCAGACATTAGCATCGTTGATCTTTCGACTGCCTCTCTTGAGACAGCTGTCTTGACAGTGGTTGGTATTACAGCCCGTATTCAACAACCTTTCGAGTGGCAGTCACACAGCGTTTCCACTGTCCGTTTTGGACTTAAGTCCAAAACGGTATTCTCCACGCCGAGGAGACACCTATTTCCCAGCGCGGTCGGTCGAGAGACTTCGACCGTAGAAATCGAAGGGTCCAAGCAGTCTAAATTTACAGCGCGTGCGCAGTAAACAAGCGACCATCTTGTAGTTTCTTGATTTCGAAGTAAAGTGCGAGGTGAAAAATAAATAATCTGGGCAAAACATGGGAAATTCATTTGGGGTCGAGACTTCGTGACATAGTAGTACTCCTTTAGGGTGTTCAACTCCGAATGCTTGTTAAATCGGAGAAAAGAAGATTAAAAATTTTAAACGCAGTTTAAATACGAATAAATTTTTTCATGTGACATCGCCGAAGTAACCTATTCAGTAACGTGCCGGCGTTTAATGTGAATGTTAAGGGTTCGAATCCCGCCGTTGGTTATATTTTTTATTTATTTATTTAAGTTACTATATATACATAAAAATAAATTTATTAAGAAAAAAGGCTCATTGGGTATAAAATTATATTTTAATTATGGTAATCATTTTACTTTTTAAATTGCAAAATAACTAATAGCTCTAATATCACAACAATTCCTATCAATCATAAAATGTAACTGTTTTAAATTGTTTCATGTACGTAAATGGGCGTAAAAGTTCATTTTATAGCTTCAGTCCTAGCCTTTTCTGACGAAGCAGTACTCATGTGAATGTTAGAGTTGCTGTTTTTCTACGGAATGCAAAAACTAGTAAAATTAAATAAGGAACTAATAAGAAAGCACACTATTTCGAGGCTTCTTGTTGGTAGTTAAAAATTTATGTTAAGTAAATTTAAATCATAACACAATTAAAACTTTTTATTTTCTGTAGTAATTGTTTATAAGTAGTATTTCTATAATAATTATTTATTCTGTTTTTAATAAAGTAAAATTGTTACTGTAAATAAATATATCATTTAATATTTAATTTGCCTTTTTTCCTGGAAAAATTTATTTTTATGTAAATATAATAAGTTAAATGAGTAAAAATTAAAGCTCAAGTGCGGGATTCGAGCCCTGCACGTTCGCATTGAACGTCGGCATATTACCAGATAGGCTCTTTCGTCGCTGTCTCCTGAGCAAACTTTATTAGTATCTGAACTGTGTTTGAAATTTCAATTGCTTCTTTCTCCTAATTAACTGGTCATTCTGCACTTTTACATTAAGGTTTGAACACCCTAAAGGAGCACACTACTATTATACTAAGGTTCGTCCCCAAATGAATTTTCCATATTGTGCCTCCCCATTGTAAAATTTTTTTTTTTTTTTTTTTTTTTTTTTTTACAATTACGATTGCTTGAGAAATTTGTGAATCGCTGACAGCGTTTGTTCTTGTTTTATGAACGACTTTGAAACTTTTAGGACGATAAAAAGATTTTCATGCGCGGTATCATCTACAAAAATCCACATTGCTGCAGTTTGACTCTATGAGGTCACATGGTAGAATTCAGCCAATCATAATACCACTGTCAAGACAGCTGTCTCAAGAGAGGCAGTCGAAAGATCAACGATGTTAATGTTTGTTTGTTTGTTTGTTTTACGACCATTTCAGGTCACATAAATATTCGAGTTTATTTGCTATTCTCAAGGATATGCCTCAAACTCTCGTCTAATATGACAGATAGAACAAGACAGCACAACAGATTTTAATATACAAAGAAGGAAATACACCCAGGGCAAAGGTGGGAATCGAACCCACGCCTCTTTCTCTCCGCGCAGGGAGGCACCGGCGCCAGTCGATTTGACCGCTCAGCCACTGAGGCCCCCGATGTTAATGTCTGGTGAATACGGAATTCGACAGCGGTCTTGACATCGGTTCTTTCGAATATTGACCAGACCGCCTGTTTGACCGTGTTTGGTGAATAAGGCCGTTATGATTGGCTGAATTCTACCATGTGACTTCATAGAGTCAAACTACAGCAATGTGGATTTTTGTAGACGATATCGCGCATGAAAATCTTTTTCATCCCAAGTTTCAAAGTTGTTCATAAGACAAGAACAAACGCTGTCAGCGAGATTCAAATTTCTCAAGAATCGTAATTGTAAAAGAAAAAAAAAAAAAAAGAAAGAAAAACATTTACAAGAGGAAGGCACAATATGGAAAATTCATTTGTCGACGAGACTTCGTGAAATAATAGTGTTCTCCTTTATTGTGATCAATCCTTAATGTAAAAGTGCCGAATGACCAGTTAATCAGGAGAAAGAAGAACTTAAAATTTCAAACTCAGTTCAGATACTAATAAGTTTGTTCAGGAGACAGCGACGAACTAGTCTATCTGGTAACGTGCCGGCGTTCAATGCGAACGTGTAGTGTTCCAATCCCCCCTTTAATTTTTAATTTTTACTCATTTAACTTATTATATTTACTTGAAAAAAAAGGCTAATTAAATATTAAATGATATATTTAAGTATAGTAACAATTTTACTTCATAAAAAAACCAGAATAAATAAATATTATTTAAATACTACTCATGAAAAGCTACTATAGAAAATAAAAAGTTTAAATTGCGTTCTGATTTAACTTTATTCAACATAAATTTTTAACTCTACAAACAAGGATCCTCGAAATAGCCTGCTTTCTTATTAGTCCCTTATTCCATTGGACCAGTTTTTGCATTCAGTAGAAAAACAGCAACTCTAACATGAGTACTGCTTTGTCAGAAAAGGCTAGGATTGAAGCTATAAAATGAACTTTTACGCCCATTTATGTACATGAAACAATTTAAAACAGTTACATTTTATGATTGATAGGAATTGTTGTGATATTAGAGCTATTAGTTATTTTGCAGTTTAAAAAGTAAAATGATTACCATAATTAAAATATAATTTTATACTTAATGAGCCTTTTTTCTGAATAAATTTATTTTTATGTAAATATAATAACTTAAATAAATAAATAAGAAAGATAACCAACGGCGGGATTCGAACCCTTAACGCCCTCATTGAACACCGGTACGGTACTGAATAGGCTACTTCGGCGATGTCTCATGAACAAATTTATTAGTGTTTAAACTGCGTTTAAAATTTTTAATCTTCTTTTCTCCGATTTAACAAGCATTCGGAGTTGAACACCCTAAAGGAGTACTACTATGTCATGAAGTCTCGACCCCAAATGAATTTCCCATGTCTTGCCCAGATTATTTATTTTTGACCTCGCACTTCTCTTCGAAATCAAAAAATTACAGATGGCCGTTTGTTTACTGCGCACGCGCTGTAAGTTTGGACTGCTTGGACCCTTCGATTTCTACGGTCGAAGTTCTTCGACCGACCGCGGTGAGAAGTAGCTGTCTTCTCGGGTTGGGGAATACCGTTTTAGACTTCGTGAAAACGCTGTCTGACTCTTAGAGGAGAAATTGTTGGTAGAGAGAGCGCAACCCTACAGCTCCCGATCCAAAGTAAAAGTCACGTGACTTTAGGCAAACGAGTTTTACCAGTGTCTCCCGTTCCTATGTTATTTCTACGGAGGCCTAGCTTTAGCATCATGAATCGTGGATAATAAATTCATTTAAAAATGGTTATATCTTGCTGTGCTTATGTATGCACTGAGAGACATGTCACCGAGAATCCTACAACATTTCACAATAAAAACTTGCATTTTTATTCATTGTTTTCCTTAAAAAAAACTTAAACAATTGTTCATCGGACATGTGCTGTTCTCACATTTTACCTAGAAATGCTAATTTTTTATTCGTATAAATCAAATTTTAAAATGTAAAATACATTATAGTAATGTACAAATACTATTTGACTAATTTATCTCTTTCTTGAAGCTATTTTTATTCTGTTTTAAGCATATTTCTTATTAAGTTTTCGAATTGTACTTGGCGAATTTATTTCTCGCCAAATGTGCAGTATACAAGCTTTTGAAATCGAATGCGTAGGCATATTTTTGTTATTATTATGTAAAATATGAAGATAAGAAAAGTATTTTTTTATTTTTCTTTTATTTCTTTCTTTTTTTTTTTTTTTTTTTTTCATTCCTTGACTTAAATAGTCGATGTATGTTTCATTTGTAGAAATAATGTAAATATGTTTTATTCAGTATGAAGATAAATTTCATGACTAATGAAATTCCTTTCGTCTTGCTAACAAGTTCTACTCCTCCCCCTTTACTGAGTTCAAGATTAAATGCTTAAAAACAATTTATTTTATGCCATTAGTAACACTTGTAAGCATAATTTATTATTATTTTTTAATCGTTTTTTTTTCCAACTTTCGGCAAACTATAGAGAATTTGCGCGACTGAAAAATGTAAACTGATTTTATTTATTTATTTATTTTACCTCACCTTAGTTTCCCCAATTCGCAAATTTTCCGCGGTATCACGATTTAAAAAGAAAATGTTAAGTAAGTTTTTTTTTCTGCTCACCCTATGTATATATGCGTCTGAAAATTTTTATTTGTACGCTTTAGTTCTTTTTTGCCGCACTGTACCGAAAAAGTGTAATTTTTTTCCAAGCTGTATTTAGGTAGCAAAAAAAAAAAAAAAAAAAAAAAAAAACTTTTTTTCTTTCACTCTAAGTGTTATGAATTTATTATACAATAAATTTGCTCATAATAACGTGTACAAACAAATATTTTTTCATGAAATAACCTCTAAAAAAAATTGTACTATTTATGCATAAAATTATCTATCTGAAGATAACACAGAATTTTTATGTGCTGAAAGGTTTTGTGCAACTTCTATAAATTTCATTTAACAGCGAACTAAGAGTTAATCTTCAAGACTTCGCAAAACTAAATATACGTGATTCCAAGAGAATATAAATCCAAACAGAAAGCGCGCGACGGGCAATTAAGGAACTTTTCGCCAAAGTAGCGATTGCGCTCCGTAACTGAAATCCCGTTTGGCGAGATTCGCAAAACAGCTGATTTACTCTGGCGCGGCTTTGAACTGGGGATTGAATGGGCTTGCTCTCTCTACCCTATACCTCCTCTAAGGTCTGACTGCCAGTCGAAAGGTTGGTGAATACGGCTGTAAGAAAAATTTCGCCCTTTCAACTGAACAAGAAAAGGTCTGCGTACAAGAGGATAGTCCAACAACATTGTTTAATTACAACCAAGGAAATCTTAACATTACTAATGCATCTTTAGTCATTATTAGCACTGGTAGAAAGATTGAGTTTGCAAATTATTCTTATAATTCCTAATAGTTTGCTTTATTCCTTTCTTTATTCCTTTTATCTCATTTCTGTTAGTTCTTACATTTTATCTTACTATTTTATTGTATTTTATTAAATTTTTTTGCTGTTTAGTTATTGGTATGTTTATTTATTATTATTTTACTTAATGTGTAACATGCTAAATTCGATTTTTTTCTTAATGCCTTGCTCAATCAGTCAAAATAAGTTTTCTGAGATTTCTTTTTAATCTCGCCCCCCCCCCCCCCTTTTGAGTTATGAGCACGTCGTCTGTCTCCTGCACACAGATATTAAAACGGTTGTTGGAATTGCTAAAAATGCATGTCTCATGATCAACGGCCTAACGGTAGACCGAAGATTGAAAATAAATGTAAATTAAACGAGGGATGTTGTAACGGTACAAGAAATTGACACTTCAAGAGGCCTGAGCCAATGGCACAAAAACCAGGGGTCGATCCAGAAATAATTTCTGGAGTCAAATGAGTAACGCTTTTAAAGAACCATTCTTTCAGAAAAGAGTAGCTAGAGCTCCATCAGCTAATTTCAACCATAACAGATTGGTCAAATCTCTGAGGTACTTTTCACGTGCTCTGTTCAAGGAAAAGGAAATGGCGATAACGCGTTCTTACCTAACCAGCTTTGGTGTGGATGTTCGACCACCGAAAAGCTTTTGAGTCAAAAAATAAGTTATAACTAGTGTTGCGTTAGCAATACCGGTGTCCCATATACCGAATATCAGTATTTCGTATTATTTGGTAATCTTGTAAAACCGTAGACTTTACACAGGATAAACGAGAGGTGTTTACAAAAACTTTTTTCCCTTGTAGCAAATTTTTCATCAAAATTTTAATGTCATATTCCGCAGGAGGAAAACATTGAATTCAATTTGATGCCTTTATATATTTTTATATGACTAAGACACATATTAGTTGTTTTAATTAAGATTCTTCCGTTCGGAATCTCTCATCTAAATTTGCAATGGGAGAAGAAGCTTTGAGCATTATTTTCGCAAACACACTTTCGTCAACACTTGTTCAAAATCCCAATTGTTAAAGGAAGGAGTTGGTAGGGGAAAAAAACAATTTTAAACGGGCGACAACGAAAATATAAATCAGGAAACGTGAATTAACGAAAGTAACTCTGAATAATTAATTCTACACGGAGAACGGAAATAACAAATAATAACAATCATAATAAAATGAATAAATGAACAGGTAAAAATTAAATTGATTGTTTTTTACTAATCTCATTTTGGAATGCTCTGTACTTTTCCATGTATTTATACTATTAACAAAAATTATTATTGGTACTATTTCTGGCTTGAGTAGTGCGCCTTTTCTCAAACAAATTGCCATAACGGTTGGAATCCGTCAATATGCGGCAAAGCTAATTCGATTAGGTGTGTTATTCTTGCTAATACTCCATGATGCAATTGCCTACGGCAGTGGTTCCCAACCTTTATTGCTTTGTGAACCTCTTCCAAAATCCAAAAAAAAAAAGAAAAAAAAAAGGCGAACCCCCATCTGCACGCGTAAGTAACAGGCAGGAAAACAAAATTTGGTAGCATATTTATTTTATATTTTTTTTATTTTGAAAGCCTTAGCAATGCCCTCCAAAATAGAAAACTTTTCTTTGAAAATTGTTTTCCTGAAAAACTATATTTAACTGCATTATAAAAAAAAAACCTCTTACATATTGGTTTCATTAATAACTTTGTGATAATGAACTATTCAGCAGACATTTTTGTATTAACTTTGATTGAGATTCAACTGGCTCCAAAACGTACTCCTGTTCTATTGGAAAACACATTTCGACAGCACTTGCCCAGTGTGAATTTTAAGAAAAATTGAGAGTTATTTATTCTGAAGACAAAAAAGATCCCAGCACAGGTCTCCCGGATGTCTGCATAACAAAGTTTTCCCCCAGATGCATTGGAGATATATCTCGTGCTTTGTGGCCTACTACTGCTATTCGAATTTTGCATATTTATATTAGTTCCAGTGAACTACAAAGTTTAGTTGAGTTTATCTTGAAAGTTTATAAACTTGAGTAGATTTTATTAAACCACATATCTGGGAGATTAACTCAAACTCCATTTTTTTTTTTTTTTTGCAGACAATTTTAAGCTATATTGTAAAAAAAAGGTCTGAAATGTCACGATGAAAAGCACTACAAACATAGATGGAAGTAACTTTTTACCTTAAAAACTACCTTATCTGAATTTTTACCATGTAGCTGTGGATTCCCTCGCCAGCGGTATTTCCTCGACTGCGTGTAATATTTTGAAGCAATAATTTCCTAAATAACCCGTGCAATGCTTGTTGACACATGTCCAAATGTGAGGGAACTTGGCCTCCTCACTTTGAACTGATTTCCAAAAACGGGGAAACAAACTGGAACCAGGATTCATTTATTGTTCAGTTTTGAATTTTATTGATCAGTTTTGAATCTCATACCGCTCGTCAAATATTTCACACTAGATCAGAGAAATTCTTAAAAAACTCAGTGAAACGTGAAAGCTTACAGTATTTTTAGTTAATTTTTGCAATTCAAGCTAAAAGATATTGAACAATTTAATTAAAATTTTGCACGTCTGTTTTCTGTCATGGTTCACAATTTCTGAACATTATCAGATAAACTATTTCTAAAATAAACGAAAAAAAAAAAACAATTTTTTCGCTTCCTATTTCAATTATTTTTCACGTCTGCAATTCACCTCTCCGCCATTATGATATTATTTTCGCGAATCCCCTTTGCACATCTCGCGAGCACCTCAATGCAAAAATACCCTCCAATACCGTCAGCCTTTTTTGTTAAATCTTGCAGCGCCATCTAATGCAGAGAAATGGAACTAAGCAAAATCTTAGTCAACCGACTATTAATGACTCATCACTTCTTATTATAGTCTTATGTTACAAAGGAAATCCCCGTATTTAAATGTAAAGCTCCTTTCTCATGAACTAAACTTTACATCGTTAAATGACTTACTTAGACTCTCCTAGATCATTAGGAGTAAAATGAATTAAAAAAAAGGAAAAAACATGCCCTCCTCAAGACGGATTTTACTGGAAAAAACTGAGTAACTTCTAATCAGATTGTGAGCTACGTTGAATTATTTTTAAAAAAAATTAATTCATACCTCATACAGCATCAATGACACTTTATTATTTACCGTGTATTTTTTACTATGCTTTGGTATAATGGTTGGGATCCGCTAAGACAGGGGTCTCCAAACTACGGCCCGAGGGCCACATCCGGCCCGCGGACAGATTTTGTCCGGCCCGCGGAGAGCTAGCATACTTGAAAGAAAACTCCTTCTAGAGAACATATTTATTTTTTATAGCAAATTAAATTAAGTTTACTGAAGTAATCTATTTTTATGTTGAATAATTATTAATATGACATCTACATTGATATGGTCATGGGCTAACTACTCATAACATTGTTATAGGTTATTATTTACTAACTAACAAATTATTCAAATGAATCCAACTAACATTTTATACATTTTAAATGAAAAGATAACTTATAGCAAGCATAACGACATATGAAATACTAATGAGATTTATGTAATTGAGATTTTCCACTGACAATAGTTTGTAGTTGTGGACTAATTTTACTTGTACCAATTATTAAAAGAGATTTAAGATGCTCATCAGTTAATTTAGATCTGTAAACATTTTTTGTGTACTTCATTTTGGAAAAGGTCTTCTCACACAAATAAGTAGTACCAAAAACAGAAAACAGCCCACGAGCAAATTTATGCAAATTATCAAATTGTGTCAGTGGAAGACACTTATAAAATTCCAACAAAGATAAGTTTTGATATTTGTTCTTAATTATATCACTGCACTGTAGATCAATCATTTCCATTTGAAGTTCCGGGGCTAGGGTTTCAATGTCAGTATCAAAAGGATTCTGAAAAATCTTAATTTGATTCGCAATGGCATCAAAGTCCGAGAAACGAGTATCAAAATTTATTTTCAAAGCACTCAAAGTTTCGATTGCAAAATCGATAGGAAACTCGGTCTCAGTGGTGTGGCTAAATATTTCACATGTTTTAAAATGTGAAAAACATTTACTTCGTAGTTGTGATTGAAACAGTATCAATTTCTTCCGGAATGATTTGATATTATTGTATAAATCAGGAAGATGCTGGTTTTCTCCTTGCAATCTCAAATTCAGTTCGTTCACATGTTTTGTCAAATCAACATAGAATGCTAACTTCCACAGCCATGCGTTGTTTTGCAATTCAGTAAGAGGGCGATGCTTTTCATTCAAAAAAAATTCGATCACTGCTCGAAGTTCAAAAAAGCGCTGAAGGACTTTCCCACAACTAAGCCAACGTACGGCAGTATGATAAGGTAAGTCATTTTCTCCAATCTCTTTAATAAATTGTACGAATTGTCGGTGATTCAGCCCAAAAGATCTGATAAAATTAACAGTTGATATGACTGGTTTCAGAACTTCAGACATATCCAAACATTTTCCGCACAAAGACTGTTGATGAATGATACAATGTAAGACTATTGGTTTTGAACCACCGTCATTTTCTACAGCCTTTGACACAAGAGCGACCACTCCTTTATCTTTCCCACTCATGTTTTTGCCTCCATCAGTTGTAATACATTTCAAGTTTTTCCATCGAAGGTTCTTTTGCTTAATGGCCATTTCAACTCCTTTAAAAAT
Source organism: Octonoba sinensis (assembly GCA_038502835.1). NCBI lineage: Eukaryota > Metazoa > Arthropoda > Arachnida > Araneae > Uloboridae > Octonoba > Octonoba sinensis. The sequence goes on along the minus strand of CM076606.1, from coordinate 103,857,551 downwards.
ATCTGAACCAGTAGTTGTGCCATGAATACTATACATATCAAGAAGTTCTTCATGCACTTCATAGCTTTTATCTACTCCTCGAATATAAATCAACACCTGAGCAGTATCTGACACATCCGTTGACTCATCCAAGGCCAAAGAAAACCACTCAACATGTCCATTTTTGTTGAACAGTTGAGAGGATATATTTTCAGCGATGTCTTCTACCCTTCGAGCCACAGTGTTTGCTGACATACTGACAGTTTTTAATAAATTTACCTTTTCAGGGCACATTTCTTCGGCTACTGCGATTATGCATTCTTTGACCATTTCTCCATCGGTGAATGGTTTTCCACGTTTTGCAATTTCAAGAGCCACACGAAAGCTGGCACGAGTTGCAGCCTCTTGTTCAGTTTTGAGTTTTGTAAATAAAGATTTCTGCGATTTCAATCCGCGCTTCATAGCTTCGAATTTTTCTGTCCGCAAACTTCCTGTATATTTTGAGTAATTTTGAAAATGTTTTGCTTCATAATGACGTTTAATGTTATATTCTTTGAGAACGGCTATGCTTTCATTGCAAATCAAACATAGCGCCTTGTTACTGGACTCAATTACGAAATACTGAATGTTCCACTGATCTTTGAATTTTCTGCATTCACTATCAATTTTTCGCTTCTTTTCCATTCTACTAAATCACACACAAAAGCAACAATTCAAATAAAAATATTGTTACAAAGATGTCTTAAACTTAAACACGCACAAACACGTTTTAAGGAGGTACGCACTATTTTATTTCACAGCAGTGTCATAGGAACTGACTTGTGGTTGCGCCACTAGCCTTCTTATATATTTCACTTACTGCCATCTAGAAGTGAGTGGAAGACACCAGAACTTTATCGAACCAACGAGATTATTCTGTAAGTGCTATTAGCGCCATCTGTTAGGGATAGAAGGTACTACCTATTTCTGCTTGTGTCCACCAGATGTCCTGTCACGTTACTCCTCATGGCTCGCTCGTACTCTACGACTAATCTAGAAATTACAGATAATGACAGGAAAATTAATAATATGCAGTGTTGCCGTTTTGCGGACTTTAGTTCGATTTGCAGCCTTTTTTAAACGTGGCGTACTTTTTCGGACTTTTTTTTTCATGTAAAAAAATACTCATTCGTTACTTGAGTACTCGTTAGGAACCGAAGTAACGATTACTGAAGAAAAAAGTAATCAATGATTACTTGTGTATTTCATTACTTTTGTAATCAATGATTACTATGGCGATACGATGCGGGTACCCCATTATAACGGATACCCATACGATACAGAAAATACATCAGCTTATCCGTCGCTAATGGCATCTGGCAAAAAAGTAATCATATTTTACACCACTAGTGGACTGATTCAACTTTTTACCACCGGCAACAATTAATGATAATATGGTTTTGGCCCTTGGAATTTACTGGAGTAATCAATATGGCCCTAAGGCTGGAAAGTTTGGAGACCCCTGCGCTAAGATGACAGAGGTACACGAATAAATGAGGCAAAACAAAGTGACTTATCAAAAGCAAACAAAAACAGAATTCACATCATCCTCACGAGCAATCAACTATCTTCGAGCCAGTTGCCGAAAACTGTTATGTGCTTGCTATCGACTTCGCCTATATGCCGTGCCAAGTACTTGAATTTCGATTCATTTACAATATCATCGTGTAATTTACATTTTGTTGTAGCATTTGATCATTCATCACACTGTTCGTTATTGAAGATGCATTTTTACGGATCCCAACTGTTATGGATATTCATGCAAAAAACAAACGACTTCAATATACGTGAGAGCGAAAAAATATAAATACCAGCAAAAATCATTTTCAAGGCATAACAATAAAAATATTAAATTACTCGTGCTAGAAGACCAAAAGAAGACAGAAAAGTAAAATTACTAAATAAGTGAGTAATAATTAAGCAAATGTTTAGAGAGCTTTTGAATAAGAAAATGAATAAGATAAACTTCTAAAAGAGCAAAATTTAAAAAAAAAGATAATATTAAAAAAAATAAATAAATCCAGAAATATACAAAGAGGCAAAGTAGAACAATCTTGTGTAAATAAATAACTGAAGAACCAAAGGGGGAAAACTTATTTTTTGTTAGGAGATTTATTTTCGTAAACGCTCGTTCGTCAACATTTTTTCTAATGACAATTCTTATAGCAATGTATTGATAGAAAAGTTTAAACAGGTGAGAACGAAATTAATAAATATTACGAATCGTAGTAAAATTAATAAATGAACAAGTAAAATTCAAATGATTTTTTGTTGCTTATTTCATTTTCGAACGTTCCCTACTTTTCCTTGTTTTTTGTAATAATAATAATTGCTATTATTAATTCGCGCATGCGTAATTCGCTTTTACCTCAAACAAATTGCTTTAAGGGTTTGGATCCGCAGATATGCGAACGAAACAGTAGCGATGTTTGTAATGCCATTAATCAGACAGTTTTTTAAAATGTAGATTTTTTATAGGCACCGTTTTGACAGAATCATAAACATGAAACTTGATTCATAAACCTTTAAAACCTTTTGTTATCTCGAAAATCCCCAGACCAAATACCTTCAATTTATAATATTCCTTTGAAAATACCCAAAGATCTTTGAAATACTCGAAATTCGGGTAATTACCTGCACATTGGCAAGCCTGCGTACATTACCTGTCTACCTTTATAACGCTATTTTCAACCACAAAATCGCTTCAAATTTGCAGTATTTTGAAGTGTTTTTTTTTCTTTAAATCCAAAATCTTTTTTTTCGCAGCGACGAAGCAAGGTTTCTTTTGAGACAAAGGGGACTCTGGAGTCCCGAGTGTTAAACCTAATTTTGAACTTTGGATTTCCTTACAATTAGAATTACAACACAAATCAATAGGTCTAGTTATGAATAAATAACGAAATAAAATAATCCAGTAATTTCTATCCACCAACTGTCATACATCCACAAATAAATATCTTATTTACGTCATAAATGAATACGGCAACGAAAAAAAAACACACACACACAGAATTTTTAGTGGTTTAATTGGTAAATATAAAATTTTATTTCACGTGAAAAGCCCACATGGATAATTGGTCCGAAATTCTGCGATATTTCCGAAAATTTTAGAGGATCTGTTCTGTAAATTAAAAAAAATCGGTTTTCCGAACATTTTTCAATTTATATATGTATTTTTCTTCTATCTTGAGGAGGCAAAATGTTTAGTATTTTAAAAACACTTAACAACAAAAATATTGACCTATGTATAGTGTGTAAGTATGGCAGGGGTATTCACATATTTTTTTTTTCCCCCTGAGAATAACCCCCGCTAAAGCAACGAAATAAATAACTGAATAAAAGGCGGGGATTTGTTCAATTATTTTATAAGGGATCTGTCTGTATGCCCCACACCACACATAAAATGCGAAAAGTAGATTAATAAATAAATGCAACGTGTTCCTTAATCAGTGCATCGAGGGTCTGTTGCCGTTAATATTTTCTTTCAATTAAAATTTCAAAAATACCCTCAATTTATCAATACCTACAAAATACAAACTTTTCGGGTAATTACCTGCACATTCGCAAGACTGATCAAAAGCCTGTAATGCAGAATTACAACTCCGTTAATGGTTTTGACCTTTCCACAGTTGTCTTGCCAATCTGCGGGTAACCACTAAAAATGTGGTAATTTAGTCGCCCGCTGGTATTTTGGAGGGTATTGTAAAAATTTTAACAAAAAAGTGTGTAAGAAAAGTATGTTTGTTCTAATTAACGACAACGGACACTTAATGCGGATGATGCAGAAAACAAAGCAGGCAGGTAAAGCCGACAAGCCTTTGTGCCACCCGCAGAGCCAGACACCCTGACAACAGCCACTATGCTACAGCCAACGGCATCGAACGATAAAGATTCAAAGACTGAATATTATATAACCTAAAAGAAAAAGAAATAGTAGAATAATTAAAAACCATTTCCAAAAAAAAAAAACCGCTTTTACAAATTATATAAGAGGCAAAACCGTGCTCATTTTACGGAATTGCGAGCTGCACCGAATTAAGAATAAATATTTAATTCCTTCTTTAGGGCAACATGAATGACACCTCATTGCCATGTATTACTTACCAAGCTTTTTTCTGCTATAACGGTTGGGATCCGCGAAAATGTTAGCGGGGAATGAATACATGAGGCAAAAACAAAGTGCGTTATCGATAGCAAACTATAACAGCATTCACATGACTCTCACGAACATTCAACTACCCTCGAGTTACAAGCTGTTTGGAAGTTCTAACGTATTTTTTGACTCATAGACCTTTTGATTTGTCCCAAACTCTGGGACAAGTTGCAGTCTCAACTGCCGAATGGGTCAATGACTTCCCTTTTGATTCCCAAGTTTGCAGATCACATGAAAAGGACCTCACACTCCAGACTAGTTGGCAAAGGGTGGGCTAAGGATGCAGTCGCCAGATGTTTAACTCACTGGTCATGTGACTCTATCTTTATTAAAAAATGACCGTTTAACTAATAAGCCAAGTCGGAAAACCTGACCTATTAGCTTGTCATCGCCTCCACCCGTTTGCGGTGTCAAATGCTTAAAGTTTGATGCCATTTATGATATGGTTGGTATGTTTGTAGCATTTAATCAATCATCACCCTTTGACTATTAGAAATGCATCTCTACGGATCCCAACCGCTAAAGATTAACCATTTATGTGTAAAGAAATAAGTGAAGAAAAAAAGAAACCAACTTAACTATTGCTGTCAGTTATTTTTGTAAACGCACGTCAAAAAAGTTGTAGATCCCAATTGTTATAACAAGTTATTGAAAGAAAAAATAATTCCACATTTGCGAGAACGAAAATAGCAATTAACAACAATCATAATAGTTAAATTGTTTCTTATTATTAATCTTCTTTCGACAGGCTCGTTACTACTCTTAGTTTTTATTATAATAATTGTATTATCAAGACCCACTTACATATCGCATGCGTATTTAGCTCTTTTCTTGAACAATTTGCTATAATGGTTGGGATGCGTAGATTTGCAAACGAAGCACGATCGTTCATGTGTATAGTCTTTGCACCGTAAAACCCTTTTAAAATTTGAAGAAAAGGAAACAATTTCTGAAGTATTGCAATAGTGAACTAGTTTTGTGTTTGGAAATAGCGTTATAAAGGTACACATATAATTTAAGCGAATTTGAACGTCAGGAATTTTGAGCAGTTACTATTTTTCTCACAAGGTCGCGCATCATACAAAAATTTTTTCGGTTATTTTGAAATGGGTTAGAGGGTAAAATATATTTTGGAACGGCAACATTGACTATAAGCAGTCTTGCCAATGTGCGGGTAATTACCCGAAAATCGGGTATTTTATTCATCCGCGGATATTTTTGAGGGAATTTATAAATGGAGGGTATTCAAGGGTATTAAATATAAAAATTTTAATAAAAAAAATTTTTACGCCATCGAACACTTGATGCACCCAAGGCAACAGAGCCATCAAAGCAGAAAGAAAAAGCCGAAAAACATTTGTGCTGAACGCCATTGCATCATGGAGTATTAGGATACAAACACTACATAGATGATCGAATGAGCTCGTCGCATATCTACGGATCCCAACCGTTATAGCACTTTGTTTGAGAGAAGCGAATTACTCACCCGAGAAAAATTACCAATAATAATAAAAATTATTATAAAAACAAGGAGATAATAGCGAGGATTCTAAACTGAGATTCGTAGAAAAAATCAATTTAAATATACTATTCACTTATTATTATGCTTGTTTTTCTTAGTTATTTTCGTTCTCGCCAATGTGTAATTAATTTTCCTACCAATTACTTGCTACAACAATTGGAACCAGAAAAAATGTTGATTAGCGTGCGTTTGCGAAAATAAGACTCACCAGCAAAAGTTATAATTTTTTCGCTTTGTCTTTCAATTACTTATTTACACAAGATAGGTTTATTTCACTCTTTGCTTATTTATTTTTCTTATTTTGGGAATATTTGGGATCTTTAAACATTTTTTTAATTTCTTTATATATTACTTACTTTATTTTATTTTTCTTGCTACCTTTGGTCTTCTGACATCTAGCATGCGATTCGATTTTTCCCCCGTTTTGCCTCGAAAAAGCAATTATCTTTCTTGAAAATGAATATGAAAAATGCCTTTCTGTGGTATTTTAATTTTTCCCTTCTCACATGTATACATTTTGTTTGTTTTCTGCATGCATATCTATAACAGTTGGGATCCGTGAAAAAGAATCTCTAATAATCACTTGATTGATGAATGATCAAATGCTACAAGAAATGGTTACACGATGAAATTGTAAATGGAATCGTACTTCAAGGCACTTGGCCCCACAAATAGGCGAAGTCGATAGCAAGCAAATAAGCATGTACATTTCGGAAAGACTGAACATTCATTTAAAAAAAAAAAAAAAAACTAGCCACACGAGGGTTACTAGCCATCCGTCGACGCACTACATCCTTAACCGATTAGTCGAAAGCAGTAGGTTAAGCTCCGGCAGCTCATTTCCAATTAGTCGAAATTTTGAATTTCGGGAGGAGAAGACAAAATGATTATGAGTCAAGAAATAAGTTTTGCTCGTGAGGATCATGTGCATTCTGTTATAGTTTCCGCACGTTAAGCCACTTTGTTTCGCGTCCCTTTTTCGTTTCTCTCTGAGAATTTAGCGGATCCCAACCGTTATAGCAAAGCATGGTGAATAATAAAGTGCCATTGACGTTGTTTTAGGTAATAATTAAATTTTTACTATTAATTCGATGCAGCTCACAGTCATATGAAAAGTAGCTTGCTTTTTCCAGTAAAATCTGTCTTGAAGTCGTTTTTTTTTTTTACTTATTCTCTTACTAATTATCTAGAAGAGTCCTAAATGCGGGAATTTCCTTTGTAAAATAAGAGTATAATTTAATGACTTGGAAATATTCCGGTAAATAGTCCTTTACCTTAGTTCTTTTCTTGTTCACCAGATGGGGCTGCTAGATGACGCAGTTGGCTGCGGGTATTGGAGGGTATTTTTGCTTTTACTGGAGGGTAAAAACTTCATTCCCAAACGGCAGCACTGACTATAAGTCTTAAAACAACTGAATGCAAAAGTATTCTTTGTGCATGGCTACCAGTTTTTAAAATTTGTAATGTGTAATAAGGAGTGTCGAGCTTTTGCGCCCACTCTCACGAGTTCTTAGGACGTCTTGGTCTCAGGCGACCGCACTTGAAGTGACTCAAGTTGTGGGTTCCTTGCAAATCTACATTCTCATTCAACTAGCAGGTTTGCCGTTTGGTTTGGAAATAAACAATGAAGTCTTTACCCTTCAACACCCGCAGCTCATTTTCCATTTCCTCTTGCAGCGCCATCTAGTGAAATGAACGTGAATGTTAGTAAGCAAAAGGCTTAATAACCCGAATATTTCAAAGTCACCACATTTATATTCTTAGGGACCGTTCATAAATGATGTCACGCTTTTTCCCCGTATATTTGTCCCCTTCCCTCCTTTTTCACAACATATCACACTCCATCGGACCTCCTCCCCCTTTTGTCACATGTCCCGCTATGTTTCCTTAACCATGTCACACTTCCATGTTACCCCTTCCTCTCCCCTTGTCACACTATGTCGCAATTTCACGAGCCCCCTCCCTTCCCCCTCGAAGCCAGACATCATATATGAATGATCCATCTATTTTACAAACGACCTTCCCATGTTCCAATTTTAAAGCTTCCTTCTAAAAACTAAATTTTACATCGTTAAATAGACACTCTCCTAGATCTTTAGTAGGAGAAAAAATTTTTTTAAAAAATACCGCTTTCAAGACGGATTTTACTGGAAACCCGAGTACTTTTTCATATGATTGTGAGCTGCGATGAATTAGGAGTATAAATATTATTCATAGCTAAAACAACATCAAAGACACTTTTCCGACGCACTACATCATAAATTGCGCATGCTACAAGACCAAAAGATGAAAGAAAAATTAAATAAATAAGTAAGTAAGTAATATATGAAAAAATAAAGAAACATCTTTAAAGAGTTTTTTAAAATAGGAATAAGATAAAATGAAAAACTCAAAACAGTAAGAGAAAATGAAAAATAAATAATTCCCAAAATAAGAAAAATAAATGAAGAAATAGTGAAATAAACCAATCTTGTATAAATAAATAATTAAAGAACAAAGGTAGAAAACTTTTGCTGTGGTTCTTATTTTCTGAAACGCACGTTTATCAATATTTTTTTTTAATCCCATGTGTCATTGCACAAGGCATTGGCTGAAAAATGAATTCTACACAGGCGAGAACGAAAATAACAAATAACTACAAGCATGATAAAATGAATAAATGAACGATTAAAAATTAAATTGATTTTTTTTACTGATCTCATTTTTTAAACCTATGTACTTTTCCATGTTTTTAATGCTAACAATTATTATTACTATTGTACTATTTCTCGCGTGAGAAATTCGCTTTTTCTGGAACTAATTGCTATAGCAGTTGGAATTCGTAGGTATGCGCGTAGAAAGCTCATTTGATCATGTGTACCCTAACACTGCATGGTTCATGATGCAATAGTGTACAGCAATAACTGTTGACATTGATTATACAAATTTAAAAAATTGTAGCACTTTTTTCGCAGAAAACGTTTTTGACAGAATCCTAAATCTGAAACTTCCTGTATAAAAAAATATTTTAAAATCTTGATGTCTCAAAAATATCACCCAAATAATTAACATTGCCGTTTGAAAAATCCGACGTTACCTATTTGCATGTCATCTACTCAACCCATTAGCGGTGTCAAGTGTTTTAACTTCGATGCCATTTAAGATATCGTCGGTATGTATAGAGCATTTAATCATGTAATAACTCTACTAGATAAGCATTTTCATATATCCCAACCGTTATAGATATGCTTTCAGAAAACGAACGAATTGCACGTACTCGAGAAAGGAAAAATAAATACCGAAAGCAAAAGGCGTTTCGCAAAATCATTTTCAAGGAAGAAAATGGTTTGGGCAAAGCCTGACGGGAAAAAATTGGATTTGCGCATGCCAGAAGACCAGGAAAAGAAGGGGAAATAAAGAAAATAAGTAAATATAAGCAAATTTTTAAAAATATTCCGCAAGTTTTTCAATGAGACAATGAATATGATAACATAAAAAATCGCAAAGGTAAAAAGAAAAAAAATAAATACAAAAGTAAGTAAAATTAATTAACAAAGAGCGCAATTACCATTCTTATGTAAATGAATTTGCGAAGAACAATCCAAAATAGAAAACTTTACTTTGAAAATTGTTTTCCTGAAAAACTATATGGAACTGTATTGTAAAAAAAACCCTTACATATTGGTTTCATTAGTAACTTTATGATAATGAACTATTCATCAGCCTTTTTTGTATTAACTTGGATTGCGATACAACTGGCTCCAAAACGTACTCCGGTTGAATTGGAAAACACATTTCGACAGCACTTGCCCAGTGTGAATTTTAAGAAAAATTGAGAGTGATTTATTCTGAAGACAAAAAAGATCCTAGCACAGGTCTCCCGGATGTCTGCATAACCAAGTTTCTCCCCAGATACATTGGAGATATTTCTCGTGCTTTGTGGCCTACTACTGCTATTCGAATTTTGCATATTTATATTAGTTCTCAGGAACACGCCAGTGAACTACAAACGTTAACTGAGTTTATCGCCAAGGTTTACAAACTTGAGTAGATTTTATTAAACCACATCTCTTGGAGAACAACTCAAACTCCTTTTTTATTTATTTATTTTTTTTTTTTTTTTTGCCGACAATTTTAAGCTAAATTGAAAAAAAAAGGTCTGAAAAGTTACGATGAAAGGTACTGGAAACATAGATGCAAGTATCTTTTTACCTTAAAAATTACCTTATCTGAATTTTTACCGTATAGCTGTGGATTCCCTCGCCAGTCGTATTTCCTCGACTGCGTGTAATATTTTGAAGCAATAATTTCCTGAATAATCCGTGCAATGCTCTTTGACACATGTCCAAATGTGAGGGAACTGGGCCTCCTCACTTTGAACTAATTTCCAAAAACGGGAAAACAAACTGGAACCAGGATCCATTTATTGTTCAGTTTGGGATTTTATTGTTCAGTTTTGAATCTCATACCGCTTGTCAAATAGTTCACACTAGCTCAGAGAAATTCGGTAAAAATTCAGTGAAATGTGAAAGCTTACAGTATTTTTAGTCAATTTTTGCAATTCAAGCTAAAAGATATTGAAGAATTTAATTAAAATTTTGCACGTCTATTTTGTGTCACAGTTCACAATTTTTGAACATTATCAGATAAACAATTTCTAAAAGAAAAAAAAAACAATTTCTTCGCTTCCTATTTCAATTATTTTTCACGCCTGCAATTCACCTGTCCGCCATTATGATATTATTTTTGCGAATCCCCTTTGCACACCAGGGTGCGTCGAAAAAAAGTAATGTTTTTTTTTTTCGAAACGCTATACCGCGGAAAACTTGCCTCTGGGGTAGGTAAGTAACATGCAAATTAAAAAACAGATTTTTATTGAACCCCTAGCTAACGCATTGAACTTGAAATTTCGATTTTTTTCGAAAATCAAGTCATTTTACAAGTTTTTTCGCAGAAGTCAGCCATTATTATTTTTAACTGCTATAGCGAAAGTCATTTATTAAAAGGGTTGAAAAGCACACAAAAAAATTAAACTCGGCAAAATCTTCCGATTTGTGGTAGCGCAAAAGACTCAAAAATCGGTAAATTATCACATTTTTGGTACATACTAACACCTTATGTGAAAGGCATAGTCCAGCATACTGAGTTGTATGTTAATAGCCCATTTCTTTTTTTTATACACTACACTTCATTTCATTGTAACAGAACAGCGGTAATCGTAATTTCCCAACCGGTGGTTCGCGAACCCAAAGTGGTTCCATTGGTGTACGAAGGGGATTCGCGAATATAATATTGCAATGGCGGAATTTTTAATTCCTAAGGTACAAGAAAAAAACTAAATAATAAATTTAAATACGTATTAGGACGGAGTGTAAAACTGATTTTTTTTAAATAAATTGTTTTTCCAATAATGCATAACAGTTGTGGACTGGCATAGGAAGCATTCGTACAAAATTTGAAATGCGTTTATTTCTACCATTGTCTGATTTCGAAAACTTGAAACACAAAGTGGTATCGGAAGAAATTTCTTCATTAATTTAAAATTTTGTACGTATGTTTCTCCTACCATTTCCCTCCCTTTTTCCTCGCTAACGCGAAAAAAAATTCAGAAATATGAAAATATTCCTAAATGTAAAATTTTGCATTATTTTTGGCTAATTTCTCCCATACAAGCCGTAAAGTTTAGCCGAAGATATTTAATCATTTATTTTTTTTAATTTTGTATTCGCATTCATCAAAAATTATTCCACCTGTTCTGCATGTTCGCAATGAAGAGTTTGAATACAAATGAATTTTAATATTGTAATTTTCCAACTTTTGCGAATTTTCAGCAGGAAGATATTTATTGATTGATTCAAAATTGTGTACCTATGGTTAGCTCTTATGATATGGTTAGTTCTCATGACACTCTGCTAACATTTTTTTCGCACTAACGGTAAAATAATTTTTAATTAAGATTTTTTTTTTACTGCTCTATTAATAATTCAAAAAGAACATCGAATAAAAAGTAATAATTAAAAAAACATATGTATTATCTTGTAGCTGTATTTTTTCTTTGGTTCAAACTTTACAATAATTTGCAATTCCATTCTTTTTCTGATGAACTATTGTACTAAAAGCAAAATAAACGTGCCAGCAAATTTTGCATTTTTGTTACCCGTTTTTGAGGACTACAGAAAGGGGATCGCCGTTTTCTTTCGGATCTTAGAAGGGGTTCTCAAGAAAAAACAGGTTTGGAACCACTCCACTGAATGAAATCTATTTTACAGTGGTTCGCCACTATTTTTGTAAATCATCTAGGTTTACTTTTTCTTCCCGTCGGGAAATAGGGAAGCGAGAAAAAAGTAGGAAATGGTAGGAGATTAGAAATTTTAAATTTATCAAGGAATTTCTTCCGATACCACTTTGTGATTCAAGTTTTCGAAATCAGACAATAGTAGAAATAAGTGCATTTAAAATTTTGTATGCATGCTTTCCATGCCAATCCACAACTTTTGTGCATTATCGGGAAAACAATTTATTTAAAAGAAATCGTTTTTACACTCCTTCCTAATGCGTATGTAAATTTATTTAGTTTTTTTCTTGTGCGTTAGCAATTAAAAATTCCGCTATTGCAACATTATTTTCGCGAACCCCCTTCTGACACCACGCAAACCACTGGTTGGGAAACGCTGTTCTATTACAATGAATTGAAGTGTTAAGTAAAAAAATAAGAAATGGGGTATTAACTCATAACTCAGTATGCTGGACTATGCCTTTCACATAAGGTGCTTTATGAACCAAAAATGCGATAATTTACCGATTTTTGAGTCTTTTGCGCTACCACAAATTGCAAGATTTTGACGATTTTAATTTTTTTGTGTGCTTTTCAACCATTTTAATAAATGATTTTCGCTATAGCAATTAAAAATAATAATGGCTGACTTCTGCGAAAAAACTTGTAAAATGACTTGATTTTTGAAAAAAATCGAAATTTCAAGTACAATGCGCTAGCTAGGGGTCCAATAAAAATCTGTTTTTTAATTTGCATGTTACTTACCTACCCCAGAGGCAAGTTTTCCGCGGTATAGCGTTTCGAAAAAAAAAAACAATACTCTTTTTCGACCCACCCTATTACACACCTCGCGAGCCCCTTGTGGCAAAAATACCCTCGAATACCGTCAGAATTTTTTTGTTAAATCTTGCAGCGCCATCTCATGAAGAGAAATGGAACTGAGCAAAATCTTAGTCAACCGAATATTAATGACTCATCACTTCTTATTATAGTCTATGTTACAAACGAAATCCCCGTATTTAAATTTAAAGCTCCTTTCTCATTAACTAAACTTTACATCGTTAAATGACTTACTTAAACTCTCCTAGATCATTAGTAGTAAAATGAATTTAAAAAAAGAAAAAAAAAAGCCCTCTTCAAGACGGATTTTACTGGAAAAAACTGAGCTACTTCTAATATGATTGTGAGCTACGTTGAATTATTAAAAAAAAAATTAGTTCATACCTCATACAGCATCAATGACACATTATTATTTACCGTGTATTTTTTACAATGCTTTGGTATAATGGTTGGGATCCGCAAAGATGCCAGAGGTACACGAATAAATAAAGCAAAACAAAGTGCCTTATCAAAAGCAAACAAAAACAGAATTCACATCATCCTCACGAGCAATTAACTATCTTCGAGTCAGTTGCCGAAAAATGTTATGTGCTTGCTATCGACTTCGAATATTTGCCGTGCCAAGTACTTGAATTGCGATTCCTTTACAATATCATCGTGTAATTTACATTTTGTTGTAGCATTTAATCATTCATCACACCGTTGGTTATTAAAAATGCATTTTTGCAGATCCCAACTGTTACGGATATTCATGCAAAAAACAAACGACTTCAATGTACGTGAGAATGAAAAGATAGAAATACCAGCAAAAATCATTTTCCAGGCACAACAGGAAAAATATTGAATTACTCGTGCTAGAAGACCAAAAGAAGACAGAAAAGTAAAATAAAAAAATAAGGGAGTAATAATTAAACAAATGTTTGAAAAGCTTTCGATTAAGAAAAAAAATAAGATAAACTTTAAAAAAGCAAAAAAAAAAAACAAAAAACGATAATATTAAAAATAATAATAAATCCAGATATAAACAAAATAAGTAAACAAAGGCGAAATAGAACAATCTTGTGTTAATAAATAACTGAAGAACCAAAGGGGAAAAACTTATTTTTTGCTGGGAGAGTTATTTTCGTAAACGCACTTTCGTCAACATTTTTTCTGATAACAATTCGTATAGCAATGCATTGATAGAAAAATTTAAACAGGTGAGAACGAAATTAATAAATAATAAGAATCATAGTAAAGTTAATAAATGAAGAAGTAAAATTCAATTGATTTTTTGTTACTAATTTCATTTTCGAATGCTCCCTAATTTTCCTTGTTTTTTGTAATAAATAATAATTACTATTATTACTTCGCATGCGTAATTCGCTTTTACCTCATACAAATTGCTTTAAGAGTTGGGATCCGTAGATATGCATACGAAGCAGTAGCGATCTGTGTAATGCTTGTAGCCTGAAACTCCATGATGCAATGGTCTTACAGCAATAACATTAATCAGACAGTTTTTAAAAATGTAGATTTTTTATAGGCAACGTTTTGACACAATCATAAACATGAAACTTCCTTCATAAATCTCTAAAACCTTTCGTTATCTCGAAAATACCCAAAGATCTTTGAAATACTCGAAATTCGGGTAATTACCTACACATTGGCAAGCCTGCGTACATTACCTGTCTACCTTTATAACGCTATTTTCAACCACAAAAATGCTTCAAATTTGCAATATTTTGAAGTGGTTTTTTTTTTCTTTAAATACAAAACATTATTTTACGCAGCGACGAAGCAAGGTTTCTTTTGAGACAAAGGGGACTCTGTAGTCTCGAGTGTTAAACCTAATTTTGAACTTTGAATTTCATTACAATTAGAATTACAACACAAATCAATAGGTCGAGTTATGAATAAATAACGAAATAAAATAATCCAGTAATTTCTATAAACGAACTGTCATGCTCCCAAAATAAATATCTTATTTACGTCATAAATGAATACGGCAACGAAAAAAAACACACACACACAGATTTTTTAGCCTACTTTCCCGTAAAAGTTTAAAAAATATAACAATAAAGCATGAGAGAAGGCTTAATGTATCGTGAAAATATCGTTAGAAATCAAGAAAAGTCAAAAATAAGTTAAGTAATTAAATAAAGATTGAAAAATAAAAAATTTGAAAGTAGGGTTTTGAGATGGGGAAAAAGTGTGTCGGTCGGTCTGTCTGTCGGTCTGTCCCCCCCCCTAATAACTTTTGAACGAATTTTCCGATTGGAAAAATTCTTTTTGTATTCGAAAGATCTCGGCGAGGACATCTCATTTCCATATCTTACTTTTGAAATTTGAATAATTTTTTGTTCAATTTTGAACAGTTCAAAAATTTTTAACATTAGCGTCTATGGGTGAAAATGAAGCAAATTATGTAAACTCTAGGCACAAGATCCAAGTTAACATGAACAAGCTCACTGGAAGAAGTTCTTGGCGTGAAATATTTATTTGAACAATTTTTGTTCATTTTTGAACAGTTCAAAAAAAGTTAACATACCGCCGCCTACGGGGAAATTTAAATCCTATATAATTCCTGATCTAACGGACCGATTTGCTTGGAACAAACTTTATCGGAAAGCTCTTATGACGTAGAACATGTACAAATAGAAAGTTCATCCAGAGCTAACGAGCCTATTTTCCTATGAAATTTTTTGATCGGGATTTTCAAGAATATTTTTGAATTAATGAATGATTAAATGAATAAGCAAAAGAATGAATGAATAAATGAGTGAATAAACACATGAATGACTTATAAATGAATGATTGAATGAATATCTATTAACCGTTGAAAAAGGTATATTTGAAGCAATTAAGAACTAAAGCTAAACGAGAAAGACAGAGAGAGAGAGATAGATAGATTATAAATTTGAATTCGGTGTATACGGGAAAGTAGGCTCGTATAGTTCTAGACGGAACTTCTTGTTTAGCCTACTTTCCCGTAAAAGTAAAAAATAAATAAATTAAAGCATGAAAGAAGGCTTAATGTACCGAAAAATATCGTTAAATATGAAGAGAAGTCAAAAATAAGTGAAGTAATTAAATAAATATTGAAAAATAAAAAATTTGAAAGTAGGGTTTTGGGATGGGGAAAAAGTGTGTCGGTTGGTCTGTCAGTCTGTCTGTTTGTCGGTCTGCCCCCCCTAATAACTTTTGAACGAATAGTCCGATTCGAAAAATTCTTTTTGCATTCGAAAGATCTCGGCAAGGACATCTCATTTCCATATTTTACTTTTTGATTTGAACAATATTTCGTTCAATTTTGAACAGTTCAAAAAATTTTAACATTAGCGCCTATGGGCAAAAGTGAAGCAAATTATGTAAACTCTGGGCATAAGTGTCGAGTTCTCATGAACAAGATTACTAAAAAGTTCTCGAAGGAAAATATTTTTTGAATTGAACAATTTTTGTTCATTTTTTAAACAGTTCAAAAAAATTAACAGTACTTTTTCCTTTATCCCGGCGCAGGCGATAAAGTCGCCAATAATGATTCAACGAACGCCAAACGGAATACCTCCGCTGGTAATCTTTTGCCTGTTTTGTTGCCTTGGCGAGATTTGCGCCGGGATAAAGGAATTAATTTTGAAACAGTTCAAAAAAAAAAAAAGAGATTAACATTAGCGCCTACGTGGAAATTCAATCCTTTATAAATCATGATCTAACAGACCGATTTGTTGGAACAAAATTTATCGGAAAGATGTTTGGCCGTAGAACATGTAGAGATACGTAGTTCAACCAGAAAGGAACCAGCCTATTTTCTTATGAAATTTTTTGATCCGGATTTTTAACGATATTTTCGAATGAATGAATGATTAAGTGAATGAGTGATGGAATAAACGAATAAATGAGTGAATAAATAATAAAATAGATAAATGAATGTATGAAGTGAAAAATAAATAAATGAGTGAATAAATACATAAATGCGAAAAATGAATGAATAAATAAACGAATGACTGAATAAATGAAAGAATGAGTGAGTGAATGAATGTATTAACCGTTGAAAAAGGCATATTTGAAGTAATTAAGAACTAAAGTTAAATGAGGAAGAGAGAGAGAGAGAGTTAGCTAGATTATAAATTTCAAGTTGGTGAATACGGGAAAGTAGGCTCGTATAATTCTAGACGGAACTTCTTGTTAGTGGATTAATTGGTAAATATAAAATTTTATTTCACGTGAATTGCCCACATGGATAATTGATCCGAAATTCTCCGATATTTCCGAAAATCCGATATATCCGCCCGCGGGTATTTTGGAGGCTATTGTAAAAATTTTAACAAAAAAGTGTGTAAGAAAAAGATTATTGTTCTAATTAACGACAACGGACACTTAATGCGGCTGATGCACCAAACAAAGCAGACAGGAAAAGCCGACAAGACTTTATGTCACCCGCAGAGCCAGACACCCTGACTACAGCCACTATGCTACAGCCAACGGCATCGAACGATAAAGATTCAAAGACCTGATATTCTAAAACCTAGATCCGAAATAGTAAAATAAATAAAAACCATTTCCCCCCCCCCAAAAAAAAAAATCGCTTTTACAAATTATTTAAGAGGCGAAACCGTGCTCCTTTTTATGGAATTGCGAGCTGCATTGAATTAAGAATCAATATTTGATTCCTTCTTTAAGCAACATGAATAACACGTCATTCCCATGTATTACTTACCATGCTTTTTTTTGCTATAACGGTTGGGATCCGCGAAAATGTTAGCGGGGAATGAATAAATGAGGCAAAAACAAAGTGCGTTATCGAAAACAAACTATAACAGAATTCACATGATTCTCACGAGCGATCAACAACCCTCGAGAAAGATGTCTAAAAGTTCTAACGTAATTTTTTGACTCATAGACCTTTTGATTTGTCCCAAACTCTGGGACAAGTTGCGGTCTCAAATGCCGAATGGGTCAATGACTTCCCTTTTGTTTCTGAAGTTTACAGATCACGTGAAAAGGAACTCACACTTCAGACTAGTTGGCAAGGGATGGGCTAAGGATGCAGTTGCCAGATGTTTAACTAACTGGTCACGTCACTAAATCTTTGTTTAAAACATGAATGTTTAGCTAATAGGTCAAGCCGGAAAACGTTACCTATTAGCTTGTCATAGTCGTTGACTATTAGAAATGCATTTTTACGGATCCCAACAGCGCATAGATTAGCCATTCATTTGTAAAATAAATAAGTGAAGAAGAAAGAAACCAACTCAACTTTTGCTGAGAGTTATTTTCGTAAACGCACGTCAAAAAAATTGTAGATCCCAATTGTTATGACAAGTTAGGGGCCCTTCATAAATGATGTCACGCTTCTTTCCCATATATTTGACCCCCTCCCCCCTTTGTCACAATATGTCACACTTCAGCGGACACCCTCCGCCCCTTTGTCACGCAATGTTGCATAATGCATGATATCACACTTCTTGCTACCCCCTCCCCTCCCCTTGTCACAATTTCACGAACCCCCTCCCCCCTCGAGGCGTGACATCATTTATGAATGATCCCTTATTGGAAGAAAAAAATAATTCCACACATGCGAAAACGAGAATAACAAATAACAACAATCATAATTATTAAATTGTTTCTCATTATTAATCTTCTTTCGACATACTCGTTACTATTCCTGGTTTTTTATTATAATAATTACTACTATTATCAAGACACACTTACATAACGTATATGTATTTCGCTTTTTTTCTTGAACGAATTGCTATAACGGTTGGGTCCGTAGATTTGCAAACGAAGCTCGTTCGTTCATGTGTATAGTTCTTGTACCCTAAAATTCCTTGATGCAATGGCGTACAGCAATAACTGTCGACATTAATTTGTGTTAAAAATTGCAGTATAAATTCTTCAGACTCCAGAGCCCCCTTCGTCTCACGCTTCGATAATTATGTTTATTTGATGAAATGATTTAATAAATGATGTCACGCTTCGAGGGTGGAGGGGCGTGAAATTGGGACAAAGTGCAACAAGTGGTGGGGAGGGGGTAACAAGAAGTGTGACATCATGCATTATGCAACATAGCATGACATGTGACAAGGGGGAGGGGGGTCAAATATATGGGGCAAAAAGATTGACATCATTTATGAACGGCCCCCAGCCATGCTCAGAAGAAACCTGGTTTCGTCACCACGTAAAACTTTTTTAAATTTTGAAGTAAAAGAGAAGATTTCCAAAGTAAGGCAAAATTGAAGTAATTTTGTGTTTGAAAATAGCGTTATAAACAGTCTTGCCAATTTGCGGGTAATTACCCGCAAATCGGATATTTTATTCATCCGCGGGAATTTTAGAGGGAGTTTATAAATGGAGGGTATTCAAGTGTATTAAACTTTAAAATTTTAATAAAACAAAAATTTTCGCCATTAAATACTTGATGCACCCAATGCAACAAAGCCATAAAAGCAGAAAGGAAAAGCCGAAAAGCATTTGCGCTGTACGCCATTGCATCATGGAGTATTAGGGTACCAGCACTACACAGGTGATCGAATGAGCTTGTCCGCATATCTACGGATCCCAAACGCTATAGCAATTTGTTTGAGAAAAAGCGAATTACTCACCCGAGAAATAATACCAATAATATTGATTATTATTATAAAAACAAGGAAAAGTACCGATAAATTCTAAAATGAGATTCAAAAAAAAAAAAATCAATTTAAATATACTGTTCATTTATTCATTTTATTATACTTGTTTTTATTTGTTATTTTCGTTTTCGCCAGTGTAGAATTAATTTTTCTACCAATTTCTTGCTACAACAATAGGAATCAGAAAAAACGTTAATTCGCGAGCATTTGCGAAAATAAGACTCACAGCAAAAGTTATGATTTTTTCCCTTTGCTTTCAATTACTTATTTACACAAGATTGGTTTATTTCACTCTTTGTTTATTTATTTTTCTTATTTTGGGAATATTTAGGATCTTTCAAATTTTTTTATTTCTTTATATATTACTTACTTTATTTTATATTTTAATTTTCTTTCTTCTTTTGGTCTCCTAGCATCTAGCATGCGCAGTTCGATTTTTCCCCCGTTATGCCTCGGAAAAGCAATTATGTTTCTTGAAAATGACTTTGGAAAATGCTTTTCTGTGGTATTTCAATTTTTCCGTTCTCATATATATGCATTTTGGTTGTTTTCTGGATGCATATCCATAACAGTTGGGATCCGTGAAAAAGAATCTATAATAATCACTTAAGTGATTATTATAGATTCTTTTCTTTTTCACAAGAAATGTAAATTACACGATGATATTGTAATTGGAATTTTACTTCAAGCACTTGACTCCGCAAAAAAGGAGAAGTCGATAGCAAGCAAATAAATCATTTCGGAAAGACTGAATATTCATTTTTAAAAAGAACTAGCCCCGCGACCGATTAGACATCCGTCAACGCACTACATCCTTAACCGATTAGTCGAAAGCAGCGGGTACAGCTCCGGCAGCTCACTCCCCCCCCCCCCCGCCTCCGGAGCCAATTAGTCGGAATTGTAAATTTCGGGAGGAGAAAGCAAAATGTTTATGAGTCAAAAATAAGTTTTGCTCGTGATGATCATGTGAATTCTGTTATAGTGTTATAGTTTGCGTACGATAAACATCATTTTGCTTCATTTATTCATTTATCTCTGGAATTTTCGCGGATCCCAACCGTTATAGTAAAGCATGGTAAAAAATAAATGGTAAATATAAAGGGTTATTGACGTTGTTTTAGGTAAGAATTACATTTTTTACTATTCAATGCAGCCCACAATTATATGAAAAGTAGTTAGCTTTTTTCCAGTAAATTCCGTATTGAAGCCGGTATTTTTTTATTTATTCTCTTACTAATCATCTAAGAGAGTCTAAGTAATTCATTTAATGATGTAAGATTTAGTTTTTAGAAAGAAGCATTAAAATTTAAATACGGGGAGGTCTTTTGTAGAATGTGACCATAAAAGTGATACGGGAAGGTCGTTTGTAAGATAAGACTATAAAAGTAATGATTTGGAAATATTCGGGTAAATGAGTCTTTTGCTTAGTTCCATTCTTGTTCAATAGATGGCGCTGCAGGACGAAGTAGAAGGCTGCGGAATTTGAGGGTATTTTTGAAGGTCCTGGAGGGTAAAAACTTCATTTCCAAATGTCAACACTGGTTATAAAGGAAGACATCATTCAAGCAAATTTGAGCCTCTGGAATTTGGAAGATACAGGGTCCTCGGGAATAATGTATTGATGTCAGTGTGTTGAACCAGCGCCCCCTATATCTAGGAAGCCTTTGCACGGGAGCAGTCTAAATAATGTCACGTGGTTTTGAGAAGGCCGTCAAATCTGCCATTCAGTGTGTTGTGTCGCTACCGGTAGAGTTGTATGTTTGTTGATTATCGTTTCTATTATCTTTATCTTCTTGTAATCAGTTTTCAAAGTTTTAAAATGCCTTACAAGTGTGCCGTTTACTGCTGCAAGGGCAATTATGCAATTATGCTTCCGGACAGATGGTGTCAATTTCAAAGTTATGAAAGATTCAGTTCTTTTAAAAGTGTGGACATCAAAGACGAGGAGCAACAACTTCAAACCATCGAATAGATCCCGAGGAAGTAATTAAATTCGTTAATTTATAGTTCGCTTTAAGAATATAGAAACTGGAAATATATAAATTATGTTTTGGGAAGGTGTTTCGTTTTTGAATTGTGTCACTGTTCTTTCCAGTGTGCGATGCGTTACATTATCATTCGTCATTAATGTTGTGGAATTAAAGTTTTATGGTTAACAAGTTTTAATTTTCATGAACGACTTTCATCTTTCCTAATCCTACAATCTGAAAGAATACCGACTTGATATATTTATTAGTTTGTATGTCATTTATGTGTGACAAGGTTATACTATGCTTATCATATTTTATGAAGTTAGAAAACTTGATTTTGGTTCTTGATCGTTTTGCATACACATGACATTTAAGTTAAAACTCATTACTAAGCTGTTTTATTATTCTTATTATTACTATTTATTAACTAAAATTATTTTTGAACGCTTTAATGTACAATTACTTTTAACGTAATACTCTTTATTCATTTCTTTAGTGTTCATAATTTTGTTTAAGAGTACTGTTACCAATAAAAAGTTTTATCTATAATTTAGGGGGTAGGTTACTCACTGTATTATATTGTGTGAATACAGCATAGGGATCATTCATAAATGATGTCACGCTTCGAGGGGGGGGGGTCGTGATGTAGCGACAAGGGGAAGGGGTATGTTGAAGTGGGACACTTTGTGACAAGGGGGGGGGGGATCAAATACATGGGGAAAAAATCCTGACATCAATTATGAACGATCCCATATTGCTTTCTGAGTGATTCCACCTTATTTTTGTGTTACGTGCGGAACATTTTTGAGCAAAATTTCTGTTATATTTATTTAATTATTTTTAATTATGAAAATATTAATGCAAAGTTTTCAAAAATTTTTAGAACATTTTGTACAGCTGGAGACACATTTTGAATATTAAAATTTTGTTTCGCATGGGACATCACAAATGTCCCGTACTTATCAAAATTGTAATATTTTTTAAATAATAAACTATTGACCCTATTGAAAAGAAATTTTGTACCACTGGTTGGCTCCAAACGTACGAACTGTAATAAAAATTTTTGAAAACTTTTCATTAATATTTATAAAATTAAACACACCAAAATTTTGTTCTAACATTTCCAGTAGGTAACATAAAAATGCTGTGGAATGACTCTTCTATGTTTTATTTTAAAAGGGATTTCAATATTTTAAAGATTTTAGGGGCCGTTCATAAATGATGTCACGCTTTTTCCCCATATATTTGACCTCCCTCCCTCCCCCCTTTGTCACAATATGTCACACTTCAGCGGACCCCCTCCCCCCTTTGTCACACGTCACGCTATGTTGTATAATGCAGAATGTCACACTTTGTCACAAGTTCACGAACCCCCCTCCCCCCCTCGAAGCGTGACATCTTTTAGAAATGATCCCTTACCCACAGCTCAAATACGAGGGGGGGGGGGCGAAAAAATTAAAGGGACTTTTGAGAAAAGAGGTATTTATTCTAATGATAGGAATTTTCTACGTAACCTCCCTCACAAGTTCATACATAGTCCAACGTTTCACAAGTTTTATTACACAAGGTAGATTATATTTGTATAAAGTGCATTCTTTTGGCTCGAAATCAGTTTAATATTATTTTGAAATTTAACAGTAAATATCAAATGTTTGTTTAAAACACAAGTAAAAAAGAACAATCATACAGCTTGTAGTAAAACTTTTACAAACAATGTGTAAGTTTATTCTACACTTTTAAGTGTTCTGATAGAAATAGTACCGAATTTTAGGTTATAACTTTTTCCCAAGTGTTAAGTATTAACATGAACTAAATATATAAATAAATTGCAAATTCATATAGAATAATTGAGAGGATAATTCCTTCATGAAAATATATGAGAGAATGTCAATATTGGATTGCTTTTCAAAATAGACAAGATTTTATTTTTCTTATTAAAGAAAAACATCATAGCGTAGATTAAAAAAATGCTGAAGGTTAAATTAAAAATGGGTTAAGATGAAAAGTTATCAACTAATGAATTTAAGATGAGCGTTAAAAGAAACAAATAATGTTAAAGATATTTTGGAATGACTGAATTTTTGGTGTCTGTTTTTTTTTTTTTTTTACATTAATTTCACAATTATTATTTCTAATTATTCTGTTTTTTTTTTCTTTACAAATATTGATTTATTTTAAGTAGCAGTCAATTAAAAAGAAATAAGCGCGAAGCGAACCGGTCTTTCTCACTCATCGTGTTTAGCAACGGAGACTGAGAGACTTGCCTGTTAACGGGCTTCCTGATGCAGGGGCATTGGTTGAACAGGAAAACCGTTGATTTTAGAACGGCAAGACTGTCGAACAGAGAGAACAGGAAAAGCCGTTTTCGAGAAGAGTGACGAAATTGACAACTGCCAACCCCAACCACACAGAAAGACGGAACTATACTAATGCATCTTGTGTCATTATTGACACTGGTGGAAAGATTAAATTTGCAAGTTATTTTTATACTCCCAATTTATTGATTTAATTAAATTTTTTCTTTACTCCTTTTATCTCATTTCTGTTGTTTCTTTCATTTATCTTACTTTGTTATTCTTTTTAAATATTTTTTTCATTTAGTTATTTTTATATTTATTTATTTCTTATTATTTAATTTAATGTTTAGCATGTTAAATTCGATCTTTTTTCCCTTAATGCCTTGCTCAAGCAGATAGGATCAGACAAAATACGCTTGCTGATCAATGATGCCGTTTGGGAACGAAGGTTTTTACCCTCCATTACAAGCAACAATACCATCCAATAACCGCAGCTTACTACGTCGTCTTGCAGCGCCATCTTGTCAACAAGAAGGGAACTAAGGTAAAGGACTCAATTTTTCCAAGTCATCACTTATGTACTCTTATTTTACAAAGGAAATTTCCATACTTAGGACTCTCCTAGATCATTAGTAAGAGAATAAATAATAAAAACCGACTTCAAGACAGATTTTCCTGTAAAAATGCAAGCTACTTTTCATATGATTGTTAGCTGCATTGAATTTATAGTAAGAATTTATTGATTAGAGTGACCCCGGGGTGATTCCCGATACTGTGTTTCTGGGGTAATTATTGATCACTCATTTTTTATGAATAAAAAATTTATCTTTGTGTAATTTGAGATATAGTCAGGTATTCTTGGACATTTTGCTAAAATATAACTACATTTACTAAATAATTACTTGCTGTTAAGTGTAATAATACATTAAGTAATTTCGAAACTGCACTCAGAACTTGCCATTTCAAAGATGGGTTTCTAAATATGCACATTTTTACAAAGATCCTTCTTCCTCTTTTGTTAGAACACATTTCGTTCTACTTTGTATTCATACTGTCTAAAAATAGTGCAAGGTTTTGATTAGTTGTTTCACATCTTCTGTAAACATTAATATTTATTATTTAAGGTTCTACCGATTGTTGCCCTGTGTAGATAGGGTAAATATTGATCACTGGGGTAAATCCTGATCACTTGCTTTTCTTGGCATAAATTTCATTAGAAATAGCTAAAACAAATAATTTGAATTATTTTTAATGACAGATCAACAAATGTGAACGAAACTAATGGGGAAAAAAAGAAACAAGTTATAAACAAAGAGGATAGCAAATCATTAGTGGAAAATTTACAAGTTGATCAAATAAATAAATCCACCCAATTAGATGATGCTAAATTCTTGTTGGATGCTATTCACAAGAATATACCCTTACACAGCTCTTATGCACTTTATTATGATAATTATCCAATGTACAATTGAAAACCTTTAAATCGAGCAGGAGATCTGATTGAAATGAAGTTTTTAGAAAATGGAACAGGCAAGTACAGAAGGCCAAAAAGGGAAAAAATTGAAAAGATAAATGTGAAATATATTTTTTATGGTCCTGTGACCTTAAGTGGAGCTGATCACTTCACAAATTATGACACTGCCATAAGCATTGCATATAAGTGCTACAAGAAAGTTTGCAAAGATTTTTAGAAAATATAGTTACTTTTTTAAAATAAATCAACTTGTCAGCTGTTAATTGTGTTTTGCCTATTTATTTATATTTTAATGTATTAGCCTATTTATTTATATTTTATATTTTGCCTATTTATTTTGCCTATTTAATATTTTGCCTTGCCCTTTTAATATTTTGCCTATTTAATATTTGCCTTTATATTTTGCCTATTTATTTATATTTTAATGTTAACTACTTTCATATAATTATTTATGAAATGCCTTTCGCTTTAAAAAAAATTGGGTGATCAGTATTGGCCCCAGAAGTGGTCAAGATTTACCCCGTTCCATGAATAATTCTTAGTCACTGAAAATTTTAAATATTGCAAATTCTATTTTTATTTTCAGGAAAATAAAAGTTGCACAGTAATCCGTCCGTAAGTCATCAAATTTTCAGAAAAAATTAGAATTCAACCGCAAACGGCTTTTTTTACAAAATTGATGTTTGTATTATTTGATCGGGAATTACCGCAGGTCACTCTAACTAAAACAACGTCAATGACACTTCATTATTTACCATGCTCACTATAACGGTTGGGATCCGCTAAACATTCAGAGAGAAACGAATAAATAACGCGAAACAAAGTGGCTTATCGTACGGAAACTATACCAGAATTCACATGATCCTCACGAGCAAAATTATTTTTCTGACTCATAAACATTTTGTATTCTCTTCCCCAAACTTACAATTCTGACTAATTGGCTAGGGGGAAATGAGCTGCCGGAACTTTACCTGCTGCTTTCGACCAATCGGCAAAGGATAGACGGTAGTGCGCCGACGGATGTCTAATCGGTCGCGTCGCTAATTTTTTTTTTTTTTTTAATGAATGTTCAGCCTTTCCGAAATGACTTATTTCCTTGCTATCGACTAGACCCATTTGCGATGGAAAGTGCTTGAAGTACGATTCCATTTACAATATCATCGTGCAATTTACATTTCTTGTAGCACTTGATCATTCATCAATCAAGTGATTATTATAGATTTATTTTCAGGTATCCTAACTGTTATAGATATGGATGCAGAAAACAAACGAAATGCATATATATGAGAACGGAGAAATTGAAATACCACAGAAAGGCCTTTTCTAGAAAGATAATTGCTTTTCCGAGGCATAACGGGGAAAAAATTCGAATTGTGCATGCTAGAAAACCAAAAGAAGAAAGGAACATAATATAAAGTAAGAAAGTACTATATAAAAACATAAAAAAATGTTTTAAAGATCCCAAGTATTCCCAAATTAAGAAAAACATATAAACAAAGATTGAAATAAAACAATCTTGTGTAAATAAATAATTAAAGAACAAAGGGAGAAAACTTTTTGCTGTGAGTCTTCTTTTCGTAAACGCACTCTAATCAATCCTTTTTCTGATTCCAATTGTGGTAGCAAGGCATTGGTAGAAAAATTTACTCCACGCAGGCGAGAACGAAAACAACAAATAAAAACATGTATAATAAAATGAATAGCATATTTAATATATTTAAAATGATTTTTTTTTTTACTATTCTCATTTTTTAATTCTTAGTACTTTTCCTTGTTTTTGTAATAATAATAATTACTATTGATATTATATGTCGGATGAGCAATTCGCTTTTTCTCAAACAAATTGCTATAACTTTTGGGATCCGTAGATAGCGGACAATCTCATTCGATCATGTGTGTAGTGCTTGTACCCTAATAATCCCAGATGCAACGGCGTACAGCAATAACTGTTGACCTGAATCCGAATCATCAAGTGTTTGTTGCCATTAATTAGAACGAAATTTTGTTTGTTAAGATTCTAAAAATACCCTCAACTACCCTTAATTTATAAATACCCTACAAATTATCCGCGGATGAATAAAATACCCGATTTTCGGGTAATTACCCGCACAATGGCAAGACTGTTGCTGATATTCCCCCCCCCCCCTCATTTTCACTTTTCAATCATGTACAATTCGTTTGTTTCCTACATACATAGATATCAAAACAGATGGGATTGCTAAAATGCATATCTTATGATCTACGGCCTGACTTGATTTTTTGTTTTGCACTTTTTTGCCCAAGCTTGGTTTAATTCACTTTTATTTGTTTTATTTATATTTCTTCCTTCCTTGATTAAATTTATTTCTTTAATTATTAATTTTACATTTTCTTGTTTTTAATTATTTCTCTCTTTTTTTTAAATTTAATAGTTTTATCATTTATTTATATTTTTTTAAACTTTATTTTAACCTTGGCTCCCACTTTTTTTTTTTTTTGTCGTCTTTTTGCTTGTGAAGTAACTATATTTTAAAAGCTGTAAATAGGGGAACTTAAATTCATTTATGTGAGCAAAAAATTTTGAACATTATTTAAATCTCCAAATATTCCTAAAGAGGAACTATAATTAAAAATTGAGCAATGCAATTTGATCCTATAGGGTTATAGAGTACATTACGCAATATGCAGTAAATTTTCAATTTTTTAAATTTATCATTTACTTACCCTCCTCATTGATCTCATCGTTTGATATTTGTTATTCCTCGACCTGTTACATCAGGAGCACTATCAGGGGGTAGGTTTCGGATTTCAGATCCCCACAAAACCTCGATTTTCTCTTGGTTGTAAGCAAACGTGCCGATTCTACTATAACAATATACATATATGCAAGCACCCTTACCCTCAGGGGAAAATTCCGGTTGCACAGCTCTGTTTTAATTGAAATAATTTTTGAAAGTAATATTTTCAGTTTTAACCACCGTCTACTGCTCAATTTATACTTTACATAGAACTTAGTTTCCAGTTAAGCTTTTAGAATACCTGTTTTACCTATGTATTCGAAAAAAGAAATGGTACCTTCGTTGCTCATTCTCTTCGTTGAAATGTAAACAATTTGCGAAATTTTGCTTTAGCTGGCCAGCAGAGGTTTGTTGCGTGAAATACCATATGGTACTTTCATGCAATACATACATATATATTCCCTACTTTTTAAAATTAAATTATATCCATTCTAACATGTAAACTTGAAAAACAATGCCTTTGCTTTTCGTTTTGGCAAAAAAACCAAGTCAAATAATTAAAAACTGGCTTTATGCGCAAGTTATTTCAAAAGATTGCGAAATCGTTAATTCAGAGCAAGACCTATTATAAACAGCAATTCATCTCAAAATCATGTGAGTTTTAGAACTAATAAGAGTACGAAATATGCCGATAATGCTAAAATTCGCCTCCGCTACAATATCGCTACCGTCTAGGGGGAAATGAGCTGACGGATCTCTAACTGCTACTTCCGTTAGCTCTTTATTATAAGAACAGTTCTTTAAGTCTTTCTCACGTGATTAAATTGTGTGTCATAGACTCTTCACTTGCGGCACCTAGTTCTTAAAGGACTATGCCAATCGAATCATATCGCCGTCTTTTTATTTACATTTGCTTTTATCCTTTAGTGAATCCGCAGACCGTTGTTTGTAAAAGAGGCATTGTTACGGATCCCAAGTGTTTCAGATATGCATACAGAAAACAAGCGAGTTGACGAAAATAGAAAAATAGACATTCCAGCGAAATGACCTTTTTACGGATGGTAACAAATTTGGCAGGGAATTGGGAAGAATTCGAACTCCGTATGCTAGAAGACAAAAATAAGTTCGTACATAAATAACGAAAAAGAATAAAATAAATCCCATTTGTAAATAAGTCAAATCAACTTTTAATGTTAGGTTATTTTTGTAAACGCACATTAACCACATTACTTGCGGATCCTAATAGTTACAGCCGAGACCTTTGTTGTTATAACAGAGGTCTCGGTTCATTTGGAGAAAAGAGGAATTGCATTCGGACGAAAAGACAAGTCTATATGAATGAAGAACGTGAGTTTAACCTCTTCATTCCCAAGTGTACCCAATTGGGTACATTTTAAAATACCGTTTATTAACTACTGTTTGTGCAATTTGAAAGCTTAAACGCCCAATTGTTTTTGAAATTAATCAACAGATAGTTTACTTCGTTTAAAACATGGAAATTGGGCATTAATTATTGTTAAACTAATTATTAATTAAAATTGAAAAAAAAATCTTATAGTGATTTTGTTTTGTAATCATTTTTTAAATTCAGAGAACCCAACAATTGCGTCAAAATTGTTTGTGCTTAGTTTTGGGGTCTCAAGAGATGAAAAATGGAAATTTCGTACAATATAGAATAATGTATTTGCATTATTATTTTTTTTTACGCATTTATTTTTTGTATTATTAATTTACTATCTCTATCAGTATTAATTTGAGTGAAAATCCTAATGTAGTATTTAAATATTTATTCCACAATATGAATAAGACTTTGGATCACGTGTCACTAATGTTCTGATAAAAAAAACTCCTGCCATATGAAACAAAACTCAAAAATACCAAAATTTGGTTTTGTCTTTTAAAATAATATAATATTGATAATTAATACATGAACAATTAAAAATTAAATTGAGTAAATACTACCAGTTTACATTCTTCTAAAATATTTAAAGTAGAGTAAATATTCTCAGTACGATTACTTGCAAAACATGCGGTTAGAGTCTAGTGCTTGAACGCATTACGCAACTCGCGATAGACGTGTGTATAGTGCTAGGTAAATATTAGAATCTGACTTCCTGAAATAGCATGCATAAAGCGTGGGTAAGCCTGGGGAGTTCCTGGGGCGGGGCCCCCTACGTCCGTGCTATTTAATTTTTCCATAGAACGCAGCTGGTGTTGCCAAAGAGTTATTATGGCGTGAATTGTAATCAGTCATTTAAATTTGATGTAAATGAACAAGTGAAACAGAAAAGAAACCTACTTAATCTTTGCTGCGAGTTATTTTCGCACACTCACGATCATCAACATATTTGCTGATCCCAACCGTTATAGCAAGCCATTGGTAGAAAAATTTAATTCCACACAGGCGAGAACGGAAAAATAACACACAAAAAAACATAAACAACTCAAATAAATGAGCAGGTAAAAATTCATTGATCTTCATTATTAAACTCTTTAAATCTTTATTATTAGTCTTATTTAAGCGTAAGTAGCGAACTTCGAAGAAATATGCCTTCTTTTCCTGGTTTTTACAATTTTTTTCTTACCTCGCTTTCTTGTCTGTCCGCGGAATTTTGTAATCGAATTTTCTACGATTTCCCGATAAGCTATTGTTCTGAAACTTTACACATAGCTCAGAACCAGATGACAATGCAATATTCTAATACGCATAAAAAATCCGAAGGTAGTTCCATTTTTTATTCAAATTTTACGCAATTTTCCACATAAATTCCCCCCAATATAGGTGTGAAAAAACATTGCACATAATCATATAATACATCGATCAACAGCGCTGACTTTACCGCACAAGATGAAATTTGTTCGAAGTTTCTATGTCAATAAGAACGCCAGTTATGAGCTTGTTAGTTCGATTTCTTAAGGCTTACCTTGATCCAAAAATAAAAATTAGCAGTTTTCGCAACTCCGGGTGAATAGTGTTAGCTTAATTTCAATATCAGACTTATTTTCCGAATAGAGAGACATCAGTTTAGTTTTCAGCGGAAAAACAATAAACGTTGTAGCAAGCCGTTTGGTAGAAAAACAATTCCACACAGGGGAGAACGGAAATAACAGACAAAACAAAAAAATAAAAAAAACACCAAAAATAAAACAAATAAATGAGCTGGTAGAAATTAAATAAATCTTCATTATTAAACTCGTTAAATCTTTATTATTAATATCTTTTAAGTATACGTAGCGAGCTTCCGAGAATGGGGCACGACTTTTTAAAGGAAGCAGGTTATACATTCGTTTCGTTCGGCAGAAGGTTATAGTAAATGTTCCGCTATATCAAATAAAACTCAAAAATACCGAAATGGCGTTTTGCCTTTAAAAATAATATAATAATGACAATTTACACACGAACATTTAAAAATTAGATTGAAATTGAGTAAATATTACCAGTTTTAAATTCTACTGAAATATTTCAAATATAGTAAACATTTGCTTTAGTAAGAACTTGTGGTTATAATTGTCTTCTACGTCTAGTACTAGGCGCATCACGCGACTCGTGTTAGACACGTGTTTTGTGTAAGGAAGTGAATAATAGAATGCGGCTTCTTGAAAATGAAGATTTACCCTTCAACAGTCCACAGTTAATTATATGTTGGTGTATAGTAGAAACATCTCGTGGAGAGGAATCGAAAAAAGCAAAAGGCTTATTTACAGGGTTGCCAGATGTAGTATTTCGAAGACTACGGTAGTTTTTTTTTCACCGAAAGTTAAAGTCGTAGAATTTTTTGTAGTATTTCCTTTTAAAGGGGTATATTTGTAGTGTTCTTTCCTTTAAGATCCAAAAAAAAACATAAAAAGAAAGAAAATAGGCACACCGCAGCGTTTGGCGAGCATTGCCAACGGTTCCTTGAGTATGTGACAGTTGGCGGCTTTATCGCTCAGTATTGGCGAGTGGTGCAGAACTATACATTTACCAAAAAAATAAAGAAAGAAATATGCAAAAAAAAGGTGAGATAAATACATTTTTTTTAAAATATGAAGAGATTATTTTATTACTATCCACATGTTAACATAAATAAGTGTACCTATCAGAATTGAATGTATTTTGATGTCTGGTACAAACTGTACACAATTACCATCTTTAAGAAGCAAAATAATAACTTTTCGCTTTCAAAATCAATAATAAT
Organism: Octonoba sinensis; assembly: GCA_038502835.1. Classification (NCBI taxonomy): domain Eukaryota; kingdom Metazoa; phylum Arthropoda; class Arachnida; order Araneae; family Uloboridae; genus Octonoba; species Octonoba sinensis. The sequence goes on along the minus strand of CM076606.1, from coordinate 103,825,521 downwards.
AAATTCGCTTATATTAAATATTTGTAGTTTTAGATACATAATTATATATTTTTTCCTTAAAATTTACAGTTGCAGATAATGTAAATGTGGAAACTAATAACAATAAATAACTTGGCTAGAAAATACATGCCATTTGCAATTATAACTAATTCCAATAGATGGCGCTAAAGAAAATGTAGTATTTTTTCAGACGAAGCTGTAGTATTTTTCTGTTTCAAAATCTGGCAACCCTGCTTATTTAGCCGAATATTTCTGACTCATCATTTTTGGATAAAATTTAAAAGAATCGCAAAACTAAGAAAAAAAATCTGAAAGCAAGAAAAATGAACAGGAAAGACTAATAAACCAAACTTGGTGTAAAGTAAGGGAATAAGTGAAGGACAAACGAAACCTACTTAACTTTTGCTACGAGTTATTTTCGCAAACTCACGAAAATCAACATATTTGCTGGTCCCAACTGTTATAGCAAGCCATTGTAGAAAAAACAATTCCACAGAGGCAAGAGCGGATAAAACACAAACACAAAAGAGCAAATAAATTGAGCAGGTAAAAATTAAATTGATCTTCATTTGTATGTCGTTTTTTTTTTTTTTTTTTTTTTTTTGTTTGTCCACTCATAACTTCTCAACGGATGAACCGATTTTCATGTTTTTTTTTAATCGATCGAGGGTGGTTTTCCATAGGTCTCGTACCTTTGTTTGGTTATATTCGATAATTAGGTAAAAAGTTATGGACAGAAATGTGGTGATTTTTTTTTGTTTTTTTATCCGTAACTTTTCACTAAATGAACCGATTTTGACGATTTTTTCTTTAATCGATAGAGGGTCGTCTAACTGAAATATCGTACATCAATCTGACTACATTTGCTTTTTAGAAAAAAACGTTGCGGGTGAAAAATACGTATTTTTTATTTTAATTGGAAAGGCTTGGCTTGATATTTCATTGTTGGGAAAACTATTAATAAATATAAAAGTCATTGTTTAAAAAGTGTTTGTTGCCATTGTGCTATAATATTTTAAGCAATTACAGCAAGAGTTTAACTGAAGGCTTCTCTGAGGCAAAATTAAATCCAATCAGTTTGTTTGCTAAAATCGATTTTAAAACGGAACTTCTGGAATTTGCTTTTACAGGCTGTTTTTAAAAGAGTATCGTAACGTCATCGAGTGAAACAACGCACCAAACTTATAAACCATCATAAAAATGTTATAAAAGTTGTAATGATAGTAGATTTTTTTTCATAAATTTAAATTTCTTCAAATTTGGAGGCACCCAAAAATTTTCCCGCTACCCCTCGGGGGTGGCGACCCCCAGTTTGCGCTACAACACCATTATGCAACCCTTAAACCCTACAACACCATTATGCAATGCCGTACGGCAATAATTGTTGACATTAATCTGACAGTTTAAAAACTTGTATTATTATTTTTTTTAAATAAAACGTTGGGGCAGTATCATAAATATAAAAGTTCCTCTATGAAAAAATTTAAAAACTTGATGTCTCAAAAACACCACCAAATACCCGAACTTCGGATAATTGCCCGCACATTTTGGCAAGCCTGCTAGTCCTTAAATCCAAGCTAAATTACTTGCATCTGCAGGCTTTGATCTGCAGCGTAGTGGGGGAGGAATTTAGTTAATCAAAAGGCTCATCCTGTCTGTATATTTCTAACACATTATCATTAAGAACTACCTGTAGGATTTTTTTCCAACGGGATTTTTATCCAATCTTGAACCACTCTGTCTATTAATGAAAACCACATTAAAATCCGTTGCGTGGTTTGAAAGATCTGAGCGTACATATACTTTTACGCTTGGGTCATTGAAAACTGCAATGTAGGCGTTGCAAAAATCATTGAAAAATTAATTAAGAAAAAACTAATTGAATCACAACTTTCATTTTTGCAGCGATGAGTTTCTCTTGTCGTAAACATTAACCGTGCCGAATGTGGTTCCGATCGGTGAAACGGCCTAGGATTCTATAGCGAACAGACAGACACTGCTCTTTTATATACAGTCAAACAACGCTATAACGAACCCTCAACAGACCGACTTCGGAGCGCTATAATCGAGGGTTCGCTACATCCGATTTTGCAAAAAAAAAAAAAAGTTAACTAAGATACTTCTATATAATAAACATATTTCTAACAATAATCAGGGTAGAGGAGTAAAATATTAACGTTAAAAATGTTTTTTAATAATAAACAAACAAATATAAACATTTGCCTTATTATTTTATAAATAGTATGAAAAAAAAGATGTGTTTTTTGGCTATAGACTTTTGGATTTTAGGTACATTTCATTGGTTTCTCTGTGAACCACTGCAAGAGTCCACAACATGTTTTTCTACAGTTTTTGTTGTGCAAAAAAAATTGTTCAGAATATTAACGGCTATATTTTTAACAGCTATATGCCTTTGCATCAAAAATCTAAGGTCGGTCGTGGACTTATATTTTCTTCATCTTCATTATAGTATCAGAAGATGAGTGCCGCATCTATTCTTCGTAGGTGAGGAATGTGGCTTGACCAGGAGTATTTCGGAGAAAAGATGGGGAACCATTGTAAAAGATAGTGTTTGACTATATATACTGGAATACAAACGGCAAGGAATGTTGTTGAGATAAATCGTGTAAAATACTTAACATTTTGGATCGCTATAGCCGATTTTCTCACGTTCGGTGATCGGTATAAACGTTTGAAAAAGCATTAATGACATGGGGTTTCGGTCGCTACCATTTGAAAGGTTCGTCACAACCGGGGAATAGTCATATCCCAGGGTCGCTATAGCAAGGTTCGACTGTAGAAAGACTGTAATGGACTCTTATGGAAGAGAGCCCAATATATTTCTACGCAAATTTATTAATCGGAAGCTACATTCTGGTTTGTATTTTCCGCTATAAAATTTAGAAAAGAGCACACAGCTGGTCAGGGGTGCAAATATGAGGTGGTTTTCTGTGTCAACCCTTCACCCCGTCCCTGGTTTTTTTTGGTGTCAATGGACATCGATTAGTTTTCTTTCTTTTAAGTGAATGTAGTAAAATTTCATTTCGAGAAAAAGTCTCAGAACAGAAAACCACCTCATATTTGCACCCCTGACCAGCTGTGTGCTCTTTTCTGAATTTTACAACGGAAAATACAATGCAGAATGTTGCTTTCCGATTAATAAATTTGCGTAGAAATATAGTGCGCTATCTTCCATAAGGGTCCATTACAATCTATATACAGTCGAACCTGGGATATGACGATTCCCCGGTTGTAACGAAATTTTCAAATGGTCGTAACTGAAACCCCATGTCAATAATTGACACCTTTCTATTTTTTTTCCTACAGCGCATGAAGGGTGAGTAATTAGAAGTGTTTTGCTCTTCGCACCCTGCTGCATCTACTTCTTCGGTGGTCGCGGTTGAGTAATCAGAACTGTGTAGATTGTAACGTGCAGACATCACACAATTCACGTTGACATCTAGCCCTTCTACAAAATAGGAAAGGCCTGTTGCGTACAAGGAAAAAATTTTCCACTTGCATCGAACCGGGTTTACACTACACTAATAAACTTTGCATCATTTTGACTACTTGTAGTAAAAAAAAAAAGTAAAACGGAGCCAGTGGTGCCCATCACATGGAGGGGAGGAGCACAAGATGAGCCTTGAAATTTTTTAGGGGCTGCTTTCAGGGGTTTTTTATGAGGTCAGTTTTTTTTTGGGGGGGGGAGGGGAGGGAGGACTCGTAGCTTTCTAAGGGAATGCTCTGAGAGGGGGCACTCCTGCTGGAGCAGCAGAGTTGAATACTAAAGTAAAATGAAACGATAAATATTTTACTTTATTTGCAGCACTAGTGTTAATTTTTTTAATGTTAGGCTAATTTTTATTTCAGCTGTTGAGTACAATTTGTCAAGTGCAAAGGGAAATTTTCTATCGACTGATTAGTTGTCTGAATTAGACAGACGCAATTTAGTTTAGTTTATTTTCCACGTGCTAAAATCTAGAGATCGTCAGAAAATCATCAGATTGATTTAGCCAGAACTCAAAAAAAAAAAAAAAAAACTAATGGATTTTACTGACTTAGAAGAAAACTAAATATAACAAACGGGAATTTAATCTACGTTGATTTCAAACTGTTTACACCGCCCAGTGGCACAGCCGAATACTCTATAACGCAGAAGGTTTCCGCGCCAAGGGCCCTGGTTCGAATCCCGGTATGGATGCTATTGATAGGTCTAACATTTTCTCCAATACGTCCTAGCGGTTAGGGATCCACTCATAGATAATCTATATCATTCTGAATACCCCGGGCAATTCATAGCGGGTCTTTATGCCTAGACTGTTTAGGTGATATTTCATTCGCTAATTCGTTAAGATATATCCTTAAAATCCAGATCAAAAACTTTCATCAGAAAATAAACTTGTTTGGTTCTGGATGAACTTCATATCTAATTATTCTATGTCATAAGAGCTTTCCGATAAAGTTTGTTCCAAGGAAATCCGTCTGTTACATCAGGATTTATATAGGACTGAAAATTTCCAGCAGGCACTATTTTTTTTTTTTTTTTTTTGAGCTGTTCAAAATTGAACAAAAATTGTTCAAATCAAAAAAAAAAAAAAAATCAAGTTCAAAGCTCTTTTAATAAACTTGTCTGAAGGAACTTGGGTCTTATCAGACAGGACTTAATGTTAGGATTTTTTGAATTGTTCAAATTTGAATAAAAAATTGTTCAACTAAAAATGTAAAGTATAGAGATGAGATGTTCTTCTCCGAGATCTTTCGCGTGTAAAGAAAAGAAAAAAAAATGAATCGGACATTTCCGTCAAAGATTGATGAGGGGGGGGGGGGAGTGTAGACAGAAAAGCATTTTCCCCATCTGAAAACCTACTTTCAAATCTTTTATTTTTCATTCTTTATTTAATTTAATTACTTCACTTATTTTGATATTTTCTTTGTTTTTAACTATATTTTTATGATACATTTAGCCCTTTTTTTTCAAATATTTTATTTTTCATTCTTTGATTAATTACTTCACTCATTTTGTTCGAATTTTTCTTTATATTTAACGATTATTTTAAAAATACATTTAGCCTTTTTTTCAAACTTTTTATTTCTCATTCTTTATTTAATTAAATTATTTCACTTATTTTGATATTTTCTTTGTTTTTAACGATATTTTCATGATACATTAAGCCTTTTTTTAAAGCTTTTTTTTTAAATTACTTTCACGGGATAGTAGGCTAAAAAGTCAACATTTGCCTTATGTTTCCACACAGCCGTATCTCGATAAAACCGAATAGACCTGACTAATGCGCAAAATCACGGAGGGTCTCACAGTCGAAAACACATAGTACGACAGATATGTAGGATAGGCAACTAGTTTCAAAGCCAAGTTAAAAATAGGAAATTAGTGATGATGATGTCTCCAATGTCTAGCTGCGAATGGCGTAAAAAATTCATTGTCATTCACGTCGCTATTTTATAGAGATGAATTGACGGCAGTCCCATTTGCTGCGATCTTAGAACAGAGATTAGGTGATTAGTACCCTTTTATACCTTGTCAACTGCTGTGATTGATGTTTGTGACGGTTTAGTTTCAGTGCAGTTCGTCAACAAAATGCGCCAAATCACACCAAATAAGATCTTCAATTATTGACTGCCCAATTTGAAAATCCTTTTCTATTTTACTACTTTCTAATGTTGACTATCGTGTGTAATCATTTCGAAGAATTTATTTCTAACTTTGTTTTTAATGATCAAAGTTCCGGTTCAAAGTATCAGTTTTTGTTTGCATTTTCGATACACATGCAAATGGTTCAAATGCTATCATAAAGATGTTTTAAATGCGTGCGTTTTAAGTTAGGAATTTTTCATAATATCCAGTTATTAGGAACAAAACATTCCGCTCGGATTATTGGGAATTGACTGTATATTACGTTATATCTGTAAATGAATTTATTTAAAATAAAAATGTGCTTATTTAAAGTTAAAAAATAGCAGTTGGTTTTAGCTTGACGGGCTACTAAGTATTTCTAGTTAGAAATCCGCTTACTCTGGAATTATTGAGTTCACGATACGATACATAAAACATTTATTTGCAAAACACTAAACAAACATAGATTACACGGATAAATAAACTTATGAATATGTATATATTTTGAATAAGATGAATAATGGCTGACTCCATGGAGGCAATTCACCGCTAGAGGGACTCATGAGCGATCATCGTTGTCACGTGATATCCGCTTTTTGTTTTCTAAGATTATACACTATTAATAGGGCATGTTGGGATTGTGCCTGTCTTCAAATTGTAGGTTAATTCTTGTCAGAACAAGTTCTGATTCTTATGAAACACCTACTTTAAAATTTCTAAAATAATGTTTTGCCAACACCGTTAACTCGCATCGAAACAATACAAATATATTATTTCTTTCGAATTCGATTAAAAAAACTGTTAGTTTTAGTTTTGCTTTTTAACTAAAACACACATGTGAAATGTAGTTACATTATTGAATTAACTCTCACCAAGAACATAGTTAAAGTAACGACTGATATTCCATATTATTGGAAGTTTTTTTAGGTCCGGTGAATGGTCTGACAAACTGATAAACAATTTCTGAATGAAAAACTAATAATAAACTCTCCATCCAATTCAAAAGTTATTTTATGTATTTTTTTAAATTATAAACTGTCCAAAATGTTGTCGCGATCGACCGAAAATGGGCTTGCGATCGACCAATTGATCGCGATAGACGGGTTGCCGACCACTGGTCTAGAACTATACGAGCCTACTTTCCCGTATACACCAACTTCAAATTTATAATCTAGTTAACTCTCTCTTTCTCGTTTAGCTTTAGTTCTTAATTGCTTCAAATATACCTTTTTCAACGATTAATACAAATCCATTCACTCATTTATGTATTTATTCACTCATTTTCTTATTTTTTCATTCATTTGCTCATTTATTCACTCATTTGTTTATTCATTCTTTCACTTATTCTTTAATCATTCATTAGTTCAAAAATATTCTTGAAAATCCCGATCAAAAAGCTTCACTGCAAAATAGGCTTGCTAGTTTTGGATGAACTTTCTATTTGTACAATGTTCTACGTTATAAGAGCTTTCCGATAAGGTTTGTTCCAAGCAAATCGGTCCGTTAGATCAGGATTTATATAGTATTGAAATTTCCCCGTAGGGGAAATGTTAATTTCTTTGAACTGTTCAAAAATGAACAAAAAGTGTTCCAATCAATATTTCCCCCCGAGAGCTCTTCCAATAAGCTTGCTCGTAGGAACTTGGATCTTGTGCAAAGAGTTTACATAATTTGCTTCATTTTTGCCCATAGGAGCTCATGTTAATTTTTTTTAACTGTTCAAAAGTTGAACGAGAAATCGTTCAAATTATCATTAATTATAATCGTCATTAATTATAATCGTATCATTAATTATAAGCGTAAGATATGCAAATGAGATGTCCTCGCCGAGATCTTTCGAATGCAAAAAGAATTTTTTGAATCGGACAATTCAATCAGTAGTTATTAAGGGGGGAGGGACAGACAGGCCGACGGACACACTTATTCCCTATCTCAAAACACCACTTTCCAATTTTTTATTTTTCAATCTTTATTTAATTACTTAACTTTTTTTTATTTCTAACGATATTTTCACGATACATTAAGCCTTGTTTCATGCATTATTATTATTATTATTTTTTTACTTTTACGGGAAAGTAGGCTAAAAAATGAATCTTTAGCTAATAGGTCAAGTCGGAAAACTTGACCTATTAGATTGTCATTGACTCCACTCACTTCCAGTGTTAAGTGCGTAAAGTTCGATACCATTTAAAATATCGTCGGTATGTTCGTAGCACTTAATCAATAATTCCACCGATAATTAATAGAAATGCAGTTTTGCGGATCCCAACCGCTTTAGATTTGTTTTCAGAAAACAAACGAACTGCACATGCTCGAGAAAGGGGGAAATAAACACCACCAGCGAAAGGGATTTTCCAAAATCATTTTGAAGAAAGATAATTGTTTCAGCACGGCCTGCCGGGAAAAATTTCGCGTTAGTAAGACCAGAAGAAGCCGTGTAGGTAAGTGAAAGTAAGTGAAGAAGCCGTGGATGCAATGGCGTACAGCAGTAACTGTCGACAATAATTTGTGTAAAAAAATTGCAGGTTAAACCCCCGAGACTCCAAGGCCCCCTTCGTACGAAAAATAAAATAAATGAGGCAGTAATAAGTAAACAAATAAATAAGTGTCCAGAAAGTTTTAAAATGGAAAAATGAACAAGATAAAACAAAAAATCGCAAAAGCAAGAAGGAAAACAAATCCCAAAAGTAGGAAAGATAAATAAAGGAGTAAAATAAATCAGTCATATGTAAATAAGTAAGTGAAGAAGAAAAGAAACTAAACTTAACTTTTGCTGTGAGTCATTTTCGTATACGCACGTCAAAAAAATTGTAGATCCCAATTGTTGTAACAAGGTATTTATTGAAAGAGAAAAAAATAGTTTCACACAAATGCGAGTACGAAAATGACAAATAACAACAATCATAGAAATTAGATTGTTTGTCATTATTAATCTACTTTCGGGATGATCGTTACTATTGCTTGTTTTTATTTTCATTATTATTAGTATTATCAAGACCCACTTACATAACGCACGCGTACTTCTTTTTTCTTGAACAAATCGCAATAACAATTGGGATCCGTAGATTTGCAAACGAAGCACGTCCGTTCATGTATATAGTTCTTGAACCCTAACATTCCGTGATGCAATGGCGTACAGCAACAACTGTCTACAACAATTTGTGTAAAAGATATATCAGGTTAAACCCTCGAAACTCCAGAGCCCCTTGTCTCAAAAAAACCTGGCTTCGTCATCGTTAAAACTTTTTTTGAAATTTAAAGAATTTTTTTCTTTCTAATGGGGCTGCAGTATTGGTCAACAACCATTGCAGACCTAGTGCGCCCCCAGAGATTAGTACCAACTCTTTCAGCGGCACCACAATGAGTGTGGTAGCATTGGCGCAATTTTTTTGACGCTTAGTTTCCACTAGATGGGGCACCTGAGCTCTCGTTGATGCAATCTGCACTAGGAATTTAATTTAGCCGAGAGTATCCATGTCAAGCGGATACTCAAGGATCTTTAACTTGCCGCATAATCATACGACATGGACGCAGACGATTTTCTGCATCTTGAAAATCCACCGACTTGGGCCAGGTTTGAACCTGCGATGTTGGGCATACGAGATCTGCGTCTTACCACTACGCCACCCTGTCGACTTAAAGAAAATGAAAAACTTCAAAATATTGCAAGATTGAAGTAATTCGTAAGCAAATTTGTTCCTCAAAAGTTTTGAATAGCTACATTTGTTGACACTAAGTGGCGCTACTTAGAAGGATGTCGTTGAGTATTGGAGCGTAAAATATTGACTTTCGAACGGCAACATTGTTAATAATCACTAGAACCTCTCTAGTAGGAGAGGTCTTCGTTCTTGAGAAGGTTAGAACTTATTGCTTTGCAGTGCATTTTACAAGAAGCTACGGGGATGAAAGAATAATAATATGTTCTATGGCATTACTCTTACTGGTAGTAAAAGAACTTTTTTTTTTTCTAAATTAAGTAATGTGTCCGAAACTGACAAAAATCGGAAACCGAGAAAACTACCTAAAACATTACCCTAAACATTTTGTAAAATAAAGAAATTAATTTTAATCAACTCCAGCACTAGTTATCTGCACGTTAGGTGGCAATCCGTATACAATCTAATTGTAAAAGGCTGCCGTTCTCCCCTTTCGGTCAGAAATTCCTCGTAATGGATTTTTTCGATTTCAAATTGCTGTTCCATTTTCTACTTTAATTATATACTTCAAATTTTCATTTCTTTATGTTAGATATTACCCAACACAAGGAGCAAAGCGTAACAAAAATTTTACGGTCAGGGGTTCGGTCCTTACTAGTATGTATATTGCAATACTAAGATTAGTAATATTGCTTAAAACGGAAGAAACACCAAGGATTCTGTTTGAGGGTTGTCCCTCACTCCTTTGGCGCTTGAAAAATGGAGCAGCGAGGACGGTTGGGCATTGAAATTCCAGAAATCCTCAATTTCCAATCCTAATATAGGGTCCTTCCTAGGACTTTCAAATGTGCCAAATTTCGAAAAATGCTACACTCGACCCTCTCCGACTTCGATGAGATTTTTATAGGTGGTACATAGAAGTCTTACATGGATCCATGCCAAATTACAGCTCCATAAATTGTATTTTAGTTGGGCCACCAGCCATGGTTTTGCAAAGATATCTTTTTTCGTCTCTCAACTGAAATGACAAAATCGTCAACTTTGTGTTCTTATTCATCACTACCTAAGAGGACAAACACAGGGAAACTTGGTGATCCTGCTAAACATTTGGGATATAACACACTACTGGTACAACGAAAGCTCAATGTATTTTAGATTTTTCGCACTTTTGCTGCCAAAGCAGCTCATTTGTGCCAATGGGGCGGATTTTGACCACACTTTGCCAGCTTGTATCAGTTGATAGAAATATTTTTTGAACTGTATTCTTTCCTCATTTGCACCCTTCTGGCATCTTATAAAGGCATGCAAGTGGCAGCTTGATTGCTCAATTAACTGCCGAGTTATGCTGGTTCAAAATTCATTCAAAAACTAACCTGTTTAATTTCAGCCAAAGGATAGAAATACGCGCTGAAATGCACTCGAAGCAGCTTAAATAATGAAAATATAGTGAAGCCTGTGTAAGTTAACCACTTGCAGTGCAGCACTTTAGTGGTCTTAGACAGGTGGTCAACTTATAAAGGGTGAGGGCGATTTTTTTTTATTTTGTCGTCCTTATGCTATGCATTCATTTCTTTTTAAGTAATTAAAATACTTTTAAGTTTAGCTTCCTGTATTAACCTTTCTTTGTAATAGTATTCAGCTATTTCATTTCACAAAACTATCATTAAAGAACCTGAAAAAAATTAAACCTGAATGGCTTCCAATGTATCATACAACTTTAAAATTAAGGGGACTATACACTTTTAACCAATCTAAAATCTGGAAAATATGCCTCAACTTTGAGATTAAAAAAAAAAAAAAAATACCCAATGCATCAAAACTTCTAAAATTTCAGGGATTTTAGATACAATATAAATAAAGTTAAAAATATATATATATAGTTTTAATTTAATTAAAAATTGTGCTTAAATATATATTTTTTATTCCCGTTTTCCGGCTCATGTCTCATTGCGTGCATGATATCTTCAAAACCGTTCAAGATAAACGTCCCAAATTTTTTTTCAACATAAATCTTGGATAAATAAATAAAATGAACTAGGATTATGAAGTTCTGATGAAAGGAAAATGAAAAGAGAGCTGTAAAAAGATTGAAAGTATTACGAAAAATGAGTTTTATTTAATTAATGCCTCATTATTAAATTATTAAACAAATAAAGAGATCCTAGTTCACAAGTTTGAACAGAATATTGTTCTTCATTTAAAATCAGTTTTATGCAAATTGCGCAAAATGTTCAAGAAATATCATGAGCCGAAAAAACGGGATTTAAAAAAATATATTTAAACAAAATTTCTAATTAAATTAAAACTATAAGACTTTTTTAAATTAACTAATTTATATTGTATCTAAAATCCCTGAAAATTTTAAAAGTTTTGATGAATGTTTACGACCCGAGAAACTGATTGCTGCAAAAATAAAAGTTGTGACTCAATTAGTTTTTTTCAATTATTTTTTTAATTTTTCAATCAACAATTTCAATGAATAATGTAACTGTAATGCAGTTGCCATTGTTGTAATACTTGTCAAATATAATAATAATCAAAACATTTCTCTAGCTTTTTGAGTGAGGCATCGCTAGATTTGCAATCTCCGTTAAAAATTAATGTAAACGCGAATTTAATTTATTCCGTCCTTCTTTGTTTTAATTTATAAATCATCTGCACTTTTTTATATATATTAAAGTGGCAGCGCTCTTTTTTCCAGTTTCACTAAAATTATTGTTTTGACGATGATTATGTTGGATATTGTATATTTATAATATCTAGAATAGCGGTCATTTCGTATGACCACCGGGCTTTCTAGTTATATAATATAGGGTTAATTCCGTTCCTGACAAAGGCGGTTAACTTAGACAGGTGGTCAACTTTTGCAGGTTTTCGGTATATTTATAATACCGGCTTCTTTATAGTTTTGCTGGTTGGCCATCCAAAGCCTTCTGCAAACCTTCGCTTAAGGTATCTGAATAGTGAAAGAACACTTATTTTGATGAAAATGGCGATTTCTTTTTTTATTTCACAATAAAAATACTTGAACCCTCTGCTTTCTAAAAACATCTTACTTTTGTCTGAACTCCAATTATTTACGAAGTTATAGCAGTTTTTGTGTGGAGTGAGATCAATAAAAAACGTACCGAAAGTCAAATATCGGTACCGGAAGACTTCGTATTTTAGCGAATTTTTACTTTTTTTAAGATGTTATTTTGAAAAATATGGCTTAACATAAGCCTAAAATATGGTTTTGAAGGATTTCTTTTTCAATTTAGTAGATAAGTATTTTAAAATCTGGCAAAAACTATACATGTTTTGTTGTTGATTTTCGATTTGTTTGCATTCTTACGCATTGCTTTTTCGCTTTATACCTAGCTGTTTATTCTGATATATTTTGATAAAAACTGTCTTTTTAAAGGCAAAATACTACTTAATTATGCTTAAGTCCTGACTTAAGCGGTCTAAGACGCGTCAATTTCATGGAAATTCTTTCACCCTAATAGTGCAAAAAAATTCCCAATTTTCACCAATAGTGCAAAGGAAAGCAGTGCGTAAAACAAAATGTACTAAAGATGAAAAGAAAGAAGGTCAAGTGTGCCGGTCAACTACAAGTGCAAGTACAAGTGTGAAGGTCAACTACAAGTGCATTTGTATGTAGGGATTTAAACTATGTCTATGTGTTTAATGTTTTTTTTGTTTTTTTGATGATAAATAGCATTTTTCAAAAGCGCTTTTAAAAAAATATTCACTTGCAAAATGTCACAAATATATTTAATATTACATAATTCTTAAGTTAATATTTAGGGGAAAGAATATTTTATGTGTAAGAAATTTAACACATTTGATGAATAAAATTTGCCTAGAGTTTGTTTTAATATGTATTGGGTATTTCACCAAAGTACGTACATATTGATGTTAAAATTAAATTCTTATTGCCACTATAAAGTTGATATTAAAATAAAAATGATAACAACTTGAAAAAATGTATAGTACTGATTTTTTGAAAAAGGTTTATTCTTTTGTTATATAGTGATTTTGGGCTTTTTTAATTATGTAATTTTAAAAACTTTTCATTTTAAATTTTTAAATGCGTTTTTCTCTGAAACTGATTTTTTCGGATTTTACGCTTCCTTGACACTGATATCTGAAAAAGTTCTTAAACTAAATGCCTAAAATGTTGCATCAGTGTTCAGTATTATTGCACAGATGTTTTGAACTACGGACTAAAAGAACAGAGTGTATTTATATTTTTTATGATTTTTTTTATCGGTCATGAATCGTAATTTTTTTTAAAAATTTGAATCTTTGAATTTTGTAAGTCATTGGCCAATAAGTCAGTGATAAATGGGAGTTGTTCAAAGATAATAGTTCAAAACATATATAATATCCTCCTGAGTAACATGGTAGCTGAGATTTGTAATAATATGAATTCGAATTTTTTTAGTGTCTACCGCAATGTGCAAAAAAGGCCCAATTTGAACCCAAAACTGCCCATTTTTTCAGAAAATATAATAAAATAAATTTTCTTTTTGATATTTTTATAAGTTTTTACCCAGAATTAAACAAAAAAAAAAATGAGTTTAAAAGTTAATTTTCATCAATATTTGAAAAAAAAAAAAGTTGTAACTAGTCAGACACCTTAAGCGGTTCTGTTTGTTTACGTTTGTGCTTTTGCCCTATAATACACTTTGTCCCGACAGGTTTATTCATTTTCCGTAACCTTTTTCGCGGATCTCAAATGGAATATAATTACCTGGTAAATAATGGATGGCAATAATGTATCATTGATGTAGATCAATTATTTAATTTACTTCTTGCTTTTCAATGCAACTATCAATTATATAAGGAGTAGTTTAATTTTTGCACAAATCCGTTTTTAACGCTATATATATACATACAGTGAACTTCCTCAATTCGAACACGGGTAATACGAAATCACGGCTGAAACGAACGTTTTGTTCACTGAGTTTGGTTTACTATTTAATTACACAAATTATCTCACGCATATTACGAAGGCTAAAATACAAATTTCGGCTAAGATGAACAAAATTTCTGACCTACTCACGGAACATTTCCTCGATTGCATATAATTTTTTTAAAAAAGAAAATATTGGTATTTTGAGTCGTTGTAAATCACTAAGTACGTATTTCGAATCACAGGTTGAATCTTCCTGGGTAGAGAATAAAGCTCATGCACGCGTTGGCTTTCTGCTCATTGATCAAACCCGCTATCATGGAATCGTTCGTCTGCGAAAGGGTTCTTCAGCAGGTGTCATTGAAGCAGGTTCGCACAAAGAAAATGACCGCCCCCCGTCTCCCTATTTTAGGCCCCTTTTCTAGAACATCGATAAGTCGCGTTATTTCACTTTGGAAATAAGTTTTAGAGTCCAGAAAATGACAATATAAAAATGGCAGTAGGCATTTTGCGCCGAGATATGTGTATGATAAAATTTAATGCACCTAAAAAACAACTAACTATTAAGGTTATTTTACGGAATTGTTAAATTTTAAAAGGTAAGTTCACTTTTTCTCAATGTACTAGTAAGATTTAGAAGTATATATTAGTAAAACTAAATAATGTTCCCCTCGCTTTTTTTTTTCTTTTTTAAAAATAGTGGTAATTACTTTAAAAATATAAGCATGCATTTCTGATGGTTTTTTTCACATAATTTTATTTCACGGATGTTACGAATAACGTCTAATAGGAGCAAAAATTCGCGAATTTTTGTCATTTCAACTATATATGTGTGTGTGTGTGTGTGTACAGTTGATCTCGTTTAATACAAAATGGCAACATGTGGACTGATTTAGCTTTGTGATAAATGCCCACAGCCTATTTTCTTTCAGCGCCGTCTGGTGACTAGCAATTGAACTAAGCAAAAGGCCCTTACTAAGCCGAATATTCCATCACTTTTATAGTCTTATTTTACAAACAAGCTTCCCCTATTAAAATTTTAAAGCTTCTTTCTCATGAACTTAATTTTATATCGTTAAATGACTTACGTACTCTCTTAGATCTTTAGCAGTAGAATTAAAAAAAAAAAAAATTGCAAAAAAAAAAAAAAAATACTTCGCCTTCACCGCCCAAACCAACGGATTTGACAGGAAAAAACGGAGCCGCTTTTCAAATGATTGTGACCTGCATTGAATTAATAGTAAAAAATTAGTTTATTCCTGAAACAACATCAATGACACTAAATTATTTACCATGTATTTTTTACCATGCTTTGCTAAAACGGTTGGGAGCCGCGAAAATGATAGAGGGAAACTAATAAATGAGGCAAAACAAAGTGCCTTATCAAAAGAAAACTATAACGGAATTCACGTGATCCTCAGGACCAAGCAGCTACCCTCGAGTAATGTTGCCTAAAAGTTGTGAAGCATTTTTTGACTCATAAACCTTTTGTCTTGTCTTCCCTAACTTTAAAATTCCGATTAATTGGCTCGGGTGAAATGAGGCTGCCGGAACTTTACCTGCTGCTTTCGACCAATCGGCTATGCATATAGTACACCGACGGATGTCTTAACAGGCCACTAGATCTTTTAAAAGTTAAATGTTTGGTCTTTCCGAAATGACTTATTAACTTGCTATCGACTTCGACCATTTGTGGTGCGAAATTACGACTTTTAAGGATCCCAACTGTTATAGATATGCCTGTAAAAAATAAACGACTTCCTTGTACATGAAAACGGAAAAGTATAACTACCAGCGAGAGGCATTTTCCAAAGTCATTTTCAAGGAAGATAATTTTTAATAAATGGATAATAAAGGAAGGCCTTTTCGTGGCATAACGGGGAAAAATTTGAATTGCACATATTAGAACACTGAAAGAACGAAAACTAAAAAAAATAAGGAAATAAGAAAGTGATAAATAAAGAAATATAAACAAAATGTTTAAAGAGTTTTAGATTCAAAAAATGATTAACATAAACGAAAAAAAAACTAACAATTTAATTTTAAATTAAAAATTAAAAAAACAAAAAAGTAAGAAAAAGCTTAAAAACAAAAACAAAAAAAAAAAGACAAAATAAGAAGAAAAAAATAAACAAAGAAATGAAGCGATCTAGTGAAAATAAATAATTGAAGAAGAAGGCAAAAAAACTTAACTGTTGCTGCGAGTTTGCCATTTTCGTAAGCGCACATTCGTTAACATTTTTTCCGATCCCAATTGTTGGATCAAAAGGGCGAGGCGTTGGCATAAGTAAATAATTCCACATAAGCGAGAACGAAAATAACAAATAATTAATCACAGTAAAATGTATAACTGAACAGGTAAAAATTAATTTTGATCTGTTTACTATTCTCATTTTGGAATGTGCGGTACATTTCCTTGTTTTTGTAATAATAATAATTACTAGTATTATTTCTCGCATGTGTAATTTGCTTATTCCTCAAACAAGTTGCAAAAACCATTGATATCAGTAGATATCGGGCGAAGCTGATTCCATCATGTGTATAGTGCAGTGTTGCCGTTTAGAAATAATGTTTTTATCCTCCAATACATTCAGCCTACTTAATGTTTCGGTTTGCAGTGTCATCTAGTGAGGAAGAATCCAAATAAGCTAACGGCTTACTTACCCGAATATTTTTAAGTCATCACTTTTGCAGTTTTCTTTTACAACCGACTTTCCCGTATTCAAATTTTAAAGTTTCCTTCTAGCCAACTAAATTTTACATCTTTGAATGATTTACTTAGACTCCTCTTATCATTAGTAGTAGAATAAGTAAAAAATAATTTTTGGGATCCACGAAAAGCGTTAAGTGAGGAAAAAAAGTGCCTTATCGAAAGCAAACTATGCAGAATTCACATGATCCTCACAAGCAATTAACTTCCTTCGAGCTAGTTGTGTAAAATTCCCGAACGTTACAATTCCCACTAATTGGCTAGGGCCGAAAAGAGCTGCCGGAACTTTACCTGCTGCGTTCGACCAATCGGCTACGGATGTATTGCGCCGACGGATGTCTAACTGGTCGCTTCACGAGATCTAAAAAAATGAAAGTTTTAGTCGTTCCGAAATGACTTATTTGCCTGCTATCGACTTCGCCCATTTACCTTGTCAGGTGCTTATGGCTCGATTTATGTACAATATCATCGTGTAATTTACTTTTTGTAGCAATTAATCATTCATCACACTGTTAATTATTAGAGATGCATTTTCACGGACCCCAACTGTAATAGATATGCATTCAGAAAACAAATGAATTGCATCTACAGAAAAATCTATTAAAGTTCACCACCTCTCTAAGTTGACCACTTTTGTTACGAACGAAATTTGCTGTATGTTGTATAATGTAGGAAAACCTTTGTAACTTGACCACCTGAGTTGACCACTTATGCACGCCAAATTTGGGTGGAAGTATTATATAAAAAAAAACCTTTGTAAGTTGACCGCCTAATGATTACTTTATTTATTTGTTTATATATTTTTGGAAAGATAAAAAAAACTAAAATAGCTTCTCCAGGATATATTTTATGCTTTATGTTAGACCTGTATTTGTCTGAATGGATGAAACATCAATATAAAGTTGCCTAAACTTCTTTGTTAAGTTAACCCCAAATGGGACAACTACTATGAGCACTCTTTTATTCTTTAAATAAGTTTCTTCTTTTTTCTTTGATCTGATATAGCCATTTTGAAAAATATATATTTTTAGGAAATCTTTAGCATCATATAAGTTACTGACATAATTATTATGATATTTATCTTAATTTTAACTAAGTACTTTAGCTTTGAAGATGTATAGGATACATTGTAAGTCATTTGGGTTATATTTGTTTAATGTTAATTTTAGATAATTGAAAATGAAGAGCTAATCACTGTTTTAAAGTCATGTTAATACACGAAGTTATATTTAATTAGTTACAAATAAATAAACTCATAGTGCAAGAAATAACAAAAAAAAAAATTCCACCCTCTAAAAGTTGACCACTAAGGTGCTGCCCCGCAATTGGTCAACTTACAGTTTTCACTGCACGTAAGAGCGGAAAAATTGAAATACCAGAGAAAAGCATTTTCTAAAGACATTTTGTAGAGACATGGTTGCTTTTTCGAGGCATAGCGAGGAAAAAAATCAAAATTCGCATACTCAAAGACTAAAAGAAGAAACAAAAATAAAATAAATAAGTAAGTAATAAATAGACAAATAAAAAAATGTTAAATGTGTTTCAATTTCAAAATCAAAAAATGAGTAAGATAAGCTAGGAAAATCAAAACAGTTAGAGAAAAATAAATATATTTAAATCCTAAAATAAGAAAGATAAATGAACTAAGAGTGAAAAAAAAGTATCTTCCCACAGATAGCTTGCCGTTCTACAATGGCGGAACTGGCATATTTTTTCGACTTTAGGAATTTAGATTTTCACTTGAGCACCTAGGGCCAGAGGCCCTTTAATCTCACGTATATTATTTTTGCTTGTGTAAGGTTGTAGACGAATATTGATGAGAGGCGGTGATAGCGCTCAGCTGGGCCAATCAGATGCTAGCATCCCATTGGTCCTTCCAGTGTGGCGGTTAGGAGTCACGGTTGCAGTGGGGTGCTTAACTGCGCCGGCTAACCGAACGCAGTCTTCCCCGCAACTGCAACCGGTAGCTTCCGAGCAAGCATGCCCGGGGGATGGCGTCCCATCACGTGAGCACTTTAAGTTATTTTACTAAAAAAGTTTAAGGGGGTATGAAAAATAAAAGAGATAATGGGGAGAGAAAGATTTAAATTATTTAACAAGATTTAAAGATTTACAATATCAAAATAATTAAGGGAGAATAAAAAATTTAAAAGCTCATCAAAAAGTTAAAAGTCGGGTTGAAGAGCGAGGCATGCCCTCGGCCTTCGCCTGTTGGTCGGATCAGTGTGATCATATTCTTCAATAAGTTGAAGTAGGGGGTTGCCAATCATAGGAATTCTATTATGAAGTCGGAGGCTAATTTTTTGAATAGACCGAATGAGGTGGGGTATGCCTAGTTCATAGTGAACTGAGGCATTACGGACGTACCAGGGTGAATTTGTTATTAATTTAAGGGTTTTATTTTGAGCGGCACAAATGCCGTTAATGGAGGTTTGACTTGCAGCGCCTGCCCAAACTGGGCAGGCGTATATTAATTTTGGTCTCAGATATGAAGATTCAAAAATATATATACATGTAAGAAACAAGTCTAGTTTTTTTTTATTTTATTTTTAAAAAATATGTAATTAAAAAATAAAATACTGGCAGAAGTGAACTTAGTAAAGATTAAAAAATATTATACATGTAAGAAACAAGTCTAGTTTTTAAAATTTTATTATTAAAAAAAATTTAAAAAATATATAAGTAAAAAATAAAATATTGGCAGAAGTGAACTTAGTGAAGATTAAAAAAATATATATACATGTCTAGAAACAAGTCTAGTTTTTTAAATTTTATTATTTGGATTGTCATTTCGTATTCTAGTTAAAGTTTCAATCTGCATATCAGAAATTCCGGATTAAAAAAAAATCAGCGACATGTAAATCATACGACTAGTACTTTTTTTTATAAGAGTCCATGGATTTACAATTTATTTAAATCTGTAATTTCGATTCTTATCGATTTAAAAAACACTGTACTGAAAAATTTATATTCATATTTATTTCTAACTAGCGGCACCCGCACGGCTATCCCGTGGTAAAAATTGAAAAGACCAGTTCGATTCGGCATTATCTATAGAGTGGTAACATTGTTAGGTGTAAATTATATTATTTTATAATAATTACTGTCGGGCCCGCTTAAAGGAATACCGTCGGTTCCAACATATTTTATTCGATTATGCGGGGAAATATTCTTTGCCTTACAGAACTGATAATATTGCCTCGAAACGTAATAATAAATCAGTACATCTCATGAAAAGAAGTTATTAATCTTAGCGTTTAAAAGTTTTTTTTTTTAAATAAGATAAATAAAAACAAAATAATTAAATACATTATTATATAGCATTTTTAAATTTCAAATTTAATTGACATGGGGAGGTGTTGCTGAAAGATCAACTTAAATAAATAAATAAAAGCAATTTTTGAAATTTAATCAATTTTGTTATCAAAAATATTTCAAAAGCAGACCAGAATTTTTGGATTATCCGGAGAAATTATTCGATTAAACGGGGATCTTTAACGTTGCGTCTGTGAGGAAATATTCGGTTCCGGAAGATTTTATTCTTATAAGCGGGGTATTTCTTTATCCGTTACCCGATTATGCGGCTCTGACAGCATAACGTATAGCATTCCCCATACTTAAAATTACCCGCACACGGCAATCAATCAGCGATCCTACACACTTAAGCAACTTTTTTTTAGAAATGTACACAGTAAAAAAAGAAAAAAGTAACTAAAAAAAAAAAAAAAGAAAAACGAAACAAAAAGGAAATTTTAAGAAAGAAAACTCATTTTGTTAATTAAGATCAAGTCCCCACTTAAAAAAGACGATTATAATCCATTAGAATAATTTGAATAAATGAATGTTTGGTAGAATTTGCACATAGGCGTAAACAGAAAAATAGAGGTAGCATAAAATGCATTTTTTCGAGTCCTAAGTTTTAGATATGCATTCAGGAAACAAGCGTATTTTTATTCTCTTCTCTTCATTATTAAAATAACTCGAGTGTCAAATCCCAATTCCGTATTTAAGTTTTTATTCAGCAATACGAATAATCGTTAGAGTTACACATCGCTCAAAATTTGAAATTTTCAAGAATCCAATACTTTCTTCTATACATTGGATATAGAAGACAGTAAAAAAGCGGGATGCATACGGTATGAATAGATCTTACTGCTGTGGGAAGTGGGTTAACAAATCAAATGGATACAGAAGAAAGTAAAAATGCGAGATACATACGGTATGAATAGATAACCTACTGCTGTGGGAAGTGGGTTAATAAATCTTATGGATATAGAAGAAAGTACAAAAGCGAAGTGCATACGGTATGAATAGATGACCTCTTCCTTTGGGAAGTCGGTTAACAAATCTTATTGATATAGAAGAAAGTAAAAAAGCGAGATACATACCGTATGAATAGATAACCTCCTCCTTTGCGAAGTCGGTTAAAAAATCTTATGGATATAGAAGAAAGTAAAAAAGCGAAATTAATACAGTAGGAATAGATAATCTCTTCCGTTGGGAAGTCGATTAACAAATCTTTGGTTTAATTGACGCTTATTGAGTTAGTCAAATTTTGTTCATTGACGCTGAAGTTTATTCTTGGCAGGATGTGATTTTGCAAATGTTTTCTATTTATGAAAAAGAATACAACAATTGGATGTTTTTTTTTTCAGATCAAGTCTTTGTTAACTGAACCGTCAAATTAACAGAGATGTTTTAACTACACTCATAATTAGCAGGAAACCACAACCCTCTATTGATACTCTTTAAGCATAGGGGTATCAAGGAGGGCCAGGTCCACACAGCAAAAGTCAGTTAGGCTGGCTGGCGCCCGGCAAACCTTTCTCGGACCGGTAATGAGCATTCGTCGGACTTCAATTCCCCGAGCCCGGGGGAAGGGCAACCCTAAGGCCTCGTGCTAACAGGAGAGAGGGATGGAGTAGAGAACTCATAATGGAGGCAATTCACCGCTAGAGGGACTCATGAGCGATCATCGTTGTCACGTGATATCCGCTCCTTGTTTACTAAGGTTTTCAATGGAGTTCTACGTGGAGTTCACTAGGCAAAGTTAGTTATCTTAAAATCAATGACTATTTTCACAGCTTTTCCTGATTAGAACCCAGTATTTACATTTAATTTAATCATTATTCAAGAAATTGATTAATTATTACAATAGTTATAGTGTTTTATTTAGTGTTAATTTTATGTAATGTAGAATAACTTTATTTAGGCCTAGTTTTTATTAGATTTGTCGAACTCGGAAGCAAAGTGATGCTTCCTTTGTTTACATTGCTTTAATCGCTGCCACGTGACCAATGACGCTGCTTGAATTGCCTCCATTAGGCAAAACAATCACCACAAAGAAGCTTAACGTCAGAATCGCAACGTATATTTATAGTTAGCAAGAACTAAAACCTGATTTAGTATTTCCAGACAGGGAATGAATGAAAATTTACACTACTTAATGAAAACGTGAAATATGCTAATTGTTTAGTTTGACAACTAATATATAACTAACTATATTTTACAATGAAGTAGAATAGTTAGATCTTATTGTAAAAAAAATATTTCCACACTTTATCATAAACAGGATAGAAATTGAAATTTTCGAAAATGGAATAATTTGCTTTTCCATCCACAACGCATTTTCAAAAGATATTTTTTTCCCACTCTTTCATTTAATCCCTCAGTTTGTTTTTTATGTGAAAATACTTTCAGCATTGCGTATGCTCTCATTAAAAAAAATTAAACTTGAAAAAATGTTAGTAATTTGAAGAATTGAGGTGTAACACATAGTGAAATGTTCCCTCAGCAACAAAATATAGTTTCGTGGTTCGGCCCTTATTATATATGAACAATATTAGTTTATTACGAGGTTCTGTACATAAAAAAATGTTCAGTGAAGGAATTTAAGTCAGTGGTAAGATTGTTAATGCATTAACTTGTAGGAATTTTTTTCGAAAACATGTAAAATTCAATTATATAAAAAAAAAAAGACAAACTTTCAACGTAAGCCTGAATAAAAAGTCATGAAAAGTGAAAAAAAAAATTTAGTATACATCATACAATAGAATGGTTCAGAGTAAAACTTTTCAAATTCTACAGACCTAATACACAAAAAAAAAAAAGAATCTCTGCAAATGTGAAAACATCATTTTTACCAAAAATAACAAATTCTTACATAGTTTTTAATGCATAAAATATCTAAAACAAAAGGAAATAGACATTCTACTTTATAAAAATGCAAAATATTCTTAAAAATTCATTCAGTATAGCGTCACCAATGCTGCTCAAGCTATGTATTTCAGTAAAGTTATTAAAATATTGAAACTTCAGATAAAAAAAGTTTTGGTAAGTTCTGAAAAACTTCCACGTGACGGCATTTCTTATGAGACTTCCAATTAGCTGTACAAATTTATCTGTTGCGGAGAAACCCTAAACAGGGATTGCATAATATTAAGCCACGCCCTATGATGTGAGAGCATCTAATTAGGGATCATTCATAAATGATGTCACGCTTCGAAGGGGGGAGGGGGTTCCGTGAAATTGTGACAAAGTGTGACAAGAAGAGGGGAGGGGGTTACTATAAGTGGGACATCATGCTTTATGCAACATAGCGTGACATGTGACCGAGGGGGGAGTAGGGTCCGTTGAAGTGTGACATATTGCGACAAAGGAAGGAGGTCAAATATATGAGAAAAAAGCGTGACATCATTTATGAACGGTCCCTTATCAGAGGTTCCCAACTTTTTTCACTCAGCTACACCATTTTTAACAATAAGCATCCCGTGAAAAAATTTGTCTGGTATGCTAGTGGTAGAGTCCTTACAAAATGGTGTGTCGCTTAACTTGGCGTGCTGGTTAAAATGTAGTAAACATTTTTCTTTACTGGCGACCTGCAGGATGATGCTGTTCGCTAAGTTAGGATGATCCTTCAACAAGCTTAGCAGCTCTTCTCCTTTCATAACTTCCAACGCATTGTTCAGTATAAAACGAACAGCTGCCTCTTTCAAATCAGAGTCTTCATGAAAACTGGCAACAGTCAATACACTAACCGCCGCCTCCGCAGCCAAATTGGCACATATGAGTGAGGAACACATAGTCGAGCTATACCTCAAGATGGTATACTTTCTTATATTCTGGTGGCCACGTGGCTTAAGAGCGTGTGACCCTGCTAGTTAAAATTTAGTAAACACTACTTTTTACTGGCTAACTGTAGGATGATGCTGTTGGCTAAGTTGGGATGATCCTTTAGCAAGCTTAGCCACTCTTCTCCTTTCATAACTTCCAACGCATTGTTCAGTATGAAACGAACAGCTGCCTCTTTCAAATCTGAGTCTTCATGAAAACTGGCAACAGTCAATACACTAACCGCCGCCTCCGCAGCCAAATTGGCACACAAGAACGAAGAACACATCCTCTTGAGCTGGGGTAAGGAATATTTGTCAGCTGCAATGAAAAGCGATAAGCACGTAGTAGGGTCCATATCACCCACTTCATTTGTGTAGATGTATTTCAGTATCAGCTGCAAAACATTGCTGCTGATGTCATAGATATTTACTCGATTGCTCATTTTCTCGATGGTATCATGCTCGAACATTGCTGCAAATACTGGCGATCGTGCTGCCAAGATAGCTCGATGAACATTGAAACCTTTCTCATCTGCAGTGATGGTTAAATCAAACAATTTTTCAGTGTCTAGTAATTTGGTCATATCTGCAATCAAATCGTGGTAACTTGAAATTTGCTTGGCTTCCATAACCCTTGTCTGCGGTTTAATTTCTGGAAGAGTACAATTTTCATTGATGATTTCATCCACATCGAGAGAACAGCTGATCGTGAAGGAATTATTCTTCAATAGCATCATTTGCTGATTTTTAATCAGGAAAAGGTCAAACTGTGCAAGTACTTTATCGTCATCTGCATCCATTACCTTTTCGCAAGTATGATGAGATCTATTTCGGCTATCCAAAAACGAAAAATTTACTTTTATTGGTATATCGTCATTGCGGGTTAAATTCATACCAAGAGCAGATTTTTGCAGGCATACATAAAACAAATTTCTACACATAATTTCCGACTCATATTCCAATAATATGCAGAATTTCTTATCTCTAAGTGGACTGAATGTGAAAAAATCACTCCTGATGCTTTCCCTCAAATTTAAAATATACTTAGGGTCTATGTTCCAACGAAAAACTTCTTTTTTCGTTAAAAGTCCGATCTTAGATTTGTCTTCTAGCTCTACTTCCTGCTTCAAGTTATTCATAATTACGTCACCTTAATTCCTCAATCATTTGCAGAGGCCTCGAACAGTCATAAATTCACGTCTCGTGGCAAAGCTGAGTAGAAAATGCGTCTGATTCTTGAACTGCTCATCCTTCGCTAGTAATATTTTTTCATTCCGATCACGAAATGTCTTCACTTCCTTCTAATGCTGACGTCATTCCACAGGATAAGCCATTCTAGGAAATAAAAAAATCTAGAAACATAATATGAAGAGTTACACTGTTAATAAATGAATAAATAAATAAATTAAAATCTACTTAAAAATGAGAACCCGATCATACTCATTTTTAAAATACAATTGTTTCAAAAACGAGTGCACGAGGCAACAAGTATAAGTATAAAATACTAATAATGGGTACTTGTGTTTTTCATAAGTGAGCCTTTTTTTAGCCTACTTTCCCGTAAAATAAAAAAAAAAGTATGAAAGAAGGCTTAATGTATCGTAAAAATATCTTTAAAAACAAGAAGTTCCGTCTAGAACTATACAAGCCTACTTTCCCGTATACAGCGAATTCAAATTTATAATCTAGCTATCGCTCTCTCTCTGTCTTTCTCGTTTAGCTTTAGTTCTTAATTGCTTCAAATATACCGTTTTCAACGGTTAATACATATTCATTCAATCATTCATTTATTAAGTCATTCATGTATTTATTCATTCAATCTTTTGCTTATTCATTTAATCATACATTAATTCAAAAATATTCTTGAAAATCCCGATCAAAAAATTTCATAGGAAAATAGGCTCGTTAGTTCTGGATGAACTTTCTATTTGTACATGTTCTACGTCATAAGAGCTTTCCGATAAAGTTTGTTCCAAGCAAATCGGTCCGTTTGATCAGGAATTATATAGGATTGAAATTTCCCCGTAGGCGGTATGTTAATGTTTTTTGAACTTTTCAAAAATGAACAAAAATTGTTCAAATTAATATTTCACGCCAAGAACTTCTTCCAGTGAGCTTGTTCATGGGAACTTATATCTTTGACCCAGAGTTTACATAATTTGCTTCATTTTCACCCATAGGCGCTAATGTTAAAATTTTTTGAACTGCTCAAAATTGAACAAAAAATTGTTCAAATCAAGAAATAAAATATGGAAATTAGATGTCCTCGCCGAGATCTTTCGAATTCAAGAAGAATTTTTCGAATCGGACAACTCGTTCAAAAGTTATTAGGGGGGGACAGACCGACAGACAGACAGACAGACCGACAGACAAACAGACCGACAGACAGACCGACAGACAGACCGACAGACAGACAGACCGACAGACACACTTTTCCCCCATCTCAAAACCCTACTTTCAAATTTTTTATTTTTCAATCTTTATTTAATTACTTAATTTATTTTTGACTTTTCTTGATTTCTAACGATATTTTCATGATACATTAAGCCTTCTTTCATGCTTTATTATTATTTTTTTTTTTACTTCTACGGGAAAGTAGGCTAATAAAGACAAGTCAAAAATAAGGGAAGTAATTAAATAAAGATTGAAAAATAAAAAATTTGAAAGTAGGGTTTTGAGATGGGGAAAATGTGTGTCTGTCGGTCTGTCTGTCCCCCCTAATAACTTTTGAACGAATTGTCCGATTCGAAAAATTCTTGTTACATTCGAAAGATCTCGGCGAGGACATCTTATTTCCATATTTTACTTTTTGATCAATTTTTTGTTCAATTTTGAACAGTTCAAAAAATTTTAACATTAGCACCTTTGGGCAAAGTGAAGCAAATTATTTCAACTCTGGGCATAAGAGTCGAGTTCTTATGAGCAATATTATTAAAAGAGTTCTAGAAGGAAAATATTTTTTGAGTTTAGCAATTTTTGTTCATTTTTGAACAGTTCAAAAAAATTAAAGGTACCTTTTCCTTTATCCCGGCGCAGGTGATAAAGTCGCCAATAATGATGCGACCAACGCCAAACGTAGTGTATTGGTGCTGAAGACCGCCATCTTGCTGAAGTGGTATTTAAAACTTAATGCAAAAAAATTGGATTATATACAGATCAAAATAAAAAAGTTTCAAGTCTCAAATTGTATTAGTTTTTTTCATACCCCGTCAAAACCACCCTATATATGTATATATATATATATATTCAAGGTGCCCCCCCCCCTCATATAGCTTTAAATATTATCCGCATCGCATATTTCTTATGTAGCTAATAGTGATATTTTGGTAGTTTTCTCATTCTATACAATACCAAAATAGTTTCTTGTGTGAAAAACTTTTTTCTACATTCGTAGTTGAAAATGGATTTGTGATTTAGAAGTGCCTTTAGATAAAACCATTTAAAAAAGAATAATTTCACTATATGCTTCCAATTTTTTGGGCTTTTACAAAGAACACCTGTTCATAGAGTAGTAAAATTATTATATACATTTGTCTTTAAAAAATTACAGAACTTCCAAATTTTGTGGAACTTTGTAATCTTTCTTCTTCTTTTTATGTATACTATACGTTTTATTTAATTCAGGGATAATTTGTAGAAAAAATATTTTTGGCCCAGGATATTAACAGGTATTTTTTGTAGAAGCACAAAAAATTAGAAATCTAGTTATGCAATAGTTCTCTTGAAATGGAACCAAAACTCATGAAAATTGTGACACTCCCGCAACCCAAATAATCTATTCGGGAAAGAACTTTTTATATATTTTGGTAAGAATATTTTTTCATTGTAGATAGGCTGTACAAAATATCAATATTGATTCCAAATAAAATGTGAACTGTACTGGTAGTTTATAAAAAAAATATATCGCTTTTTATATATTTTGGTAAAGTTTGGCAGGTATAAGTCGCTAAGAACTTTTTATATATTTTGGTAAGAATATTTTTTCATTGTAGATAGGCTGTACAAAATATCAATATTCATTCCAAATGAAATGTGAACTGTACTGGTAGTTTATAAAAAAATATATGGCTAAGAACAAGGAGTTTTGAGTTCCATATTTTGGTTGAATTGGTCTTGTTCTCCTCAATGGCGTAAAAGGTACCTACTATTTCAGTAAAACCAGATACATTAAGAGATAATTACAATCCATTTATAATAGTAAAAATTATAATAATAATGACAGAAATTAGCAAATAAAAAACATAATAATAAATAAACAAAAAGTTGATAAAACTTTTAAATGTTTTTTATATGACAACAGAATATATGACACTGTTGCCTACAGTCTCGGCCAAAGGAATTTAAACTTATTTTATTTAATCTTTTTTTTTTCTTTTGATGACTTGATTTTTTGACAACAACATCACATAAAACCTTTTTTTCTGTCTCTCTCTATGGAACGTCTCTTCTACAAAGTTGCATAGTGCCATCTATTATTTGATGCAAAATTTAATATTTTTAGGTTCCTCAGGAAGGAACCTTAAAACACTAGAAAGAAAATTTACCTCCCATGAAAAATTGACAATCAGTAATTTCTAATATTTTGGCATCTTTGGAAGGTTCTACACTTTAAACTTCGAGCTAGTTCTCAACTCTCGAATCTTTATATGATTGGGCTTTGTAAGCGAGATTTGAGAAGCAAAGTAGCTTCAGTGGCGAGACAAATTTATTTACTCCTAGGTTCATTTATTATTATTTTATTTTGTTTTATTTTTTAGTTTTTCTAATTTAATTAATTCTTTTTATTTATTTATTTTATTTGGGGAAGGGCGATGGGTTTGGTTGGTAAAAAGCTTTACAGATATATATATATATTTCTATACTATTATTAGGCACTAGATAATCCTACTACAGCACTAGACTAGTGCTTCTGAGGGGTCAACCCTAAAGGTCACCTAATGTTGCACCTCTGGGTAGCTAAGTTAAGATGTGTTTCTCTTAAAGAACTGAAAAACAATATATATAAACAAATCAGGAAATTTGCAATTGAAAACTGTAGTTAACTTATTGTTAAAATTTAGTTTTAAAAACGTCATACACAGAAATTTTGAATTATATTATCTGAACTTAAAAGTTTCCTAACGTTGCTACTTTTTCCACACATTTAAAGGCATAAAATAATGCTGCGAACAATTTATACTATCTTTGAAAGGAATATTCATATAATGCTAATAAAAAAGCTGCTACAGATAACTTTAGGAAAGATTCAAAGCTTTTAAAAGTAAAAGGAAATGATGGACTCACTTTAATAATCACCCGTATTCTTCAAAAGTATCACATCACTCTTATAGCTGTAAATAATTTTTCACAAACATCGCCTCTTAGAGCAATAAATAAATAATATGGCTTAAAAAATGAAAGAAAACCAGTCAATTTCTTGAGGCGTTGTTTCACCGAATTTGATTAAAACTTGTCATAAGCAATATTCAGGCAGAAATGTCAGGTTTTCAATATTGCGCAGACATTAATGAATTGTTTTGATAAAGGTCCCTCTCGCATTGCTAAGGTGAAATAAAAGACCGTTGTGCATAAGTGGAAAAGTTTCAGTTCAAGTAGCGAAGCTTCGCTCTCTCTTATTTTTTTTTCTTCCGTCACCTGACTGCTCTTCTTTTTGGAATTTCCTTTCTGCCGGCCGCTATGGTTGCCATTGTTGATAAGGGTTGGCACGGGAAGATCTTTCACGCTGCCGACTTGGCGAGGAAAATGAATATCGCTAGCAGGAGACATTTGTGGTGCATCTCGAAAAATAAATAAATAAAATACGTTGGAGAACATCAAGGCTTTGAGCTATACTGATTTGTACTCAAATATTACAATATAATAAAAGAAGATTATGATATGCTATAATTAATGGTTGGTTGTGTTGTAATTTAAATCGATAGTGTATAAATAAAGTTCGTGTCTTTTCTTAATTGCGAAACTTAAAAAAATTATCTTCAGTGGCGTAACCCAGAGGTTGTGCCTCCTTTTCCTAGGGTTATTTTTCTGAAAATTGAAAGATTTCAAATTAATTATTTTACTTTACCATTATAGGGTCAGTTGGGGTAATTGTAAACGCTTTTTCAATGCTTTAACTTTTGATATTTCTCTACTTTTGGAATGAATTTGAGAGATAAAATTGTGAGCATTCTAGCCAATACTGAACTTCTTCTGAGTAAATTTGCACAAAGTTTTGACTTTGACTATTTGTTAGCGAGTGAGCTGGTGTTTACATTTACCCTAGTGTGTTTAGATTTACCTCAGACCCTTTGGGATAAGAAGACAAACCTCATTATTGGCACGTATGATTAGATGTCAAATTTCACTGCTAATAATAAGCTAATTATGTTCAAATGCTTTGTTATCGTTATCCCTTCCTTTTATTATCATAATAAATATTATTTCCTTTCTCCATGTGTAAGCGTCTGTTTTAAGATTTTGTTTTTGAACGTTGTGGCATTACACATATTGAGAGATTCAACATCGCTTATACAAATGATCAGGTATTTAAGTTGTTATGGTTACTTAGTTACTTCAAAGATGGCGCGTCTAAAATCCCTGTTTTCCATATTTTGAATGTCTATGGCGTTACTTACATATGAATTAATTAACTATCTATAAAGCATGATTGTCTGCAATACTAATAATATGCTTTTCAATGTCAAAGTTGGTAGTCGAGTAACAATTTCTTCTTCCGAAAAAGAGCTTTCCGCTCTAAAAAGCAGATGACTTGTAATATGAACGAACTTCACAGTCTATCGATATCTATTTTTCATTTGATTTCCAGTTAAATTTATGACAGTAAAAATACATAGCTGAAAAAGAAACCGGCGTCATCAATCTCCAAACTATGCATTGCAGTTTCAAGCAACCGGTCTTTGAGTTTCCTTCGGGGACTGGGAAAAAATTAAAATATACCGATATTTCAGGGACTTTTTAAGCAGGGAAAGTGCACTAAGTGTATACGTTTTGGGCTGCGGTTAAGAGCCGTTGCTGGTCTCGGTATGTTTTTCAAGAAATTATTTGACAGACAATTCAACTTGTTGGTTCTGTTATTTCCATTATGACGTTTCGAAATCAACACAGAGTTTCACTTTTCCCCCCTATCACTACATTATGCGTTAATAGGTATTATGTGCGAATGTGCTGCATTATGAACGCGAAATGAAAATTATCGTACAAATTGTCAATTTTATTCTTGGCCCACCGCATTTGAGCATATAACTAAAAAAATTAACCGATAATTTCGATGCTGAGTGTGGAGTTTTAGGGCAACTCTGATGGGTTATTAAGGAAGAAATTCCTGCAAAGATTTTTAGAGCTCCTTCGATATAAAACATCTACGAATTAAAATGAGGTAGAACTGAGTAATAATAATATCTGGTTATCTGTCTTTTTTTTCAGACATAACTACTAAAATGAATAAATTCAATTCTGAAATTCAGGGAAAAGAAAAAAAATGTTATCGATTGAATAGGCAGTGTGATATTATTTAAATTAAAAATCAATGGGTATTTTTTTCTTTCTGCTGAATCAATTCGTTTCGTGTGCGGAGCTGTTCTTGCAAACGATATTTATATATCGCCAACGGCAAACCAAAATGGTAATAGAAGTTTGGTTCAGCGAAAAAAAAAAAAAAGCAACCATCGCCATCTGACTACATTCGGAACAGAATATTTTTGACATTTGACGCCCCCCCCCCCCCCTCGAAACGGAAAAGTGCCCATATTTCTTAAATGGTACGAACCAGGTTAGAAGTACGCTATTTCTTACTTAAAATATTTATTTTTTTGAATGGATATAAATTATAAACATACATAGATGTCTTTTTTATGGTTAATTTTTAAGAGAGAATAAGATTTTGTAAAACATAGCCCAGTGATAGCGATCTTATGACCCGTGGGTCAGACACTGACTGACCCACGCAAGATTTTTAACTGACCCACGATTGAAAGGCAACCATTTGTTTGTTTACGCGGATTATTTAAATTTTCTAATTTGTGTGGATAATTTATATTCTATTTGTATTTTTTCAAGCACTGCATTGACACAAAAGCAATTTAAATGCTGCCTATAACCTTCAGTTTAATTATTACAGTTCTAAAATTACGCAAATGACGACAAATGCGTTTGTAGGGTGTTGAAATAAGGCAAAAGTGTTTACAAAATATCAAATAAAGTATAATTTTATTTTACTCACATTTTGTTTGTTGAAAACAAAATCGACAATCCAAATCAAATAACCCTCTTTAAAGCACTTTCTCCAAATGAAATGTATGTAATTTTCGTTACTCCTTGTTCATTCAACCACTTATTTCCGATTGCACCAAGCACTTAAGAACTTTTAACCCCACTAAAAAGGTTTAAATCGTCAAACCACGCTCATTTTTACCAATTAAGCCAATTGAATTTTTAAAAAATTTAGTTCAAAAATACTCAGTTAATATTTTTTAAACTTAACTTGCAAATGGGTATTAGTGACCCACGAGCTAGTACTAAAAAAAAATATGAAAAAAAAATTGACTCACGCGTTAAAAAGGTTCGCCTTCCCTGAATAGTCTCTTTCTTTCAAAAGGAAGACGACCATAAATTCGCGAGATTTTCCGGAACGAAACTGAAATTTCCGTTGCAATACCTCGGTGAGATAGCATCACTCAAGGCGATCAAGTCTCAAAAAAGATCAGCTAAAAATCCGTCGAGATATTAGCGATTTAGGTCGGTCGTAATAGAAGAGAGAGAGAGAGAGAAAAAAATAACAGTAACACGTGCTTCGAGTGTCATGTGATTACTGCCCGCGGCTCAGAATATCGCTTTGAATACGAAATGACCTTCCACCTTGATTTTGCAGATGAAAGATAAAATTCCTTGTGAGCGGTGTTATGTTTGGCGTTTTGCTGTTTGGAAATGGCGACACCTCTTTTTGAGTCAGTAATGGATTTCAGCCGGTACATGGGGACTAGTATTTAAAAACAGGATTTTTTTTTTCTTCAGAAAAATAGAATTTACATGTAGTTACAATTTACAAAAAGATGAAGTTTTTACAATTAAAATTTTCTCATGTAAAAATATTTATACATTTTTGTTTAAATTTTATTTCTGAAACAAGCGAGTCGTTACATTCATTCGTTCTTTTATGTTTTTATTTATTTATTTATTTTTGATCAGATCGATTTTCTTAAGGCACACTAGGTCAATCACACTTTCATGAGCAAAGGGTAAAGGGTGTTTCAGTTACATTCAAAAAGTTTAAAAGCAAATGAAACCGAAAAGACATCCAGAGAATCTAAGAAATAAATTAATATTTATTTTCGTGCTAAAATTAAAATTAACTCAATTGAGGGATTGTTCATTAATTATTTTTATTTGTTTATCGTTATTATATTTAAGCGTGTCGTTAAATTCGTTCGTTCGTTTATTTGTTTATTTATTTTTGCTAATTTTCTTAGCTCTTTCTAGGTCAATCACAATTTCATGCGTAAAGGGTGTTTCTGTTACATTCAAAAAGTTTGGAAGTACACGAAACCCAAAAGATATCTAGAAAAATTTAAAAGTGAAATAATGATTCATTTCATGCTAAAAATTAAAATCAACTGAATTGAGGAATTGTTCATTTATTCATTTTTTATTTATTTATCTTTATTATATTTAAGCGTGTCGTTAAATTCGTCCGTTCATTTATTTGTTTACTTATTTTTGATCATTTTCTTACCTCATTGCAGATCAGTCACACTTTCATGAGTAAAGGGTGTTTCAAGAGTTTGGACGTACATGAAACCAAAAAGATATCTAAAAAAATAAAAAAATAATTCATTTCATATTAAAATTAAAATCAACTGAATTTAAAATTGTTCATTTATTTTTTAAATTATTTAACTTTATTGTTTTTATATAATAAAGGAAAAAGAAGTGATTAATCGCCTTATGTATCTATTTATTCCAGTAATATGGGGCTGTTCGTGGCGCAGGTGCACGGAGCGACGAGATTTAATTCGAAACTGGAGCACAGTCGGAGCAAAAAAAATTGTTGTGGTCCACTGATCCGATTTTTTAAATTATTATTATTACTATTATTATTATTATTTTTATTATTTCATTATTATTGTTATTATTGTTATTATTATTGATTATTATTATTATTATTATTATTATTATTATTATTATTATTATTATTATTATGTTATTATTATTATTACTCTTATTATTATTATTATTTCATTATTATTATTGTTATTGTTGTTGTTATTATTATTACTGTTATTATTATTATTATTGTTATTATTATTGTTATTGTTGTTGCTGTTATTATTATTATTACTGTTATTATTATTGTTAGTATTATTATTATTGCTATTGTTGTTGTTATTATTATTATTGTTATTATTATTATTTCAGAGTCTGATAAAGTATTTTAGAAGTTAGAGCGGAGTAACTCAAAAAAGTGTCTGCTCCAGATCCCTGACTTATTCATTGTTATATTTTACCCCTCAAAAGCTCAGAATAAATTTTAAAAACACAGAATTGTTACACAATTCGAATCCCATAATTCTTATCAGCTTTTTCACAATCAAAACATTTCCTTTTGTTGCAGAAGGTACTTCTCAAATTCTACGTCAGCGTTTCTCAGGTGGAGTTGCTCGAATTCTAGTATAAAGGTTCCACGAGAAACAGAAGAATTAAGTACGGGGAATGGGAAAAACCCAGGCTATTTTACGGGACTGGACAGGATATTTGAAAATTCTCAGGAATTTTCAAGTATTTCTAAGAAGTTAAAATTGTTTTTTGGTTTAAACCATTTTCTCGGTCTATTAGAGTTTTAAGGCTTTTTTAGTGAATGCAAATGACTTGACTTTTTCTTAAATTTTTATGCTGATGTAAAAAGCTATTGTATACGTAGCTATCCGTTTACTTGCGATAAAATCTCATAAATTCTATTTTTTGTCGATTTGCGATTAAATATTTAAAATTTATATTTCTATATTTTCAGTTTGTATGCCTAATTGTACTGGATGAACCCTCTTAAGGATCATTCATAAATGACGTCACGCTTCGAGGGGGGAGGGGGTTCGTGAAATTGTGACAAAGTGACAAGGGGAGGGGAGGGGGTAACAAGAAGTGTGACATCATGCATTATGCAACATAGGGTGACATGTGACACAGGGGGGAGGGGATCCACTAAGGTGTGACATACTGTGACAAAGGGGTGGGGGTCAAATATATGGGAAAAAAGCATGACATTATTTATGAACGGCCCCTTATAGTAATGAAGAAAAATATAATTTTAAGCATCAATATCAAAAGATTTCTAGTTTATTCATTTAAGTGACCCGGTTTCAGGGGAATACATTCCGTACTATAACCATTGTTACAATCCCAAAAGTAGTTAAGTATCATCCATTGAATACTTATCCGAATTTAAACTGATAAGAACAGATAGTACACGTGATTTTAGCCAAGAGGCCGAGAATTTAGCGAAACAATTACTTATATTGTATACTTTACAAAAAAACACTGAAATAAAATTTGGCAAAATTATAATTTTTTTATAAAAATTTATTTATTTAGTTATTATTTAAATAAAAAAGTTTTTTTTTTTCCGTTCAATAGTACGTTATTAAGCTAAAAAATACAATGCAATTTTAGTCAGCCACTTCATTCAACAGATGGCGGCAGTAGTGCTAGATGAATTTCTAGCTCTTCTTCCTAACATTCACTATTAAAGTTATCAAAGATGAACTACAACATTCAAAAATATGAATGAACTTAAAATGATTTTTTGATAAATTGTAGTTTCATCACTTATATCCTGCGTAATTGACTGAACCGAGATTTTTTTTCTCTTTTCTTAAAATAATAAACAAAACTGACTTCAATTCAGCATTTGGCAATGTAGGTTACGGTACTTGACGAATGTAGCTATTCATGATGAAGATGAATTAACTATCTCATTTTATGGTTTCCTTTCTCAGAATGTTAAACAGATAAATTAAATTGGGTTGTCAAAATTGTTCTTTATGAACGTTACTGCAAAACAAATCGCAAGTAAAGCGTAGGTTCTCAATATTATTAACCCTCCTTGAAATGTATTATCATTATTATTAGGAAAGGAGGAAAATAAGCAGTGAGCCTAGAACCCAGTTTTCAAAATCAAATAATAATAACAGCACTAGTAGTAATAATAAACAGTAAATAAACACTGTGATAAACTCATTCAATAATTTTTAACATTTCAACCGTAAGAATAAAGTTTTATAACTAAATTCGGAACACCTGACACTGATGGTGTGTGTGTCAAAATCATAATTATATCACCTTGGTAATTCATTTAGTTTTTCTCTAGAAGCCTAATGAAGTTCCTAATACTATTTTAATTTGATTTAAATGGAAAGGGTACTAAGGACAAATTATGCAACTCTTAGTATGATTTTCCCCCAATGAAGCAAATTTAGACTGAAAGACATTATAGGGAGGTTATTGAAAATCTGTATTTTTTCCAAATAAATTTTTATGCCTGTTAAACAAGGTTGAAAACTATTTTAAAAGATGTGGAAAAAAAGTATTAAGCGAATGCTCTTGAAAGAAAATTTTACTGCAGTCAGCGGATAAATTTTTGTTGTCGGTAAATAAAAGCACGATAAACGATAAAACAATAAAGAAAATGCTAACCGTTGTGTGACATGGTAAAGAGGAACTTAAAGAAACTGTACACCACTGCTTGAAGACAAAACGCTTTTACAAGCTATAGCTCGTTCACTTCACCTCTAGTAGAAATTGGATACCTATTCTTTCTGTTCCAACTCCCGAAGGAGTTCCCAAAAATTGCCTATGCCGACGATATTTCACGTCGACATGGCGGGGTATTGGGAAAAGTTTTCAACTAGCAATAGTCACGCCTCGGTAGAACCTCATTGGCTATGACACTGCCTCTGCGCAAAGCTAACGACCGACCGACGTTCCAAACCTTCATAGAACTTTGTCAGCAGAAAAAACTGGTAGTAATGTTTTTTTCCTTTTAGCGTATCTGCATTTTATTTTACCAATGTATTAGTTTTTGAATAAAAATAATTATCATAGGAAAATTCTCAAAAGAACATACGATGTACACGTAGTTTTATTGCTAACTTTTAGGTGTTTTCCCATTTTCAGCAGCTATATTTCTTCTCCTCAAGCTTGAAGATACAAAACCGCGTTTGATAAAAATATTGGATGAGTAGAAATTTTGTGACAATAACACTATGCAGTCCCAACATGGAACTAAGACTATAATCTGTACTTATGCTACTAAATGTACTGTTTTCGTTATTAATATATTAATATTTATTTATTTATTATTCAGCGAAGTGTTAAGAAATGTTTTAAAAGCACTCAAAAAAAAAAAAAAAAAAAGTACAGGTGATAAGTTTATAATACACATGTTTAAACAAAAGCTCAACGAACACGTACAAATGGCTCTAAAGCTATGCTGAACTATGGTTCTCAATTACTTTGAAATCGAAGAATACTAAACACTTCGATATTTTATTCCGCGGAGATATTTTAGTCCTGTGTTATTCATACTGACCATTTCAGGTCACATACATTTTCGAGTTTATTTGCTTTCAATGGACGTGCCACAAGCTCTCATCTAATATGACGGAGAGTACAGGAGAATTGATGACAATTTTGAGATATCTCACGTTTTCACAAATTTTACTTTTATGTTTCTGACAAAAAGCTTCCTTCTTCAAGAACTTTACAATTTTTTTAAACTTTGTAGTCAATGACAATAATTTCTTGCGCTCCACTATTGCATGGTGCATAAAGAATATTGTGAACAATCAATGAAAGGGTCAAAAATGCATATTCGCGGATCCCAACCACTACAGCAATTATCGAAAAGGGAATTACGCATACGTAGGACCAGAATTGGCTACACAGCCTTCTGTAAAAGCGCCAAGTATCAGCAGAAGACTAGTAAATTGGCGTGATTTCTACCGAAGGTTCTTAATTTGTAGGTTTGCTGTAAGAAAACATGGACGGCGTTGTTTGGGTTTAGCCCTAGAGCCTGCTGGTGGTAAGTATTTTTGTATCCCAATGAAAAGATAATAAATTGATTTTTGTTTATCTTGTAAAATATCAATCAGGATGCAGTAATGGGAACTTATTTTCCTCCTCGAAGTAAAAAGTTAAAAAGAATTATGAGAAGACTCATATCTGCTGATTCTCAGGAAATATTAGCCGCTGTCTCAAAAGTAAGTCTGAATAGTTTGAACATATTTTTCTCTGAAATAATGTGGTGTGTGATTCGAATTATTTTTTGGATTTAAAGAAAAAATAAGTGAAATGATCCTTTTTAGCATTCTTACGTTGTATGTTTAAAACTCTTCGCTATTTAAGACACCTTTCTTAAACTTGTTTAGTATATCGCTAAATACGCATTAAAGTATAGTTCTCATATTCAAATGGTTAAGGTTCTTAATTCTTTGAATGCATCCAATACTGCAGCTGTACGATAAATTTAAAAATCAGAGGGTGAATACGTCCCTTAATCAGTGATAGTGAGATTAAAAATGTATTTTCTGTGAAAAAGTAATGTGGTGTATGATTCGAATTGTTTTATGTATTTAAAGGTTTTAATAAGTGAAATAATCCTTTTTAGCTGTACGATAAATTTGAAAATCGGAGAGTATTCGAAGTGATGGTTAACTAACGTTAAACTAAATTGAAAAATTTAGATTTTTATTTTTCTGAAAATACAATATCCCATAATAGGCTTGTTTGGAATGTGCATTTGTTGCTAAATGGAAGTTTGTCATACAAGATCTTACATTTTTCTATTCAAATAGATCCAGTAATGTTTTTTAAACATCAATAAGTTTTCAATTTGCTGCATTTGAAGTAGATATTTTTGTAAAATGATGTAGTTCATTGAATTAAATCCATGTTCAGACTCCATGGCTGAGTTGATATCCTCTTTAATAGAGGTTTTAAGTTATCCGGGCTAGATTCTAAATTTTCGGTAAAAACTCTTAACATAGTAATGCACTTTTTTAAATAAAATTAGAGTAAACTCTGCATGCTCTCCAACACAGCATTGAATATATTTAATTTTCTGGGTTTTGCTACAAGTTTTCAGTTTAAAATGCAAATTTTGTTGCATCGGTTATCCACCTTAATTAGAAATTTTTTTTTTTTTTGCTTCAACTGTACAATGAAAAGTTGAGCCTAGTGTAGGGAAAAAAAATCATCGGCGATGAGTTTCCAGAAGCTTTCAGCAAGTGTTTAAATTTGGAAAGGACCAATCCTGACTGGTGATTCAAAGACAACAGTGTGTTTTGACAAGGAATGACATCATTCTGACACTTGTCCACGAAACCAAGAACTATTCCCTCTAATGTCTGATGTCATGGGGCTTGGCCTTAACCCTTAAATGCTTATTTTTTTGGTAAAAATTAAAAAAATTAAATACTAGAATATTTGACAAAACTGATGCATGAAAAAATAGAAAAAAATATATATGTAGTGAAACCTGTGTAAGTCGACCACTTGTGGTGCAGCACGTTAGTAGTCAACTTATAGAGGGTTGAGATGATTTTTTTTTTTTTTTTTTTTTTTGTCATTCTTACACTATGCATTCATTTCCTTTTAAATACTTATAATATTTAATATTTAGGTTCATGTATTAATGCATTCAAAAAGAAGAAATTTAATTAAAAAATATAAGAATGCTCAAAGTAGGTTTTCTATTGGTTGAGTTAGAATGAGGTTTAGACAAGCTTTATAATTACAGTTTCATACATACAGTGCCGACACGCACTGGTATAACATTACAGCATTAAAAATATCCTGGGAACGTTATTTTTATCTTTTCAAAAATAAATAAGTTAATATCATAGTAGTAATTAGACGGTCAACTTACAAAGGGTTTTTATAATACCCTCACCTAAATTTGGTGTGTCTAAGTGGGCAACATAGACAGGTGGTCAAGAGCGCTGGTCAAGTTACAAAGGTTTCCCTGCATTACATGATATAGGGATAATTCCGTTCCGGACAAAAGCTGTCACCTTACAAAGGTGATCAAGAGCGCTGGTCAAGTTATAAAGGGTTTCCCTACATTACATAATATAGGGATAATTCCGTTCCGGACAAATGCTGTCAACTTAGACAGGTGGTCACCTTACAAAGATGAGTCAAGTTATAAAGGGTTTCCCTACATTACATAATATAGGGATAATTCCGTTCCGGACAAAAGCTGTCAACTTAGACAGGTGGTCACCTTACAAAGGTGATCAAGAGCGCTGGTCAAGTTATAAAGGGTTTCCCTACATTACATAATATAGGGATAATTCCGTTCCGGACAAAAGCTGTCAACTTAGACAGGTGGTCACCTTACAAAGGTGATCAAGAGCGCTGGTCAAGTTACAAAGGTTTCCCTGCATTACATGATATAGGGATAGTTCCGTTCCGGACAAAAGCTGTCAACTTAGACGGGTGGTCACCTTACAAAGGTGATCAAGAGCGCTGGTCAAGTTATAAAGGTTTCCCTACATTACATAATATAGGGATAATTCTGTTCCGGACAAAAGCTGTCAACTTAGACAGGTGGTCACCTTACTGGTTTGCTGATCCACATTACAGGTTATACTGTATTTCCTTTTGAACCATTTTTTTGTTTTGAAAAGGAGGTATGTAGCCGAATGCAACATCATTCATTGATTACATAGTATGACATTGCATTGCATGTGAAATTGTTTGAAACTATTATGTTTGTTGAGACATAGTTAATTCTACACCGCACTTTTCACACTTGGTATGGGTAAATCTTTTACAGTTAGGCTGCCCCCTTGCATCTCATTTTTCATCTCCTATAATTGGCCAATACCCAGTTTGGTCAGTGTGTGGTATTCATGCCCAGTTTGGCCAAACATTTGTTGGTTCACCAAAAAATGCTTGCAACCTATATATTATAAAGCAGTACGTAGCCGGACGGATGCTCCATGCAACTAAGCGATATTTGCTCTACTGTGAGTTTGAATGGAATATTCGGCAGTGTATTGCCGAAAAGCAACAATATGCATTTAAGGGCTGAGAGAGAGAGGGCCCACTTTGGCATTGTAGTAGTTCCAAAGATAAAATGCGTCTCTGGCTATAATGCAAGCATTATGGAGAGGTGGGAGACGAAACTGGCATGGGGCCTGCCTTTGCTCTCGACAGCCCTGACCTCATTTGGAGTTTCCATAGAGCTTAGTCATTAAAATATGGAATCCAACTCTTTTAAGATTGATGTGACATCTCTTATGCCAGACTTGATTCATTACTTTTTATTGTTTTGTTATATTGATAAAATTTTTGCAGGAACAATCCTTGCTGAATGCAGTGGTGTAGTCCAGCGGTGCGCAAACCGTAGGTCGCGACCCCCGGAGGGGTCGCGAGGAAACTTTTGGGTTTCGCCAAATTCAAAAAATCGAATTTACGAAAAATCTACAATGATTCATTTCAAAGGACGGACACGTCGGAACTCTTATACTTAAAAATCAGGAAGATTTTTTACGTTGTAAAAGGTAAGAAGAGAGCAACTGGTGAGAAAATATTTAAAATTATTGATATATATTTTGAAGAAAATGACCTTGCGTGAGGAACCCACTGCGTCGCGGTTTGCACTGATGGTGCTGCAGCATTAACAGGCAGTAACAAAGGACTAAGAGGGTTAATAATGAAAATTGCTCCCCGTATAGTATTTAACCAGAAATATTACGACAAATTTTTGATTTGAGAAACGAAGTTTACATATTTTTGGGGGAACAGAAACATATATTGGCACATTCATTCATTAATGAAGATTGAATCGGAAAACTCGGTTACATGGTGATATTTTTGAAAAATTGAACGACATGAATACAAGGGTGCAAACATTTTAAAGTTTAACAGTAAAATTGAAACTTTTAAGAATAATATGATACTTTGACAAGGGGAATTGAACAAAAACATGTTCCCGTGCTTTTCAGAATTTACTAAAGAAAATAATATAGATTTCTTGCTTAAAAACATCATTTCCCGTCATTTAATAAAATTGGTTGAAAACTTTACGAAAAGGCACAAAAAAATTCCAGAAAATGAATTATGTTGGATCCTTGGTCCATTTTCGTTCGGTATTATTAATTCCAATATCCCTTTAGATGAAAAAGAACAGTTAATTGATATTTCAAGCGACGAAACGCTGTGCATTCAATTTAACTCTGACTTTGCCAAAAATTTTGGTTATCGTTTGGAAAGGAATGTGCCAATTGGAAAAGAAAGACAATATTTTGATTCAGTTTGCATCGGCCTACTCGTGTGAATCCGGCTTTTCAAAATTAGTTTCCATTGCAATATAATTACTATCTCTATTGGATCCAGAGGATGACGTAAGGTTGCGATTCCCAGATCCGAACGTAGAAGCAGTCAGGAGCTCTTTGCAAGCACATACCTCACATTAACTTCTTATGATGTAAAGTTTTCTGAAAGTATTTTTCACTAAAAGAGTATGAATACACATATGCATAACTAAAGTATTGTTTCATAAAACTATGTATTGATTCATTGACTGGATTTTATATTTTTATGATGGTTCATAAGTTTGGTGCGCTATTTTGAAAAGGAGCTATTTTAAACGATGACGTCACGACTCTTTTAAAAACACAGAGCAAATCGTGGCAAGAATTTCAATATAACTTCTTTGACGATTAAACAAAACGTCAACTGTCTATCCAGGGGTCGCAAATGAAAATAGTTTGAGCACCACTGGTGTAGTCAAGCGGCCAAGCAGCCCCTCTCTCCAGATTTCAGTAACTTAATTTATATCTGTAATTCTGTAAAAGTATCCCTCCGTTTTCCTCAGCCCCCAGGACTACATGACTGACTGAATGACAACCAGGGGTATGTATAGCAGGGGCTGAAATTCAAATTTTCGAGTGGACGGGAGGCTCCCCTCCAAGCTTTATATGCAGAAGGGAATGCAATTTGTTGGAACGGGTACAAAAAAAATTTCTTATAAAAATATGGGTAACTATAAATACATGTGAAATAATTCAAATTTTCACATTTTTTAGTGAGATTTTTTGAATCTACCATGGGCGGGAGTATCCCGCCTAGTCAATTTTTAAGGGGGAGATCTGAAAAATTTGTAGGGGAATCCCGCCCTGAATTTTAGCCACTGTATAGATATTATTTTTATAAGGAAGGAAGGGTTGTGACAGGGGGGGGGGGGATAAACCCTTAACATTAATAGAAATGAAGAAACTGTATACAGTAAAGCCTGTAAAGTTGACCACTTTTGTCTGGAATGGAGTTAGCCCTATATCATATAATGAAGGGAAACCTTTGTAGCTTGACCACCTAACTAAACTAAACTTTTGTAGTTGCCACCTGTATATATTGACCATTTCTGTATGCCAAATTTGGGTGGGATTATTATGAAAAGCCCTTTGTAAGTTGACCACCTAATTATTACTACATTTATTTATATATTTTTGCAAAGGTAAAAAAAAAAAAGAAAATAACTTCTCCAGGATATTTTTATGCCACAGTGTTAAACCAGTATTTGTCTGGATGTCACACTTCTTTGCAGTGCCGGATCTAGGGTGGGGCAAGCCGGGGCCCATGCCCCGGGCGGCACTTTTGAGGGGGGCGGCAAATTCAACTGTGATGCACAAAAAAAAAAAAAGAAAGAAAGAAAGAAATATAAGGAGAAAGAAAGAAAAAAAATACTTAAAAGAACTTAACTTTTGGAAGAGAATTAAAATCCTAGTTCTGCGCTCCGATTTTATCATTGAGCAGCTATTTTGCCAACTATTAAAACTGATTAATTGAATTATTTATTTGTATAAACTGTCGGAAATTCTAAAATTTAGGTTAGGGGGCGGCAAATTTCGAATGAAAAATTTAAAAATTAAAATTTTAAAAAGTCAAGGTTATTTTCCTCTTGTGATAGTGAAATACGTATAAATCAGGCTATGCTCTAACAATACCCAATGGTTTTTCTTTTAGAAACTTTCAAAACATCCTTTTAGGAAGAGGTGGGAGCTTGTAAGTGTCGTTTGAGAAGGCAAACACGTGGCTCTTCGATATGGGCGTTAGTAAGAAGGAGGAGGAGGGTAGAGTCCTGCCCTCTGGATTAAAAAAAAAAATGCCAATTTTTTTCTGAATTTTTATTATTACTTTTATGAGTAAAAACGTTTACATTTCGAAATGTTTTTGTCTGCTTTTTGTTTCCAAAATTTTTGAAGTCCCAAAGCATCAGTTAAAGCCTCAAAATGCACCCAGTTTGCATGTGATTTTCAAAATTTTCCCGGGGAATAATCCCCCGGACCCCCCACAACTGTCAGAATTTCATATCTCCACTTAAGAGGGACCTTCCACATGGCTCTATTCCTCCTAATGTTGAACTGAAACGGCCATGCTGCGAGAACATTAACGAAAGTTTTATGGGTTTATCAGTGATCCCCAAAGGAAAGATCCTAAAAAAAAAAAAAAAAAAAGGCTAGCTCTTGAAAGTTATATGAAATATCAACAATAATTTGTTGGAGGGGGCGGCATTTTTAAGTTTTGCCCCGCCTCGGAAAACTCCAAGATCCGGTACTGCTTCTTTGTAAATTTACCATATGGGAAAAGTGCTATGAGCACTCTTTACTTCTTTAAATGAGTTTCTTTTTTCTTCTATCTGATGTAACCATTTAAAAAAAATATGTTCTTTTAGGAAATCTTTACCATTAAATAATTACATAAACTTTTATAATTAATAAGATATTTATC
This sequence comes from Octonoba sinensis, assembly GCA_038502835.1. Lineage (NCBI taxonomy): Eukaryota > Metazoa > Arthropoda > Arachnida > Araneae > Uloboridae > Octonoba > Octonoba sinensis. Next base: position 103,780,727 of record CM076606.1, on the reverse strand, counting down.
TTTATTTCAGTTTAGTACCTTACTTTTAAAGTTGTATGGTAACAACAATTGTGAGTCATTCAGGTTAAATTTCTGTAAAGAAATTTTAGATAATTGTAACAAAAGCTAATTGCAATTTTAAGGTAATGTTAATACATGAAGCTATATTTTAATTAGTTGCAAATAAATAAATGCATAATGTAAGAAATGACAAAAAAAAAATCTCCACTTGCTATAAGTTGACCACTAAGTGCTGCACCACAATTGGTTAACTTACACATGTTTCACTGTATTTTAATTAACATTGTACAGCAGTTTTTTTTTATTACTTCTGAAGTTTGGCAACAATTAATAACTTTTCTCTTTGAGAACTGTAGTCACATTTCAGAAAACTGGTGGTAGAACTTCTCAAAGCACCACTCCAGAAATAGTGTTGTTCCTTATAGGAAATTTATGGTAAAATTGCCATTTTACAAAATAGAAGAATGCTGTTGCATTGAAGTAGCATGATCTTGATCATTTAAGTTATGGACTCGCTTATGTTCCAGTTTCTTACTTTATACGTAAATACATCTTATTTTTACAAGTAAACTTGTATCTTACCTTGTCAAGTAAATGGAGAACGTGAAATAGTTTCGACCAATCATTTATTAGTGAAATTATAAGAAAAGAGTAGCTGCCAGATCTCTAGCAACTTTTTCGATAACTCTTTGTTTAAAAGTCTTTGTCATATGAGTCCACTCTAGAAATTATTTCTGGATTCGTTCCTGTATGCCGGCCATCTACACCACCCACCGACGGCGGGCTTGTGCTTGAAGTCAACCATTGGACTGTTGATTACGAGAAATACATTTTTACCGATCCCAACCATCATTAATGGGCATGCAGGAAGCAATCGAATTCACATGCCCGAAAACGAAAAAAAAAATAATAATTAAAAATGAAGGAAAGGAAGAACAAATACCAGCGAATGCATATTCCCTCATATTAATTGTCTTTATTATAAGGGATTAAGAATATAATGCCCAGGCATCTAAACAATAAATCAATGAATAAAAAAGAGAAGACAAAATGAATAAAACAAATCGACAGAGTGAGAAAAAAAATAAATCAGTAACGAATAAGTAGAATCACCCCTACAAATAAATGAATAAAAAAAATAAAGCAAACTATTTTTTTAGCGTTATTTCTTTTATAAATGCAGAACCACCAGTAGCAATAATGACCGAGAGTATAATTCAGGAGTCGTCATATCATGGACCATTCCATGAAAATAGGTACATGGATGGTCAATTTTAAAATCATACTTATGTGGATAATTTTGGTATGTATTACAAGATAAAGGAAGTGTCTACTACTCCAGCAATTTACTAGCAACCCTTGCAGTAACTTGGCGTGATTTCAGTACTCCGACTAATTTGGCGAGTACACGTGATTCATCCAGCCAAACGTAGCTAGCCCTCGTGGTGGTGTTTTCCTGTTTTTTTCAATGTGGTCTTATTTTTTCGAAATTTGGAAGATTCCAAAAAGGAAAAGAAAACAAAAATCAAAGGAAATCTAAGTGAGTAAAATTATATTTCTATCTGTTTACCTTTATACTGAACTGTACGATAAAGGAAATCAATCCACTTCATGATTTTTTATTGCAAATGTTTACCACGTTGGATTAACAAAATGTACTATATTTGCTAAAAATATCACAGCGTGCATTGTAATTTATTAACGTCAAACTTCATAAATTTATTTGATATTTGGAAGATTACGAGGAAGAGGTGTAGATATTAATTTATAACAAAGCCAACTATAATTAATAAATAGTAGAACTGTAAAATCTTTTTTAAGGACGATACCAATGTTCTTAGTGCACAAAAATAGCAAAATCAATGCTTGGGCTTGATTTTGCTATGTGCTTTTTTCTTATGGGGAACCTTTTTCAATGCTAAAATGTTTTAAGCTTCGGACACTAAGCAGTAGATGCGAAAAAAACTTGATTTCTTTGTGTTATGTAGCCATGCATTTTCGAAAACTAGTGGCACTGTTGTATTTATCTATATTACTAAAAATAGCATCTCTATAAATAGGCCGTCCCATGCAAAGCCTATCCCGTAGTTAATGAGTAATTCTATGAAAAGTACGATATGGCAGCACAGAATCTTTGAAGGGTCTGTTTTGGTTGACTGGAATTATGTTAAGGGTCTATTTTGATTAAAGAAAATTTTGTGAAGGGTCCAAAAACGGGCCCGAATTTCCTCTGGCGCGGCCCTGACTACATTAGACAGAATATTACATTTAGAATGGAAAGAAAACTTGCTGGAAGCAGCAGACCCCTTCAAATGTTACCTAAAGCATGAAAAGTTTTAAATAATATATTTCAAATGTCTCAGTATAGTTTGGTTTCACATTGAAATTTTAAAATAATATTCTAATTGCAATAATTGTTTTCTAATAACAATGATTGTTTGATGTTTTTCTCTTATTTTGTTTTTTTAATTACATCACATATTTTATTTTTGCAGGACAATTCGTACCAGTTGACCCTCATTTTTTCAACTATTATCAGATGATAGACAGTCATCTCATTGTTACAGAAGCTTTGCACCATCATAATCATCCAATTAACAAAAATCTTTTTAAAATACATGTGAAAGAACGTACTTGACACCCAAAAAGGAGGGGTAGTTCCTTTAGACACTCAACTATTCTTTTTTTTTTTCTATTCTTGCATGTAATAATACAACTTTATAACATCTTTATCTTTTTAACTAATAACATTTCTATATACAGTGCTGATTATATTATTTCTTTATTTTTTTCTTTTGTGCTTCAAGACATACTCTATATTTCCTGATCAGAGCTTTCAAAATTTACATCAATAGAAATATTCTGATTTTACATAGTCTGGGATTTTCATGCAATAAGCATGATGGCTTTGATGTGAAGACATATGGTCTCACAAAAAGTACTAAGTTTGCAAGCATATACTTATTTACGCAAAAACATACCTTTCGTATATAAATCTTGCAATTTCATAAAAATTTAGTTTATGAATGACCCCACAATCATTCCTGTATATTACATATAAAAATATGGCACACATATGTTGCTGTTAAATGACATATTTTCATATTACTGATATAGTGGAATGTTACCTATGTATTACGTAACCTAAATATGGTGGTTAACACATATTTAGATTGAATGTGGAGTGCTTTACCTCTTTGACCGGTATATTAGGAATACTTTCACTGAAGTCTAAAATTGAGAAATATTTATTGTATTCGATGTGGGAAAAATTTTAGAAGCAAGAAAAAATACTTGAATGGTAATTTCAAACACTTAGTTTTCTGAAGATGCCCGGTGAAATCTACTTCCAAGTATGTCCACAGGTTAATAATGAGTGGCACCTTGTGAAGTGTTTTTTCCAGTCAAACTTACATGAATAAAATTGGTGATGCACAGTTGAAGAGTTTTGCTTATTTTACAAGTGTTGCAACACTTGAGAAATCCTTGAAAATATTGAAATAAAGTATATTTTATGAGTACAGATGGTTTCATTTCATATGCGGCATTACTAAAATACATAGATTTACATTGCAAAAAACAATTTAAAAGCCTCTATGTGTAAAGTTTACATATATAGGTTTTTTAATTATCTTTTCATGTACTAAAAATGTTTTTTAAGATGTGTGCATGAAACATGCTTGATTAGTTTTGAGGCAGCAGTGTTTAAAGTTTAAACATATAAGAATAAAGCCAATCTGGGAGGGGGGGGGGATATCAGTCTGACAAGGGACAGTAGATATCCAATGTCTGGAAAAATCACTATTTGATGTACCCCTAAAACAAATAATAGTTTCCCTTTCATTCCTATCTAAAAAATAAGTTATTCTATACCATAAGTTAATTAGTGTACTGGGTATGCCAGGGGTTGGGAGCCTTTTTACACTGAGATGCCGCTTATTGCATCCAAATTTAATGAAATTTTGAAAAAATATGACAATAAAGGTAGGAGAAACACTTCAAGAAAAAAATCCTGTGGTTTTTATTTTAATTATTATTGAATACAAATTTTAAATGTCTAAAGGAAAAAATGTATGCCATTAGTAACACACACACACAAACATATATATATATATATATATATATATATATATATATATATATATAAATAATTTATGCAGGTTTAACGTGTGGCAACCAATAATTGCCCTCTTAGAATTAAGTCTAAATTCATCTATGTCCCAGACCCTCGTAGCTGTGTGTGAATATTTTTCATATGACCACACAGATCTATTATGTAATTGACTTTTCTAAATGCTTTCACTACAGATGTCTGACTTCTCAAAGGGAAAAAAAAAACGGTTTTTGAGGTTTTTGGAATAAAAACATATTGTTTTATTCTTTTTTTTTTTTTTAGCGGGGCAAGTGGTAGCTTAGTGGTGGATCTGAGAATCTCGGATTCGACACCCGAGCAGCTTAAAACCCACTATGTACACTTGGGAATACATGCATGTAAAATCCGTGGACTCTGAAGTTCCGAGGGCTCCAGAAGGTGGAGATTTTCCCTTCCCTTCACTCTCAGGTCAAAAAAGGAAGGTGGGGTATTTGTGACGGCTCCATCCAACTAGATTAAGCCAAGTTGTGCTTCCACCGTTGTGGTGCTCATCTATAAAACAGAAGCCGCTCCTTTCCGCCTTAATTCTTAGTTGCTCTGCGAAGAGGAGCTTGGATATCCAAGTGGCATAAGAAACAACAAAAACAGCAACAGAAGTAAAATAACTTAGCAAGAAATATGTATCGCGGAGTCTCACGGATGCTTAATGATGTCAGACAGTTTGTCACGAAGAAAATAACATTGCTATATATTCTTTAATATTTTATCTGTCCTTTATCATTTACATTGAAATGCAATATGCAATTAAAACTTATTTATCAAAAAAAAAAAAAAAAAAAAAAGGTTCTACTTGCACAGTTGAGTGTGAAAATATTTGATGGCATCGAAGCTACATCTTATTACATCTCGGTTATTTATTTAAAAACGTTTTAGTCTCTCTCTCTCTCTTTTTCCCTTGTCTCGAGCCAGGCTCCCTTCATTTAGGCTTTGGGGGACCAGCAGGGGACAATCGCCCTTCCCCCAGTGGTGTACTCCTGGAAAAAAAGTGGGGGGACACTTATACACACGAACATTAAATTAAAAAGTGTGAGGACGCTTATGTTAAAATCTTAAGTTCAAGGTTCAAGACAGGTAGGAGGGCGCCGCCCCCTTGACTACACCACTGCTTCTCCCTCCCCAAATTTTAGAAGCGCAAAAGTTATTTATAGATGTCTAGGCATTTTGTTATTTTTTGCCAATAAAATAAGCATTGATTATTGTTTGCTCTCCTTAGAAAATATTGAAACGACGGACCCCGCCTTTTCAGGGCCCTTTCTCGTTTTGTTTTTCCTTTTATTTCTAATGGGCTGCATAGTATTAGTTCTTAACTACAGCAGACCTAGTGCGTTCTCAGAGATGGGTACCAACAACAATTTGTGTAAAAAATATATCAGGTTAAACCCTCGAAACTCCAGAGCCCCTTGTCTCAAAAAAAACCTGGCTTCGTCATCGCGTAAAATTTTTTTTGAAATTTAAAGAATTTTTTTCTTTTTCTTTCTTTCTAATGGGGCTGCAGTATTGGTCAACAACCATTGCAGACCTAGTGCGCCCCCAGAGATTAGTACCAACTCTTTCAGCGGCACCACAATGAGTGTGGTACCATTGTCGGAATTTTTTGACGCTCTGTTTCCCCCTAGCTGGCAGCACCTGAGCTCTAATTGATGCAACCTACGCTAGGAATTTAATTTAGCCGAGACTATCCACGCCAAACGGACACTAAAGGGATCTTTAATATGCAGCATAATCATAAGACATAGGCAATTGTCGATTTTCTGCATTTTGAAAACCCACCGACTTGGGCCAGATTTGATCCAGCGAACTTAGGTGTACTAAGCCTTCGCCTTACCACTACGCAACCCTGCCGGTTCTTATTACGACTATGATAGAGTCTCCCCTCTACCCTCTCATTGTGTGGGGTCCAAGTGTGCATACCGATGAAATGACAAAAAATAAAACATTTAAATTAAGAACATATTACTAAGGAATAACCAACTCAGTTTTAAAGTATAATAGTACTGTTAAAAAACTTGAAAAAGCAAAATTTGGAAACATGAAAAATAATTTGGATACTCAATTTCAAATGTTCATTAATCTTTAATTTTTTTTTAATTTTATTGATTGATATACTTTAAAAAGAAGTATGACATTTAATTTTTTTAATAACTAACTTAAAAGAAATCGCAATCTTTTAAAAAGTTTTTTTCTATTGAAGAGTAGAGTCTTTGTCTTCATTCTTCATTTCTCTTTTCTTATCGCAACGTATTGGCATTAAGTAAAGTGAAATGAAATGAAATTCTGATGACCCTTTCCCTTTTAGAAATAATACGCAGTTGAATTAAAGGTTTTAGCCAAAAAGAGCGAATATATCGCCAATAGGTAGTCACTTTCATGGTCGTCTCTGTCGTCCAATCACAGTAGCGTATTCTGCTGGAGTGGTAGACACGTCCAAAGATAAAATGTCAAATTTTATGTTTTGAGTAAGAAATCAAAGTTTATCATTTCTGGATTGGCAACACAGTACTCTAAAGATGGTTGATTTGTTGCAAGCCACTGGTGCAAGCAAGTTCATTGAGTTTTCGAACGAATTTTGTATGATTGTTTTGGATAAAAGAAATCAACTGAAACTCCTGATGTCAACTTTATAGGTAAGTCTAAAAGTTAATTATTTTATTTTATTAAGCTTTAAGATCTAGGCGATATCTCAATAGCTATACTAGCACCCACAAAGAGCTTATTTTTCGTGTCCCGCACGTGACGAAAAAGATGACTATTTTCATTTAGGTTAAAAATGAAACGCATTTATTTTGTGTAAATGGCATTTCTAAAGCAGATTAATGTAGTACACATATACAGTCGACGCTCGTTATAACGACCACGCATTATAAAGACCATTCCATTATAACGACCAGTGATAAAAGCCCCAACTTTCTTCCTATGAACTCTATGTTAATTTGCTTTCGGTATAACGACCGTTCTGTATCGCCCAATCCAATACAGCGACCGAATTCAACGGACACTATTTCCGGTATTTTTTCAAAAAGAACATGTTTCTAAATTTGTAACTTGAAATGACCTTGATTATAGTTTACTGACAAGCTGCATGCAGCCTTCAGTGTTCAGTCAGTCCAACTTTGACAGGGGGAGGGGATTACCACTCACCATAGTATGGAAAGAATAGAGAGGGGGAGAGAGCACGTGGACTTTACGGATTTTAGGAAAAGGGGTTGACAGATGTATTGGTAGTTTTTGTCATTTGAATCACGTGTTTTCCCAAGGGTCGATTCTCCGAAATACGAGGAGTCTTGCTGTCCGTGACTGGTGGTGTCATGTCAGCTCAGAAGTTCTGCTTCCAGAAATGTGAATGAGAGGGTTCGAGAAAAATTAACCTGCTCTTCAACCTGAATGTTGACAGGTTCCAGGTCACGTGCCTTGGATTAGTTATCCTCTGGGGGAAGGAGCGAAAAAAGAATAAGGTTCTTCAGTGAAATGCATACTGAAAACAGGAGTTGCATTTTCGCTATTGAACGAGATGGCAGGTTCAAACAAGCGCAATGCGATATGTCTAGATACTAAAATTAAAATCTTAAATGAAGTTGATAAAAAAGTTTTTAAAAAATGCGAAATTGCTAGAGTTTTCAAAATTCCCAAAAGCACCTTATTTGGCATCATTAACAACCGGGACTCAATTTTAAGAAAAGAAGAAATCGGAGTCAAATCTTCTAGAAATCGGTCCCGTGAAGGGAAATTTCAGAAGATCGAAGAAGGTTTATATGAATGGTTGAAAATAATGCGATAAAAAAATGTCCCAATAGATGGAAATTTGCTGAAGTCAAAAGCTCTAACGTTTGCTCAAAAAATGGACATTGACGAAACTGTGTTCAAAGCTTCGGACGGATGGTTGCAAAAATTTAAAACCAGACATGGTCTTTCATTCCGGAAGCTTTGTGGCGAAAGTGGTTCTGTGAATGAAGAAGCAGTGGACACATGGAAAAAAGAAAAGCTGGAAGAAATTATCAAAAATTATACTCCAGAGGATATTTTTAACGCAGACGAGACTGGACTGTTTTTCATGATGAAACCTGATAAATCTTTCGTTTTAAAAAACGAAACTGCGAGTGGAGGGAAAGAAGCCAAGCAAAGACTAACAGTTCTCTTATGCTCAAATATGTCTGGTACTGAAAAACTTCCACTCTTAGTGATCGGAAAATCAAAAAAGCCGAGATGTTTTAAAGGACTCAAAACCTTACCGGTCACGTACAAAAACAACTCCAAATCGTGGATGACATCTGTCAGTTTTGAGGAATGGCTACGTTGCTTGGATAAGCAGATGACAATTCAAGGTAGAAAAATTATTCTTGTAATTGATAACTGCACGGCTCATCTCAAACTAAATGGGTTGAAATCAATCACCGTGGAATATTTTCCACCTAATGTCACATCTGTTCTTCAGCCACTAGACCAAGGGGTCATTATGAGTTTTGAACGCAATTATAGGAAGTTAATACTGCGAAGAGTTGTTTCTGCACTCGACGAAGATCAAGATTACAAAGTTGATGTCCTAACAGCTTTGCATCTCTCTAAAGCAGCATGGAATGACGTCTCAGAAAAAACCATCAAGAATTGCTTCCATCATGCTGGTTTTAAAAAGCAAGAGGAAAGGGAATCTACTACTGAAATAATTAGTCCGGCAATCGAAGATGAAAATTTCGCTGAAGAAGAGGAAATGTTGCAAGAAATTTCTCAGAAAATGAACATGGATGCAACGTTGAACTTTGACGATTACGCTAAAATCGATAATGACTTGGAATGTGTCGAGCATCTGTCAGAAGATGAACTAATTTCCCGTTATTGTGGACAGGAAGAAATTGATGCATCATCATCAGATGAAGAAGAGGAAGAAATTGTAACAAAAACTCCTAGCATAAAAAATGTGTCTAATGCTATCGAGACTTTAAAATGTTTTTTTGAAAGGCAAGAAAATACAGAACACTATTTGTCATCAATAACTGAAATGGAAAATTATGTTTTGCAAAAACCACATGTGCTAAAAAGGCAAACAACCATTTCTGATTTTTTCTTCCGAAAATGAATGATTTGCAAGTATGTAATTTTTTCCTTATATTTTCTACTTTAAAATCTGTTTAACATTTTATTATAACATATTGCACTGATAATTTTTTTTAAATTCCAATGATAAAATCTAATTTGAGCATTTTGTTGGAATCTTTGAAAAATTGGCAATTTTAATGGAATTACTATACTGCATGATGCATGCATATACATTTTTAAATTCTACCTCTTATAGCGACCACCCGTTATAAGGACCTTTTTTTGTGGAACGGAGATGGTCGTTATATCGAGCGTCGACTGTATTATGCTAGTTCTAGCTTTTAAAGTTACTTTTACTTGTAAAAAATTCCAAAAACAAAACTGTCCCGCACGTAACGCATTACATGTAGGAAACACAACTCCAACTTCTAAATGTTGATAAGAATTCTATTTCATCATAACTTGAATTCTTTAATGGTTTTTTGTTTTAAAATTATGTTACTCTAAAGAAATAAATTATACATCTTCTCATATTTATGATAGCTTTTGCTAAATTATGTATTTAATAGAGCATACATTTCTAAAATTCTACATTTTCATTACAGAATGCCCTATCATTTCAAGGATCATTCATGTTTCATAACAGATTACTCAAGTCATATAGAAAGACAAATAAGAATAAGCTAGTTTAAAATATTAATAATAAAGCAACTACATTTTTTATCGATGAGTTGTTTGGAAGAGCATTATTTTCGATTTCTTCAATATTTGATACAACATCGTAACAACAAAGCTTAAACATTATGAGATTTATTTTAGAAAGTCTATTTAGTATTAGAGCTGAATTATATTTTCCTTTTATGACTTTTTGCACAACAACTTTAAATAATATTTTAACTTTTTAACATTAATAAAATTTGTTTTTTATTGAACAGAAATGGATAATGGAAGGATCTAAATCAAGTGCTGAAAGAATGAAAAGGATGAGAGAAAAAAAGGTCCACATTTCCAGAATGAAAAAAATAAAAGGACAAATGGACTGAATAAATGAGGAAAGACTATATGACTAAAGCCGAAAAAGAGAAACAAAAGCTCTAATACTACAAGTGGCCAGAGCACCCTTATAGAATTCCCTATCTCTTTAAAGATGTTTTAAGAAATACATCAGCTCCCGCTTTATCCAACAATAGAAAATTTTTAAAATTTTGAAAAAATATTAAAACTTTTTTTTCATTTAGTCTAATTCTAATTAAAATTTATATATTTCTCGGAATGATCAATTTGCGAATATATTCTATTAAAATCAATGCTTTGTGTTTTAAAGTGTATAACCAATACATTGTTTGATGTTTTCATTTAATTTCCTACATTCTGAAAATATGTATTACATGATCATTTGCAATACGCCAGTTGCCCCGCACGTGACAACTGTGTCCCGCACGTTGCACGATACATTATAATTTTTTTCAACTATTAAAATTATTATTTCTCAAAACTTTAGATATGTTTTATTTACATTGGAGCCTTGGCTTTCAATTCCTATATTTTGTTTTGTCACTGTATGATTAATAGAGCAGAAATTCTAGTTGATTCATAATGAAAATTAAGAGAGGTTGACTTTAAGTGTCCCGCACGTGACACATGAAGATTTATTTTTTTTTAAACTATAAAATAATTTCTGAAAGGTAAGTACGCGTCAAAAGCATCTTTGCACCCTAAGTAAAGATTAAAAAATGCAATTGCTTCCACTTGTTTAAAATCTTCTGCTCTATGAAAAAATTTTGGTAAAACTTTTGAGTTCATTTGTCCCGCACGTGACGGTGGAATGGCCCTCATGAGACTTCCACTCTTCGTTGAACTATGCCTTAATCAAGAAGAGTATTAATAGTTAAAAAAAGACCTTTAGATAGGTAGATTGCGGTGCTGAGATATAGAAGGCGCATTCATTGTAAACGTTGTTAGGTTCAGTTTCTGTACGTCTACGATACGCAGTGCTGCAGTTTGGAAATAAAGTTTTTACCCTCCAGTACAAGCAAAAATGCTTTCCAATACCCGCAGCGTAATGCTTCGTCCGGCAGCGCCATCTCGTGAACAAGAAATGAAATAAGCACAAGGACTATTTACCCGAATATTTCTAAGTCATCACTTTTCTAGTCTTATTTTACAAACGACATTCTCTTTTCAAATCTAAAAGCTTCTTTCTGAAAATTAAACTTTACATTGTTGAATGACTTACTTAGACTCTCCTAGGTCATTAGTAAGAGAATAAGTAAAAAAAATATCGGTTTCAAGACGGATTTTCCTGGAAAAAAGAGAGCTACTTTCCATATAATTGTGAGGTGCATTGAACTTAATAGTAAAATTTTAATTCTTTCCCAAAACAACGGGAATGATACTTTATTATTTACCATGACTTGCTATAACCGCGAGGATCCGCGGAAATTCTATAGGGAAGCGAATTAACCCTGTCATGCATGAAAGCCTCATATGAGGTGACATACATTTTTGCTTCAAAGTTCAGTCCCAAATATTTTCAAAATAAGAAAAATAAATAAACAAAGAGTGAAATAAACGAATAATGTGTAAATAAATAATTAAAGAACAGAGGGAGAAAACTTTGCTGTGGGTCTTATTTTCGAAAACGTACGTTCATCAACATTTTTTCTGATCCCAATTGCTAAAGCAAGGCATTGGTAGAAAAATTTATTCCACACGGGCAAGAACAAAAAATAACAAAAAATTACAAGCATAGTAAAATTAATAAATGAACAGGTAAAAATTAAATTGATGTATTTTTACTAATCTCATTTTCAAATGTCGTCTGTACTTTTCCATGTTTTTATACTAATAATTATTATTACTATTGGTACTATTTCTGGAGGGAGTATTTCGCTTTTTTTCAAACAAGTTGCTATAACTGTTGGGATCTGCAGACATGCGGACAAGCTCATTCGATATTCGATCATGTGTGTAGTGTTTGTACCCTAATACTCCATAATGCAACGGCGAACAGCAATTACTGTTGACCAGTGCTGCCGTTTGGAAATGATGTTTTTACCCGCCAGTGCAAGCAAAAATACCCTCAAGTACCCGCACCTACTATTTTGGTCTGCTGCGCCACCTAGTGCACAAGAAATTAACTAAGGGAAAGGACTATTTACCCAGGTAAGTCATCATTTGATGTCTTATTTTACAAACGTATTTTTACTTTTCAACTTATTTTTACTTTAGTTTTTAATTTTTCAAATTTTAAAGCATCTTTCTAAAAACTAAATTTTACATTGTTAAATGACTTACTACTTAAGACTCTCCTAGATCATTAGTACGAAAATAAATAAAAGAAATACCGGCTTCTAAACGGATTTTACTTGAAAAAAGAGAGCTACTTTTCGTATGATTGTTAGCTGCATTAAATTAATAGTAAAAATTTAATTATTTCCTAAAACAATGTTAATGACACTTTATTATTTAACATGCTTTGCTATAACGGTTGGGATGCGCGAAACTTCCAGAGGAAAACGAATAAATGAGGCAAAACAAAGTAGCATATCGGACGCAAACTATAACAGAATTCACATGATCCTCACGAGCAAATCTTATTCTTTGATTCATATACATTTTGCCTTCTCTTCCGAAACTTACAATTCTGACTAATTAGCTATAGGAAATTAGCTGCCGGGGCTTTAAATGCTGCATTCGACCAATCGGCTAAGGATCGACGGTAGTGCGCCGACGGATGTCTAATCCGTTGCGTTCTTTTTAAAAATGAATGGCCTTTCCGAACTGACTTATTTGTTTGCTATCGATCTCACCTTTTTGTGCGGTCAAGTGCTTGAAGTACGATTCCAATCACAATATAATCGAGTAAGTTACATTTTCTTGTAGCATTTGATCATTCATCACTCTAGAGATTATTAAAGATTTATTTTCACGGATCCCAACTTTTATAGATATGCATGCAGAAAACAAACGAAATGAATATAAGTGAGAACAGAAAAATTGTAATACCACAGAAAGATTTTCCAAAGTCCTTTTCAAGAAAGATTATTTCTTTTCCGAGGCATAACGGGGAAAAAGCGGAGTTGCTCATGCTAGAAAACCAAAGGAGGAAAGAAAAATAAAACAAATATATAAACAAATAAAAAAATGTTTTAAGATCATCCCAAATATTCTCAAAATAGGAAAAATAAATAAACAAAGAGTGAAATAAACCAATCTTGAAATAAAAAAGTGAAGGAAAAAGGGGAAAATCTTTTTTCGTAAACGCACGTAATCAATATTTTTACTAATTCCAATTATTGCAGCAAGCCATTGGTAGAAAAATTAATTCCACGAACGAAAATAGCAAATAAAAACAAGTATAGAAAATGAATAAATGAACAACATATTTAGTATATTTAAATTGATTTTTTTTACTAATCTCATTTTTTAATTCTTGGTGCTTTTCCTAGTTTTTTTTGTAATAATAATAATTACTATTGTCATTATTTCCTGGGGTGAGTAATTTGCTTTTTTTTCAAGAAAATTGCTTTAACGGTTGGGATCCGTAGATATGCGGACGACGCTCATTTGATCACGTGTGTATTGTTGTCCCCTAGTTCTCCATGATGCAATGGCGTACAGCAGTAACTGTTGACAATAATCAGACAGTTAAAAAAAAAATGTCGCATTCCTTTTTTGAAGAAAAGGTTTTGACAGTAGCTTTGTGGAATCCAGCTGTAGGCTGTGATGAGTGTGTCTGGCACTGCGGGTGATACGAATGCTTTTCAGCTTTCCCTTTCTGCTTTGATGCACTGGCTGCAACAAGCGTTTTTTGCTGTTATTTATAACAAAATTTTGTTCATTAGAATTCTAAAAATACCCTCAATTAATAAATACCAGCGGATGATTAAAATACCCGATTTTCGGGTAATTACCCGCACATTGGCAAGACTGCTGTTGACAAGATACAGACAGTCATCAAGTGTTTGTTGCCATTAATTAAAAGGAAATTTTGTTCATTAAATTTCTAAAAATAACCAGATTTTATAAATACACTCGGATGAATAAATTACCCGACTTTCGGATAATTACACGCAACATTGGCAAGACTGACGATGCGTCGTTGCTGACGTGATCCTACAGTGGACTTGGACTAGAACTGACCTTTCGACTAAAGAAAGAGGAAAGGCCTTAAACTTGAGACATGTTTTCCAAAAACATTTCAATATAAGCACGGGATCAAAAGCGAGAGCTACTACTAATAGAACTTCTAAAACTATTTTTACTGGTAGTAAAAGAAATGTTTTTCTAATTTATTTATTTTGTTCCAAAGTGGATGACTGAATATCTGTTTTAAAATCGGAAACCGATAAAACTGTACTGAATCGGTTCCCTTTTTGTAAAGTAAAGAAGTTAAGGTACTTTTCCGTTAACGGGGCAATGAATTTCAGCAATACTTATCTGCAAGCGGCAATCTGTTAGTAATTTAATTGTAATAGGCTGCCGGGCGGTCTTCCCTTACGCTCAGCATTTTTATTGAGTGATATTTTCTAAAGATTTCAAGTTGAAGTTCAGATCCAGTAATTTGAAAGAAATTTTGTTGATTAAAATTCTAAAAATACCCTCAATTTATAAATACCCGCGAATGACAAAAATACCCAATTTTCGGGAAATTACACGCATATTGGCAAGACTGATTTTAACTGTAAGATAACCGTTGTATGACATGGTTAAGGCAACTTAATAACCGGCGCTGAAGGGCTGAAGCAACTCCGAAGTCAACCGTTTCTCTCTTTCTTCCGGGCCTGCTTCAAGATTTAATTGCGCAATCCAAGTGATCCCACTTTCTGCAGCTCTTCATCGTTTCACATCGCAGTTTTTTGTTCCATACCGACCAAAAGTTCTCAAACTTTCGCTGCCTGTACTTCATTTTGGTACATTTACAACAGAATATTAAACACGTATAACTATTTTGTTTTTTAAAGCAGAAAAATATACTGAAACGTTTTAATCTTATTAGATTGCTGATAGGACTTCAGTTAAAACTTACAGTACTTGGTAGCTTTTATTTTTGGAAGTCATTTTTAACAGTAATTATTCAGTAAAGCAGCAATAATTTAAAAGTTAAAATGCAATACTTTTAAGTGAAGTCATCTTTTTAAAAATTATTCTTAGGAAAACAAAAAATAAATAGCTATGGAAATAATTATCAACTTTAATTTCAATTTTCAGCATATTTAATTGATGTTTCATTGTAAGTGTTCTTTAAACTATAAATAAATATGTTAAAAGATCTAAATTTATATGAAAAAGTATAAATCTATTTTCAAAATATAAAATTCATTTTATTCTTAAATTTTGTAGTAGTAATTTTAAAAATAATTCTTTAGATATTTAAAGTGTTCTACATGACAAAATTTAGAATTTTTCAGAACTTTTATATTTTTTTAACATTTTGAAACAAAAATATGACTTTAAAATTTACATTGTAATGTAGTAATTCAAACAATCCGAAAAATTCAAACATAACTTTAATGAGAGCAAATTGAAATAGAAAATATTGTTTCTAGTTTCAACTAAATTGTAAAATTTCAAGTAAAATTTTAATTGAATTTACTCAAATTGAAAATTTGTTCACAATTTTTAAAATGATGTTTTATTTTCAAACAATATACATAACGCATAAAGCATTTCAATTTCTTTATTTACAAACATATCAAGTTAGAGAGTAAAATTCATGAATCTAATAATAAGCATACTAACTGGCTGATATAAAAACTTCCCACTTTCCACAAAATTGATTTACATGTAATCACTCTTTTTATAATTTTTCTAATGTCAAGAGTTAGGTATTTGAGATTCACAGTTTCAACTAACACTATTTTGTAGCATAAAAATTAAAAACAAAACAGTTAAAAAAAAAGCATTTTTACAAAAAATTCAGCCACATCAAAAATATACATTTGCATATTATATTTTCAAACATGTAATATTTAAAATTTTCAGTCTTTATCAGTAAATTTTGCTCTTGCTTTGTAAAATTGATGTTATATTTCAATTAGTTGGTAAAAATAGATAGTTTCCTTTTATTGCTCCTAGAATTATAATCATTTTTTGCTTTTGCATAATCATTAAGAAATATATAAGATATTCCTGATAAGCAATACTCAATATGACTTAAAACATAAGTTCCACAATGACATTTAATTAAAAAATCCATCCCCATAATTTCCATTTTTTCTATTGCAAGCCGTACTATTAAATTCCTTGGCTCAGGAAATTATAAAAATAACTTCTCGTACTCTTTACTTATTAGTTTCCGAAAAATTTGGAAAGCATATACTGATACATCTATCAATAATTTTTTGGGAAATTTTAGTGTGCCTCTATCAGTCAGTAAAAAAAGTTGATAAATATCCGGGCTCTCCAATTCCAATGTTTTGTCAGATATTGGCATAGAAATGCAATCTAAACAATGCACCTTATGGCATAAGCCTACATAACCTGCTATGTAAACTAAAACTGACATTTCATCATTTTTAATTTTATCATCAACATTGCAGTTGAATACACCATAGAAGTGTTCCTCAATTCTATAATTCTTTAAATAAACACTCCATTTTTTTTCCGAATGTAAACTTATTAGGCTAAGTATCTTCAATTTTCTTTCTGCTTCCTTAACTTGAACGCAAGAGACATTATAGTTTGCCGCGCTCATTTGTCGGTATTGTCCACACCTAGCCTCCAGAGAATCTGTCTGAAATTTACCTAATAATACATAGCTTGGACCAAAAGAGTCGAATAAATATTTCACAAGTTCAATTAAAGTCTTTGTAGTAAACCTTAAAGCAAAGAAGGTTTCCTTTGTTAACATGCCGCCCCTGCCAGGTAGACCATGCATTTTTCTTTCCTCTGCTATCATTTGAAACAATTTATCCCATGTTGTCAGCCACATATTAAATTTTTCTAAAAATAGAAAATTGTCATCTTCAAGAGCAGAGATGGGAGTTGAGAAATATTCATTTAAATGCTTGACCTTTGAAGGATGTTTAACATTTACAACCTTCCACCAATTAGATATCTAATTAATAAATGTTTTGGTTCCTATTACATGTTCACCTAAATTTAAATTTAACTCTAAAGCAATCAAAGAACTTTATGTGAGAGTTTAGGAGCTATTTTAACAATATTATTTTTCTCTTTCTCATAAATTTCCAATCTGGCGCCTGGGGCACAGGGCCCCCCCCCCCCCCCCCCAGTTACGTCCCTGGCCACACACCTCGCCAGCTAGCTCGTATGCCATCCGCGCACAGTTGGAACTTGCGGAAGGAACATGGGATCACATGGATGACTCATCCTAGCGATTCGCTTGCTTGAAGCAGGCCCGGAAGAAAGGGAGAAAATGTTGACTTCGGAGACGGCCCTGCCTGAAGCCATTCACGCGACGAATAAAAAGTTTATGAACCATCCCTCATTATGTTTCAACTCTCGAAGGGAGTTACCAAAAATTGCCTGTACCGACGATAATTTACGTCAACATGGCGGGGTATTGGGAAAAATTTTCAACTAGCAATAGAACCTCGGTAGTACCTCATTGGCTATGACTATGTAGTGCAGTTTCAACATGGAACTAAGAGTAAAATATTGTATGTCCTTATGCTACTAAATTTACTGTTATTGTTATTATTTGACTAATATGTATTCTTCAGCGAAGCGTTAAGAAATGTTTTAAAAACACGCCAAAAAAAGAAATGTAGTGAGAATAAGTTTACAACACACATTGTTTAAACACCAACTCAAAGAACAAGTACAAATGGCTATAAAGCTATGCTAAACCATGGTTCTGAGTCGTTTTGAAATTGAAGCAGTGGCGTGCGCCGAATTTTTTTAACGGGGGGGGGGGGTGTCATAATTTTCTGAAACTACTAAAAGAAATTCGAGTATGTAATAAAGCACTATTATTTTCCTAATTTAGACAGCTCTCTGAGCTCAAGGGGGGGGGGGGGTTAAACCCCTAAAACCCCTTGCGTACTCCTCTAAATTGAAGAATATTAAACTTTGATATTTTGTTTCGCAAAGCCCTTTAATCCTGTCGAGAATTGGAATACTTATAGCTGCTTCGTGTTTACCACATACGATTTATGGTACTTACGCATTATCGCAACCATGCCAAATTCGGGGATAACGCGCCAAATTGGCGACTCGGATTTTGTACCTATGATCTAAGGCGCTTATGGTAACCATAAGTAGGTATATAAGTCGCCAATCTCGCCAACCTGGTTGCGATAATACGTAAGTACCCGATTTATTTATAAACTTATTCATACTGACCATTTCAGGTCACATACATGTTCAAGTTTATTTGCTATCAGTGGATGTGTCTCAAACACTCGTCTAATATGCGGATCGTGCAGGAGAATACATGATAGAATTTCACAATAGAAAGAAAGAAATTACTGGAATGTACCCGTTGAGCTGGGTGTGGGAATCGAACTGGCATGTACCGGAAACAGTCACTTAGATCGCCCAGCCACCGAGAACCCTCTGCACGACTGTGATGGCGTTTTCCTTCTGCTTATAGTGTTACTTATGTGATAGTAATTTTCCGATGATCGAGTACTTTTGGGTATTTTCGTGGGTATTTACAAATTGATGACATTTTTGAGATGTCTTACGTTTTCATAAATGAACTTTTGTTTCATGCTTCTGACGAAAGGCTTTCTTCTTTAAGAACCTTACATTTTTAAAAAACTTTGTAGCTAAAAACAATAATTTCCTACTCTCCACTATTGCATAGTGCCAAAAACAATATTGTGAACAATCAAAAGGTCACATATGTATTTTCACGGATCCCAATTGTTACAGCAGTATATTGCTGGAAAACCGAATTACGCAGGTGTGCGACCAGAAGTGGCTATATAGCCTTCTGTAAAAGCGCCAAGTTCCAACAGCAGGGCTAAAGGCAGAGCACAGCTGTGCAGAAGGTTAGTAAATTGGCGCGATTTCTCACGAAGGTTCTTAATTCGTAGGTTTACTGTAAGAAAACATGGATGACGTTATTTGAGTCTAGCCTGCTTATAAGTATTTTTGTATTGCCATAAAAAGATAATTAATTAATTCTTTTTTACCTCGTAAAATATCAATCGCGATGTAGTAAGGTTTTCTTATTTTCCCTCCTTCAAGCAGAAATTTTAAAAGAATTATAAGAAGACTCATATTTGCTGGTCCTCCGGAAATATTAGCTGCTCTTCTCAAAATGAATAAAAATCCAAGTAAGTCTGAATAGTTTGAACATATTTTTCCATGAAATAATGTCGTAATTCGAATTGTTGTATGTATTTAAAGGTTATAATAAGTGAAATGATCCTTTTTAGCATTCTTAACTTTGTACGTTTAAAACTCTCCGCTATTTAACACATCTTTCTTAAAATTGTTTAGTGTATCGTTTAATACGCATTAAAGTATAGTTCTCATTTTCAAATGGTAGGGGTTCTTAATTCTTTGAATGTCTCTAAATTGAAAAATCAGAGGGTGAATACGTCCGTTAATCAGGGAAGGTGATGGTTAACTAACGTTAAATTAAGTTACAAAATTTCAATTTTTATTTTTCTGAAAATTAAATATCCCATAATATGCTCGGTTTGTTTTTAAATATGCATTTGTTGCTAAATAGAAGTTTGTCATACAAGATCTTACGTTTTCCATTCAAATAGATCCAATGATGTTTTTTAAACATCAATAAGCTTTAAATTTGCTGCATTTGAAGTAAAGATTTCTGTAAATCATTTATAACGAAGCTCATTGAAATAAATCCATGGTCAGGCTCCATGGCTATCATCTTTAATAGAGGTTTTAAGTTATCTGGCTTAGATTCTAAATTTTCGGTAAAAACTCATAACAAAAGTATACACTTTTTCAAATAAAATTTGAGTGTAAACTCTGTATGCTCTCCAATACAGCATTGAATATATTTAATTTGATGGGTTTTACTACAAGTTTTCTGGTTAAATGCAAATTTTTTTTGCATCGGTTATCCAGCTTGATTAGGAACCAGGGCTGCAAAAAATGCCGGCTTTTATTGATAAAGACCGGTCTTCTTTTTAAAAAGGATTTTATTTGCCTTTTCCAATTAGACACAATACTATTTACAATTTGCACCTTATTACGTCAATTTGTATTGCTATTGTTAATTTGTGTAACATGAAGCTCAAATCCTTTTTTTAATGGAGTTTATTTTAAATTAGATTCAGAATTATTTCGCTACACAACCTGAATGTATTTTATAATACGGAATACCATTTTCGAGGGGGGACGGCGTCCCCCCAACTCTTTATTTTCACTCAAGCGTCCCCTCACTTTTAATTTCAAGGGAGGATGCTGAGGACGCGAGGGGACACTGAGCTTCCTAACTTATTTAATATTCAAAATAGGCACTCGATAGTAAATTAACAGCTTTATGAAATAAGACAGAAGCTTTTAAAACTATATATATAGGCTGCCTGCTACTTCTACTTTAAACTCGTAAAAAAAGAGGGATTCTCTGATTCTCTCAAGCAACAATTAACAATCGCAGATTAATATTACTCGCCAAAATAAGCGCGCAAAAATATGAGTAAACGGGAACAACATAAATTCAGGGAATTAGTTTCAGCTATGCTGGCCTGCCTAGGAAATAGGTATGCGTGGGAGGGGGGGGGGGGGAGGTTTCAAATATCATCATAAGTTATTGAAATCAAAATAATTGACACAGCTTGTACTGATTTTGTTTTTTTACAAAACAGTGAGACGTCGGTATTATTAGAGTAAAAAAGTTGGGGGACAATGAACGTCTTTCGCCCCCCTAGACTTCACCTTAAAAAAAGTAGCTTTCCTTTCGGTATGCAATATCGAAAAACCTACAACCATATTACAAATTATCTTTCACAATCATTTGTTTTCTCATCATCGCTTCAAGCCTTTTGCATATTCAAACTTTATGCATTATGCTCTTTGTTAAACAATTTCAAAACAAAATTAATGTAAAAAAAGTTCAGATTACAAATGATTATCTGTGCAAAAACCTGTTATGGCACGGCACGAAATTGCAGTGTAAATTCATTTTAAAATGCCTTTATCACTTTCAATTTATTCTGCTTTTTTTCTTTTTCGGTGATTATCAGGCCCGAAAAATCCAAAAAGTACTTCAGGGTTTTTTTTTTTCAATTTTGTTTTTTTAAAGAGAATTTTATATGAAATTTTTAAAAAATTATAATCACATAAAAGGCCTATATTTTCACAGTCAAAAAAAAACTTCAATAATCATAAGATAAGACTGCAATGAAGCAAAAGCAAATTGATTTTTCCCAGTCCCACACTTTTCCATTTATTTCCTATTGTTAACAAACTTTGCTATTGCCTGCTAATTGAAACCATCTATATGGGGAGTGGGAACCGGCCGAATTGCTTTTCTCTGTCGTGACCCTACATGTTGCCACAGTTCATCAAATTGCCGATACATAGTTGAGTATTTTGTGCTATTTCCAAATTGCTACTTGCCAGGGTTACAAGGCTTCAATCACCCGACCAGAAACCCCTTTGAGACAAAAAAACATGCTGTCCTGCGGTCGCTTCAAGATAATTGTTTTCGTTCTTTGTGATCGACTGTTTCGACCAAACTTCCTCCCTCAATCCAAAAAAAGAAAAAGAAAACAGATTCGTAGTAAAAGTCTGGGGGAGATATGGGTCTGTTTAATTGCTCTCGGAAACCAATACTGTCTACAAGGGGCAAGACGACAATGACTGTCGGCTCTTTAGGGTTATTGCTGTGTCATCACAACCACATGAGGTATTATTATACTTCCTGGATGATACAAGTAATTATCTGTAGGGGGCAAACGCTTTTGATGGGGTGCAATTGATCCCCAGCCGCTTATCCGCTTTTTTGCTCATACGTCTACACCAGCTGAACGACATCACATGCAAACTAAATTCCGAAAGTGACTGACATAACGCACAAAAATATAATCTGTCTGTCCTGGTACTGGTACGCTACTCTATCCATTGATCACTCGTTATAGATCGAACAAGCAATTTCTCAAAAAGCTGGGGAAAAAAGAAAGAATGAAAAGATTTAGGCAACAAAATCTGTTGGAAACATTTTTAACCCTTTCCAAACGCTGAAATACTAGTACGGTGTTATCAACTGAAATAAGCGAAGCATCCAATCAAACTGAATCGTAAGTACTTTTTTATGATTTATGCACTCATGTTTAATAGTTTTCGATGATAAAATTAATTCATTTTCCTCTCGCTCCGAATTTTAATAAGATTGAGTAATTTGAATTTTGGCTTGTGTGTTTTCAATGTGAAGTTTCTTTCTTTCTTTCTGGCTAAGTCTTTAAATAAGTGAAACATGAAAAGCTGAAAAAATAAGTTTGAAGTTAGTTAAAATAAAAATAAATTTACTTTTTTAAAAGTTTTTGCATTGAAATATTGTATTTTAATTAAATGAAGTTTTTAAAATTTCTCAAACTCTTTCGCCTCGGCATGAAATAAATACACACACATAGAAACATAGTGAAAGTCAAGGCCCACGCCCCCCCCCCTAGAAATCCCGAAAATTTTCTCAATGTAGCATATATCATCGAAACTTTCCATGATATGAAGGGGAAAAAGTATTGAATTAAATTCATCTGAAATAGTCAGGGCGGGGCACAACTGGCTTGATTTTACAACTTTTGGTTGTTAGTCTTGATTTGCGCTTATTAGCATCCATTAGACAAGCTTATCCCAAGGCCGTAGCCAGAAATGTTTTTCGGGGGGGGGGGGGGAGGCTGACTTTGAAACACTAGCGTTGAGGAACGTTTCAGGGAGGAATATATGCTACATTGCGAAAATTTTCGGGATTTCGGGGGGGGGGGGGCTAGACCTGTGCCCCCCCCTTCTGGAAACATTTTGAATGCAAATTGCTTTGGGCGGCAAAGATATATGTTCGCATTTGAAAGCGTCCCCCCACCTTTTTTTCCAGGACTACACCACTGGTGCTTAATTTCGTGAGACTCTCAATAAACCCTCTCCCAGGGTTTTGGACAGGACAGGTGCTTTTTACCGTCTTAAACTGTCCGAAAGTGTCCAAAACTCCCAAATTAGGTATTTTAAAAATCTTTCTGTTTTTAATTGCTGCACACTTTATAAACAATGTTAATAAATATTATTTTTCAATTAAATTTTATTATTACTTTTATTTATGCTATGTTAAAATATTAAATTTAGCCAATAGTTCTGATGTGTGAAAACTATCATTTTTACTATGTTAAAAGAAATTAAATTTAGCCAATAGTTATGTTGTGTGACAACTATAATTTTTACTATGGTTAAAAAAATTTAACTTTAAAGTGAAACCCTTTTTTTCAAGCACTTTTAAAAAATTGCCAATTAAAAGAGAAATTCATGATAATGTACCACAAAAATAAAACATGCCAATAACTATGAGATTTTTGAGATTTTAGAACAATGAGATGTATTAGATTTTTTTTTAAATTAAACATATTTTTTTTAACTAAACACATTCAGTAAATAAAGCTTTAATACAAATAAAATATTATATTTTAATTATATTTATTGCATTAATTTGTTAATTATTGCATTCCTTTATTAAATACAATTTTATTGAAAAATATAGTTTTGGACACATGGGTTTTCGACAGGACGGTAAAAACCATGGTTTTTACCATAGTGTCCAAAACTTTGCCAACCCTGCCCTCGCCTAATAATATAGCTAGTACGCAATCTATTTTTTTAACACAGAAGTAGAAGGAAATTAAATCCAATTTGGGGGGGGGGGGGGGGGAGAGGAATGGAATTTGGCTTCTTCTTCAGTCGAGCACATTACCTTATTTAACCCATTGGGCGCCAATGTTCCCATTTTGGGAACATGCTATAACTTTTAGTTACTAATTTTTTTTTACAAAATCAAATGAAATAGGTATAGATACCCTTTGTACATTAGAAAAAAAACAATTACTTATTAAAAAAAAATGTTGGAACATTTTTTTAATAAGTAATTGTAGCGGTGTACAAATAAGTAGCGGCATTTAATGGGTTAATAAATATGAGAAGCTATTCTATTACAGATTCAAGTACATACTTCTCACTTAAAATTGATTTTAACATTAAGAATTTAATTACTTTAAAATAATTCAAAATACTGAAACTTACAATAAATAACTATGTCCATTAATTTTTTTCTAGCATACATTTGACGCTACAAAAAAAAAAAAAAAAATATTTTGCTCTAGGCAGAAAAGAGTAAGAAAGCCTGATTTGAAGTGCAGTTGAACTTGGTCATAATGACATCGTTTATAGCGACAACTCTGTTATAACGTCAAGAAATTCCAATCCCTTCATTTGCCAATCAATAGTAATGGTGATCGCTTATAGCGTCACTTGGCTATTGCGTCATAAATATCCCGGTCCCTTGAATGACGCTATAACAGTTTCACTGCATTTCCTTTCCGTTAACAAAATACTTAACATAATCCTAATCAACTAAACTAGTGTTTACCTATAGCACTACTCATGGCAAAAATTTAAAAGAAGTCGCCTGTGACGAGTAGTTGGCTTGCTTTTCATAAGAGAAATCTTTTTTTATACATAGCATTAACATTTTTGAAGATCAATATCATTCTAGTACAATTTAACATTGACCACCAAGTCTGCTTCAAGATTGGCATCTTTATTTTATGCAATTTATTTCACAAATGGCATCTATTTTTATTTGGATCAGAGAACTAGTTAAAGCTCTGAAAAGGCATAAAAAAATTAAAAGTGCTTTAAAATATGCAAAAGATTATTAGGTAAAGACTAAGGCAAACGATTGGTAATATTTAGTTCATATAGCAGCGTCTAGGGAACTTTTGAATTCTTAGTGGAAATTTTTGAAAATAAGTCGTTTAAATTGTATTGAATTGGAATAAATTTCTAATAAGGAGCACTTTCTTTTTGCTATTTCTGTGATGAATTATTCTATTAAATAAATTTCATTCTTATTTCAAGTAATTTGCTATTGCAGTAATAATTTAATTTATAAACAATATAAATATAATTTATTATTTAAAACTTTTTGGGAAAAAAAATTTAAACTTTTTAAAAATAAAAGCCGGCTTTAAGCGGTTAAACCAAAAAAAGCCGGCCGGCTTTTTTGGCCCAGCTAAAATCCGGCAGCCCTGTTAGGAACTTTTTTTGCTTCAACTGCACAATAAAAAGTTGATAGGGCATAGGAAAAACGATGATTGCCAATGAGTTTCTACAAGCCTTCATCAATAGTGTGTTGTAATTTGGAAAGAAACAATCCTGACTGATAATTGAAAGACAACCCTATGTTTTGACAAGGAATGACATAATTCTGATACTTGTCCAATAAACCAAGAGTGATTCCTTATAATGTCTGGTGTCATGGGGCCTTACCCCTTAAATACATGATTATTTTGTTTAAAATTAAGACGAAAATTTAACAAAACTGATGCAGGGAAAAACAGAAAAAAAAGTATATACTTCATTTTAAGCCATTTTACTTTTTGAAAATGGAATATGTAGCCAAAAGCAACATCATGCATTGATTACATCGTATGACATTGCATTACATGTGAAATTGTTTGAAACAATTATCTTTGTTGAGACATAATTCTACACCGTACTTCTCACACTTGGTATGAGTAAATTCTCTGCAGTTAGGCAGCCCTTGCATCCCATTTTTCATCTTCTATAATTGGCCAATGCCCAGTTTAGTCAGCACATGGTATTGTTGCCCAGTTTGGCCAAACATTTTTTGGTTCACCAAAAAATGCTTGCAACCTATATATTATAAAGCAGTACGTAGCCGGACGGATGCTCCATGCAACTAAGCGATATTTGCTCTACTGTGAGTTTGAATGGAATATTCGGCAGTGTATTGCCGAAAAGCAACAATATGCATTTAAGGGCTGAGAGAGAGAGGGCCCACTTTGGCATTGTAGTAGTTCCAAAGATAAAATGCGTCTCTGGCTATAATGCAAGCATTATGGAGAGGTGGGAGACGAAACTGGCATGGGGCCTTCCTTGGCTCTCAACAGCCCTGACCGCATTTGGAGTTTCCTTAGGGCTTAGTCAATAATGGAATAGAATTATTTTAGGATTGATATGATTATGTCAGACTTCATTCATTACTTTTTATTGTTTTGTCATATTAATGAAATTTTTGCAAATAGTTTTTGCAGGAAAAATCCTTGCTGAATGCAGTGGTGTAGTCAAGGGGCCAAGCGGCATCTCTCTCCCCTCTCCCATTCCCCTCGTAGATTCAGGCAACTTATTTTATATCTGTAAAAGTATCCCTCCATCTTTTTTCCCCGGGACTATGTGAGTGACTGAATGACAACCAGGAGTATGTATAGCACGGGGGAGATTTCCCCCATTCATTCCCCAGTGGCGTAGCTAGCATAGGTGACACCCAAGATGGGTATTGATGGTGTCATTAAAAGTATGCAAACGTGAAACATGCATTTTAATGTAATTTTTTTTTAACAGAAAAAACGCCATTTGTACGGCTTTATAATATTTACAGTATTTGTTGACGGCAATGGTGTGTTTAGCGGTGAAAGAGCACTTCAAGTACATTTTTGTAAGGAAACGCTTTTTGCTTTGTTAAAAATAAGAAAAAAGAAAATGATAGCAAAAAATATCCTGTTTGAAGTATGTGTTTCATTATATGGAGCTTTTAAGGGTTTAATGTTTCCCCCCCCCCGTCATGGCCGGGTGTCACCCCAGAACGAGTAAAACCCAGGGTGGGCCACCACCCCCTTAGCTACGCCACTGACTACATACAAGTGAAAAAGTGCAAATTTTCACGTTTTCAGTGAAATTTTTCGAATCGACTGCGGGCGGGAGTGTCCCCCCTGGTCACTTTTTGAGGAGATCTGAGAAATTTGGAGAGGGATCCCGCCACCCACGCTGAATTTTAGCCACTGTACATGTGTTATTTTTAACGTGGGAGGGTTTTAAGGGTCAAACTCTTCCAATTGGTAGAAATGAAGAAACTATATGAGGCAGTGAGAAGCAAAGTGGTGCAAGTTACAAAATTGAAAATTTGTAGATAACTAGTACAAATCATTGAGAAAGCACCATTCTATATTATGACAGGAAATGTTACTGATAGCTCTAACAGGTGCTCCGCTTCAATGGGATTTATAAAAAAATTAACATGAAAGGTCCCATAAGATCCAAACATTGAACGCGTTTTTCTCGGAATCGTTTTTTGGTCACTTACATCCCTTTGCTTCTCACTGCCTCATATGTTAATTAAGACTAGTCGACCCCCGTTGCGGAGTAAGATCCAAACATTGAACGCGTTTTTCTCGGAATCGTTTTTTCACTTACATCCCTTTGTTTCTCACTGCCTCATATGTTAATTAAGACTAGTCGACCCGTGCGGAGTTCCGCATTTTATGCAATGAATATTTAGTTTAATAAATTTTAACAGTATATTTTCTACGATTTTTTAATTTACTGCATGAAAATAAAAACAGCAAATTAAACATAAAGGAACACTTTTAAAATTTAGTTTATCAAAAATCAACGATCCAGCAAAACAATTAATTGGATAAAACGTAAACGAAATGTGGGTCTCAATCCATGGGTGTTGGGTATACCAGCCTTGCGCTCCTAACCACTCGGCCACTTGGACTCTAACCAGCAAACACAACACCAACTTGACATACATTAAAGGACCTCTTCGTAAAGGATTTTAAACTTCAAATTTAAGAAAAGAAGTACATTTTTAGACCATGTGTATATTTTTCTGGTGTAGCAGTTAAGGAAAGCTTTAAATGATGCCTCATTGAGGAAATTTGATGAAGTATTAAGGAAGTTATGGCGTACCGACCAAAAAAAGGTCTTGTGATGACATCCTTATGATGATGAGGATGATTGTATATTTTTCCGGTGTAGCGGTTAAGGAAAGCTTTAAAATGATGCCTCATTCACGAATGGCGTACTGACCAAAAAAGGCCTTGAAAAATAATATATATATGATGATGATGATTACCGTGAAAAAATAATTTCGAAAGGCAGAGAAAAAGGGCTAGTGTGTCTGGATCAAAGTTAATAACCGTGAAAAAATAATTTTGAACTGCAGAGAAAAACGCTTATAACTTTTTTCTAGTTAATTTAGAGACTTCGAATTTTAGCACATAGAGCAAAACTCTTCCTGGGATAGTTTTTTACGCGCTTTTCAATGATATCAAGCTCGAAAAGATGCAACAATTCCTTCCGATAGAAAAGGATTACTTTATGTAATTTTCAGCTATAAATTGGAATAAAAAAGAACAAATTCGAATTTCAGAAAAATCTCTCTGAGGTGCACACCCCCATGTTCCAAACTAATTCCATGCCAAATTTCATGAAAATTCACCGAACGGTCTTGGCCCTACGCCGGACACAAACACACATACTGACATACTTGCTGCTTTATTATTAGTAGAGATAAAGATCATATATTTTTCTTTGTATGTTTTCATGTAATTGTATATTGTATATTTTTCCAGTGTAGTGGTTAAGGAAAGCTTTAAAATGATGCCTCATTCATGTTATTTGATGAAGTATTAAGGAAGTTATGGCGTACGGGCCAAAAATAGAACATGTGGCAGAAGAATGTTGAAAACATCCACGTCAGAAATAGTGTTGTTCCTTATAGGAAATTTATGATAAAACTGCCATTTCACGAATTGTTCCATTGAAGTAGCATAATAGTATTTATCTGGCTATATAATTTTCGTGTTAAATAAGCTCCCGTGAAGTTAATCGTATAAAACCAATAGATGTAAGATGTTACGAAGGAACTGCTATTTTTATTCAGTTTACTACCATCTATCGTGAACCGATAAAAAAACAAGTGTTCAAAAGAAACTCTCCAGAAAAGGAATACTGACTTCGTTAAAAGAAAATGATTTTTTTGTTTGTGTTTTTTAGCAGTATGGGCTGAGTCCGACAAAAATGCGAAAATCTTAGGAGCCAGGGAAAATTTTTAGGAGCCAGCTATAATATTTCCATTTGTCGCCACCTGAAAAACTAGTCGCCAAGGCATTTTTTTAGTCGCCCAGGCGACCTGGCGCCCGGGATTTGTCAGACCCTGGGTATGGGTAAGTATGGAGAGAAGGTCAAGTCCCTCCCTTTGGGAAATCCTGGGCATAGCCTGGCGAAGACCACGTATTAAGAGAACTTTGCCAATTTGAATGTTTGAAAGTATAAACATCTTTATATTAATGTGTAAATTTATTTCAGAAAGCCCTGAACCTCCATGCCTCCTTCAAAGCTGCTTGATTGAAACTCTTCATTTTGGCTAAGAAATTTTCCATTCTACTGCTTTAATGTGTTGATTGAAGCCCTGATTGTTCCTCCTAACAGTTGTCGGTTTCAAGTAAAAATAAATATGGGTGCAAATATTTCAGTGTGTAAAGATTTTTTTTTGTTTCATGTCACAATGTGTAAAAGCATAATCATAAGTATGATCATAAAGTGTTTTTGAGTTATACATTGCCAAGAGTTTTTTTTTTTTTCGATTTTCTGGCAATGGAAATCTTTTTAACATTTGATATGTGTGCATGAGTTTAGATGTGTGTAACTATGTAACTTTGCTTTATTTTTAGTAATGTGGGTTTTAAAATCAACAAAAGTAAGGCAAACATTTTTGCTTTTGTCTTGTATTAATGTATTGTGCATAGTACATTAAACTAAACCATGTTAAAAAAAAAATTTTTTTAGTGAAATTCATTGTAAATTTATAGTTTGCTTATTCTCCCTTTTCACCACTGAATGGAAAATAATTAAAGCTGGAGAAATTATGTTTCAACACCATTTAAGGGTTTGTAATACTTTTGTGATGGAATATCTAAATAACTTTGTAAATGGTTAACAATGACTACTGTTGACCATTTACAAGGTTATTTGGCTATCCTGTGTGTGGCTATCATGTGTAAAAAGAAAACAAGAAATGATTTTTTTTACATTAACTTATCACTACAAAAGAGGGTACACTACAGAAGAGTTACAATGACAAATAACCAAATTCAAATTCATATAAGGTAAATGACCCGGTAGTGGACACAGTTGTGAAAATTTTCGTACTCTTTTGCATGGCAAAATTTTTTCAAGGGACTTACATCAATATTTGCATATTTAGCTTAATCGCAAAATATTTCTCTAAAAATTAATTACCTATAAAATGTCATTTGATGAAAAATTAGGATTTTTACGTCAACTTTACTAAACGCTTAATTTGTATCTATAGTGAACATTTATAAGACACATATTTGCATTAGTAGTGGACAGAAATTCATACCATCTATTTTATGCTGTTAACGTGGAGAAATAATTTTAAAAATGACTAAGGGGTCATTCATAAATGATGTCACGCTTTTTCCCCACATATTTCCCCCAAATCCCTCACCTTCTTATGGATCGGCTTTAGTAAAGAGCAGCAAATGTAACCATTGT
This sequence comes from Octonoba sinensis, assembly GCA_038502835.1. Lineage (NCBI taxonomy): Eukaryota > Metazoa > Arthropoda > Arachnida > Araneae > Uloboridae > Octonoba > Octonoba sinensis. Next base: position 103,750,063 of record CM076606.1, on the reverse strand, counting down.
GGGAGGCAGCTATTAAATATTATGATCCATGTACTTGCATAGATGCTCCTCACCAACTTTAGTTCTATTAACCACACTAGGAATCGTTCAATATAGGTTATGATAATTTCATTCAGTTTAATGTTATATTCACTTATTTTAGGAACTTAGTGTCCACTACCGGGTCATTTACCTTAAAGTTTCTATTTGTTTGTATAAAATAGTAATTGTGAATGAAAAATGTTTTACGTATTAATTTCATTTTATTTTTTTTTCAAAATAGATACCATTTTAATTTCTCAAGATTTGAACTGTTTAATATAAGCCAAAGAAAAAAAAAAAAAAGGAATGAAGACATATCAGACAATTGTATTACAAAATTACAGCATACTAGTTGAATTTTGGCATTGCATGCCAGGTTAATAAGCACCTGCTGCAAGGTTGGAATTTTGCTGGTAATAAATAATGCTTTGATAATGTAAACTTTAAATGCATTTAACATTATTAATGAAGTAAAACCTTTTCTGGTTTTCTGTATCATAAAATAACATGAAACATATACAAGAAAAAATTGTAGAAATGTATAATTCTTGTTGTCACAATATGTGCGTCAAATTTTACCAATCGCAGCTTAATCTTAAAACCTTTACATAGGTCTGTTCTGATTGCATGTACTTCTGCTGTTATATTTTGTTAATATATAGAAATGCAGTTAAATTCAATAATCAGTTAAAAATACAAAATGCCAAAAATTCATGAACTTGCCCAAATCAGCCATTATTCATAAGAACCGTAAATAAGTTTTGAAAGAAGAAAAAAAGCGAAATGAATGTCTATATTTTAAAAAGAATTATTACTATTTATAACAAATAGTAAAAATAAAGAATATATTTTTAACTATTGTACACATTTAAACGTAATTACTAATCCATAGAGAAAATTTGAATTTGCCTTTTAAAATTTAACAGTTTTGGAAAACAACTTTAATGATTAGTTGTTTTTTTTTTACAGTAAAAATTTTTGTGGTTACTGAATACCATTTTTGTGTTCAGTTGGTGTAAAGTTAGATATGATTTATTAATATTCATCTCTATTTTCACGACCCTCAATGTCGTAGTATAGCAAGAAAGAGGCCATCCTTAAAAATTTACACTTGTTGACCTGAAAATCTATTTTTTACACTGCAAAATACATTGAAATATGTAATTTACACTCTATATGTAGAAAGTCAATGTTTTTTGTATTCTCTCTTTGTGCTTGTACGAATCTTCTTTCATATTGTTCTTATTTGAAAATATTTTGGCAACGGCAATCCGAAGAAAAAAAGACACAATTTAAGAAATGTAGTCGCCAAATGCGCAATAAAATCCGCCAATCTGGGAGAAGGTCAGAATCTAGAAGAGTCTAGAATTGTTACATTTATTTTCCAGCTCATGGGCTTCGGCTCGCGGGGTTCGCAAATGAACTGTCGTCTAATATGACATATAGTACAATACATGAAGGAATATTATATTACAAAGAGAGGAAATAACAGAACTAAACCCGGGGCGAGCGTGGGAGTTGAACCCACGACTTCGTCACTGCGCGCAGGCAGGCAGCGGAAACTGGGAAGATATGGACGCGCTTATCTTCCCAGTTTCTTACTTATAAGTAAATACATCTTACTTTTACAAGTAAACTTGTATCTTACTTTGTTAAGTAAATAGAGTACGTGAAATAGTTTCGACCAATCATTTTTTAGTGAAATTATAAGAAAAGATCTCTAGCAACTTTTTCGATAACTCTTTGTTTAAAAGTCTTTGTCATGTGAGTCCACTCCAGAAATTATTTCTGGATTTGTTCCTGTACACCGGCCATCTACACCACCCACCTACGGCGGGCTTGCGCTTGAAGTCAACCATCGGACTGTTGATTATGAGAAATATTTTTACCGATCCCAACCATCATTGATGTGCATGAAGGAAGCAATTGAATTCTCATGCCCGAAAACGAAAAAAAAAAAAAAAAAAAGAAATTAATTAAAAATAATGAAAAAAAAAAGAAGAAATACCAGCGAATGCATCTGAATTGTCCATTAGGGATTAAGAATATAATGCCCAGGCACTTAAACAATAAATCGATGAATAAAAAAGAGAAAAAAATAAATAAAACAAATCGATAGAGTGACAAAAAAAAATCAGTAACGAATAAGCAGAATCAGTCCAACAAATAAATAAAAGCACAAAAACAAAATAATGCAAACTATTTTTTACAGTGTTATTTCTTTTATAAACGCCGAACCACCAGTAACAATAATGACCGAAAATACAATTAAGGAGTCTTCATATCACCTTTGTTTATGAATACAATAATCAAGAAAAAGATTATCAGTGTTATAAGACGACCTTCAGATAGTTGATTGCTGTGCTGAGATATAGAAGGTATGTCGGGATTTGGGATGTGTCGGAGCGAACGAGACCTTTTCTTTATTCATTTAAACCCCTTAACTGGTCATTTTTTTTTTACCATAAGTGTTCCTAAAGAAGCATATTTTTTATTGCATCGTGCATACAATTAAAGTCCTAACTTGGTATAAAAGGAAAATGAAAGAATTTTTTAAAAAATGTCATTATTATTGAATTTATGCATTTTTTTTATAACTTTGAAACACAAATGCCCCTGAGTGACTCTCTTTCAATCTATTAATAATACCGGCAAATCAAAACAAGAAAGGGGGAAATATCAATGCCCGTACGCTGTATGGGCAAACCGGTTATGGCCATTTTTGGGTAGTTCAAATTTTCTTTTCATAGACTTTAAGCAGCAGTCTTGCCAATGTGCGGGTAATTACCCGAAAATCGGGTAGTTTATTAATTCTTGGGTGTTTATAAATTAAGGGTATTCGAGGGTATTTTTAGAACTTTAGTGAAAAAATTTGGTTTTAATTAATGGCAACAAACACTTGACGACTGTTTGTTTATTGTCAACAGTTATTGCTGTACGCCGTTGAATCATGGAGCATTAGCGTACACGCATAACACACATGATCGAATGAGCTTGTCCGCATATCTGCAGATCCCAACCGTTATAGCAACTTGTTTGAGAAAAAGTAAATTACTCACGCCAGAAATAGTACCAATAGTGATAATAATTATTACAGTCGACGCTCGATATAACGACCATCTCCGTTCCACAAAAAAAGGTCCTTATAACGGGTGGTCGCTATAAGAGGTAGAATTTAAAAATGTATATGCATGCATCATGCAGTATAGTAATTCCATTAAAATTGCCAATTTTTCAAAGATTCCAACAAAATGCTCAAATTATATTTTATCATTGGAATTTAAAAAAAATTATCAGTGCAATATGTTATAATAAAACGTTAAACAGATTTTAAAGTAGAAAATATAAGGAAAAAATTACATACTTGCAAATCATTCATTTTCGGAAGAAAAAATCAGAAATGGTTGTTTGCCTTTTTAGCACATGTGATTTTTGCAAAACATAATTTTCCATTTCAGTTATTGATGACAAATAGTGTTCTGTATTTTCTTGCCTTTCAAAAAAACATTTTAAAGTCTCGATAGCATTAGACACATTTTTTATGCTAGGAGTTTTTGTTACAATTTCTTCCTCTTCTTCATCTGATGATGATGCATCAATTTCTTCCTGTCCACAATAACGGGAAATTAGTTCATCTTCTGACAGATGCTCGACACATTCCAAGTCATTATCGATTTTAGCGTAATCGTCAAAGTTCAACGTTGCATCCATGTTCATTTTCTGAGAAATTTCTTGCAGCATTTCCTCTTCTTCAACGAAATTTTCATCTTCGATTGCCGGACTAATTATTTCAGCAGTAGATTCCCTTTCCTCTTGCTTTTTAAAACCAGCATGATGGAAGCAATTCTTGATGGTTTTTTCTGAGACGTCATTCCATGCTGCTTTAGAGAGATGCAAAGCTGTTAGGACATCAACTTTGTAATCTTGATCTTCGTCGAGTGCAGAAACAACTCTTCGCAGTAGTAACTTCCTATAATTGCGTTTAAAACTCATAATGACCCCTTGGTCTAGTGGCTGAAGAACAGATGTGACATTAGGTGGAAAATATTCCACGGTGATTGATTTCAACCCATTTAGTTTGGGATGAGCCGTGCAGTTATCAATTACAAGAATAATTTTTCTACCTTGAATTGTCATTTGCTTATCCAAGCAACGTAGCCATTCCTCAAAAATGACAGATGTCATCCACGATTTGGAGTTGTTTTTGTACGTGACAGGTAAGGTTTTGAGTCCTTTAAAACATCTTGGCTTTTTTGATTTTCCGATCACTAAGAGTGGAAGTTTTTCAGTACCAGACATATTTGAGCATAAGAGAACTGTTAGTCTTTGCTTGGCTTCTTTCCCTCCACTCGCAGTTTCGTTTTTTAAAACGAAAGATTTATCAGGTTTCATCATGAAAAACAGTCCAGTCTCGTCTGCGTTAAAAATATCCTATGGAGTATAATTTTTGACAATTTCTTCCAGCTTTTCTTTTTTCCATGTGTCCACTGCTTCTTCATTCACAGAACCACTTTCGCCACAAAGCTTCCGGAATGAAAGACCATGTCTGGTTTTAAATTTTTGCAACCATCCGTCCGAAGCTTTGAACACAGTTTCGTCAATGTCCATTTTTTGAGCAAAAGTTAGAGCTTTTGACTTCAGCAAATTTCCATCTATTGGGACATTTTTTGATCGCATTATTTTCAACCATTCATATAAACCTTCTTCGATCTTCTGAAGTTTCCCTTCACGGGACCGATTTCTAGAAGATTTGACTCCAATTTCTTCTTTTCTTAAAATTGAGTCCCGGTTGTTAATGATGCCAAATAAGGTGCTTTTGGGAATTTTGAAAACTCTAGCAATTTCGCATTTTTTAAAAACTTTTTTATCAACTTCATTTAAGATTTTAATTTTAGTATCTAGACATATCGCATTGCGCTTGTTTGAACCTGCCATCTCGTTCAATAGCGAAAATGCAACTCCTGTTTGCAGTATGCATTTCACTGAAGAACCTTATTCTTTTTTCGCTCCTTCCCCCAGAGGATAACTAATCCAAGGCACGTGACCTGGAACCTGTCAACATTCAGGTTGAAGAGCAGGTTAATTTTTCTCGAACCCTCTCATTCACATTTCTGGAAGCAGAACTTCTGAGCTGACATGACACCACCAGTCACGGACAGCAAGACTCCTCGTATTTCGGAGAATCGACCCTTGGGAAAACACGTGATTCAAATAACAAAAACTACCAATACATCTGTCAACCCCTTTTCCTAAAATCCGTAAAGTCCACGTGCTCTCTCCCCCTCTCTATTCTTTCCATACTATGGTGAGTGGTAATCCCCTCCCCCTGTCAAAGTTGGACTGACTGAACACTGAAGGCTGCATGCAGCTTGTCAGTAAACTATAATCAAGGTCATTTCAAGTTACAAATTTAGAAACATGTTCTTTTTGGAAAAATACCGGAAATAGTGTCCGTTGAATGCGGTCGCTGTATTGGATTGGGCGATACAGAACGGTCGTTATACCGAAAGCAAATTAACATAGAGTTCATAGGAAGAAAGTTGGGGCTTTTATCATTGGTCGTTATAATGGAATGGTCTTTATAATGCGTGGTCGTTATAACGAGCGTCGACTGTAGTATAAAAACATGGACAAGTACAGAGCATTCCAAAAGGAGATTAGTAAAATTAAACAATTTAATTTTTACCTGTACATTTATTAATTTTATTGTGCTTGTAATTATTTGTTATTTTTGTTCTTGCCCGTGTGGAATTGATTTTTCTACCAATGCCTTGCTATAACAATTGGGATCAGAAAAAATGTTGCTGAACGTGTGTTTACGAAAATAAAATCCACAGTAGAAGTTAAGTTTTCTCCCTTTGTTCTTTAATTATTTATTTACACGAGATTGGTTTATTTCAATCTTTGTTTATTCATTTTTCTTATTTTGGGAATATTTAGGATCTTTAATCATTTTTTAAAAAATTTCTTTATATAGTATTCAATTACTTTATTTTATTATTTCTTTCTTCTTTTGATTTTCTAGCATGCGCAATTCGATCTTTTCCCCGTTACGCCTCGGAAAAGAAATTCGCTTTCTTGAAAAAACTTTTGGAAAAAGTCTTTCTGTGGTATTTCAATTTTTCCGTTCTCACATATATACATTTCTTTAGTTTTCTTCAAGCATATCTATAACAATTGGGATAAGTGAAAATTAATCTATAATAATCACTTGATTGATGAATGATAAAAAATGCTGCAAGAAATGTAAATTACACGATGATATTGTAAATGGAATCGTACTTCAAGCACTTAGACCCACCTTCAAATAGGCAAAGACGATAGCAAGCAAATAAATCATTTCGTAAAGCCTGAACATTCATTTTTAAAAAAGAACTGGCTACACTACCGATTAGACATCCGTCGGTGCACTCTTTACCGATTGGTCGAGAAGAGCAGGTAAAACTCCGGCAGCTCATTTCCCCTCTAGTCGGAATTGTAAGTACAGTGGCTAGAATACCTAGTGTGCCGTTCGGCGCGAAAATGTTGAAAACGAAACTAAACCACCAGTAGGTAGCGCTAGTATCGACAGCGAGGTAGCTGATTAGCAGAGCGAACGTTTAAGAATCATTTACTCGCCTTAGTTTTCGCACTTTTTTCAGTACTAAAAAAAAGGAGGTGCAAAAAATATGTGATTTTTTTTTAAATATTCAATCATCTGTTCTAGAGAAGAATTTGGAGCAATAAATAGACGGCTGGTCGTTTAGGTGAACACAAGCATGAAAAATACTTTTATTTAGTTTTCGGATGCAGTCTTAAATGAAAACCATGTATTTTGTTAAGAGAATATTGTTATACTTTTTAAAGACAACGGTTTTTTAGTCCAATATAATGTGAATGAGCTGTTGAAGATAACTGCATTATTATGCTCATAATACCTAAAAAAAGAAAGGCTTGTCTGTGTACTATATTTTAACATAAATAAATAAATAAAAATTAACAATAATTACTATCACATAAGTTTTTTACAAAGCACATTGCAATCTGATGTATATATTTTTTTAAAAATAAACACTTGCAATGTCATTTTTTAAATGAACTGCATGCTTAAAATTTTGTGTTAGATTTTTTTTTAAATATAGATTTAATTTATTTTTAAATTTACATTCATTTAAAAACACATTATGATGCACAAAGTTTTGGTCAAGTTTCAATTACATACAAAACCAAAATAGAAACAAATAATAAAAAAAAATCTTGAACCAAAGCAAAAAGCTTAGCTTTAAATTTATTTTGTTGTTATGACAAGCACAATTTCATTTTGATAGTACATTTCTTCTTCTTTAACGTCAATATTGTTTCATATATAAAATTTTATTTTTGAGTCACATCTTTTAAAACTTTTTGTAGTTAAAGACAAATGTAGAATTTTATTAAAAAAACTGAACCCCCCCCCCCAAATCCCCGCCCCCTCTTGTGGGTACCTTTGTCACACTATGATACACAAAATGTTGGTCAAGTTTCAGTTACATACTAAACCAAAATAGAAACAAATAATAAAAAAAAATCTTGAACCAAAGCAAAAAGCTTAGCTTTAAATTTATTTTGTTGTTATGACAAGAACAATTTCATTTTGATATAACATTTCTTCTTCTTTAACGTCAATATTGTTTCATATATAAAATTTTATTTTTGAGTCACACCTTTTAAAACTTGTTGTAGTTCCAGACAAATGTAGAATTTTGTTAAAAAAACTGAACTCCCCCCCAAATTCCCCCCCCCCCCTGGTGGGTACCTTTGTCACATTATGATACACAAAATGTTGGTCAAGTTTCAGTTACATACTAAACCAAAATAGAAACAAATAATAAAAAAAATCTTGAACCAAAGCAAAAAGCTCAGCTTTAAATTTATTTTGTTGTTATGACAAGAACAGTTTCATTTTGATATTACATTTCTTCTTCATTAGGTCAATATTGTTTCATATGTAAAATTTAATTTTTGAGTCACATCTTTTGAAACTTTTTATAGTTTCAGACAAAGGCAGAATTTTATTCAAAAACTGAACCCCCCCCCCCTCCGAATCCCCCTCCCTTCTGGTGGGTACCTTTGTCACATTATGATACACAATATTTTGCTCAAGTTTCAATTACATACTACACCAAAACAGAAACAAATCCTTACCAAAATCTTGAACCAAAGCAAAAAGCTTAGATTAAAATTTATTTTGTTGTTATGACAAGCACAATTTCAAATTTAATATTACATTTCTTCATTAACGTCAATATTGTTTCATATATAAAATCAAATTTTTGATTCACATCTTTTAAATCTTTTTAGAGTTCCAGACAAATGTAGAATTTTATTAAAAAACTGCCCCCCCCCCCGCCCCGAATCCCCCCGCCGCCCCCTCTAGTGGGTTCCTTTGTCACATTATGATACACAAATTTTTGGTCAAGTTTCAATTACATACTAAACCAAAATAGAAACAAATAATAAACAAAATCTTGAGCCAAAGCAAAAAGCTTAGCTTAAAATTTATTTTGTTGTTATGGCAAGCACAATTTCATTTTAATATTACATTTCTTCATTAACGTCAATATTGTTTCTTTATGTAAAATTTACTGTTTTGAGTCACATCTTTTAAAACTTTTTATAGTTCCAGACAAATGTAGAATTTTATTAAAAAACTGAACCCCCCCCCGAATCCCTTCGCCCCCCCCCCCTGGTGGGTGCCTTTGTCACATTATGATACAAAAAATTTTGGTCAAGTTTCAATTACATACAAAATCAAAATAGAAACATATCATTTACAAAATCTTGAACCAAAGCAAAAAGCTTAGCTTTAAATTTATTTTGTTGTTACGACAAGTACAATTTCATTTTAATGTTACATTTCTTCTTCATTAATGTAAATATTTTTTCATTGTTTTCTTTGAGGTGGTCAGAATTAAACCGATTTATCATGCATAAATTTATAAAGACCAAAAATGGGCATATGTTCCTCTTCATTTATTTATTTTATAGAATAAAAAAATGAAAGTTGTTCGTATACTATATCAAAGTACGAATGAGGGAGATATTTATTTCATTTCCTGCTTCCTTAGGGGGAAAACTAATCCGAAAGTAGTTAACAGCAATCAATTCATGTTAGTGCTTCAGTGTCACTTGTAACTTTCTAAATGACAATCGGTTAATCCAAAGACTTTTGGTACACAGGGCCTTTAATCGCAGCAGCTGGCCCCAAAGCCGTCTTTCGGCGGGCTCGAACTTACCTCGCTGTCGGATAGAGCGCCATCTAGTGGAGGCTTACTTTCGGGTACAGAAAAAGCACTGGAGGACAATGGCGAACGGCACACTATCTATTCTAGCCACTGTAATTGTAAGTTTCGGAAACAGAATAGCTCGTGAGTCGTGAGGATCATCTGAATTCTGTTACAGTTTGCGTACGATAAAGTACTTTGTTTTGCTTTATTTATTCGTTTTTCTCCAGACATTTCGCGGATCCCGACCGTTACATCAAATCATGGAAAAAAAATAAATGGTAAACAATAAAGTATCATTGACATTGTATTAGGTGAGAATTAAATTTTTATTATTAAATTCAATGCAGTTCACAATCATATGGAAAGTAGTTTACTTTTTCCCAGTAAAATCCGTCTTGAAGCCGGTATTTTTTTACTTATTCTCTTACTAATGACCTATTAGAGCCTAAGTGAGTCATTTAACGATGTAAAATTTAGTTTTTAGACAGAAGCTTTAAAATTTGAATACGGAAAGATCGTTTGTAAAATACGACTATAAAATTATTCGGGTAAATAGTCCTTTTACTTAGTTCCTTAGGCTGCGAGTATTTTTGCTTGTACTGGAGGGTAAAAACATTTCCAAACGGCAACACTGTCTTTAAGCTATGCTACATGCAAGTAACATATTGTTAGTTGTTTCTGTTTCTCTTTTTTACTTTAAAATAAAGCATTCGGCATCACTTTCTCTTTAGCTTTTCATCAATACTATTTTTTTTTCGTTCGTAAGTTTATGAATTAGTTTTTATTACTTTTATAGCTTACTGTTCGGGTTTTGCAATTATTTATGATTTAATTAATTTATAGTTTTTAATTATTCATATTTCACCCTGTGCACTCCAATGGCTTCGCTCGGGGGACATTCTACATACGGCTTTTAAATATATTGGCTAATAAGCGGAACTGCATAAGTAGGCGCTGACATCGTCTTTATTTCTTCACTTGTTTATTTATGTATGTTGAGATGGTGTTTATGTGAAATTGCTCATCAGTTTTCAATAAACTCGCCCCCCCCCCCCCCCCGTCGTGCCACTGGCATCCTAGAGGCGCCTATAAAGGAAATTAAAAAAAAATATATTCTTCCTAAATGATAAATAGCTCTAAAAAGCAGCCCTTTTAACTTTCATTTTTATTAGCGACCATTCACTTTTAAGGGAAAAATGGGACACTTTGGCTTTGCAGAATCATTTGTTTGATTTCCCACGTACTCCTTGGTCATTCCCGATATGATATGGTGATCCCACTTTTTTCGTCGAACATATTCGCACCTCTTCAAATCAAATAATTTTCCTTTCGCATTTAAAAATAGAATAAATTTGCATTAAAGTGGCGCCCCTTGACGCTGCGCCCGGGGACAGCTGTCCCTCCTTGCCCCCCTCTAGCTACGCCTCTGCTCTGGAGTTGGTTACCCAACGTTGAAAATGGCCTGGAATGCAAAGGGTTAATTATTTTAATTGAAAAAAATTTCTTATGGAAATATATATTGTCGCTTTAATCTCTTCAGACCCCAGAACTAAGTACAAACAATTTTGACGCAATTTTTTGGTTCTCTGATTTAAAAAATGATTACAAAACAAAATAACTAAAAGATTTTTTTAAAAATTTTAATTAATAATGTTTAAATAATAATTAATGCCCAATTTCCACGTTTAAAACGAAGTAAACTATCTGTTGATTAATTTAAAAAATAATTGGGTGTTTTAGCTTTCAAACTGCACAAACAGTAGTTAATAAACAGTATTTTAAAATGTACCCAATTGGGTACACTTGGAATGAAGAGGTTAATAAGAAAAGTGCCTGACTATAATACAAAATTAAGAATTTAGCACTATCAATTCAGATTTACCTTATATATATGTATATATATATACGGATTGGAACGAAATTTGGCAAATTTCTAGCATTCAGCATCCATTTAGAAAGCTAACCGCACGTAGTTCTACAATTCGAAAACTCAAATTAGTTTTAATTTTGATTTTATTTCAGTTCTCCGTGAAACAAGCTATAAAAAAAGCACCAATTTCAAAATAAGCAAGGATAGCTGCTTTTCGGCTTTTGATGAATTTTAAGTTTTTCAATTAATTTCAAAAAAGGGTAAATTTATTTACCTATTTAATTCTTGGGATTTCTTTTTGTCAATTTAATAAATGAAATTAAAGTATAACAGTGGTAAAAAAATGTCATCGAAGGAAGTTAAAACTAGATTTTAAAAAATAATAACTGTATTCAAATGCAATTTATTGATCTTATTATTTAAATAAAGAAAGTTTTCAGTTGAGCTGAAAATTCTAAAAAATACTTTTACATTGCTTTATTTCTAAAAAAAAAAGGGGTTTTTTTTTTTTTTTTTTTTTTGATCTTAAGTTATTTATTACGGATTTTTGAGGTCTAAATGACTTAAGCTTTCAGGTCAGTAATTTTTTTTGGGAGATGGTGACTTCTGGAATGCTTTTCCTGTTCAAAATTAAAAACCAAAAGTCCGTTTTTTGGGGGGGTTTTTTGTTCTATGAGCCGACCGACCCTCATGTTTTTAGTCTCGCCGGGTTCGTTTATGAACTGTCGTCCAATATGACAGACAGATAGTACAAGAGAATACATGGAGGAGTATTATATAACAAAGAGAGGAAATAACAGAAATAAACCCGAACGTGAGAGTTGAACCCGCGATCTCGTCAATACGCACGGGCAGACAGCGGAAATTTGGTAAATATGGACGCACTACCGCCGCTTCATCTTACTTTTGCAAGTAAACAGAACACGTGAAATAGATTCGAGTTAAAGTATAAGAAAAAGTAGCTACGAGATCTCTAGCGGTCTTTCTCGATAACTCTTTGTTTAAAAGAATGCTTGTTTGAAAGTCTTTGTCATGTGAATCCACTCCAGAAATTATTTCTAGATTCGTTCTTGTATGCCGGCCATCTACACCGCCCACCTACGACGAGCTTGAGCTTGAAGTCAACCGTCGGACTGTTGCTAATGAGAAATACATTTTTACCGATCCCACTCATTATTGAAGTGCATGCAGGAAGCTAATGAATTCACATACCCGAAACGAAAAAAAAAAAGAAGAAATTAATAAAAAATAAAGGAAAGAAACATAACGTACCAGCGAAATGCATTTTCACTTAGCTTAATGGAGTCATCACCGCTTGAGGGACTCATGAGCAATCATCGTTGTCACGCGACATCCGCTCTTTGTTTACCAAGATTTTCAATTGAGTTCTACGTGGAGTTCGCTAGGCAAAATTAGTTATCTTAATATTAATTAGACTATTTTCACAGCTTTTTCTGATTATAACCCAGTATTTACCTTTAATTTAATTAATATAAAAGAAATTTATTAATATTACAATAGTTATAGTGTTTTATTAAGTGTTAATTTTATGTAATGTAAAAGAACTTAATTTAGGCCAAGTTTTTAATTAGATTTGCCGAACTCGAAGTAAAGCGATTCTACGGCTCCTTTGTATACATTGTTTTCATCGCTGCCACGTACCCAATGTTGTTGCTTGAATTGCCTCCATTATCAAGCCATTAGGGGTTAAGAATCAAATGCCCAGGCACCAAAACAACAAATGAATAAAAAACAGAAGAGCATAAATAAAATAAATCAGTAAAGAATAAGCAAAATCAATCCTAAAAATAAGTAAACGAAGGACAAAATAAATCAAACTAATTTTTACAGCGTTATTTTTTTTTATAAACGCAAATCCACCAGTAGCAATAATGACCGGAAGTCCAGTTAAGGAGTCAACAAGTCTGTTCAGAGGCAATTGCTTTTTATTTCCAATAATTCTCTTGCATACATAACGACCTTTAGATAGGTCGATTAGTCGGTTGGAATAGGTTCTGTACATCCATTTTCATGGTTTTGTAGGGATTACTGGAGAGCTGAAAGACCCCAGCACCTACGAGAGGGAGTGAAGTGACTCTACTAATAAGGCACGGTGTGGAGGGGCTGACGCAGAGAGCGAGGTAGAAACCACAGATTCTCTATAAGAACTGGACAAACCACCTCTGCCTTCTCGCGGAGAAAAAGTTGACGCACTTACAAGAGTAGGTATTCCGCCTCGTTCACCCCCAATGGCTGAACATGCGCGCTTCTTATCATAGGTTGAATACGATTTTGGATTTTCATATTAATCTTATTACGCCGATTTGATTTTAAATATTCTCAGCAAATGAAAAGTATACACTTATACATATTCCTATCCATTCATTTTTTGAATACAAAACTCTTTGTATGAAGAATATAATATTTAAAACTCGACTATTTGGGATCGAAACGAAAACAGTTTAAGTCTTGAATAATTTAATAATTCTGAAATTGAAACCATCTTTAGATCATAAAATATGTCTTTATCGAATATGACAGCTATTCATCTTAGTTAAACCCATTCGTTTATTACCTTTCGAGTTTTTCAGAGTTTAATTTTCAAGTTAAATATGATTAAAATAAATAAAAATAATAATCCATTAAAATAAATGTGCTAGAAAATTACGCAAAATATCTATGTAGCTAACACTTTCTCTTATATACTCTTATATATATATATATGTGTGTGTGTATGTATATATATATATATATTTTTTTAACGGCTGTTAAGGAATACACATATAATCTTATGAAGTCAGTAGTACTGAAAATGTTTTTTTTTTTAATCTCGGAGGAAGTACTTCGTTTTTTAAGTTCTTATCACTAAGGAATAAACACTGACTTTTGGTTTTGCAAGAAATTCGTTCTTGTTTTCTTCTTTTATATGTTTTGTTTTCAAATAGAATGCCCATTCAAAATAAGACTTACAGTGATGATACTCATTAGCCCTTGTTCAAGTCGAAGTTTAAACTTATTTCAAAAATCTTTTTATTTTATTGCTGCACCCAGTCCCTTATTTAAGTCTGATTGATTGTGTGAATTATGTCTCGATGAGGATGCTTTTGCTATGCATTGTGTATTCTGAAACTTTAAAGTATTATATCAGAGGCAGGAAGAAAAAATGATCTTACTTAGAATCATTATTTCAATAATAAGGTCCAGCAGTATAGACATTAACTTAAAATTTAAAAAATCTATACTTTTCTTTATTGTTCTGAAGTATTATTTCAGTAATCTTTGAAAACCATACGAAACATCTTTAAAAAATAAACACATTCCAAAACATATTCCTATTTAAATATTTTATTAATCATCAAGATTGATAAACAAATCAACAGTAAAACAACTGATACATTAGAAACAGTCAAAAGTCTAATTATGGTTTCAACACAGAGTAATCATAAACCAGAGGGTTAACTCTCAAACCGTTTTGTAGTGTCGATTTCACTAGCGCACCACGGGGAAAAACATGAACTAAATTACAAGAGTTCGCATTGAAGTATATTGCCTTGGAAGTGTACATACCCCAGATTTTGTCTTACATTTAAACTTTTAAGTACAACTTATTATAAACCAGTGGTTCCCAAATTTGACTGGGCTCCGACCCATCTATCAAAGTTTTCAATCTTGCGACCCACCTCTTAGTTGTCTTAGAGAAAAGAGGGCATAAATATTGGTAATGCTCAGATTCCCTAGTTACGAGTTGTGGAACTATTTAATGCTGTCTTATTTGTTCGAATTGAAATTTAAAAAAAATTTGGTGTTACCAATGTGAATGAAAGACTGTTGAAATAAGAAACCCAACTGAAGTATTTTTTTTTTATTACTTAAATACCTACACCTGCAAGGTTCTTTTTTACTAAGTTATTTCAATGGGAAGGATGTATGTGTTTCTTATTTCTCTGCAATAAAGTGTAGCATCAACTTCAACTATTATTACTTTTATTCTCAGACTTCCTATTTTTTTTAATTCATGTGTAATAAAGTTTTAGCATCTATTTTTTTTTTTAATTCTCTGCAATAAAGTTTTAGCATCCTTCAACTATAATTACTTTGATTTTCAGACTTCCTACTTTTTTTAATTCAGTGGCGAGGACCCACTCAATATTCGCTCGCGACCCATAGTTTGGGAAATACTGTTATAAACTATAAGTAACACTGTTTTCAATACAAAACGAATTCGACACAAAGATAATACAAAACAAAACAAAAAAAATTATATTTAAACTTCTGATTTTTTATCATGTTTTTATTTCAAAATATGGGACGTCTCCTCCACTACTTTTATCACAATTTCAGGGTTTTCAACAGTAAAAGATAAAAAATGTGGAACGCTTCACGATTTTGCGTGTCATCCTTGCGCAGGGGCCATGCTAATCTTCTCTGTATCGTTCCAATTTTAGTATATGTACTGCCGAAGCGAGTACACAATGCTGTCGTGTCGAAGGCTTTTATATACTACGACAAATGACGCTCATACAAAAACTGGTAGCTAAAGATAAAAATTTCACGGAGTTTAAAGACGATAGGTCTATAGACGATTTTGCTGATTTTAAGGAACATTACAGAGCTTAAAAATGTAAAACAAGAGGAATTAAAAAACGAAATTTATAAAAGTACAAAAGAAAATAACATTAATACAAAAGTTCGTAGACTTTTAATTGCGCTATGTGTGCATTAGAAATGAGCCGGACTCGGGCTCATGGTAAAATATACAGCGAGCTACAGTCCTGACAGGCTCCTATGTCTAAGGCCCCCTGTAGTGGCTCTAGTCCGGACTAATGGTTTCTTGCTAGTCTTGTGCCCACTTTCATTTTCAATTTGCTCCAGACTAGAGACCCATCTTATTAAGTCTCCTAACTGCAATATTTGCACTGAATATATTCCAGTTTCAAATTGACTGCGATTCAAGAACTTCCCGAAAATGCTTCCAAACCGAAGATTTTTCGTGCATTTTAGCTCACCAGAATTTATTCTCACATGGAGCATTTCATGATAGTTTAAAAGTATATATATTATTTGTTTGAAATTAAAAGAAAAATCATCAGAACCAATTGCGATGGCAATAAAAAGCCTATATTTAATCTATGTAGCATCTATTAACAATATTTTATAAAATCATTTCGGGCTCGGGCGGGCACAGAACAGTATCACTCGGCCTCGGACGGGCTCGGGCCTGAAGTGAGCCCAAACTTATCTCTAGTATGCATAGCTGGTGGCGAAGGAGTTCTTCATTTCTAAAACTCTGCTTTAAATGCTAAGTAAAATAAATTCCTTCAAATTACGATATTAAAACCGCTGTAGAAAAAGAAAGCACTTCTTCAATCTAAGAAAATTTTAGATAAATATGTTCATTCATAGTACATTTATATTTACGTTAGTGTTATTATTTAAATATATATTACCTATTGATGATAGTTTAGCATTTCTATAACTAGCTTATCAAATACAGAGGAATAACCCATTGGAGATTTTGGTGATACAATTTTGTACAACTGTCAAACTTGGTGCACTCAGATGCATAAGTGTAATTGGATCCCATTGTTATAACTAGAGAGCTTTCTGTAATGAAATTTACATGTAATTGTTTTTATTAATAAATATAAACACAATAATTGTTATCTTCGGGAAAAAAAAAAGTCACACCAGATTAATTAAATAAAAGTAATTAATGGCTGAAGAAGAGTATTGCTTCACAGTGAAAATGACAAATTTTTATTTGTAAAATAGGAAAAATCAGACAGTTGCTTGAATTCAATAATTTTCGTCTCCGTCGCTTGACGTAAAAATGCTTGACATTACAGCTATTATTATATTACATTACATATTGTTGTATCTTATTAATGTGACACCTCAAGGTTGTCTGTCTCATTGACGCCGATCGGCTACCCCATTGGCGCCATCCCTATGATTTAATGAGATCATTGTATATATTTCTGTATATAGCTTTTTGTGTAAAATAAAGTTAGTTCCAAAAACGTAATAATGGCGACGAGTCGTGAAAAATTCGCGCTCTGCCTGCCGATTCGGATCTGCTTCTTTTCTCGGAATATATCGTAAGTAAAACTCAATTTTCAACATTCAACTTTCATTCAAAAATTCAATTCAAATGTTTAAAAATAATGAAATATCAAATTCCAAAACAATATGGAACTCTTCAATATCAAGTTTTTTTATCGGAACATTCATTTTTCAATGCCAAGCTTCATTTCCGAAACATCCCAGATAGCAATTTTTATTTGCAACAAAATTGCAGCAACCTTGCTTTGCAAAATTGGAAACTTGCAGCAAGTTCATAATGCAAGCCTGAAAGTTCAAAGCAAGACTGTAGCAAGTTTACGCAAGTGCCGAAGTCACCACACTTCGCACTTGCAGTGAACTTGTCATGCAAGTCACGTCAAGTTCACTGCAAGTTGGAGACAAACTGGTACAAAAGCTAGCTTTGCTATATCAAATTTGCAGCAAGTTCCTCGTGAATTTACCATTGACGTGCAAATTTGCTGCAAACTCTTTGCTAGTTTACTAAGTTTGCTGCAAATTTGTAGCAAACTAGTTGGAACGCAAGCTTTGTAATATCAAATTGACCTTTCTTGTATCAAACTTGCTGCAAATCCCTTGCAAGTTCACTTTTGTCCTATCAAGTTTGATGCAAATTTGTGGCATTTAAGCTCATTTCACAGTATTTTGTCCAAACGTAGAGTCCGCAACATTACACTTTTTTTGTTATAACTACACGTAATTTACAGCTTAATTATCAATAAATTTTATTTTCAAATAATGTGTTGAGCACATTATTTGAAAATAAAATTTAGCGATAATTAAACTGGAAATTACATAGTCATAACAAAAAAAGTGTCATGTGGCGGACTCTACAATTTTAGAAAATACTGTGAAATGGCCCCTATCCCAATATATCCACATTTACCACTTTTAAGGAAACGAAGCAGTTTGCATATGAATGTCTAGATTGTCAAATGCTGTTGTCATTTTTAATCCTTAAGTAAGATTTTTTGCACTATATTAATTAGAAACACACAACTTTGATTCAGGTTTAGTTTATATAGATTAATACTTTAATTTCCATATAGAGTTGAATTTTCTAGTTATTTTGGGCATATTATATACATTTTTAATGTATGATCATGCATTCAACTAGGTACAAAACATAAATAAAACAAGACTAAAATTGTTTATTATCATACAAGCTTTATTTTTACTATTTTTAGAACATTTAATGTTACATGAATAAGAACACTTAATTTATATATACAATACAAAACCAAAATTAAGAAGCAGGAGCACCACTCTTCAAAAATCACAAGACTGAAAATATTTAATGAAGTTGACTACATACCGTAGCATCAATATTATTAGCAATAAATTACCACTATTGCTTTCAGAAGATATAAAACTTGTATGTACACACAGTGTATGTGTATATATACATATATTCAGAGTCCGACAAAAATCCGAAAATCTTAGGAGCCAATGAAAAATTTTTAGGAGCCAGCTATAATATTTTCATTTGGCGCCACCTGAAAAACTAGTCGCCAAGGCATATTTTTTAGTCGCCCGGGCGACCTGGCCCCGGGATTTTTCGGACGCTGCATATATTTAAATGATCAAACAAGATTTAGTTCATATATTCCAAATTAAAAAAAAAAAAAAAAAAAAATCCTGTTTATGAATGAATAAATAAGAACAATAAAGTAATACTAAGACATACAGCAGTGCAACTACTGCAATCTCGCATTAAAAAATGTAAGCAAATCCATTTTTATTTCCGAAACATCTTTGTTCTAATTGGATTAGAATCTTTGTTCTGACTGGTATTTATATACTTTACAGATTGATTTTTATTTATTTATGACTTTAAAAAAATGCACTAAACAGAAATTATAATTTAAAAATAAAAAGAGATGGCTTAATTTGCAACACTATTTTTAAAGCTAAATTCAAATTCCTTATTCATTACTAATAAATATCTCATCACTAAGCCAATTTTTTTATAAAAAATTTCCTTTTCTATAGTTTTTTTCAATTTTTATTTTAAAATTTTATTTCATATGTGTTTCACCTAAAAAATAAAATGAAAGATCAAGTAGGTAAGTAAATGCTTGTTACTTTAAGATTGGTAGTGACCCTTTACGAAGAAAAGAGAAATTATGAATTTTTAATTATTAAATTAAGTTCACAAGCAATAAATAAAGAAAGAAGAGGAAAAATGTAAACTATTAAAATAAAAATTTAAATAAGCCATTCTAAACCATCTTTTATTAAAATAACTTCTAAAATAATTGAATCATGTAAAAATTTTGAAATCTCCGTCACACAAGAAGCATCTTTCCATCCTACAACAGAAAAAACAAAAAGCTTTTATTAATATTATAAGTTGCCAAAAAATTAAAATATAGATCAAATGTATTTGAGATAATCAAGGGTGTAGGTGAGGTTGGTATGCAGCTGTCATTTTCACAACATTAATTAGTTCTTGACAAATTTTTGAACATTTGGTTGTAGCTGTGACAAAGCATATCTCAGGTTATTACCACATCCACCTTTGCTAAATATTTGGTCATGTATGCCAGTGATTCCCAAACTTTTTTTTTTTTTTTGTCGGGGCACACTATGGACGTTTTCAAAATTTGACAGCACACAAAGAAAACGATAAGTTAAAAAGTTGTTTACTTACCTATAAAACACTGTAAAATAATTAATTAATTTAAATTAAAAAACATGGTATTTAACTGTACAAACAAGTTTTCTTCTATAGTGTACTCTTCTTTTATTTAAACAAACTTTACTTGTAATAAGAAGCATTATAATTTTTATTACGTAGGTTTCTAAAATTTGACGGCACACTAAAGTGCCATGACACAGTGGTTGAGAATCACTGATGTATGGTATTGCTGAAATTCTGTATTCATAGATATGTGTATGAAAACTGCACTAAGAACACCAAAACTTCTGAAGAAACTTGTCTGCAAAAAAGGAATCATTTACAATAGTAGTAGATAGTCGAGTGTACAAATAGGTGCTGTATTGTTGAAAAAACATTATAGTTTATATTGTAACCACAAAATCGAGGAAACTGCAGTTACTTTTACACTCTTGAAATTCTTCTACACCTTCCCAAGGGGTATGCCCTCATGTTGAGAACTGTTGTTATACGGCAATTCATTCACATGAAAACACCAGCTGGATAATGCTAATTTTTTAAGAAATCAATAAAAGAAACAAATCAATTTTTTCCTGCAATAAGCCATAGACAGCAAAATCAGACTTGAGGATTTCATTAACTATCACTATAAAAATATAATAAACTATGAGAAACGTTACAGAAGCTTGTAAGTTTAACAAGGGCTTGAAATAGAAAAATTAATCAGCCAGAACCTCTTTTGAAAGTCGGTTGAAAAATTGTTTTTTCAAAAGAAAAAATTACAACTAATGTAAGTTACAGTTAAGTTCTATATTTTTGTACATAGAATATACATATTCATATGTGTTTGCTTACAGTGTCAAGGTAAATTTTTCACAATATTTTAAAAACTTTCAAGGTTCAATTAAACAGAATATTAGAGTTTTTTGCTGCATTAGTACATTTTTAAGCCCTAAGTTTAACAGTTCTTATTATTTATTAAAGTTTTCTTCTAGAAAAAATTGTTCTCTGTACATGACCTTAAAAAAGGCAACTTAAATGCTAAACCATTCTTACATAGTTTCTCAAGACAATTAATAATAATATACAAGTCAATGAGGATGAATAAATTTCAACAAGAAAATGCAAATATAAATTATGCTGCAAGAGAAACATATTTTAAAAAATGCATCAAATTGGTTCAGAGGTACTCGAAAATAGAAGAGAGAAAAACAAAGTAACATGCAAGATGACGCTCTCTTCTATGAATCCCTTAATCTTTTTAGACAGTTAAATAATATGCCAGACAAAATTCTTCAGGTTCTTTCTTGAATGAAGCGAGAAATTACACATCATTTACACTGCATTCCAACAGTTAAACCTGTCCATATTCCTATATTTATTTCATTTTTTAAAAAATGTTTTTACAAGGAAAAGCATACTTACAAAAAATCAATTTTGAAAGCTTCTGTTGCAAGGCAGGAATTTTTCAGTCTTTTTTGTTGGGCTCTTGCCACTTCAGGTGTAAAGCTCAGATAATCAAGGTCATCCCTTCAGCATTTCATTTGCCTCCATCTTGACAAGAAAACTTTAAAAAAGCTTTTAAAAAAAAAAAAAAATTCAATGTACCCCTTAACATCAATTATATTAAAAAATGGATTATTATAACAATGTTTTAATTGTTTTTTATTTAAAATTGAGCTTTTATTTATATTTGAGACTTTTATAGCTATCAATTTTAAAATAAAATTCATTAAATTATTAAAATTAACGGTTCAGGTTGTGGATAGTTCTAAATCTGCAAGGTGTTGCTGGTGAACCATATGGTTGCTAAAGCTTTTGATTCAGTTCCTTGGCAAGAAATCTACCCTCTCTCGGAGACAACTTTATCAACTGATAATTAAAATGGTTGATTAATTTTTTTTTCCAAATTCATAGCTCAATCCACAGGTGATATTAAATGTTTCAGTCGCACAATTAAATACACATAGCAAAAATGATAACCTGATCAGATAAAAAAGAAAATTTTGTTTTTACATTCTTACAGCTCTTTTGCCATCACAAAACAACTCTATTTTGCTTATTTTTTTAACAATCAGGTCAGAATTTTCAAAAAACATAATTAATTTTTCTTCTTCATCACAAATTGCACTTGTGTTTTCACGTAACTATAAAAACAATAACAATGTGAATCAAAGTGGTGAAAGTAAGGAATAGTCATCTTCAATAAAATGAATTTAAAAACCGATTCACTTTTAGATATATCTATAATAACAATGAAAAAACAGATGAAGATATTTTATATTGATTAAGTATAGAATCCAGTTTGGTTTTGTGATCTACTGAACAACTTTTTCTTAAAGAAAGGTCTCTGTAATTTTATTTAACTAAAAACAAAATAGTTAATAGAGAAGTAAAATCTGCCTTAATATGTGACAAAGGGGGGGAGGGGGGTCAAATATATGGGGAAAAGAGTGACATCATTAATGAACAGCCCTCAAAATCAATGGGAATATCAATAGATAAAATTCAAGAAGTCCTAATAGCAACAAACAAAATTTAATGATAAAAAAGGAACCTTATTTCTTGAAAACATTAAACAGAAATCCCTAAATTAAGTACCCTAAAAACTAAACACATATCAATAGATAATATTCAAGAAAGTACCACAGCAACAAAATTAAATATGATACTATATATCAGATAAATGAAAACGAATTTTTTAAAAAAACCCTAATTAAATTATAAAGCAAAATTAAAGATTTTTCTTGGAATCTTAAAAATTAAAATTGCATCTTAGTACGAGAAAAAAAAAATCTAAAAACATCAAATTAAAAAGAAGTAATTTTAACACTCAAATTAAATAAATACATATCAATATAAAAATAAAATTCAAGAATTGCAACAAAAAATGCATCTAAATTTCACAAAAGTGATACAATAGCAAAAATTAAAAAGCGAATTAAAAAAGAAAAAACAAATACAGAGTCAATCGATTCAGTTTCAAAATTAAATTAATAAACGAAATTAATATTCAAGAGAAGATTTTTAAAAAAAAGAAAAATTAACAAACAGAAAATAAAAAATGCAACCTCTATAATTAGCTAAATATTTTACAAAATAAAGAAATTCAATCTCGAAAAAATGGAAGTTTTTATTAAATAAATGCAACAGACAAAATTTGAAAACAAAAAAATAACGACACAAAGAGAAAATTAAAAATGCATCTATAAATACGAGGTAATGAAATCTAAAATCATCAGAATATTTTTTTAAATAAAAAATTCGTGTTTGGGGAAAAATCGAACATCTACTAGTGAAATAACACGATAGTAAATTACTTAAATGAATAAATAGCTATATCACTAATAATACAGTACATACTAGTCAACCCTTAAATCTTTCACTGCCAGCATTTTAGAAGTACAAAAATGAATCGTTCTTAAAATATTACCCCACGCTAAAATTAAATCTTAACAAATTAAGTACCCAACAAATAAGAAAACATACTCACATCTTAATCCGATCAGGAAATAAAACTCCGAAGAAGAATTGTTTAGATGCACGATCACGCCGTTTTCTTTCTTTTTAGCACATGACATGGTTGTGGGTAGTGGGTGTTGCCAGATGCAACATTTGCATTCTTTACCGCCAAACTTCCCCTCCATGGCCTGCGCATGCGTTGAATGACAGACTTGCCACACTTTTGCAGCAAAATTGTGTTGCAAGGAAGTGATTGCTCAAGTTGTCAACCTTGCAACAGCTTTGCTACACATTTGTTTCGTCTAATTTGTCGTAACAAAAGCATATCATGGAAAAATCAAACTTGTTGCAAGTAAGCATGCTATCTAGGATAAGTTTTTCGCTGTCAAGTTTCTGTCTTGCCATATTGGTATCAAAGTACAACTACGATTTTAATTGAACATTCAACCTCGAACTCTAAAATGGATCAAGAACAATTTCTTCAGTTTTTATCAGCATTTCAAAAACAGCAACAAGAGCTCTTAGAGAAAGTTTTGCCAACTTCAAAATCGGAAGCGACTTTTCATCAAGTGCAATGTTTTGAAAATTTCAACAAAGAAAAAGAAAGTTTTAAACTATATAAACAAAGATTTGAAAATTATCTTAAATTGAAAAATATTGAAACAACAAATGGAAGTTTGTGCCGAGATCTTCCTGAGTTCAATCGGATCGACAACTTATCAACTTCTTTCATCGGTAGTTCCGCGAAAAAGTCCAACTGAACTCAAATATAACGAACTGACAGCTTCCCTTGAACAGCATTTATGCCCCAAGAAAAATATTTTTGTGTCTCAACATCAGTTTCTGTCTTGCTATCAAAAAGAAAACGAAAATATCTCACAATTTATTGAAGTTCTTAAACGGGAAAGTACCGAATGTGATTTTATATCGCCGTGCAAGTGTGAAACTTCGATCGCGGACATCTTCTTGCGCGCACAATTTATTCGAGGCATTCGCGACAACAACATCCTTGAGAAACTGTTACAATTAGATGCCACAAGTTTAGATGATATATTATCAACAGCACTCACACTGGAAGCATCCAAAATAAACTGTGCAGAGTTGTCAACATCGGCGGCTAATTACAATAATATCAGTTGTCATGAAATCGAAACAAATCAACTTTGCAATCGGCGATCGCGTACGAATTCGACTTCGCGTTCCGAACGTAGACGTTCCGTTTCTCGTCTTCGACAACGAAATAGATCACCTAGCGCAAATCAGAAACAATACCAAAAACATAAAAAAATATGGCACAGGGTCAGGCAATTCTATTTGTGCTCCCAAACTCTTTACCATGCTGAAGTGACAGCTTGGCCCATCACAGGTCAGGGAAACAATTTTTATTCCCGTTTCATGAAGCCGGGTTAATGCTTCATTGACTAAATTTGCTCTTTCTAGTCCAGAAAGACCATTAATGAGAAAGTAGACAACTGGAATTTTCCAAGAACCATTTATGGCAACGACCATAAAAACAAGAGCTTCAGAGGCAAGAGGAAGTTCATCATCTTGAACCTCTAAGCCAACATCCACATAACCATGAACCTTGTTACTTTTATACTCCACATGCTTCCGAATGCTCATCTCATCCAGCATGAATGAGCATATTATTTCTTTGTCAGCATCTTTTTCCCCCTGTGCTAGTGCAGCAATAGCATTAAAAGCTTCCTTCGAAAAACCGGGTGCTCCATTAATGCTGCTGTACCACCTACAAGTGTGGATGGATGTGGTAGTGCAAGGTCAAATGTTTCCCTG
Organism: Octonoba sinensis; assembly: GCA_038502835.1. Lineage (NCBI taxonomy): Eukaryota > Metazoa > Arthropoda > Arachnida > Araneae > Uloboridae > Octonoba > Octonoba sinensis. The sequence continues at coordinate 103,724,970 of CM076606.1, read as the reverse complement.
ACATAAGCGTAAGCTTTGGCAGAATAAAATTGAAGAGTTGCTGCAAAACGTTTAATCTCTTCCTCATACTCCATTTTATTGTGGCCCACTTCTTTATTTTTGACCATCCTTTTCAAAATTGATGCAGCTGCACCAGAACATGATTTGTTAATCATTTCGGCTGCTTTTTCACTGATCAAGTTTTCATTCTTTAGATCGCGAATTATATCATTGAGACAATCAAATTTTTTTCTTTAGTCTTTCTACAGACCTTTCAGCAACTCTAAGCTTCTTTTTCAAGCTTTCACATTCCTTGGTTTTTTCGATCAAATTTTTTTTCACCTTTGTGGGGCTGCTCGCATAAGAGTGATCATTACCAATTCCAAACTTAGCATTTTGAAGTTCAAGTTGAGGATCTAATACTGTCGGTGGAGGAGGTCTTTCCACAGGTGATTTACTCTTTTTAACAACCTGCCAATAATAAACATATAATGTAATACAATAAAAAAACATTTATATACATATTTTAGAAAGAAAAACCAAAAGCTTTAAATTTTATTTAGAATGAAAATAATTATTTTAGGGTTTGTAAGTAAAGCAAAGAATTCATAGATGTTCTTTCTTATATATTGACTATCACTGAAAAAAAATTGTTTATAACATAAAAAATAGGTTGCCTCCGACATGCTGTAAAGGGAGATTGAGGGCTTCAAATGCCCTCAAATTCAGAGATGTAGTCCTGGAAAAAAAGGTGGGGGGACGCTTACATATAGGAACTTCAAAAAGTGGGGCTACGTTTATATTAAAACTCGAAACAAGTAGGGGTACGCTTGTGGTAAAATTAAAAGGTAGGAGGACGCCATCCTCCTACCTTTCTCGACTACACCACTGCTCAAATTGTAGAATGGGAAGATCCTTCAAGAAGAATTAGAAACAATAAATTGAAAACCATGTATTCCATCTAAATCCGACTCCAAAAACTATTTCAAGAAAACAAATGTTTCTGAAAGAATTTAAATTTACAAGAATGAAAATGTCCTTAGTACTCACGCTGAATACACTTAGGGACAGGTCTAATGTTTAGAAGAATCAGAATGAAATTTCTATTTTACCAGGATAAACATTTACATCTAGAAGATATGTGTAGAGAATTACATCTTTTTGTTTTCTCAATTCTTTTTTTGGCTCATTTTACCAGTAAGTTTGATTGCAAGGCAGAAATTATTCGTGAAACATTTCTGACCCTATAACAAACCAATTTAACTGAAAGTAAGATTATTAGATTTAAATGGAAAAGAAACAGTAAAAATTATATACTGAAGGCCGAAACTCTAAATTTTTAAAGCCATCCGCAGTTTTTCTAAGGGAGATAAAACCTGCAAATTTAATCTATTATTTAACCCCCTTTTATATTCCCCCTTTCTGAAACCTTGTCTTTATTTTTTCTTACAACATTATACATAACTATAAACAATTGCTTACTTTTAAGCCACTATAAGTACACAAATGCTACAAAATCTAATAACGTGACAGGGGCAAATGTAGCAACATTAGAATTACTGAGCAAATGTCAAACTTAAGTTGTCATGGGCTGTTATGAATCTTATACGGGCAGGAGTCTCTAACCAATTTATTCTCAAGGAAGGGATCCGAGAAATTTTGGTGGGAATTTTAACCCCTAAAGTAAAATTACAGAAAAAAAAATGTTACCTTCTGCAAATGCTTTGGAAAGTCAAACAGAGTAGGGACAGCATCAGGTTTCAATTTCAATCTTTGACCAGTTCGAAGAAAGCATTCAGCTTCAAAATGTGAGCTACACAGAACACTCAAGCGACTTGGACTCCAATTTTCTCTACGCACATTTTTTATCCACAACTGCAATATTTCTGGACGGCTGAATGGAAACCTGAAATTGGGAGAAAAGTGCAGCTTCCTGCTTTATTTTAAATAAGTTTGAAAAAAAAAAAAAGGTTATTCTAATACCACATATCCCCCCCCCCCCTATCAGCCGGTGTAGCAGAAAAAAAAAGCGAGGGATAAAAGCATGCCAGAAGTACATATTTTCTGGCATGCAGGATAAGAACCCTACATGTACTAAATACCCTACATGTACTAAATATCCTACATGTATTAAATATCCTTTATGCATTAAGTACCCTACATGTATTAAGTACCTTACATGCTTTAAGTACCCTACTTGAAATAAATACCCTACTTGCATTAAATACCCTACTTGCATTAAATACTCAACATGTATTAAATACCTGACATGTATTAAATACCTGATATGTATTAAATACCCTACATGTATTAAATACCCTACATGTACTAAATATCTACATGTATTAAATACTCTACTAGTTTTTTATTCTCTACATGTATTGAATACCCTACAAGTATTAAATACCATTGATTAAAAGAATTTTTACTCGTCTGTGAATATATTGAAGTGCATGCAGGAATTCACATACCCGAAACGAAAAAAAAAACGAAGAAATTAATTAAAAATAAAGGAAAGAAAGATAACGTACCAGCGAAATGCATTTTCACTTATCTTAATGGAGTCATCACCGCTTGAGGGACTCATGAGCAATCATCGTTGTCACGCGACATCCGCTCTTTGTTTACCAAGATTTTCAATTGAGTTCTACGTGGAGTTCGCTAGGCAAAATTAGTTATCTTAATATTTATTAGACTATTTTCACAGCTTTTTCTGATTATAACCCAGTATTTACCTTTAATTTAATTAATATAAAAGAAATTTATTAATATTACAATAGTTATAGTGTTTTATTAAGTGTTAATTTTATGTAATGTAAAAGAACTTAATTTAGGCCAAGTTTTTAATTAGATTTGCCGAACTCGAATTAAAGCGATTCTACGGCTCCTTTGTATACATTGTTTTCATCGCTGCCACGTACCCAATGTTGTTGCTTGAATTGCCTCCATTATCAAGCCATTAGGGGTTAAGAATCAAATGCCCAGGCACCAAAACAACAAATGAATAAAAAACAGAAGAGCATAAATAAAATAAATCAGTAAAGAATAAGCAAAATCAATCCTAAAAATAAGTAAACGAAGGACAAAATAAATCAAACTAATTTTTACAGCGTTATTTTTTTTTATAAACGCAAATCCACCAGTAGCAATAATGACCGGAAGTCCAGTTAAGGAGTCAACAAGTCTGTTCAGCAGCAGTTGATTTTTATATCCAATAATTCTTTTGCATACATAACGCCCTTTAGATAGGTCGATTACTCGGTTGGAATAGGTTCTGTACATCCATTTTCATGGTTTTGTAGGGATTACTGGAGAGCTGAAAGACCCCAGCACCTACGAGAGGGAGTGAAGTGACTCTACTAATAAGGCACGGTGTGGAGGGGCTGACGCAGAGAGCGAGGTAGAAACCACAGATTCTCTATAAGAACTGGACAAACCACCTCTGCCTTCTCGCGGAGAAAAAGTTGACGCACTTACAAGAGTAGGTATTCCGCCTCGTTCACCCCCAATGGCTGAACATGCGCGCTTCTTATCATAGGTTGAATACGATTTTGGATTTTCATATTAAGCTTATTACGCCGATTTGATTTTAAATATTCTCAGCAAATGAAAAGTATACACTTATACATATTCCTATCCATTCATTTTTTGAATACAAAACTCTTTGTATGAAGAATATATTATTTAAAACTCGACTATTTGGGATCGAAACGAAAACAGTTTAAGTCTTGAATAATTTAATAAATCTGAAATTGAAACCATCTTTAGATCATAAAATATGTCTTTATCGAATATGACAGCTATTCATCTTAGTTAAACCCATTCGTTTATTACCTTTCGAGTTTTTCAGAACTAATTTTCAAGTTAAATATGATTAAAATAAATAAAAATAATAATCCATTAAAATAAATGTGCTAGAAAATTACGCAAAATATCTATGTAGCTAACACTTTCTCTTATATACTCTTATATATATATATATATATATGTGTGTGTGTGTGTATGTATATATATATATATATTTTTAACGGCTGTTAAGGAATACACGTATAATCTTATGAAGTCAGTAGTACTGAAAATGTTTTTTTTTTTTAATCTCGGAGGAAGTATTTCGTTTTTTAAGTTCTTATCACTAAGGAATAAACACTGACTTTTGGTTTTGCAAGAAATTCGTTCTTGTTTTCTTCTTTTATATGTTTTGTTTTCAAATAGAATGCCCATTCAGAATAAGACTTACAGTGATGATACTCATTAGCCCTTGTTCAAGTTGAAGTTTAAACTTTTTTCAATAATATTTTTATTTTATTGCTGCACCCAGTCCCTTATTTAAGTCTGATTGATTGTGTGAATTATGTCTCGATGAGGATGCTTTTGCTATGCATTGTGTATTCTGAAACTTTAAAGTAATATATCAGAGGCAGGAAGAAAAAATGATCTTACTTAGAATCATTATTTCAATAATAAGGTCCAGCAGTATAGACATTAACTTAAAATTTAAAAAATCTATACTTTTCTTTATTGTTCGGAAGTATTATTTCAGTAATCTTTGAAAACCATACGAAACATCTTTAAAAAATAAACACATTCCAAAACATATTCCTATTTAAATATTTTATTAATCATCAAGATTGATAAACAAATCAACAGTAAAACAACTGATACATTAGAAACAGTCAAAAGTCTAATTATGGTATCAACACAGAGTAATCATAAACCAGAGGGTTAACTCTCAAACCGTTTTGTAGTGTCGATTTCACTAGCGCACCACGGGGAAAAACATGAACTAAATTACAAGAGTTCGCATTGAAGTTTAACTCATGTCTCCTCTACGACGATATTATCTTTGTTTTGAAAAGAAATTGAATAGTTCTTCAGAATCGGTTCGCTCATTTGCAGCTTTGCGTAGTTCTTTCAGATTAAATCATTTTTGCACTTTCATTATTTTTGTTCGTCATTTTCTGGAATGTTTTTCAACGGTTTATTTACGGTATTTAGAAAGCATTACTTTTTAAAATAATATCTAACTTGAGTATTTCTTGATACCAAATATATTTAACTGAACTTATTTGGAACATATTCTACATTTTCATTTTTATCTGTTGAAAATTAATGCTAAATTTATTTATCTTTTTTATATTAGACTTTATTTAACAGGATATATTTTATTGATTTGTATAATTGTGCACCTTGTCTTCATAAAAAGTTTAAATAAAGATTATTTTATGTATATTGTTTTATGATTAAACTTCTGCTCCAATTTTTGGTTTTCCGATTCAGGGGGCTGGCGATAGTTTTTTTTTTTTTTTGTTAAATCAATTTGTTTAGTTTGTGGAGTTTGTTTTTGCGAAAAATATTTAAACATCGCCAACGGCAACCCAAAAATGATACAGTAGATTGATTTGACTAAGAAAAAAATAATAATAACCATCGCCAGCACCCCCAGAAACGGAAAAGTACCCGATTTGTTAGATCTTTTTGTATGATATTTAATGTCATTTTTAATTCAAAAAGAACAGTAAGTACGTTGAATAAAACAAGATGGTAATCTTAAAAATTATTCCAAGATTCATGCAAAGCTATAGATCTTAGAAGTATAGAATAAAAGACTGTACATCAACGAAATTAAAAGAAACTGAGTCAACAAATATAATGCTAGGCGAAGTAAAAACGAGAAAAGGGCAAACAAATATTTAGAATTCTGAAATAGATTAATATGTTTTGAAAGTGTTATTTGAAGTATGACTGTGATACGAAATCAGTGTGAAATACATCTTACTTGCAGTTTAATTCTATAAAAGGGGAAAGGAGAAAAGGAAAGCGTATTTTGAAATCAATTTTTAAAAAAATGTCGGTGAAAAAATTAAAGTCGTTAGTAAAAATGGCATTTTATTTATACGAAGCTAAATTTCAAAGTAATAGAAGCAATTTTCCAAAACCGATAAAAATTACTGACAATTATTCAAAAATAAAAGAAATGAGTAATGGTTATAGGGGTGACGTCAATAACCGTTCAATATTTCAATTCTTATTTCAATAATCTTTTTATTTTATTGCTGCACCCAGTCCCTTATTTAAGTCTGATTGATTGTGTGAATTATGTCTCGATGAGGATGCTTTTGCTATGCATTGTGTATTCTGAAACTTTAAAGTATTATATCAGAGGCAGGAAGAAAAAATGATCTCACTTAGAATCATTATTTCAATAATAAGGTCCAGCAGTATAGACATTAACTTAAAATTTAAAAAATCTATACTTTTCTTTATTGTTCTGAAGTATTATTTCAGTAATCTTTGAAAACCATACGAAACATCTTTAAAAAATAAACACATTCCAAAACATATTCCTATTTAAATATTTTATTAATCATCAAGATTCATAAACAAATCAACAGTAAAACAACTGATACATTAGAAACAGTCAAAAGTCTAATTATGGTTTCAACACAGAGTAATCATAAACCAGAGGGTTAACTCTCAAACCGTTTTGTAGTGTCGATTTCACTAGCGCACCACGGGGAAAAACATGAACTAAATTACAAGAGTTCGCATTGAAGTATATTGCCTTGGAAGTGTAAATACCCCAGATTTTGTCTTACATTTAAACTTTTAAGTACAACTTATTATAAACCAGTGGTTCCCAAAGTTGACTGGGCTCCGACCCATCTATCAAAGTTTTCAATCTTGCGACCCACCTCTTAGTTGTCTTAGAGAAAAGAGGGCATAAATATTGGTAATGCTCAGATTCTCTAGTTACGAGTTGTGGAACTATTTAATGCTGTCTTATTTGTTCGAATTGAAATTTAAAAAAAATTTGGTGTTACCAATGTGAATGAAAGACTGTTGAAATAAGAAACCCAACTGAAGTATTTTTTTTTTATTACTTAAATACCTACACCTGCAAGGTTCTTTTTTACTAAGTTATTTCAATGGGAAGGATGTATGTGTTTCTTATTTCTCTGCAATAAAGTGTAGCATCAACTTCAACTATTATTACTTTTATTCTCAGACTTCCTATTTTTTTTAATTCATGTGTAATAAAGTTTTAGCATCTATTTTTTTTTTTAATTCTCTGCAATAAAGTTTTAGCATCCTTCAACTATAATTACTTTGATTTTCAGACTTCCTACTTTTTTTAATTCAGTGGCGAGGACCCACTCAATATTCGCTCGCGACCCATAGTTTGGGAAATACTGTTATAAACTATAAGTAACACTGTTTTCAATACAAAACGAATTCGACACAAAGATAATACAAAACAAAACAAAAAAAATTATATTTAAACTTCTGATTTTTTATCATGTTTTTATTTCAAAATATGGGACGTCTCCTCCACTACTTTTATCACAATTTCAGGGTTTTCAACAGTAAAAGATAAAAAATGTGGAACGCTTCACGATTTTGCGTGTCATCCTTGCGCAGGGGCCATGCTAATCTTCTCTGTATCGTTCCAATTTTAGTATATGTACTGCCGAAGCGAGTACACAATGCTGTCGTGTCGAAGGCTTTTATATACTACGACAAATGACGCTCATACAAAAACTGGTAGCTAAAGATAAAAATTTCACGGAGTTTAAAGACAATAGGTCTACAGACGATTTTGCTGATTTTAAGGAACATTACAGAGCTTAAAAATGTAAAACAAGAGGAGTTAAAAAACTAAATTTATAAAAGTACAAAAGAAAATAACATTAATACAAAAGTTAGTAGACTTTTAATTGCGCTATGTGTGCATTAGAAATGAGCCGGACTCGGGCTCATGGTAAAATATACAGCGAGCTACAGTCCTGACAGGCTCCTATGTCTAAGGCCCCCTGTAGTGGCTCTAGTCCGGACTAATGGTTTCTTGCTAGTCTTGTGTCCACTTTCATTTTCAATTTGCTCCAGACTAGAGACCCATCTTATTAAGTCTCCTAACTGCAATATTTGCACTGAATATATTCCAGTTTCAAATTGACTGCGATTCAAGAATTTCCCGAAAATGCTTCCAAACCGAAGATTTTTCGTGCATTTTAGCTCACCAGAATTTATTCTCACATGGAGCATTTCATGATAGTTTAAAAGTATATATATTATTTGTTTGAAATTAAAAGAAAAATCATCAGAACCAATTGCGATGGCAATAAAAAGCCTATATTTAATCTATGTAGCATCTATTAAGAATATTTTATAAAATCATTTCGGGCTCGGGCGGGCACAGAACAGTATCACTCGGCCTCGGACGGGCTCGGGCCTGAAGTGAGCCCAAACTTATCTCTAGTATGCATAGCTGGTGGCGAAGGAGTTCTTCATTTCTAAAACTCTGCTTTAAATGCTAAGTAAAATAAATTACTTCAAATTACGATATTAAAACCGCTGTAGAAAAAGAAAGCACTTCTTCAATCTAAGAAAATTTTAGATAAATATGTTCATTCATAGTACATTTATATTTACGTTAGTGTTATTATTTAAATATATATTACCTATTGATGATAGTTTAGCATTTCTATAACTAGCTTATCAAATACAGAGGAATAACCCATTGGAGATTTTGGTGCTACAATTTTGTACAACTGTCAAACTTGGTGCTCTCAGATGCATAAGTGTAATTGGATCCCATTGTTATAACTAGAGAGCTTTCTGTTATGAAATTTACATGTAATTGTTTTTATTAATAAATATAAACACAATAATTGTTATCTTCGGGAAAAAAAAAAGTCACACCAGATTAATTAAATAAAAGTAATTAATGGCTGAAGAAGAGTATTGCTTCACAGTGAAAATGACAAATTTTTATTTGTAAAATAGGAAAAATCAGACAGTTGCTTGAATTCAATAATTTTCGTCTCCGTCGCTTGACGTAAAAATGCTTGACATTACAGCTATTATTATATTACATTACATATTGTTGTATCTTATTAATGTGACACCTCAAGGTTGTCTGTCTCATTGACGCCGATCGGCTACCCCATTGGCGCCATCCCTATGATTTAATGAGATCATTGTATATATTTCTGTATATAGCTTTTTGTGTAAAATAAAGTTAGTTCTAAAAACGTAATAATGGCGACGAGTCGTGAAAAATTCGCGCTCTGCCTGCCGATTCGGATATGCTTCTTTTCTCGGAATACATCGTAAGTAAAACTCAATTTTCAACATTCAACTTTCATTCAAAAATTCAATTCAAATGTTTAAAATGAAATATCAAATTCCAAAACAATATGGAACACTTCAATATCAATTTTTTTTTATCGGAACATTCATTTTTCAATGCCAAGCTTCATTTCCGAAACATAAGTTTTTCGCTGTCAAGTTTCTGTCTTGCCATATTGGTATCAAAGTACAACTACGATTTTAATTGAACATTCAACCTCGAACTCTAAAATGGATCAAGAACAATTTCTTCAGTTTTTATCAGCATTTCAAAAACAGCAACAAGAGCTCTTAGAGAAAGTTTTGCCAACTTCAAAATCGGAAGCGACTTTTCATCAAGTGCAATGTTTTGAAAATTTCAACAAAGAAAAAGAAAGTTTTAAACTATATAAACAAAGATTTGAAAATTATCTTAAATTGAAAAATATTGAAACAACAAATGGAAGTTTGTGCCGAGATCTTCCTGAGTTCAATCGGATCGACAACTTATCAACTTCTTTCATCGGTAGTTCCGCGAAAAAGTCCAACTGAACTCAAATATAACGAACTGACAGCTTCCCTTGAACAGCATTTATGCCCCAAGAAAAATATTTTTGTGTCTCAACATCAGTTTCTGTCTTGCTATCAAAAAGAAAACGAAAATATCTCACAATTTATTGAAGTTCTTAAACGGGAAAGTACCGAATGTGATTTTATATCGCCGTGCAAGTGTGAAACTTCGATCGCGGACATCTTCTTGCGCGCACAATTTATTCGAGGCATTCGCGACAACAACATCCTTGAGAAACTGTTACAATTAGATGCCACAAGTTTAGATGATATATTATCAACAGCACTCACACTGGAAGCATCCAAAATAAACTGTGCAGAGTTGTCAACATCGGCGGCTAATTACAATAATATCAGTTGTCATGAAATCGAAACAAATCAACTTTGCAATCGGCGATCGCGTACGAATTCGACTTCGCGTTCCGAACGTGGACGTTCCGTTTCTCGTCTTCGACAACGAAATAGATCACCTAGCGCAAATCAGAAACAATACCAAAAACATAAAAAAATATGGCACAGGGTCAGGCAATTCTATTTGTGCTCCCAAACTCTTTACCATGCTGAAGTGACAGCTTGGCCCATCACAGGTCAGGGAAACAATTTTTATTCCCGTTTCATGAAGCCGGGTTAATGCTTCATTGACTAAATTTGCTCTTTCTAGTCCAGAAAGACCATTAATGAGAAAGTAGACAACTGGAATTTTCCAAGAACCATTTATGGCAACGACCATAAAAACAAGAGCTTCAGAGGCAAGAGGAAGTTCATCATCTTGAACCTCTAAGCCAACATCCACATAACCATGAACCTTGTTACTTTTATACTCCACATGCTTCCGAATGCTCATCTCATCCAGCATGAATGAGCATATTATTTCTTTGTCAGCATCTTTTGCCCCCTGTGCTAGTGCAGCAATAGCATTAAAAGCTTCCTTCGAAAAACCGGGTGCTCCATTAATGCTGCTGTACCACCTACAAGTGTGGATGGATGTGGTAGTGCAAGGTCAAATGTTTCCCTGACATAAGCGTAAGCTTTGGCAGAATAAAATTGAAGAGTTGCTGCAAAACGTTTAATCTCTTCCTCATACTCCATTTTATTGTGGCCCACTTCTTTATTTTTGACCATCCTTTTCAAAATTGATGCAGCTGCACCAGAACATGATTTGTTAATCATTTCGGCTGCTTTTTCACTGATCAAGTTTTCATTCTTTAGATCGCGAATTATATCATTGAGACAATCAAATTTTTTTCTTTAGTCTTTCTACAGACCTTTCAGCAACTCTAAGCTTCTTTTTCAAGCTTTCACATTCCTTGGTTTTTTCGATCAAATTTTTTTTCACCTTTGTGGGGCTGCTCGCATAAGAGTGATCATTACCAATTCCAAACTTAGCATTTTGAAGTTCAAGTTGAGGATCTAATACTGTCGGTGGAGGAGGTCTTTCCACAGGTGATTTCCTCTTTTTAACAACCTGCCAATAATAAACATATAATGTAATACAATAAAAAAACATTTATATACATATTTTAGAAAGAAAAACCAAAAGCTTTAAATTTTATTTAGAATGAAAATAATTATTTTAGGGTTTGTAAGTAAAGCAAAGAATTCATAGATGTTCTTTCTTATATATTGACTATCACTGAAAAAAAATTGTTTATAACATAAAAAATAGGTTGCCTCCGACATGCTGTAAAGGGAGATTGAGGGCTTCAAATGCCCTCAAATTCAGAGATGTAGTCCTGGAAAAAAAGGTGGGGGGACGCTTACATATAGGAACTTCAAAAAGTGGGGCTACGTTTATGTTAAAACTCGAAACAAGTAGGGGTACGCTTGTGGTAAAATTAAAAGGTAGGAGGACGCCATCCTCCTACCTTTCTCGACTACACCACTGCTCAAATTGTAGAATGGGAAGATCCTTCAAGAAGAATTAGAAACAATAAATTGAAAACCATGTATTCCATCTAAATCCGACTCCAAAAACTATTTCAAGAAAACAAATGTTTCTGAAAGAATTTAAATTTACAAGAATGAAAATGTCCTTAGTACTCACGCTGAATACACTTAGGGACAGGTCTAATGTTTAGAAGAATCAGAATGAAATTTCTATTTTACCAGGATAAACATTTACATCTAGAAGATATGTGTAGAGAATTACATCTTTTTGTTTTCTCAATTCTTTTTTTGGCTCATTTTACCAGTAAGTTTGATTGCAAGGCAGAAATTATTCGTGAAACATTTCTGACCCTATAACAAACCAATTTAACTGAAAGTAAGATTATTAGATTTAAATGAAAAAGAAACAGTAAAAATTATATACTGAAGGCCGAAACTCTAAATTTTTAAAGCCATCCGCAGTTTTTCTAAGGGAGATAAAACCTGCAAATTTAATCTATTATTTAACCCCCTTTTATATTCCCCCTTTCTGAAACCTTGTCTTTATTTTTTCTTACAACATTATACATAACTATAAACAATTGCTTACTTTTAAGCCACTATAAGTACACAAATGCTACAAAATCTAATAACGTGACAGGGGCAAATATAGCAACATTAGAATTACTGAGCAAATGTCAAACTTAAGTTGTCATGGGCTGTTATGAATCTTATACGGGCAGGAGTCTCTAACCAATTTATTCTCAAGGAAGGGATCCGAGAAATTTTGGTGGGAATTTTAACCCCTAAAGTAAAATTACAGAAAAAAAAATGTTACCTTCTGCAAATGCTTTGGAAAGTCAAACAGAGTAGGGACAGCATCAGGTTTCAATTTCAATCTTTGACCAGTTCGAAGAAAGCATTCAGCTTCAAAATGTGAGCTACACAGAACACTCAAGCGACTTGGACTCCAATTTTCTCTACGCACATTTTTTATCCACAACTGCAATATTTCTGGACGGCTGAATGGAAACCTGAAATTGGGAGAAAAGTGCAGCTTCCTGCTTTATTTTAAATAAGTTTAAAAAAAAAAAAAAGGTTATTCTAATACCACATATCCCCCCCCCCCTATCAGCCGGTGTAGCAGAAAAAAAAAGCGAGGGATAAAAGCATGCCAGAAATACATATTTTCTGGCATGCAGGATAAGAACCCTACATGTACTAAATACCCTACATGTACTAAATATCCTACATGTATTAAATATCCTTTATGCATTAAGTACCCTACATGTATTAAGTACCTTACATGCTTTAAGTACCCTACTTGCATTAAATACCCTACTTGCATTAAATACTCAACATGTATTAAATACCTGACATGTATTAAATACCTGATATGTATTAAATACCCTACATGTATTAAATACCCTACATGTACTAAATATCTACATGTATTAAATACTCTACTAGTTTTTTATTCTCTACATGTATTGAATACCCTACAAGTATTAAATACCATTGATTAAAAGAATTTTTACTCGTCTGTGAATATATTGAAGTGCATGCAGGAATTCACATACCCGAAACGAAAAAAAAAACGAAGAAATTAATTAAAAATAAAGGAAAGAAAGATAACGTACCAGCGAAATGCATTTTCACTTATCTTAATGGAGTCATCACCGCTTGAGGGACTCATGAGCAATCATCGTTGTCACGCGACATCCGCTCTTTGTTTACCAAGATTTTCAATTGAGTTCTACGTGGAGTTCGCTAGGCAAAATTAGTTATCTTAATATTTATTAGACTATTTTCACAGCTTTTTCTGATTATAACCCAGTATTTACCTTTAATTTAATTAATATAAAAGAAAGTTATTAATATTACAATAGTTATAGTGTTTTATTAAGTGTTAATTTTATGTAATGTAAAAGAACTTAATTTAGGCCAAGTTTTTAATTAGATTTGCCGAACTCGAAGTAAAGCGATTCTACGGCTCCTTTGTATACATTGTTTGCATCGCTGCCACGTACCCAATGTTGTTGCTTGAATTGCCTCCATTATCAAGCCATTAGGGGTTAAGAATCAAATGCCCAGGCACCAAAACAACAAATGAATAAAAAACAGAAGAGCATAAATAAAATAAATCAGTAAAGAATAAGCAAAATCAATCCTAAAAATAAGTAAACGAAGGACAAAATAAATCAAACTAATTTTTACAGCGTTATTTTTTTTTATAAACGCAAATCCACCAGTAGCAATAATGACCGGAAGTCCAGTTAAGGAGTCAACAAGTCTGTTCAGCAGCAATTGCTTTTTATATCCAATAATTCTTTTGCATACATAACGCCCTTTAGATAGGTCGATTAGTCGGTTGGAATAGGTTCTGTACATCCATTTTCATGGTTTTGTAGGGATTACTGGAGAGCTGAAAGACCCCAGCACCTACGAGAGGGAGTGAAGTGACTCTACTAATAAGGCACGGTGTGGAGGGGCTGACGCAGAGAGCGAGGTAGAAACCACAGATTCTCTATAAGAACTGGACAAACCACCTCTGCCTTCTCGCGGAGAAAAAGTTGACGCACTTACAAGAGTAGGCATTCCGCCTCGTTCACCCCCAATGGCTGAACATGCGCGCTTCTTATCATAGGTTGAATACGATTTTGGATTTTCATATTAAGCTTATTACGCCGATTTGATTTTAAATATTCTCAGCAAATGAAAAGTATACACTTATACATATTCCTATCCATTCATTTTTTGAATACAAAACTCTTTGTATGAAGAATATATTATTTAAAACTCGACTATTTGGGATCGAAACGAAAACAGTTTAAGTCTTGAATAATTTAATAAATCTGAAATTGAAACCATCTTTAGATCATAAAATATGTCTTTATCGAATATGACAGCTATTCATCTTAGTTAAACCCATTCGTTTATTACCTTTCGAGTTTTTCAGAACTAATTTTCAAGTTAAATATGATTAAAATAAATAAAAATAATAATCCATTAAAATAAATGTGCTAGAAAATTACGCAAAATATCTATGTAGCTAACACTTTCTCTTATATACTCTTATATATATATATATATATATGTGTGTGTGTGTGTATGTATATATATATATATATTTTTAACGGCTGTTAAGGAATACATGTATAATCTTATGAAGTCAGTAGTACTGAAAATGTTTTTTTTTTTTAATCTCGGAGGAAGTATTTCGTTTTTTAAGTTCTTATCACTAAGGAATAAACACTGACTTTTGGTTTTGCAAGAAATTCGTTCTTGTTTTCTTCTTTTATATGTTTTGTTTTCAAATAGAATGCCCATTCAGAATAAGACTTACAGTGATGATACTCATTAGCCCTTGTTCAAGTTGAAGTTTAAACTTTTTTCAATAATATTTTTATTTTATTGCTGCACCCAGTCCCTTATTTAAGTCTGATTGATTGTGTGAATTATGTCTCGATGAGGATGCTTTTGCTATGCATTGTGTATTCTGAAACTTTAAAGTAATATATCAGAGGCAGGAAGAAAAAATGATCTTACTTAGAATCATTATTTCAATAATAAGGTCCAGCAGTATAGACATTAACTTAAAATTTAAAAAATCTATACTTTTCTTTATTGTTCGGAAGTATTATTTCAGTAATCTTTGAAAACCATACGAAACATCTTTAAAAAATAAACACATTCCAAAACATATTCCTATTTAAATATTTTATTAATCATCAAGATTGATAAACAAATCAACAGTAAAACAACTGATACATTAGAAACAGTCAAAAGTCTAATTATGGTATCAACACAGAGTAATCATAAACCAGAGGGTTAACTCTCAAACCGTTTTGTAGTGTCGATTTCACTAGCGCACCACGGGGAAAAACATGAACTAAATTACAAGAGTTCGCATTGAAGTTTAACTCATGTCTCCTCTACGACGATATTATCTTTGTTTTGAAAAGAAATTGAATAGTTCTTCAGAATCGGTTCGCTCATTTGCAGCTTTGCGTAGTTCTTTCAGATTAAATCATTTTTGCACTTTCATTATTTTTGTTCGTCATTTTCTGGAATGTTTTTCAACGGTTTATTTACGGTATTTAGAAAGCATTACTTTTTAAAATAATATCTAACTTGAGTATTTCTTGATACCAAATATATTTAACTGAACTTATTTGGAACATATTCTACATTTTCATTTTTATCTGTTGAAAATTAATGCTAAATTTATTTATCTTTTTTATATTAGACTTTATTTAACAGGATATATTTTATTGATTTGTATAATTGTGCACCTTGTCTTCATAAAAAGTTTAAATAAAGATTATTTTATGTATATTGTTTTATGATTAAACTTCTGCTCCAATTTTTGGTTTTCCGATTCAGGGGGCTGGCGATAGTTTTTTTTTTTTTTTGTTAAATCAATTTATTTAGTTTGTGGAGTTTGTTTTTGCGAAAAATATTTAAACATCGCCAACGGCAACCCAAAAATGATACAGTAGATTGATTTGACTAAGAAAAAAATAATAATAACCATCGCCAGCACCCCCAGAAACGGAAAAGTACCCGATTTGTTAGATCTTTTTGTATGATATTTAATGTCATTTTTAATTCAAAAAGAACAGTAAGTACGTTGAATAAAACAAGATGGTAATCTTAAAAATTATTCCAAGATTCATGCAAAGCTATAGATCTTAGAAGTATAGAATAAAAGACTGTACATCAACGAAATTAAAAGAAACTGAGTCAACAAATATAATGCTAGGCGAAGTAAAAACGAGAAAAGGGCAAACAAATATTTAGAATTCTGAAATAGATTAATATGTTTTGAAAGTGTTATTTGAAGTATGACTGTGATACGAAATCAGTGTGAAATACATCTTACTTGCAGTTTAATTCTATAAAAGGGGAAAGGAGAAAAGGAAAGCGTATTTTGAAATCAATTTTTAAAAAAATGTCGGTGAAAAAATTAAAGTCGTTAGTAAAAATGGCATTTTATTTATACGAAGCTAAATTTCAAAGTAATAGAAGCAATTTTCCAAAACCGATAAAAATTACTGACAATTATTCAAAAATAAAAGAAATGAGTAATGGTTATAGGGGTGACGTCAATAACCGTTCAATATTTCAATTCTTATTTCAATAATCTTTTTATTTTATTGCTGCACCCAGTCCCTTATTTAAGTCTGATTGATTGTGTGAATTATGTCTCGATGAGGATGCTTTTGCTATGCATTGTGTATTCTGAAACTTTAAAGTATTATATCAGAGGCAGGAAGAAAAAATGATCTCACTTAGAATCATTATTTCAATAATAAGGTCCAGCAGTATAGACATTAACTTAAAATTTAAAAAATCTATACTTTTCTTTATTGTTCTGAAGTATTATTTCAGTAAACTTTGAAAACCATACGAAACATCTTTAAAAAATAAACACATTCCAAAACATATTCCTATTTAAATATTTTATTAATCATCAAGATTGATAAACAAATCAACAGTAAAACAACTGATACATTAGAAACAGTCAAAAGTCTAATTATGGTTTCAACACAGAGTAATCATAAACCAGAGGGTTAACTCTCAAACCGTTTTGTAGTGTCGATTTCACTAGCGCACCACGGGGAAAAACATGAACTAAATTACAAGAGTTCGCATTGAAGTATATTGCCTTGGAAGTGTAAATACCCCAGATTTTGTCTTACATTTAAACTTTTAAGTACAACTTATTTTAAACCAGTGGTTCCCAAAGTTGACTGGGCTCCGGCCCATCTATCAAAGTTTTCAATCTTGCGACCCACCTCTTAGTTGTCTTAGAGAAAAGAGGGCATAAATATTGGTAATGCTCAGATTCCCTAGTTACGAGTTGTGGAACTATTTAATGCTGTCTTATTTGTTCGAATTGAAATTTAAAAAAAATTCAGTGTTACCAATGTGAATGAAAGACTTGAAATAAGAAACCCAACTGAAGTATTTTTTTTTTTTATTACTTAAATACCTACACCTGCAAGGTTCTTTTTTACTAAGTTATTTCAATGGGAAGGATGTATGTGTTTCTTATTTCTCTACAATAAAGTGTAGCATCGACTTCAACTATAATTACTTTTATTCTCAGACTTCCTATTTTTTTAATTCATGTGCAATAAAGTTTTAGCATCTATTTTTTTTTAAATTCTCTGCAATAAAGTTTTAGCATCCTTCAACTATAATTACTTTGATTCTCAGACTTCCTACTTTTTTTAATTCAGTGGCGAGGACCCACTCAATATTCGCTCGCGACCCATAGTTTGGGAAATACTGTTATAAACTATAAGTAACACTGTTTTCAATACAAAACGAATTCGACACAAAGATAATACAAAACAAAACAAAAAAAATTATATTTAAACTTCTGATTTTTTATCATGTTTTTATTTCAAAATATGGGACGTCTCCTCCACTACTTTTAATCACAATTTCAGGGTTTTCAACAGTAAAAGATAAAAAATGTGGAACGCTTCACGATTTTGCGTGTCATCCGTGCGCAGGGGCCATGCTAATCTTCTCTGTATCGTTCCAATTTTAGTATATGTACTGCCGAAGCGAGTACACAATACTGCCGTGTCGAAGGATTTTATATACTACGACAAATGACGTTCATACAAAAACTGGTAGCTAAAGATAAAAATTTCACGGAGTTTAAAGACGATAGGTCTATAGACGATTTTGCTGATTTTAAGGAATATTACAGAGCTTAAAAATGTAAAACAAGAGGAATTAAAAAACGAAATTTATAAAAGTACAAAAGAAAATAACATTACTACAAAAGTTAGTAGACTTTTAATTGCGCTATGTGTGCATTAGAAATGAGCCGGACTCGGGCTCATGGTACAGCGAGCTACAGTCCTGACTAAGGCTCCTATGTCTAAGGCCCCCTGTAGTGGCTCTAGTCCGGACTAATGGTTTCTTGCTAGTCTTGTGTCCACTTTCATTTTCAATTTGCTCCAGACTAGAGACCCATCTTATTAAGTCTCCTAACTGCAATATTTGCACTGAATATATTCCAGTTTCAAATCGACTGCGATTCAAGAATTTCCCGAAAATGCTTCCAAACCGAAGATTTTTCGTGCATTTTAGCTCACCAGAATTTATTCTCACATGGAGCATTTCATGATAGTTTAAAAGTATATATATTATTTGTTTGAAATTAAAAGAAAAATCATCAGAACCAATTGCGATGGCAATAAAAAGCCTATATTTAATCTATGTAGCATCTATTAACAATATTTTATAAAATCATTTCGGGCTCGGGCGGGCACAGAACAGTATCACTCGGCCTCGGACGGGCTCGGGCCTGAAGTGAGCCCAAACTTATCTCTAGTATGCATAGCTGGTGGCGAAGGAGTTCTTCATTTCTAAAACTCTGCTTTAAATGCTAAGTAAAATAAATTACTTCAAATTACGATATTAAAACCGCTGTAGAAAAAGAAAGCACTTCTTCAATCTAAGAAAATTTTAGATAAATATGTTCATTCATAGTACATTTATATTTACGTTAGTGTTATTATTTAAATATATATTACCTATTGATGATAGTTTAGCATTTCTATAACTAGCTTATCAAATACAGAGGAATAACCCATTGGAGATTTTGGTGATACAATTTTGTACAACTGTCAAACTTGGTGCACTCAGATGCATAAGTGTAATTGGATCCCATTGTTATAACTAGAGAGCTTTCTGTTATGAAATTTACATGTAATTGTTTTTATTAATAAATATAAACACAATAATTGTTATCTTCGGAAAAAAAAAGTCACACCAGATTAATTAAATAAAAGTAATTAATGACTGAAGAAGAGTATTGCTTCACAGTGAAAATGACAAATTTTTATTTGTAAAATAGGAAAAATCAGACAGTTGCTTGAATTCAATAATTTTCGTCTCCGTCGCTTGACGTAAAAATGTTTTGCATCTAGAAGCTCCTTGTCGCATTGAAAAAGGGATTCCAAGCAATCCCGAAACATATGTCTGCATTTTATTGCTCATTTGTGCTTTAAATTAACGTGTAATTTTATTATTATTGATTACAGCTATTATTATATTACATTACATATTGTTGTATCTTATTAATGTGACACCTCAAGGTTGTCTGTCTCATTGACGCCGATCGGCTACCCCATTGGCGCCATCCCTATGATTTAATGAGATCATTGTATATATTTCTGTATATAGCTTTTTGTGTAAAATAAAGTTAGTTCCAAAAACGTAATAATGGCGACGAGTCGTGAAAAATTCGCGCTCTGCCTGCCGATTCGGATATGCTTCTTTTCTCGGAATACATCGTAAGTAAAACTCAATTTTCAACATTCAGCTTTCATTCAAAAATTCAATTCAAATGTTTAAAATGAAATATCAAATTCCAAAACAATATGGAACTCTTCAATATCAAGTTTTTTTATCGGAACATTCATTTTTCAATGCCAAGCTTCATTTCCGAAACATAAGTTTTTCGCTGTCAAGTTTCTGTCTTGCCATATTGATATCAAAGTACAACTACGATTTTAATTGAACATTCAACCTCGAACTCTAAAATGGATCAAGAACAATTTCTTCAGTTTTTATCAGCATTTCAAAAACAGCAACAAGAGCTCTTAGAGAAAGTTTTGCCAACTTCAAAATCGGAAGCGACTTTTCATCAAGTGCAATGTTTTGAAAATTTCAACAAAGAAAAAGAAAGTTTTAAACTATATAAACAAAGATTTGAAAATTATCTTAAATTGAAAAATATTGAAACAACAAATGAAGTTTGTGCCGAGATCTTCCTGAATTCAATCGGATCGACAACTTATCAACTTCTTTCATCGGTAGTTCCGCGAAAAAGTCCAACTGAACTCAAATATAACGAACTGACAGCTTCCCTTGAACAGCATTTATGCCCCAAGAAAAATATTTTTGTGTCTCAACATCAGTTTCTGTCTTGCTATCAAAAAGAAAACGAAAATATCTCACAATTTATTGAAGTTCTTAAACGGGAAAGTACCGAATGTGATTTTATATCGCCGTGCAAGTGTGAAACTTCGATCGCGGACATCTTCTTGCGCGCACAATTTATTCGAGGCATTCGCAACAACAACATCCTTGAGAAACTGTTACAATTAGATGCCACAAGCTTAGATGATATATTATCAACAGCACTCACACTGGAAGCATCCAAAATAAACTGTGCAGAGTTGTCAACATCGGCGGCTAATTACAATAATATCAGTGGTCATGAAATCGAAACAAATCAACTTTGCAATCGGCGATCGCGTACGAATTCGACTTCGCGTTCCGAACGTGGACGTTCCGTTTCTCGTCTTCGACAACGAAATAGATCACCTAG
The DNA here is from genome assembly GCA_038502835.1 of Octonoba sinensis. Taxonomy (NCBI): domain Eukaryota; kingdom Metazoa; phylum Arthropoda; class Arachnida; order Araneae; family Uloboridae; genus Octonoba; species Octonoba sinensis. The sequence continues at coordinate 103,704,083 of CM076606.1, read as the reverse complement.
CGCAAATCAGAAACAATACCAAAAACATAAAAAAATATGGCACAGGGTCAGGCAATTCTATTTGTGCTCCCAAACTCTTTACCATGCTGAAGTGACAGCTTGGCCCATCACAGGTCAGGGAAACAATTTTTATTCCCGTTTCATGAAGCCGGGTTAATGCTTCATTGACTAAATTTGCTCTTTCTAGTCCAGAAAGACCATTAATGAGAAAGTAGGCAACTGGAATTTTCCAAGAACCATTTATGGCAACGACCATAAAAACAAGAGCTTCAGAGGCAAGAGGAAGTTCATCATCTTGAACCTCTAAGCCAACATCCACATAAACATGAACCTTGTTACTTTTATACTCCACATGCTTCCGAATGCTCATCTCATCCAGCATGAATGAGCATATTATTTCTTTGTCAGCATCTTTTGCCCCCTGTGCTAGTGCAGCAATAGCATTAAAAGCTTCCTTCGAAAAACCGGGTGCTCCATTAATGCTGCTGTACCACCTACGAAGTGTGGATGGATGTGGTAGTGCAAGGTCAAATGTTTCCCTGACATAAGCGTAAGCTTTGGCAGAATAAAATTGAAGAGTTGCTGCAAAACGTTTAATTTCTTCTTCATACTCCATTTTATTGTGGCCCACTTCTTTATTTTTGACCATCCTTTTCAAAATTGATGCAGCTGCACCAGAACATGATTTGTTAATCATTTCGGCTGCTTTTTCACTGATCAAGTTTTCATTCTTTAGATCGTGAATTATGTCATTGAGACAATCAAATTTTTTCTTTAGTCTTTCTACAGACCTTTCAGCAACTCTAAGCTTCTTTTTCAAGCTTTCACATTCCTTGGTTTTTTCGACCAAATTTTTTTTCACCTTTGTGGGGCTGCTCGCATAAGAGTGATCATTACCAATTCCAAACTTAGCATTTTGAAGTTCAAGTTGAGGATCTAATACTGTCGGTGGAGGAGGTCTTTCCACAGGTGATTTCCTCTTTTTAACAACCTGCCAATAATAAACATATAATGTAATACAATAAAAAAACATTTATATACATATTTTAGAAAGAAAAACCAAAAGCTTTAAATTTTATTTAGAATGAAAATAATTATTTTAGGGTTTGTAAGTAAAGCAAAGAATTCATAGATGTTTTTTCTTATATATTGACTATCACTGAAAAAAAATTGTTTATAACATAAAAAATATGTTGCCTCCGACATGCTGTAAAGGGAGATTGAGGGCTTCAAATGCCCTCAAATTCAGAGATGTAGTCCTGGAAAAAAAGGTGGGGGGACGCTTACATATAGGAACTTCAAAAAGTGGGGCTACGTTTATGTTAAAACTCGAAACAAGTAGGGGTACGCTTGTGGTAAAATTAAAAGGTAGGAGGACGCCATCCCCCTACCTTTCTCGGCTACACCACTGCTCAAATTGTAGAATGGGAAGATCCTTCAAGAAGAATTAGAAACAATAAATTGAAAACCATGTATCCCATCTAAATCCGACTCCAAAAACTGTTTCAAGAAAACAAATGTTTCTGAAAGAATTTAAATTTACAAGAATGAAAATGTCCTTAGTACTCACGCTGAATACACTTAGGGACAGGTCTAATCTTTAGAAGAATCAGAATGAAATTTCTATTTTACCAGGATAAACATTTACATCTAGAAAATATGTGTAGAGAATTACATCTTTTTGTTTTCTCAATTTTTTTTCGGCTCATTTTACCAGGAAGTTTGATTGCAAGGCAGAAATTATTCGTGAAACATTTCTGACCCTATAAAAAACCAATTTAACTGAAAGTAAGATTATTAGATTTAAATAAAAAAGAAACAGTAAAAATTATATACTGAAGGCCGAAACTCTAAATTTTTAAAGCCATCCGCAGTTTTTCTAAGGGAGATAAAAGCTGCAAATTTAATCTATTATTTAACCCCCTTTTATATTCCCCCTTTCTGAAACCTTGTCTTTATTTTTTCTTACAACATTATCCATAACTATAAACAATTGCTTACTTTTAAGCCACTATAAGTACACAAATGCTACAAAATCTAATAAAGTGACAGGGGCAAATATAGCAACATTAGAATTACTGAGCAAATGTCAAACTTAAGTTGTCATGGGCTGTTATGAATCTTATACGGGCAGGAGTCTCTAACCAATTTATTCTCAAGGAAGGGATCCGAGAAATTTTGGTGGGAATTTTAACCCCTAAAGTAAAATTACAGAAAAAAAAATGTTACCTTCTGCAAATGCTTTGGAAAGTCAAACAGAGTAGGGACAGCATCAGGTTTCAATTTCAATCTTTGACCACTTCGAAGAAAGCATTCAGCTTCAAAATGTGAGCTACACAGAACACTCAAGTGACTTGGAATCCAATTTTCTCTACGCACATTTTTTATCCACAACTGCAATATTTCTGGACGGCTGAATGGAAACCTGAAATTGGGAGAAAAGTGCAGCTTCCTGCTTTATTTTAAATAAGTTTGAAAAAAAAAGGTTATTCTAATACCACATATCCCCCCCCCCCCCATCAGCCGGTGTAGCAGAAAAAAAAGCGAAGGATAAAAGCATGCCAGAAATACATATTTTCTGGCATGCAGGATAAGAACCCTACATGTACTAAATACCCTACATGTACTAAATATCCTACATGTATTAAATATCCTACATGTATTGAATATCCTACATGCATTAAGTACCCTAAATGTATTAAATGCCCTACATGCATTAAATACCCTACTTGCATTAAATACCCTACTTGCATTAAATATCCTGCATGTATTAAATACTCTACAAGTTTTTTATTCTCTACATGTATTGAATACCCTACTTGCATTAAATACTCAACATGTATTAAATACCTGACATGTATTAAATACCCTACATGTATTAAATACCTGACATGTATTAAATACCTGACATGTATTAAATACCCTACATGTATTAAATACCCTACATGTACTAAATATCCTACATGTATTAAATACCCTACATATATTAAATACCCTCCTTGCATTAAATACCCTACATGTACTAAATATCCTACATGTATTAAATACTCTACAAGTTTTTTATTCTCTACATGTATTGAATACCCTACAAGTATTAAATACCATTGATTAAAAAAATTTTTACTCGCCTGTGAATTGATTTTCCGGGTGTTTTCTGTCTGCAATGCTTGTACGAACAATTTATAGCGCTGCACGTCGGCATACTTAATGGCAGATAAGATAAAACAAACTTTTAATCGAAATATCAACGGTTGATACAGCACGTAAAGCACATTACTATGGCTGCACTGGGGGTGATAGGATGGCGCCCAATTTGTGTCACTTCCCGCCAGACCATGCGCGGTCCAGTTATATTAGAGGTCAGTGGTAGAAACTGTGAACGAGAACTTATATCGCTCACTAAGAATTAGAATGAAAGACGGAGAAATGATTTTAAGATTCGTCAGTTGAAATTATTTCGCAAAATTATACCAATTAACAAATGATGTATATATGTATTTTTTAAAAATTGAGTTTTAAAAGTATAATAATTGTTAAGAATATTTTTGAGCGAAAATATAGGATTGTTTTATACAGGATTTTATTAAATAAATGCAGATTTATTCAAGTTTAATAAATTTTATACAATGGTTTTGAAAGCATGGATATATTTTCTTACCCTTTTCTCTAAGTGTACAGTTCAAGTTTTGATATATTTCTAACTGCTGACAATGTATTTTTTAATGTAAATGTTTTTTCCCTATAAATATAAAGTGAAATTTATGAAAGCAATTTTATTTTTTCAAGACATTTAAGGTTGTTCAAGTAGTATTATTTTCCTTCATTTTTCACGAGCATTTACTTTTTGTTTTGGAAAAAAATACTTTATTTTATGCATTTTTTAAAAAAAATTTGATATATAGTGTTGAAAAAATATTTTTTAATGTAATTTTTTTTTTTGCCTATAGATATAAAGTGAAGATTTTGAAAGTATTTTATTTTGAAAGGTTGTTGAATTATTATTACTTGGGTTCTGTTATCACCGAAAACAACATTATGCCAGAGGTTAAACAAAGAATAAATGCTGGAAATTGCCGTTTTTTTGCACTTAAGAAATTATTAACATCTAAAGTAATAACAAGGAAAACAAAGATCCAGGTTTATAAAACTGTAATCAGACTAACAGTTACCTGTGGGTCCGAATTTCGAAATTGAAAGAATATTTAAAGGAAAAGACACAATTAATTATGTAAAAATAAAAAGAATACAATGGCTGGGACTCCTTGAGAGGATGGAGGAAAACAGAGGCACTAAGAAGATTTTCAAGGGACATTGCCAGGACCAGAGGAAAAGAGGAAGACTGGTTAAAAGATGGGTAGACGAGGTGGAGAAAGACCTTAAAAATCTAAATGTCTGAAACTGGAAGGAAAAAGCGAAAGACTTTGGAGGAAAATTGTTAGATACACCATTGTCCATCATGGGCTGTAATGCCAGGGAGTAAGTTAGTTAGTTGAATTATTATTACTTTTTTTTTGTTATTCTCCAATTGATTCTCTGCACATGATGATGAGCGCTCTAGAATTTAACCATCGTGTCAGCATCAGTACTTTTATCTTGTCCTTAACTTTTAATCTGTAGCACACATCATTCGTTTCCTGCACACCTCAACAAATGTAAGTTCAGAAATCTTACTGTTCAGCAAGACATGCGTGCAAGTGAAAATGAGGGCACCATTTGGCAAATTAATAAAAAACAAGATCAATCGCAAAAACATATATTGTCACAAAATCAGCAATGCAGGCAAAAATCCTGACAGCGAACTTACCAACAACTTCAAAAGGAGCTATGAATACTTAAAAAACAGCTTTGGTAAAATTTGAGAAATTGATTAATATGAAACTGAACGCAGTAGAATTCAACGGAAAGGAAAACAAATGCCAGACTGTCATGCAATATATATATATATATATGTAGGATGCGAGTGCGAAGAGACATTGACAGCAGCGCCCTCTGGCGATAGGGAGCGCAAGCAGTTAGTTTGAGTAAGACTCCGTTCAGTGTGGACGTAAGCGCTGCGGTGCTCGGATGATGTTGTTCGTAATTGAAGCTGTTCTGTATATAGTTTTGTAAATAGGAAAGTGTAAATATAGTCAGTTTTTATATCTTTATAGTGAGTTATGATTTTAGAAACCCCTAGACACCCAAGACAAGAGCCTATATGTGGGGTCACGGCCCGGATGGAGTGATTGCCGGTGGATTAATTTAAAAACTTCATTGTGATTATTTGAAGCAGACATCGGACTTAAACTGTGAGTACTTTGTTTCTAATTTTTGTGCATAATGTCTTTTCTTGGCAAAGCTCGTAAGGAAGACTTATTGAAACTAGTTTCGGAATTAGGTTTAAATATTCCTGAAAAGCCTACGAACTTAAAGAAGTAATCGTAGAGCGTGAAAATTTTGATGAAGAATTTACTAAAAATTTAATTGATACTATAATTGCGGAACGGATTGAAAAAAATGCGGAACAGGTTGCGGAACGCGAATTTGAATTGGAAAAGTTGAGAATAGTTACCCGTTCGAAGAACAAGAGAAAATACGAAATTAATGTAAATATAAAGGGACAGAACACTTCATCTTTGGTCGACACTGAAAGCGAAATTAGTTTGATTTCTTATGATTTTTATGCAAAAATTGGGTCACCTAAAATGTGCTTCGATGAAACAAAAATAAGTGGTATAAGCGGAGAAAATGTGTTTCCTATGGGCTATTTTTATTCTAATGTAAATATTGATAACTATGTGCTTTCAGCAAAATTTTATGTGTTAAAAAATGTGTGTACAGATATGATTATTGGTGCAGATTTACTAGAGCAGTTAATTATTAAGGTAGATGAAAACGGAATTAAAATATTGGGTCGCACGAAATATTCGAGCCCTTCAAACGTTTTGCGAAACATCCCAGACGAGAACAAGGCGCCAATGAAAAAAGAAACAGACAGCTGTGAGAATCTTCCCCCCCCCCCCCCCACCCTAATAACGGCTGGCGAAGATTTTTTAGCTGAGGTGACGCCACTAGAAAAAAAAAAATACGCTTATTTTCATTGAGAAAGAAAAACAAAAATCGGAATCAGAAATAAATTTCACGGATAGTTTTTTGCATTGCTTAGCAAATGCTGCAGAAGAACTGGAATTTGATCGTAGCAAGTTATCACAATGTCAGATTCGTGATGATGTGAAGGAATTAATAAAATCTCACAAACCGCTTAAAACAAAGGACACTAACTTAAGAATGAAAATTACATTAACAGATAAAATACCTACATGTTCGAAAACCAAAAGAATTTCATTTGCCGTACAAAAAATAGTTGAAAAACAGATTATGGAAGGTTCGGAAGAACAAAATAACAGACAATCTTGTTTAAATTATTCCGCTGGAATCCAGATGAAACGCGTAGACGTCCTTAATCGAAGAACAATTGCGGAAGAGGTTAAAACTAAAAAATCTGAAAATACAGTACACAGCGACGTAGAGAATCACAAAGAAACTTCGAAAAAAAAGCTTGGAGGAACTGATCCTAAACCAGATGACGAGTTTGATACAGAAGAAGATGCCGAATCTGGAGACGAAAGAAACAATGGCAAGGGAAAAGATAATACGAAAGATTTCAGGAGTGAAGTAGAAAATTCGGAAGAAGATACTATTAAGAAAAATGCCGTTTCCAAATCGGTTGATGAAGATTCTGCTACGGAAACTAAAGACAAGAAAAAGTCTAAGAAAACAAAAAATCAAGAAGTAAGCTCAGAAGATAAAGATGCTGAAGCAGAGAGCACTGGTAAGAAGAAATCAAAGAAGCAAGATTCCGATGATAAATCAGAATCAAAGAAAAAGAAAGATCAAGCTGTTAGATCTGAAAATGAGGATGATGCGGATGCTAAGGTTAAAGAGAAGAAATCTAGAAAACACACATCAAAAAAATCCACAAGTGATGACAAGAAGAAACCAGAGAGACGTGGACGCCCTAAAAAGCAAGCAGCCTATGCAGAAAATTCCGACTCTGAGAAAAAAGAGCGAAAAGCAAAGTCTGAGGATGAAGACTTCCTGGCTGATGGTGATGGCAGTCAAAAGAAAAAGAAATCAACTTCATCAAGGCGACGAAAAGCTGCTCTGAAGTATACTGAGGATTCAGATTCTGAGGATGAAGGGATAGGGAAATCTGAAGATGGAAGTGATGAGGAGTTCACTGCAGATAAGGAAAAGAGTCCCAAAAAAGAAATGAGTGGTTGTCCTAAAGATTCTATCAAAGAAAGCTGCGAAATTGAAGGGAAAGGTAATATCTTGAAGATTCAGGGAGAGAATCGTAAATACTACGACAGGAAAAGAAAAAAAAAAAAAATCCGACTTGGACTGAGCATCGACCAATAGACATTGACTTTTTTTTCATTTTTCCTGTGACTGTTTTATGTTGTTTTTCTTTTTGTTTTTTTTTTAATGTCTTTCCAGGTTTTGTCTGAGGACAGCCAAAGTGTCAGCATGACCGAGCTGTAGGATGCGAGTGCGAAGAGACATTGACAGCAGCGCCCTCTGGCGATAGGGAGCGCAAGCAGTTAGTTTGAGTAAGACTCCGTTCAGTGTGGACGTAAGCGCTGCGGTGCTCGGATGAGTGTTGTTCGTAATTGAAGCTGTTCTGTATATAGTTTTGTAAATAGGAAAGTGTAAATATAGTCAGTTTTTATATCTTTATAGTGAGTTATGATTTTAGAAACCCCTAGACACCCAAGACAAGAGCCTTTATATATATATATATATATAAATAAAAATAAATAGAATAAAGCAAATAATGAAAAGCATTTTAACAATACTATCATGTTTTTGTTTTTATTGTAATTATTTTTTGATGGAAGAAAACATAATACTAGAACTTAAACTAAAAAGGGAGACTAATAAATTAGTACTATGCCACAATGTACTAGATGAGCATTATACATTCGTTGAAACATCAGGTATTAGGTACATTAGCATGCAACCTCTGCAACTGGGAAATTTCGTTCTATTAAAACAGCTGTAATCAGTTATTTTCAACCATGCAAACAATAAGTATCTGGAATTAATGACAGCTGTCCCACAGTGGACCAGTCGGTAGAAGCTTGGTTCCCACAGAAGACCGAAAGTGAAGCAACATCGCGCAAGGTCAATGTCTGGGAGGGCGATAACCTCTTGCGGCTGGTTGCTGTGGACCATTTACGCTAAAGGGAGCTGGTGGACGTTGAATCCTTCCTGGCTCCAGTGTCCTCCAGTTGAGCAATACCTCTGGGGGTGCCAACCCCAGGTGACGATCTCTCATCTGGGAGCTGGCTCAAAAATTAAGAGACCTCTGAAAGGGGCGGAAGTCGGACCCCTGCCTATAAGGGCCCCGTTAGACTCAGGAGCAGCACACCCATTCTTCCCAGCTTCACACGAGGACACGACAAGAACAACAAATTTTTTCATCAAAATCTATCTCATCATTAAAAAAAAAAATTGTATTCTGGAAAAAATGTATTCTCATATAGTTTCTACTTCAATAAAATAATACAATGTTTAAAAAAATATTTATTTACAAAAGAAAACTGTTTTTAGTTTACAATAACACAATACAGAAAATCAATACCTGAAATATGTAAATGGGAAAGTGATTTGAATTTATGTATTATTTCATATGTTATGGAAAGCAAATATATCTGCCACTGTATTACCATCTCACTAACAACTGCAGGGGTTTTCAATTCAGTGTAACAACAAACAACAAATTTTGAAAATATACTTGAAGAATCAACATTTAGGTTAAAATGAAGATACATGACACATTTTTAAACAAACAAAGGAGTAAAAATAAACATACATATGCATGTACAATAGCAGCGTGAAACAATGCGGTATGTCCCCTGAAAAAAAAATTTCAATTTTATGATAAATTTTGCATTTAAAATTTCAGTGAAACTGGATAGAAATTGACAACAAAGACCAAATTTCAGAGGTCATAAGAGATGAAGATATCATTCCTTGATGCTGTGAAAGTGAGCAAAAAGATTAAATACCTTAGTGAGCGAGATGATGACGTTGAAATTGAAAGTCATGTGGCAATGAAAGACAATGTTATAGAGGAAGGCATTTTACACTTAACAGAGGAAATTTTGTGGATGGAGAGGCAAGACGATTAAGAAAGTTTTTATTTCCTCTATCTTGCTAGTGTGAGACAATAAGCCAAAAACAAATAAAATGACTCAGTTCGCCAAACGACACTTACGTATTTTTTAAGATAGTTTAAGATTAAGTTTGTGTTCTATGAATGATTAAGTTTATTGCATTTAATAAAGCAGGCAAGTGTTTTCATCATTTTGTATTACTGTCGGTCACTGCTTTGATACCATTCTGATATACTGTGGTTAATAAAGGTCGAGACTAGTGGTCGCTACTCACCATTGGCAACTTTAAATTTTTATTTGGCGACCACAATATGTTATGTCGGTCACCAAAACAGGCCACTATAAAAGGTTTGTAATTTATTATAATTTCTTTAAAAATAGGGCTTTTCGTAATTTTGTGTAGTTTGAGGTATATGTATGCAAGATGAAGCCGTGGTTTAGGAGGGGGGGGGGGGAGGGAGGGGATCAGTTTGAAACATGGTTCAAAGTGGCGACCAACAGTTTTAAAGTGGCAACTAACTTTTTTGGGTTTACCGGCCACTGGCCACCATCAATTTTTTTTAGTCTCAAGCATTAGCAGTTAAGCTATAACACAGGTGTGAAACATGTCTCCCAACAACCGTGTTATATCGGGCTTCTAGTGTATTAATAAATATTTCTCACTTATCATAAACGTCCAGCTTAGAATTTCTGGAAAACTTTAAAAATGTGTAATTTCTATAGTTCTTTAAATTAAAATTTTTTTTCTTAATTTTAAATCAAGCAGGTTGCGCGCAGTGGCATAGTGGTAAGGTGCGGGACTTGTACAACCCAGTACATAGGATCGAGCCTGGCAGGGTCGGTGGATTATCAAGATACAGAAAATCCTCTGCGCGCATTGAGTATCTGCTTGGCTTGGATACTCTCGGCCAAATTAAATTCCTAGTGCAATTTTGCACCAAAGTGCAATTTTGCATCAATACAGTCCAGGTGCTTACCCTTTCAGATAAAGAAATTGGATGCAATGGTACCACACTCAATGTGGTGCCTCCAAAAGAGTTGGTACCAATCTCTGGGAACATACCAGGTCGGCAATGGTTAAGAACTAATATATATGCAGACCATTAGAAATTAAAAAAAAAATAAAGCAGTATTAAAATCAGGGTTGGTTGGTTTAAACCATGTTGGTTTAAACCAAGGTTTAATCAGATGGTTTTTTTTTTTTTTTTTTAAACCACTTGGTTTAAACCAAATCTTTTTTCATTTATTTTTCACATTATTAAAAATTGCAAAATCCAATTTATGCAGAAATTACAATCACAACACTTGATAATTAATCAACTTGTGAATTAACAAACTTTTTTTTAATCAGTGCAAATTTTTCTCATTTCCTATCTACGTGTCAGACTATTTGGATTTTTCTAAAATTAGCTCAGAAAAAGCTAATTTGAGAAAAACGCTTCTCAGTCATTATAAAAATTAAATGATCTTGCAATTGTAATTCCTTTAGTTAAAGAATATATATTAGAAATAATAAAGTATCTTCATAATAACCAATTTGCAAATGTATGTTACAGATAACACTTTTAAAAAAAACCAAAACTTTTTTCATTTATTTTACACATTATAAAAAATTGCAAAATTCAATTTATGCAGAAATTACAAGCAAAGCATTAGATAAATAATGAATTACTGAATTTGTAAATTAACAACCCTTTTTTTTTAATCAGTGCAATTTTTTTTTCTAAATTATCCTCTTATTTTTAAAAAATATATTTAACCTTTAATCAGGAAAAATAAAGTTTCTACATTGTATTACTTTTATAAAATTGTTTTTGTTTTTATAAATATATTTAAGCAGGAAAAATAAAGTTTGTATTTTAAAAAAATTTAAATAATGGTGTTAATTTCTAAGCCAATGTTGCTGATTTGCATAAGGGTTATCATTGCTAAATCCCGCAAGTGATTGATTTTTTTACTTTTAAAGTAAAATATATCTATAGTTAAAGACTTGTAATCATTTGTTGATATTAATGACACTGAAAATCAACACACATTATTTTTAATATATCTTTCATTTTTGCTCTTTTTTTATTGATTTAGTAAAATATGCTTTTGTTAAAACTCACCCGCTAAATAATTATTTCTTTAATAATTTGCTGAAAGCTCTGTATAAGTAGAGTATTGTAATATGTTAAAACAGTAAAACCTGTAAAGTTGACCACCTAAGTTGACCACTTTTGGTCAGGAACGAAATTAGTCCTATATTATTTAATGTAGGGAAACCTTTGTAACTTGACCACTTATGTATGCCAAATTTGGGTGGGAGTATTATAAAAAAAACCTTTGTAAGTTGGCTGTCTTAATTATTACTGTATTTATTTGTTTATCTATTTTTGAAAAGATGAAAAAAAACTTAAATAAGTTCTCCAGGATAATATTTTTTATTCTATAATGTTAGACCAGTATTTGTCTGGATGGATGAGACATCAATATAAAGTTTGCCTAAACCTCTGTGTATGTTAACCATCCGAAAAAACTACTATGAGCACTCTTTTGTTCTCTAAATAAGATTCTTCTTTTTCTTCTAATTGATTTAGCCATTTCGAAAAATTATGTATTTTTAGGGAATATTTTCCATCAAATAAGTAACTCGCATAATTAATAAGATATTTATTGTTATTTTAACTAAGTGCTTTAATTTTAAAGTTGTATAGAATACATTGTAAGTCATTCAGATTAAATTTATCTAATGATATTTTCGGTAATTTTGAAAAAAAAAAGAAAAGCCAATTACTAATTTGAGTAAAGTTAATACATGAAGTTATATTTTAATTAGTCAGAAATGAATAAACGCATAGTGTAAGAAATGACAAAAAAAAAAAAAACAAAAAAACTCCACTCTCTATAAGTTGACCACTAAAGTGCTGCACCGTAAGCACGCATTTCACTTTACATAGGTATTTTTCACTCTAGGTAACTTTCTGAAAAAATAAATTAAAATTCAAGGTTTTAACCTAGTTATTGAATTAATTATCAGCAAATTTATTACTAAGAACATTTGTTCACAATTAAGGATCTAAAATCTCCATGATTTTCCAAAAGTCAAATTGTTTTGCCTACAAATCCTATTTAAACCAAAAAAACCCGGTTTAAACCAAAAAAAACCTGGTTTAAACCAAAAAAAAAAAAAACGTTTTTTTTTTTTTGTTTTTTTTTTTTCCAAAAAACCCAGGTTTTTTTCCAACCCTGATTAAAATTAGCGAGTACTCATAAATATTCCTTGTTGGGAAATGTTAAGCTCTGTGTATTGCAAAGTAGAGAATGCATAAAATTATAATTACTTAGCTTTATTATAATGTAAAGATCTTGTATTAAGTCAAAGAATACCATTTTATATTGCTTGAAAGAAAAGGTGAAAATAAATAAATAAAAAAAACTATTGAATGCAGTCTAAAGTACAATTAAAGTTACAAAGCAATTTACAAATGCATGAACTTCACTCTGTGAAGACACACATTACCATATGAAAGCCAACGTTTAAAAAAAAGTAAAATAACTTGATTGTGTTCTCATGCACAATGGTACCACACTCACAGTGGTGCCGCTGAAAGAGTTGGTACCAATCTTTGCAGAACGGTCTGCAATGGTTGAGAACCAATGTATATGCAGCCCATTAGAAACTAAAAAAAAAAAAAAAACATTGTATGCCAATATTTAAAAAATAGACTGAAAAAAAATATCATTTATGTACTTGGAGGATACAGTAATAATTTCTGAAGGGAGCACCAGGGGGTAAAAAATTGTTCTCCTTTGTATTTTTAGATACCTTGCAATAAATTAATTTACAAATGCAGAAATATTATATACTATTTAACTTCTAATGGATATGTGCAATCGAGTTTTTTACAAACAATTTTAGTAAAGGCAAAGGCGATAATAATGAGCTGCAGTTACTTGAAATATTGTCATGCAATTATAACCCTAGAATGCATTAGAAAATGAATTTTAGCTTTAAACTATGATTCCAAACTTAGAAAGTTTAGTATGATAGTTAGTGAATAATACATTTAGACAACGGTTTTGAAAATTGATTTGTATTTTATATACATTTAGATATCAGTTTTGAAAGTTTAGTTGAATTTTATATATATTTAGATAACAGTTTTGAAAATTTATTTGAATTTTATAGATATTTAGATAACAGTTTTGAAAATTTACTTGTGTAATCGAGACAACAATTAAATGTTTAATGGGATAATTAAATTTATTTTATCTCTTTGAGAGGAGCATGTGCCCCTTGGGTACCCCTTTAAATCCGACACTTTATGCCTCATACATATTTTTTGAATTTTATTTTAAAGTCATCATTTTTGGGTATTCTCTGAAAACATCTTGGCAATACCCTCTCATGAAAAAAAAAATAGATAAAACTTCACTTGCAAGAATCAAATACAGTATTTCACTTATTACACACAATAAACATAAAAATCAAATTTCCTTTTTAATAGTGTGTTACACAAAACACAAGTATAAAAATGTAGGGTCATGAATTAATTTAAATGATGTAATACTGCATCAAAGTTTAAATTACTAATATCATTTATTTTCAATTAAAAAAAAGAAGGAAGAAGAAAAATTGCACTTACATGTGAAAGTGAAATTATAATTTTAATGAAAGTAATTTTTGAAAACAATAACTAAAATATGGTTCATTCTTGTTTTGACTAATTCTAAATGTGTTCCCAAAAATATGAGTTCATTAACTCTGAAATGTATTATTTAATTTGAAAATCTGAAGCAACTGCAAAATAGTCGATTTCTCCAACATAAATCCTTAAACATTTCTTCAAAGATATATAGTATCACTAAAAAACCTTTATGGTTCATCCAGGCCCGTCATTTCAAAATTGTCCAGGGGGTATATTCTCCTTGTATTTTTTTATTCAAAAAACAGAATACAGTGAAACCTATGTAAGTTGACCACTAAAGTGGCGCACCGCAAATTGTTACAATTTATTCAAAAAACAAAATACAGTGAAACCTATGTAAGTTGACAATTTGCAGTGCGCCACTTTAGTAGTCAACTTATGAAGAGTGAATTTTTTACTTATTTATTACACAATATGTAGTTACACATACATGTGCAAGTATTTAAAATATACCTTCATGTGTTAACGTTACTTGAAAATGGTAATTAACCCATTACACGCCGCTACTTATTTATACGCCGCTACAATTACTTATTTAAAAAAAATGTTAAAACATTTTTTTTAATAAGTAATTGTTTTTTTCTAATGTACAGAGGGTATCTATACCTACTTCATTTGATTTTGTAAAAAAAAATTAATAACTAAAAGTTATAGCATGTTCCCAAAATGGGAACATTGGCACCTAATGGGTTAACAACTTTTTTCACAATCATCAAAAATACCATTAGAGAGATTTACCCGAATGACTTACAATGCATCCTATACAACTTTAAAAGTAAAGTAGTTAGTTAAAATACAGATAAAAATCTTATTAATTATGTTAGTTACTTATATGATGGTAAATATTACCTAAAAATACATGCTTTTTTAAAATAGCTACTCAGGTAGAAGAAAACAGAAGAAACTTATTTAAAGAATAAAAGAGTACTCATAGTAGTCTTCAGCTATGGCTAACTTACAAATTACATTAGAGATTTAACCCGAATGACTTACAATGTATCCTATACAACTTTAAAAGTAAAGTAGTTAGTTAAAATACTGATAAAAATCTTGTTAATTATGTTAGTTACTTATATGATGGTAAATATTACCTAAAAATACATGCTTTTTTTAAATAGCTACTCAGGTAGAAGAAAACAGAAGAAACTTATTTAAAGAATAAAAGAGTACTCATAGTAGTTTTCCCCTATGGTTAACTTACAAAGTGGTTTAGGCAAAGTTTATATTGATGTTTCATCCCTCCAGACAAATACTGGTCTAACATTATAGCATAAAAAATATACAGCAGAAGTTATTTTATTTTTTTTTAACCTTTGCAAAAATAGATAAACAAATGTAAATATAGTAATAATTAGGCAGTCAACTTGCAAAGGGCTTTTCAAAATACTCCCACCCAAATTTGGTGTACATAAGCGGTCAAGTTACAAAGGTTTCTCTGCATTATATAATATAGGGCTAATTCCACCTGAACGGTAGGCCTGACCCACGTAAATGACGTGTCTGGATTCATCTTAAGAAACCATTTAAAAAAGCTTCAGTTTAAGCACATGTCTTTTAACAGTAAGTGCTGTTCTTCTGTATGAGTTCTTAGCGTGCTTTCTCATGTATGAGTTTTTAAATGCAGCTTTAAAGTGCTTTTCTTACTAAATGCTGTTTGACAAAAATCACAAGCATGTGGCTTTTCACCTGTATGAGACCTTAAATGATGTTTTAAATGATCTACTCGATTAAATGCCTTTTCACAATAACTGCAGGAATATGGCCTTTCTCCAGTATGAGTCCTTATGTGACAATTTAAATTTCCAAACCGTGAAAAGGACTTTTGACAATAGTTGCAAGTATGAGGCTTTTCTCCTGAATGAATTTTCAAATGTGTCGTTAAGCTGCTCTTCTTCGTAAATGCCTTATGACAAAGGTCACAAGGATGTAGCTTTTGGGCTGCATGAGGATTATTCTGGTTAAATGTGTTCTGGCAAAAGATGCGAGGATGGGACCATTCTTCTGTATGAATCTTCAAATGGGCCTTTAAGCTGCTTTTCTTACAAAATGCCTTTTCACAATATTTGCAACTATGCGGCTTTTCCCCTGTATGAGTACTCAAATGCACTTTTAAGTGCGCTGCCTGACTAAATCTTCTTGGACAAATACTGCAGGGATAAGGCTTTTCTCCTGTATGAATTCTGAAGTGTATTTTTAAATTGCTTTTCTCGCTAAATGATTTTTGACAAACTTTACAAGTGTGTGATTGTTCCTTGGTATGAGTTTTTAAATGTCTGTTGAAAGAGGATTTGCAATTGAATGCTGCTTGGCAATAACTGCAGGAGTAACATCTTTTTTCTCTCCGAGTTTTAAAAACATTGTCTGTGTTTCTAACCTCTTGAAATCTTGCCATGTCTTCCATTGCAAGCTTTTATAAGATTGATTCCATTAATGGCCACTATAACTGCATATCCTGTGTTGTTTTTTTTTTTACTGCATGTTCTATGTGGTCTTTTTTTTACTGCATGTCCTATGTGGTCATTTTTTTTACTGCATGTCCTACTTTGTCTTTTTTTTTTGCTACTAACAGTTTGTTAGTAAATTATACTACAAAAGCTAGGAAAGTAAATATGTAGTGCTGCTAGTAAGTAATAATTTTTCAAATTGTTATATTCAGCTATAACTGGTGATAATAATGCTTACTAGGAAGAATAAACAAGTTTTATAAGCTGTAATTTCAGCTTCCAATCCTTTAAAAAAGGTAAAAGGATTTCCCCATAAAAAAATTCAAAACTTCACATTTAGATAAAGTTGATTACTTTGAAACTAATCCACAATTCATTTCAGCAGCTATAAATGTTATCAGCTACATATTTCAAATAAACATATTCAACAAAAAAATAATAATATCATTTTACTATAGAGAAGAGATTCAAAATATGATGTTAAGTACACACATCTAAAAAAAAAAAAAAAAAAAAGAAATATATAAATAAATTAATAAATAACTTAAAAAATAAATTATAAATAAAATAAAACAGATAAAGAATGTTTTTTCAACTGTTTAACCATGAGTGGAACTACACATAGCTACAATGCCAAATAATAATTAAATTAATTAATTATTGAATTAAGTTAAACTATTTGTGTAATATATTCAAAGCTATACATCATTTAATTCACAGAAAGAGGTAAAGGGTAGCCATACGTAGTTTGAAAATCAAATATCACTTATGTTTTAATGTTTTTTCTCTAATAGTTTGATTTTACCACAAAAAACAAAGTTTCAGAGTAGACATGTGTAAATTACAAGGGTTAGGGATACCTTTAAAACTTCATTTTTAAAGATTTTACTCTGTATTTGATTGCAACTGACTCCAGTGTATGCTTCATTATTCTTCACCATTTCATTCTTGGATGTTCAATATCTAATGAGTAGTAAGTTTGCCTTAAGTGATAAAAAATTAAACTTTAATACTTCTAAGTTATTGTGCAGTTTTCTTACATATGGTCCCATGGCAGTTTCTTCAGTTAGATTTGGGATTTCATGACTATTAAGTCCACTAGAAAAATAGAAATTATGTATAATTAGTGTTAATTACCCCATTTGCTTTTCCTCTACAAATTACAAAAAACTACACACAGCAAAACAAAATAAGTGAGTAAATAAATAAATATTGCAAAAACACAAAAGAAATGCCTGTACAATCATACAGTGTATCTAAGTACAGTCATTCGGGGCAACTTTGAACTGCGTCATATTTTTTAGTACATCTGACTCAATTTAAAAATTAAAAGAAATCTGATTTTATAACCTATTTAGCAGAGAGCAGCACTGATTATTCTAGGCTTTTTTTTTTTAGTCAAACATACGAAAAGATATAGCGTGGTTCAAAATTACCTGAATGACGACTGTACAGAAAATCATGTTAAATCTTTAAATGCTTCCAAACATTTCAGAAAGCTCTTAAATAGGATTCTTTAGGGAATAAAACTTAAACACTCTGAGGATATTTTATAATAAAAAAAAGGAAAAATACAAATACAAAAGTGACAATCAGCAACATGCACACGGCCTTTGACAATCCCAAATAAACATCAAAAGCCTTCTTAAAAGTTTTTATCCCACATTCTCTTCCGATAAACTATCCCAACTGCCTACAATACTATTGAAATAGTAATTTTTCCTGATTTCAAAATTAGCCTGAGATTTGTAAAGCTTAAACCAATGACCTCTGGTTCTACCTTCTGCGCATAATTGTAAACCATCAACATTTCCCATTTTGATGACTTTAAATAACTGAATCATTTCCCCTCTAACTCTCCTATTCTCTAGACCAGGGGTTCCCAACCTTTTTCTCCTTGCGAACACCTTCTAAGATTTGCAAGATAATGGCGAATCCCCTTCCACGGTCCATAGTAAGGGGTAATGAAACTATAAAATTTAGCAGCACATTTATTATCGATATTGCACTTGCACAGTAGTTCATTAAAATATAATTGGAAAACGTCAAAGTTTAACTAAAAACTACAATTACTTTAATACATTTTTTTTCCTTTAAATTCAATAGCGCAGTAAACGTGTATTTTTAAAGAAAATCTTAAAGAATTCTTTTCCCAATAAAATGTGAAAAAGTTGTGGAATGGCTTGACTTAACCCTTTAAGGGCCATTTTTTTTTTTTGTAGTATCAGTATATTAAAATATTTTTCGGGTTTTGGTTCGTTTCAAAGAAGAAATTCATATAAGACATTGAATAAGATTAACATGATTTTTTGTAACCCCTCCCCCCCCCCCCCCCCCCCGGTTGTTATGGGAATATTGATGCATGTGGTGGTAGATATGCTTCCCAGCGTCTTTGAAAGATTCTACCAATCAGAAAAGGTAAAATAGCTTACTATGAACATCTATAACTTGAAGAATTAGGTGGGAAGCATACTTCCCACCGCCTTATAAAGGGTTAATATACTTAAAATTTTGAATTAGTCAATAAATACGAGTATCTTTCGATTCTACTTTCGGGATGAAATGTACAAAATTTGCAAAGTTAGGAAATTTACAATAATATTGAAATTTATATCAATTTCTCATTGTCATAAAGCAGAAAATTTGGAATAAAGTAGGATATGTGCAAGCAAAAAATTTAAAGTTAATGAATGAAAATCTTCCGGTTCCACTTTGGGATCTGTATGTCAGAAATTAGCTGAAAATAATGCAAAATTTTACATTTTAATAAATTTTCGTATTTTCCACGCTTTTTCTGCGCTCACGAGGAAAATGTGGGAAATAATAATAGAAACAAAAGTTCAAACTTTAAAATCAATCGATGAATATATTTTGATACCACTTTGAGATCCAAATTTTAGAAATCAGGTACAGTAGACATAAGTGCATTTCAAATTTTGTTGGTATACATTCTATGCCAGTCCATAACTTTCACTTATTAGCGGGAAAGCCATTTTAATTAAATAAATGTCATTTTTACATTATGAACATAATGTAAAAATGATGTAAGTAAATTTATTATTTCGTTTTTTCATTGCCGTTAGCAATTAAAAATTCCGCCATTGCTATATTATTTTCGTGAGCCCCCTTTCTATGTCACGTGAACCCCTGGGGGTTCGCGAACCACCGGTTGGGAAACGCTGCTCTAGACTATACATATTGAGCCTTTTAAGTAAACTCATAATTCAACTCTGAGTTTATTATATTCTACTCACAGCAAGAATATTAATAATGCAATGAAAAATCAGAGGATTTTGCAGAACAATCACTCATGCATAGGAGAGAGTGGGGGCTAATTTGACAAATTTTTGATTTACACTGTATTTTTGTAAAAAAAGAAAATACTAAAAATACTAAAATTTATATTTTTTCATAAACATAATTCATTATTATTACTACTACTATAGTACATTAATAAACTTAATTTTAAAACAATAATATTGACAAGTTGCAGATTTTACTCATTATACTATAGAAGCAAGAAATCCTTTACTACCTCTCCCCGTGCATAAGCAATCCTAAGGCCTCGGCTAACAGGTAGGGGTCTGGTGGAGAAAAGTACAACAATAACAAAATAGTGCACAATTCTGTTTAAATTTATTCACAAAAATCATATTGCTTACATTTGATGGCAATGTTCCTTCATCTAGGCATCTCGATTCCTAAAATCAATAAGTACCTACAGTCTAGTCCACATAGTTTCTTCCAAAAATTTTAAATGTATGACACCATACTTTGTTCTCAATCCAACAACTGTTTTGGTTATATTAAAAGTTTATACCATGGAGGGGGGGGGGGAGGTAGCTTGAGTAAGGTCAAATCTTACGAGTGTTGAATTTAATCTATCAAGACTCATTCATAAATAGCCTGATAGTATAAGTCAGAAGAGCAGGTAGGCATTTCCAATGAATAAAGCAATTTATTCATTGGAAGTGCCTATGAATAAATATGCCGCTTCATGTGTTTAACATTGTCCAAAGTCAATGTTAAACACATGAAGCGGTTGGAAAAGAAGTATCCGAACCTTACCTTTTGCTTGGTGTAGTCCATGAAGGCCTCAGGCTGCCATGTGGAAACAACACAATTCTTATCTCTTCCCTAAGGTAGTCCTGGAAAAGAAGATTAGGATAAGCTTATAAGTGTACCATCTGCATCTGAAGTTATTGAACCGAATAATTAGGGCGGGGGAATTGTATAAAAATAAAAAGTGAAACAAAATATTGCCAACCTGTCTCTCCTCTTAATACTACATTGAGGGGCGGATATAGAATAACATTTTGGGGGAGGGAGGGGGGAGGGGTCATATCCAAAACTCAGGTACAGCAATCTTCTCACTGTTGGGTGGTTTATGAAAAATCGACAAATCGGCTGAGAAAAAGGGCTTGGGACTAACAGTATCCGTATGCTGCCAGAGTCTTATAAATTTAATTTAAATGCAAAATTATAGCTAATACACATGGAGCATTGTTTATTTTATTTGTATTTTATACCATGCTGAAGAAACTATTGAAAAAAAATCATGTTAATAGTAATGTCCTAAAATCAGGGTTCGTGATTTTTTTTATTTTTTAAAAAAAATAAAAAAAAAATCGGATTTTTTTTATTTAAATCGCATTTTTTTTTATTTTTTTAAAAAAGACCTCAAATATTTTGGATATTTATTATGCTACATTCATAGAAACAATATGGCATGTTAATCAATAAGCAAAAACACACTTATGTTTTAATAATAATAATGATAAACAAATTTTAATGCAAAGACTCAGATGAAACTTAACCCTACCACGAATAATAGTACACTCATAAGTACAGAGAAAATGAACAAATTTAATCTGAATTATTTTGCTGTTGAAAGCTGAAAAAAAAGTAGCAATTGTGTGTATTTAATTTTTACAGTCATAGAGTGTACATTAATCATTTTTCTATTTTATAAATGAAAAAGCCTGAAATATTTTTACCCATCAGGTAAAATCATATGCTCACACCATTACTAAAAACTGAAACAGTTTGTTTTAATCAAACATCTTCATTGAAAACTTCTATGATAAAAAAATATTTTAGAAGGAAAAAAACCTTAAGCTCTAACAATTGTTTCAAACGCTATCATTCTGAATTATTTCTTGTGTAGCATTTATTAAATTGATCTAAAATACTATTTTTAAAGTAAAAAAACAGAGAATGGTTCATGATTATTATGAATTCAAATTTGAATGATTGGATGAATGATGCTTTGCTGTTAAGATGCTTGAAGAATAAGAGTAATATTGTAAAATTAAAACAATAGTAATTAGTTCTAAACTTATGAAATATGTTATGCACAGACAGATGGACCTAGACAGTTTTGTGTGAAACAGTGGTTGTCATTGCAACATATTTCATTTTTACAACACTTTCTAACATTGTAAAAACAATGATTTTTTCGAAAAAAAAATCATTTGATTTAAATCAATGATTTTTTTTAAAAAATCACTTGATTTAAATCGTGATTTAAATCATGATTTAAATCAAGCTGATTTAAATCAACAAACCCTGCCTAAAATTGATTTACCATTCTGGCTAGATCCAAAGATTTGGGACCACAACTAAACGTGATGATGGGATCAATGTGAACGTCGTACAAATGATGCTCCACCAGTATTTTCAAATTTTACCAATTCATTTCGTAGCAATTCTTCCATATTACAAAATTTTGTTGATGGTTTAGGGGGAAGGGTTATGATCACTCCCCTTTTATCTGCCCCTTACCCCGGTAGCAGAAATTACGTAGCATGGCAGCGAGAGCTGCAGATTTATCTTGAAGCTTGCAGATTAATTAACCACCTTACAAAAACATTTAAAACTGCTTTCAACATTTTAAGCGTGTGCCCACAAAGTTTGCTTTTAAACATGTTATTTCAAAACTGGTTAGTAGTGTTATTAATGACTTAGATAAACATTTACCCTGTTTTCACTAAGTTACATCATAAATAACACTGGTCAACAAGTGTTCTGCCCCAAGAATGAATCTCACTTTTCCGGAAGTAATTTTGCATGAGGAATCCATATCTGGCACCTAAATTTTTCCATCACGTATAGTTTTTTAGTTATGAGGAAGGAAATGTTCGATTTTTACGTTTTTTCAGTGTTTTTCCGATCATGCAGCATAGTTTTTATTGAGATAAAGCACACAAAAGAGCTTGAATGTCAACCGTTAAATCAGTGGTCACTTTAATTTGCTGGAAAAAACTTAGTGGAGTATCGCATACAGCCCCGCAGACCTCCAAACTGAAGTGCATATAAAATTACTGCACTGGGTGCGGGTCTCGGTAGGAATTTCGTGAGAATCAGGATACAAAGGCAAATAGGCAAAAGATTGATACTGCACGACACGTTTAATGAGCATGAGTTACTATTTTTTATCATAGAAGTTTTCTGTTGTGTGTAAAAATGCCCCCTGAAAACCTGGGAGCTGTATAACCGATGAACATGGAGAGTGGTTCCAACAGGACATTTCAGTTATCGAAAAGAGATATCAAGGGAAGTGGAGTGCAACTGTGTTAGCAGATTACTTCAGGACGTTAAAAACCTACATTCCTGAGGCAAAGTATGCCAGAATATGTCAAAACCACCCCTTTAAGGTAAATAGAAAATTACCTGATTTTTTGGCGGAAATGCTTCTAATGTAAAAATTACTATGTCCTTAAAAATGGGGGGGGGGGGGGGAGGGTGGCATCCTAAGGACTTTATTGACTGATCTTAGAAGTATTTTCTAAGCTGAATTCGAAAATGAAAACCATTTTCCTTATCACTTACGGGTTTAGCTTGTAAGGTACTGCAATAATTTAGGGTAAATGTTATTTATGTCAACTATTACAGCACCTTGTACGGAAATTAATTACGTGATAGAGGAAAATGGGTTTCCTTTTCGAGTTCAGCATGAAAAATACTTCTAAGATCAGTCAACAAAGTCTTTGGGGAAGAAAAAAAAGTCTTTTTTTGTAGACCAGTGTAATTTTCAAATAGTAAACTGCGTGTTATTGTCTTTACTTCGTTTTCGCTTAGCTTGCATTAACTGCATGTTCAATTTTGGAATTTATTAATAAGTTGAATAATTATAACATTTCTTTATTGTCTGCATGTGTCAACTATTTTAATATGCATAGTTTGCTATTTTTTATGACTGTAAATTTGGTTCCATATCATTAGGTGATGTAGATAAATTTTGACTTCTGAAACTTGTGCTGCAGATCGATACAGAAAATTCTGCTACTGGGCTTCTTACTACACACTTAGTATTTCAGCAAATGTTGAGTCAATAAAATGCTCTTAAATTATGTTTCATGAGGGATTAATTTCAAACGATCATGAGTAGAGGGAGTTTTGTACAATGTTATGTTACATTATTTGCAATCATAAGCTTTATTAGATTTTTTTCTTGATGTTGGAGGGCGGTTATAATAGTCCTTACATATATATTAAAACACTTGCATAGACAATGTGGTTTAAAACCAAAATCAAAAATACTTTCACATCAAATAACAACACATTCAGAAACAATGGAAAGAAAATAAAATACAGAAAAATGACGGGGAAAAGATATTTACATTTAGTTCCGAGACCTTAAATCTTGATTTCTAAATAACAGAAATAACAAATAATCACTTTATTTCTAAATCTATAAATTATTTCAAAGCAAACAAGATCGATTTAAATGTCAAAAAATGTTTGAATGAGCAACACGACTCTGAAAAAAAAGAACGCAAACACAGCAATTCACAACATATAGTGATCGATTTCAATAATTTTTAAATGATAGCTCTGTAAATAAACAATCGGAAATTCCTCACACTTCAATAAGGTAAAAACGTCTTTGAACTACTAACACAAGAAAACACAAAAATAGCGATTGACATCACATTAATCTGATCGAGTTCAAAAAGAAAATTAGTAGCGCAGAGCCCAGAACATAAACAATGACAGAAAGCCATTTCAAGTTGAAGTCGCTATTGATCCGACGGATCATTAATTCATAGTTGCTATTGATCCGACGGATCCGACTATATTGCCTGGACTCAGGTAGAAAGCTATGTAAACTGCTTCCCGAGCTTTTAGGGAAAATGTGTATGACCATAAAGCAAACATCCAGGAAAAAATGGCGAGGCAATGTTGGCGAAAAGCGTGTGCTACTAAGAGGTAAAAAAATACAGTAAAAAAAAAATAATAATGCCAAATCTGTCATTCTTGAGTTTAAATTAAGAGATAAAGGTGCACGGGAACAGGATTTTTTCGATATGACTTTGCGTTTAAACAAATCAAAAAGTAAAAAAAAAAAAAAAAAACAGAAATACTATAGATTATCAAGTCCAATTAATCACGCTAGGATGGGCAAAACATTTTTTAGGTCTGGCATTGCCCGTCCTCCCCCACCCCCTTGGCTACGGGCCTGCATGCACATTAGCTCCCAAGTGTCAAAACTCTACTCGGACTGCACAGTTATTTATTTTAATGTATCAGGTTATCGTAAAATAAGCAAATTTAGTTGTTGAACTCCGATAGAATAATAATAAATAGCTAAACGCCGAAAAATCTTTTAAAAAATAACAAATTGGTAAGATAAAATGGAATAAATAATAGAAATGAGATAAAATAATTAAAGAAAAAATAAATTAAATCATTATTGTAAATTATAAAAATAATTTGCCAACTCAATCTTTCTACCAGTACGAACAATGACAGAAGATGCATAAGTATTGTTATGTTTCGCTCTCGGATGGTTTTTCATCTGTTGGATATCTCTCGAGTACATAGCTTCTCCTTTTCAATGGAAAGGATGAAACGAGTGAAAGGTCGATGAAATAAAGCGCATCTTGAGTGTGTAGTTGAACTAAGAGGAAATTCCCATACGGGGTTCGCGGAAACCGGAAAGCGAAATTATGTATTTAAGATTGATTGATACATTCAGTACAGGTTTGCCAATGTGCGGGCCCTCCCTCCTATAACTATATATATGTACTTTTAAGATGCGGGTTTTTTCATACATAAGTTAAGGGTATTTAGGAAACATCGTTTTAAAATAACTTTTGATATAGGAAGTTTCGGGGGAGTTGGGCGTTATGATTCTGAGACGTTTTCTTTAAAAAAAAGAGCTACAAATTTTTGAAGTGCTCTATTAATGACAACAGTTATTGCTGTAAGACACTACTACACACATGATCGAATGAGCTTCGTCCGCATATCTACGGATCCCAACCGTTATAGCAATTTGTTTGAGGAAAAAGCGACTTACGCAAGCGCGAAATAATAATAATTATGATAATAATAATGAGTATAAAAACAAGCATAAGTACGAGCATTCCAAAATGAGATAAGTAATAGAAAAAAAAATCAATTTAATTATTACCTGTTCTCTTATTTATTTTGTTATGCTTGTATTTATTTGTTATTTTTACTCTCGCCTCCATGTGGAATTATTTTTTCCTACCAATGCCTTGCTATAACAATTGGGATTAGAAAAAATGTTGACGAACGTGCATTTACACAATTGGGATCAGAAAAAATGTTGACGAACGTGCATTTACAAAAATAAAACTCACTGCAAAAATTAAGTTTTTTTCCTTTTGTCTTTCAATTACTTATTTACACAACATTGGTTTTTTTCACTTTTTGTATATTTATTTTTCTTTTTTTGAGACTTTTAATTATTTTCATTTCACCTTCTTCATATCTGATTTAAAAACCTTTTAAATATATATATTTTGTTACTATGAAAATCTATCCTGCTGTTCTTCTCCATCTCCCGCCCCCTTTTTTTTTGCCAATATTTTTCATAGAAATCTGTCAATTTTCTGATGAGCTTTTCATATTGGAATTAAAATCTGATTTCTAAATAGTACAAATCCATTTTAAATATGCATTATTTCATTGTTCTATCGCACGTTTCATTACAAATAACGTTTTTGAATATCTGAAGAAAGTTGAAAAAAGTTCACACAAAAAAGATTTTTGTAATTGATTCGTGCAATTAATTAATTGCTTATTTTAGACAGCAGTCACAATCTATCTTAGAATGTCTTTTTTATGTGACATTATGCACAATTCTTTAGAACACTTTTGGCCCATTTACTTCGAGACATGCGAATTTCCTCGCGGACAATGGCGGCCATTCGTCGTGGCTATCAGAGTCGTGCATCTCGTTTACACATCTAGGGAAAAAGGGCTAAAAGGATCATCTATTTTATTTTAAGGTCTATGTTAGTGACGTGAGCAGCTTATTTCCTATTGTGTCTGTCAGAGAGATCTAGTGAAGCAGACTCAAGCTAAGCAAAAGGTTTATTCAGCCGAAAATTTGTAACTCCGCACTTTTATAGTCTTATTTTACAAATTATTTTCTTATGTTTAAATTTTTAATCGCCTTTCCCATGAACTAAAGTTTGTATAGTTAAGTGAATTGCTTAGACCCTACTAGATCTATACCAATAAAATAATTTTTAAAATATCCAAAAAAAAAAAGAAAGAGAACCGCCTTCAAGATGGATAAAAGGGGGAAAAACCGAACTACTTTTTAGCCTACTTTCACGTAAAAGTAAAAAAAATAATAATAAAGCATGAAAGAAGGCTTAATGTATCGTAAAAATATCGTTAAAATAAAGAAAAGTCAAAAATAGTCCGATTCGAAACATTCTTTTTGCATTCGAAAGACCTCGGCGAGGACATCTCATTTTCATATTTTACTTTTTGATTCGAACAATTTTTCGTTCTATTTTGAACAGTTAAAAAAAAATTAACTTTAGCACCTATGGGCGAAAATGAAGCAAATGATGTAAACTCTGGGTGCAAGATCCACGTTCCAACGAACAAGCTTACTGGAGGAAGCTCTTGGCGTGAAATATTAATTTGAACAGTTTTTGTTCATTTTTGAACAATTCAAAAAATTAACATAGCGCTTTCGGGGAAATTTCAATACTATATAAATCCTGATGTAACGGACCGATTTGCTTGGAACAAACTTTATCGGAAAGTTCTTATAACGTAGAACATGAACAAATAGAAAGCTCATCCAGAACTACCAAGCCTATTTTCCTACGAATAAATGAATGAGGAAAAGAATGAATAAATGAGGGAATAAACACATGAGTGAATAAACATTTGAATCAGTAAACGAATGAATGCATAAATGAATGGCTGAATAAAGGAAAAAATGAAGGCGTGAACGAATATGTATTATCCGTTGAAAAAGGTATATTTGAAAAAATTAAGAACTAAAGCTAAATGAGAAAGAGAGAGAAAGAGATAGCTAGATTATAAATTTGAATTTGGTGTATACGGGAAAGTAGGCTCGTATAGTTCTAGACGGAACTTCTTGTTATGTAATAGGGTAGCTGCATTGAAATAATTGCAAGAAATTTCATTCGTTCTTTAAACACCATCAGTGACACTTGTTACCATGTATTATGTACCCTGATTGCTATAACGTTTGGGATCCTTAAAAATGCTACCTGGAAACTAAAAAATGCGGCAAAGCAAGATGCCTTATCGAAAGCAAACCACAACAGATTTCATATGATCCCTCACGCGCAATCAACTACCCTGAAACTAGTTGTCGAAAAGTGCTAACTTCTATTTTGGCTCATGAACCTTTTGTCTTGTTCTCCCGAACTCGGAGATGATAAGTTGCGGGCTCGGCTGCCTAGTGGGATAAGATATGTTTGAGACCTAACAGTAATTTCGACTTTTTTCACAAGTTTGCAGATCACGTGAAAAGTACAATTTCGACTCATTGGCTAAGGGTTACATGAGCTGCCGAAACTTTACTTGCTGCGTTCGACGCATCGGCTAATAACAAGCATGCAGTGGACTTATTTGCTTGCCATCGACTGTGTCCATTTGCGATGGCAAGTGTTTAGAAGTCGTTGTCATTTACAATATAATCGGCTAATTTACATTTATTTGTGTTGTAAAATGAATAGAAACTAAGGTGATAACAAAAGAATCAAGATTTAATATAGAAAATAATGGAAGACAAAAGAAACAGTACGTCTTACTATTTTACACAGCGAATTTCAAACTTAAACTAATAGTGTTGCCAAACACAAAACAGCATATATTGATGCTGCCACTATAAAACAAGTAATACAAATGATTGAATGCTCGATATTTCAACAGCCTCCTTCGAGCATGAAAAAACAAAACAATCATTGTTTATATGAGTCAAACTGTTACTTATACACATTGACTGCTTTTACACCAATCAACTTCTTTTGGGAATCGAATTGAGGTGCTGGAAGCGCCTTTGTCAGAATGTCTGCTCGTTGTTCATCACTTCTGACATAGCCTAACTGAAAATGTCCCTTTGAGAACTCATCTTGGACAAATTTGTACCTCTGGTAGATGTGCTTCGTTCGAGCGTGGAACATTGGATTTTTGATATACTTGATGGTGCTCTGATTATCAATCTGTAGGATTGGCAATGAGACATCGTTAGCTATCTCATCAAATAAGCGCTTCAACCATATGAGGTCTTTTGTGGCATCAGCTGCTGCCATAAACTCTGCTTCTATAGTAGAATTAGATACGGCCTCCTGTAACTTGCTCCGCCAAGTAATTGCACTTCCACCATAGAAAGAAATAACACCTGTTCGAGACCTGCGTGTCTCTGCACAGCTGTTGTTATCTGCGTCACTGAACAACATCAAACTTATGTCGTCTTCATTAGTGTACACAATGCCATGACCAATGGTATTGTGAAGATACCTCAGTGTTGTTTGTACGATTTCCCAATCAGTCTCTGTCGGGTTGTCCAATTTGCGAGACACTAAACTCACCGCATAACTTATATCTGGACGAGTGCCCATCGCTAAATAAAGCAAACTGCCCACTACTGATCGGTAAGGAATTTTACTGCTAAGTGGCTTCGCCTCTTTGATCTTAACCATGCCATCGTCATTTGGCTGGCCATAGTCGACCTTGAGACTTGATTTCTTTACTGGGATCTGTGACGTCTTAGTATCTCCAAATCGCTCTAGAAATTTTCTTGTAAATGCTTCTTGGTGCAAGAAGAGTGAGCCGTCTTGCAAACGTTCAACTTGCAGGCCAAGAAAACAATTCAACGCAGCCACTTTAATGCTGAAATGTTGCTTGAGCTCGTCCATAAATGTTAAAAACACTGCTTCGTCCTGAACAGCTACAATGCCGTCGTCAACATAAATCGCCATCAGCATCTTGTGTCCATGATCGTTTCGTATGAACAGGCAATGATCAGACTTACTTTGTATCATTCCATGTTTCTTTAGTACATCACTAAACTTGGTGTTCCAACACCGTCCAGCTTGTTTCAAGCCGTATAAAGGTCGGAGTATCTTGCATATACGCCCACTTCCGTCATCGTACCCTTCGGGTTGGCGCATGTAGATCTCTTCTGTTAGATCACCGTACAGGAATGCTGTCTCCACGTCAATTTGAAATAGCTTTAGCTTCTCCTTGGCTGCCGTCGCAATAAGAGCTCGTATTGTGTCATAGCGACACACCGGACTAAATGTTTCTCCGTAGTCGATATCCGCTGTCTGCGTGTATCCTTTTGCTACCAAACGAGCCTTGAATCTCTCGACCGAGCCATCTGGATTTGTCTTCACCTTGTAAACCCAACGATTATCGAGGATTTTGCGTCCTTTAAGTGGCTTAACAAGCTGCCACGTTTCATGCTTGGCATGTGAAGCCATTTCTTCATCCATGGCTTGTTTCCGGCTTTCACAATCAGGAGATTTTATTGCTTCGACGTATGTTTTTGGTTCATCCAGCTTCAGAACGCTACTGTACACGTCGTTGTCGTTAAACCTTACAGAGCGTTGGATAGTTGAACGGTCTCGAAACGTATATGTCGTCATCCGAGTTGGTTCATCTTCCTCAGCGCATAGATTATCAGTCTCCTGCGTGTCTGCATCATTAGGAATATCGAAAATTCCAAATTTCATACCTCTTGATGAACTGCTATTAGATGTCGCTTCTAGAGGTTGAGAGGTTGGACCTATTTGCTGTTCATTGAACACTACGTTCGCACTTTTTATCGTGTCATTCTTTGATGGTATGAAAATACGATATCCATCGTTATCACAATAACCAACTAAATACCCTTTTGAAGACTTATCATCCAATTTGCTTCTGTTGACATCTGGTACATGTACAAATGCGGTTGATCCAAAAACTCTAATTTTGTTGATCGATGGCTTGCGTCCAAACCATTCCTCAAATGGAGATTTTCCAGTGGTTTTGCTTGGTCCGGTTCGATTGAGAATGTAGACAGCCGTAGATGCTGCTTCTGCCCATAGAAACTGAGGTAGGCCGGAGTCCTTGAGCATAGTGCGAACTGCATTCATTATTGTGCGATTTTCTCTTTCAACTAAGCCGTTTTGTTGTGGAGTATATGGCATAATAACTCGCAGTTTGATTCCTGCCTCATCAGTCAGTTTCACTAATTTTGCATTGTCAAATTCACGACCACCGTCTGTGACCAATTCTTTAACATTTATACCATCCTTGTTGGTACGAACAAGAAACTGCTTGATTTTATCCACTGCTTCGTCTTTATGCTTTAGAAAATCTACACTTCGAAACTTGGAGTAATCGTCTTTGATCACCAACATGTACTTCTTTCCTCCTCTTGACAAGATTGGAGATTCGAGCAAATCTGCATGTATAATCTCGCCAGGATTCTTTGTTTTAAACAGCTTTGGTTTGAATGTCCGTCGACTTTGTTTACCATACGCACATGGCTCACAAAACAGTCCATCGTCGATGAAATCTAAGCCATTTTGACGTAGGTACTGCTTTAGATACTGTACTCCTTGATGTCCGAGCCTTCGATGCCAAAGTGACAGTGGCAACTTCGTCATCGTCATCATTACCGTTTCAGGAAAAGGAGTTGCGAAGTATGCTTCAGCTGCAGAACCTCCTTGGGGCTTTACTGGTTTTGCACGTAGTTCAAAGAGTCCGTTTGATGAGCATGGAGCTTCTAGAAGTATATTATCTGGAGTCTCCTTGCGAAAGATCCGACAAATCATATCGTCTGAATCACCAAAGTTCGAGATTCCTCGCTTCATAGCTTTTGAAGCTGATAATAAATTTTTGCCGATATCTGGTGCATATAGTACATCACTAAGCTCAATAGACTTCTGTACGTCTCCAACTATCGCGCACATGTCAATGTCGCCGCAACCATATGCTGGTATCGTCTGCTTGTTACCGACTGTGATTTCTGCTGGTTTGTCAAAATGACGGTACGTCTTGAAGTATTCAGCAGAATTCGTAATGTGTGCTGTAGCTCCGTCGTCCTTAAGCCACACATTTCGACCATAATCGTCTTCTTGACAAGTAAATGCACTGCACTGAGTATTAGCAAAGAATGTTTCCTGTTTGCCACTCGTCGTAACTGGCTTGTCAGGGAAATCTGGGAAAAATTTTCCAATGTGCCCGGGTTTATTACAACGAAAACAGATGCCATGAAAAACTTTCACACCATCACTGGTCTTACTAAGTTTATTCATCGTCTTGGCGTTATTCGTTGTCAAAGGTTGGGGTTGGCTCGCTATCTGGGGCTTTTTCCCGCCCTTCTTCCATTTCTTTGCATTATACTTAACATTTGCCATAAATGTCTTAGTGCCGTCTTTAAGTTCTTTATTTCGTCTTTGTAGCCGCATACTAATCTGCTCGATCAGTTTTTCTGGAGATTTTTCCGTCTTTGGCGACGAATCCCATTGTGATTTAAATTCACGATATTCATTATCATTAAGAATAGATAAGATTCGTGGTACTAGCAAGTTCAGTGGTAACTTCCCTTCGCCACTCAGTTCTTGCTCGTGCTGAAGATCAACCCACAGTGTACGCAAACGTGCGAGTGATTGCATTACGTCTTCGTCGTTTTCGATCCGGAAGGTGCAAAACTGTTGCAGAAGAGTGTCCAATTTTACACTTGACACTTTCTAAAAATTGTTTAACAGCTCATTCCATATCGTTAGTGCAGAATTACCATGCATTCGTATCAAGTTCAACACATTTGCTGATACATTAGTGCGAATAATTACAGCAGCTTTCGCATTTGCCTTTGCATATATTTTTCTCGCTTCTTTATAATCTTGTATTGTTTTTTCACTTGCGCTTTCTGCCTGTGGAGTTGGCTCAAAAAGCAAACCATCGACAATGCCCACACAGTCATTCAATACAAATAACGAATTCATTTCGAACTTCCAATCAATCCAGTTAGATGGTCCTTCCAACTTCATGCACTGTACAAAGTTTTTAGCATCCATAATCACTAAGAAATGCGAAAAACTCAAAGTTCGTGTCAAAGAAACTAACTAAAAATCTGCGATTCAAACGCCGTCAAAGTTATCTTACCTTATTTGCACAGTTAAGCGTCGCTAAAACCCCATAACCTGTTGTAAAATGAACAGAAACTAAGGTGATAACAAAAGAATCAAGATTTAATATAGAAAATAATGCAAGGCAAAAGAAAACAGTACATCTTACTATTTTACACAGCGAATTTCAAACTAAAACTAATAGTGTTGCCAAACACAAAACAGCATATATTGATGCTGCCACTATAAAACAAGTAATACAAATGATTGACTGCTCGATATTTCAACAATTTGGAGCACTTAATCATTCACCACACAATTGATCACAAGAGAGACTTATTTACGGATCCCAACGGCTATAGATATGGATACAGAGTACAAACGAATTGCGCATGCTCGAGAAAGGAAAAATAGAAATTCCAGCCAAAAGGCATTGTCCAAAATCATTTTCAAAGAGGATAATTGCTTTAGCAAGGCATGACGGGAAAAAATACAAATTGCGCATGCAAGGAGACCAAAGTAAATAAATAAATAAGTAAGTAATAAATAAAGACATAAATAATTGTTAAAAATCAAAAAATAAATAAGATAAAAATTTTTAAAAAATGCAAAAGTACGGAAAAAAACGTAAGAGAAATAAATGCGGAAAGAGTGAAATAAACCAATCTTGTGCAAATAAATAAGTGAAGAACAGCAGAAACGAACTTAACTTTTGCTATGAGTGTTATTTTCGTAAACGCACGTTCATCAACATATTTGCTGATCCTAATTGTAACATTTGGGATCAGCAAATTATTTTATAGCAAGGCATTGGTAGATGAAATTTAATTGATCTTCATTATTAACCTTATTGAAGGAAAAGTAGCGCGCATTCGATGAATGCGCGCTACTTTTCCTTGTCTTTATTGTTATTATAATATCAATTATTATTATTATTTCGTTCATGCGCAATTTGCTTTTTCCTCAAGCAAATTGCCATAACGGTTGGGATACGTAAATATATGGACGAAGCTCATTCGATCATGCGTGTTGGCGCACACCAATAATTGTTGACATGAATCTGACAGAGTAAAAAAATTGTATATTATTTCTTTAGATAAAACGGTGTGGCAGAATCATAAATAAGAAAGTTTTTTTTTCTTTCTAATCGGCTGCAGTATTGGTCCTCAACCACTGCAGAGCTAGTGCGTTCCTAGAGATTGGTACCAACTCTTTCAGCCGCACCACAATGAGTGCGGTACCATTGCCGCAAATTTTTGACGCTTAGTTTCCCCTAGATGGGGCACCTGATCTCTCGTTGATGCATACGACATGGGCGCAGACGATTTTCTGCATCTTGAAAATCCACCGACTTGGGTCCGGGTTTGAACGATTGAACGTTTGAACATGCGAACTTGCGAAGAGGAAGTGGTCCCAAAGACATAGTTGTACTTCGACGAACGTGCGCAGTAATACCACCCTGAAAAGGGGGCTTTGTAGGAGAGAACGACGGTGGAGGACGTATCTATTCCAGTCCCCACCATATAGTCCCGTAAAAATTTTTTATGTCCAGAGATTTTCTCTTTAGAATCGGGATCTGTAGCGGTTCTAATACGAAACTGTCTTGGGTAGACATGTTGATTCCTGGGCGAAATAATTTTACAGGCCATCTAATATGGCGGCCATTTTGGTTCCTTTCCTCAGTTGGCATTCAGCAACCAATCAACATATAAACTTAATTTTGGTTTTAAACTTTGGTTTTTTGGGGTCTAAGAATTCAAATAATATATTATTTAAGTCATTAAAGCAATATTACTACCTTTTTCAGTAGTTTGCATGGAAATGTGTCCGATAACTGTTGTTTAATATTCTGGTTGCAAAAACTGAAACTAAAATAAAAGAATTCTCTATAATACTAAGTTTTAACTCGTGCTTACTAGAGTTATACGTTCCTTTTATTGGTAGAATTACATAATAAAAGAAAATATAAAATTAAGCAATAAAAAAATGAAGGAATAAAAACATGTTATTTGATTTGGCATTCCTTGGTGGTGCATTTGACAAAAGTAGTACACTTTACAACAGCAGCTTTGTAAGAACGTCTTTTGGAGACAGAAACCTAACATTTGCTCACACACAGGAGTTCCAGTGGCAGGATATTCAAAATTTTTTACTGTCTCAGAACCCCGTTGTCCCAGCAAAATCATGCGGACCATTTATTAATTGTTTATTTTCAAAAAGACAAATATTCCGTCTTACGTGCTAAAAAGCTCTCAGGATATTCCTTTTAACTGAAAGTGATGTCGGTGAAGTTCACTCAGTGGCACTGACTTCTGCTATTCATTAAATCGTAGATCATCAAATGTTTCACATGTTGAAAGCTTTCCAGACTCGCACTAGGTGTTTCTCCACTTTTTCAAAATCGCACTCTTCCTCTGTCTCAGCAAAATCTGACAAATATGAAATAGTTGATTTTATAGCTGAAATTTTTGTCCCAATTTTGCTAATTTCGTCATTACCTTTAAGAATGTGAGTTTTCGAGCATACTTTGGCTAGCAATTGATTTAGTTTTCTGATAAGAATGTTTAATGGGAATGAACCGTCTATTTTCTTCTATTCCGAAAAGTATCCAGAAC
Source organism: Octonoba sinensis (assembly GCA_038502835.1). NCBI lineage: Eukaryota > Metazoa > Arthropoda > Arachnida > Araneae > Uloboridae > Octonoba > Octonoba sinensis. Next base: position 103,668,805 of record CM076606.1, on the reverse strand, counting down.
TCAGATACTCCTTGGCACATCCATGTTGATGCAAATCGAATTTACAGTACTACACGTCTGTATCATTCGAAAGCGCAATCACTCATTTTGCACCATGTTAAACAGCCCAGTGTATGTGTGGAGCAATTCGTAAACTGCCTCCTCTAACGTGTTATTAAGCTCTTTATTGTCCTGCCTTACTTCTACAAAGAACATAATTGCAGGTTGCAACCCATGATTAACTAATGAAGGACTAGAAACTAAGGAAAATGTAGCATGTTATACATAACTTTCCAACACAACATGAAGTTACTGCAAAGAGCATACCGACATCGATCCATGCAGAACATTGTTGACGACTTCTCCAAAATTTTTCACTTTCTTTAACTTTATCATTAGAACTTGTGACATGAAATCAACAACAAGAGCAGTTTTTAGTGGTGATATTTTACTGAATAGAAAATTTTTGGACGACAGATATTTCTTCAGCTAACAACAGGGTTGGCCGGGCTTTTTTCCCCGGGAAAAACCGGCCGGACTAAATATCATTTAGTCCGAAGCTGCTTTAGTCCTTACAAAGCTGCTGTTGTAAAGTGTACTACTTTTGTCAAATGCACCACCAAGGAATGCCAAATCAAATAACATGTTTTTATTCCTTCATTTTTTTATTGCTTAATTTTATATTTTCTTTTATTATGTAATTCTACCAATAAAAGGAACGTATAACTCTAGTAAGCACGAGTTGAAACTTAGTATTATAGATAATTCTTTTATTTTAGTTTCAGTTTTTGCAACCAGAATATTAAACAACAGTTATCGGATACATTTCCATGCAAACTACTGAAAAAGGTAGTAATATTGCTTTAATGACTTAAATAATATATTATTTGAATTCTTAGACCCCAAAAAACCAAAGTTTAAAACCAAAATTAAGTTTATATGTTGATTGGTTGCTGAATGCCAACTGAGGAAAGGAACCAAAATGGCTGCCATATTAGATGGCCTGTAAAATTATTTCGCCCAGGAATCAACATGTCTACCCAAGACAGTTTCGTATTCGAACCTCTACAGATCCCGATTCTAAAGAGAAAATCTCTGGACATAAAATTTTTTACGGAACTACATGGTGGGGCCAGGACTAATCCGCATTCGGCGTGGCCCGTCCGAGTCCTGCTATAGGGGTACGTCCAAGATGCAAGCTGGTAAAAGCAGGTAGTCAGATTCAGATTCTCGGCGCTGGCTGTCTCTGACTCCGCGCGGTAGTTGATGTAACCATTATGAAAGCTGGTATTTAGCGCAGACCAGGTACAGTTGCTACCAAAAAACAAGATTTTAGTGTAGTGTGGAAATTACAAGAGAACAGGCTGCAGCTTTGTTGCTGCTTAGTGACAATGCTACTACCACGGTTGCCAAAGGTCCAGAATATTACGGGGTAGTCCAGTAATTTAAAATTGTCCCGCGCCCCGGAGAGCTCGGAGAGCATATGAGACGCCAAAAAGACCGTATTCTTGCTAGGATATAAATTTTGCTAGATATCGGATATCAAATAACCCATGTGTGACGGTTCGGTCCCGGATATCTGACACTGATATTTGAAACCTGTAAATTTTATACATTTTTTAAAACGTCCCGCAGCTTACATATACGCCGTAAGTTTTTAGTTACCGTATATCGTTAAAATATGTTAATTAATTAAATTTAAAAAATCCATACTAACATGCCAGAGATAACCGGATCTTGTGCAGTGGCCGGATTGGATTCCGGAAATTTAAACATTGATCGGATAAGGTATATCCTTTGCATTCCTCCGGTCCCGTATTTATTCCTCCGGTCCCGTATTGCAGTTTTTTAATATGACAACCTTGGTTACAACCAAGTTAAAACCAGTGAAAAGTGGGATACATCCAATTAATAAATTTAGATTTATTTACGAGGAGTACAAATAAATAAATTTTCAACAATTTCTCGTCAAAGAAAACGGATCTTTTATCAACGGTGTTCCTATTGGAGTGCTCTTTTATCCGCTAATCTCATATCGGGTTAATAAGTGCAAGTTTTCTCATTAAATCATCTATACCCAGTGCCGGCCCTATCAATGTGAAAAGTGCAAAATACACTTGCGCCAGGATCTTGAGGACGCCTCAGCGTCAGAGAAAAAATATCAAAAAAATTAATGAATAAAATAATCAGTGTTTCACTAAATTAATTCAATAATTCGCGTTGTTAGGTCTTAAGACAGGCAGACACAAAGATAGTGACATCTATATACTGCTGATTGTAACGTTTCTTTTGGGAGGGCGCAGAGTGCCGCTGTGCTTTAGCGGTACGCCCTGATGCCCTTCAAATGTGCCCTGTTGCGCCCTAAAGCTTTTCCGAGGTCCTCTGTTATCCCTTCGGTGCCCTGGAGCCTTTATCAGTGTGCCCTGCGGCCATCACCACACCACTTTAAAAGTGTTAAAAGGCATATGGCTCTTTCAAGTGCCATTTTCGTCTTCTAGTTCTTGAGCTATCGAGGAAGACTTTGGAGGGCGATGGCGACGTTTGCGTCTGTCGTAACAGACTGTTGCTATGGTTATCAAACATATTGCGATTAGTCAGCAGCTCCATGTGATATCACAGTGCAATGGAATCACGGTTGGTGAGAACATTCCCTCAATGGCGACAGCAGCGTTAAGTTCGTCGAAGGATTTCAGCGCGCATTATTGGTTTCACATAATTTAACTATCCCGTCCTCTTCTTGACTCATTGGCAATTTCTGTTGAGTGAATAAAAGTTACTTTAGCAGAGATTTTTTTTTTTTTTTTTTTTTTTTTTTTTTTTTTTTTTTTTTTTTTTTTTTTTTTTTTTTTTTTTTTTTTTTTTTTTTTTTTTTTTTTTTTTTTTTTTTTTTTTTTTTTTTTTTTTTTTTTTTTTTTTTTTTTTTTTTTTTTTTTTTTTTTTTTTTTTTTTTTTTTTTTTTTTTTTTTTTTTTTTTTTTTTTTTTTTTTTTTTTTTTTTTTTTTTTTTTTTTTTTTTTTTTTTTTTTTTTTTTTTTTTTTTTTTTTTTTTTTTTTTTTTTTTTTTTTTTTTTTTTTTTTTTTTTTTTTTTTTTTTTTTTTTTTTTTTTTTTTTTTTTTTTTTTTTTTTTTTTTTTTTTTTTTTTTTTTTTTTTTTTTTTTTTTTTTTTTTTTTTTTTTTTTTTTTTTTTTTTTTTTTTTTTTTTTTTTTTTTTTTTTTTTTTTTTTTTTTTTTTTTTTTTAATAAATTGTGCTCTTAGCATTAAATTCATAACAGATTTATGGCATCCGACATCGTTACAACTTGATTTGAAATCAGCAGTTTTTAACAGTTCTTTTAGAATAGCAATATAAGCGGAAATCGACTCACCCGGGTGCTGTGTTCGACACAAAAATTTGTGTTGTTCTGTTAAAATGTTAATTCTTTTACACAAATGTTCTTTTAGTAGTTGCAATAATTCGTCATAAGTTTTCGTCGCTGGTAAATCAGGAGACGTCAGGCTGGAAAGCAGATGATAATATTTCGATCCCAGGCAATTTATAAGAATGAGTTGTTTAGCTTCAGCAACTTCTGGTATCGCACCGATTAATCCTTTGAGCTTGAAATAATTTTCGAGTCGTTGAATATATTCATCAAAAGTTACTTTCGTCAAAACATTCGAAATTCAGAGATTGATTTTGAAGAAGATGTTTTACATTCGAATCCGGATTAGGCGTAGCAGCGGCTGGCGTTTCCGTTAACTTTTGAAGGAAAGAATTCAATGCAGTTACAAGATCGCTGAGTTCCGTCATTTTTCTCTCGTCGCCACTTTATTATGTTTGAAGGTTGAATTATTGAATTGAAATTGACAAGGATTCGTTATACATTATTTATTTACAAAAAGAATAAACTACACGCACAGCCAGCTGCATGTTGACATTCGAAGCGATCGTTGATCCAACTGATTGTTGCCAGATGTAGAAGTAAGTAAAAGCAACTTTTGAAATCATTAGTTGCCAGATATTTAGAGTGAAATAAAATATAAATACAATTGAATTTTAAAGATATTTAGTTTTAAAAATACTCAGTTAAAACTTTTTAAAGTTAACTTTGGTGCAAATGGGTATTAGTGACCCACGAGCTAGTACTAAAAAAATATGAACAAATTTTGACCCACGTCTCAAAAAGATTCACCGTTCCTGTACTAGGGCAGTGGCGTGGTGGAGGAGAGGCTCTTTTGGGGGATTACGATTCCACGCAGCTAATTTCATTGTTTTACGAAGGCCCTCGAATAGGGCGTGTCTACCACCCCTTTACACCCCATATACTAGTTAGCTACCTTCCCTCTTTGTTCGCTAATCATTTATGCACATTTTAAAAATATTATCTCTCGACATTTCTTTTAGACGGTTAGAAAGTGAGACATAACTACTTTTAAATTGGGCGCCAAGGAAAGTGACAAATCATAGTTTTTATTGTTTCGGGTCACATTTTTTACATTTACAATTCTTGCGATACTTTTATTAATCTGCTATTTTCATAAAACCCCTTTGTATAAAAGAAAAACATATTGCGATAATTCCTGGCACATCTGAATCAAGATAGAGGAAACTGCGTTCTTGCGTCTTGAAGAGATTGCGTCTTTTGAAAGAAAAATTTTTGCTTTTAGATAATTACATAGAAAAAGACCTTGATTGCAATTTTCTAATTATGACAATATCTAAGTGATGCCAATGTTAAAATTGATAAAGAATTTTTCAAAAAAAAAAACAAAATAACCAATTGTTTTTAAAAATGTTGCGAAATTTTCAACAATGGGCAATGGTTTCGGGAAGCATCAGAGCGCAGTTAAAGTCTTCAGAGCTTCCATGTGAATCAAACCTCTTCCACTTTTAAATAGAAGATAATTTAAGTTCTGCCCTTGTTCATTTTAAAATTAAGCTATAATTACTTTCTCATTTTCATAATGTTAATATGGTTCGGCCTATAAAAGTAAACCATAGCAAGCTCAACTTGCATCCAGAATTTCTTCTACGTGGAGAGGGTGAAATTGACGCAATCAGAATTCTTTTCTTTTGCAGTTTTGTCAGCAAAATTGATTAAACCTAAAAGAAAAGTGTGGGCTTCTGTGGCCCACAACATTCCTTAACTGTGTATATTTATATTACCATACTGGAACTGTTAATATGTCTCAAATCTGAAACCAAAAGCTCTAGACAAAAGCGTGCGCAAAGCTTTACCAATGGGGGAACCACTGTGCTAGTGGGGGTACCAACGTGCCTGGAATTCAGATTACATTCATTAAGCTCCCAGCTGCACTTCCGTAAGAAGTTTCGAACAATTTTAATGCATCTGAGGTTCTGAGGTATGGAATTCATCAATATGAAATACAAAATAATATTGCCAGTTCTGTATTGGCGATCGTTTTCATATGTTAATGGGTGTATCGAGGTACCCCTTGCACCGCCCCCACCCTCCGTGCTAAAGCTTATCGGATGGTGATAATAGAATTTGTTTTCTTCTTTCAACACTCAGTTAGCAGTTACATAATCCTGGTACTCCCACAGTCCCAAATTAGTTGCTGCATTTAGGTGGAAAATTTTGTCCCATATTAGTTGCTACATTTTAAGTAGGTATAGTAGTTGAGTAGGTATGTAATTCCGAAACTATATTATATGCAAGATATCACTTGAAATTGCTTTATTTTTACCAAGTTTAACAATTCGGTGTTTTCCCTCTTATTTAATCCTTTTCACAAATGTAGCACCTATTTCTGAAACAAGTTTACGCACACCCTTAAACCACGCCCCACTTTGGGATAGAGGGAGTATGTATTTGCGTTTGATCCGGATAAAACATCAAAAAAATATGTTGGATTAACTACCAGTCTAAAAAAGAAGCAAAGAATTATAAATATAGAAACATTTTAACCGTATTTAAATCCATATAGACTATGAAGATCTTTGTCCCGATTTAGACTCCGTCTCAATCTCCATGGTACTTCCAAGGTGATGATTTTTTTGAGTCAGCCGGGCGGCGTGCCAAAAGTTGTGTAGTCTTCGGAAGGATATGCATTCTAGTTTCTGACAACCTGCCGCTGACACTGTTGATTCTCGTTTGCACTTGCAGGTTGAGTATTTTTGAGTGTATTACCAAAGAATGTAGAAATTTTTACGATGAGTACAGGCAAGGCTGGCCCGACGCTATCCGGCTGCCTTCGGACATAATCAAAATAGCGCCCCAACCCCTCTCTCATCATACAAACTAAAATGCTATCAAGTCAATCGTGTATAATTTTATTGCCTTTTCAATATTTTAAAAATTTTAATTACATACATAAAACAAATAAGGTAAATGACCCGGTAGTGGACACAGTTAAGTAATTTTTCTTACTCTTTATGTGGCAAACTTTTTTTAAGGGACTTACATCGATATTTACATATTTAGCTTAATCGCCAACTATTTCTCTAAAAATTAATTACCTATAAGTGTCATTTGATGAAAAATAAGGATTTTTACGTCAAATTTACTTAACGCTTAATTTATATCTATAGTGGACATTTATAAGACACGTATTTGCATTAGTAATGGACAGGAATGAATATTAGGGTGGGCTGAAAAAAACGTTTTTTCGAAATCGGTATTCTAATAGTGCGGAAAAGGTTCTCTCCAAGTTCAATAAATGCGGTGTAAAATATTTTTTTGATTGTCTAATATCTTTTGCCCCAGCATCGCACTTGAATTTTGGAAATTTGGGTAAAATTGTCGATTTTTCCTCGGTGTAGGAAGTATAATTATTTATTATTGTGATTATCCTAATAGGGCGGAAAGAGTTCACGCTAGATTAAATTAGAAATGTGTAAAATATTTTTCGGATCAAATATTATCTTCTGTTCCACCATTGCAATTGAAAATTTCCATTTTTTGAAGAGAATTGAGGGTTTTCTTTTTCTTTAATGTGTTATAGAAACAAATCAAATAGGAATCCTAGATGAGTACTAATACTGTTTAACACTGCATTAAACTGCACAATTCATAATAATTAAGTAGTAGTTGAGATGTACGAGTATTATAGCATTTTAATATTAGTGAAGTATATTTTAGTCACATAATGTTATAATCAGCTAATGCCAAAATCTTTCTTACACATAACCAATAGGAAGTGGCTAAAGGGAACATTATGGTCAAATTCAGACATACTTGAGCGGGAAACAAATGTGGATCTAATGAAAACGTCTTGATTATGAAATTAACTTAAAGTGAGAGGCATAATTAGGTGGTAGAAAATCATTTTCCAATATGAAGTCAATAATTATATTTCTCCGTAAAAAATTAAATTTTGAAGCTGAAAATTATTCGGAAATCACCTTTGTGTGTGACATGGAAAATCATAAAGTCCCATTCTGAATTTTTCTTATCACGCACTTTTCATCCAAATACAGCATCACGGAGGATTAGTGGAGAAGTAATTATAACTGTTGGGTCAGTCAATCATTTCGAAATTTAATTTTGGCGGGAGAAACATAAGTTCTGACTTCACATTGAAATATAACAATTCTGTAGTCTTAATTATATGTCAAGCAGCAAATTCTTTGATCTTTTATCCTTTAGCAAACGGTAATACATTCTTGAAATCTTGAGATAAATACCTGGATCTAGAAATAATGTTCCACAAATGCTTCGCTTCATCTTTCAGCGAGTGTGTACATTTTATATTAACCCAATTTGGAATGTATTATATTTACATACAAGCAGTAATTTGTGTGAATTTCTTAGTTGTAGAACTCTGTTCGCTATTGTCAGCCAGCGTGATCGTGATAAGGTACCAGGACTATTTGTTTGGCCCATCCAAAGTTTCAAAAATAAGCCTCACAGTTCATGAAATTGAAGGCGTACCACTGCAGAGGTTCGCCAACTTTCAATTCCAAACACCGAATTACTCCGGAAGCAATGTACCGTTCCAGACATTTGCTAGAAGAGCGAATTGAGACAGATCGCTTGTGAACATTGCAAAATACCCCATAATATTCACGGAAATATGTTTCCCGGTACCAAATGATAGACTCAAATGAGTAATGTAAAATGAAACAAGAAGTTCCGTCTAGAACTATACGAACCTACTTTCCCGTATACACCAAATTCAAATTTATAATCTAGCTATCTCTTTCTCTCTCTTTCTTATTTATCTTTAGTTATAATTATTGAAAATATACCTTTTTCAACGGATAATACATATTCATTCACTCACTCATTCATTCTTTCATTTATTCAGCCATGCATTTATTCATTCATTCGTTACCTCATTCAAGTGTTTATTCATTCATTTACGCATTCATGTATTTATTCACTCATTTATTTATATTTTCATTTATTCAATAATTTATTCATTCATTCTTTTCCTCATTCATTTATTCATTGATTTATTCTTTCACTCTTTAATTTATTCATTCATTCATTATTTCACTCATTGAGTCACTGAGAAATATCCTTGAAAATCCCGAACAAAAAATTTCATAGCAAAATAGGCTGGTAAGTTCTGGATAAACTTTCTATTTCTACATGTTCTACGTTATAAGAGCTTTCCGATAAAGTTTGTTCCAAGCAAATCGGTCCGTTAGATCAGGATTTATATAGGGTTGAAATTTCCCCGTAAGCCCTGTGTTAAATTTTTGAACTGTTCAAAAATGAACAAAAACTGTTCAAATCAATATTTCACGCCGAGAACTCCTTTCAATAAGCTTGCAATAGGAACTTGGCTCTTGTGCCCAGAGTTTACAGAATTTGCTTCAATTTTGTCCATAGGCGCTAATGTTAAAATTTTTTGAACTGTTCAAAATTGAACAAAAAATTGTTCAAATCGAAAAGTAAAATATAGAAAGGAGATGTCCTCGCCAAGATCTTTCGAATGCAAAAAGAATTTTTCCAATCGGACAATTCGTTCAAAAGTTATTAGGGGAGGGGGCAGACCGACAGACCGACAGACAGACAGACCGACAGACCGACAGACACACTTTTTCCCCATCTCAATACCCTACTTTCAAATTTTTTATTTTTCAATCTTTATTTAATTACTTCACTTATTTTTGACTTTTCTTGATTTTTAACGATATTTTCACGATACATTAAGCCTTCTTTCATGCTTTATTATTATTTTTTTTTCACTTTTACGGGAAAGTAGGCTAAAAAGGTTCTTCAAGAAAAAAATACATGTTCTTATTTTTGCTTTTCTCATGTATCTTTTACCATTTACTCCTTCTTCTCTCAGTGTTTGCACCTTCAATGGAAAAGCCTGAGTTTCATTTAAATCTTGAAATTTTAAATCCTTTATATCTTTAGACTTTTCTCATCGAAGCTTGTTTTAATCCACCATCATATCTAAGTTGTTGCTACTTAAGAACCTGACATCATGAAGAACACTTAAAGTAATTGCAGCCACAGCCCGGTCCGAGACTCCAAACTTCTCGACTATCACAGCAGTTGAAGCGAGGCCAAGTCGGCTTTATGATGATTCAGATCCAAACGAAGTTGTTTGAACTTAGGATTAGTAAATGAAATTAAAAGGTTCGATGTCGATGGTTTGTAATTGTCCTGCATCTTTATCTATATCAGTTGAACCATGCGTTTATTCGTAATCTACTCTTCCTGCATAAGGCATTACTTGAGTGCGATTGTAAATATATATATTGTTAATAATAATAAAATTACACGTTGATTTAAAGCACAAATGAGCAAAAAAATGCAGACATATGTTTCGGGATTGCTTGGAATCCCTTTTTCAATGCGACAGGGAGCTTCTAGATGCAAAACATCCAAATGAAGCAGACAGAACAAGAAAAACAAAGCTTATATAGCCTAAGAATTATCTGTAAACCAATGAGAATAAAGGCAGCGTGAAGTGGAAGTAGAAGTAGCAGGAAGACACCAATAAGAGAGCAACAAACGAATCCAGTTGAAAGTACAGGAAGTAAAAAGGAATAACAATAAAAATAAAGCAAAAAAGACGACAGCATGCATAAAAATTGCAAAAATAATAAAATAAAATACAAAGAACAAAATTGAAATAAAAATAAGTACAGAAACTACCAAAACAAAATGCAAAACAAAGTACACATGTAAAGGAGGGGGAGGGGAGGGAGGGGAGAAGGAGAAAAATAGACACAAAAAAGGAAAACAACAAGAAAACCTAGAAAGAACAACAAATTAAAGAAATTTATGCCAGACCTGTGAAAAATAAGGAGTTGAGGAAGAATCATTAACTAAATTAGAACTATTCCTGTTAATATGATAAGCTTCCCAAAAGTCAAGCTCTAAAGGGGAAGAACATTTTTGAATAATTTTACCAGAATTGAAGTCAAAAGAGTGGTTGGAATTCCAACAATGTTGAGCAATGCTAGACTTATTTAACTCTTGCTTTCGTACATAACCTTTATGCTCATTTAAGCGAATTTTCAGAGCACGTTTTGTCTGCCCTATGTAAGAAAGGCCGCAACGGCAACTAATTTGGTAAATACCCCAAGTGTTAAGTTGATCGACAGGATCCTTAAGAGAAGAGAAGGAAAGTTTGTTACTAGGAGCAAAAACGACTTGAAATTGAAACCTTTTTAGGATTTTAGCAATACGGAAACTGACAGAATGAAAGAATGGTAACACAACCAAATTCTTTCTAGAAACCACATTATTGGGACCAGAAGTTTTCTTAGAAAGTTTGTTATGAATAGAATCAATTAAAGAGTGAGAAAATCCTCTATCAACAGCTACAGCTTTCAGATAGTTGAGTTCAATCTTGAGAAGCTCAGGAGAAGAGCAAATATTAATAGCACGATGGACCAGAGCATTAAAAGCCGAATATTTTTCGCTGTTTCTTTACCTCCTCACAGACTGTCGTCTCATCCTCCCAACCAAAAATATTCGGCTTTTAAAGCTCTGGTCCATCGTGCTATTAATATTTGCTCTTCTCCTGAGCTTCTCAAGATTGAACTCAACTATCTGAAAGCTGTAGCTGTTGATAGAGGATTTTCTCACTCTTTAATTGATTCTATTCATAACAAACTTTCTAAGAAAACTTCTGGTCCCAATAATGTGGTTTCTAGAAAGAATTTGGTTGTGTTACCATTCTTTCATTCTGTCAGTTTCCGTATTGCTAAAATCCTAAAAAGGTTTCAATTTCAAGTCGTTTTTGCTCCTAGTAACAAACTTTCCTTCTCTTCTCTTAAGGATCCTGTCGATCAACTTAACACTTGGGGTATTTACCAAATTAGTTGCCGTTGCGGCCTTTCTTACATTGGGCAGACAAAACGTGCTCTGAAAATTCGCTTAAATGAGCATAAAGGTTATGTACGAAAGCAAGAGTTAAATAAGTCTAGCATTGCTCAACATTGTTGGAATTCCAACCACTCTTTTGACTTCAATTCTGGTAAAATTATTCAAAAATGTTCTTCCCCTTTAGAGCTTGACTTTTGGGAAGCTTATCATATTAACAGGAATAGTTCTAATTTGGTTAATGATTCTTCCTCAACTCGTTATTTTTCACAGGTCTGGCATAAATTTCTTTAATTTGTTGTTCTTTCTAGGTTTTCTTGTTGTTTTCCTTTTTTGTGTCTATTTTTCTCCTTCTCCCCTCCCTCCCCTCCCCCTCCTTTACATGTGTACTTTGTTTTGCATTTTGTTTTGGTAGTTTCTGTACTTATTTTTATTTCAATTTTGTTCTTTGTATTTTATTTTATTATTTTTGCAATTTTTATGCATGCTGTCGTCTTTTTTGCTTTATTTTTATTGTTATTCCTTTTTACTTCCTGTACTTTCAACTGGATTCGTTTGTTGCTCTCTTATTGGTGTCTTCCTGCTACTTCTACTTCCACTTCACGCTGCCTTTATTCTCATTGGTTTACAGATAATTCTTAGGCTATATAAGCTTTGTTTTTCTTGTTCTGTCTGCTTCATTTGGATGTTTTGCATCTAGAAGCTCCCTGTCGCATTGAAAAAGGGATTCCAAGCAATCCCGAAACATATGTCTGCATTTTTTTGCTCATTTGTGCTTTAAATCAACGTGTAATTTTATTATTATTGTTTACTTGCACAAAGTTAAATTATTTTTATTTTTATATATATTGTTGTTTTTTTTTTCATGATAGGTTTGGATCATTTGTACTATTCGAGTACGATTCACGAAGGCATTTGCAGTGTTTGCTTTTGCTCATACAGACTCAATTTTAGTCGCATTATTATTCGCAATGCTCGAGAAGCTCGGTTCTCTGATCCCAATTTTGAATGGAAGATTTAACGTCCCAAAGAAGCAGCAACGCAACATATCTTTGACTGTAGGAAGATCTAATTAAAGATATATTTTTTAAGTTCTAAATATTGAGCATTCAAATTTGTTCTGAGCACTGAATTTTTATGCTATGTCTATTAAAAAGTCAATCAAAGCTAAAAAACGAAGAACTTAATTTTAAACCTCCCAATTCCATCTTTGTGGGGGAGAACAAAAAGAGCGCTATGATGTATTTTCTTAGGTGCATATGCCCCCCCCCCCCTCCGCTAATAAACTCTGTAAATTATTACGCAGCCGCATATGTATGGAAGGCCCTTACCCTTTTTATTTAAGAAGCGGTAAAAAAAGTAATTTTATTCAAAAATTGCAAAACTTCAACTGTAATGCGGAAGCAAAAGATATTTTTCTATTGGAAAAATATTTTACACCTTTCTTGCTGAGCCCAGTGGGCACCTTTTCTGCACAATTAGTCCAGAAAAATTAGAAAATAATTAGGTTTTCTACTCAGAGTAAAAAACTGCACATTTTACCAAAATTTTCCAAAATTCAAGTGTGATGCGGGAGCAGAAGATATTATACAATCAGAAAAATATTTTACACCGTGTTTCTTGAACCCCGAAAGAACCCTTTCCGCACTATTAGAATAGCGATTTCGAAAAAAAGGTTTTTTCGGCCCACCCTAATGAATATCATTTATTTGATGCTGTTAACTTGGAGAAGGGTGTCCGATGGAGAAAAGTGTCCACTACTGGGGCCGTGGTAGCCTAGTGGTTAGCACGTCGGACTTCCACCTGGAAGGTCGCGCATTCGATACCCACTGAAGAACACCATGTATACTTGGGGATATGTGCATGTAAAATCCGTAGACCCCACTACCTCTCCCCGTGCGTAAGCAATCCTAAGGCCTCGGCTAACAGGTAGGGGTCTGGTTTAGAAAAGTGTCCACTACCGGGTAATTTACCTTACCATGTTTTTTTTTTTACTTTCCAATGGCCCAGACAGCACAAAACGTCCTTTGGATGACCATTTTATGTCCAGAACGTCCAAATCTGGTCCGATGCCAAAACCGATAAAATTTGGACATCCTCAGATGGGTCAGACAGGACGTCCCTGTAACTACCACTTTGTTTTACCTACGGACGTCCAAAAGTGATCCGCATCCTTAAAGGTCGTACCACGAACATTTTTTTTCGGATGTCCTAGGGACTGCGCTCAAAGGATATCCCGCGTACGGGTCAGACAGGACGTCCCTGTAACTACCACTTTGCTTGACCTACGGACGTCCAAAAGTGATCCGCATCCTTTCAGGTCGTACCACGGACTTTCTTTTCGGATGCCCTAGGGACTGCGCTCAAAGGATATCCCGAGTTTGAACTAAATCATACGTTTCTAGGATATTTTTCTCAACTTAGAAGACAATTTTTATTTTGTAATTTTTTTCTTTTGTTTCTTTATTTTACGGTTTACCAGAAGAAAAGCAGGTTTAATATTTAAAAAATAAGTTGAACGTTTTACCATTTCAGGCAAAAATAGTTAAAACTACATGAAAAATAATGCTGATTTATGTTTTCTAAAGTTAACTGCTGATAAAAATTTGATTAGTTTTCCTGCACATAATATATTTACGCCTGCTGTATTTAAGACATAAGAAATATTTTCTCCGAAATTGTAAAATTTCACATAAACCATCCAATTTTTATCGTAAGTCTAAGGAAGTCCACATTTTGACATCCATAGACGCGTCAAGCATGACGTCCTTGTACCTAACATTTTGTTTAGCTTACGGATATCCAAAAGTGATCCGCATTCTTTCAGATCGTACCACGGATTTTCTTTTCGGATGTCCCAGGGACTTCATTCAAAAGATATACCGCCTTTGAACTAAATGATACGTTTTTAGGACATCTTTGTCAACGTGGAAGATTTTTTTTCCTTCTTTATTTAACGGCTTACTAAAAAAAAAAACAGGTTTATTATTTTTTTTAAAAAATTGAAATCTTTGCTATTTCAAGCAAAAATAGCAAAAACTGAATGAAAATTAATATCAATTTATGTTTTCTCAAGTTACTGCTGATATAAAGTTGATTAATTTTACTCCACATAATATATTTACGCATATTTTCTTATAAGCACAAGAAATATTTTCTCGAAAACCGCAAGAGATCTCTCAATACTTGGCCTTGAAGGCAATGATCTGGCGTCAATTCTGTTCTGACTCAGACGGTTAATCCACCAAAGTTTATAAATACTTATCATGTTCTTTGTGTCGTCAGTTGTACTGTATCTGTTAAACGTATAGCTCAAGATGTTATTTTGTCTATTATCAGCAGAACGTGGTTCTCGAATACAGTAATATGCAGATGTTTTCATAGCCTTAATCCATTCGTTTCGTTGTGGTTTTGTGAGAGAATTTTGCTTTTAATTTTTGTTTTTATCGGACAGGATGTGTTCTGAAAAGGAACTTTGTGGAGTATTGCTTTTTGATGGCGACAGAAAACGAATTTTTCTGTTTAGAAGCGGCGTATGCTTTCATGTTCTCACTACTAAGTGATAGCGTTCTAATATCACTTAAAGATGAAACCAGTGCATGTGAAATTTGGAAGAAATAATAAATAATTGTGGCAAATTTTTACATTTTAAACGTAACTGAAAGTTGTTAAACTTTCAAATGAAGAAAAGTGTGCTTTTTTCAGCAGTATGTTTCATTTCTGGAAATGTTATAAAGAATGAATTTATTGTGGATTCCGGAGCAACACGTCTTGTTTCGCGTAACTTTAAGCGAAAAGGAGTGGATTACAATGAAACATTTTCCCCTGTGATAAGTATGCCAGCTTTGCGTTTAATGCTTGTGATGGTTTTAAATGAAGATTTGCATGCATTTGCTTAAGATGTAAAAACAGCTTTCAAAAATGGTAAGTTAAATGAAGTTGTTTTTATGGATCAGCCCCAAGATATGATGATAACAGTGGACGAAAATGTAAACTTTAAAATAGTTTATATGGATTAAAACAGTCACCTCGTCAATGGTTTCAGAGGTTTCTTGAATTTGTTTCAAAATTAAATTTTCAATCTCTTGATAATAGACCTTGTATTTTATTCGTAACAGTGATAATCATAAAATTATAATTGCTCTGTATGTAGATGATATGTTAGCAGCAGGCCCAAAGGTCAATGAAACTGAAGTACTTATTTCTGTATTATCTAAAGAGATTAACATGTCAAAATCATAAAGCGTTTCTGAATTCTTAAGTATATTAGATTGACATTCACGTCTAATAGTTTGATAATGGATTAAGAATCTTATGTAATTAAGTTGTTAAGTAGATTTAATATGATAGAATGTAGACCCAGTGATATTCATGTTTTCCCTAAGTCTACACCATCCGATTGCAAAAATGAAAAACCCTTTAATGGTCAATTTGAGTAGAAATTTTTTCTATCTTAAAAAAAAAAAACATTTTAAACTATTCTTTTTTATTTCTGTTTATGTACTTTTATTAAGTTGGCTGCTTTTGGACTATAATTTTTCTACATTAAATGTCTGTGTTATTATTTTGAACTTCATATAAATTTCTTATGTATCATTACCTGTTTGTAGAGTGCTGTAATCACAATTTTGCTATTTGCCTAACGATCAGGAAAAACTATCAGACAATCTTAAACACTATACGTATGTGTACTACAGTCATTCAGGGTAACTTTGGAAAACGTTATTTCTTTTAGTATAGTTGACTAAATATAATAGAAGGTCCAGTGCTACACTCAGCCAAATAGGTTATAACTCGGTTTTCTACTCCTAATTTTTAAGTTCAGTCAAATATACTAAAAAATATGACGTGGTTCAATATTGCCCCCCAAGGTTCAAAATTTTCCTGAATTACTGTATTTAATAATTATTCTTATATCAGTTTGTCCGTACTGGCATTTATTTTCTTTATTTATATTTTTAAAAGTTGTTTGTCATTTGTTGTATTTAAATAGTTGAATTCTAGGATTTCTTTGAACAATATTTTATGAATTGTAAGAAAATTTATTCTCATCATTAGGATGCTTATTAGTAATAAAAATGTAATTAAAAATAATATACATAAAAGCAAACAACTTTATTTATCATTGTCATGGATATCATTTTCAGTAGTCATAGAAATATATTACTTGTACTTTAAATCATGTAATGGTATTTAGGGTTTTGACAAACAATATATTAAAATAAACTATTGCAAAACAAAAAGTAGTTCTCGTAAAACCGAAAAATACTTGGAGGGGGGGGGGGGAGGGGGTAATTTTTGTTAGGAAACAAAGCTAGGTGAAGGGAAGTTACAAAGAGTTAAATCATTATTTATTTTCCTCTTTGCAATTTTCATCCTGTTTTTACTTCAAAACAT
Organism: Octonoba sinensis; assembly: GCA_038502835.1. Lineage (NCBI taxonomy): Eukaryota > Metazoa > Arthropoda > Arachnida > Araneae > Uloboridae > Octonoba > Octonoba sinensis. Next base: position 103,652,194 of record CM076606.1, on the reverse strand, counting down.
GTGAATAATTATTTGCTTTCATAATTTTTTCCTGTCCAGAGAAGGAGAAAGCGAAAGTGATGAAAAACTTTCCCATCTCCATGATTTTTATAACTATGTACTAATTTGTTTCAATAATAAAAAAAAGGTTTTAACTTCTGAACCTTGTGTTTATTTTATTTTTTCAATTTTTATTCTATTATGATTTTTCTGATTCTGAAACTGAGAACTCTTTATCAACTAATTATTATATCATTTCTGATTTTAATTATAGTACTATCATTTAATAAAAAAATCATAATTATATTTTATATAGAATATATATAATTATATTTATATATTAAGAGTTTTTTTTACTAGTAAAATTTCTCGAGGCATTTTCAAAATAATATATATATATATATATATATACATATATGCACTTCATTGAAATTTTAAACTTTGTGTATTTTTAAACTTTGTGTGACGTATTCAAAATGAGAATGAATATGAATCAAATAGTACAACATGTTTTAAAAAAAAGTATGAATAATTATTTACTCTAAGCAGTGATTGTCATATCAGTTGTTATTAAATTCCAAGGTAACATGAAATTAGAAACAAAAGTTATCACAAGTTCGCTGAAAATATTTTCCTCGTGCATTAAATTATTTACTTGAAAAATTGGTATAACTTGTATTTCAAACGAGCAGAAGTTAAAAATATAAATATGGGTTGCTTAAGGGAAATTTCAAATAAAGATTTTAAAGACAAATTATATATTTAAATTGCTGATATATGTAGTAGTCCCTATTTAATTGTATTTATTAAAGTACTCTTATTATCGTTTTCATAATGAACAAATGATAAATTGCAAGTTTCAGTATATGATTATATAGCTCAAAGTGTTAACATTAAAAAAAATATTCACAACTGGTTTTATTCAGTTCTGTAGCTGTTTTGTGGATACTTCTTTTTCAAAGTAGTATTTGGTTAAAACCTTAGTATTTCCTGCTGCAAGCTACAAATTTACATTTACAAGATAACTGTTTCAGAACATTTAATCAGAGGAATTATATACATGTAAAAAAAAGTCAAATTACTGTTGAATTGATGTATTAAAAGTGTATCTTGCGGGTATAAACACCGAATAATATCTAAAAGAAGTCATGGGAATATTCTAAAATAGTCTCAAAGACATGGGAGGATAAACAAATAATTCATTGGCATCCTTGGGATATTCTAACGAGGGAAGCGTCCTGTGGGCATTTAAATATGTTGTAGTTTTAATGTCCTGGGGAGCAAAGATCTGTATGTCCAAAAGAGGGCCGGAACAGTCACATATGTCCTAGGGATCTCACTGGAATGTCTTTAGGCCGTTTAGAAGTATTGTCCTTTTAGCGTCTTTGGAACCTTACAGCGCGATTGTCCAAAATAAAGCCTAAATATGAACGATCGGACGTCCTTAGGACCTAATTTGAGAACACACAACTCGCGGACATTAGTTCTACCCTGGGATATACTTTGTACTTCGTAGGATAAAAAAAACACGTCCCTCGGACGACCTGTTTTTACGAAGATGTCCTGAAATGACATCATTGGATATCCTAGGGACCTCATTGGAATGTCTTTAGGACGTTTTGATATGTTGTCCTCTTAACGTCCTGGGGACCATATTGAGGGCTTGTCCAAAATATAGCCTAAACATGAACGATCGGACGTCCTTAGGACCAATTGAGGACAGACAATCCGCGGACATTCGTTGTTCCTTGGGACGTACTCAGTACGTCGCAGGATCAAAAAAACACGTCCCTCGGAAGTCCTGTTTTTACGAAGAAGACACGTCCCTCGGATGTCCTGTTTTTACGAAGAAGTCACGTCCCTCGGATGTCCTGTTTTTACGAAGAAGTCCTGAAATGACATCCTTTGGATATCCTAGGGACCTCCCTGGAATGTCTAGGACGTTTCGATATGTTGTCCTCTTAACGTCCTGGGGACCGTATTGAGAGCTAGTCCAAAATATAGCCTAAACATGAACGATCGGACGTCCTTAGGACCAATAGAGGACAGACAATCCGCGGACATTCGTTGTTCCCTGGGACATACTCAGTACGTCGCCGGATCAAAAAAACACGTCCCTCGGACGTCCTGTTTTTTCGAAAAAGTCCTGAAATGACATCATTTGGACGTCCGAAGGACGAAGTTATGCTGTCTGGGGGATTCCTGCGAATTGCAGACCTAGTGCGTTTCACAGGGATTACTACCAGCTCTTTCAGCAGCATTACAATGGGTGGTACCATCACCACAAGGAAATTTTGACGCCCAGTTCCTTGAAAGGTGAAGTTCTTGGACTGTGTTGATTCGAAATTGCACTAGGAATTTAAGTTAGCCGAAAGCATCCAAGCCAAATAGACACTCAAGAGATATTTTACATGTTGTATAACCATACGACATGGGCGCAGAGGATTTTTTACATCTTAAAAATTCACTGACATGGAACGGTGAAACTTGTGTGTACGTGGCGATCTCGACGCTACCTCGTCGGTTCAAATACCAAATATTAAATTATACATATATTTTTTAATCCCAACATTCATAAAACAAAAAGAAAAAAAACGCGTAAACCCCCCTCCCCTACAAAATTCCTTTTTTTGGCAGTATTTTATAATACAAATGTAACTTTTCTCTTCAATCCCTAATTTTTCCCTTAAAGCTTCACACTTCGAGACTTTGAGTTGACATGCTTAATAAATTCACTTCCTTTTTTTTTTTTTTTTTTTTTTTTTTTTTTTTTTTTTTTTTTTTTTTTTTTTTTTTTTTTTTTTTTTTTTTTTTTTTTTTTTTTTTTTTTTTTTTTTTTTTTTTTTTTTTTTTTTTTTTTTTTTTTTTTTTTTTTTTTTTTTTTTTTTTTTTTTTTTTTTTTTTTTTTTTTTTTTTTTTTTTTTTTTTTTTTTTTTTTTTTTTTTTTTTTTTTTTTTTTTTTTTTTTTTTTTTTTTTTTTTTTTTTTTTTTTTTTTTTTTTTTTTTTTTTTTTTTTTTTTTTTTTTTTTTTTTTTTTTTTTTTTTTTTTTTTTTTTTTTTTTTTTTTTTTTTTTTTTTTTTTTTTTTTTTTTTTTTTTTTTTTTTTTTTTTTTTTTTTTTTTTTTTTTTTTTTTTTTTTTTAGTTCAATTTATTTTTGTAAAAGAGATGAAATGAAACATTTACACGTAGAGATAGAGGTACATAAAAATGAAAATGTACAGCAGGTATGAAGCTTTACTGGGAAGCTGTATCAAGGCTCATCAGCAAAGTTATATTTTCTCCTTTCAGCAAAATTCGACCTATGAGTAAAAAAAGTCGGGACATAATTCAACTAATTTAAACAAACCAAAAAGTTCATATACTATCATCACTTTGAAAATACATTGAAATTTTGAGTTTAAGAGTCACAATTATTCAAGTCCAACAAAACCAAAAAAAAATAAATAAATAAATAAAATAATGCCAGTTTGGCTTTTTGAGGGGGGGGGGGGGGGGGGGGGAATCGAGAAATTATGCTCATTTTGAACTCGTCTGGAAATAATTTGTTTGGCATCTTGGATTTTTTAAAAATTTTTAGTACTTTTTGAGATTTTATTGACAATTTCAACTTTCTAAGGGAGCAGCAAGAGAAAGTGGTTGAAGAACTTTCTTCTTCAGAGGAAGAAAGTAAGTAGCAAGGGAAGCATTTCCTTTGCAGAAATTGAAGAGCTGTGTTACCCTTGCAAAAAAAACACAAAGAGTGGTGAAAAAATGGTATCTCAACACTGCTGTGGTCAACAGTATTAACTTGTTCAACGACCATTTTAGAAAAATTCTGAACAAATCGTCAAATGCAGACAACATTGGACAGGTTTTTAGAGAAAGAAACCCAAGATTCTTCTAGTACAAAAAGACAGAACAGCAGAAAGGGAGAAAACACCTGAAGGGATGTTACCTGATGTTTTAGTGGAAGGGGACCCGCCCCCCCCCTTCCAAACAGTAATATCATTTCTCTTCCTACTCTAAATATTGCACTTATGCCATCAGCTCACCTCGGTTTCAGTACAAGCACAGTGCAGTTAAATCTTTATTCATCTATAATTTCATGTACATTACTGTACATTTGCTTTTCATAGGTTTAAATAAGCAACCATCTGTGGGTCTGGAACGGATTAATATAATTTACATTGTATCTTATATGAAATAAAATAATTTTAGGAAAAAAAATAGAACAGACTTCAAACTATAAATTGTGCTAAAAAGTAAAAAACAATATTATTCTTTAGACAACTTCGATACGACTTTTAAAACATAATTTTTGAAGTCTGTGCAAAATTAAAAGTCAAATTTAAATAATTACACCATGCGTTATTTTACACTTAAACTGTTGCAAACTCTACGCTATTTATATTTGTAATTGGTTCATAGTTACAAAAGGAATCATGCATCAAAATCCATCATAATTTTGCACCGACTTCAAAAATTATTTTTTAAAAGTCATATCGAAGTTGTCTAAAGAATAATATTTTTTACTTTTTAGCGCAATTTATAGTTTGAAGTCTATTCTATTTTTTTTTTCCAAACGTTATTTTATTTTATTATTTTTAGTGAAAAATACATCGTCACGTTCGCATACCTGCCAACCCTGGTGGACAAAAATTAGGAACACTTGGGGGGGAAAAATAGGAACACTTCATGCTTTAAAGTTTACACGTAATGCGTAAAGTTTAAAGTTAAGAACACTTCATGCTTTTAAAAAAAAGTCATGTAAGATTATTTAATACAATCTGTTTTTACATCCTTTTGAAATTAAAAAAATCTGTTTTTACATTCTTTTGGAATAAAATTCATCCTTTAGGAAGGACCATTAAAAAAAAAAAAAACCCCCCAAAGCAATGGCAGCTATTAAATGAATACCATATAGTATATAAATCACTCTCGTTCATTCTTGGTTAAATTCACTATTGATCGAGTTAAAAAGCAGTTTGCTATGCAAGGCTTTATTCATGGCCCTGCTTATAAAATATTTTTCTCAGTTTAGAATGTAACCTTTTGTTAGCTAGATTTAGAAAGTCCCTTAATATTTTTGATTAATCTTTTTTATTTCATAAAAATATCGTATGAGTACTTGATATGAAAGAAAAAACTGTTACTAAAGTGAATATAAGTGTATTTTAAAATACGTATGAAAAAAATATAAAAAGTGGAAAAGCAAAAATTATTTTTTAGTAGATAGTTTTAGAACTATAATATTAATGAGGCTCTACAATACTTAAACACTATAACGGACATGATTGCCAACATTTTAAGAAAGACAAAATAAAATGTCTGAAACCTCTGAATTGTGGTAACTCAAAAATTTCCCAGCTGTAACCCAATCTCTTTAGTATAGGATCCCCTGATTTGCAGACTCTAACACCATCCAAAATGCTTTTAAAACTTTTTAGATCAATTTCATTTTCCAAATTCTTCATTAACCAAATATAAAGCCTGCTAAAAATTAAGGTTAATTCTTACAAAGTGTCGGTTTGAATGAACTCAGATGCACCTCGATTGCAATTTCCGAATGGGTGCGTCAAGTCCTCTATTACAAAAAAAAAATTAAAGAAAGAATAAAAATAATGGTGAACACAAAGTTATTGACGTCTAAGTGGTCGAAATATGTAGTAAAAAAAATTTAGCTTGTTTTTACTGAAGCGGATGCAGTTTGATTTCGGAAATGCGTAAAAAATCGGTAATTAGAAGTATTCCCTCCATTTGGTGCAATTTCCTTAAAACATCGCCTTTTCGAAGCATAAAACAGCAGAATTTGCGTTTTAGTGTGAAAGGCATAGCTGTTTCATCACAGCAAAAGAGGGGGAAAAAAGGGTACAATAATTTTCTTTCTTCCCAAAAAAATCGGATTTTGGGGGAAGAAATCGTATTTTCGGAACACGGTTAAAAAATCGGGACAAATCCGGAAAATTCGGAACACTTGGCAGCTCTGTTATATGATATAGATTACAGAGAGAAAAGAGTATTGAGAAAAGAAAAAATGCTGCAATTCAATGTTTAATTTTACAGCGTTTGAAAGTCTACCTCTAAACACTTTCGGGAACAAATATATATTTTCAAACAATGTTTTTATTTAAAATAAACATACTTTTATTTATTTACTTTGAGAAGAAACATTATAAATAGTTGAAATGAAAAAATCCGCTTTTTGTAGCGGATGCAAAAAGATTGTAGTACGTATGCGCTCCTTTGCTTGCACGTGGAAAGTAGGCTTCAGGAATTTTAATGAATTGTTATAATGGAGCAGAAATCGTTTTAACATCTGTTCCGTTATTGATTTTTCGGATTGATTAGTATTTCCTAAACATTCGAAAACACAAAGTGCACTGAGGAAAAACGCTATTTTTTCGACATTCCATGAAATTGTAAACTTTTTATCTATTTCAAGAAAAACTTACTAAATAAACTGTTTAACATAAATAGAGATAAGAGGAATGATTTTTCTCTCTGTAATACTAAATAATATTAGAAATCGTCTCACTGTTTCTTCTACAAGTGTGGGATACATCACTCAATTCTGCTCAATTTTCTCATCCCTATTTGATGTTCTTAAGAGAGGGTAGAGTTAATATTCATTAATAAACTGCTTCAAAGTAAAAAACTAGTTGACTAAAGGAAAAGTGTAACAAATAATGTCGATTTTAAGGTGAAAAAAATATATCTAAAATTTTTTCCGGAAAATCGCGCTTTGGCGCAAATTTTCCGAAAAAACGCATTTTGTAGCAGCATGTAGCAGAAAAATCGCTTTGGCGCAATTTTGCGCAGCCGTGGGAGCCCTGCTTATGAGCAAAAAACAAATGCAATTCAAATTGAGCATGATTTATACTGAAATAGTGATAGGAAATGTTATTTCTTTTTATTCTCACCACTTAATTCAAAAGTAAAAATTTAAATTTGTTAACTTACTTCTTTATTTGGTTTAAGCCTTTAATATTGTGAGCAGTAAAAGTCAGCTAAGTTGCGACGTACCTCCCGACACTCAAATCTTTTCCAAACTGATTAGTTGGTTAAATCTGCCACTTGGGGGCGTTGCCTGGTTTCCCGATCGAGAAGTTTCTCGAATGCACATCACGTGTCATCGACGCATGTGCGTACACGTGCTCAGCGGTATACGCAAATTACCCTCCGGTATTTAAGCGTAGTGCCCGCTTGCCTCTCTCTCTTAATCCTTTTAGAACTTCCTTTGCGACGTTCGCTCAGAGGGCGAGCGGGAAGTTGACGTTTTTACCCGGTGAGATGGATCATATGCCTTAGGATACTTTATTAGGGATAGTTGTTTCTTGAGCTGCATCGACTCTGTGTGAAATGCCCGATAGTTAAAATTTTTTTTTCGTAAAATATAAAAATCTAGTCAACTTTATTTTTCACGAATGGCTTTAGGTGATATTTTTTAATGTTGTATTGTGAAGTTATTGTGATATTTACATAAATAAATCTCTGCTATTCTTTTAAGAATTGTATTAGCTTCGAATCATTTCTTAGCAAAATAGTGGGTCCTTTAGAAGGGATAATGGCCCATCAAATAGTCAAAAATAAATGTTTTTCAGTTCCATCATGTAGAAAAGGCATAAAGTAATTTGAAGGAAAAACTACATTCCTTCTAAAGAAATCGGAAAACTTTAATTTTTTTTCTTCAAAAAAATAGAAAAAGCTGAACTTTTCCTCCCAAAAAGCAAATTTCTTTTGCTTTTGGCAAATTCACTGAAATTCTTATTGAAATAAATTAAATTGAAAGTTTGTTTGATTATCCCAAATCTCTCCAACTACATGAATTATGATTAAAAAAAAAAGAATCTTCAATATGTAACTACTGTAAGTGAAATATCAAGACTCCTTTAAAAAACTACATACGCAATATAGAATTTAAGGATGAGTTCAATTTATTTTTGTAAAAGAGATGAAATGAAACATTTACACGTAGAGATAGAGGTACATAAAAATGAAAATGTACAGCAGGTATGAAGCTTTACTGGGAAGCTGTATCAAGGCTCATCAGCAAAGTTATATTTTCTCCTTTCAGCAAAATTCGACCTATGAGTAAAAAAAGTCGGGACATAATTCAACTAATTTAAACAAACCAAAAAGTTCATATACTATCATCACTTTGAAAATACATTGAAATTTTGAGTTTAAGAGTCACAATTATTCAAGTCCAACAAAACCAAAAATAAATAAATAAATAAAATAATGCCAGTTTGGCTTTTTGATGGGGGGGGGGGGGGGGGGGGAATCGAGAAATTATGCTCATTTTGAACTCGTCTGGAAATAATTTGTTTGGCATCTTGGATTTTTTAAAAATTTTTAGTACTTTTTGAGATTTTATTGACAATTTCAACTTTCTAAGGGAGCAGCAAGAGAAAGTGGTTGAAGAACTTTCTTCTTCAGAGGAAGAAAGTAAGTAGCAAGGGAAGCATTTCCTTTGCAGAAATTGAAGAGCTGTGTTACCCTTGCGAAAAAACACAAAGAGTGGTGAAAAAATGGTATCTCAACACTGCTGTGGTCAACAGTATTAACTTGTTCAACGACCATTTTAGAAAAATTCTGAACAAATCGTCAAATGCAGACAACATTGGACAGGTTTTTAGAGAAAGAAACCCAAGATTCTTCTAGTACAAAAAGACAGAACAGCAGAAAGGGAGAAAACACCTGAAGGGATGTTACCTGATGTTTTAGTGGAAGGGGACCCGACCCCCCCTTCCAAACAGTAATATCATTTCTCTTCCTACTCTAAATATTGCACTTATGCCATCAGCTCACCTCGGTTTCAGTACAAGCACAGTGCAGTTAAATCTTTATTCATCTATAATTTCATGTACATTACTGTACATTTGCTTTTCATAGGTTTAAATAAGCAACCATCTGTGGGTCTGGAACGGATTAATATAATTTACATTGTATCTTATATGAAATAAAATAATTTTAGGAAAAAAAATAGAACAGACTTCAAACTATAAATTGTGCTAAAAAGTAAAAAACAATATTATTCTTTAGACAACTTCGATACGACTTTTAAACATAATTTTTGAAGTCTGTGCAAAATTAAAAGTCTAATTATAATTACACCATGCGTTATTTTACACTTAAACTGTTGCAAACTCTACGCTATTTATATTTGTAATTGGTTCATAGTTACAAAAGGAATCATGCATCAAAATCCATCATAATTTTGCACCGACTTCAAAAATTATGTTTAAAAGTCATATCGAAGTTGTCTAAAGAATAATATTTTTTACTTTTTAGCGCAATTTATAGTTTGAAGTCTATTCTATTTTTTTTTTCCAAACGTTATTTTATTTTATTATTTTTAGTGTAAATACATCGTCACGTTCGCATACCTGCCAACCCTGGTGGACAAAAATTAGGAACACTTCGGGGGAAAAATAGGAACACTTCATGCGTAAAGTTTACACGTAATGCGTAAAGTTTAAAGTTAAGAACACTTCATGCGTTTAAAAAAAGTCATGTAAGATTATTTAATACAATCTGTTTTTACATCCTTTTGAAATTAAAAAAATCTGTTTTTACATTCTTTTGGAATAAAATTCATCCTTTAGGAAGGACCATTAAAAAATAAAAAACCCCAAAGCAATGGCAGCTATTAAATGAATACCATATAGTATATAAATCACTCTCGTTCATTCTTGGTTAAATTCACTATTGATCGAGTTAAAAAGCAGTTTGCTATGCAAGGCTTTATTCATGGTCTGCTTATAAAATATTTTTCTCAGTTTAGAATGTAACCTTTTGTTAGCTAGATTTAGAAAGTCCCTTAATATTTTTGATTAATCTTTTTTATTTCATAAAAATATCGTATGAGTACTTGATATGAAAGAAAAAACTGTTACTAAAGTGAATATAAGTGTATTTTAAAATACGTATGAAAATATATAAAAAGTGGAAAAGCAAAAATTATTTTGAGTAGATAGTTTTAGAACTATAATATTAATGAGGCTCTACAATACTTAAACACTATAACGGACATGATTGCCAACATTTTAAGAAAGACAAAATAAAATGTCTGAAACCTCTGAATTGTGGTAACTCAAAAATTTCCCAGCTGTAACCCAATCTCTTTAGTATAGGATCCCCTGATTTGCAGACTCTAACACCATCCAAAATGCTTTTAAAACTTTTTAGATCAATTTCATTTTCCAAATTCTTCATTAACCAAATATAAAGCCTGCTAAAAATTAAGGTTAATTCTTACAAAGTGTCGGTTTGAATGAACTCAGATGCACCTCGATTGCAATTTCCGAATGGGTGCGTCAAGTCCTCTATTACAAAAAAAAAATTAAAGAAAGAATAAAAATAATGGTGAACACAAAGTTATTGACGTCTAAGTGGTCGAAATATGTAGTAAAAAAAATTTAGCTTGTTTTTACTGAAGCGGATGCAGTTTGATTTCGGAAATGCGTAAAAAATCGGTAATTAGAAGTATTCCCTCCATTTGGTGCAATTTCCTTAAAACATCGCCTTTTCGAAGCATAAAACAGCAGAATTTGCGTTTTAGTGTGAAAGGCATAGCTGTTTCATCACAGCAAAAGAGGGGGAAAAAAGGGTACAATAATTTTCTTTCTTCCCAAAAAAATCGGATTTTGGGGGAAGAAATCGTATTTTCGGAACACGGTTAAAAAATCGGGACAAATCCGGAAAATTCGGAACACTTGGCAGCTCTGTTATATGATATAGATTACAGAGAGAAAAGAGTATTGAGAAAAGAAAAAATGCTGCAATTCAATGTTTAATTTTACAGCGTTTGAAAGTCTACCTCTAAACACTTTCGGGAACAAATATATATTTTCAAACAATGTTTTTATTTAAAATAAACATACTTTTATTTATTTACTTTGAGAAGAAACATTATAAATAGTTGAAATGAAAAAATCCGCTTTTTGTAGCGGATGCAAAAAGATTGTAGTACGTATGCGCTCCTTTGCTTGCACGTGGAAAGTAGGCTTCAGGAATTTTAATGAATTGTTATAATGGAGCAGAAATCGTTTTAACATCTGTTCCGTTATTGATTTTTCGGATTGATTAGTATTTCCTAAACATTCGAAAACACAAAGTGCACTGAGGAAAAACGCTATTTTTTCGACATTCCATGAAATTGTAAACTTTTTATCTATTTCAAGAAAAACTTACTAAATAAACTGTTTAACATAAATAGAGATAAGAGGAATGATTTTTCTCTCTGTAATACTAAATAATATTAGAAATCGTCTCACTGTTTCTTCTACAAGTGTGGGATACATCACTCAATTCTGCTCAATTTTCTCATCCCTATTTGATGTTCTTAAGAGAGGGTAGAGTTAATATTCATTAATAAACTGCTTCAAAGTAAAAAACTAGTTGACTAAAGGAAAAGTGTAACAAATAATGTCGATTTTAAGGTGAAAAAAATATATCTAAAATTTTTTCCGGAAAATCGCGCTTTGGCGCAAATTTTCCGAAAAAACGCATTTTGTAGCAGCATGTAGCAGAAAAATCGCTTTGGCGCAATTTTGCGCAGCCGTGGGAGCCCTGCTTATGAGCAAAAAACAAATGCAATTCAAATTGAGCATGATTTATACTGAAATAGTGATAGGAAATGTTATTTCTTTTTATTCTCACCACTTAATTCAAAAGTAAAAATTTAAATTTGTTAACTTACTTCTTTATTTGGTTTAAGCCTTTAATATTGTGAGCAGTAAAAGTCAGCTAAGTTGCGACGTACCTCCCGACACTCAAATCTTTTCCAAACTGATTAGTTGGTTAAATCTGCCACTTGGGGGCGTTGCCTGGTTTCCCGATCGAGAAGTTTCTCGAATGCACATCACGTGTCATCGACGCATGTGCGTACACGTGCTCAGCGGTATACGCAAATTACCCTCCGGTATTTAAGCGTAGTGCCCGCTTGCCTCTCTCTCTTAATCCTTTTAGAACTTCCTTTGCGACGTTCGCTCAGAGGGCGAGCGGGAAGTTGACGTTTTTACCCGGTGAGATGGATCATATGCCTTAGGATACTTTATTAGGGATAGTTGTTTCTTGAGCTGCATCGACTCTGTGTGAAATGCCCGATAGTTAAAATTTTTTTTTCGTAAAATATAAAAATCTAGTCAACTTTATTTTTCACGAATGGCTTTAGGTGATATTTTTTAATGTTGTATTGTGAAGTTATTGTGATATTTACATAAATAAATCTCTGCTATTCTTTTAAGAATTGTATTAGCTTCGAATCATTTCTTAGCAAAATAGTGGGTCCTTTAGAAGGGATAATGGCCCATCAAATAGTCAAAAATAAATGTTTTTCAGTTCCATCATGTAGAAAAGGCATAAAGTAATTTGAAGGAAAAACTACATTCCTTCTAAAGAAATCGGAAAACTTTAATTTTTTTTCTTCAAAAAAATAGAAAAAGCTGAACTTTTCCTCCCAAAAAGCAAATTTCTTTTGCTTTTGGCAAATTCACTGAAATTCTTATTGAAATAAATTAAATTGAAAGTTTGTTTGATTATCCCAAATCTCTCCAACTACATGAATTATGATTAAAAAAAAAAAAGAATCTTCAATATGTAACTACTGTAAGTGAAATATCAAGACTCCTTTAAAAAACTACATACGCAATATAGAATTTAAGGATGAGTTCAATTTATTTTTGTAAAAGAGATGAAATGAAACATTTACACGTAGAGATAGAGGTACATAAAAATGAAAATGTACAGCAGGTATGAAGCTTTACTGGGAAGCTGTATCAAGGCTCATCAGCAAAGTTATATTTTCTCCTTTCAGCAAAATTCGACCTATGAGTAAAAAAAGTCGGGACATAATTCAACTAATTTAAACAAACCAAAAAGTTCATATACTATCATCACTTTGAAAATACATTGAAATTTTGAGTTTAAGAGTCACAATTATTCAAGTCCAACAAAACCAAAAAAAAATAAATAAATAAATAAAATAATGCCAGTTTGGCTTTTTGATGGGGGGGGGGGGGGGGGGGGAATCGAGAAATTATGCTCATTTTGAACTCGTCTGGAAATAATTTGTTTGGCATCTTGGATTTTTTAAAAATTTTTAGTACTTTTTGAGATTTTATTGACAATTTCAACTTTCTAAGGGAGCAGCAAGAGAAAGTGGTTGAAGAACTTTCTTCTTCAGAGGAAGAAAGTAAGTAGCAAGGGAAGCATTTCCTTTGCAGAAATTGAAGAGCTGTGTTACCCTTGCGAAAAAACACAAAGAGTGGTGAAAAAATGGTATCTCAACACTGCTGTGGTCAACAGTATTAACTTGTTCAACGACCATTTTAGAAAAATTCTGAACAAATCGTCAAATGCAGACAACATTGGACAGGTTTTTAGAGAAAGAAACCCAAGATTCTTCTAGTACAAAAAGACAGAACAGCAGAAAGGGAGAAAACACCTGAAGGGATGTTACCTGATGTTTTAGTGGAAGGGGACCCGACCCCCCCTTCCAAACAGTAATATCATTTCTCTTCCTACTCTAAATATTGCACTTATGCCATCAGCTCACCTCGGTTTCAGTACAAGCACAGTGCAGTTAAATCTTTATTCATCTATAATTTCATGTACATTACTGTACATTTGCTTTTCATAGGTTTAAATAAGCAACCATCTGTGGGTCTGGAACGGATTAATATAATTTACATTGTATCTTATATGAAATAAAATAATTTTAGGAAAAAAAATAGAACAGACTTCAAACTATAAATTGTGCTAAAAAGTAAAAAACAATATTATTCTTTAGACAACTTCGATACGACTTTTAAACATAATTTTTGAAGTCTGTGCAAAATTAAAAGTCTAATTATAATTACACCATGCGTTATTTTACACTTAAACTGTTGCAAACTCTACGCTATTTATATTTGTAATTGGTTCATAGTTACAAAAGGAATCATGCATCAAAATCCATCATAATTTTGCACCGACTTCAAAAATTATGTTTAAAAGTCATATCGAAGTTGTCTAAAGAATAATATTTTTTACTTTTTAGCGCAATTTATAGTTTGAAGTCTATTCTATTTTTTTTTTCCAAACGTTATTTTATTTTATTATTTTTAGTGTAAATACATCGTCACGTTCGCATACCTGCCAACCCTGGTGGACAAAAATTAGGAACACTTCGGGGGAAAAATAGGAACACTTCATGCGTAAAGTTTACACGTAATGCGTAAAGTTTAAAGTTAAGAACACTTCATGCGTTTAAAAAAAGTCATGTAAGATTATTTAATACAATCTGTTTTTACATCCTTTTGAAATTAAAAAAATCTGTTTTTACATTCTTTTGGAATAAAATTCATCCTTTAGGAAGGACCATTAAAAAATAAAAAACCCCAAAGCAATGGCAGCTATTAAATGAATACCATATAGTATATAAATCACTCTCGTTCATTCTTGGTTAAATTCACTATTGATCGAGTTAAAAAGCAGTTTGCTATGCAAGGCTTTATTCATGGTCTGCTTATAAAATATTTTTCTCAGTTTAGAATGTAACCTTTTGTTAGCTAGATTTAGAAAGTCCCTTAATATTTTTGATTAATCTTTTTTATTTCATAAAAATATCGTATGAGTACTTGATATGAAAGAAAAAACTGTTACTAAAGTGAATATAAGTGTATTTTAAAATACGTATGAAAATATATAAAAAGTGGAAAAGCAAAAATTATTTTGAGTAGATAGTTTTAGAACTATAATATTAATGAGGCTCTACAATACTTAAACACTATAACGGACATGATTGCCAACATTTTAAGAAAGACAAAATAAAATGTCTGAAACCTCTGAATTGTGGTAACTCAAAAATTTCCCAGCTGTAACCCAATCTCTTTAGTATAGGATCCCCTGATTTGCAGACTCTAACACCATCCAAAATGCTTTTAAAACTTTTTAGATCAATTTCATTTTCCAAATTCTTCATTAACCAAATATAAAGCCTGCTAAAAATTAAGGTTAATTCTTACAAAGTGTCGGTTTGAATGAACTCAGATGCACCTCGATTGCAATTTCCGAATGGGTGCGTCAAGTCCTCTATTACAAAAAAAAAATTAAAGAAAGAATAAAAATAATGGTGAACACAAAGTTATTGACGTCTAAGTGGTCGAAATATGTAGTAAAAAAAACTTAAGATTGTTTTTACTGAAGCGGATGCAGTTTGATTTCGGAAATGCGTAAAAAAAAAATAAAAAATAAAAAAATAAATAAAATAAAAAATTGGTAATTAGAAGTATTTCCTCCATTTGGTGCAATTTCCTTAAAACATCGCCGTTTCGAAGCATAAAACAGCAGAATTTGCGTTTTAGTGTGAAAGGCATAGCTGTTTCATCACAGCAAAAGAGGGGGGGGAAAAGGGTACAATAATTTTCTTTCTTCCCAAAAAATTTGATTTTGGGGAAAGAAATCGTATTTTCGGAACACGATAAAAAAATCGGGACAAATCCGGAACACTTGGCAGCTCTGCGTTCGGTCATATAGATCCAAATTAAAAATCGTGTAAACTGGATATAAACAGAAATGTTAAACATTGTGTTTTAATTTCAATATAATGTAAGAATATGAAACCTATAAAAATCATAGAAAAGAAATTACATGAAATTCAAAGATGCAAAAAATTATCAAAACATAGGTCCCTTAAAAACAAGTAAGGTAATCATCAGGTAATTTTTCTCTAATCTAATCGTAATCTATTTTAACTGTTTCGACTGTAATCGCAATTAATTTTTGGCAAAGGATTTCAATTGTAATCAAAAACTATTATGTGTTTTTGTAATAGTTTCCAAGCCTGGTGCCATGTTACGAACAATGCTCACATTAATCACTTGCAAGATTGTACGTGAAACTGTTTGAGCTGCTCTTTCATGCAAAACACCCTGTATTTTGATTAATTTCTTCCCATTTATTAGTTCCTTCCATTTCTTGTTTTCTTCCAGTTAGAAATCTGTTTCTTCTGGGGAAAAAGTAACCCTGCCTGTAAGTTAATGAGTTTACTGATTTTTTTTTTGGGTCTGTAGTTTCTGTTGGCATAAACTAATTTCATGTAAAAAGTTACTTTATTGTTCAGAGCAATTTTATGATACATAAAAAAATTAAATAACTTGACATAATCAAAGTAGACATACCAAGAGGCTTTTTTGCCTTTGTCTTCATGTTGACTTCTTCAGCTTCATCAAGTACTATATTCATGTACTCATCAAATCCCTAATAAGAAAAAACTTTTTAAGTATAAAAAAAAAATATATATATATACATTTTTCTACATAAATAAGTTCTTGCTTTTGCAGATATCACCTTCAAATATATTACAAAGCAATATAAGATATTCACTGCTATCAACAAAAAAAAAAAAAAAAAAAGTTAGGGTTGACTAATATTGATTCACCTGAATAGCCAAATAATGAATATATCGACCATTTCCTTTTGGCCCAAGGCAAAAACTTGGCAATTTGTTCTAAACCGAAGCCGGATATTCGACCAATGTCTTAGGCTGGATCAGCATTGTAAAATGCTCAGAATCGAAAAATGCGAAGACATTTATATGCTACTTAAAAAAGATTTTTGATTATTACATAGCTACACAATTTTTATTGATAATTGGAAATACTTCAAATCTGACACATATGTAATTTTTCATAATTTTTTTGCTGGAACTAGTTATTAATATTGCAACCTACAGATATAAAATGGTTTTTTAACTTATTTATTTTAGGTTTGAGTAAAATTTTTTTCCGTTTGAATAGCATTTGGGTTGATTTTTGATATTACATTAAAAATAGGGTAACAAATAACCTCTAACAAATATTAAGATACCACCACCACATAATACAGGGTTCACGCCAGGGTTCTTTGATTTAAATCAAGTGATTTTTTTTTTAAAAAAAAAAAATCATTGATTTTACTATATTAAAAAATATTGTAAAAATGAAATATGTTGCAATTTCAAGTACTGTTTCTTTCTGTTATGCGTGAATCGAAAAAAGTGGCAAATTATGTTATCAAAAACATAAATAACATTTAATAAAACAAAATAAACATACCAAATACACATTACAAATATAAGAGCACACTACTATCCTGAAAATCCATTTTCTATTCTTTTCATATTTTTAAACAACGTATAATCTCGCAAGCTGATGAAAAGAAAAAGTTAAAGTTATTATCCTCAACAGAAATATATTTTTCGCTCGTGAGAAATATTAACACATCCCTCCTTTCACACGACGGGAAAAATGATTCCAAGTTTCTGCAGATGAGTACGCATCTTCACTTGGCTCACATCTTTAGTCATCACATCAGCATCCATTTCCGTACCTGCTATATGATGTACGTCAAATTCTTTATTTTCCACTTCTTCTTTTATAAAATGGTATTTTCTTGATATATGCTTATTTCTGTTGTTTACTCTCGGGTTATATATCCAATCTATTGCGGATTGGCTGTCTGTATATATCTTTATTAGACGATGCACTAATTCCTCTTGTCTCAACTCTTCTAATAAATCTATCAACCACCTTCCTTCACATACTGCATCGCATAAGCTAACCAATTCGGATTCCATGGTTGACAAAGTTACGATCTTCTGTTTGTTACTCTTCCATCCAATATATGAGTTTCCTATCTTAACGGTATAACCACTGAATGATTTTGAATCTTTACTGGTACACCAGCTTGCATCAGAATTAATATGTAGCTTTTCTTTGCATTTATCTATCTTTAACTTGAATTCTTTAGTGCCTTGTAGATAACGCAATACTCTCTTCAAAGCTTGTAAATGAATTTCTCTAGGATCTTTTGAATATTGAGATAACTTGCTGATACTGTATGCTAAATCTGGTCGTGTCCCAGTAACTAGATACATTATACTACCCAACATCTCCTGGTACAATTTCATGTCCACTGGTTTGGAATTTTCATATTCATCTAAATTCATTCCAACAACTCCTGGTGTTTTCACAGAGTTACAGTTTTGCATATCAAAACGTTCTAAAATTTCTGTTATGTATTCTTTTTGGTTGAGCATAATTCCTTCTTCATAAAAGTCTATGTCGATTCCAAGAAAGTTGATTTTATTCTTTATTTCTTTAATCTTAATTTCCTTTCTTAAATTCCTCAAAAAATCCTCAATGAGATCTTCAGATTCTCCAATAATGATCCCGTCATCAACATATATTCCTAAAGCAATATATTTATCAGTATCTTGGCTGATAAATACAGATGGATCAGATTTGCATTCTTTCATTCCTATTTTGTTCAATATTTTCTTTAGTTTATCATACCAGCATCTTCCTGATTCTGGGAGTCCATACAAACTTCCAGTGACTAGCAATACTTTTCCACTTTCAATATCAAAACCATCAGAAGGATTCATATAAACAGATCTTTTAAACCTACTATTTAAATAAGCAGTTTCCACATCAAAAATTCTAACTTTGTAGTCATTTATAGCTGATATTTTCAATAGCGTTCGAAAGGATTCGGGTTTCATTACAGGACTGTATGATTCTTTAAAATCTCGACCCATTTTCTCTCTTGAACCGTCAATAACTAATCGAGCTTTGTATCTTTTATTTTCACCCTCCTTTTTCAGTGTAAAAACAAATTTGCTTCTGAGAATTTTCGTATTCTTAGGTCGATCAACGATCTTCCATGCGTTATGTTGTTCCATTGATTTCAGTTCATCTTCCATAGCTTATGTCCATTTTTGTTTCTCTTTAGAATTTAATACATCTTGATAAGTCTTTGGAATATTTTCTAAAGTGACATTTGCTGAGTATCTTGTGATAGGTTTCTTTTCCCTAGATGATCGTCTAACCCCTTGATCTAGTAATGGTAGTTCAATTTCTTCTACGTCTTCACTTCTTCCCTGAATTCTAATTTCTTTTGATTTTCCAGTTGGACGTCCTCTTTTGAGAACATTATCGTTCGGATCCTTCATTCCATTTTGATTAATCTTCATTATCATTGGGAATGCTCACCAATGATTCTTTATTCACTGCATCATGCTTTTGGCAGTCATTTACGTCACTTGATTGAATTGTTATGTAGTCAAGTTCTTCTATATTATAATTACTGTCATTTTCCTCTACATATCCCATTTCATTTTCTATAAAAATTACATCTCTACTCTCTTTGATTTTATTTTCTTCCTTATCATAAATCCCGTACGCTTGGCGATCTTTGGAATATCCTATGAACACACCTCGTCTTTCTCTAACATCGAACTTCTTCCTGTTCACTTGATCATTCCTATAAAACGCTTTGCATCCAAATACTTTTAGATGGCGTACTGTAGGTTTCTTATTACTCCATAATTCCATGGGAGTTTTCTCTCTTTTCGCTGTCGGCGTCAAATTATTCAGATATACTGCGGTCCAAACTGCTTCTGCCCAAAAACATACAGGCAGACCTGCATCAACTAATAAAGTCTTGGCTATGTCAATAACAGTTCTATTCCCTCTTTCAGCTATTCCATTGCTCTGTGGGGAATAAGCTGTAGTTTTTTCAACTTTGATGCCTTTTCTTTCGTAATATTCAAGTAATGTTTCGTTTATGAATTCAGTTCCGTTATCTGAACGAATTGATTTCACTTTCTTCGTTGTTTCATTTTCTCTCCTTTCAATAAAGTCAATAATTTTTCTCGATACTTCACTCTTTCTAGCTACAAATTCGACAAAATATCTCCTACTAAATTCATCAATAATCAACATATATTTACTTCCGTTTAAAGATTGAATATTCATAGGTCCAGATAAATCAACATGTAATCTGTCCAGAACTTGTTTTGTTTTCTTTTCAGTTACTTGCTGAAATGGGGACCTAGTTAATTTACCTTGAATACATGCTTCACAAGTTTTCTCATCACCTTTTATATCTTCAATTCCTATGACAAGATTTCTATTCATCATTTTGTCTAAATATTTATAATTCACATGTCCTAATCTTTTATGCCAAATCTCTTTATTTATTTCTTCTGTTTTATGACATTTTTCATTCATGTTTTCCTTCACCTCAAGTTTAATCAAAAATGCATCATCTTCAAATGTTCCTCTGGCAATTAGTTCTCCACTTTGTTTTTCATAAATAGTGGCACCTTTATCATCCAAAATAACTTTCTTACCCTTTTTCACCAGAATTGGAACTAACATCAGATTTCCACTCAAATTTGGAACGTATAGGACATCCCCTAATTTAATATTGGTGTCTTCATATTCATTGTGTGCAATAGCTTTCACATCACCCCTAAATCTTGACTGTATGCTTCTATTTTGTTCAGCTGTTGCAATTTTTACTTCTTCGACTTTTGGATTACTTACTATTTCTTCTTGATAACTCATATGCAGTGCTTCCCCCAGGCTTGGGCGGGAGGGCGCTGCGCCCTGCCCGCCCTTGGATTCGGGAAACGCGCCCATCTTGCCCTTTTGTTAGTGAAATTGCGCCCTTCTTATCACCAATCGCCAAAGGAGACCAATTTTTAGGTTTTGGCGACCATTGTTTTCATTGAAGCCGCTACCATTTGATAATGCTAAAACCTTTTCCCGAACTTTTATCTTGACAGGTGACCTTTTCCCAAATTTCCTTCTCCACTAAAAATTAAATAAAGAAGAAAGAAATAGCAGTTAATTTTTGGGCCACACGAAAACGAGTTTTTCTTCCGATTTTTACCGGAAATTGCTTACTGTGTTTTCAATCTTTTTCCATCCTGGAATTATTTCAATTATCTTGAAAGATGTAAGATATTTTTTGCATGCACTACTTTCAATCTGCTTCTTTGTTGTTTCATTTTAAGAATTAAAAAAGAAAAAAAAAGTTCGCGAAATTTGGATTCTACGTTAGAGATTTTAATTTTTTTGCATTGGTTACAAATTTCGATTGTTTTCTAAATTAGAAGATATTTTACACACATGCTACCCTAAATCTGCTTATTTTGCATTTTATTTTAATAGTTTCTGGCCTTTTTTTTTTTTTTTGAGCGGTGCCGACATTGAACACGTGCTTGTCGAAAATTGCGTTTATCGCTAATTATTCACCATTATTAAATCACTATTGTTTCATTTATTTATTTACTTCAAATTTGATTTTAGTATTGACAGTTATTTACTTTCTAGAAAATACTAAATTGCGGATAAATAAGAAATTTTTAGAAAATTGTTAATTTACCTGGATCCAACTTCTTTAAAAAAACAATAAACAATTATTGAAAAGAAGTAGTATTATCACAAATCATAAAATAAATAAGGAATTTTTTTTAGTTTAAACATTTTACAAAATTAATAATGATAATAGGGCCGACAGTTGCGAGATTTTTTGGGCACTTTTTGAGATTTCGGGGATTCTTTTTTTCACATCATTTTGTGTCTTTTTTTTGGCTTTGGGTAATTTTTTGTGTGGAGCCTGAAACTCTTCCAATGATTCTGTGCTTGATTATATTGCAACTCTTAAAAACTCTCTCTCATAAAATTCAGAACAGTAGGTTCCCAAAGGCTTATAAGAAAATTCTTTTTTTCATCTTTACAAGGGACCCATTTGGGTCAAATATGCATTTAATACATCTGTACACGTTGAGAAAACTAACCAAAATATAAGAATGCCCTTTCAAACAAAAAACTATTTACTATTAAAAATATGAAAAAGCATTTAATAATCCAAATCTAATGTTGCTTTGTAGTTATTTCAAGAAAGAAAAGTTTTAAAATGTAATAAAACTTACGGGGGAAAAAAGATGGCAACATGTGAGGAATCCATATATTAAGACATTTCCTTTTCTCTCCTTATTTTAATAAACATTTATTTCAATCTTTAATGAAAATGTATTGTATTAATTTTGCTTCTTTTAAATTTTTCAAAAAATTCTATTGTCATTTTAAGCTAAAACATTGCTTTCAATTGGTATTCTTGATTAATTATAATGGTATTTTTTACAATTTTGCTGTTTTTAGGACATGCTAAAAATTTTAAAGGACGTTTTCAGTGATTATTTAGGTCATCAAAATCCAGGCTCTAATTATTATTACTGAAGCTTTATTGTATTAAGAAAAGATATATTCTTATTATTCCTCAGAGGTGATCAGATCTTCAGAAGTACTGGAATGAACAGGAACTCTCTCATAAATTAGTAAAAATGTATAACTCAGAAGTTCCTTGCTAGTTATTTCATTGAATTTAAAATCATTATTGGTTGATGTTGCCTTGAATATAAAAGCAGAATTTTTTCATGCTTTACTTCAATTATTGAAAACGATCTTAAAAATGAATATTGTTAAATTAGTTTATATATATTTTTCAATGTTCAGTTTCACTGTGAGATGATGTTGATGTTTGACTAAAATGTTAAATTATGGCAATAATAAAGTTAAAGTATTACTACGGGAGGATTCATATATGATGTCACGCTTCTAGGGGGAGAGTTCCTGAAATTGTGATAAAGTGGGACAAGGGGAGGGATAACAGGAAGTGTGACATACTGCTTGTGCAACGTAGTGTAACATGTGACAATGGGGGAGGGTGGTTCAACATGGAAAAAAGTGCAACATCATTTTTGAACGGTCCCTACTTCAAATTGCATGTGCCCTTTATTTCGGTAAGATGCCCTAAATTTGGAAAAGTGCCCTTTTTTTTTTACAGTAGCACCCTGCCCTTTTTCAATCCTGGGGTAAGGTCTGCATATGAGATGAACATGCTGAATCTAACATCCATGTTGTCTCTTTATCATTTTTAAAATTATCTGATTTATCATGCAGTTTTGTTTGAAGAGCAAAACCTTTTGAAAAACAAGAGTGTTCTTTCTTTTCTTTGTGAACATAGCTACCTTGCTTGCCATTGAATTTCTCATTTTCAAGTCCTCTGTTTCTATTCATTATTCCTTTTGCATTTCCTCGGTTTCGATTTCTTTCATATTTCGAAATTTTCTTCTGATTGTTCCAACATTCAAAGGATTTGTGCCCGAATTTTCCACACAAAAAACAACATCCCTTTTTTCTGTTAAATTCATTAGATTTAAATGCTTGAATTTCAGTCTCAACTTTGTCATACTTTCTTTCATATGCCAACAAAGTTTCTCTCATCGATTCATAAGATATATCAGGATTTGAAGAAACAGCTGTAACAACTTCACTATATTTCTTGGGTAAACCTTCCATAATATATCCGATCAGTTCATTCTCTTCTATTTGAGTTCCCAGATCAGAAATTTCATTTGCAATTGTCTGTGCAATCAAGTATTCTTCTACTGATTTTCGGTTGCTCTTCTCAATCTTCGCTGATCTAATCTTCAAATTAATCTTTCTGTGTTTTTCTACTCCTTCATGACGTCTTTTCAATAATTCCCACAGTTCTTTAGCTTTAGTAATTCCTCTAACAGGCATAACTTGCTCTGCGGACAAAGTCAAAATAATTAATCCATACGCTTCATCGTTTCTTGCAGACCAGTCATTATATAATTTAATACTCGCTTCATCTTTTTCATTTACAGCTGGTTCTTCTTTTGCAATTACATCATACAAATGCTTTGCTTTAATAAGAGCTCCTACTCTTGTGCTCCATAAAGCATAATTTTTGCTATTTAGAGGTTCAATCCTCGAAATTCCAACACTAGAGTCAGCCATATTACAAATCTGAATTAGCGGTTAGTCTAATCTGCATGTAATATAAATATTTCTTTCATTCATTTGCTTAAGAAAGCTAACACTAATGAGGAGATATCAAATTGCATTTACTTCACTTTTTAGCAACCATTAAACCACTTAACCACGCTCTGCTACCATTTTGTTATGCGTGAATCGAAAAAAGTGGCAAATTATGTTATCAAAAACATAAATAACATTTAATAAAACAAAATAAACATACCAAAAACACATTACAAATATAAGAGCACACTACTATCCTGAAAATCCATTTTCTATTCTTTTCATATTTTTAAACAACGTATAATCTCGCGAGCTGATTAAAACAAAAAGTTAAAGTTATTATCCTCAACAGAAATATATTTTTCGCTCGTGAGAAATATTAACACTTTCAAACAAAACTTCTTAAGTCCATCTGTCTGTGTGCGTAACATGTTTCATAAGGATAGAATTAATTACGATTATTTTAATTTAACAATTTTTTTTTTTTAATTTTACAATATTCTTCAAGCACTTTAACAGCAAAGCATAATTCATTCAATCATTCAAATTACAATTCATAATACATAATCATGAACCATTCTGTTTTTTTTTTTTTCTTAAGAATAGTATTTTAGATCAATGCCACACAATAAATAATTCAGAATGATAGTGTTTAAAACAACAATTGTTAGTATTTAGAATATATACCCTTAAAGTTTCATCCACGTCCCCTAATAGCTTAAGGTTTTTTCCCCTCTAAAATATTTTTTATCATTGAAATTTTCAATAAAGATACTCGATTAAAACAAAAAGTTTTAGTTTTATTAATGGTGCAAGCATATGATTTTTTGAAATGGGTAAAAATATTTCAGGGTTTTTTATTTATAAAATTGAAAAATGATTAAAGTACATTCAATGTAAAACCTGTGTACACACAATTGGTACTTTTTTTCAGCTTTCAACAGCAAAATAATTCAGATTAAATTTGTTCATTTTCTCTGTACTGAGTGTACTATTATTCCTGGTAGGGTTAAGTTTCATTTGAGTCATGCATTTGTATTAAAATTTATTTATTATTATTACTACTGAAAAATATTTATTGCTGTGAAAATAGCTTAAAGTGTGTTTTTGCATATTGATTAAGATGCCATATTGTTTCTATGAATGTAACATAATAAATACCCAAAATATTTAAGGTCTTTTTATTAAAAAAAATCCAATTTTTTTAAAATTAAGAACATTGAAAAAAAAAATCACTTGATTTAAATCAATGAACCCTGGTTCATTGATTTAATTTTACATGCACGGGTTCATGAATTTTACATGCACGGCTTCTGATTGGGGACCACTGGTCCAATTGATATGGAATGACCCATTTAGTACTTGAAATGAAACAAGAAAATTTTGTGTCATGTCTGTTGCAAGTAGGATTATGCTGAGTGTACTTACAATAATGCAACCTTCAATCCTTGTAATGATATTTTCATACAGCCATACTTGGATTCTTGTTTTCTGTAATTAATTAAATGCTATTAACAATAAAAAGGGTTAAATACAACAAATAAAATAAAATTTTAAAAAGTGGAATAAAAAGATAAATTACTGTTTGCATAATGGAAAAAAAATTACCGGTAGGTAGCCTGTATTTTTTTTAACATATTGGGATTCAGAAATTTCAAAACAGGAACATAAACATACTCTTCTTTACATATTTTCTAGTTTCATACAAAAAAAAAAAAAAAGGAATATAATATAAAAGAATTTCCCGAGAGGGGGAAATTCTCAATTTGCTGAATGAAACTGCAGGTTCAGTTGGGGGCGTGCTGACGACATTGCAAAGCAGAGAGGCACACATTCCTAGTCGGTATGTATTAAATGTGTGTGCTTTTGAGGAGGCGAGTTGGTCAGTTCAGGGTAGTAATGGTGTAATGTCATACTTTTGGCTTATTATACCGTTTAGTGACGTTATTTTGTTAGTGGAGTTGCCTAAGAATCGAGCTGTCCTTTAGATTTAAAAAAATGATTTTAAAATTTTAGTTAAAGAAATGCTAACATTATACAAAGTCTGTAATGTATAAAAAATATTTACATGAAAAAATAATCAACACCAAATTTCCAAATGGTCGGTCAAAATTTGCCAAATAAGGAACATTTTCGGGGGGCCATTTATATGTTGGATCCCTAATGTGTTCCTTGTGGTCGGAGCTGTAGCCACTGTGTTTTATATCACCATAAAATCCAAACAATCAAATAAATGAAAAATATCTGACCCAGAGAGTTAAAATATTTTTACCAATTTTTCAGATAAAAACTTAAAACCTTTAACATATAGAATAAGTAAAAAAAATGATAATTCAGTTAGCAAAAATGCACTGGATGTTTGTTGCAGACTCCTTAACAAGTGAGAGTTTTTGTTTGACGAGAAATATACAATAAGCTTTCTTGCAGAAGTCATTTACACAATATGCTACGAAAAAAAAAAAAAATAAACAAGTCCAAAATCATGAAAAAATAAAATGTCAATCACCTGCCTGGGAATGAAAGAAAAGCATATACCTAGAGTTCGCAAAGAAACGTACAACAAATGGAAATGATATTCAATAATGATTCATAAGAAACATTAAACTGAGCAGAAGGTAAATAAGAAAAAAGTAAAATTAATTAATAGCAAAATCCTACTTACATTTTGCAAAAACCTAAAAATCAAATTCTTAGAGAAGTCAAGGCAAATAATCAAATTGAGAATGAGGGCCATTCCCATCCCTTTTTTTACAAGAGTTTAGGTTTGTGAAAACAATTTTTGTATTATGTGAAAATTACTTAGTAGGGGAAAAAAAAACAGCAACTAATATTTACAATAAAAAATAATTGTAAGTTAATTTGTTTGCTCAAATAACAAAATTCATTATTAATGGATGTCGCTATATTCTTTTCCTGAATTACAGAAATATACAAAGTTCATACTTCATAATAAGAAGTAACTTTATGTTATGCAGTTAAATATAAAATACTTTTATGTTAACTAGGTCCTATCAAAAGCATATGTAGATGAAACGAAAGAATAGAGAATAGAAATTTTGCTAGAAACAACTTTTAAGTCACGTAAGTGAGCATTCAATTCCAACTAAAGAAAAACATAAAATGGAATTTTGCAAATAAAAATAACGTACTAATAATAAATGACTCAAACTAAAAGTACATAGAGCTTATATCAACTATTACAAAAGGATACAATGGGTTGTACCATAACCTTCTGGACTTTCTGTCCTCCTTTAAAGGTCGACATTTTTAACCTTTTTAAAATGTAATCAAAATAAACGAATAAAGAGCTGTAAAATGAGAATGATGACACTAAACAATTATAACAAACAGCAGACACTACAATACGCCGCAATTGTTACAGAACACAAATCGCAAAAAGGCGCAAACTGCAAAGTGTCTTACTTTTCCTTATTGATGCCATTAAATTTTAATAAAATATTGCTTATGCAATCATATAATTTTTAAAAGCTAATGAATCATTTAAAAAAAATTTTTTTGATTTAAATTTTACCTTTTTTCAATGCCTAATTTTTTTTCTTCAATTCAAACTTTTTATTTTTAAAATATTTAAATAATTAAAGTTAATAAACTGTGTTTGTAATCGGTTGCATAGTCCTCAAACGAAGTGGCTATTCAGCCTGGATTTTTAAGGCTGATTAGACCCCACATCTATTCAGCCTGGGAGGCTCATAGCCAATCATCGGTCTTTCTTTATTCTTGCCCCCATTTTCCCCCCAGCGTTTACAGCGGCGAGCCATTTTCAAAATGTCTGTGATAAGAACGGTTGTCTGTTTCGTGGTCAAAATTTCTTCAGGTATGTTCCTTACTTTTTAGTGAAATCTTATAAAAGAAAGGTTAATGCTCTTTAGAGTTATTAACTAAAGATATGGTAAAAACTGGAATCAAATCCAAGAAAATAGGCTACTTTAATTTAAAGAATTTCCAGCTAGTATTCTTGTCGTCACTTGAATATTTAGTAAGCAATTTTTTTATTTGTTTATAACTAAAAACTTATGTGCTCTAATACTCAAGTTTTATTTTCTACATGTTTAAAAAACTAGAAGTTAAAGCAAAGTAAGTACTTCTTGTAAATTAATAGCTTCTTAGAATTTCCAGGCACGATAGCGTTCATGCGCTAAATCGCTTTAGTATGAACTAATCCGTTTTTATATAATATGATAATTGTGCAGGCTTTTATTTTATATAAATTTGAAACATTTATTGTGATACTAATTTATTGTTACGGATAAATTTTTCAGGTTGAATAGCATTCTCGGCATTTGATTACTGACTGTTCAATGCATTATTAGGCGATAATGTGTGCATTTATTTTAGTGAGCAAGTTTTTATGCTCTACAAGTTTAAATCATTTGGTATAATAGTTATTCATTTATTGTTAAGACTGAAATTTCCAGGTACAATAGTATTCTCATTATCATTCAAATACTAACCAATCTAATGTATATTATACAATAAGTTGTGTGTGTGCTTTTATTTTAGTGAATAAGTTTTTATGTTCTGCAAGTTAAAAGCATTTCTTGCAAAATTTATTAATATATTGTTATGGATGAATTTTCCAAGTAAAATGCATTCTCCTTGTCATTTGATTACCGACTGTTCAATTCATACATTAATCGATAAATTGTGTATGCTTTTATTTTAGTAAGTTTTTATATTCTGCAAATTTATAGCTTCGTGTAATACTTATTAAATTATTGTTAGGAATGAAATTTTCAGGTACAATAGTATTATCACTCCAAAACATTGACCACTATAGTAAAAACAGCTGCATTAAACAAGTTGTGTGTGTGCTTTTAGTTTAGTGAATAAAATTTCTAGGTAGAATGGCATTTTCATTGCTACTCTAATAGTAAGTATATTGCATTTGCATAAGTGATCTCAATAATATGTATTGTTACTAGCGTTATGTATGCTCTTTTTTAAAAAAATATAAATAGACCTAAAAGTGCATAGGATTTCTCCAGCCACAATTTCTCTCAGTACTTATTCATTCATAGCATGAAGATTCTGAAATTCATTTCTACTTGAATCCTGATGTATTTTATTAATTTGGAATGCATGCAACTTATCTAAAGACAACCTCTTAACAATTCATTTGAGTTTTATATTGTATAAAAATGTGTTAACATTAATGTGTTTTTCATGCTGCTCTAGACATTGTAGTTTTGAAATTTTTATCTTTGATATCCTAGCAGAGCTGTGAGGAGAAGAAAGAAAATAAAAATAAAGATTAATACTGAATGGTACTGACAAGAAGATTGGCTTTCTTATGCAAAGTCGCCAATCTCTGTTGGTACTTTTCGGTTCATTGCATGAAGATTTTTGAATTTCATGTCTACCTAAATACCCTGGTCTCCACTATTTGGATGCGTGTTTTAATTTCTTTGAATTATCTAACAATATCGAAACACAACCTGCTTAATAATTCATTTGAATTTTGTACTGTTGTTATAATATGGTTTTTTTTTTTTTTTTTTTTTTTTTTTTTTTTTTTTTTTTTTTTTTTTTTTTTTTTTTTTTTTTTTTTTTTTTTTTTTTTTTTTTTTTTTTTTTTTTTTTTTTTTTTTTTTTTTTTTTTTTTTTTTTTTTTTTTTTTTTTTTTTTTTTTTTTTTTTTTTTTTTTTTTTTTTTTTTTTTTTTTTTTTTTTTTTTTTTTTTTTTTTTTTTTTTTTTTTTTTTTTTTTTTTTTTTTTTTTTTTTTTTTTTTTTTTTTTTTTTTTTTTTTTTTTTTTTTTTTTTTTTTTTTTTTTTTTTTTTTTTTTTTTTTTTTTTTTTTTTTTTTTTTTTTTTTTTTTTTTTTTTTTTTTTTTTTTTTTTTTTTTTTTTTTTTTTTTTTTTTTTTTTTTTTTTTTTTTTTTTTTTTTTTTTTTTTTTTTTTTTTTTTTTTTTTTTTTTTTTTTTTTTTTTTTCCGCACACTGAAATAACTCGTCTCGTAAACTGTAAAACATTTTTATGTTACTGAACACCAAAATGTTTTACAGCTTTTCTCCATCGGACACCCTTGCACCTTTTAGCCGAAGCCTTAGGTAGAAATGTTTTACAGCTAGTCGATAAGCTGTAAAACATTTCGGAAAGAATAAACATTAATTTTTAGAAAGAACTAGCGACACGACCGGTTAGACATCCGTCGGCGCACTTATATCCTTAGCCGATTGGTCGAAAGCAGCAGGTAAAGTACCGGCCGCTCATCTCACCCTTAGCTAATTAGTCGAAATTGTAAGTTTCGGATAGAGAAGACAAAAATTTTGGTGTTCAGTTGGTGTAAAGTTGCAAATGATTCATTTTTTTTATGTATTTAAAATGTTTTAAAGTGTCCTAAAAAAGTACAAACAGCCGAGTGTTTTTCTTTAGCATATGAGGCTCGTTAACTCATATACGCATCAAAAATTCTGTAAAATTGCTCATTTATCCTATCTTCATAGAAATGAGCAATCTCAATGACATTTCGATACGTAACGGAGTTAACCCATTTCATGTTTGTTTAACCATGGCTGCCTGCGATCGTATAGCGGCTGTCCAAACGGGCGAAAAAGTGCGTGCAAGCGGAACTTACGTTTTCTGCCACTTCAGTCAATTGGCGCTGTTAGCATGTACTTAAAAGCGAGGATTTAAAGGACTAACCATTGCAATATCATCGCATTAAAGGCTTGAATTTCAAGAAAGATAAACATTTAAGTGTTGAGGGCAAAAGTAACTATCAAAATACGTGGCAGGATTATGTATTTGCCATGAAAACGTTTTTAATACAGAGGAAGAAATAAAAAGATCGTTTTTTTGGTAGTTACACATGCAGACTTTGAAGCTGATCGTTAAGATACAACTTTTCATACGTACGTATACTTTTATATATAATGAACACAGAGAAAAAATTTTCTTCGCAATTGGCTGATCATATTATGCTTTCAGATTTATTTTTATTTTGAACGACAATAATTGCGCGTAATTTTCTGAAATACACTTATCCTTTCACCTTGTGTAGCGTAAATAAAATGGCTAGCAGGTTTTTGAAAGCCGTGTTGAATAGTCTTTAAATGGTTATTAGTTAATTTATTATAAAGCAATTTTCAATACATTCATGTTAATACTATTAAATAACAGCAGGTAAAAGAAAAATGACATAGATTATGATTAAAAAAGTTATTTTCAATATTTGTGTTAATTGAATTATTTCAATTCCATTTATTGTAAATTTAATTATTACAGGAAAGTGGAACAGTTAGGTTGTGAAGTGACTTAACAAATAAAGATTAGTTGAACAATTATGTAATTAAGTAAATGATTTATGCAACAATTTTTTATTGTTATTGACAGACTAATAGCATAATACTAATAAGCTGACTTCAGTTAACTTCAACAGATGGATTATCATATAAGAGTAGCGACTTTTTTTTTTTTTTGCTGGTCTCGTCTAAAGCAATTACACTAGTTAAATATTTAGCATAAAATCCTGAAATATTAAGTAAGAAAGGTCAAAGATTAGGCCTTTGTAAAAGAAACCGATTCAATAAAAAAAAAACAATCAAGGGGAAATATTTTCAAATATTACAATTAAGTACAATAAATGAGAAATTAAAAATAATTACTTAAAACGCTTCATTATATGCAGTTCAGAGTTATCAAGATTATTTTTAAAACTTGTAACTGACAATACATGGGAGCCAACCCCCTAAGCAAGATGGTGCATACTAATAGGTACGAAGTCCCCCAAAAAAGACAACCACCCAAAAGGGCCAAAACTCGATGAAAGCATGCCCCAATGTCCAGGGGGTGTCAAAATTTTCATCTAAAAATTTAATGGCGCCTCCTAATGAACTTCCCTCGTGGACACCCCTGGATAAGAGCAATTTTTGTTTAAATATCCCTTTAAATATTTTTATTTAGATGACACACTCCTTGACAACAAAAAGCAATGAGTATTTTCAGTCGGGGGGGGGGGGGGCAGGACCGTCCGAAAACTTTTTTATTTTACACGATCGTCCCTCCACTTTTCAAAATCCCCCTCCCCCACCACTATTTCATTACAATAACTTATGCTCTTACCTGTGAGCCTCTCCCCTCTCACCTCTTTCTTCTTTTTTTCTGGACTACACTGAATATTCTTAATTTTTAATACCAAGACTTTGCAACAGGCATTTCTTCGATGAAATCTACCAAAGGCTTTTGGATTCTCTGATTTTCTGTAACCTGATTTTCCTTAAATCATTTCAATGTTTCCCCACTTTTAAATTAGAAATCAGACGCTTTAGGGGGCATTCATAAATGATGTCACGCTTCGAGGGGGGAGGGGGTTTTGTGAAATTGTGACAAAGTGTGATAAGAGGAGGGGAGGGGGTAACAAGAAGTGTGACATCAGGCTTATACAACATAGCGTGACATGTGACAAAGGGGGGGAGGGGTACCGTTGAATTGTGACATTTTGTGACAAAGTAGGAGGGGGTCAAATATACCGGAAAAGAGCGTGACATCATTTATGAACGGTCCCTTAGATAGTTTATTTACTTTTCTATGTTTAAAGACTGTATGGTGTACAAAATGGGTGTACTCATGAACGCGTAGAGAATCAACAACAAATCTTAGAGGGAAGTCCCCCTTCCTTTTAGGTATTTCAATTGTAACCCTTGTTCATGTGGTGCAAGTTTAACTTTAAAAAGGTACATTACTAGATTGATAATATAGATTCTCTCTCACTCATTCCACTTTTAACTTTATCATTCTATACAAGCATAAGAAATTTAAACGTCTCAGAACAAAAAAAAAAAAAAATATTGAAAAACATAACCTAGACATAATATAAAGTTCAAAGTTCACTTTTGAGTGGTTAAAAATTAATGAGCAGACCACCGTTCTTATAGCGGAAGTTGCAAAAATTACACCATACACATGTTTTGGAATTAAAAGGAACCCCTTTATCAATGCGTAAAGATTTGACCTAAAAAATGTAAGTAATCCAAATGAGTGTAAATCACTCGAATTACTTGCATCCAGATGCGTACAATTCTATTCATTGATAAAAGGATTCCTCTTGTCCCGAAATATGTTTTCTGAAATTTGGGCTATAATGACGTTTGTTTTCTTATTAATAACCTGAAGTACAAATAAATAAAACCAATGCATAAATAAATAAAACCAGTAAAATTCGAGACATAAGGGGAAAATGCAAATGTCAGTCCTCAATGGTTAAAACTAACATCTAAAGCATCAAACTCACGATTTCTATTTGCAGAATAATTGAATAGGTGACATGGAGTGAAAAAACAAATAAAATATCTGCATATAAACCAAACGTAAATTTAGTAAATCCCTAAAATTATAAAATGTATGCATTCACTAATTTAATGCTTAGAAAAAGACACTCTACTGCTTTCTGTCGTATTATTTCATTTACGATGAAAAATTTCTTTAAAATAAATATACATAGGTTAGACACAATTAAACATCGGGAGACATATTCCCGACCAGTAATGCATGAACTAAAAATTTATCAAATAGAAATCTTCATGATACATGATGCAAACCCGGCAAAAACAATGCTTTCGTAATGTATTTCCATAGAAAACTAGTACATGCTTGCAGCGCACCAGTGAGGAAAAAAATAACTATCGTTTGAACGCTTATTCCTTTGTTCTCGCGCCGCGTCTGAACAGCCGCTATATGATCGCAGGCAGCCATGGTTTAACATATGATGTTCATTAACTCATCTACGCATCACAAATTCAGTACTTGCTCATTTATCCTATCTTCATAGAAATGAGCAATCGCAATGACATTTCGATACGTAAGGGAGTTAACCCATTTCATGTTTGTTTAACATATGATGTTCATTAACTCATCTACGCATCAAAAATTCAGTACAGTTGCTCATTTATCCTATCTTCATAGAAATGAGCAATCGCAATGACATTTCGATACGTAACGGCGTTAACCCATTTCATGTTTTTTTAACATATGATGTTCATTAACTCATCTACGCATCAAAAATTCAGTACAATTGCTCATTTATCCTATCTTCATAGAAATGAGCAATCGCAATGACATTTCGATACGTAAGGGAGTTAACCCATTTCATGTTTGTTTAACATATGATGTTCATTAACTCATCTACGCATCAAAAATTCAGTACAATTGCTCATTTATCCTATCTTCATAGAAATGAGCAATCGCAATGACATTTCGATACGTAACGGCGTTAACCCATTTCATGTTTTTTTAACATATGATGTTCATTAACTCATCTACGCATCAAAAATTCAGTACAATTGCTCATTTATCCTATCTTCATAGAAATGAGCAATCGCAATGACATTTCGATACGTAACGGCGTTAACCCATTTCATGTTTTTTTAACATATGATGTTCATTAACTCATCTACGCATCAAAAATTCAGTACAATTGCTCATTTATCCTATCTTCATAGAAATGAGCAATCGCAATGACATTTCGATACGTAAGGGAGTTAACCCATTTCATGTTTGTTTAACATATGATGTTCATTAACTCATCTACGCATCAAAAATTCAGTACAATTGCTCATTTATCCTATCTTCATAGAAATGAGCAATCGCAATGACATTTCGATACGTAACGGAGTTAACCCATTTCATGTTTTTTTAACATATGATGTTCATTAACTCATCTACGCATCAAAAATTCAGTACAATTGCTCATTTATCCTATCTTCATAGAAATGAGCAATCGCAATGACATTTCGATACGTAACGGGGGTTAACCCATTTCATGTTTGTTTTTAAAATATGATGTTCATTAACTCATCTACGCATCAAAAATTCAGTACAATTGCTCATTTATCCTATCTTCATAGAAATGAGCAATCGCAATGACATTTCGATACGTAATGGAGTTAACCCATTTCATGTTTGTTTAACATATGATGTTCATTAACTCATCTACGCATCAAAAATTCAGTACAATTCCTCATTTATCCTATCTTCATAGAAATGAGCAATCGCAATGACATTTCGATACGTAACGGCGTTAACCCATTTCATGTTTTTTTAACATATGATGTTCATTAACTCATCTACGCATCAAAAATTCAGTACAATTGCTCATTTATCCTATCTTCATAGAAATGAGCAATCGCAATGACATTTCGATACGTAAGGGAGTTAACCCATTTCATGTTTGTTTTTAAAATATGATGTTCATTAACTCATCTACGCATCAAAAATTCAGTACAATTGCTCATTTATCCTATCTTCATAGAAATGAGCAATCGCAATGACATTTCGATACGTAACGGCGTTAACCCATTTCATGTTTTTTAACATATGATGTTCATTAACTCATCTACGCATCAAAAATTCAGTACAATTGCTCATTTATCCTATCTTCATAGAAATGAGCAATCGCAATGACATTTCGATACGTAATGGAGTTAACCCATTTCATGTTTGTTTAACATATGATGTTCATTAACTCATCTACGCATCAAAAATTCAGTACAATTGCTCATTTATCCTATCTTCATAGAAATGAGCAATCGCAATGACATTTCGATACGTAACGGAGTTAACCCATTTCATGTTTTTTTAACATATGATGTTCATTAACTCATCTACGCATCAAAAATTCAGTACAATTGCTCATTTATCCTATCTTCATAGAAATGAGCAATCGCAATGACATTTCGATACGTAACGGCGTTAACCCATTTCATGTTTTTTTAACATATGATGTTCATTAACTCATCTACGCATCAAAAATTCAGTACAATTGCTCATTTATCCTATCTTCATAGAAATGAGCAATCGCAATGACATTTCGATACGTAAGGGAGTTAACCCATTTCATGTTTGTTTAACATATGATGTTCATTAACTCATCTACGCATCAAAAATTCAGTACAATTGCTCATTTATCCTATCTTCATAGAAATGAGCAATCGCAATGACATTTCGATACGTAACGGCGTTAACCCATTTCATGTTTTTTTAACATATGATGTTTATTAACTCATCTACGCATCAAAAATTCAGTACAATTGCTCATTTATCCTATCTTCATAGAAATGAGCAATCGCAATGACATTTCGATACGTAAGGGAGTTAACCCATTTCATGTTTGTTTAACATATGATGTTCATTAACTCATCTACGCATCAAAAATTCAGTACAATTGCTCATTTATCCTATCTTCATAGAAATGAGCAATCGCAATGACATTTCGATACGTAATGGAGTTAACCCATTTCATGTTTGTTTAACATATGATGTTCATTAACTCATGTACGCATCAAAAATTCAGTACAATTGCTCATTTATCCTATCTTCATAGAAATGAGCAATCGCAATGACATTTCGATACGTAATGGAGTTAACCCATTTCATGTTTGTTTAACATATGATGTTCATTAACTCATCTACGCATCAAAAATTCGGTACAATTGCTCATTTATCCTATCTTCATAGAAATGAGCAATCGCAATGACATTTCGATACGTAATGGAGTTAACCCATTTCATGGTTTTTTAACATATGATGTTCATTAACTCATCTACGCATCAAAAATTCAGTACAATTGCTCATTTATCCTATCTTCATAGAAATGAGCAATCGCAATGACATTTCGATACGTAATGGAGTTAACCCATTTCATGTTTGTTTAACATATGATGTTCATTAACTCATCTACGCATCAAAAATTCAGTACAATTGCTCATTTATCCTATCTTCATAGAAATGAGCAATCGCAATGACATTTCGATACGTAATGGAGTTAACCCATTTCATGTTTGTTTAACATATGATGTTCATTAACTCATGTACGCATCAAAAATTCAGTACAATTGCTCATTTATCCTATCTTCATAGAAATGAGCAATCGCAATGACATTTCGATACGTAATGGAGTTAACCCATTTCATGTTTGTTTAACATATGATGTTCATTAACTCATCTACGCATCAAAAATTCAGTACAATTGCTCATTTATCCTATCTTCATAGAAATGAGCAATCGCAATGACATTTCGATACGTAATGGAGTTAACCCATTTCATGTTTGTTTAACATATGATGTTCATTAACTCATCTACGCATCAAAAATTCAGTACAATTGCTCATTTATCCTATCTTCATAGAAAAGAGCAATCGCAATGACATTTCGATACGTAATGGAGTTAACCCATTTCATGTTTGTTTAACATATGATGTTCATTAACTCATCTACGCATCAAAAATTCAGTACAATTGCTCATTTATCCTATCTTCATAGAAATGAGCAATCGCAATGACATTTCGATACGTAAAGGAGTTAACCCATTTCATGTTTTTTTAACATATGATGTTCATTAACTCATCTACGCATCAAAAATTCAGTACAATTGCTCATTTATCCTATCTTCATAGAAATGAGCAATCGCAATGACATTTCGATACGTAATGGAGTTAACCCATTTCATGTTTGTTTAACATATGATGTTCATTAACTCATCTACGCATCAAAAATTCAGTACAATTGCTCATTTATCCTATCTTCATAGAAATGAGCAATCGCAATGACATTTCGATACGTAACGGAGTTAACACATTTCATGTTTTTTTAGCGTATGATGTTCTTCAACTCATCTACGTATCAAAAGCTCATTACGATTGCTCATTTATCCTATTTTCATAGAAATGAGCAATTGCAATGAAATTTCGATACGTACACCACATTCCATGTGCGAAGAAACTCTCTACTGTATATTTTCTGAGACATTCACTTAAAAGAATTTCAAACACACCAGAAAATGAATAATTTTCAACTTTACACCAAAAATGGGGTTCAGTAACACCAAAAAGGGTGGCAACTAAACGCAAAATATTTAGAGTAGCTGATTGGATAGAATGCGTGTCTTTAATAAAACGTTTGGCTCATGAGATTTCATTGCAAATTTGGCGAAATCGTAACTATTACTAGAAAAATGCAATATACCGGGTGGTTATAATTAACCTTCCCCTATTCGGGGCATCCTTCAGCTAAAACCGTTCAATGGATTGACACCAAAATTGGTATGTGGACTATACACGAGATGCGCTCAAGGAATCATGAAGGAAAAATAGTTCTAAAAATGGCGCTGTTTAGCCTTATAACAGGGTTTTGAAGAAGGAAATGATCATTATGACATAAAAATAATGATGTCAGTATTTATGAAAGGAGAAAAATATTCATTTCATGATAACCTAAAATTGTTTTTTTTTTTTTTTTTTTTGACACGCAGATGAACTGCTATAGCTTTCTTTACTTTCATTTTAAATGGCAAGATGATAGATATGGACGAAAAAGTGTACAAAGTGATATTATTATTTTTATTCCTACTGGTCATTTCCTACGTTAAAACCCTGTTATAAGGCCAAACAGCGCCCCCTAGCGGCCATTTTTGGAACTTTTTTTTCTTCATGATTCCTTGAGCGCATCTCGTGTATATTCCACATACCAATTTTGGTGTCAATCCGATGAACGGTTTTGTACTATAGGATGCCTTGAATAGGGGAAGTTTAATTACAACCGCACTGAATTTTAAAATATTTTGTAATCGGAGCTCTGATAGCGAATAATAACAATACAAATAAACGTTAACTTACTCATCCTACAGTTAAGTCACACATATTAATCAAATTGAGTCAAAATTCACATAGGAGCTTAAATAAAAGTCAACCATACACGTCTCTAATCGGCTTAAAGCGACTTTTGAGTGGATTGCGTTCTGCTGAAAAGCTATGGTATTGTATCAACAAAGAAAATGTCTATTCAGTTATTATATTTGTTTTTCGTGTAGTACAATAATGCGAGTGATTAATATTTATACTGTTGGAATACCATACTCTTAAGAGCATTATTTGCGTTTAAACTTCTGCCCTTCCTCAAATTGTGCTTCATTAAAAGAAACGTTCGATATCACATGCACAGTGAAATTATAAGTTATTTATTTAACAAATAAATATTAAGTCAACAGGAACCTTTCTTCATAGTCATTCTTAAAAGGAAGCATGTTTTTCTTTATTCGTTTATTTCCTCTCGTAGCACGCCCGCATGCGAAAGAGCTTGACTATACATTGCTTTGTTTTAAATCCCACAAAATGTGGAATCGGTATCGTACATTATTTAGCCCGTTTATGCGAGTTCTAAACAAAAACGATACATAAAAATTGCTTGGAGCAAAATTATGTCTGATAAAACGTAAAGAAAATGTGTGGAGAAAATATTACTGAAATAATTAGCAGCAACTTTCATTAGATTTACTATTTCAATTAATAACAGCAAAAATTATGTACTGTTGATTAATTTTTTAAATTCATATTGTTTTGCTCTTCTTTCAGAAATATAGTTTAGCTGTACTTAAAAAAAAAAACATTTATGAAGAGGTTTTAGAGAGAGTATTTCTTTATTGTTGCCAAATAAAATAATACTTCAAAAGCTGAAGTTTTAGAAAAAGTAAAGTTTTTTTTTAGTGTCATCTCGTTTGTTTTTCATTCAGCTCACGTACATATAATCCATTAAACAAGGAAGTTTCATCTATTATGTTTTCAATGTTATTGCCCATTTAAAAAACGATATTGAAACCAAACATCCAGCTGTCAATATCAATAATTTGTGTAACTCCCAGTTTATATATTAGACACACTTGATATATATATAGAAACGAATTCTGCTTTGCCGACTAATCACAATATCACTGCTCATGAAATCTCTCTCTCTTGAAACACAAGAGTATGGAGGAATTGGTGTACACTAGGGATGGAAGTTTTAGTTCACTTTAAGGAACTAGTTCCTTTCATTCATTTGAATCCTCGGACCTAAGAAAAAAAACTTTCCTCCATGTGTTAATTTTTTCTATTATTATTATTCTCTCTTTTTTGAGGGAGGGGGTTGTAGAACAAAAATGTTTCTCAGTATATATGTATATCAGAGTTGCCGTTAAAAAATCAACGTTTTCAACCCGATTCAAAATTCCCGACAAATTTGTTTATGTGGCGCCACCTTGTGAGAAAAATAGTAACTATTCAAAATTGATGAAGTTCAAATTTGCTTAAATTATATGTCTACCAAAAACCGCTATTTTCAAACACAAAACTAGTTCAATTTTTTTCATCTTTTGGAAATCTTTTCTTTCAAATTTTAAAAGAGTTTTACGGTACAAGAAGTATACAAAATGAACACGAACGATCGTGCTTCGTTTGCAAATCTACGGATCCCAACCGTCATAGCAATTTGTTCAAGAAAAA
Organism: Octonoba sinensis; assembly: GCA_038502835.1. Classification (NCBI taxonomy): domain Eukaryota; kingdom Metazoa; phylum Arthropoda; class Arachnida; order Araneae; family Uloboridae; genus Octonoba; species Octonoba sinensis. The sequence goes on along the minus strand of CM076606.1, from coordinate 103,612,300 downwards.
AACGAAATACTCATGCGTTATGTAAGTGGATCTTGATAATACTAGTAATTATTATAATAAAAAGCTGTAAATAGTAACGAGCATGCCAAAAGAAGATTTAAAATGAGAAACAATTTCATTATTATGATTGTTGTTATTTGTCATTTTCGCTCTCGCCTATGTGGAATTATTTTTTTCTTTCAATAACTTGTTATAACAATTGGGATCCCCAATTTTTTTCATGTGCGTTTATGAAAATAACTCACATAAAAAGTTAATTGATTTCTTTTTTTCTTCACTTATTTATTTACACATGAATGGTCAATGTATAGCGGTTGGGATCCGTAAAAATGCATTTCTGATTGTCACTGGTGTGATGATTGATTAAATGCTACAAACATACCAAAGATATTATAAATGACATCGAACTTTGCATTTGACACCGCAAATGAGTGAAGACGATGACAAGCTAATGGTCAAGTTTTCCGACTTGACCTATTAGTTAAACATTCATTTTTAATGCAAAGATTTAGTGACGTGACCAGTTAGTTAAACATCTCGTGACTGCATCCTTAGCCCACACCTTGCCAAATAGTCTGAAGTGTGAGGTCCTTTTCAAGTGATCTGCAAACTTGGGAAACAAAAGGGAAGTCATTGACCCATTCGGCAGGTGAGACCGCAACTTGTGCCAGAGTTTGGGACCATAAGTCAAAAGGTCTAGGATTATAGAAATACGTTAGAACTTTCAGACAACGAGCTCGAGAGTAGTTGATCGCTAGTGAGAATCATGTGAATTCTGTTATAGTTTGCTTTGGATAACGCACTTTGTTTTTGCCTCATTTATTCATTTCCCGCTAACATTTTCGCGAATCCCAACCGTTATAGCAAAAAAAATGGCAATGATGTGTCATTCATGTTGCTTAATGAAGAAATTAAATATTTATTTTTAATTCAGCGCAGCTCGCAGTTCTATAAAAAGCAGCTCGGTTTTCCCTTCTTAAATATATTGTATAAGCGGTTCCTTTTTTTTTTTTTTTTGGAAGTGGTTTTTATTTATTCTGCTTCTGATCCAGATTACAGAATATCCAGTCTTTGGATCTTTATCGTTCGATGTCATTTTCTGAAGCATAGTGGCTGGCTGTAGTCAGGGTGTCTGGCTCTGCGGGAGACACAAATTGTCAGCTTTCCTTTTCTGCTTTCTTTTGGTGCATGGGACGCATCAAGTGTCCGTTGTCATTAATTAGAACGAAAATCTTTTTCTCATAAACTTTTTTCCCTCGAATATCTTCGATACCCTCGAATACCCTCAATTTATAAATACCCAAGATTGATGTATATGCACATGGATAGATATGCCTTTACATATATGTGCGTGTATGCTTGCGTTTATAATATACAGTTAAACTTGGTTATAGTTAGTAACATCGTTTATAGTGACAACTCTGTTATGGCGTCAAGAAATTGCAGTCCCTACATTCGCCCATGAATAGCAATGATGCTCAGTGCTCGTTTAACCCTCACTTGGGAAACAGAGTTTTACTGTATCCCATTCAAATTTAAGCGTTTATTTCATTCAGAATAAAGTGCTTTTTCGAATACACAAAAATCACCTCTTTTATCACTTTTTTTTTTTGTAATTTTACAATATTTTTTTTTTTTTTTTTTGGGTATACGTTAGGCAATTCATTTTGGAATATGTTTTATGATCAATTCATAATGATGTTTAGAAATTTTATTTCTGTACTTCAAGTTGTAATTTTTTTCTTAAAGCTTAAAAATCCCCACCGCCAATTCGTGTTGATTGGCATCCAGCATCCAGTATCTCTGATTACTATATATTCCTTTCAAAAGACAGTATAATTTCAATCTAGAAAAAATTTAATATTTACTGATATAGATCTCATTCTAAGTCATTACATCCTTATAATGTTTTTTTTTCTAAGACTATGACATGCTTTAAATCTCATGGATTTGACAATAACAACAAACAATAATTACAACAACAAATGTATATTTCTAGTAAACAGTTTTTATTTGCAAAAACTTTATCACAGAGAAAGCATTACAACTAAAATTTAAAAATAAACGAAATACGTGTACAACAGAAGTCACCATGCTTGTGTGTGTGGGGGGGGGGGGGGGGAGGTGGCTCAACTTAATGAAATCGCAACTCTACAAAGCGTAAGTAACGAAAAGTTCACTGATACACTAACAATAGAATTCCCATTCATGAATATAAAACATAAAAATTCATGATCTATTAAACATACGAAATAACTTGAACAGACATAATTGAGTAAAATAATATAAAGCAATCACGTTCATTACTGCATTAAGTCAGAAATTTATTAAATCAATCCTTGAAAAATTTTACTTGAAATTAAAAACGAAAAGATCAGTGCGTTGAAGTTACGAATCAGAGTTGGTGCATGAATTTGCACAAATTAAATAACCAAATTTTTATTTAACAAAAGCATATATTCAAGCACAATACTGTTTGCAGGAAGTATCTTGACTGCAACACAAATAATAAATGAGAAAATGCGAATCAATTCAAAATGATTTCGAAGTACTCATATATGTTTCACGACAGCGTTCACCATTAATCATTTGTTTTATACAAATGAAACATTCTGCTACCACCTCATCAAGGGTTAAGCAGCAAATTCAAAAGTATGAGGCAAATTAATTTCACGCTTTTAAAAACATGTTCGCGCGCACACATTCAGTATTCTTCAATTTTAGTTTCTAATAGTTTATACAAATAAATAGTTCTATTAATCGGTTTTAATCGGAGCGTCAAACTAGGGATTTAATCCTTTCTTTACAAAAGTTAAATTTTCTTAATTCAATATATTTTTCTTTTCTTTTCTCTCTTTCTTTCTTTTTCTTGGTGCACCACAGTTGAATTTGCCACTTACATAGGGTTCTTTTGCAACTTTAAAAAAAAAAAAAAAAAAAAAAAAAACTGCAGAATTTTAAGATTAGTTTCAAAATTAAACATTTCTATTTCTGATTACCCAAATTATTTTTTAAAAAACTTTTGGTTATTTAAAGGGAACTTAATTGATTTTATATTTTGTTGCACAAAATATGGAAAACAGAATTGTTTAAATGATTGAAGGGGGAGAAAAATGTAAGAAAAGATTAGCAAAGAAAGAATGAACAGAAATAATAAAAATTAATTCAGTATTTTTTTTTTCTTTTGGTTATTATTATAACTGAGAGAAGAATTTTCTTTTTACCATCACAGGATTCTGTTGTTAGGACAATAGTATCATCTGAAATTTCTGCCATATCAAATGCAATTTAAAAATACTAAACTGGGTTTTGCTGTTTATAGTAATAATATAATAATAATAATGATAATTAATTCGCATTTTAATCATATAAACAAAATTTGGATAATTTATATTTTATTGCACAAAATATGGAAACTGATTTTTTTTTAGTGTATTCAAAAAAAGAAAGAAAAATCTATGATGTAATTTTTTAATTATTAAAGAATGAAAAACACGTAACTCTTAAAAGAATTTATTTTCTTTTACGGATAAGACATAATCGGATCTCCCCCCCTCCCTCCCAAAAAAGGGGCTCATAGTTTATTTTGACTACCTATATAAAGAAATGCTATTTTCCTAAAACAAATAGCATGCTGTAACTTATTACAATAAGCAAGGATTTACTTTAAGTAGTTCAATAAATATATCCTCAAAAGGACTAAAGTAAAGTATCGCTTGGAACTAAAAAGGAAAGAGCATTAAAAACGACGGTTAAGGACAGCTGAGTCTGCTTCGAACCGGAATAAGAACATGGAAATAGTTCCGATTCCCAATGGACCGAGCTGTTTTTCTGCTTCCGATCGGAATAAAAACATGGAAGCAGTTCCATCGGACCGATATCATCCGCAGGGAATGAAGGAATAGAAATCCGGACCTAGTTCCAGCGGACCAAGTTTCTTCCCCACCGGAAATAGTTCGGAATAACTTCCGGAACGATATGCATGGAACTAAACTCGGAACTAGTTCCATCCTACTAGGTTTCCTCCCCACCGGAAATAGTTCGGAATAACTTCCGGAACGATAACGTCAGTGATGGAACTAAACTCGGAACTAGTTCCATTTGCGGATTGGGTCCTTCGGACCGGGTCCGATCGGAATAAGCCATCCCTAGTGTACACCCTCCAATACCCACACCCACTATTTCGTCCTGCAGCGCAGTCCATTGCACAAGAAAGGAACTAAGCGCATGGACTATTTACCCGTCATCACTTTCGTTTTGCAAACGACCTTCCCATATTCAAATTATAAAGCTTTTTTCTAAAAACTAAATTTTGCATTGTAGAATGACTTACTTAGACTCTCCTAGATCATTATTACGAAAATAAATAAAAAAATTACCGGATTCAAGACGGATTTTACTGCACTTTTCATATGATTGTGAGCTGCTTTAAATGAATAGTAAAAAAAAATTGTATTACCTAAAACAACGTATATGACAGTTTATTATTTACCATGCTTCGCTATAACAGTTGGGATCCGCGAAAATTCCAGAGGGAAGCGAACAAATGACGCGAAACAAAGTGGCTTATCGTACGGAAACTATAACAGAATTCACATGATCCTTACGAGCAAAACTTTTTTTTTGACTCATAAACATTTTGTCTTCTCCTTCCCGAAACTTACAATTACAACTAATTGGCTATTGAGAAATGAGCTGCTGGAGCTTTATCTGCTGCTTTCGACCAATCAGCTGAGGATCGACGGTAGTGCGCCGACGGATGTGTAATCGGTCGCGTCGCTAGTTCTTTTAAAAAATGAATGTTCAGCCTTTCCGGGGATTATTTGCTTGCTGTCGACTTCGCCTATTTGCGGGGGAAGTGCTTGAAGTACGATTCCATTTGCAATATCATCGTGTAATTTACATTTCTTGTAGCATTTGATCATTTATCACTCAAGTGATTATTAGAGTATTTTCACGAATCCCAAGTGTTATAGATATGCATGCAGAAAACAAACGAAATACATAGATGCGAAAACAGAAAATTTGAACTAAAATAGAGGGGCATTTTCCAAAGTCATTTTCAAAACAGATAATTTTTTCCCCGAGGCATAACGGCGAAAACGTAGAGTTGCTCATGCTAGATGACCAAAGGAAGAAAGAAAAATAAAATAGAGTAGAGAAGTAATATATAAAGAAATAAAAAAAAATGCTTAAGGATCCCAAATATTCCCAAAATTAGAAAAATAAATTAACAAAGAGTGAAATTAACCAATCTTGTGTAAGTAAATAAGTGAAGGACAGAGGGGAAAATCTTAAATTTTGCTGTGAGTCTTATTTTCGTAAACGGACGCTAATCAACATTTTTTCTCATTGCAATTGGTGTCGCAAGGCATTGGTAGAATTTTTTTTTTTTTTTTTTTTTTTTTTTTTTTTTTTTTTTTTTTTTTTTTTTTTTTTTTTTTTTTTTTTTTTTTTTTTTTTTTTTTTTTTTTTTTTTTTTTTTTTTTTTTTTTTTTTTTTTTTTTTTTTTTTTTTTTTTTTTTTTTTTTTTTTTTTTTTTTTTTTTTTTTTTTTTTTTTTTTTTTTTTTTTTTTTTTTTTTTTTTTTTTTTTTTTTTTTTTTTTTTTTTTTTTTTTTTTTTTTTTTTTTTTTTTTTTTTTTTTTTTTTTTTTTTTTTTTTTTTTTTTTTTTTTTTTTTTTTTTTTTTTTTTTTTTTTTTTTTTTTTTTTTTTTTTTTTTTTTTTTTTTTTTTTTTTTTTTTTTTTTTTTTTTTTTTTTTTTTTTTTTTTTTTTTTTTTTTTTTTTTTTTTTTTTTTTTTTTTTTTTTTTTTTTTTTTTTTTTTTTTTTTTTTGAAAGATGTTTTTAAAAAATTTCATAAATAATGAATTAGGGCATTTTTTTATTTTATAACTTTGAATCACAAACGCCCTTCAATGACTCTCTTTCAATCTATTAAAAATACGTTCAAATCAAAACTAGAAAGGCTGAAATATCAGGCCGTACGCTGTACGGGCAAACCAGTTGGGGCCAACTTTGGGTAAGCCGTACGCTGTACGGGCAAGCGAGTTAAGTGGTTAAAGGAAGAAATTTTAAAAATCGAATTTTCTTACCAAATCTTGACAGTAAAATTGCACAGCCATTTTTCATACGATAGGGCAAAAAATAGTGAACTCCAGATTTTATTATATCCATACAAGACGTAGGGTTATAATTTCTAAACATTCCAGGGTATGTTATTCGAATGGAATAATATCTTTGCAGTAGATTCCACGATGCTTGTACATTGAACTTCCTGGCTCTTAAAAACATCAAAAGGAAGTTATCGTCTGTGCATGGTGTAAGATCAACGTCTTCTAAAATCAAAGAAAAGAGTTTCATTTGAAAGAAATGTATAAAAACTACTGTTGACTATTTCTTACAACAATCATAACTAGAGGTCGCCCAACAGTCGAAATTCGACCGCAATAACTAAATTTATAACTGAAAACATTATGTGCAATAAAAGTATTTAGGGATCATTCATAAATGATGTCACGCTTCGAGGGAGTTCGTGAAATTGTGACAAAGTGTGACATCAGGCTTATGCAACATAGCGTTGCATGTGACATCTTACAATAATCATGACTACAGTTCACACAACAGTCGAAATTCGACCGCAATAACTAAATTTATAACTGAAAACATTATGTGTAATAATAACATAAGGGATCATTCATGAATGATGTCACGCTTCGAGGGAGCTCGTGAAATTGCGACAAAGTGTGACAAGGGGAGGGGAGGGGAGGGGGTAACAAGAAGTGTGACATCAGGATTATACAACATAGCGTGGCATGTGACATCTTACAATACCCAACAGTCGAAATTCGACCGCAATATTTAAATTTATAACTGAAAGCATTATGTGTAATAATAGCATAAGGGATCATTCATAAATGATGTCACGCTTCGAGAGAGTTCGTGAAGTTGTGACAAAGTGTGACAAGGGGAGGAGAGGGTGTGACATCAGGCTTATACAACATAACGTGGCATGTGACAAAGCGGGGAGGGGGGTCCGTTGAAGTGTGACATTTTGTGACAAAGGGGGAAGGGGGTCAAATATATCGTAAAAAAGCGTGACATCATTTATCAACGGTCCCTAAGTATTCTTCAGTAAATTTTTGGATCATAACGCAAATCCTCGTCGGGGTAAGGCCAATTTCGCTCATAAATATAGCCGCTTGTACTTCTGCCGATTTTGCACTAATTTGAGTGGCAGTTGAATGAAACTTAAATGTTTGCTTCCATACACTATTCTCATTTTGCATTCCACAGTTTCAAAGAAGTGTTCACTCAAACTCTTATTATATTTGCTTTTAATATTACTGCTTAGTGGCAACAAACTCTTTTTAACAATGAGTTTTATATCCACTACCTAATAATTTACTCAAGCCAGACATCTTTCCATCTGCTATCTGTAACAATATAACATTTCAATTATAAATGAGGCTTGCCTCACTATTGAAAAAGGGAAATAATTAAAAATTAATTAACTGTTTCCAAGTTTTTTTTAATTGATGTTACTAAAACTCGTCAATTGCTACTAATAAAAAAAAAGAAAAAAAAGAAAATCGGTTGACTAACAGAGGAGAAAGTGGTTTTTAACTGTTTTGTCTTTGCCTATTTATGTATAGATTTTGTAGTTCACAGAATTTAACCGTATACCAAGACACAATCTAGTTAAATAAAACCTAGGGATGTAACGAATAGTGATGTGGTCGAATAACCGAATACCGAATATTCGGCGACTCCTTTCAAGCCGAAGCCGAATATTCGCCCAATGTCTTAGACCGAATACCGAATATTAAAATTTCTAGAAAATCGTTGTAGCAGAAAATATTTGTCAAATTTAAAATTATTCACAAAGTGAAACACCATTTACACACAATCTATGACGTATGATTTAATTCTGTTTGTTAAGAACTTAAAACTATTTAAAATTATCTATTTTCTCTATTGTTTTGAGTGTAATAAAACTAAGAATTCCACGCACAAGTGGAATAGAAATGACAGATTTTATGGTAGTAAGCATTAGCATTATTTTACTATTTATTTAATTCAAATGAAAGAACTACTATTGCTTAGTGAACTTTTGCCTTGCTCAAAACTGTTTTATGAAGATATTTTATTTAATTTAATATTTTTATTTTATGGGGTTTTTTACATACCTATTTTTAAACGAGCTATTAAAATGTTATACACTTAATTTGACTATATTTTTATGTTCAAAAGCCCCAATAACTTATGCTTTCTAAATATTCATGATAGGCTTTTCACATTTCTCTCTTACACAATTTTCACAATAAATCAGTCTACCCAAATAAAGTCTGACTTCCACTTAGTTAACAATAACAAAATAATTTCTCATATTCTCCATCATAATTAACTATTACCAGCATTTGGGAGCAAATGCTATGTATAAAATACAATATTACAACTTTAAAAGCTATTTTTGCTCAGTCAAGCCAAAAACAAGGTATAAAAAAAGTAGGTTTTTTTTCTAAATTATTTTTATTTATTAAAACTATACACTAATGTATTCTTTTGCAATAATTAAAATACAATTTCAAATGTTTAAAATCTACTAATTTGTTTATTTTTTTACATTTTTACTGCAGCAAAAACTATTCGGCCAGGCCAAATTTGACTTTACCCAGTATTCGGACAGGCCGGATATTCGGCTAGATAATGAAATGACTATTCTGCCAGGCCCAATATTCCGCCAAAGGGCCGAATAGGTCGAATATCGAATAGTGGCCGAATATTCGTTACATCCCTATTAAACCGTGTAATAAGTTAAGAGTAACCACTCTTTGACTTTGTCTCTTATATCTGACGTTAATCGATTAATATTGCAAATTTCAGGTAATGATAGTTCAGCTCTTGATAATTTCCGAATTTTTTGAAGTTGAGCTCTCAATTTTTCTAATACCAGTGACATATTTTCTCTTATATAGTATTTTCAGCAACATATTTGTCATGCTTCAGGCTGTTGGAAGAGCTTCTAATCAGAAGATTCTTCTGAGGAAACTGTTGAGGTGTAGATTTTGAAACGCTCTTCCTACTCTAATGTAAGGCTATTAAAATTTGTATCGTTTACTTCACATAATCCTAGGAGTTCGGAAGAAAAAATTAATAAATAATATGAATGAAAATTTATTGCCTATTTTATTTTGGGTACTAAATAGTGATGCATACTTAGCTGTGTGTTTTAAGTAATTATCCTTTTGGCCTTACCAGTGGCGAATTCAAGGGAGGCCCTTGCGGTAATCAGGCGGTCATCAATTGTAACGTTTCTTGTATGAGGGAGGGAAGACGACTTTGCTTTTATTTCAAGGAACAATTCAACTTCAAATTGTACAGAACAAATTCAAATTTCACAGTACAGATTTAAATTTCACAGCCCAGAATCAAATTGTACAGCACGGATTCAAATTGTACAGGACAGATTTAAATTGAACACCACAGATTCAAATTGTACAGTACAAAGTCTTATTTAACAACACAGATTCAAAGTGCACAGCATAGATTAAATTGTACACCACAGATTCAAAGTGTACAGCACACATTCAAATTGTACAGTACAGATTCAAATTGAACAGCCTAAATTCAAATTGAACAGTACAAATTTATTATTTCCAGCACATTTTTTGTTGTTCATCTTGGTACACTACACTCAGGAAATAAATAAGCAAAAACATTTTAAATTTCTTTTTTTATTCCAGAAAATTAGTGAAGGATTTTGTATTTCAGATAACTCACTTATAAAAAATTCCTTCAACGCGTTCAAAGACAATTGAATGTCGCTTTCTTTTTCGTTTAATTCTTCTTCAGCAGTTTTCCGAAGATCGTCTGTAATAATTGTTGAATTAAGAGGCACAAAGTCAATGGAGGGAATTGTACTTTCCATCCTTTTCTGAAAAAGAATATTTTGAGCTGCAGACTTAAGGATTTGGAAACTATTTTAACAGTAAGCGTTTTCTGAACATGGTATATATAGTCTGAAATATTGTCATTCCAAAATGTATTAATGGTAGTTAAATGAATACTTTCAAATATAAATCAAATCTTTCTTGTTAGAATAGAAAGTATGAAAATCCTTCAGAAACAACTATAACATTTTCAAAACAAAAAGTGGGGAATCAACAGTTTTAAAGTAGCGACTAACTTTTTTGGGTTGACCGGCCACTGGCCACGATGAATTTTTTTTAGTCTCAAGCATTAATACACCCACATGTACAAAAAGCTGAAAAAATGCCTTTCTAATTAAATAGATATTATATACTTTAATATCTTCTAACTATGAATTTAAATTTGGAAGAATTTATTGTTGATAAAAATCTTAATCAAAAATTAATTAAAGTCACTTTTTTTAGAAATGATAAGCTCAATGTTATTAAAGCACAAAATTGCAAGAGCATTGCTTGCACAAGTTTCGGGGTTATAATTCATCACTTTCCTTGCATCGAAAAAGTGATTCCGTATAAGCCTGAAATTTTGCAAATGCTGTGAAGTGATTTTTCATATTTTGTAATAAAACCACAATATTTCTTTGTACGATGATCACAAAATAGTTATGTATAATTTCTGCCCAATGTTTTTTTTTGTCCAAACAAATTCAGAACATTTTCTTTGAATTTAGTTCGGCCATTTGTCATGCTTCTTTCAACAATTGAGATATGTCCAGAAAAGCCTCTTTAAAATTTATTGACGACTTTTATAAAAGGAGACCAAAACATTTCGTTTAAAAAAAAATAACATCAAGAAATAAATGGGCAGGAATCTTATACATGCCGATTAATCATACGGTCCCAGACGATTTTCACGACGCCAACCTCCTCTCTGGCATAGTATAAAAACTTGTTATCGCGTCAATGGACGTTAACGCTTTGATATTAACGAAAATTTGATAATTTTTTTTCTACTTGATGTTCAACTTTATCTGATGTATACAAATTTTGATCAGGCGCGTAGGAAAGGGGAGGGCTCAGATGCTTTAGCCGCCCCCCCCCCATTAGAAATCAGGAAAATTTCGTTTTAATGCCAAATGAGATCAAGCTACTTTTTAAGCGCAAATTTTAAAATAAAATCCAAACTTTAAAGACTTCTTGCACTTAAATTTTAAATTTCTCAATGATTATTTATTCATTTATTAGGGATTTTTTGTAATTAATTAATATTAATAATAAAGAGTGAATACTAATTACTTTATCATTGATAATTGGTTTTTCTTGGAAATAATTTTGAGCATTTGGAAATGAAACTGTTCGAGTCCCCCCCCCCCCTCATGATTTTTAAACTGCTCCTGATATTGATATATATAAATATACTGAAATCAGTTTACCGAAATCATGTGAATTTTAGTGCTTTAGAAACGAGCTAATTAACTGGGCTGGTAACTGGCCTAATTCAAAATTTCACGATAAAAGTGTTTACAATGTTCGAATCGACAAGCTAAATTTGCTCTTCATGGAATTATTTTAATGAAAAACAAATATTGATTTATTAAGTATAATCCTCACACTCGACATGGAAAAGATTTTAAGCTTCTGATAGCATAACCACTAATAGATGCAGGAAATGTATTAAGCTACCAGTTTTCTTTATTGTCAGACAGAGTATAAAAAGTAAGATCATATTTACTTTCATGACGAAAATATAAGCACATCCAAAACAACTGGTTTTGCATGAGCGAGTGTGAACATATGCTTCGCACCCGTAATGAACAAACAATGGGTAATAACGGGATAATATTGTTTGGCATTACCCATGGCTGCCTGCGATCATATAGCGGCTGTCCAAACGGGCGAAAAAGTGCGTGCAAGCAGAACTTACATTTTCTGCCACGTCAGTCAATTGGCGCTGTTAGCATGTACTTAAAAGCGAGGATTTAAAGGTCTAACCATAGCAATATCATCGCGTTAAGGGCTTGAATTTCAAGACAGATAAACATTTAAGTGTTGAGGGCAAAAAGTACCTATCAAAATACGTTGCAGGGTTATGCATTTGCCATAAAAACGTTTTTAATACAGACAAAAAAAATAAAAAGATCGTTTTTTTGGTAGTAACACACGCAGACTTTGAAGCTGCTCGCTAAGATACAACTTTTCATACATACGTATACCTTTATGTATAATGAACACAGAAAATTTTCTTCGCGATCGGCTGATCATATTATGCTTTCAGATTTATTATTATTTTGAACGACAATAATTGCGCATAATTTTCTGAAATACATTTATCCTTTCACATTGTGTAGCACAAATAAATTGGCTAGCAGGTTTTTGAAAGCCGTATTGAATAGTCTTTAAATGGTTATTAGTTAATTTATTATTAAGCAATTTTCAATACATTCATGTTAAGACTATTAAATAACAGCAGTTAAAAGAAAAATGGCATAGATTATGCTTAATAAAGTTATTTTCAATATTTGTGTTAATTGAATTATTTCAATTACGTTTATTGTAAATTTAATTATTACAGGAAAGTGGAACAGTTAGGTTGTGAAGTGACTTAACAAATAAAGATTAGTTGAACAATTATGTAATTAAGTAAATGATTAATGCAACAATTTTTTATTGTTATTGACAGACTAATATCATAATACTAATAACTAATATTGCATTGTATAGTATAGCTGACTTCAGTTAACTTCAACAGATGGATTATCATATAAGAGTAGCGACTTATTTTTGCTGGTCTCATCTAAAGCAGTTACACTGGTTAAATATTTAGAATAAAATCCTAAAATATTAAGTAAGAAAGGTCAAAGATTAGGCCTTTGTAAAAGAAAACGAATCAATAAAATAAACAATAAAGGGGAAATATTTTCAAATATTACAATTGAGTACAATAAATGAGAAATTAAAAATAATTACTTAAAACACTTCATTATATGCAGTTCAGAGTTATCAAGATTATTTTCAAAACTTGTAACTGGCAATACATGGGTGCCAACCCCCTAGGCAAGATGATGCATACTAATAGGTACGAAGTCCCCCAAAAAAGACAACCACCCTAGCTAAAACTCGACAAGAGCTAAAACTCGATGAAAGCATGCCCGCCTGTCCAGGGGATGTCAAAAATTTCATCAAAAAATTTAATGGCGCAGTCTATGCCATTAATTTCCCTCGTGGACACCCCTGGATAAGAGCAATTTTTCTTTAAATATCCCTTTAAACATTTTTATTTAGATGACATACTCTTTGACAGCAAAAAGCAATAAGTATTCTCAGTCGGGGGGGGGGGGGGCAGGACCGTCCGAAAACTTTTTTATTTTACACGATCGTCCCTCCACTTTTCAAAAGCCCCCTCCCCCACCACTATTTCATTATAATAACTTATGCTCTTATCTGTAAGCCTCCCCCCTCTCACCTTTTTTTTCTTTTTTTCTGGACTACACTGAACATTCTTAGTTTTTAATACCAAGACTTTGCAACCTACATTTCTTCGATGAAATCTACCAAAAACTTTCGGTTTCTCTGATTTTCTGTAACTTGATTTTCCTTAAATCCTGTCTTAAATTAATGTTTCCCCACTTTTAAATTAGAAATCAGAAATACGCTTTAGGGGGCATTCATAAATGATGTCACGCTTCGAGGGGGGGAGGGGGTGTTTGTGAAATTGTGATAAAATGTGATAAGGGGAGGGGAGGGGGTAACTAGAAGTGTGACATCAGGCTTATACAACATAGCGTGACATGTGACAAAGGGGGGAAGGGGGTCCGTTGAATTGGGACATTTTGTGACAAAGGGGGGAAGGGGTCAAATACATCGGAAAAGATCTTGACATCCTTTATGAACGGTCCCTTAGATAGTTAATTTATTTTTCTTTGTTTTAAGACTCTATGGTGTACAAAATGGGTGTACTCATGAACGTGTGGAGAATAAACAACAAATCTTAGAGGGAAGTCTCTTTTCCTGTTAGGTATTTCAATTGTAAACCTTGTTCATGTTAGTTTAATTTTAAAAAGGTACATTACTAGATTTATAATATAGATTCTCTCTCACTCATTCCACGTTTAACTTTATCATTCTATACAAGCATAATAAATTTAAACGTCTCAGAACAAAAAAAAAAAAAAAAAAAATTAAAAGCATAATCTAGACATAATATGAAGTGCAAAGTTTTTGCTTTTGAGTGGTAAAAAATTAATCAGCGGACCAACGTTCTTATAGCGCAAGTTGCAAAAATTACTCCATACACATGTTTTGGAATTAAAAGGAACTCCTTTATCAATGCGTAAAGATTTGACCTAAAAATGTAAGTAATCCAAGTGAGTGTACATCACTCGAATTACTTGCATCCAGATGCGTAGAACTCTGTTCATTGATAAAATTATTCCTCTTGTCCCGAAATATGCTTTCTGAAATTTGGGCTATAATCACGTTTGTTTTCTTATTAATAACCTGAAATAGAAATAAATAAAACCAATGCGTAAATAAATAAAACCAGTAAAGTTCGAGACATAATGGGAAAATGCAAATGTCAGCCCTCACTGGTTAAAAATATCATCTAAAGCATCAAACTCACGATTTCTATTTGCAGACTAACTGAATAGGTGACGTGGAGTGAAAAAACAAATAAAATATATGCATATAAACCTAACGTGAATTTAGTAAATCCCTAAAATTATAAAATGTATGCATTCACTAAGTTGATGCTTAGAAAAAACACCCCATTGCTTTCTGTCGTTTTCATTTCATTTACGATGAAAAATTTCTTTAATAAATTAAATATATATATGTTAGACACAATTAAACATCGGGAGACATATTTCCGATCAGTAATGCATAAATTAAAAATTTATCAAAAAGAAATCTTCATGAGGCATGCTGCAAATCCGACAAAAACAATGCTTTCGTAATGTGTTTCCATACAAAACTAGTACATGCTTGCAGCGCACCAGTGAGGAAAAAAATAACTATCGGTTGAACGCTTATTCCTTTGTTCTGGCGCCGCGTCTGGACAGCCGCTATATGATTGCAGGCAGCCAGGGCCGGATTAAGGATTTGGGAGCCCGTAGGCGTTTCAAGTGATGCCCCCCCCTCACATTTAGATTTTATAATAATTATAACAGATAAAATATGATGTACAATTATTTCATGACTATAACAACTGATCATATACAATGTAATTTATTGTCAATGATAAGGCAGAAATTAGATCACGCATTCACTTAACGATGCATTCTTTACACGCATTCACTTAAGTTTTAGTACATGTTAAATCAAATAATGTTGTACTTAATCTGCTTGGGGACCCTTTTTTAAATAGGGTTTAAAATAAAAATTAGGTAATTTTAATTCATTGAAATTCGCTATCATTAACACAGATCTTTAAAAAATAAGCACGTAACACTAAAATACGATAAAATATTTAATTTAACTTAAAATTTTGAAACATTTCACTAAAAATGAACATAAAAATATTCTGTTCAAAAGAATATAAATTTATATACTTAATACCATAAGAGCATTTATAGCTAATTTTAGAAGCAATTGAAACATTGACTTGTCTCAAAAGTGTTTAAAATATCTTCAAAGTTTAACCCTTTAAAAATATTACTCAATGTAAAAAATGTTTGCCCGAAAATACATAAGGATCTTGTGAAAATCATTTTTCCGGAGTCTGACGTAAAATTACAAAGAAGTAAAAACAGGAAACAACGAAGACTTTAAAAAAGGTAATTACAGAGAAGTAAAAACAAAGAACATTCTGTAAATTGGGATAGCAACAGATAATGTGCCGCGGTCACTATCTGAGTTACTATTTCTGGTACACAACGTTGAAGGTTCAGTTGAGCATTCCTGTGTCTTAATTCGCTTCACCTTTCCCATCCATTCACCATCCAGCGAATTATTGCTCATATTTCATAAACTATTATGTGCTGGCATTTTTTTTTTTTTTTGAGGATTTTTCACTAATAAATTCATAAAACTTCCGTTAATGTGCCTCACGGCATGCCCCTTTTAGCTCAACATTTAGAAGGATAGAGCCATATGAAGGATCCCCCTTAACTGTAGATATGAGATTGTAACATTGAAGGGGGTCCGGGATTATCCCCCGGAAAAATTTTGAAAATTATATGCAAACTGGTGCATTTTGAGGTCTTGGGAGAGGCATTTGGGACTGCAAAAATATTAGGAAAATCAAAATTTTTTTAAAGTTTAAACGTTTTTATTTATAAAAATACTCACAAAAATGCTGAACAAAATTAACATTTTTTTATTAAGTCCCAGGGAGCAATTCCTGTTTCCCTCCCCCGTCCCCCACCTTCCTACTAAAGCCCATCTCGAAGAGCCACGTGTCGGCCTTCTCAAACAATGCTTACAAGCCATCTCGTTTTTCTTTTACAAATTTTATATCATCCTTCCCATTCCCAAAAGGATGCTTTAAAATTTGTAAAAGAAACACTATTGTATTTTTTGAGCATAGCATGATTTATATTTCACATTTACAAGGGGTTACCTTGACTTTTTTAAATAAAAATTTTTAAATTTTGCACAATTTGCTGCCCCCTAAAATTGCCTTCCTAGTAGCCTTTGCCTGCCACAGGACCCGCCACTGATCAACGACGTAACGTATTCAGTATAACTCAATTTTAGAGTTTCCAACTGTTTATGCAAATAAATAATTCTTATTATTGGTTTTAATCGTTAGCAAAATAGCCAAGTCCGTATCCAGAAATTTGTTTCGGGGGGGGGGGGAAGCTTTAAAGAAAGTTTTAGGGGTTAATATATGATACATTGCAAAAGATTTCGGGGGGGGGGCAGGCCCGTGGGTTCCCCTTCCCCTCTGGATACTGCCTTAATTCACAAAAACATTAAACATTTATTACTAGATCTATTAATTTATTTTTTATTTCAAACGCAATAAAAAATTTAATATTTAGAGCTAAGCAATCTTATTTTTCCAGATATTCATAATATTAAAACTGGGAAAATGTGGAATTTTAGAGAAAAAAATCCAAATTCCCGTACAGAAATGTTCATTCCCACAATAAATCTCTAAAATATTTGTTAAATTTATAGCAAAACATACCTCAGAAGTGGAAGCGTCTGAATAAAATTTTCTTTTTGGATGACGAAAGTGTCCATCGATGGAGTGTAAGCAATATTATGTATCGAAAATAATTAAAAATTTAGCTAAAAAATAAATAATACTTTGATTGTAAATTAAAATATAGCATTAAACCGTAGCAGTGAGATTGGAAATGTTGAACGAATGATTTCCTGAGTCCTATAATGCAATCAGTGATGGACCATAAGAGAAAAAAATCATTTAAAATATAAGAGATGAGAGAGCATCTGTAAATCAGAATGCAATGCAAAAACAATTCATCAATTTTCCAACTGGCCCATCTACAAAAATTTTACCAAAATGGGGGCTTGGACAGGAAATCATAAATAAATAAACTGCTCTTTTCTAAGTTTCTTGTTGAACATCCCTTCCTGGGATGAGAACCCATTAGGACAATTGTTAACACCACAGTAGCGAATATTTTCTACGAAACTTGTGCGATTGTATTCCCAAATTGCTGCCTTTGGGTCAAAAAAGACATCAAGAAAGAAAGAAAACCCTTTGGAGTGATTAAAAGGAGCCGCGGCAAACGGCTTTTTCAAAGGGATGGACCAGACAACCAGACCAGCCCTTATTATACTATTTAAAAGACCCTGATGTAGTACGGTGATTGAAACCACTTTTTAAAAATCCCCCAAGCTGATACGGGGGTTGATTATAAGCAGACGCTGCGTATTTTGGTACACACACCTTCCCATCACAACCCTTCAGAAAGAGGAAATAAAATCATATGCATATGTGTATGCACTTTGCACTTAATAAAAAACTGAATTCCCCGAATATTTAGCAAATTTCTGGAAAATTTTAAGGATTTTAAAAAATTACACATTCAAAATTACATTTTTTATATATCTTTGCTATCTTAAGAAAATTTTCGGGGGGGGGGGGCAGGGGGCCCCGGTCCTTTAGGGCCTCCCTCTGACTACGACCTTGAAAATAGCCGATCAATGCTTAAATCGGAGCGCCGAAATAGGATTTTTATTCTCTCTTTCCAAAAGTTAAATGTTAAGAATGTTTAAAAAGTTATCACATTTATATAAACATTTTTTTTTAAAGAAATGAACAAAATTGTTCATTTGGGACATAAGTTGAACGACAAACTTCATTGATTAAAAAAAAAAAAAATCGGTTCATCCATTAAAAACTATATAATCACATTTGTGACTTCTTTTCGTTGGAAATTGTGGGATTTTTTTACAAGGGCGACTTTTATTAGACTGACGTTAACCTCTGCCACGAGTTGCAGGGAGAGATACAGAAAAAACAATTCCAATATAAAAATTGCTACGGAACTGAAGGCCTTAGAAAAAATTCACCAATAAGACTATGTATAAATAAAAATAAAGTTACCCCAAAAAAAAAAAATTAATTTTCTTGCTAATAATGTTCCAGCCCTTGACTCATCAGAAAAGCAAATTAATTTTAAAATAATAATATTTTGTTTTTTACTGTTGGTTCCTTAACTGAACATAAATGTTTAGATTAATACTACTTCAAAAATTCATTAACTAAATTTAAGTAATAATTGCACAAAGATTTAATTTTTTTGACTGAAAATTGCTTCGCATTATAAGTTGAATAATGATAATAACTGATTAATATTCCTATAATACATTATTTTATGTATAAAAATATTACATAGTTACCGAATAATGTGTATAATAATACTTTTATAGCCATTATAGCTAGCTTATTGAATTTTTTATAATTATATTTATAGCTAATAAAAAATTAAAACAACACAGTGGGGTAAAAAGTGGTTCTCTCTCATAAAATTCTTCGTAATAAAGTTGTCAGAAGAGTGTTTTTGGTTTTTAAGAGTTCCTTAAAACCGCATTAATCCGAACGTATAGAAAAATTATGTACTACTACCAATTTATTTTGAATGAAAACGTATCTATTTTTAAAATGTTTTAAGCTAATTCAACATTAAACCGCACAAATAATTTCACAAATGCCCTAAAAATGACCGTTTTAATTCGAAATATATTTTCATTAGGATTATAATCCCAGAACTACTTTAGCAAATGGACTTTTAGATTTAGATTATTTTTCCAAATTTAAAACGCTTAGTAGTACATATAGTCATTCATCTATAGTCTCGAGGAAAGGAGAGTCCTGAGGAGACTTGATTCAGTTTAATTTTATTAAAATCTTGACGAACTCTTTCGTGAAATTTTTGCCCGAAGGCTGAACCAGGGGTCATTTTACTTTAGTGGCTTTGATTGTGTGAAAAAAGTGATTTTATTCAAATATATATTTCTTTTTTTTTTTTTTCTTTTACACAAGCGTTTTAAAAAGTTTCTGATGTCAAGAAAATTGTTAAAAATTACTGAATGGAATAGTTACATTTTTTCCCTCCCTTTGGGTGTAGAGCGTGCTACCTGTCCCCCCTCCTCAAAATCTGTCACTGGTCACTGTTTTAGACTTCATATTGAAAAGTTACATGATTTTATTCCCCTTGATGATTTTAATTAAAAACGATCAAAATTAATTCCTAAAAATTAACTTATTTAAACATTATCGCAAGAGTTAAAAGTGGAAAACAAAAGGAACGTACCTTTTATCAGTTGTGTGCATAAATTGTTACTTTGTTATAAATTCCGCACTTGAAGGAGATTTCTTATTGAAAGCAGACGCAATGTCTTTTTTCATCTTGACTCATGTTTTTCAGTTTTGGTTCTGGACCTTTTGTCCGGATACCGGATTCAGCTGGGGTCAGTCTGGTGTTTCACGGAATATACCCTATCTCAAGAACCATTTCCTAGGGGATCCTCTGGGCAGACAGTGATCGCGTACACAACGTGCATACGGAGTCCTTCTAATTTAAACAGCATGACCATTTGTGCGGTCAATTGGTCTTTATGTCACTGTTAATAACCCCTCTAATGTTGACTGTCACCAAGGGTAAGGAGTCATCCATCATTTTAAGAAAGGAAAGAGAAATAGCAGGGACCAGGGAAAATGAACCCACGTGTTTTTTTCAGCCTGAGGTTGTAAAACAATAAATTCTTCAGATTGCCTTTTTTCGGCTTGAGTAAAAACACGTTTTTACACAATTAAAACGAAAGGAACAAGGGATAAATGGGGTGGGGACAGGATTATGGAGATTTTACTTTTGAGGGTTGGACTTTCTGAAATTGTTTGGTTGATAAGAAAACTGATTTTTTTTTTCATTTCCTTTTCTTTTTCGCTTTTTAACATTAAGAATTTCTTGGCTGAGGGGCCCCTCAGAGCCTCGTGCCCCAGGGCAGTTGCCTAATTTTTCCTATTTATTAATCCGGCCCTGCAGGCAGCCATGACATTACCGAACCAAAAATAAGGTATCAGGATTTGGTAGTTTTTTAACGTGATACCGGAGTACCGGTATTAGTTTTTTTTTTTTTTTTTTTAGAAACAAAAATGTCTTTGTTTCATTACATATTTACTAGTTTCATACAAGAAACGTATGAACTGAAATATATAAACAATTGTACGGTCACATATAAAATAAAGGACTGCGAAATGACAGTTGTAACAACCAAAAGTGCAGGACAGAAGCAAAGTTCAGGAAGAAACGATAGATTACTTCTAAAAATATAGGGCTAGAGCGCGATACATGACAACAGACCAGTACCGATGACAATTTCCCATTTGGTTATACCAACAGAATTTTTTTTTCTCAAAATCCAGTATAGTTTGGACAAAGATTTTAAAATAATAATAATGTAAAGCAACGCCGCAATTGACGGTTAGAATAAATAATTATTCATGGAAAAAAAAATACATTTGTGAGAGATACAGTAGTCCCTCGATATCTCGAAAACCTTGATATGTCGAAAATTTATTTTCCCCCCTTGATATCACATGTTCTTCTAATGCTAATTTCAATTCTTATGCCGATGACTTTTTACTCAAAACCTTGGTATGTCGAATATTTTTCGAAGTAAACAAGATGCATTTTCCTAGAAAAATCGCCGTTCAGACGTGTAGAATAAAAACGGAGTGTGTTTCCAAGAATCTCACGCCCTTCATTATCTCTCAGAGGGGTCGGGGATGATTCTGAGAAGTCCCGAGTGGTCACTTTAACGGCAAACAAAGGGAGAAAAACAGGTTCCTTGTCGTACAAGTGTCATTTTGAGGGGGGGGGGGGGGGGAGAGGATGCAGGTGCGCGCTAGCCATTTGAAATGTTTGTTATCGGTTTGCTTAGTGAAGAATAGAATGTGCCCGCAGTGCGCGCATGCGTAGTCAGCAAAGTTTTAAACTGAGGAACCACCGGTTACTTTGAAGGAGCCACCTTTCGCATTCGCTTACTCCCTGCATGGCACGTGGCATTGAATCTTTAAAAAATGGAGAGTTCTAAGAGCGTTAAACGAAAGTTGAATGTGTTGACAATTGAAAAAAAGGTAGAGATTTTAGAGGCTGTCGATAAAGGTGGAAAAAAAGCACAAATCGCAAAGGATTTCAATATTCCACCTTCGACTTTATCAACAATATTGAAAAACAGAGATAAAATTGAGAAGGTTTTCAAGCAGGAAAAAGGATCCGCGAAGAAGATTAGGATGCCGGATATCCAGATTTAGAAGAAGGCCTCATAAAATGGTTCAAACAGTGCAGAGATCGCAATGTCCCTCTTGGAGGCAATGTTTTAAAAGAAAAGGCTGAGCAGTTTGCAGAAAAAGTGGGGCATAAGGATTTCAAAAGCAGCAATGGATGGTTGGAGAACTTTAAAAAACGTCACAACATCATTTTTAGAAAATTGTGCGGGGAGAGCCAATCAGTGAACGATGAACTTTGTTCAGAATGGATTAAAAATCTTAGTGATCTTTTGAAAGACTATTCAGCGGGCAACATCTACAATGCTGATGAGACGGGGCTTTTCTTTAAAGCTCTGCCTGACAAAACTGCAGTTTTCAAAGGAGATTCGTGTCCCGGAGGAAAACAAAGTAAAGATCGAGTGACATTACTACTGGCTGCCAACATGAGTGGGACCGAAAAACTCACTCCTTTGTTGATTGGGAAGTCCAAAAGCCCAAGGTGCTTCAAAGGAATCAAGTCCTTTCCTCTTCATTATAAAGCAAACAAAAAGGCTTGGATGACAAGTGAATTTTTTGCAGACTGGCTGAAGCAAATTGACAGGGACATGTGCAAAAAGAAGAAGAAAATCATTCTTTTCATTGACAATTGCAAGGCTCACGGCATTATCCCAAAAATGCAAGCGGTGAAAGTTGTTTTCCTCCCAGCAAACACCACTTCAAGGCTGCAACCTTTGGATCAAGGCATAATTCGAAGTTTCAAAGCTGAATACAGGAGGGATTTAGTAAAGAAGATCGTAGATGCCATTGATAGGAAAGAGGAAATAAAGCCAGTCAATATTCTTGATTGCATGAGAATGGCTGACCGAGCTTGGAGGCATGTGACGCAAAGGACTATTGCAAACTGCTTTAAGAAAGCTGGCTTTGTGAAAGAAGAAGAAACTGAAATTGAATCGGACGAGGAACAGAAGATCAGCGCTGAACCTGAAAATGACATTGAATGTGAAAAATGGGGGGAAATTACAAAATCCCTCAATATTTCCGAAATAACTTTTGAAGATTTCGCCGACGTTGAAGTTTGTGGGCTGTGGACAGA
This sequence comes from Octonoba sinensis, assembly GCA_038502835.1. Taxonomy (NCBI): domain Eukaryota; kingdom Metazoa; phylum Arthropoda; class Arachnida; order Araneae; family Uloboridae; genus Octonoba; species Octonoba sinensis. The sequence goes on along the minus strand of CM076606.1, from coordinate 103,589,588 downwards.
CGAAGAAATCATTTCTCAATCGATTTCTTATCCACCATCGGATGATGAGGAAGAAGTGGATGCTCCGGAACCATCACCTACTGTTACTGCGTCTCAAGCTAGAGATGCTGTCAACAATTTACGACGCTTCATGGAACGCTCGGAAAATGTGGAAAACGACGACTTTGCCGCTATTTTTCGAATCGAAAAATTGGTTGAAGAACATTTCAAAAGAGATGTCGCCAGGCCACAATGCTGGACTACTTCAAAAAATTCTAGCAATGTTAAATTCAATATTAGGTAATTATTTTTAAATGTGCATTGTACTAGTATTTTTAAAAATTAAAATTATCGTTGCTGAAACTTACTGTCAATTATATTATAAATTTATACGTACTTACTTAATTTGCTGCGCCATAAATAATTTTTAGAACATGTATTACTACATAGTATAATATTCTTACAGTAATTTCAGAGTTTTGGTTATGACCTTGTTGTCTCGAAAACTCGCTATCTCGAATTTTTTTCGTCGTCCCTTCGACTTCGAGATATCGAGGTTCTACTACTTGAAATGAATTTGTACAAAGTGGGATAGCCTGATAACTGAAAGTGTGTGAACAAGAAAGTGGCGTAAATATAATATGGTGCACATGAATGCGCGAAAGTGATGTTTCATCACACTATCCAGTGATTAAACCATTTTTTGTATTTATCAAATGCTTGTATTCATTGATACGGGACCGTTCATAAATGATGTCACTCTTTTTTTTGGGGATGGGTCAGTTGCCCTCAAGATAACGCAAAAGGGTCGAGTTGCCCTCACCACCCAAATTCTAAGCGACCGAGTTGCCCTCAATCCCCCTCTGGGACCACTATCTAGGAATATGGGATACCTGCATTATGAATGACAGGTTATTGCTGGGTTTAAAACGAGAATGCTTTAAAGTACATTCAAGAATGTCACATGAAAAAGTAACCGAAGTATTCAGTGAGTAACTTGATTAATTGATAATTTTTTTTCTCCTCTTTGAGTATAATAATATTTGCATAATAATAATAAAACTTCCATGTTTAATTGCTCATTTAATCCATTGAAATAGTATAATGTATAGGACACCAACATGTTATATCTGAAGAACTAGAGCTGCTAGGGTAAACGTAATGCCATATTTGAATTCAGGGCATTAAGTTCATACATAATCAGCTCCAAAATTCTTGGCACCATAATCAATTTTGACCAGTGTTTTTTTTCTTCTGTTTATTAGCATACTTTAAAATAATAATTATTATTACTAGTAAAACGGCATTACTTAAAGCATTATAAAGAGGTTTAACAACCCCTTTTGTTGGTCAGAGAAAGAGCCCCTCTTATAGGTATGATAAAGAAATTAGCTTCCCTCAAACCCCCCCCCTCCCCCCTATATGAGAGGTGGAGTGGCGAGTGCAACTGACCCTCGCCAGTTTACTGATAAGAAATACGTTGAGGGCAACTGACCCTTTTACTTTGGTTGACAGGTGAGCGGGGTGTGCAACTGACCCTCGCCCTTTTTTTTCAATATATTTGACCCCTTCCCCCCCTTTGTAACAAAGTGTCACACTTCAACATACTCCCTCCCCACTTTGTCACATGTCACGCTATATTACATTAGCATAAAATAGGTTTAATTTGCTGATTTTAAATATTTTTAGAGAAATCAAAATGTACGATGTCACACTTCTTGTTACCCCTCCCCTTGTCACAAATTGTCACACTTTCTTAAAAACCCCTCCCCCCTTGAAGCGTGACATGAATGACCTCTACACGGTTAAGTCATGTTTTTGAAGACAAGTTTTGACTTCAAATAATTGATTTTAGGATAACAATAGGTATCTGATAAGTTAAATTAAAATATCTTTAATTGAAAAGAGTATTAATAACTAATACCGAAAATATTGGCTTTTTCCCTTCATGTTATTGTTTCTAATGCCACTTTCCTCTTTGAAAGTGAGAGTCAATGGAGGAAATTCATACAGCGTCATAGGTCACGTGATAGCAATGTCAGCGATGTAAACAAAGGACGCTGTAGTACCGCTTTACTTCGAGTTCGACCAATCCAATTAAACTAGGCCTAAATAAAATTCTACGTTAATTAAAAACTAGGACTAAATAAAGTTCTACGTTATATAAAATTAACACTAAATTAAACACTATAACTATTGTAATAATTAATCAATTTCTTTTATAATGATTAAATTAAAGGTAAATTACTTGGTTTATAATCAGAAAAAGCTATGAAAATAGTCTAATTTTAAGATAGCTAATTTTGCTTCGTGAATTCCACGTAGAACTCAATTAAAAATCTGGTAAACAAATCAGCGATCACCGTTATCACGTGACGCGATGAATTGCCTCCATTGAGCCTCCTTGAACCCACGGAGAACCTTCGGCTACACGGAACCTTCTTAATTGGGAAATAGGCGTGACGGCGTATTAAGAGTAATTTTCATGAATTTTTTTAACATATAAAAATAATTATATTTTATTGAGATTTCGATGTTGTTTTATAAATATATTGAAGAACATTTACTGAAATTTTCAAACATTTTTCTTGAAAAATTCCGGAGATATCAACTGCTGCACACTGTAAGTTGCCACCCGGATCGGCAGTTTGCGTGCATCCTGGAGGTCAAAATTTTTATCTGAAATCGTTTTTAAAAAATTACTTTTAATTACCACAAAAAATGGAAAATCTCTATTTTGTTTATAATGAGAAAATTCAATACTAGTTTTGACGGATTTTTTTTTTTTTTTGTTCTTTTTTTCAATTAAAAAAAATAAAAATAAAGATATGTTTATGATTGCAGTTCAAATTGAGCGTATATATATAAAGAAAATGCGTGCTAAATTTGATGAGGATTCATCAAATAATCTGCGAGTTAGAGCGCATGCAAATTCGAAAAAAGTAGTTTCGAGAAAAACACGTTTAAAAAAAGAGTGGTAGTGAAGGTAAATTAAAGGCATAATGAATCAATTTAGGACTGAATTTAAAATGTGAATGTCATCCCAGGGTCACTACCAATTAGGCTACCAATTCATTTTAAGCCTACTTTCCCGTAAAAGTAATAAAAAGGCCTAATGGTTTCGTTAAAATGAAAAATAAAACATTTGAAAGTAGGGTTTTGGGGTTGAAATAGGGAAAATGAGTTCTTTTCGGTGTGTCTCCGCCCCCCCCCCCCAAAAAAAAAAAACTTTTGAGGGCATCGTCCGATTTCGAAACGTTTTCCTTGCATTCGAAAGATCTCGGCTAGACATCTCCTTTCTATATTTTAGTTTTTGATTTGAACAATTCTGAGTTCTATTTTAAAGGTTCAAAAAATCTTAACATTAGCGCTATTGGGGAAATGTAATGTAAATTATAAGCTCTGCACGTAAGATCCAAGTTCCTTTCGACAAGCTTATTAAAGGGGCTCTCTTCTTGAAATATTTTTTGATTTGAACAATTTTCGTTCAATTTTGAACAATTCAAAGAAATTTAACATTAGTGCATACTCTGCCTGCGGGGAAATTTCAGTCCTATATAAATCCTGATCTAACGGGCGGATTTGCCTCTATACATAAGATCCAAGTTCCTTTCGACAAGCTTATTAAAGGGACTCTCTTCTTGAAATATTTTTTGATTTGAACAATGATCGTTCAATTTTGAACAATTCAAAGAAATTTAACATTAGTGCATACTCTGCCTGCGGGGAAATTTTAATCCTATATAAATCCTGATCTAACGGACGGATTTGCCTCTGCACCTAAGATCCAAGTTCCTTTCGACAAGCTTATTAAAGGGGCTCTCTTCTTGAAATATTTTTGATTTGAACAATTTTCGTTCAATTTTGAACAATTCAAAGAAATTTAACATTAGTGCATACTCTGTCTGCGGGGAAATTTAAATCCTACATAAATCCTGATCAAACGGAGGGATTTGCTTTGAACTAACTTTATCGGAAAGCTCTTATGACGTAACACCTTTACAGATACGAAGCTCATCCAGAAGTAATGAGTTTGTTTTCCCACGATGCACTTTTTGATCTTGATTTTTAAAGATATTTCCCAACGAATGAATTTGCGAGTGAATGAATGAATGAACAAATGAATAAGTGAATAAATGTAGTTGAGCTCGCTTAATACAAAATGCCAAAAATTTCCGAATTTGTTCGTATTAGTCGTTATTCGTAATAACCATGAATAAGTAAAAATAGGGATTAGAAATGTATGTTTATATTTTTAAAATAACTGCTACTATTTATGATAAAATTTTTTTGCTAATACACACTTTTAAATCTTACTAGTACATTGATAAAAAGTGACTTTACCTTTTAAATTTTAACAATTTCGGAAAAATCCTTAATGGTTGGTTGTTTTTTAGGTACATTACATTTTATCATACTCATGTCTCGGCACAAAATGCCTGGTGCCATTTATACTTGGTGGTTTACAATAACTCAAAATAACCAACAATTTCTATAACAAAAAATTAATTATCTGCAATCGATATAATTTTTCGTGATTAGGTCAGAAATTTTGTTCGTCTTAGCCGAAATTTGTATTTTAGATTTCGTAATATGCGTGAGATATTTAGTGCAATTAAATAGTAAACCAAACTTAATGAACAAAATGCTCGTTTTAGCCGTGATTTCGTATTAACCGTGTTCGTAATAAGAAAGTTCAACTGTATGCGTAAACCGTTGAAAAAGGTAGATTTGAAGTAATTAAGCTAAATGAGAAAGAGGTAGATTGAATATCAATTTGATATTAGCGTATACGGGAAAGTAGGCTCGTATAGTTCTAGTTGGAACTTCTTCTTCAACACTTTCATGCTTCCTGCTTGGTCAGCTTTTAGTTAAGTTTTATTTGTAAAACGCTTTCTGAGAAGTTTATCTTGAATGTTCCTTCCGAGGATCTCAGTATTTTCTGCAGCAACTTTGTTTTCACCATCCGTAATTCCTTTACATATATATTCCATACACCCCTTGAAGTAGGTAATTGGATAGTGATCCATTAAGTACTGAGTTCACATTCTCCATATTTTTGAAATCTCTCATCACCCCTGCGCCTGTTAAATCATTATGTTTTTGTTCCCTACTAAGGTAAATGACCCGGTAGTGCACACTTTTCTCCATCGGACACCCTTGCACCTTTTAGCCGAAGCCTTAGGTAGAGAGCCGATGGCCAACGGTAGTGGACACTTTTCTCCACCTGTTAGCTGAGGCCTTAGGATTGCTTACGCACGGGGAGAGGTAGTGGGGTCTACGGATTTTACATGCACATATCCCCAAGTATACATGGTGGTCTTCAGTGGGTATCGAACGCGCGACCTTCCAGGTGGATGTTCGACGTGCTATCCACTAGGCTACCACGGCCCTACGGTAGTGGACACTGCTCTAGTAGTGGACACTTAGATCTTCAAGCTCCTAAAATAAGCGAATGTAACATTAAACTTGAATGAAATTATCAGAACCTATAGCGAACGATTCCTAGTGCTGGTTAGTAGAACTAAAGTTGGCGGAGAGTATCTATGCAAGCACATGGATCATAATATTTAATAGCTGCCTCCACAACGGTCACATGTGCTGCTCTTTACTAAAGCCGATCCATAAGAAGGTTAGGGATTTGGGGAAAATGTATGGGAAAAAAGCGTGACATCATTTATGAATGATCCCTTAGTCATTTTTAAAATCATTTCTCCAAGTTAATAGCATAAAATATATGATACTAATTTCTATCCACTACTAATGTAAATACGTGTCTTATAAATGTCCACTATAGATACGAATCAAGCGTTTAGTAAATTTGACGTAAAGATCCTCATTTTTCATCAAATGACATTTTATAGGTAATTAGTTTTTAGAGAAATAGTTGGCGATGAAGCTAAATATGCAAATATTGATGTAAGTCACTTGTAAAAATTTTGCCACGTAAAAGAGTACGAAAATTTTCTTAATTTTGTCCAGCACCGGGTTATTTAGATCATTATGTAAGACATTGACCAGCAAACTCAGTTCGCTACTTTTCCATTAACCCGGAGCAAGCGATAAAGTGTGTCAAAAAATTTGCTTGGCAAGATTTAAATAAAACTTCATAGATTAATGTGAGGAATTGGTGCTTGACTTTGTGAATACTTTCAAATTTGGCAAATTATTTGTATTACAACGGTTTTCTAGAATTTTTAATATTCGGGCAAGAAGAAATGACCCAATATTCGGCATCGGCCTGGAGGAAATGCCCGAATATTCGGTATTCGACCGGATCATTATTCGTTGCATCCCTAGTGTAATGTAATGCAGTTGGGCTAGGTGTAAATACCGGGTCGTATGGCAATATTTTTTTCATCTTTTCCCCTAAATTTCATGCTTTTAAACATTTTATTTTGTAAAAACTGATATTATATTCTTTCCTAGCATGAAATTCCCTGTAATTTGATATCAAACATGTTTTTTACAATTTTTTGTTTTTTTTCAAGACGGTGGCTCAAAAAGAAAACAGGAATTTTCGCCTAGAACTATACCAGCGTACTTTCCTGGATACACCCAACGTCAAATTTATAATCTAGCTAGATTTAATAATTTTTGTAGCAATTAGTCCCACCTCTGACACTATTTTTACTGCCGCATAGAGGGGTAATTGACAGGTCTAGCCGGCGAAAAATATTTTATCACCATTTTCTATTAATTTTAGACAGCTGATTTCGAAAAAAATATTCTGAAAAATCTAGGACCTCTGGTTTTGAATTCTAATTTCTTGTCGAAACTGGGCAGTTGTGGCTATCCATAAGGTGAAAAAGGTCTCGCCTTATAAGAATTTTCACTCCAGATGACACTAAAATAACATTTGCCCTTAAGTAATGAAAATAGCTAAATATGTATGAAATCCTTTTTTAGAATTAAAAAAATATATATATCGCTTCTTTATTTAGATTTTCAGGAGGAAAAAAAATTAATATTTTCTAGAGTGGCGGTTATTGATTTAATATTTATTTACCACATAACATGAACAACCAATCATGTTAAGAAAGTTATCGGACTCATCGGGAAATAAAACAAAATCCTTATCGAACGTTGAAATTCACAATAACAAACCGCAAAAAATAAAGAGCATCTTTCACATTTTTTATTGCCTTATCCTATATTTTAATTATTAATATTATGCTATAACATAAATACATACCTGGTCTTCCACAATCCCTAATGAGTTGGTATAATAAATATTTGATTGGTAACAGGTAGCACTGACAAACTTACTTTTGATGCGAAACCAAATTTTAGTGGTACAAAAGACAAGTTCAAACTGGTTTTTCTTCTAATTCGATCAACAAGGGAAACGATTTTAATCCCCCACTATTCCAATTGAACATTCGATAGGGTTTTCCTACCACCGCTGCATTTTGAGAAACCGGATTTTGGCCGGCTGGAGTATAATTTTACCCTTCCGTGTGCCGCTGTGTTTTTTTAAAATCATTAACTGACTCAGATTTTCTGGTGTTCCAATCTCTAGACACTTCAAGAGAGAAACTCGTGAATAACTTGTTTCAAACGACGAATCAATGAGTCAGGTGTCGTTTAGAATTATATACATAGTCCGTCTTTTATGTAACTGGTAGTGAAGGAATAGAAATGCTCTAGATTTGAAGTAAAATTTAAGTGACATGAGTGTAAACGACACTGATTTTTATTAGCGCAGATGTACTTCGCATTAGGTTTTATGCATGACAGATGAACTCTTATGTCAGGATCAGCATGAAGTCTGTTGCTGCAACTAACTTGTCATTAAAAAAAAATAAACAAAATAACAAAAATAAAAGCATTAATAAATTCAAAAACTGAAGATAAAAAAATTTCAAAAATAACAAATTAAAAACAAGTAAAAATTACAAGGAAAAAAAAAAGAAATTGTAATAATGTTTAGGAGAAAATTGAACTGATTTCAAAATAAAAATTGCGGTAAAAAGTAAAAAATAAATTAATTCCTGTAACAACATCGATGTGACTTTTAAGTTAAGTCGGTGCAAAATTAGGATAAATAAAGTCTTTGGTAAACATGAATCAATTACAAATATAAATGGCAAAGAATTAGCAACAGTTCCATATGAAGTAGCACACGGCGTAATGGTAACTGTACTCATAATTTTGCACCGACTTTTGAAACTATGTTTAAAAGTCACATCGATAATGTTTAAATAATTAATCTATTTTTGCAATTTTTAGCGCAATTTTTAATTTGAATTAGGTTCAATTTTTTTCTAAAAAATATTTTATTGCATTCTTTTAGAGTAAATACATTTTTATATAAATACACTGTTTTTAAGAAATCCATATCAAAAGGCAAACCTTCTTTGAATGAATGGCACTAAAAACTAATTATTTGTATGATAAATTTTGTTTTGTAGTCGATTTGACAAACAAACTGATTGGATTTAATTTTTGTCTCGGAGAAGCCTTCAGTCAAACTCTCGCTGTAATTGATTTTAATATTACAGCTTAATGGCAGCAAAATCTTTTCTTAACAATGAATTTTATATTCATTAACAGTTTTCTCAACAAAGCATCAAGCCAAGCCTTTCCAATTTAAATAAAAAAATACTTATTTTTCACCCGTAACGTTTTTTCTAAAAAAAACCAAATGTAGTGAAATTGATGTGCGATATTTGAGTTAGACAACCCTCTATCGATTAAAGAAACAAATCATCAAAATCGGTTCATTCAGTCAAAAGAAAAAAAAAACTAGATTTCTGCTCTAAAAAATATAGACGGTATTACGTTTCTTAATACGTTAAATTTTAACTCCATTATGTATCGAAATTTCATTGTGATTGCTCATTTCTATGAAATTAGGATAAATGAGCAATCGTAACGAAATTTTGAGTCGTAGATGAGTCATAACGAACATCATATGCTAAAAGAACATTTTGCTGTCTGTATTTTTTTTAGACAGACACTTAAAAGAATTTAAAATACATCAAAAAATAAATAATTTTCAACTTTACACCTACTGGACACCAAAAAATGGTGTTTAGTAACACCAAAAATGGTGTCCAGTAACACCAAAAATGGTGTTCAGAAACATAAAAAATGGTGTTCAGTAACACCAAAAATGGTGTTCAGTAACACCAAAAATGGTGTTCAGAAACATAAAAAATGGTGTTCAGAAACACCAAAAATGGTGTTCAGAAACATAAAAAATGGTGTTCAGTAACACGAGAAATGGTGTTCGGTAACACCAAAAAAAGTGTTTAGTAACATCAAAAATGGTGCTCAGTAACAAACAGAAATGGTTTCAGTAACACCAAAAATGGTGTTCAGTTACACCAAAAATACTTAGTGTAGATGCGCAGCGATAGTGTTTCGTGGGCGCAACCAAGGAGACCCCCCGGAACTCTTGGTTTTCTGCCATATTGTCCATCCTAGTCTGGTAACATCTTTACACATGCGAGAACTTTCTCCTAGAGGGAGTTCATCAAAAAAAAAAAAATCCCCCCATCCCCCCAAAAGAAATTTCTAATCGTGCAAAGTTAAATATTTTAGGTGAAAACCCCAGAAAACTCCTTTAAAGCCTTTTTTGCGACCTAGTACCAGGGTTGGAAAAAACCCGAGCTCTTTCAGAAAAAAAACAATACAGTATGTTTTTCTCGGGTTTTATTGGGTCTTTTCCGGATTTATTGGGGGTTTTTCAGGCTTTCGCTGTTTTTTTTTTTTTTTTTTTAAATCTAAATCTTTCTTTATATTTATTTGAAAGAGGTTGCCTACACATAATGGTATTGATTAAAGTGAAAAACAATAAATATTATGTATTTCTTTTAAGAACGTTTTATTTTCATGAAAAACATTTTTAAAAAATAAAATAATTGTCTTTTAAATATTAACAATCTCATGCATGCATTTATTTATTTGTGTTATATAAAGAAAATTCCTATGCTATAAACCAATTTAGTATCTCAGGCTTGTAGTGTATTAATTTATTTTGGAATTTTTTGTCCTGTATAGTCAAAAATTTTGTCTTTGTATGAAGACATTTTATGCTTTTTTTTGTCATATTTATTCAATATAATAATAAACATGGCAAAGCTGAATGTTCAAACTTCATTTATAAGGAAATAATACCAAAAGAAGCTATAAAATAATACCAAACTTCCCAGTAATGTAATACGCGCTTCAAAATAAATAAACAGAATTTGTTTGACAACTGAGATTTTCTCATGTTCCTTGAATCCTCCATGGACTTCTAAAGAGATCTGAATCTTTTGACTATCTTGAATACCCTAAGAAACTTTTTGTGATCTCCAAGAACTGTTTGGAGTCCCCAGATGAGGACGACATGAAAATTGCAGCACAAAAGCGAATTTGCATAAAAATTTAAAGCAAAAATGTATGTCACCTCATATGAGGTTTACATGCATGAGAGGGTTACAATCGAACCAACCCTGCCGGGTTCGATTACGTACGTTAGTATACATACATACAGACAGGCCGTGAGTCGCCTAGTGGTTACGATGTTGTACTTCCAACCGGAAGATTGGGTGTTCACTACTCGACCCGCTGAAGATCCACCATGCATATTTGGGGATACGTGCATGTAAAATCCGTGAACCCTAAAGTCCCGAGGGTACCGGAGGGTGGAGAATTTCCCTTCCCTTCCCTCTTAGGTCAAAAAACGTAGGTGGCGTATTTGTGATGGCGCCGTCTGGTGTCATCCAAATACATAATGAGCCAAGTCGTACTTCCACCGTTGTGGGGCTCATCTATAAACGGAAGGCGCTCCTTACTGTCTTATTTACTGGTCAAACAGTTCACCAAGCACAACCCCCAAATCTCAATCGCACTTGTTTGCTCCATGCCCCCACCTCTGACGGGCACCCTTGCTTTTCATTCATACCCTACTGCGATACTAAAAAAATATGGCTGTGTCACGGGTATGGCTGTGTCATGGACACGGCCGTGTGTTGTATGTGAATACATTTATGTAACGGGCTATATATTTAAAAAAATATATATATTTTCCTTTATGCATTTAGAATAAAAACAGGAAAACAAATAATTATTGTGTTACAATATAACTTTATTAATTAGTAACTTTATAGTTTTGGCTTTTCGACGCGTATAAGCCGCCATTACCTATATATTTTTGATATTTTTTTAAAATTCTAACACCTTATTATATTCACTGTCACTACTTTAAACTAATGTTTTATATACAGTAGATAGATTTTGACGACAGCTGATGATTAAAGCCCAAACCAACATCGTAGCTTCTACGAGTCGAAACCTATACTAATTGCAAGTTTCGATACGCAGCAAAATGACCTCAAAATGGCGGCGCTTCCCTCCTTACCCCAGCGATGCGTCACTGTTCTCGCTTATCGTAATGAATTCTTTGATCCTTTAGCTATCCAGTGGTATCATTTAATTTTGGATGTAGATGATAGATTCGAAACTGCAGTGCCAAACTGTTTCCCCCGATTTTGTTATTATTAGATTTTTTTTTATTGCTTCCGTATGGTAGCAAATTTAAAGACGTATTTAGGTCAAAATGTATACTTCTGGAATAAATAAGCAACTAGTGCACACTAGAGTGCTTTTATAGAGGCTACGAAGTTCTATAAATAGACTCTAGTGCATGCAATACGCTACTAGTAGACAAGGAATTCTAACAAATGCGGTTGACTTAAAGGGAGCATAAAAATAAATAAGAGACAATCTTAGTTACAAGCATTTTGGCTTAAGTTTTAATTCCCTCAAAGTTATCAGTCGGTAATGAATGCTAACTACGGCCATGCTGCCTGTACCGTTAGGTTTCGCAGACTACCCCAATATTAGGGGTGCGGCAAGCAGCGCTGTCCTCCTTCGAACCTCCCACAAACTCTATGACACTTGACAACCAGCACCGGCCATAAGGGCTGGGCTGGCAGAGCGTTGCCGACCTGCTCTACCGTCCCAGGGCCACAGTCCTACTACAAAGTAAGCCTTACTTCACCCAGAACGGATAGTGCTATTTTAGTCGCCCCTTACGACACGCATAACTACCGCTGGGGCTATTCTATCAACCCCGGTCCCCATATGGGGTAAGTTATCAGTCGGTAATGATTTGTATCATTTTTCTATGTAAACCTTTGCACATTTTTTAATGCAAAATTTTCCTTGACAAAATTTCGCGAGATAATCGAAGAACTTCACACTTTCTGCTGTTATCATTGAATACAAAAGATAATTGTTCAAGTTAAGAAAGGATTAAGCAAATGATAAAAAAATAAAGAATGGTGAGAAACGATCAACCTCTTGGAAGATAAATATTACCTTGAGTATGTGTATTTGCTCTATCCTTTTGTCTTTATTAAGGAGAAAATTATCTTTCCTGTTAAGTATTCCGTGGAGTATGTGGAGAGTGGTGCATTATCAGAGAAACTGAGTTAAAGGTTATTCTTGAGATCGCCTTCATAGACATTCTATCTTTCCAGATCCCTGAAAATGGATTTTGTTAGGACAATCATTGTTGCGCTGTTTGCAATTTTAGAGCTGTGTAAGTCGGAAAATGTTGTCGAAAAAAATGTGTCGGGAATATACGAACAAAACACATTGAATTCTGCGAAATGGCTCTTCAATCATGATAAAGCTGGAAGAGAAATGAAGACCGATACCGGAGATGAGGGTGAGTTGGTATTGGGTAGATTATTGGTTTGTTATGATTATGGGTTATTGGTTTGTCTTAAGCCCATGAGAATGTTCAGCTATTACTTATATCAAAAGGTATAATGAAATGTTTCGATGCATATAAAAGTACTCTTGGTTTCAGTCGATTACAACGCACAATTAATTTTTAGATAAAAAATAATTTTTAATTAGCACATTACCGTCCTTTTTGAGTGAAAAATATCATTGGGTGCGCATGTAGCTTCATTTACAATTTTATATTCTCCTTAAAAACTCTAAGATAAGCATTTATTCTAACATAAAATGCATTTGACAAGATAAACAGGTTGCCGTGAATGTAGTAATTTTAAAAGAGAGATTTCTCACTTTGTGCATATATGCCGACAGGGTGGCGTAGTGGTAAGGCGCGGGCCTCGCACATTCAAGTTCGCAGGTTCAAATCTGGCCCAAGTCGGTGGCTTTTCAAGATGCAGAAAATCTTCTGCGCCCATGTCGTATGATTATGCGGTATGTAAAAGATCCTTTGAGTAGACATTTGGCTTGGATGCTCGCGGCTAAATTAAATTCCTAGTGCAATCTGCATCAATTAGAGCTCAGGTACCGCCATCTAAGGGAAACTGTGCGTCATAATTCTCAGAGTGGCAATGGCATCCGCCGATAGTGGCGCTACTTGAAAGAATCGATGCCGATTTCCGGGGAATGCACTGTTTCTGCAAAAGGGTTAGCAACCATTTGCAGCCCCGTTGGAAAAAATAAATAACTTTGTGCATATAATCAAAATGAGTAAATGAAAGGTAAAATATAAAAGGCCGGTTTCAAAAGCAATCAGCCCCTTCGTAGAAATAGAACAATAAAGATTCCAGTCCCAAGCATATCTGCAGAGCGTGTTTCTCTGGAAGTTCTCCAGAAGTAGGTGGAGAGTAGAGAGAGAATAGATACCGCTGCACGTGCAAAAGCCAGAGAATTTACTGTTTTTAGGAGTAAGAGCTCTTGTAACAAAATAACGGATTATTTTAAGGAAATTTGAAGCACAAATAAAGAGTAAAATTTATATTATAATCGTATTTTTGCAAGCGTTTTTAATTGAATCGCACATATTTCGTTAGGAAAACGAATCACTCATATGATTTTATGAATTAGGGTCCGTTCATAAATGATGTCACTTTTTTCCCATATATTTGACCCCCTCCCCCCTTTGTCACATGTCACGCTATGTTGCATAATGCATGATGTCACACTTTTTGTTTCCTCTCCCCATCCCTTGTCACACTTTGTCACAATTTTCCGAACCACCCTCCCCCCCCCCTCGAAGCGTGACATCATTTATGAATGATCCTATATAATTTCAATGTTTCATTTCTGTGCAAATAATAGGATATTTTAGAAAGTAAATATGTTTCTAGAGTCCTGTGCTCTTCTGTATTGTGGGAGTTTTGGAACTTGTGATTATAATGAGGAAGGAAAAGCGATATGCATTTGTCTAGAACATTGGATCGGAAAATATTGCCAAATTAGTAAGCAACTACTTATTCATTTCTTTTTTAGATACTATTTAAACAGTTATTTTGAAGTATGAATTTTAGAGTCATTTAAAGTACATTTGAGCTACTGTAACACTTTTACTCCCGCAGACGATTCTGGGCGGGGGGACGTCAACAACAGCATTAGGCCCATGAGGCCCAGGCCTAGGGCCCCCACCGTGAGGGGCCCCCTAATTTTGGTTATTATTTATTTTATTTTATTTTGTAATTTGAATTTTTTTAGAAAAATACTTAAAAATAGCAACTTTTAAAAACAAACTGTTAGTGTTCTGTTGCTTCGCAGAAAATTTGTTTTATTAAATTATTTTAAAACCACAAGGAATTTTCATTTTGGGGGCCCCCAAATTTTGATCTGACAATTTAAAATTTGAAAAACAAATTCAATTTTGCACTTTGGGACACCCCAGATTTTATTCAAACATTTTGTAATTTAAAAACAAAATCATTTTGCACGTTGGGGGCTCTCAACTGTTAGCCTGACTCTTTGACATTTGAAAAACTTTTTTCACAAGCAAATTAATTAATATTTTGACTGTTTTTAATGTTTTATAAAGTTGCCATATATGTATATTATGTTATGTTAGTGTACAAAGAATAAAAAACCTGCTTGTGAAGCTTTCTACACCTTAAATTTTAAATGTTTGATATCGTTAAAAAACAAGTTTAGTGGAGTTATTTAAGTGTTGTTGAATATATTTTTAAAAACACTTTAGTGTTAACCTTATTGGAAAACCATCTACATGGCAAGTTTTACAAACACATACTGAATGTTATGTTTTTAAAAAATTTTGTTGCGTGAGGGGCCCCCAAACATGAGTTGTGCCTATAGTGATTCCAAATGTAAATCGGGCCCTGGTCAACAGTCCCAAAAATTTCCGATTACAAAACGATAGACAATCTCCAAAAAATATTGTAGAATAGCTTTGCAATCGCAGAAATTTAATATTAGAAATCCTAAAAAGGAAAGTCGTACCAAAAGCAAGCTATTGAAAATGAAAAATCGTATGTAGTCGGCGAATCCTCATCATGTGACAAAAATATCTATTGGAATTATATCTGCAAAAATGAAAGTAAAATGGCATCAATAAAAATAAAACAAAATTGCACCTTTATCAATCGGATTCGGGAAAGAATCTACAACTCTAAGTCTGTGCTAAAAATTGTTGTAACTTCTTTTCAAATTAACTTTGGTGCTTGGAACAAATTTCATCTTGTGCGAAAAAAAATTTCTTTTTCCAAATAAAAAAAAATGCATCAGCATTTCTTCTCCAACAAATGAAATTAGCAAATGCTTGCTTGGCTTTAAAATGGAATTAACCCATTTGCATCATTCAAATGTAGGAATTCAACTTATGAAAAATGATTAAACAGAATGTATAGGGTTATAGAGTGAACCAATGGTTGGCGTTGTCATATCTGCTTGTTATGACAACATGCTCCAATACTTGTGATTTGACAAATACAGATAAACCTGTAAAGATTACTACCTTTGTAAGGTGACCACTTTTGTCAGGAACGGAATTAGCCCTTCACCCACCATAAGTTGACCACCTGTCTAAGTTGATCACTAAAGTGCTGCATCGGAAGTGTTCAACTTACACAGGTTTCACTGTACAGTAAGATGGCTGCCTCAGCTCCACCATTGTAAAAACATTTGTAAGTGCTGCACCGCAAATTGACCACTTGCGGTGCAGCACTTTAGTGGTCAACTTAGACAGGTGGTCAACTTATAGAGGGTAAGGTAGAGGGTGAAGGGCTAATTCCGTTCCTGACAAAAGTTGTCAACTTATAGAGGATAAGGTAAAGGGTGAAGAGCTAATTCCGTTCCTGACAAAAGTTGTCAACTTATAGAGGATAAGATAAAGGGTGAAGGGCTAATTCCGTTCCTGACAAAAGTTGTCAACTTATAGAGGATAAGGTAAAGGGTGAAGAGCTAATTCCGTTCCTGACAAAAGTTGTCAACTTATAGAGGATAAGGTAAAGGGTGAAGGGCTAATTCCGTTCCTGACAAGAGTGGTCAACTTAGACAGGTAGAAAACTTACAAAGGTGGTCAACTTTACAGGTTTTACTGTATTTGTCAAATCACAAGTTATGAAGCGTATTGTCATGACAAGCACAGATGACAACGCCAACAATTGGTTCACTCTATAGCTCTGTACATTCTGTTGAATCATTTTCCATAAGTTGAATTCATTCAAAAGTGGTCTACTTAGACAGGTGGTCAACTTACAAAGGAGGTCAACTTTACAGGTTGTTACTTTAATTACTTTTTCTTCAGAAGTTTTATTTCAGTGTTTTGCTTTTCGTCCTTTGATTATAATTTGAGTATTTAGAGAGTTTAACTTCAACAAAATCTTATTGTTTTATACGAGTGCTTTACTTTTAATATTTAAACTAAAACACGTTCATGTTTTTTATTTGCAAAATATTATTTGAACTAACAGATAAATAATTTTAAGAGACATATCGGCTGCACGCCAGGAGGAATTCCTTCACTCATGCAGGCCATGCGTGACGATATCAAGTTCTGAAATTGTAAAATGTATGGCAAAACATAATTGTATGTCATTTCCTTTCATGAAACGATTTAGTGCACCGTAAAAAATTCTAGTTCTAGCTTTCCCCAAAAAATGGAAAAAAATGGTGAAATTTAGCAACAACTAACATTTGGTACTAAAGTTGTAAAAATTATAATGGTTCCTAACTTCACATTCATGCAGACACTAAGTGAAACTGCACCATAGTATATGTATAATACACCATAGTATAATTAAAAAAATCAAGTTCAGATTTTTACCCCCCCCCCCCCCCAAAAATGGAAAAAATGGTGAAATTTAGCTGAACCAACATTTGGTTTTAAAGTTGAACCATTATAATGGTTCCTAACTTCACATTCATGCAGACACTAAGTGAAACTACACAATAGTATATGTATAATACACCATAGTATTATTTAAAAAAATCTAATTCCCCCCCTCCCAAAAAATGCAAAAAATGGTGAAATTTAGCTGAACCAACATTTGGTTTTAAAGTTGAACCATTATAAGGGCTCCTAATTTCACATTCATGCAGACACTATGTGAAACTACACCATAGTATATGTATAATACACCATAGTATTATTTAAAAAAATCTAATTCAGACTCACCATCCAAAAAAAAAAAATTGGAAAAAATGGTGAAATTTAGCTGAACCAACATTTGGTTTTAAAGTTCGACCATTTGAATGGCTCCTAATTCCACATTCATGCTGACACTATGTGAAACTACTCCTTTATAATGTTTCAATTTACCAAAAGCATTAGTACCAAATGTTGGTTTCAGCTAAATTTCAGAATTTTTTGGTGGAAGGTTGAACTAGATTTTTTTGCGGTGCAGTTTTTTGCGTTATTTTTTTATTTTATTTATTTATTTATTTTTTGTACAATATGCAAAAAAAAAAAAAAAAATTCTTATTCATTGGAGCTTGGAATTATTTTCCTTTCTTTTCTAGGAGTACTATGTGAAGATGAAAAGTGTAAAAATGGAAAATGTGTTGAAGAGAATGAAACGCTGGTATGCAAATGTAATGCAGGATTTGGGAAGATCGGAGACTCGTGCAGAGGTCTGTCTCGTTATTTTATAATACAATACGCATTCAAGGCTTACTTGTTCTGAATCACCGATTTATTGTTCTGTATTATTAGGAATAAGTCTAGATTTCCGATGAAATTTTAAGATACAAATCAAATTTGTATAATTTTGGCAGAAATTCAGAGGAAGAGATTGATTTTAAATAAATCGACACATCGCCATACGAAGCGTATGTTTTTTATATAAGTAGGGTAGATTACCGCATTACGGTACTTATCCCTTTTATAGCCTGAAAAAGTATAATTCAACCTTTGGGGCCGTTCATAAATGATGTCACGCTTTTTTCCCATATTTGACCCCTTCCCCCCTTTGTCACATGTCACACTTCTTGTTACCCTCCCTCCCCCCTCGAAGCGCATCATTTATGAATGATCGCTTTCACCAAATAAAATGAAGAAAAAAAAGTGGTGAAATTTAGCTGCAACCAATATTTGGCACTAAAGTTGAACCATTGTAATGGTTCCTTGCTTCACATCCATGGTTAAACTAGGTGAAACTGCACTATTATATAATGGTTCAACTTAGTACCAACATTTGGCACTAAAGTTGAACCATTGTAATGGTTCCTTGCTTCACATTCATGGTTAAACTAGGTGAAACTGCACTATTATAATGGTTCAACTTAGTACCAACATTTGGCACTAAAGTTGAACCATTGTAATGGTTCCTTGCTTCACATTCATGGTTAAACTAGGTGAAACTGCACTATTATAATGGTTCAACTTAGTACCAACATTTGGCACTAAAGTTGAACCATTGTAATGGTTCCTTGCTTCACATTCATGGTTAAACTAGGTGAAACTGCACTATTATAATGGTTCAACTTAGTACCAACATTTGGCACTAAAGTTGAACCATTGTAATGGTTCCTTGCTTCACATTCATGGTTAAACTAGGTGAAACTGCACTATTATAATGGTTCAACTTAGTACCAACATTTGGCACTAAAGTTGAACCATTGTAATGGTTCCTTGCTTCACATTCATGGTTAAACTAGGTGAAACTGCACTATTATAATGGTTCAACTTAGTACCAACATTTGGCACTAAAGTTGAACCATTGTAATGGTTCCTTGCTTCACATTCATGGTTAAACTAGGTGAAACTGCACTATTATAATGGTTCAACTTAGTACCAACATTTGGCACTAAAGTTGAACCATTGTAATGGTTCCTTGCTTCACATTCATGGTTAAACTAGGTGAAACTGCACTATTATAATGGTTCAACTTAGTACCAACATTTGGCACTAAAGTTGAACCATTGTAATGGTTCCTTGCTTCACATTCATGGTTAAACTAGGTGAAACTGCACTATTATAATGGTTCAACTTAGTACCAACATTTGGCACTAAAGTTGAACCATTGTAATGGTTCCTTGCTTCACATTCATGGTTAAACTAGGTGAAACTGCACTATTATAATGGTTCAACTTAGTACCAACATTTGGCACTAAAGTTGAACCATTGTAATGGTTCCTTGCTTCACATTCATGGTTAAACTAGGTGAAACTGCACTATTATAATGGTTCAACTTAGTACCAACATTTGGCACTAAAGTTGAACCATTGTAATGGTTCCTTGCTTCACATTCATGGTTAAACTAGGTGAAACTGCACTATTATAATGGTTTAACTTAGTACCAACATTTGGCACTAAAGTTGAACTATTGTAATGGTTCCTTGCTTCACATTCATGGTTAAACTAAGTGAAACTACACCATTAAAATAGTTCAACTTAGTACCAAATGTTGGTTGCAGGTAAATTTCAACATTTTTTCCATATATTTGGTAAAAAGTCGGACTGGAATTATTTATAGTGTACTACAAGTTGCTAATTCCAGCTGCTGCAGACGCCGCTGTCTAGGACACTTTCTTCAGCTCGCTTTTCAAGCTCCTACGAGTCCTTAATCCTTATTCTCATAAAGTAGCATGTATGCTACCTGGGGTTTTACCCTACTTTCTATTTGTTAAGTGACGTCAGCGCGTACATTGCACTGTTATTTGCTAGCCCTTATTCTCATAAAGTAGCATATATGTTACCTGAGGTTTTTCCCTACTTCCCTACTTTCCATTTGTTAACAAGTAGAAAGTAGGGGAAAACCCCAATTAGCATATATGCTACTTCATAACTGCACTACTTTAAACTAATGTTTTATATAAAATCTTTGGTTTTGACGACAGCTGATGATTAAAACTTAAACGAACATCGTAGCTTCTACGAGTCAAAAGCTATCCTAATTGCAAATTTCGATACGCAGCAAAATAACCTCAAAATGGCGGCTCTTCCCTCCTTACCCCAGCGATGCGTCACTGTTCTCGCTTATCGTAATGAATTCTTTGATCCTTTAGCTATCCAGTGGTATTATTTAATTTTGGATGTAGAGGATAGATTCGAAACTACAACGTCAAACTGTATCCCCCGATTTTGTGATCATTAGATTTTTTGGATTGCTCCCGTATGGTAGCAAATTTAAAGACGTATTCACGCCAAAACGTAGTCACTCAGGTGATCACGCAACACTTGGCTACAATAGGAGCGACAGCTCCGAAGTTTGAGTTCCGCGGATGTCCGCCAAGATAAACGTGTAAAGCAACAAATCAACTTGCCTTTAAAGTGTTCACAAGCGATGAAAGCAGCCAATTAAGAACTTTCGCTTTATGAAATTGGATAGAATGGAATAACATAATTGATGTTACATTTGGAACGGTGCTTGATTGACCTTTTACGTAAAGTCTACACTGAAACCTAAAATGTGACGTCAGGGACTGACGCGTTAAGCAACCCCCCCTCCCTGTTTTGTGTGCGTGGAAGTTTTAAAAATTAACTTCAAATCAATTACTGATTTTTTGAGTCTGACGCTGATGAATTTTAGAGATTTTTTTACCGTTGTAATCATATTTAGCAGTCAAAATAGAAATATTCAATAGGACGAAGCTTCCCTATTGCACGCCAAAGCCAGTAGTACTTTTGAATATTTAAAGACAATTATTCAACGATAAACTTTCTTAATTAATGCATCTAATTTTCAGGATGCGACAGAGATCAAGATGACAATAACACATACGAAGATTAAGGGGTGGACGTTTATGGACAAATTTTCAATTTCACAGTGTATTTTTCACAATGAACTGCGATAAAGCATCCGACTTCACTTGGTGAGATTTAAGGGCAGCAGTTTATCAACATACGTTTCAAATAATTGCATATTTTTTTTACAATAAAACTGGTAAATGAGCCAGTAGTGCTTTTCACATTTTAAGGGGAGCCAATACCCAAAAATGTTGAAAAACACCAAAAAATTTTATATTGGCTTAAGTAGTAAAATAAATCTTTAGAAATGTTCCCTGAAAGTTTCAGAAAAATTGAAGCAATATTTATTGATTTATCATTGACATATATGCCACAAGCTGAATCGATATATATGCTGAATATAAGACACATATTTATTTTTTTAAAATAAAATTAACTAGAAGAAGCACTTTTATTGTGACTGTAACTTAAAAAAAAGTTCCTTAGTTGAAATTTTGATAAAGAAAGTTTTTAAGTTTTTGCAAGCCGAAAATTTAATATGCTGTTTTCTCTCACATTGTTTTTTGTGCGTTTCATCCGAATCAAAATGCAAAGGCTTTTTTAAATTTGTATCTATAATGTTGATTTTTTCCCACATGTTCCTGAAACTACATATAACAAATTTATGCTCTACGTTTATGATAACTTAAGTTCTTTTTAGCCTACTTTCCCGTAAAAGTAAAAAAAATAATAATAAAGCATGAAAGAAGGCTTAATGTATCGTGAAAATATCGTTAGAAATCAAGAAAAGTCAAAAATAAGTTAAGTAATTAAATAAAGATTGAAAAATAAAAAATTTGAAAGTAGGGTATTGAGATGGGGAAAAAGTGTCTGTCGGTCTGTATGTCTGTTTGTCTGTCGGTCTGTCCCCCCCCCACCTAATAACTTTTGAACGAATTGTCCGATTCGAAAAATTCTTTTTGCATTCGAAAGATTTCGGCAAAGACATCTTATTTCCATATTTTACTTTTTGATTTGAACAATTTTTTGTTCAATTTTGAACAGTTCAAAAATTTTTAACATTATCGCCTATGGGTGAAAATGAAGCAAATTATGTAAACTCTAGGTACAAGACCCAAGTTCCCATGAACAAGCTCACTGGAAGAAGTTCTTGGCGTGAAATATTGATTTGAACAATTTTTGTTCATTTTTGAACAGTTCAAAAAAAATTAACATACCGCCTACGGGGAAATTTAAATCCTATATAATTCCTGATCTAACGGACGATTTGCTTGGAACAAACTTTATCGGAAAGCTCTTATGACGAAGAACATGTACAAATAGAAAGTTCATCCAGAACTAAGGAGCCTATTTTCCTATGAAATTTTTTGTTCGGGATTTTCAAGAATATTTTTGAATTAATGAATGATTAAATGAATAAGCAAAATAATGCATGAATAAATGAGTGAATAAATACATGAATGACTTAATAAATAATGATTGAATGAATATGTATTAACCGTTAAAAAAGGTATATTTGAAGCAATTAAGAACTAAAGCTAAACCAGAAAGACAGCGAGAGATAGCTAGATTATAAATTTGAATTCGGTGTATACGGGAAAGTAGGCTCGTATAGTTCTAGACGGAACTTCTTTTTTTGCTTTGTTGCTCTGGATGTCTTTTGTTGCTTGGCAGTGTCCTTATTCTGGAGATAAGTGTACATTTGAATTGCAACAAGAACAATGTTGCAAAAATAAATGTGGCAGTGGCAGTCATCTAACTCCGATTGCATTTAAGCTCAATTACGGGTTATAATAGAAACATATTTTGTGATTTTGTTTTTACACAATTTGAATCTTTCTTTTTCAATTTTTTCTTTTTTCCCTGCTAAAACTATCTTATAATTTAGGACAACGGTTCCCAATCTTATTTTTTCGCGTACCACCATTTTTCTTGCAAACCATTTGCGTACCACTGCTAAAGTAACTTTATTATATAGAATAGAACACTAATAGGTTATAGAATAATACTACTACGACTAGGCTATTTCAATCACACCATTTTTAGCCTACTTTCCCGTAAAAGTAAAAATAATAAGAATAAAGCATGAAAGAAGTCTTAATGTATCGTGAAAATATCGTTAGAAATCAAGAAAAGTCAAAAATAAGTTAAGTAATTAAATAAAGATTGAAAAATAAAAAATTTGAAAGTAGGGTTTTGAGATGGGGAAAAAGTGTGTCGGTCGGTCTGTCGGTCTGTCTGTCTGTCGGTCTGTCGGTCTGTCTGTCTGTCGGTCTGTCTGTCTGTTGGTCTGTCTGTCTGTCTGTCTGTCGGTCTGTCTGTCGGTCTGTCTGTCTGTCGGTCTGTCCCCCCCTAATAACTTTTGAACGAATTGTCCGATTGGAAAAATTCTTTTTGCATTCGAAAGAGCTCGGCGAGGACATCTCATTTCCATATTTTACTTTTTGATTTGAATAATTTTTTGTTCAATTTTGAACAGTTCAATAAATTTTAACATTATCACCTATGGGGGAAAATGAAGCAAATTATGTAAACTCTGGGTACAAGATATAAGTTCCCATGAACAAGCTCACTGGAAGAAGTTCTTGGCGTGAAATATTGATTTGAACAATTTTTGTTCATTTTTGAACAGTTCAAAAAAAATTAACATAGCGCCTCCGGGAAAATTTCAATCCTATATAATTTCTGATCTAATGGACCGATTTGCTTGGACCAAACTTTATCGGAAAGCTCTTATGACGTAGAACATGTACAAATAGAAAGCTCATCCAGAACCAATGAGCCTATTTTCCTATGAAATTTTTTGATCGGGATTTTCAAGAATATTTTTCAATTAATGATTGATTAAATGAATAAGCAAAAGAATGAATGAATAAATGAGTGAATAAATACATGAATGACTTAATAAATAATAATTGAATAAATATGTATTAACCGTGGAAAAAGGTATGTTTGAAGCAATTAAGAACTAAAGCTAAACGAGAAAGATAAAGAGAGAGATATAGCTAGATTATAAATTTGAATTCGGTGTATACGGGAAAGTAGGCTCGTATAGTTCTAGACGGAACTTCTTGTTAAGTAATGATTCAATAAAAAAAACCTTTGAAACTTTACACCGATTTTTAAAAATGATGCATTTTTAAAAATCTAGTTTTTTTTTAATATTAACTTTCTTATGAAGTGATGTAACATGACATGAGACAAAAATTGTAAATTTAAACACCATAAAGAAAAAAAATGGTCTCATGTTACCCGCCTCCCCCCCCCCCCCCCCCTTAGAGGCAGAAACTTAACGAGAAACTTCCGTAAGTAATGCATGTAATTTTCAAAATGTTACTAAGGAAGGGGAGATGCGGTTACGGATGCGAAAATTAAGGGGCTGCTGTTTCTCGACAAACTTCCATTTTCTAAAGTCATACTTGTGTTTTTCAGAATGTAGCTGTGGTCAGGGAGCCAATTGCACTTTTAAAGACCTAGGGGACGGAATCTACTCACAAACTTGCATTTGTCCTGAAAATTACATCAGCGAATACGGTAGATGCAAAAGTAAGAAAACATTCCTTTTAAAAATATGACAGACACTTGAAAGTATTCTTGCTTCTTAAAACTTTTTAATTTCAGTAACAAATGAGAAAGATATCAATTTTCGAACCAAAAATACTATATTACGGTTTGGTGTATAGCTATCTCTACGAAGCTGCCTCTCACTCTATTTGAAAAGGCTTTATAGACTTTCAGAATCGTTCACAAAATTTAAACATTTTTTATACACTCTGTAGTTTTGCTTTAGGAACTCTAGCAGTTTTCTTCAAACATAGGCAGATATATAATACGTACTAGTAAGCCCAGCGGTCATACGAACCGCTGTTCTAGATATTATAAATGTAGAACTTTCCCTATGCACATGCATATTCGGAAATGCACATCAAATCAAAGAGACATTTATCAGGTAGAACAGTAAAGTTTAATGAATAAATGACAAACATATAATAATTTCGGAAAAAAAGTATTCTTATCGAAAAAAAAACCATCTAAGTTAAAATAATCTGTAAAGTAAAAATATTATTTACTATATAATCAAATTGTTTGTGAAAAATATCTATTTATATCCAACATAACCATCGTCAAGACAACAGTTTTAACGAAACTGGAAAAAAGAGCGATGCCACTTTAATATATATAAAAAGTGCAGACGATAAATAAATTAAAACAAAGAAAGAAAGATTAAATTAAATTCGCGTTTAAATTAATTTTCAAAGGAAATTGCAAATCTAGCGATGCCTCACTCAAAATGCTAGAGAAATGTTTTGATTATTAGTATATTTGACATGTGTTACTACAATGGCAACTGCATTACAGTTACGCAAGCAACCGATAAGCTATTGGCGACAGACACTTAAGCCGCTTATATATAAGTGAGATTAGTTCTGTGACGCGTTATTTTGCTTCGAATCAGCGTTTCGTAAGTTTCTTGATTTGCATTAGCCTTTTGACCTCTGGATTACATTTAAAGTGAGTGTTTGTATGTCTAATTTATTCAGTAACTAGCTGATATGCCCGCCGTTGCGCGGGATAAAATTGCATCATTCGCAGGCCAAGTGACGCATGTCCAAAATTCTGTTGCAAATGTATTGGGGAAAATTTTCTTAAAAAATCCAAGTAGGAGATGGGCAACAGTCCATAAAAATCCTATTTACACAGTAAAATTCATTAAAAAACCCGATTGCATTGAAACGGGCAGCCTAGAAAAATTCCTTTTAGACCAAAAATTAGTCCATAAAAATCCACATTAAAATGACAACAAAAGCTCATTGAAATTGCCATTAGAGTAAGGGAAACTGACTCAAATGCACATATGCAGAGGGATGATTGTGAGAAAATGATATCAAAAGCCCGTAAAAATCGCGATTAAAATATCGACCACAATACATCTAAAATTTCCCTTCAGAAAAAGAGCAGTATTTACTCTTTAAAAATGTCCATCAGATCAAGAACAACTCTCACTGAATAGTTCTGCTACAATAAAGAAAACATTCTATAAAGCCCCCCATTTCAATAAAGACAACTATTCCTAAACATCCCTAATAGAATACTGACATTAGTCATAAAAAATATCCATTAGAATAAAGACGTCAGTGACTAAAAGTAGAATACTGACCTTCAAGAACTACTGTTCCTAAAATTACCGAGCAGTCCATCTTAAATTCCCTATCAAAATAAAGACACCCGTTCCTAAAAATCCCGCTTGCAAAATCGTCAACACATTTCCTAAAAATTCAATTAAATAGCACTTTCATAAAATTCGGATGAAAATGAAAGAAAGGAAAGCATTATTTCAAAAGGCAAATACACCTTTAAATTACAAAATGTTTAGTACTGAACCAATTCTGACGTGTGAAAGTTAAGTTGATAGAAAGACATAACTAAATTCTTCCCAAATGGCGCCAAATAGACAGTACAAACATTAAATAAATGTTAGAAAATAAATCACTTGTGTAAAATATGAAATTAATAATCGCTACGTAAAAAAAGTTAAAATGAAGCTGAAGATCACCAAATTGCACTAAAGTAGTGGAAGCATTTCGCAAATACGCCATGATCCTACAGTGTAAGTCACGTATTGAACTAAATGAAAACAATATTACTGATAAGGATTATTGTGCGCGGTTTGGAAAAAATATGAAACGCAAAATAATACATTGAGATTAATTAACTGGATGGAGGCGAGTAAAAAGTTGTCAACAGTTGGCGAAATTTTAAATTTCATCAAAAATAAGCAATATCGAAGACTTTCCAACCTAGTTTTATCGACGAAATAAATATTAAATCGTCAAAAAAGAAAGAAGAATCAACATTAAAAATCGCATGCAGTTAATAAATCCATAAAATATCCATAAAAATGAAATTGGCGACAAAAGTACTATTTATTTTGGCTAAACCACGCAAATGTAGCAGATAAATTCAGAGGTAAGCTTGCTTTAAAGTTCGAAGACCACTTTAAATGAATATTGCACGTGTTCTATTTATTCTTTGAACTTCAGAAAGAGATCATCTTGTGCAGTTTTTTTACGGGCATTAATATGCTGCAAAAATCGAAAAGGTGAGACGTTTCTTCGATGAGATATTCCTAAAATTAACGGTTTTGCTTAAATTGGAATAACAGAAGAACAAATTCGAATTTACGAGAAAACTCTTCGAGTTGCACAAGGACCTGACCCAAGGCACCTGTAACCAAAATTTCGTACTTCTAGGCCGTTCCATCTCGGCAGGAGGCGAGCGATACACACACACACACACATACACAAACTCTCTGTTTTATTTATATAGATATTCGTAATAGTATAGCATGATACCTTTTATTTTGTATTCTTTACACGAAAAGAATTATAGAAAGATAAAATTTATTCATAATATGTTGTTGTCGTGTTCTCGCGAGTGGCCAGGAAGAATGGGTACGCTGCTCCTGAGTCTAACAGGGCCCTTGTAGGCAGGAGTCCGATTTCCGCCCCTTTGAAAGGTCTCTTAGTTTTTTAACCAGTTCCCAGATGAGAGATCGTCACCTGGGATTGGCATCGCCAGAGGTATCGTTTCACTTGGAGAACATTGGAGCCATGACCTATTTAACGTGCACCAGCTCCTTTAGCGTACACGGCCCTACAGGAACCAACCGCGAGAGGTTGTCACCCTCCCAAACACTGACCTCAATCAATGTTGCTTCACTTTCGGGGTTTCTGCGGAAACTGAGGTTCCACCGACTGGTCCACGACGGGACATGCATAATATGTTAAAAATATGTTAAAATAAATGACTTACACAATGGTCAATCAGTCGCTTCGAGGGGAGGTTGTCGCTAATTAACTGGGAAACAAAGCAAAGGTCCCGCAGTGGACCAGTCGGTAGAGGCTCGGTCCCCGCAGAACACCGAAAGTGAAGCACCATCGACTGAGGTCAGTGGTTTGGGAGGTTAACAACCTCTAGCGGCTGGTTGCTTTGGGACCGTGTACCCTAAAGGGAGCTGGTGCACGTTAAATCCGTCGTGGCTCCAATGTCCGCCAAGTGAGACGATACCTCTGGGGGTGCCAACCCCAGGTGACCGTCTCTCATCTGGGAGCTGGTTCAAAAAATTAAGAGACCTTTCAAAGGGGAGGAAATCGGACACGACAACAAGAACAAAATAAAGCAAACTTGTCAAACCGAAAAACTAAAATGCGCAAAAGTTGTTTAAAACTTCGAGGCTGATTTTGAGAAATTTAATGAATTATAGTCGAATTTCGATTTCTTTGTGAACTCTATTTATATTGCGTGATTATGCATTCCATTGCCACTGAGCACATCTTTATATTCAAAGGTTATTTTTAACTTTTTGTCCACATTGCTACAAAATCGTATTTCTTCCGTTTTTTTAAAGTATAATTTTACTTATTTACTTAATTATTTACAGGAGAATAAACGGTAGAGTTTTGAATTGCTTTTTCAATTTTTGTGGGGAAAAAACTACAATTTTCTGCAAAAAGTGCTAAAATTTAAATGTTAATTGAAAGAAAAAAAGATTACTTGTAAAAATTTAATACGAACGTTAAACCATAAAAGTTAATCGAATTTTGAAGACTTTAGGGAAAATTCCTAAAAGCTGCCAGGTATGTTTTAGTATAGTTTAGCTCAGCGGTCGGCAACCTAAACTGACTGAAGATTTACTTTCCAAGTTCGGCGAACACCAAGATTGACTCGGAGAACGGGGGGGGGGGGGGGGGGGGGTTATATATACATTATTAGTAGGGCATGTTGGGATTGCGCCTGTCTTCCAATTGTAGGTTAAAAAACACCTACTTTAAAATTTCTAAAATAGTGGTTTGCTAACACTGTTAACTCGCATCAAAACAATACAAATATATTATTTCTTTCGAATTTGATTAAAAAAAAACTGTTAGTTTTTTTTTTTTCTAACTAAAACACAAATGTGAAATGTATACATTCTTGAATTAACTCTCACCAACTACTATAGCTAAAGTGACGACTGACAATCCATATTATTAGAAGTTTTTTTTAGGTCCGGTGAATTTTCTGACAAACTAATAAACATTTTCTGACGAAAAAAATAAACTCGCCGTCCAATTAAAAAGTTAGTTTATTTATTTTTTTAAACTATAAGCTGTCCAAAATGCTGTCGCGATCGACCGGTTGATCGCGATCGACGGGTTGCCGACCACTGGTTTAGCTGATAATAAAAAACATTACAAATACACACATTACAAAACAGAAAAAAAAGAGGGGAAATCTTAGTGAGAGCAAGGCTACATTGTGATGCTGTTTTCAACCTTCAATGTATTTCTTGAATTTCAGATATGTGTCCACCATCTATTTGTGGGCAAAATGGAACATGCATCTGGGACAAAGAAAAAGCATCTGTGATGTGTATATGTGACCCTGGCTGGACAGGAGATAATTGTGAGAATGGTAATAAAAGTTTAAGTTCAATAGGTAGTTTCATCTCAATTATATTTATTCTTGTTTATTTAATTTAGCAGCGCGACAATGGAGGCAATTTGCCACTAGAGGGACTCATGAGCGATCATCGTTGTCACGTGATACCCGCTCTTTGTTTACTAAGATTTTCTATTGAGTTCTACGTGGAGTTCACGTGGCAAAATTAGTCATCTTAAAAATAATAAGACTATTTTCACAGCTTTTTTCGGCTACGTACTGCTTTATACAGTGGAGTAACGTTTATACGACGTCAAAAGGAATATTGAAAAGCGTCGTATCAAACAATAACGTCATATAACGGATTTCCCCTTCTGGCTAAATCCAAGAATTGGGACCACACAAAAACGTCGTGTAAACAATTCTCCACTGTAATAGCTTGCAAGAATTTTTTGGTACGCCAAAAAGTGCTTGGCCAAATGGACATGAATAAACTGGCCAAGCTGGACATGATTGGGCTGACCAAAATGGGCATTGGCCAATTATAGAAGATAAAAAAAAATGAGCCTAACAACAAAATATTTACCCATACCAAGTGTGAGAAGTGCGGTGTAGAATTATGCCTCATCAAACATAATAATTGTTTCAACCAATTTCACATGTAATGCAATGTCATAACATGTAATCAATGCATGATATTGCCATTTGGCTACATACCCTTTTTTCAAAAAATAAAATGGTTCAAAATTAAATACATTTTTTCTCTTTTTTTTCCCCTGCATCACTTTCGTCAAATTCTCGAGTTTTAAATTTTAGAAAATTTTAAACAAAAAATTATGCATTTTAAGGGTTAATTTGTCAGCTTTTGATTCGCGATTTATCATAATCAATACCAGTAGTAATGTTCTTCTATGAAATTAAATAGCGCATAAAAAAGAAGTTTTTCCAAAATATAATTTTAAGGTAATTTTGCTCTTATAGAAGCTGCAAATACATTAGAGCAGCCAATCTATTTTCTTCAAATACCACCAATTTTTCTTGCAAACCATTTGCGTACCACTGCTTTGTAAATAAAATAAAACATATGAAATTTATAAAATATATTTTTGATACGTACTTCCAAAACAACATTAGAAATAACTATCACGAAAAAAAAAGGGAAAAAAAAATAATAATGAAAAGGTTACTTCTATATGGCAGATACAAGCGAGGGGATATCCGATTCAGTAGAAGTTAATAAACATATAATAATTTCGGGAAAAAAATTCTTACCGGAAAAAAAAACATCTATGTTATAATAATCTGTAAAATAAAAATATTATTTAGTATATATTGAGATTGTTTGTGAAAAATATTTATTTATATCCTACTCAAATTTGGGTCGACATTTAATTTGCTTCTACATTTTTTAAAAATGAATATCATACTGGAGAAAGCAGTTTCACGAAGATAATTGGTTGTGACCGGAATGAAAAACAGCAATCGTTTTCTTGACAATAATGGGAATTCCTTTTTAACTTTGAGCCAAAATTCTCCGAACAGAATGTGGTGTCCCTGAACAGAACTGAAAAACTGAAAATGCAGAGTTCCGACAGAATTGAAAATGTTGTGCCGCTAGTGTTTAGCAGTCCCGTCGCCGCGCTATCCCTCGCGTTACACCTAGTCACACCGCTCACGTCATTTTCGGTTGACTGATTCAAACTGTATTTTAGTTATTTTTATTTTAAATTGCTTTATGTTTTAATGTTTTTTAATCTCTTCTCCTTTTTTGCCTGCATGCGTAACACGTGGAGAGGCTTCACACTAGTGGTACGCGTACACCGCCACTAGTGTGTGGTACCACTAGTGGTACGCGTACACAATCACTAGCGTGTGGTACCACTAGTGGTACGCGTACACCCCCACTAGCGTGTGGTTCCACTAGTGGTACGCGTATACCACCACCGTCGTGTGGTACCACTAGTGATACCGCAGTTTGGGAACCGTTGCAGTAGAGTATCGTTTATATAACGATAGTTTATACGACGTTTCAGTGTACTCCCAATTCTTGGATTTAGCCAGAAGGGTAAATCGCTTATACGACGTTTTTCGATAGTCCCTTCGGCAAAGTATAAACGATATTGCTCTGCATATTTCATTGTTTCTTTTCAGATCCATGCGAGAGTTTGCACTGTGGAAGCAACGGTATTTGTGAATGGGATGAAAGAGAGGAAAGTTCACGCTGTACATGTAGAAATGGATGGACAGGGACCCGCTGCGAAAAAGGCCAGTATTATAAAATCACTGATGCAGAGAAGCTAAAGTTTTCGCGCGTTTTGCAAGCAATGTTCTATCATAGAGAGCATTTTTCATAATTGGTATTGGTAACAAACCAACAATTAAATAAGCACAGTGAATCCTGTGTAAGTTGAATACTTGCGGTGCAGCACTTTAGTTGTCACTTTAGACAGGTGGTCAACTTATAAAGGGTGAGCTAATTCCGTTCCTGACTAAAGGGTCAACTTAGGTAGTCAATTTACAAAGGTGGTCAACTTTCAGGTTTTACTGTATTTAAATAGTGTAACAAATAAAATGAAAAAAAAAATATTATGGAAATGCAGGGGGGGGGGGGGGAACGGCGGTTAGGAACATGATGCGGAAATATTATTGGTCATATTGTATTTTCGTATCTGTCAGTAGGTTCTCGCAACGTCCGGTAAATCCTGAAGTGCCCACCGGGAGGGGTAATGTCTCAGACTGCGCCATCGCAATTTTTGGGGAATAGCTTACAGGGGGCATTCGCAGTGGCTTGGTCGACTGTTTAACAGCTTTTCTTTTTTGGGAGGGGTGCCATCGATTTTAGGGGTTACGCAGTTTTTAGGGGGCACCATCGCTCTGAGGTGAGTGGGCTCGCCTGATAAATAGCACGAGGATCCGTGCTTCATTTACGCATGTTTGCATGCTTGATTAATTAATCTTGTTTGTGTTCTTCACGAGCTAATATTCTTTTGTTTAAATTAAAATCCTTGCCATGAATTAACTTTGACGCTTTTCAATACAATTGTATGTAAGAATATGGCAGCAAAACTATCATTGTTAAAGAATCCTCTTAACATAGTTTATATTACATTGTAGAAGCTGTACGTCACTTTCGCTCGCCGGCTGTCATATTTTTTCGCTCGATGTTAGTTGGGTGGTATGGGTCATGCCGTATTTGGGTAGTATGGGGTATGCGCAGCTTGAATAACTGGTTTCGGAAGAACGAATTTTTTAAAGAAGGTCTAGTTAAGTCGCATCAGAATAAGCAATATTCCCGAGTAAATTCTTAGGGGACGAGAGAACAGGTGTGTGATGGTAAGTCGCACTAGAAAAAATGATATTATTTTCTAAAACGTTGGGAGAAGGGAGAACAGTAGCTACACAACAAATGCGAAAAAAAAAAGTTAACATAAATAAAAATCAGTTTCCCTTTTTTTCAGATCCTTGTACGTCAGTCAACTGTGGTCATAACGGAGACTGTAAATGGAAGAGTGATGGTAGCGCATGGTGTGAATGCAGGAATGGTTGGAGTGGAGAAAATTGCGATATAGGTAAGTTGCATTACAATAAACGATATTCCCTTGTAAAAGGTTAGGGGAGGGGAGAACAATAACTATAGAAAAGTTTTTAAAAATAAGAAGAAAGACAGAAAGAGACATAGTTTTTCTTTTTTCCAGATCCTTGCGCGTCTTATAACTGTGGTCATAACGGGGACTGTAAATGGGAGAGCTACGGTAAAGCATGGTGTGAATGCAGAAATGGTTGGCGAGGAGAAAAGTGCGAGCTAGGTAAGTTGCATTAGGGCAAACGATGTTCCCTTGTAAAAGTTTGCAGGGGGGAAGAACGGTAACTATAGAAAATATTTTTAAAATAAGAAGAAAGAAAGAAAGAAACATAGCTTCCTTTTCTACAGATCCTTGCACGTCTTACAACTGTGGTCATTACGGGGACTGTAAATGGGAGAGCGATGGAAAAGCATGGTGTGAATGCAGGAATGGTTGGAGTGGAGAAAAATGCGAGCTAGGTAAGTCGTATTAGAATAAACAATATTCCCCCGTAAAATGCTAAAAGCTGGGGGAGGGGAGAACAGTAACTACAGAAATGTTTTTGAAAAAGAGAATATAAATAAACATAGTTTTCCTTCTTTCCAGATCCTTGTTCGTCTATTAACTGTGGTTATAACGGAGACTGCAGATGGAAGGGCGATGGTAACGCATGGTGTGAATGCAGGAATGGTTGGAGTGGAGAAAATTGCGATATAGGTAAGTTGCATTATAATAAACAATATTCCCTTGTAAGAGGTTAGGGGAGGGGAGAAAGTAACTATTGAAAAGTTTCCAAAAATATGAAGAAAGAAAGAAAGAGACATAGTTTTCCTTTTTTCCAGATCCTTGCATGTCTTATAACTGTGGTGATAACGGGGACTGTAAATGGGAGAGCGATGGTAAAGCATGGTGTGAATGCAGGAATGGTTGGAGAGGAGAAAAGTGCGAGCTAGGTAAGTTGCATTAGAACAAACGACGTTCCCTTGTAAAAGGTTGGAGGAGGGGAGAACGGTAACTATAGAAAAGTTTTCTTAAATAAGAAGAAAGAAAGGAACGTAGTTTTCCTTTTCTACAGGTCCTTGTAAGTCTTACAACTGTGGTCATTACGGGGACTGTAAATGGGAGAGCGATGGTAAAGCATGGTGTGAATGCAGGAATGGTTGGAGTGGAGAAAAATGCGAGCTAGGTAAGTCGTATTAGAATAAACAATATTCCCTAGTAAAATGCTAAACGCTGGGGGAGGGGAGAACAGTAACTACTGACAAGTTTTTGAAAAGAAGAAAGAAAGAAACATAGTTCTTCCTTTTTCCAGATCCCTGTACGTCTCTCAACTGTGGTTATAACGGGGAGTGTAAATGGAAGGGCGATGCCAAAACATGGTGTGAATGCAGG
Source organism: Octonoba sinensis (assembly GCA_038502835.1). Classification (NCBI taxonomy): domain Eukaryota; kingdom Metazoa; phylum Arthropoda; class Arachnida; order Araneae; family Uloboridae; genus Octonoba; species Octonoba sinensis. Next base: position 103,555,361 of record CM076606.1, on the reverse strand, counting down.
AATGGTTGGAGCGGAGAAAAATGCGAGCTAGGTAAGTCGCATTAGAATAAACAATATTTCCTTGTAAAATGCTAAAAGTTTTGGGGAAAGGGAGAACAGTAACTACAGAAAATTAAAAAAAGAAAATAGAAATAAACATAGTTCTGCTTCTTTCCAGATCCTTGTACGTCTTATAACTGTGGTCAGAACGGTGACTGTAAATGGAAGAGCGATGGAAGCACATGGTGTGAATGCAGGAATGGTTGGAGAGGAGAAAAATGCGAGCTAGGTAAGTCGTATTAGAATAAACTATTCCCTTGAAAAATGTTGCTTTATTTATTTTTTTTTTTTTTTTTGTTAACTCTTCACAAGAAAAGTAAAAAGTTGCAATCATTATTATTTTATTCATGCAAACGAAAATACGAATACTATTTCGATGAATATTTTTCAAGAAAGTAATTCTGTAGGTACTGAAATGAACTTGATTTCTATAGTAAAACAATCGCTTCCTTTAGTTTCATTATCATACAAAGTCATGTTTTCTGCGGCAGCGCATAAAAACATCATTATTGTAAAATTTAGAATATAATCTTTATGCCTGAAAAAACAAAATGATGAATTGCAAACTGCATCAGGAATTAAAAGTCTTCTTTGTTTTTAAAATCAGAATTTTTTGCCGTCAACCGCGTTTAAACTAGGGATGTAACGAATAGTGATTTGGCCGAATAGCCGAATATTCGGCGGCCGAATATTAAAATTTGTCAAATTTAAAATTATTCACAAAGTCAAACACCAATTACACACAATCTATGATGTATGATTTAATTCTGTTTGTTAAAAATTTAGAACTATTTAAAATTAATCTATTTTCACTATTGTTTTGAATGTAATAGAACGAAGAATTTCACCCACAAGCAAAATAGAAATGACAGGTTTTACGGTAGTAAGCATTAGCATTATTTTACTAATTATTTAATTGCAATGAAAGAAATACTAGTGCTTAGTGAACTTTTACCTTGCTCAAACTGTTTTATGAAGACATTTTAAAAGTTACAAAAGTTAATATATTTTATGTTATGGGGTTTTTTGTATACCTATTTTTAAAAGATCTATTAAACTTAATGCACTTAACTGGAATATGTTTTATTTTCAAAAACCCCAATAACTTTTGCTATCTAAATATTCATGCTATATTCTGGCCTTTTCATATTTCTCTCTAACCCAATATTCACAGTAAATCAGTCTACCCAAACAAAGTCTGGCTTCCACTTTGTTAATAATAACAAAATGAATCTATCATATTATCTATTATAATTAACTATTGGCAGCTTTTGGGAGCAAATGCTAAATATAAAGTACAATACTACAACTTTAAAATCTGTCTTTGCTCAATCAAGGCCTAAAACAAGGTTTAAAAAAGGGAGTTTTTGTCTAAATTATTTTTATTTATTAAAACTACATACTAATGTAGTCTTTTGCAATAATTATATTGCTATTTTAAATGTTTAAAATCGGCTAATTTCTTCATTTTTTTCACATTTCTACTGCAGCAGAACTATTCAGCCGAATAGTCCATCCATATTCGGCCAGGCCGAATTTGACCTTACCCAGTATTCGGCCAGGCCGAATATTCGGCTGGGTGATGAAATGACTATTCGGCCAAGCCAAATACTCGGCCAAAGGGCCGAATAGGCCGAATACCGAATAGTGGCCGAATATTCGCTACATCCCTAGTTTAAACCGACTCCGTACATATCAAATGTTCCTTTGTGACGAAAAGGGATAATCCTTGCTTTTACCCCTTGCATCTCGCTCCCGTGAAAATGACGGGCTGAGGTTTCGCTTTCTATTTCTCGCTCCCGTGACAATGACGGGCTGAGGATTCGCTTTCTATTTCTCGCTCCCGTGACAATGACGGGCTGAGGTTTCGCTTTCTATTTCTCGCTCCCGTGACAATGACGGGCTGAGGTTTCGCTTTCTATTTCTCGCTCCCATGACAATGACGGGCTGAGGTTTCGCTTTCTATTTCTCGCTCCCGTGACAATGACGGGCTGAGGTTTCGCTTTCTATTTCTCGCTCCCGTGACAATGACGGGCTGAGGTTTCGCCTTCTATTTCTCGTTCCCCTGACATGTTCGGTCTGTTTAAAATTTGTGTTTAAAATTTCAAAATAAAAACAAATCAGAAATTAAAAATGAATATATATATTGTTCCTACACATATTTTCATATAATTTTCAGGGATAAAAAAAATAGGCACTTTTATGAACGTTTTCCCGAAAATTACCCGTCCGTTAAGGGGTTAAATGTATAAATATGTTTTCAGACTCTTGCCTTTTGTATGTTTTTTTGGTAGATATCGAGACTCTTGATCCATTGCCATTGCTTTCTGTTTTCTGAAAAGTTCATTAACATAAATGCGCAAGTAGTGGGCCACTTAAGGATATTTCCTCAGTTATCATTTCAACTTTAAAGAATTTCCATGGGCGGTGGTGGCCTAGTTTTCTTTTCTACACCAGACCCCTACCTTTTAGCCGAGGCCTTATGATTGCTTTCGCACTTAGGTGGTCGCCTACTTTTCTCCTCCAACCTCCTTCCTCGTTCGCACCAGGTCTGAGGGATGCCCTACCCCGGGTGCGGGGGGCTAGTGGGGTACACGGATTTTACAGATGATTGTTTTAGCAAGGCTTGACAATAAAAAATACAAATTGCGAATGCTAGAAGACCACAATAAATATATAAATAAGTAAACAATAAGTTAATAAGATAAAAATTGTTCAAAACGTTTCAAAATAAATAAGATAAAAGTTTTTAAAAAATCGAAGAAAGTAAACCCTAAGACCCACCATGTACACTTGGAATACGTGCATGTAAAATCCGTATATTAGAAAAAACAACAACATAATTTTCATATTTTTGTAGGTTGTCTTAACTTGTATTTCAGATATTTATGACCTCAAATATCACAATAATCATAGTACAATGTTGAAAACTTTAGGAACTGAGATCTCTTCTGTGCTCCAGAAGGGGACATAAGGCATACCAAATTTTCAACAATTTGTTCTTAACAGTCCTTGTTTGTATGTTGTTGTTGTTGTTTCTAATGCCACTTGAATGCCGAGCTTCCCTTTCGAAGAGCGAACAGGAAGTAAGAGAGTGAGGAGCGCCTTCCGTTTATAGATGAGCCCCACAACAGTTAAGTACGACTTGGCTCATTATGTGTTTGGATGACACCAGATGGCGCCACCCCAAATACGACGCCTTCCTTTTTGACCTAAGAGTGAAGGGAAGGAAAATTCTCCACCCTCCGGGTACCCTCGGAACTGCCTCGGGACCTCAGGGTCCACGGATTTTACATGCACGTATCCCCAAGTGCGCATGGTGGGTTTTCAGCGGGCCGGGCATCGAACACCCAATCAATCCGGTGAAAGTCCGCATCCTAACCACTGGGCTACTACGGCCTTCTAATTTGTATAACTGAGTTTAATTACAATGAATCATTTACTTCGAAAAGGCAGCAACTCTAAAAAACGAATTTTTTTTTTTTTCGGGAGATAGCAAAAAATGGTTTATGAAAAGTTGGAAGACTTTACGAGTCTGATATTTTACTATTTAATTTTAGTAGGTCAATACGATGCAATATTAGTAAATAAAAACGATTTTTGATTTATTGTGCAATAAAAATTAGCACTGAGAGTTCTTTCTTTTTCAAAACGGAGATGGTACCTTTCGAATAAATGATTCAAATATTTTAGGCTATGAAAATAGAAATTTATGAAATATTCGAAAGCAAAAGATTTGTAATATTACTGAACTTCATTTTAGTTTTGTAAGACAACTACTTTTCTTTGTCTGCCAGTCATATTTATTATTAGATCTACATAAAGTATAACATCTGACATGCGTCGTTGTATTATGTTTCCATATTGTTCCCCTCACACATTTACCCTCCGGGACCATCACCACCGAGATTGGACAAGGCCTGCGCAGCTTCTCCGGGGAAGATGCATGAGTCATCCACAGCAGACCTGCCGACGCGGACTAAACTGTTGTTGTTTGTTTACTCTTGTTTGGAAAGCTAGCCATCTTGTCCTTATGCGAATTTGAAGATCGATTTATCAGTCTTGTGCTTAAGTTTTCGTTGTTTTAAAGTTTTTGTTGTTGAGTTTTTATTGTTTCATCTGTTTTCTTCTATTGTTATTTATGTTTGGTGTGTAGTTTGAACATGCCGTCGAGGTGCTGCGTGCCTAATTGCAAAGGCAATTACGATAGCAGCAATACTAAGGTTTCAGTGTTTAAGTTTCCATCGGAAGCGGAACTAAAAGAAAAGTGGTTACGAGCGATTCATCGAAAAGACTATGCCCCAAGCAAATCATCTCGTGTGAGTATTTTCAATTTTTCTTGAAGTAATAAAGCTTGTATTATAATGTTATATAGCGGAAATAATTGGGTCATTCCATAGGATTCATTGCGCCGTTGGTAACGTTTTACAGAAAAATTATGCAATATTTGAAAGGTTTTTAACTAAAAAAATAGTGAACAATACTTCAAATATCTATTTTTATGCCTCTTGATTAACATTAATATAAAATTTCTACTGGAAGGCAAAAGTTGTTTTTGTTTATAAAAATTATAAAAGTGCCACAAACGGAAATTACAATAAAAAAAAACATTTTTTACTGAAGTGCTTTTTGACTTTTTATGAACCGAATTTATGAAACTTTTCATGTAATGATATTTTAATAACTGATACATAAATATACACTACGTATCAAAATTATTTTTTAAAATTCTCATTAATGAGTACTAATTAAAATTACTTTTGTTACACATGGGACATCTGGTGAAAAACAAAAACTGTAATAAATCTTTTAATAAATATTAATTTCATTAGAAATGCCATTCAAAACAAATTATTTGCAATTTTGCATATTGAAAACGAATAAATATGAATCAATTCGTTAACCTTTAAAATTATGTATACAATTTAATATTTTTGAAAAATTACTTCTCTAAGATGTGAAGTTGAAAGCTATGCAATGACCCAATAGTAATTGTATTTGCGTTATGGCTACTACAAGTTTTTTAACTTTAATCATTGTAAAAAACAAACCCTACGTAATTTAATATTCATGAATAAACTACTGTTACATTGGTAAATAGAAACTTCCCTTAAGTTTTTCAAAAAATTAATTAAAATTTTACACAAGTAATTACTTTTCTTGAATTGATAGTTGTTTTTTCAATTCATATCATTTAATTTTTTTTTTTTTTTGCAAAGGCATAACATATCATATTTTGTTACCGTCATAATGTTAAAATCAGATAATTGAAATTTTTTCAATTGTAGTTAAGACAGAGCATTTTAGATTTTGTCAATACATATATTTGCAGCAGAAAATATCAGTTGCTATAACGCTAAGGAGCCGTTCATAAATGACGTCACGCTTTTTTTCCCATACATTTACCCCCCCCCCCCTTTGTCACATGTCACGCTATTTTGCATAATGCATGTTGTCACACTTCTTGCTACCCCTCCCCTCCCCTTGTCATATTTTGTCACAATTTCACGAGCCCCCCTCCCCCTCGAAGCGTGACATCATTTATGAATGATCCCTAAGTAATGTAAAAGATCACAATTGTTGTAAAATTAGTCTTTTTTTTAAACTTTTAGCTTTGTTTTTAAATTTGTACTTTGTCATTAAGTTAAAAGCTTTTAAAACTCTGTAAATTTTTTAGAAGCTTTGTATACCCATAAAGAAATATTTTAAATTAAATTGCCTTGACAGAGCATTCTATTTCAACACTGCTAAATTTAAAACTTCAATATTTTAGTATTACAATTTATAACTTATAAATGGATATATAATCAATGGCATCAGTGATGTCAGTAATATATTATTTCTTTGGAGCTTTGTTGAAATCATGTAATTAGACTTACTTTTGCTTAGGATTTTTTCCGAAGACAACCCTATATGTATATATATTATATTGATAACGAAGAGTTATATACAATTGAAGAACTAAGCAGAAGAATATGGTAAATTATATTTGGAAAATATTGAAATTTTTGGATATGAGAATGTGTTATGGTTAGCTTTAAGTATCGAAACTTTGTTTACCTTGTCAATTAAATACAGTAGTTTTCAATAAAGAGCAAATTTTCTAATAAATTTCTTATCTTTGTAAAAATTCTTTGTTTTTCTCTTAAAAAAATCACTTAACAATGTTCTTAAAAGAAACTCTTCTTCAATTTACTTATAAATATTAAAGTATGTTATGTATAGGGATGAAATGGATATTCGGCAACTATCCAGTACCAGACTGTGTAATTTTTTTTATATATATATTCTTATAAGATGTAACTAAATTCTGAATTTTTTTATAGGTTTGCTAACTACATTTTCAGGATTCTGATATTGAGAAAGAAACATCTATTTATTGCAGCAAAACTGGTGAACTATTAACTGCAAGTTTACGCCATCCACGTTTAAGGAAAGGTGCAATACCTTCAATACTGCCTGGATGTCCATCCTATCTCTCAGATACTGGAACCGGACAAGAAAGAGAATCTCCTGCTGAAAGAAGTCTTCGACTAGAAAATGAGCATCTGCAGTTAGCTATTAAGATCAGCAAAGAGAATAAAAAAGCCGACGTTGAGCGTAACAGTTTTTCTGATTATCGTGAGTTTGTGAACAGTTTGAAAACATTCAAAACATCTCCTTTTTGGACAGTCATATGCAAGGAAGAATTTACAATTTTTGCTCATATAAACTCTTCTGCTGTGCCTTCTATCACTTCATCTGTGTTAACCACCAAGAGTCTTAATTTGAAAGCTTTTTTTGAATCTGTGGAACTTAAAACTTGCGACAAATTTCAACTTCAAAATTAACAAACAGCTTGCAACATTTCAGTTCTTCTGGATTATGTTGAAGCTTTGTCAGAGGAGAAAGTTAAGAAAAAGGACTGTCATTTTGATCTCATAGAGACTCTCTTGGATAACTTTAATGATGAAAACTTCCAAGAAAAAGCACAGTTCTTAAAAGAGCAAATATCACTACTGAAATATCAAAAACAACAACTTAGATATTCGCCTCAACTTATCATATTTTCTACTCTGATCTATTCCATATCACCTCATGCATACAAGTTTCTTCGAAGCTCCGAAACTGTAACTTTACCTCATCCAACAACTATAAGAAGGATAATATCAAGCTTTAATGCAAGCCCTCAAGGTGAGCAGCTGGAAGGAAACTTCCTCAAATACATCACAGAAAAGTTTAAGCATTTAAATGCTCAAGATAAAGTAGTCACGCTAATGATGGATGAAATTCACTTAAAACCCTATTTTGATTTCAAAGGAGGGAATATTGTCGGGGCTGCTTTTGACAGTACAACAGCTGCGACAAGTGCTCATTCTTTCATGGTACAAAGCTTAACGTCAAGCTATAAGGAGGTCGTATTTGTACTTCCTGTCAAGACTTTAGTTGCAGAAACACTGCATAAAGTAATTAAAAAGGCGGTTCTTGGCCTTGAGGAAATTGGATTCAAAGTAGTGGCAGTTGTGAGTGATAACAACTCGATAAACAGAAAAGCAATGATGTTCTTTTCCAACACACCACAACTCATGACAAAATACAATCATCCTGCAGATTCGGAGAGGCCTCTATTCTATGTCATAGATGCTGTCCATATTTTCAAGAACATTCGAAACAACTGGCTGAACCAAAAGAATGACAGACAGTGCATGTTTTATCCACGTTTTGATCTTGCAAAATCCCATATTATTACAAAATTAGAGACGGCAAGTTTTAAAACATTGAAAGATTTGCACGCTTTGGAGCACACTAATATAGTGAAATTTGGTTACGGACTGAGTTTAAAGGCATTAAATCCGACGAATATGGAACGCCAGAATGTGAAGCTTGTTTTACAAGTCTTCAATGAGCATGTCATTACAGCTCTTAATGAGTTTGGAAAAAACACAACTTGAACTATTGTGAGCCAACTGCAGAATATATTGCTTTAATTCTGAAATGGTGGTCTGTCGTAAATGTGAAAACTCCTAACAAGGGCAAGAGGTTGAAAAATGTTCTGATGGAACCTCTAACTACTTCACCTGATGGTGAAAGAAGAGTTTTCCTAAAGCAACTTATTGATTGGATGAATATTTGGCAAGACAGTAATCCTGCCACTGGTAAGTTGACTTCCGAAACACATAGAGCACTCGTTCAAACCAGCAGTGCACTTTTGGAACTGTCAACTTAATGTTTTGAAAAGCTTAAAATGAAATATTTATTAACTGGCAAAGTACAGACGGATTCCTTAGAGGAGAGATTTGGCAAGTACAGGATGTTGTCTGGCTCTCAATATAATATTTCAGTGAGGCAACTCTTCGAGTCTGAAGCAAACCTTAGGCTACCAAATTATTTGCCTCTTACACTCAGCAGAATTTGGTGACATTGAAGTGACCAAATTTACTGTAAATACACCAGAAACCGAAAGTACTGCTTTTACAAATCCTCTGTCTGCAGTGGTATCAGTAAGTGAACAAGATTTTAACAACATTGATCCTAAGTTACCTCTATTAATTTATATTGCAGGATACTGTGTTTACACTATTTGTAAAAACTTAAAGTGTGAGTATTGTGAAGAACAACTCACAATGGATAGAAATTTAGAGATTAACGATACGATAGATAACGATATATAACAAATTTAGACAGGGGAGGGTTAAAATTTCCTAATGCCAATGTGGTAAAAATTGTTTGTTTCACTTATATAGTAGGCCAGAAACTTTTATCTAAAGAGCATGAGAGCAATTTTTTAAAAGTTTCAAATCAGCGCTTTTTTATGTCTGAGCAGGCATTAGCAATCATAAGTGAAGATGAAATTTTTAGTGATGCTAATAATTGCAGATCAGGTCATTCCAATCAAGAAATTATAAAACGCATTGTGTGGAGAACCACAAACATTCTCTTAAACAACTATTGTCGTGAAAAAAATGACATTCCAAAAAAGCGTAAATTACAAACTTTAGAAAAATGAACTTTACTTAAAATATTTTTGAATGAAATTAATTTATACATTAATTTTATATTTCAATTTTAAAATATTTTAAGTTGGTTATTAAAAATATTAAATTACAAATTTATACTTCTGTTTATTGCAATAATTATTACAAATTACTCTAGTTGTACAATTGTAAAGAAGTTAAAACTTTGCATTTAACTTTCTATCTTCTAATGATACTTTTGATATTACATTACCATTGATTTTAAGTTTGTTGACTTTTGATCAGCGTTTGTTGATTTAAATCAGCTTGATTTAAATCGTTCCTACCAAAAAATTTTCTATAAATTGATTTAAATGTTTGAAAGTATAGTTTTAAACATAAAATGCGTTCCATTTACAACCTCTATTTCAAGCAAAATTACATAGATCCCTTGTGCGTGTGTATTACATATTTCATTGCTTAAGAACTAATAATTATTATTATTTTTTTAATTTGCTGTATTATTCTTACTCTTCAGATGTCTTAACATCAAAGCGTAATTGATTAAACAATTCATATTGCAGTTCATAGTAAAAAAAATAAATCATGAACCCAACTTTTGATGCATAGATATTTTGTTTTAACTTATGTGCAGAAGTTTCTTCTGTTTTATATGACTGTTGGCTGTCGTCTTACTGCAAAATAAAGATTTATTTAATGTGCTATGATGAAAAATAAGCTACTTGAAAATAAGTTTCTAAACAATCTTTTATTAATTGCCAAAATCCAAATATTACTAAATATAATGTATTGTCTGAAGTATGAAGGTTATACCAATCTCAAAATAGATGACACGCTGTGTATGTGTATATATATGCATACATATATGTATATCTCAATGTATATATTTTTAATGGATATAAAATAAAGATATTTTATTTATTTTTAACTGTTGCATGTCACTTTGTAACGTTTGCACTGAAACGTACTCAAAAACTCTTATCAGTTATTCAATAATACATAAATGCACACCCAATATATATATAATTTTAAATATTTCATGATTTAAATAATTTTTAATTCTTTTTATGTTAAAATTTGCAACGAACTAACGCTATAACATGGATTAAGACGATTAATCAGTATACTGTTTCTTTGCGATGTAAACATTTCAGCGCTCAGGCCTTGTCCAATCTCGGAGGTGACGTCAGGACCCGCAACCTTCTGCTTCGTCCTGCAGCGCCAACTAGTGAGCGAGATAGGGACTAAGCTAAAGGATCATTTAAAGTCATTACTTTTATAGTCTTATTTTACAAACGACCTTCCCGTATTTAAATTTTAAAGCTTCTTTCTAAAAACTAAATTTTAAATCGTGAAATCACTTACTTAGTTCATTAGTAAGAGAATAAATTACAAAAATATCGGCTTCAAGACGGATTTTACTGGAAAAAAAGCGAACTGCTTTTTCATATCATTGTGAGCTGCATTGAATTAATGGCACAAATGTAGTTCTTACCTAAAACAACGTCAATAATACTTTATATTTACCATTTATTTTTTTCCATTTTTTACTACAACGGTTGGGATCCGCGAAAATTCCAGAGGCAGATGAATAATTGAGGTAAAAAAAATTGCTTATCGTACGCAAACTACAACAGAATTCACGTGATCACCACGAGCAAAACTTATTTTTTGACTCATAAACATTTTGTCTTCTCTTCCCGAAATTTACAATTCCGACTAATTGGCTAGGGTGGAAATGAGCTGCCGGAGCTTTACCTGCTGCTTTCGACTACCAGGGGTCTCCAAACTTTCCAGCCTTAGGGCCATATTGATTACTCCAGTAAATTCCAAGGGCCAAAACCATATTATCATTAATTGTTGCCGGTGGTAAAAAGTTGAATCAGTCCACTAGTGGTGTAAAATATGATTACTTTTTTGCCAGATGCCATTAGCGACGGGGAAGCTGATGTATTTTCTGTATCGTATGGGTATCCGTTATAATGGGGTACCCGCATCGTATCGCCATAGTAATCATTGATTACAAAAGTAATGAAATACAGTAATCATTGATTACTTTTTTCTTCAGTAATCGTTACTTCGGTTCCTAACGAGTACTCAAGTAACGAATGAGTATTTTTTTACATGAAAAAAAAAGTCCGAAAAAGTACGCCACGTTTAAAAAAGGCTGCAAATCGAACTAAAGTCCGCAAAACGGCAACACTGCATATTATTAATTTTCCTGTCATTATCTGTAATTTCTAGATTAGTCGTAGAGTACGAGCGAGCCATGAGGAGTAACGTGACAGGACATCTGGTGGACACAAGCAGAAATAGGTAGTACCTTCTATCCCTAACAGATGGCGCTAATAGCACTTACAGAATAATCTCGTTGGTTCGATAAAGTTCTGGTGTCTTCCACTCACTTCTAGATGGCAGTAAGTGAAATATATAAGAAGGCTAGTGGCGCAACCACAAGTCAGTTCCTATGACACTGCTGTGAAATAAAATAGTGCGTACCTCCTTAAAACGTGTTTGTGCGTGTTTAAGTTTAAGACATCTTTGTAACAATATTTTTATTTGAATTGTTGCTTTTGTGTGTGATTTAGTAGAATGGAAAAGAAGCGAAAAATTGATAGTGAATGCAGAAAATTCAAAGATCAGTGGAACATTCAGTATTTCGTAATTGAGTCCAGTAACAAGGCGCTATGTTTGATTTGCAATGAAAGCATAGCCGTTCTCAAAGAATATAACATTAAACGTCATTATGAAGCAAAACATTTTCAAAATTACTCAAAATATACAGGAAGTTTGCGGACAGAAAAATTCGAAGCTATGAAGCGCGGATTGAAATCGCAGAAATCTTTATTTACAAAACTCAAAACTGAACAAGAGGCTGCAACTCGTGCCAGCTTTCGTGTGGCTCTTGAAATTGCAAAACGTGGAAAACCATTCACCGATGGAGAAATGGTCAAAGAATGCATAATCGCAGTAGCCGAAGAAATGTGCCCTGAAAAGGTAAATTTATTAAAAACTGTCAGTATGTCAGCAAACACTGTGGCTCGAAGGGTAGAAGACATCGCTGAAAATATATCCTCTCAACTGTTCAACAAAAATGGACATGTTGAGTGGTTTTCTTTGGCCTTGGATGAGTCAACGGATGTGTCAGATACTGCTCAGGTGTTGATTTATATTCGAGGAGTAGATAAAAGCTATGAAGTGCATGAAGAACTTCTTGATATGTATAGTATTCATGGCACAACTACTGGTTCAGATATTTTTAAAGGAGTTGAAATGGCCATTAAGCAAAAGAACCTTCGATGGAAAAACTTGAAATGTATTACAACTGATGGAGGCAAAAACATGAGTGGGAAAGATAAAGGAGTGGTCGCTCTTGTGTCAAAGGCTGTAGAAAATGACGGTGGTTCAAAACCAATAGTCTTACATTGTATCATTCATCAACAGTCTTTGTGCGGAAAATGTTTGGATATGTCTGAAGTTCTGAAACCAGTCATATCAACTGTTAATTTTATCAGATCTTTTGGGCTGAATCACCGACAATTCGTACAATTTATTAAAGAGATTGGAGAAAATGACTTACCTTATCATACTGCCGTACGTTGGCTTAGTTGTGGGAAAGTCCTTCAGCGCTTTTTTGAACTTCGAGCAGTGATCGAATTTTTTTTGAATGAAAAGCATCGCCCTCTTACTGAATTGCAAAACAACGCATGGCTGTGGAAGTTAGCATTCTATGTTGATTTGACAAAACATGTGAACGAACTGAATTTGAGATTGCAAGGAGAAAATCAGCATCTTCCTGATTTATACAATAATATCAAATCATTCCGGAAGAAATTGATACTGTTTCAATCACAACTACGAAGTAAATGTTTTTCACATTTTAAAACATGTGAAATATTTAGCCACACCACTGAGACCGAGTTTCCTATCGATTTTGCAATCGAAACTTTGAGTGCTTTGAAAATAAATTTTGATACTCGTTTCTCGGACTTTGATGCCATTGCGAATCAAATTAAGATTTTTCAGAATCCTTTTGATACTGACATTGAAACCCTAGCCCCGGAACTTCAAATGGAAATGATTGATCTACAGTGCAGTGATATAATTAAGAACAAATATCAAAACTTATCTTTGTTGGAATTTTATAAGTGTCTTCCACTGACACAATTTGATAATTTGCATAAATTTGCTCGTGGGCTGTTTTCTGTTTTTGGTACTACTTATTTGTGTGAGAAGACCTTTTCCAAAATGAAGTACACAAAAAATGTTTACAGATCTAAATTAACTGATGAGCATCTTAAATCTCTTTTAATAATTGGTACAAGTAAAATTAGTCCACAACTACAAACTATTGTCAGTGGAAAATCTCAATTACATAAATCTCATTAGTATTTCATATGTCGTTATGCTTGTTATAAGTTATCTTTTCATTTAAAATGTATAAAATGTTAGTTGGATTCATTTCAATAATTTGTTAGTTAGTAAATAATAACCTACAACAATGTTATGAGTAGTTAGCCCATGACCATATCAATGTAGATGTCATATTAATAATTATTCAACATAAAAATAGATTACTTCAGTAAACTTAATTTAATTTGCTATAAAAAATAAATATGTTCTCTAGAAGGAGTTTTCTTTCAAGTATGCTAGCTCTCCGCGGGCCGGACAAAATCTGTCCGCGGGCCGGATGTGGCCCTCGGGCCGTAGTTTGGAGAGCCCTGGACTAATCGGTTAAGGATGTAGTGAGTCGACGGATGTCTAATCGGTCGCGTGGCTAGTTCTTTTTAAAAATAAATGTTTTTGTCTTTCCGAAATGATTTATTTGCTTGCTGTCGACTTCGCCTATTTCAGGAATCAAATGCTTGAAGTAAGATTCCATTTACAATGTGATTGTGTAATTTAAATTTCTTGTAGCATTTGATCATTCATCAATCAAGTGAATATTATAGATTTATTTTCACGGATCATAACTGTTATAGATATGGATGGAGAAAACAAACGAAATGCACATATGTGAGAACGGAAAAATTGAAATACCAGAGAAAGGCATTTTCCAAAGTCATTTTCTAGAAAGATAATTGCTTTTCCGAGGCATAACGGGGAAAGAATCGAATTGCGCATGCTAGAAAACCAAAAAAAGAAAGAAAAATAAAATAAAGTAAGAAAGTACTATATAAAGAAATAAAAAAATGTTTAAAGATCCCAAATATTCCCAAAATAAGGAAAACAAATAAACAAGGAGTGAAATAAAACAATATTGTGTAAATAAATAATTTAAGAACAAAGGGAGAAAACTTTTTGCCGTAAGTCTTGTTTTCGTACACGTCCGCTAATCAAAATTTTTTCTGATTCCAATTGTTGTAACTAGGTATTAGTAAAAAAATTAACTCCACACAGGCGAGAACGAAAATAATTAAATAAATAAATTTATAGTATATTTAAATTAGTTTTTTTTTTGTTACTATTCTCAATTTTTAATTCTTAGTACTTTTCCTTGTTTTTTGTAATAATAATAATTACTATTGATATTATCTCTCGGGTGAGTAATTCGCTTTTTCTCAAAGAAATTGCTATATTGGTTGGGGATCCGTAGATATGCGGATAAGCTCATTTGATCATGTGCGTAGTGTTTGCACCTTAATACTCTGTGATGCAACTGCGTACAGCAATAAATGTTGGCATTAACCAGCGTCATCAAGTGATTGTTGCCATAAATTAGAACGAAATTTTGTTTATTAAAATTCTAAAAATACCCTCGATTTCCCTCAATTTATAAATACCCTCCAAAATATCCGCAGATGAATAAAATACCCAATTTTCGGGTAATTACCCGCACATTGGCAATACTAGTGGAACCAGATTGCCAAATAATAATCGTTTTCGTTGCATCATTTTTAGCTTTATCAATCACTCGTAACTTTTATTCTATAGTATGATTTTTCTTTCCTTCTTTTGCTGCTAATTTTTTTTACTGTAATTTAAAAATTATTGTCCTTTTGTTATTCAAATTGTTCTAGAAAAATATTTAAAAATGTCATCTTTTAAAAACAAAACTGTTAGTGTTCTGTTAGGTTAGCTGCCGTCGCGTCTGAGCGAGCCGGTGATCCAAATGCATGATATCTGAGGGGAAAGAAGTTTGGCCGTGGTTAGCGGCGAAGGAAATCTGTTCTCTGACAAGAGGGTTGGGATGGGTCTCAAGTCATGTGTAAAATTGCGAAGCAAGGTTTCTGATATGGGCTGCTAGGTATTCGAACTTAAGATCCCTATGTAGTACATCGTTCCGGACGTACCAGCCGGCACCGTTGATACGTCTTAAGAACCTGTTTTGGATGACTTGTAGTGGAGCCAGATTAGATTTTGCAGTGTGCCCCTATACGGGAATCGCGTAATTGAAGGTTGGTGTAATTATAGTATTATATATCTTGGTCTTATTTTTAAGGTTGAGTCCCCTATTCTTTAGATGCATACAACCAGAGATCGCGCTAGGAATTTTTGTCAAAGAGTGAAAATACTCCTTGGAGGTTTTTGGAGGAGTATTTTCTTTTCTGGAGGAGTGAAAATAAAATAATAATAATAATAAACACTCTTTACAGATATCCGAGTTCAGAGTGAATACCACTTCTGCTGCGACTTTGACCCAGAGAGTAGCGTACATAGAGCTAAATTAACCATTTTCTAAAAATTTCTTATTAATCCAAAATTTAGTATTTTTTAAAAAGTAAATAGCGGTCCATATCAAAATCGAATTTTAAGTATAAATAAATAAATGAAACTATAATAGTGAATAATAGTGATAAATGGAATTTCTGACGAACACGTGTTCAATATCGGAACAGGTCAAAAAAAAAGCCAGAAACTATTAAAATAAAATACAAAATAAGCAGATTTAGGACAGCATGTGTGAAAAATATCTTCTAATTTAGAAAATAATTGAAATATGTACCCGATGCAAAAGGATTAAAATCTCTAACGTAGAATCCAATTTTCGGCGAAGCACGTGCACGATTTTGACTGTTTCTATCTTTATGCTTTTTTTCTTTTTTAATTGTTAAAATGAAACTACAAATAAGCAGATTTAAGGTTGCGCATGCAAAAAATCTTACAACTTTCAAGATAATTGAAATAATTGCGGTATGGGAAAGGATTGAAATTTCAAACACAGTAAGCAATTTCCGGTAAAAATCGGAGGAAAAACTAGTTTCCGTGTGGCCCAAAAATTAACTCCTATTTCTTTCTTTCTTTAATTTTTAGTGGACAAGAGAGTTTGGGAAAAGGTCACGTGTCAAGATAAAAGTTCGGGGAAGGGTTTCAGCATTAGCAAATGGTAGCCACATTGGTGACTTCAATGAAAACAATGGTCGCCGAAAAAAGAAAATTGGTCGCATTAGGCGACTGGCAAACGCGAGTTTTTATGTAATGAAAAATAAAATTAACTTAGAATATTGTATTTATTTTGCAATACTTAACAAGTTAAAAGTTGTTTAAAAGTAGTAGAGTTTTTTTGTAGAGTGAAAATACGCATTTTTTAAATTTTAATGCGTATTACCGATTTTTAAAGCGTGAAACACGCTTGTAGAGGCGTTAACGCGATCTCTGCATACAACTGATGTAGCCGACTTTCCTTTTTTTTTTTTTTTTTTTTTTGGTAAGGTTCTCGCAGTAATTCTCTCGTAGGTGAGATGCCTGTCCAATGTGACTCCTAGATAGGTCACATTTTTTGAGTACGGTATGTCGATTTCGTTAACACTGATTAGTTTGCGTGGGGGGGGGGGGGCTCCCCGATTGAGTTTGTTGACCGAGACAATTTTGATCTTGGAAGGGTTGATCTTCACCTTCCATTTGGTGAAGAACTCCGTTATCTCGTTGACGTGTCTTTGAAGATAAAGCCGGGCGAATATAATGGTAAGACTTCAATACCCGTACAAACGTACGAAATCAAAGGATTGGCATGTCTGCAGGCTTCGGACCACCACACGGTGGTCAAAGTTGCCTGCAGAAACAAATGTTTATTCAATGTCATATGGAATTTTATTAAATCTCTTAATGTCTTTATTTCTCTTTCTTACGTATCTCTCGTACTAACCCTCCATTCACACTTCCCTTTCGCATCCCTGACTGCCTCCAACGCCACGTCCCATTCACACCCAGTAAAAGCGCTGCGCGCTGCTGGAATGCTCTATTCGAATCGTCGTTGCATTCTTCGGCCATATATTCCCTTCACGTATCGCCCACGAAAAGAATTCTTGGGATCAGTGGTGTAGTCCCGAAAAAAAAACTTGGGGGGACGCTTATACATCCGTAGATAAGTAATTGGAATAAAAAGGGGGGGGGGACGCTGGTGTTAAAATTTAACAAATTTGGGGGACGCTTGCATTAAAATAAAAAGGTAAGGGGGACGCCGTACCCCTGCGTACCCCCGTCGACTACACCACTGCTAGGGATGATCAGTACACTAAGGCAGCGTTACCCAAAGTGTGCCGCGGAACCCTCCGTTGGCAATTTATTATTATATAAAGTTATGATCAGTAACTCATGATGTAAGCGATTCAAATGAAGTATTCGTTGTTTTCATCAACCCGTCATTAATATACTTTTTTATTTTTTAAAGAAACGACGAATGAAAAAGTTTCACAGAGATTGTGGATTGCAGTGATGTTGACGGCGACATCTGTTTGTGCATTTCTATTCTTCATTTGTCTGATTATCTTTATGCACCGTATCAGAAAGTAAGCATTTAAAAATCAATCCACCTCACTATTAACTTTTTTCAATAATTTAAAAATTGTATTTGAAATTAAGTTACAGTTGGAGGACAAAAGATGTATAGATCTATATTTCAATTCATATGCACTGAACTATTGAAGAAAGGGATGGGTGAAAAAAACATGTGCTACCTATGAAACTTATTTTTGATGCTTACTTGATCGAATAAAATGAAAATCAATCAAATGTATGCCTTTTATTTCAGGTTGGAAAATAAACTGTTGTCATAAAAGCGATGGAGTAAAGTGCCACACAGTTCTAGTAAAGATTGACGTATTGTATTTTAAGTTCAAGTCTGCCAATAGCATTTAAGAATGGAACTTTGTATCAGATAATTATGCTTTTGTATTTTATTATGTAGGAATAATAAAACATCTAAAAAATAGTTTGAGTTCGACTTATTTATTCTAATTTGAAGTAGTTCAATCGTTGAAGCAAACGTAGTAACGCATTGTGTAGGCTGTGGAGGCCTTTTAAGTCATTAAGTTTTAAAACTTTTTCATTGAGGAACTTTCAGATTTATGATCTACGGGTCTCAACCGTTTTAGCAGTTCATTTGAGAAAAAAAGCGAATTATGCACGAACTAATAATAATTATTAGTATTGTTATAACGAGAAAAACAAAGAAAAGTAACACACATTCTTTGAAAGCTCGCTGCTTCTCCTTGAAATTAATAAGAAAGATTTAAATGAGATTTATAATGACTATCAATTGAATTTTTACCTGTTCATATTTATTTGCTTTTTTTGTGCTTGTTTTTCCACTTACGCCTGTGTGGTATAAATGTTTTTTACCAATGCATTGCTATAACAATTGGGATCAGCAAATTATGTTGATAAACGTGCGTTTACGAAAATACCACTCATAGCAAAAGAAAAGTTTTTTTTTTCTGTACTAATTCATTTATACAAGATTCATTTATTTCACTCTTTGTTTGTTTTTCTTACTTTAAAAATTAATTTTTATTCTTACATTCGCGATTTTTAAAAAAATGTTATCTTATTTATTTTGAAACGTTTTAAACATTTTTTTATTTATTTACGTATTGTTTACTTATTTATTTATTTATTTTGGTCTTCTAGCATGCGCAATTTGTATTTTTTATTCTCAAGCCTTGCTGAAACAATTATCTTCCTTGAAAATGTCTTTGGAAGATGCATTTAGTTAGAAATGTTCCAATTACTGGATGCAGATGTAGGGAGTAATACAGAACTCTTTGATCGTGCAGAGAAATTACATTAAAATTTGACCCAAACACTGTTCCCGTTTGCTTATAAGCCTAACCAAAGGAAATATCAACTTCTGATCCCATCTAGACTTCAAGAAAATTGAGTTATAATATTGAGATTTGTTTCAGTGTTTAAGAAGTAACATTGAGAGGAATTATTTTTAATTGAAAAAATACTGTATCGTATTTTATACATTCTTTTTTTTTTTTTTTTTTTTTTTAAATATTGGAGGGTTTTTATTCATTGCGGAGTGTACAATGCACTGTGCAACACGAAAAATGTCCTTTGTATGAAAATGTCTGCTTCTTATGTATTTTTGGCTGAAAATTACGAATCTGCAATTATTTTTTGCCTATCACGTACCATTTTCCCAAAATTCCACATTTTAGCTTTTTGAGTATTTTCTGGATAAATGTGCCTTTTTTCATAATTTATCGACTTAATTTATTATAAATTATATCTTTCTCATTGACAGTGAGATCGTTGCCATTCTAGAGACCTTTTTAGTGAACTTGGGTTACTTTAGCGGCATTTTTGGCAACAAAAGCTCTATCTACTGCTCGAAGTTTCGAGTCCTTTGCAAGACTACAAGGACATCTTGTAGACTATTTCGCGGCGGAAGAAAAAATGGTATACTTCTATGGTGTGAATGTACTATATCAAGCATTAGGCTTATGAGCACAATTCAGCAGAGTAGGGCTTGTTTATCAGTTCTCCTCCATCAGAGTATTTTTTTCCTATTCATTCCTGTAGCATATTCTGCAAACACAAAGCAAATTTTAAAATTATGAGTGGCAAAAACATATCAAATGAGCCACTTGTAAATCTGCAATGTGCCTTTTTTCCACAATTGCATATTAAACCTTGTTTATCGAAATATTTGTAAAAGCCCTGGACAGAAAAGGAGTGACTTTCTTGCATCTCAGGAACAAATTGAAAAAAATTAGTGAGGCAAAATTAAAAGAAAGGATTTTTTCTGGCCCACAACTTAAGGAAGTACTTTCATAATGAAAACTATGAAAACAAACAGTCAGAAACCGAAAAATCCGTCTGGCCGGCCTTTAAATCGGTGTGCTCACGTTTCCTTGGAAATGAGAAAGCTGAAAATTTCGAAAATCTTGTTGGCGACATGATAAAACGCTTTTGTATTATTAGGTTGCCATATTTCATTAAAACTATACTGAATCCCATATGGACTTCTTTGCTCAAAATTTTATGCAATTAATGATGATCATGGGCAAAGATTAAATCAGGACATTTCTGTGTTTAAAAAGCGTTTTAGCGGTCGATAGAATGGAAGTATACGAATTGAATATTGCTAATCTGTTATCAGGGCACACCAACAGGTGACCACAAGATGAAACTGCCAAAAAAAATAAAAATAAAAAATCATTTTAGTGTTTGTGTTTTTAATAAGTAAAACTCAGTTACATTCTTCTATAGCCCAATTGTATAAATATGAGAAGTGGGTCTACAGCAAAAACGACTCGTGGTGGACTATTTTGGTTTCGATATTTGAATCAAGCACCTTTTGTTTATATAGAATCACACAGTTTCATCTAAAGGACAAAAAAAAAAGTTCAGATTTGTTGCACAGTGTTATTAGTGTCAACAGTTGGAGAGGTATTGTGGGAGGGGAAGGGGGATTTACAAGTTTTAGTTGCAGCTAGAAAATCATCAAAGAGAAGATACCTGTTGACAAAATAACAAAGGTTTTTGGCCTTAACTGAGGATCTTTACGAGGGTCACCCCCACTCCCGTGTCGTTCACTCCATCCTGTCCTAGGAGTCATTCGTAAATGACGTCACGCTTCGAGGGGGGGAGGGGGTTCAAGAAATTGTGGCAGGTTGTGACAAGGGGAGGGAGTAACAAGAGGTGTGACATCACACTTTTTGGTGTCTATAAAAACGTTTAAAATCAGAAAATTAAATTAATTTTTACAGTTTTTTTTTCATTTTTATAATTTGATTTTAAAGTTTCATTGATCATTTCGTGTCGCAAACACTGATGCTGATTAAGGTTTAAGTTTAATTCTTGTTAAAAGTTTAAAAAGAAGTTTTCTTGGACATTTGCACTTTAGATAAAATTGTGTGGGTCATTTTTTCAGAATTCGAACAATTGATAAATTTCACTGTGCTATACTAATTGTCTTTCTTATTATAAACCTTTACGTCATTTTATGCAAATTAAGTACATATTTCATTATTATTATTAATAATAATATGCCCACAAATGTCATTAAAAGTTCAAAAATAAAATTAGAAACGGAATCAATAACGCAGTGCTTTGTTTCTGGACTAAACAGGTGGTACAGGGCCGTTCATAAATGATGTCACGCTTTTTTTCCATATATTTGACCCCCTCCCCCCTTTGTCACAATATGTCACACTTCAGCGGACCCCTCGCCCCTTTGTCACGAGTCACGCTATGTTGTATAATGCATGATATCACACTTCTTGTTACCCCCTCAACTCACCTTGTGACACTTCGTCACAATTTCACGAGCCCCCCTCCCCCCCTCGAAGCGTGACATCATTTATAAATGATCCCTACGGGGAATGAGGAAGTGTGACACTTTGTGACAAAGGGCAGGGTCAAATATATTGAAAAAAAAGCGTGACATCAGTTATGAATGATCACTACGGGGAATGAGGAAGTGTGACACTTTGTGACAAAGGGCGGGGTCAAATACATTGAAAAAAAGCGTGACATCATTTGTGAATGATCCTCTAGTAGAGAGTAGGCATCAAGGTAATCTTGCACGAGTTCAGGTTTGCGGGCATCTTTTAGAAGATCCTGCTGTATGATGTGCTCAGCGATTGGCTGGATATCTTTTACGTCACTTTCTGAGAAATGGGGGCGGGGTCAGAGGGTTAAGTCGACGTTCATTTCCAGTGTTGCCGTTTCGTAATAAAGTTTTTACCCTCCAACACAAGCCAATAATACCTCTAATATCTATACCCGCAGCTTACTTTATATTGTATCTTGTAGAGCTATCTCGTGAAGAGGAATCGAACTAAGCAAAATGCTTAATCAACCTAATATTTGTAAATCACTTTTAACTACGGTAACGTCAATAGACGATTTGGCGAAACTTTTCCGTGGTGAGGGTAACGTCAATATGCGATTTATTGACGTTAATTGATGTAATTTACTTTTTTTGTTGGCTAGCCAATAACAAAATTTGCTATGACGAAAGTTCATGTAAGAAACTCGTGATATATAAACAGAAATATATCGCCATTTATGCAATTTTTGGTTACTTTTTTTTTTAGCGTTCTGACAAACAGGTTTGTGAATATATTCCGGTAGTTAAAGGGTTAAAGTCGTATTTTGCAAACTACCTTCCCATGTTCAAATTTTAAAGAGCCTTCCTAATGAACAAAATATGGCATCGTTTAATGAATTACTTAGACACTACTATATTTGTAGTAGTAAAATAATTTTAAAATATAAACATATATATAAAAAAAAAGAGAACCACTTTCAAGATGGATTTAAGGGTAAAAAAAACCCAAGCAACTTTGAATATAACGGTGAGCTGCATTGAATAAAAAATAGAAATTTCATTCATTCTTTATACACCTCCAATCACACTTTTTTACGGTGTATTATTTACAATGACTTGCTATAACGATTGGGATCCGTGAAAATGCAATTGTAGAAAAATACAATTGTACAAAATACTACTTGCGCATGTTAGAAGACTAAAATAAATAAATGAATAACTAAGAAATAAATAAACAAATAAATAATTGTTTTAAACGCTTCAAAATCAAATAAATAAATAAATAAATAAATAAATCAGATAAAATAACAAAAAATCGCAAAAGTAAGAAAAATAAAGAAGGAGAGAGTAAAATAAATCAGTATTGTATAAAGGAAAATGTGAAGAACAAAGGAAACCAACTGATCTTTTGCTACGAGTGGTATTTTCGTAAACGCAATCAGCATAAATCAACATACGTGCTGATCCCAATCGTTATAGCAGAGCATTGGTTAAAAATGAAGTTCATACCGGCGAGAACAGAAATAACAGACAAAAGCAACAAAAAATAAAACAAATAAATTTGAACATATGAAAATTCAATTGATCATCATTATTAATCTCATTTAAGGAAAAGTAGACAGCTTTCTACACACTACTTAACCCTGGTTTTCTTGTTGCAATGATAATATTATTATTTTTTTCGCGCATGCGTAATTCGCTTTTTTCTTAAATAAATTACTATCACGGTTGGGATGCGTAGACCATTAATCTGAAGTTCCTCTATGAAACGTTTTAAAAACGTGAAGTCTCAAAAACACCGCCAAATACCCTCAAAAATTTCGACATAGTAGGGATGGAAGTTATTTAAAAAAATTGTTCTTTTCATTCTTTTGAATCCTCGTAACTAGTTCCAGGAACAATTCCATCGGACCTAAAAAATAAAAACTTTCCTATTTTTTTTATTAATATTCTTTTCTTTTTTTTTGGGGGGGGGGGGAGGAGGGGTTTTTAGAACTGAAATGCTTCTCAGTTTTTATGTACATCAGTGTTGCCGTTCCAAACTCAACATTTTACCCTCCAACCCGATTCAGAAAACCCGACAAATCTTCTGTATGTGCCGCCCCCTTGTGAGAAAAATAGTAACTGCTCAAAATTCCTGAAGTTCAAGTTTGCTTAAATTATCTGTCTCCCTTTATAACGCTATTTTCAAACACAAAATTAATTCAATTTTGCAATATTTTGGAAATCTTTTCATTTTCTTCAAATTTTAAAAGAGTTTTACGGTACAAGAACTGTACATAAGAGCGATTGTGCTTCGTTTGCAAATCTAAGGATCCCAACCGTTATAGCAGTTTTTTCAAGAAAAAATGCCCCGAACTTCGGTTAATTACTCGCATATTGTGAAGCTCGATAATGATTGCTTGGAAAGAGACGGTGGAACGAGTGTTTTGGCAGTTGTATTCCTCCGCAGTCCTTACTAGATGTCGCTAAAAGACAAAATAGTGGAGTTAGGGGTTAAGCACCCGCCAGGGCATTGGCACGCATGGCCCCCGACACACTAGAAGATGGAATTTACGAGAAATATTCCATTTTTTCGGTCGCACAACCAATGGCTAAGGGACCTTTCAAGAAATATACTTAAAAAAAGAAAAGCGTTACGCCAATTATCTGCAAAACGGAATAAACCTTTATTCGTACATCTTGTAAAAAAGTAACTGGTAGAAAAATTACGTTAAATTTCTGTGAAACTTTTCTGAACGTTTATGCGCGTTGAAAGCATTCAAATTTTTTTCTGATAAAACGTTCAAGTGATTTACGTAATTTTAGTTGCGGTTAAAGTGCACTTTACTATATTAAGAGTCGTTAAAAATAAGACAACGTCAAAAATAAGTTATGTTACTAAATATATATTGAAAATTAAAATTTTGAAAGTAGGGTTTTGAGACAGGGACAATGTGTGTCTATCGGTCTGTCTGTCCTCAACACCACACAATAACTTTTAAAAAAATTGTCCGATTGGAAAGTTTTTTTTTTTTTTTTTTTTGCATTCTCAGGATCTTGGCGATAGCATCTCATTTTCCATGTTATATTTTTTGATTTAACGAATTTTTTGTTCCATATTGAAAAGTTCAAAAAATTTAACATTACGGTGAAATTTCAATCCTATATAAACCCTGTTCTAACAGACGAATTTGTTTGGAACAAACTGTATCGAAAAGATGTTATGACGTAGAGCATGTACAGATACGAAGTCCATCCAGAGCTAAATGAGCCTTTTTTCCCGCAAAACGGTTTGATCTGGACTTTTAAGGATATTCCTGAAGAAGTGAATGAATATGTATTACCCGTTGAAAAAGGTACATTTGAAGTAATTAAGAACGAAATCCGAAGGTGAAGGATAGAGTGAGAGATAGCTAGGTTATCAAATTCACATTGGTGTATACGGGAAAGTAGCCACTTGTAACTAGACGTAACTTGTTTTCTTTGAAAATGTTTTTTTGTTGAAGCATCGAGCATTTCTTTTTTCCCCCATCATTATTACTAAACGCACTTCCAATTCAAAGTTCCGGATTTTCCTATTGGTATACTGCTAAATGTAAAGGAATCCTTTCAACACGAAGGTTTTAATACTAAAAAGGAAAATGTGGATTAAAGGGACAAAGACAAAATCGATTTAGTAAATACAGTCGACGCTCGACATAACGACCATCTGCGACTCACAGAAAAAGGTCTTTATAACGAGTGGTCGCTATAAGAGGTGGACTTTTCTTTACAAAATATACATGCATCATGCATATTCAGTATTTCCATTAAAATAGGTAGTGTTTGAAGTATTCCAATTAAATTTTTCTTATCATTGGAATCAAAAAAATATTATCAGTGCAAAATATGATAACAAAATATTAAACAGATTTTAAAGTAAAAAATACAGGGGGAAAAATTACATTCACATTTCTGGAAGCACTTTCCCTAGTGTTACACTGAGCACTTTTCTCCACCAGACACCCGTACACCTCTTATCCAAGGCCTTAGGTATTACAATGAGCGTTTTTCTCCACCAGACCCCTACCTGTTAGCCGAGGCCTTAGGATTGCTTACGCACGGGGAGAGGTAGTGGGGTCTACGGATTTTACATGCACATATCCCCAAGTATACATGGCGGTTTTCAGTGGGTATCGAACGCGCGACCTTCCAGATGGAAGTCCAACGTGCTAACCACTAGGCTACCACGGCCCACTTTACTTTACAATGAGCGCTAGGAAAAGTATCGTTGTTATGGACTGTTAGCTGCAGCGGAATATGCGAAGTGGTGTAAATAACACCCACGGCGCGGGAGGGGGGCACACGAAGTTTTAGGGCACACGTTCACTAAAAAAAAAAAAAAAAAAACCTCTATGAATTACAATATATATACATAAACATTTATATATATACATACATTAACATTTATGTTCTACAAATGCAATGTCACGCCTACGTTTCCTGAATGAAATTATTTGCTAATACGTCGCATAATGCATAATGAATCCCCCCCCCCCTCATTTACTCTCTCCTGTGTACCTGCATATTATAGTACAGTGATCTCTCACTTATGCGCGGGCGCGAGGGCCCGCAGCAAAAACGTGTATAAGTGAAACCCCCCCAAAAGGAAAAAAAATTAATACATCAGTTCAGTATACACAGTAACTGTTAATTGCTATAATAACGCATGCAGTCGCTCTGAAAAATGGGAAAATAGATGAAATAGCGTCAAGTACGTATGATGCAAGTTATGTGTTAACTGTTCGTTCTTTTTTTTCTTTCCTTTGAAACAGGCAAATGGCTTATAGGAGGCGCAATAGTCAAGTGTATATAAACCGACAGAAGTTTTCTTGAGAAAGATTTTTCATGTATTCTGGATTTTCTTAAATGCTTGAATTTGAATTTGTTCTGACTACTTCTTAATAGTAGCTTATTTTGTAATGTTACTTTTGAAATCTAAAATTGTAAATATTGTAAAATAAACCTTTTATTTTGAATTTAACATTGAATTTACGTTTCATTAGAATATTTAGTGATGAAGGACATTTCTTGAATAGTAAAATATTTTTCATTATGTAAGTGCTGTACATTAATTTTTTTTTTGAACTCTAAAAATATAAAATTGCACCCAAATATTTTGCTCTTGATATTACTTTCTCAAAAAAAAAAAAAAAAAAAAAAACAGTCGAGGGTTGTTTTTGTTTCCGTGAATTTTCGAAAAAAAGTCTATTCGAGTCCCTACTAAATCGTCTTCTAGAAGAAAAACTTGCTCAGCGTGTTAAATTGCCTTTCGTGTATCATTATAAAAATCAACTAAAGGTATATAAATAACAAAAGCGACTAACTTACAGAAACATGTGTCTTCTTTTAAATTCATTTTGATGCTAGTATTTCAAAGCAAAATACCAGAAAATATTAATTTAACTTCAAAAACACTTCAAAATCCTGGAGTCTATTCGAGTCCCCTACTCGGTCGTCTTCTAGATGAAAAATCGCTGGATGAAGCCAGTTCTGTTTTAGAGAAGAACATAACTTTTCTTCAAATATTCCGTATGAACTTTGATAGCTTAGTGAATGAAGAAAAAGAGCTTGCATAGAAATTTGGCTATTATTGTCGTTTTTACTTGTAAGAAGTAGAGGAAGCATTGCAATCGCAAAAAATTTCCCACTCAAATTTCAGCATAAATTTTCATTCTAATCACAAATTAATCAGTTTGGACTATTTAAAAGACGTTACCAGTAGTAGATGTAAACTTGATTTTAAAAAAATATATTGTATTACATTAAATATAATAAATAAGAACTAATTAATGTTTTTTTTTTTTTTTTGCTGACACCACATGCTTCTTATTTTTGACAGTTCACCAAAGTTTGTGAAAAGCTGATTTGAAGCATTTATTTAAAGGTGGCAGTGCTGTTATTGGGCACTTCTGGGCAATTTTTGCTATGTTTAGAGTTTTTCTTAGCGATTTTTGTCGCCAATACTGAGCGATAAATTCGCGAACTGTTACAGTGTTATTAACGAATTGTTGTAATTCTAAACGATCGCCAAACACTGCAATACCCTAAATCGCACTAAAGCTATTTCAGTATAATGTACAAACGAAAAAATTGTTAATTATAATATATTTAAATAACTTTAGTTACTAACAGTGCGTTTTGGTTTTCTAAATTATAATTATGATTTTGGAATTGTAAAATCGTGTATTCATATATGTACTATTCATATACAAAGTAACAAAATAAACCGAGTTGCAAACAGAAAATAAAAATGCATTATGTCAAGCTTACCCTTTCAAGTTATTCGGAAGTTTAACCATATGGGTATTAAATTCTCTGTTCTTCTCCAAATGATAACACGCACCATGAACCTGACACGTGACATGAAGGGCAAGGTTCACACGTTTTTCTAAATCTTTATCTGTGTTTTCATATTTGTGATGAGGTATTTTGCTACTTTCAGCTAGAAATACCTGGTGACCTTATCTCTTATGAAATTTGCTATCGTATATGAAGCAATACGAGCAAGATCAGTGACTTTTTTAGTTTTAGAGTTTTATTTTTATTTAAAAGATAAAATTGCATGCAGGTTTTCTTTCTTTTTACTTTCTTATACAAAGAAGAAAATGTTTTGTCCAAAAGAAAACATACAAACACAGTACCAAGTAAAGCGGGAAAAAAATATAAAAAAAGGAAGTGTGGAGTAGAGATAAAACGTAAACTACAATTTGACGAGCAATCTGACAGTAATGTAAGTGACACTGATTGTCTCTACTGCAGTGAGCTGTATTCCTGTTCGAAGGATTGTGAAGGGTGGGTAAGATGCTCTGGATGCCACCGCTGGGCCCATGAAGCTTGCGCGGGATGTGGAGAGGAGGACAACAGTTTCATGTGCGAGCATTGCCATTAAAAAAATGTCAAATAAACCAAGCTATTTTGGCTAATTTCATTTTTTATTTAACAATGTGTTGTCATCTTTACACCATTTTTATGGTAGGTGGATTAATAATTCTTTGTAATGAATTTATAATATTAATCATTACTCCATATGTCCCCATATTATATCTACTGGGACATATTTATAACATATAAATATGTTTGTTCACTATTACAACAACACCGGGCAAAGTGGCCACGTTGGCCACTTTGCCCTATCAATGCGGGCAAAGTGGCCATTTTGCAGCATATTGAAAAAATATTTTTTTTTAATACAAAGTGATACTTATCGTATTACTCAGTTGTACCAATAGATAGGTAATTGAATATGTAAGATATAAAAGTAATATCGATTCAAAAAAATTAACTTTTGAATTAAAAAGAAGTAAAACTCCCTTAGAGTGGCCACTTTGCCCGGGTCTCCCCTACAGGTTATCGGAAAAAAAAGTCGCAATCAAATTTACGCCTAAATTTGCAGTTAAATCACAAACTAATCAGTTTGAACAGTTGTGTTTCACGATGTCTGTGTGTATGTACATACGCACGTGCGTGTATGGATCACTGAAATTTCGCTTTTGACCATCAATGAGTCCGTTTTGACGAGTTTTGTCATGCCTTCTGTATGTATGTGCGTATGTATCTCGCATAGCTCAAAAACGGTTAGTCGTAGAAGGTCGAAATTTCATATGTAGCACCTGTACAAGTTTTAGTTGCGCACTTCCCCTTTTGGTTGGAATTGAATGTTCCAAAAGGGGTTTTTTATGCGATTTTATGTGAATTGCTTGCGAATTTCCAGTCATTTTCATACGAGTTCTAAAAGGAATTTTTTATGCGATTTTATGTCAATTGCTTGCGAATTTCCAGTCGTTTTCATACGAGCTCTAAAAAGGGTTTTTATGTAATTTTATGTCAATTGCTTGCGAATTTTCAGTCGTTTTTATACGAAGATTTTCAAATAGTTTGACTCAGAGGCATTACTCATACCAGCTCCATAGTTAAGTATATTGGCACCCATTTGGCGACAAGTGGCGAATATTTCTGTTGTGGCCATGACGGAACTTTCTTCTATATCCTTCATATGAATTTTATTACTCGCCAAATATCCCTGTTTAGGTACAAATCAGTTATTGAAAAAAAAATAGTATAAAAAAATGATTTTTAATCAATACAAACAAATTAAAAGGTTTATTTCCAGCAAATCGTCAAAATGCTAAAAATATTGATAAGAATTTCGTTTGTTGAAGTGTAGGTTTAGAGGCAACAATAAATACAAAATAAAGTCTGCTCCCTTGGCCTGATTGGCGCCAGAATACAATTGTTCGAATTGTTGGGTTCTTGAAATATACGCTTAGCTAGAAAGCATTCAATTGCTCCACCCCCTTTGTAGCGAATAGAGCTAAAATGTAATCAGCAACTGCTTCTATTGAATTTCACTTGCATACCAAATTTTGGTTCGAATTTGGAGCAGCCACTGTTTTGAGTTGTTCCGCAACGACTTCGAAATACCTGCTCCTGCTCCTCTCCAAATAATTTTGCACGCATGACAGTATATTTCAAAGCAGAAAATTGGAGCAGCCACTGTTTTGAGTTGCTCCGGTCCGACTTCTAGACACTTGCTCTCGCTCCGTTCCAAATAATTTTAATAGATTATATATTTTTTTTCTCTTTTTTAAGTTATTTTTTTATATGATAAAAAAATCGAAAAGGCTGTTAAAAATCGGACAAGTGGAGCACAACAAATTTATACGCTCCTGCTTCGTTCCAGTTTGGAGCAAATCTCGTTGCTTCACAGATACGCTCTCCTGCTCCACGATCAGCTTCATATCTCTGTTTAAAAGACAACTTTTGCTACCAGATATTTATATATATATATATCTTACCCCGCGCTTATATTTTGCTGAATTAGAGTAGATATCTCAATATTTTCAAGTGAGTAAATGTTCCAATTTGGTTAAAAATTCGTAGTGAAAATAGAATTCGTAGTAAAACATTCGTGAAAATTGCCTTTAACTCAAATTATTTATCCTATGTCTGCGAAACTACAAATCGCCAGCATACACAGTGTGTCAAAGAACTCTTAAGACTAGGTTTATAAAATAAAATAAAGCTAGTAATTAAATT
The DNA here is from genome assembly GCA_038502835.1 of Octonoba sinensis. Lineage (NCBI taxonomy): Eukaryota > Metazoa > Arthropoda > Arachnida > Araneae > Uloboridae > Octonoba > Octonoba sinensis. The sequence goes on along the minus strand of CM076606.1, from coordinate 103,524,803 downwards.
TTTTTCCCCAAGTGCCTTTATTCAAAATAAGCTCCTTCGGCTTCAATACATTTGTTACAGTAGTTTAACCTCTTCACACCCCAGACCTAAGAACAAACAATTTTGTCGCAATTTTTTGGTTCTCTGATTGAAAAGTGATTACAAAACAAAATAAATAAAAAAAAATTTTTAAATTTAATTAATAATTAGTTTAAATAATAATTAATGCCCAATTTCCATGTTTTCCGTGTTTAAAACGAAGTAAACTATCTGCTGATTAGTTTCAAAAACACGTGGGTGTTTTAGCTTTCAAATTGTACAAACAGTAGTTTAAAATGTACCCAATTGGGTACACTTGGAATGAAGAGGTTAAGGGTAATGCGTAAGTTATTCAATTATTTTTTGAGCATTTATCAAAATACAGTAGTTAATAAACAGTATTTTAAAATGTACCCAATTGGGTACACTTGGAATGAAGAGGTTAAGGGTAATGCGTAAGTTATTCAATTATTTTTTGAGCATTTATCAAAATACAGTAGTTAATAAACAGTATTTTAAAATGTACCCAATTGGGTACACTTGGGATGAAGAGGCTAACAGGATTCGAATGCCTGTTCCAGCTCACATTCTGGGACTGCTTCCAAAGCTCGCTTCGAAGCTGTTTGTATAGGCTCAATATCATTAAAATAAAAATAATAATAAACAAATGAGCTGAGGTTTTGTCAGTGGATCAGCTGGACAGTTAAAGAGTTTCGCGAATGCTCGACATACATCTAAGATAGCAGAAATAATCAGTAAACTAATAGCTCGAGGTTCTCAGTTGGTCAGCTGCGAGTTAAACATTCTTTAACACAATGTGTACAAACAGCTTCGGCGCGAGTTTTGGAGGTAGTCCCGCAATCTGAGCTGGAACACGCATTCGAATCGTTGTTGAGTACCACTGCAACCTTCAACAAATGATTTGAAGCCGAAAGAACTTATTTTGGATAAAAATACTTAAAACAATATGATTACTAGTTTTATATTATTTTATGAGGGACCGTTCAAAAATGATGTCACGTTTTTTCCCCACATATTTGACCCCCTCCCCCCTTTGTCACAAAATGTCACACTTCAGCGCAGCCCCCTCCCCACCCTTTGTCACATGTCACGCTATGTTGCATGAGCGGGGATGTCACACTTCATGTTGCCCCCTCACCTCCAATTGTCACACTTTGCCACAATTTCAAGAACCCCCCCCCCCCCCCACTCCCTCTCGAAGCGTGACATCATTTACGAATGATCCCTAAACCTAGTCTTAAAAATTCTTTGACACAATATGTGCTTCCCTTTGAGCATTACATAAGTTTTAGATATAATATCCTTCTCTTTTTTTTTCAATCAAATACTTTTCTGCAGAATCCGATAAAAACCAAAAACGTCAATTTACTGCTTGCGTTTCAGATGAGATAATGTTATCTTCCTTCATTCAACCGAAAGGAAACTGTCAATGTAAGAAGAGCATAAGAAGAAAGAAAAAAAATAGAGTCAAGGTTTGTTTGCCTTTTTTTTTTCCTCTCTTTTTTTCACTTGCAGTTTCCTATCGGTTACTTCCTTGTTACATTTGCGTTGCCACAGTTACTGCGTTTCAACGTTTCAGTGTTTGGAATGATGTGCTCAGGGAAAGTTACAGTTTGAGGATTAATAAGAAGTTGCGCTAAACAGGGTAATGTAAAGAAAATATTTATTATTATCTATATCGCCGCTTCGGAAGAAGTGACGTAAATGCAAAAACTTCAGTTTTACAGGAGAGTAAAAAAACGATTTGCAGTTGTATAAAACGTATAATTGAAAAGGGTGTAAGTGACAGAAAATAATAGTATATTGCGAGTAACTAAGTAGGATATATACTTTACTTTCATTTCCAGGGATTAGGATTTAATCACCCTAATTTCAACTCCTAAGTGCAGTAACGTCATTGTTTCTTTAAAAATTGTTCCTTGTTCTAGAAGACACAAACTGTCGCTCTACAGTTACGTCCATGTCCCCATGTGTGAAGGATGTGTTTCTGATATTGTCGATGGAATAGTTTGCATTTGACACATTTTTGCAGAAACGTCATTGTTCTTCCGGAACGGCGATATGTAATAAAATAATTTTTATAAAAAAACAGAACCGACTTCAAATTAAAAATTGCGCTAAAAAGTGAAAAATAAATTCATTCTTTAAACAGTATTGATGGGACTTTTAAACATAGTTTTAGAGGTCGGTGCAAAATCAGGATAGATAAAATCTTTTGTAATCATGAATCCAATTACAAATATATATATTTTCGCAGAATTAGCAACAGTTCCAATATGAAGTAGCAAATGGTGTAATGGTAATTAGACATATAATTTTGCACCGAATTCTAAAACTATGTTTAAAAGTCACACCGATGTTGTTTAAAGAATTAATTTATTTTTCACTTTTTAGCGCAATTTATAATTTGAAGTCGGTTCTATTTTTTTATAAAAATTATTTTATTTTATTCTTTTTAGTGTAAATACATTTTCTGTATAAATAATTTCTTTTAAAAAATCCGTATCAAAGGGCAAACTTTCTTTGAATAAATGGCACAAAAAACTAATCATTTGTATGAAAAATTCCGTTTTGAAGTCGATTTTAGCAAACAAACTGATTGGATTTCATTTTTGCCTCAGAGAAGCCTTCAGTCAAACTCTTGCTGTAATTGCTTTAAATATTATAGCACAATGGCAACAAAAACTTTTTTAACACTGAGTTTTATATTTATTAATAGTTTTCCAAAAAAAAAAAAAAAAATCAAGTCAATCCTTTCCAATTAAAATAAGAAATACTTATTTTACACCCGTAACGTTTTTTTCTAAAAAAACAAATGTAGTCAAATTGTTGTGCGATATTTGAGCTAAACGGCCCTTTATCTATTAAAGAAAAAGTCATCAAAATCAGTTCATTTAGTCAAAAGTTATGGATAAAAAACCATAAAAATGACCCTATTTCTGCCCATTACTTTTGTTCTATTTATCGAATATGGTCAAGTGAAGGTACGGGACCTATGGGAAACTACACTTTATCGATTGAAAAAAAAATCATGAAAATCGGTCGTTCCGGTGCGAAGTTATGAGTGGACAAACAAACAAACAAAAAAAAAAAAAAAAAAACACGACATACATACAATATTGATGTATAACCTCCTTCTTTTGTGAATTAGGTTAAAAAAAGGTTATGAGCAAAATTTTTGGCTGAAGAAATTTCTCATTTGTGTGATTTCTTAAGCCAAAAATTTTCTCCTGTTATCTATTGTAAATATTAAGACAACACGTCAACATGTGGGGGACATGAATGTCCCAATTGTGCGGTTTGAATAAATTGACTGTATCAATAGGACTATACGGGAAAACTAGTCTCTTTATTCAATAATTAACCCTTTCATCCCAAGAACTTATTATTCAGTCAAAACATTTGCACTTGGAGAAATATTTCCATAAAATTTGCCTTTTTAATATTATAATTATCATAAAATTTTGCAGAACACACGTCTAACACGATAGATCATGTCTAACACAAAAGGTTAAGCCAAAAGAAAATTCACAAAATTTTTTAAAGCTCGGAATAATGTGAAATGTCATTGTAAGTTCAGTAGCTCAAAAGTTAAGAATACCAGGATGATATTTAGAACTATTGGGAGTTGATACAACACAACAATTGTTTAAAATGTACCACCGGATAATTTCAATTGGCATTGTGAGTTCAGTAGCTCAAAAGTTAAGAATGCCAGGATGCCATTTAGAAATATTGGGGAGTTGATACAGCACAACAATTGATTAAAATGTGCCATTGGATGATTTCAATTGGCATTGTGAGTTCAGTAGCTCAAAAGTTAAGAATGCCAGGATGCCATTTAGAACTATTGGGAGTTGATACAACACAACAATTGTTTAAAATATACCACCGGATAATTTCAATTGGCATTGTGAGTTCAGTAGCTCAAAAGTTAAGAATGCCAGGATGTCATTCAGAACCATTGGGAGTTGATACAACACAACAATTGTTTAAAATGTACCACCGGATAATTTCAATTGGCATTGTGAGTTCAGTAGCTCAAAAGTTAAGAATGCCAGGATGCCATTTAGAACTATTGGGAGTTGATACAACACAACAATTGATTAAAATGTGCCATTGGATGATTTCAATTGGCATTGTGAGTTCAGTAGCTGAAAAGTTAAGAATGCCAGGATGCCATTTAGAACTATTGGGAGTTGATACAACACAACAATTGATTAAAATGTGCCATTGGATGATTTCAATTGGCATTGTGAGTTCAGTAGCTCAAAAGTTAAGAATGCCAGGATGCCATTTAGAACTATTGGGAGTTGATACAACACAACAATTGATTAAAATGTACCACCGGAATAATTTCAATTGGCATTGTCAGTACAGTAGCTCAAAAGTTAAGAATGCCAGGATGCCATTTAGAACTATTGGGAGTTGATACAACACAACAATTGATTAAAATGTACCACAAAGATTGACATTTATAGAATATCGTACCGTAGCATTACCTATAGATAGTATTAAACATTTTCCTTCAAAAGCAATAAATAGGACTTAAGAAAATGTTCTACTCTTCTTCTAAACACACACAATTTAGGGTGATATTTTTTAGGAGTTTTAGGAATACTGTAGAAATGTAGCAGCAGGGGGTCTACCGAAAATAGTAAAACTTTGAAAATGGTCCACGAGAAGAAAAAGTTTGGGAACCTCTCACTTAAATAGTTCATCATAACTCTGCTAAACAGCCTCAAAACTCTGTTTTATTTAGAAATAAAAAAGTTTGATTATACATGGACAGGGAAATTGTAAGTTTTCTAACTGATACATATTAAGTCAGCATAAACCTTTCTTTGCAGTTTAAAAGGACGCAATTTTAATTTTAGTCGCTTATTTCCCCTCTTAGCGCACCTGCACGCTGAAGAGCTTGACTATACATACCATTTTCTTTAAAAAACCCCCCCCCCCCCCAAAAAAAAAAATGAGAGATCGGCAACATACATTCCTAGTCTATTTTTGTGATTTCTAAATAAAACGATAAATAAAAATTGTAAACAAAATAAAATCCAACATTAAAACAGAAACAATACTCTACTGAAAAATGGAAAGTAAAATTATGCTCCAAGCTAGTTTTCCTCATCCTGAATTAAAAATAAGTCTTGGGGGCACAGGGAAAGTGTGAAAATAGGGAAGCATTGAGCTTCTGGGAAATGCACAAGACTGAATTATTTCAGAAAAATATTTCACTTAATTCGCCAAATATTCCAAATAATTTCGATCAATATCATTACAAATGTATAAATGACAAAAAAAGGAAACCCCTCAACAGAAAGCATAAAATTTGCATTACTAAATACACATTCCTCAGTCTCTCTAAGATTTTTGTTTTGTTTTTTTAACTTAGGGGAAGATAAAAGCAAAAACCTTACCTTTTCTGTAAAACATTAAAAGGACAAAGTTGTTTAAAAAAATTTAAAAAATGCAGGCACATGTTTCGGAATTAACAAAATCCCGTTTTTCTGCGAAGAAAAGATGTGAGTTTATGGATGCGTAGACATAAAACGAAGCTGATTTTTAACGTTAAATGGTAATATTCGTATGTGAGGGGACGGATATGGTTTAGTTTTAGTCCTAATGAGAATAGAAATAATAAGTAATAATAAAAAAGTAAGTGAGTAAGTAAATAAGTATAAGTAAAAGTAAATAAGTAAGTAATAATAAAAAAGTAAGTAAATAAGTAAGTGAGTAAGTAAATAAGTATAAGTATAAGTAAAAGTAAATAAGTAAGTAATAATAAAAAGTAAGTAAATAAGTAAGTAAAAGTAAATAAGTAAGTAATAATAAAAAAGTAAGTAAATAAGTAAATGAGTAAGTAAATTTGTTTAAGTAAAAGTAAATAAGTAAGTAATAATAAAGAAGTAAATAAGTAAGTGAGTAAGTAAATAAGTATAAGTAAAAGTGAATAAGTAATAATAAAAAAGTAAGTAAGTAAGTATAAGTAAAAGTAAATAAGTAAGTAAGTAAGTATAAGTAAAAGTAAATAAGTAAGTAAGTAAAAAGAAGTAGTAAAAAAAAAGTAGTAATAATATAAAAACAACAACCTTAGTCTCAGAGACGGATATTATGGGAGTGTGAGTTGAAGAGACATCGCCACTTAGGGTAAAATAATTTGAAACTAATGTATTCAGTAGGTCCGTCATTCGGGCGATCAGAGGGGTAGTCAATTACCCCTCCCCCTCCCATGACTTATACAAATATAGCGCTTTGTTGTTTTTTTTTACCTTTCTTATCCATTAAATATATAATCATTGCCGCGCGCCCCGGAAAATCTTGAAATGACGAACCTGGTATTCATAAAGGAACAATTATGGAGTTAACGAAATGCATTTCGAGAAATTTCATATTTTAATTACAAGAATTTTTTTAAAAAATCAGTTAAGAATGATTTTTTCCGGTCATCTATTTTTCATGGTTGACTTTTTTATGGCCAAAATTTCAGACGCTGCAATTCCAAAAATAAAATGGTATGGGTGTGTAATCAGAGTTGGCAGGCGTTTAAGACACACCTCGTTTTAATCGGTCTAAGGACTTCACCAGTTGTATGAGAGAAAAATTTATTCCACTTCATTGAAGGATTTACAATTCTTTATCAAGTAGATGTTGTAATTCCATTTCTGGTGGAAAAGTTCTTACAAAATGAGGCACGGCTTCAGAGTGTGCAATAACAGTGTGAGCCTGAAATAAACTGGAAATTATCGTAACAAAGAATTAATTACTTCTGAGAAACGAGTGGAAATATTAGAAATGTGAATTTAATTATGCTCGAAATTTTAAAATTCGAACAAAATATTCTTATTAATAAATTACATTCAGAGCATTAACAAAAAAAAAAAAAATGAATTAAAGGGCGAGGAAGCACATGAAAACTGTTTAAAAGCAAGATATTCAAGATCTTCTGTGTGATAAAACGTAAAGAAAATGTGTGGAGAAAAGAGTGCTAAAATAGTTAGCAGCAACTTTCACTAGATTACTATTTTAATTAATAATAGCAAAAACTATACACTGTTAAATTTAAATTTTTTTTAAACTGATATAGCTTTGCTCTTCTTTCGGATTCTACTGTTTAGCCGCGGAGAACAGAAATTTGTTATTCTCTTTAATTTGCGATTAGCGTTTTTTTCAGACCTTTTGCTCCAGGGCATGTATGTAACAAAATTATATCCTTTATATATATATATATATATCACTAGAAATGATGATAATATGATTTTATTTATATGTTTGATAGATTCTTGTTACTATGTACAGTAATACAGTGTTAGATTATCCTTGGTGAAGTTATGGGAGTTGGTTTTCAGGGCTTCTGCATTTTAAATTTTTGTAACTTGAAACTATAACATTTACGCTATCTCTGCAGCGGGGGCCTTCCCCGGAATTTATTTGCAATTTAACTCCTGAAAATGGAATTTTAGGCTCTTTGGGGATGTTAGAGGAAAAAGTTTGAAATGATCTCCCTTAAGAAAATTTTCGAAACTGAAGCCTTAAAATGAAGTGTCTGCTATCTTTCTCAACGTGACTGGAGGCAGGGGTTCGAGGACTATCCCCGGGAAGCATTTTGAAATCTTCTTAACAATGCAATTTCGGGATTCTTTGGTGATGTTAGAGGAAGCAAAAAGGAGTTTGGAGACTCGCCCCGAGCAAATTTATTCAAAACAAAGTCTTATCTTTTAGGTTACTTTTGGTGACGCTAGTGATAGCGTTTAATGTCCTTTTGCCCAAAAGTATTTTTTTAACTGAAGTCTTAAAAACGTAATCTCCCTTTTATTTCCACTTTTTTAAATTATGATCAGGATTTTTACCCCGGAGGGCAGTTGACTTGCTCCGAGGGGGCAGGAGAAACCGAGTATTCAGCTACAAGCATTAATAATTCGATTAACTACCAGTTGTTATGTTACTCCAAGTAAATAAATTTAGACAAAGCTACGAATCCATGGCTCCGATAACATTATTGTAGACAGCACTTTGGAGTCTTTTCAAATCTCCCTCTCAAAGTATAAGAGGTTGGACATATTGCGTACACAGTAGTAGTTAATTCATACACTTCAAAATAAAATGCTAGTCGCATTGCGCTCGTTCGATTAGTGGGAACAATGAGATTTTGCTCAAAACGTGAAAAAATTTTTCTTTTTTTTTTCCCATTTCTCTTCTTACCAGGCTTGCCAATGCGCGGGTAATTACCCGAACATCGGGTATTTGGGGGTTTTTTGCGACATCCAGTGTTTAAAATAATTTTTTGTGGGAAGTTACAGATTTATGAGTCTTGTCTGACCGTCTTCTTAAAAATATATATAAAACTATAATTTTAAACTGTTTGGCTTATGTCAACAGTTATTGCTGTACGCCAGTGCATCATGGAGATTTTGGGTACAAGCACTACACTATATGATCAAATGAGCATCGTCCGCATATCTACGAGTAACAATAGTTATAACAATTTGTGTGAGGCAGAAACGAATTGAACACGAACGAAATAATAATAATAATAATTATTATTATTATAAAAATACAGAAAAGTACCGAGTATTGAGATTAGTAAAACCAAACTAAATTTTTACGAGTTCCTTTATTTTATTATAATTGTTACTGACTGCTAGTTTCGTTCTTACCCGAGTGGAATTATTTTTTTGCTACCAATGCCTTGCTTAACAGTTGGTATGAGAAAAAATGTTGACGAAAGTGCGTTTACGAAAATAGCACTCACAGCAAAAGTTAACTTTTATCATTTGTTTTTCAATTATTTATTTCACTCTTTATTTATTTACTTTTCTTGTTTTGGGATTAATTTCTTTTTAAATTTATCTTACTTTTTCGGTTTTCGGTTTTTTACTTTATCTTATTAATTCTTTGACTTCAAATGATTTTTTTTGTGTTCACATTTTTACTTACCTATTTATTTATTTTCCTTTCCTTTTCTTTTGGTCTTCTGGCAAGTGCAATTTGACCCCCCCCCCCCCCGTTATGCATCGTAAAAGGAATTATCTTCCTTGAAAATGATGTTGGAAAATGCCTTTTGCTGATATTCCTCCTTTTCCTTTCTCACGTTTGTTTTCTACATGCATAACTATAACAATTGGGATCCGTAAAATAGATCTCTTGTATTCAACAATGCAAATATTGATTAAATGCTACAGAAAACTGTATATCACCCGATGATAATATAAATGGTATCGAACTTCAAGCACTTAGTACCGCAAATAGGAGTGTCGATAGTAAGCAAATAAATCATTTCGGAATGACCAAACATTCACTTTTTAACAAAGATTTACCGACATTTACTCCTAGCCAATTTTAGGAAATGCAAACTTCGGGACGACAAGAGAAAATGTTTCTGAGTCAAAAAATACGTTAGCAATTTTGGACTATTAGCAGGGCTGGATCTAAGGTAGGACAAGCCGTTGCCCATGCCCCGGGTGGCACTTCTGGAGGGCGGCAAATTCAACTGGGATGCTCAAAAAAAAAAAAAAAAAAAAGGAAGAAAGAGAAATATTTTTTTTAAGAAAAAACTTTTGAAAGAGAGTTGAAATCTAGTTAGGCGCTCCTATTTTATCATTGATCAGCTATTTTGCTAACGATTAAAACCCACTAATAGAATTATTTATTTGTATAAACTGTTGGAAACTCTAAAATTACGAATAGAGGGCGGCAAATTTCGCAATGTCAAAATTTAAATTTTAAACAGTCAAGGTTTTCCATTCTTGTAATAGTGAAATGCGTATGAATCATGCAATCAAACAATACAATAGTTTTTCTTTTACAAATTTTCAAAGCATCCTTTTGGGGAGAGGGGGGGGGGGGAGCTTGTAATTGTCGTTTGAGAAGGCAGACACGTGGACCTTCGATATGGGCGTTAGTAAGCTCCCTAGAATTGAAAATGCCATTTTTTCCCCTGCATTTTTATAAATATTTTTTATGAGAAAAAGCGTTTAAAATTTAAAAATTTTTTGTTTGCCTTTTTCCCGACATTTTTATGCAGTCCCAAATACGTCTACTAAGGCCACAAAATACACCAGTTTGCATATAGTTTTTAAAATTTTCCCCGTGGATAATCCCCCAGACCCCCTTCCAAATGTCAGAATTTCGTAACTCTAGTTTCATCCCTTAATATGGCTCTACCCTAGTAATATTGAGCTAAAAGTGACGTGTCGTGGGACACGTTAACGAAAGTTTTATGGGTATATCAGTGACCCAAAAGGGAAAAATCCTCAATAAGAACGGAAAGCGCATAAAATTTATGTGAAATATCACAATAATAACTGGGTAGAGGGGGGCGGCATTTTTAAGTTTTGCCTCACCTCGGAAAACTCCAAGATCCGGTACTGACAACTAGCTCGAAAAAAGTTGTTTGTTTATGGGCATTATGGGAATTCTGTTATAATCTTTGGGTCTTTCAAATCTACTTTAGCTTTTGGAAACTGAACACCCAAAGAAATGGCTCAGCATGCTATGTATTCTTTTTTTTTTTAAAGTGCACTGTTTCATTATTTTCTTATGGGTTTCATTAAAGATTTTAATCTATCACGGTACTCAAAACAGTAAGAGAAAATTTAAAATAAATAAATCACAAAATAAGAGAAATAAATAAACAAAGAGTGAAATAAACCTATCTTGTGTAAATAAATAATTGTAGAACAAAGGAACTTTTGCTAAGACTTATTTTCGCTAACGCACGCTCATAAACATTCTTTCTGATCCCAACCGTTACAGGAAGGCATTTGTAGAAAAAATAATTCCACACTGGCAAGAACGGAAATAACAAATAATTATAAGTATAAATAATGAATAAATGAACCAGTAAAAATTAGATGAATTTTTTTTTTATTAATCTCATTTTTTAATACTGTGTACTTTTCCTTGTTTTTACAATGATAATTATTCTTCTCGGTGTTATTTCCAGCGTGGGTAACTCGCTTTTTCGCAAACAAATTGCTATAACAGTTGGGATTCGTAGGTATGCGCACAAAGCTCGTTCGATCCCGTGTGTAGTGCTTGTACCCTAACACTCCACGGTCCATGATGGATATGTGTGCAGCAAAAACTTAATCATACAGTCTAAAAAATTGTTCCAGTTTTTTTTTAAGAAAACGCTATAACAGAAGCCTATATTTGAAACTTCCTATATAAAAAATTATTTTAAAAACTTTATGGCTCAAAAATACCACCCAAATAACCTCAATTTATAAATACCCCCGAAAATACTCACAGATTTTTAAAATACCCTGGTTTCGGTCAATTTCCCGCACATTGGCAAGCCTGCTTTTGCATACATTGGCAACGATCTTAGAAATGTCGCCAACATAATAATAAAAGCCAATGACATCTCCTCCAATTTAAATCTAGTAATATTACTTTATTTTTTGATCATTTGGCGATGTTTGGCGACCAAAAAATGAAGGGCGTATAAGTGATAAGTACCGAATTAACTTCTCAGCCGTGGCATACAGATATTTGTAAGTTGTCAATATTTACGAGTCTTGGACCTTGAATGCCTTTTTGACAGATATAACTTTGTCGGTAATTAAAAAAAATATATAATATCACATAACCATATGGTGTTTAAACTTAAAAAGGTTTTGTAGAAAAAGAGCCATATAGAAATTTTTCAATGGAGGCAATTCAAGCAACGTCATTGGTCACGTGGCACCGATGAAAGCAATGTAAACAAAGGAAGCGGTAGCAGCGCTTTGCTTCGACAAATCAAATTAAAGACTAAGCCTAAATAAAGTTCTTCTACGTTACATAAAATTAACACTAAATACATCACTATAACTATTGTAAGAATTAATAAATTTCTTTCATAATGATTACATTAAATGTAAGTATTGAAGTATAATCAGAATTGCTGGGAAAATAGTCTAATCAATTTTAAGATAACTAATTTTGCCTAGTGAACTCCACGTAGAATTCAATTGAAAATCTTAGTACACAAAGAGCGGATATCACGTGACTACGATGATCGTTCATGAGTCCCTCTTGCGGTGAATTGTCTCCATTGTGCGAATAGGGATCAATATCATATCATGCCAACCAACAATAAGCCGCCAGAACGCTTTAGTTCAAGAGGAGATTTTATATAATCTTCCGTAATTGCGCAAAGTTGAAGGTGTCTGTTGTCATCTAACATTAACGCGTTAAAAACCAATTTTTCGATAGAAAACCGCAGTAAACTATTTGTTATATCGTTACACTGTATGGAAGCAGCGGATGTGATAAAGTAATAAAGAAAGAAGAGCGGCCAATTAATGCACTTACCTTTTTCGTGCAATAATGCTTAGTTTCATAATTTTAAAATCACACTGCAGTTGTTACAACTCATCTATTGTGAGCCGCACACTGAAATAACTCGTCTCGTAAACTGTAAAACATTTTTATGTTACTGAACACCAAAATGTTTTATAGCTTTTCTCCATCGGACACCCTTGCACCTTTTAGCCGAAGCCTTAGGTAGAAATGTTTTACAGCTAGTCGATAAACTGTAAAACATTTCGGAAAGAATAAACATTAATTTTTAGAAAGAACTAGCGACACGACCGGTTAGACCTCCGTCGGCGCACTTATATCCTTAGCCGATTGGTCGAAAGCAGCAGGTAAAGTACCGGCCGCTCATCTCACCCTTAGCTAATTAGTCGAAATTGTAAGTTTCGGATAGAGAAGACAAAAATTTTGGTGTTCAGTTGGTGTAAAGTTGCAAATGATTCATTTTTTTGATGTACAGTCGAACTTCGATAACTCGACTTCCTATAAGTCGAATAATCCGCTAACTCGAACTTTTAATCAAGTCCCGAATCATTTCTATACTTTTCTTTAAAAAACTGTCTCCATAACTCGAAGTGAACATCTTCTAAGTCGAAGTTTTTGCGATAGATTTCCCCGGAAAAAAAAAACGATTCAGTTCAAAGGTTCGAATGCCAGTCCACTCATGTCTTCCTTCTGTGAATTGCACTGGCATCCACTTATGTCACACATTCTTGGAATACCCTTCACCCCCTCCCCTCCATCCATTGTCCGAGAGGATAAACAGATATAAGAGATTGTGGAGGGAAGGTGGAAGGGGAGGTTGGAGGTGGACTGAACTAGAGTTCCTTTATAAGACGTAGTCTTCAGAGTAACAACAGATCGGGGGGAAACTGCCTCCGGACGAAAAACAGGGTTGCCGCCGAGTGCAAGGTTGGCTTCATACTCGCTCAAGGATTTCCGCTAAACGATAATCGTTAACGGGAAATTTTGTCCACTTGAAAGCAAAATTTCTGTTTGAATTAAAAGCTACTTTTTGCGTAAGCCACAAACTTTTTTTAAAAATATCTTTCGTCTCAACAAGTCCAGGATAGTTTAATCATTCGCAGCTTTAAATTACGTTATGTTAAAAATGAGAACATGGAAATTGTTACTCTTTAATTGATTAAAAAATAAATAATGATATTTATAAATTTATTATTTTCAATATAATTTCTTGGATTTTTAATTCTGAAAGTTTTTTTTTGTGTGTGCGTGTTGATAATATTGCATTAATAAATCATTAAAAGATTACTCGTTTTTAGCCTACTTTCCCGTAAAAGTAAAAAAAAAAAATAATAAAGCATGAAAGAAGGCTTAATGTATCGTGAAAATATCGTTAAAAATCAAGAAAAGTCAAAAATAAGTGAAGTAATTAAATAAAGATTGAAAAATAAAAAATTTGAAAGTAGGGTATTGAGATGGGGAAAAAGTGTGTCTGTCTGTCTGTCGGTCTGTCTGTCTGTCGGTCTGTCTGTCGGTCTGTCTGTCGGTCTGTCAGTCTGTCCCCCCCTAATAACTTTTGAACGAATTATCCGATTGGAAAAATTCTTTTTGCATTCGAAAGATCTCGGCGAGGACATCTCATTTCTATATTTTACTTTTTGATTTGAACAATTTTTTGTTCAATTTTGAACAGTTCAAAAAATTTTAACATTAGCGCCTATGGACAAAATTGAAGCAAATTCTGTAAACTCTGGGCACAAGAGCCAAGTTCCTATTGCAAGCTTATTGAAAGGAGTTCTCGGCGTGAAATATTGATTTGAACAGTTTTTGTTCATTTTTGAACAGTTCAAAAAATTAACACAGAGCTTACGGGGAAATTTCAACCCTATATAAATCCTGATCTAACGGACCGATTTGCTTGGAACAAACTTTATCGGAACGCTCTTATAACGTAGAACATGCAGAAATAGAAAGTTTATCCAGAACTTACGAGCCTATTTTGCTATGAAATTTTTTGATCGGGATTTTCAAGGATATTTCTCAGTGACTCAATGAGTGAAATAATGAATGAATGAATAAATGAAAGAGTGAAAGAATAAATCAATGAATAAATGAGTGAGGAAAAGAATGAATAAATAAATTATTGAATAAATGAAAATATAAATAAATGAGTGAATAAATACATGAATGCGTAAATGAATGAATAAACACTTGAATGAGGTAACGAATGAATGAATAAATGCATGGCTGAATAAATGAAAGAATGAATGAGTGAGTGAATGAATATGTATTATCCGTTGAAAAAGGTTTTTTTTTCAATAATTAGAACTAAAGATAAATAAGAAAGAGAGAGAAAGAGATAGCTACATTATAAATTTGAATTTGGTATATACGGGAAAGTAGGCTCGTATAGTTCTAGACGGAACTTCTTGTTTTTTTTTATTTCTTAGGGAAACTAAAGGAAAATTTAAAGCAGTAATGCTAGAAATATATGAATGGTAAAATAATGAATTGGTAAAAAAAAAATTGGAATTATTATTTAATCAGTGATATTTTTATATAAAACTCGTTATGTAAAAGTTATGTTAAAAAATGTTCTAAGAAGAAAAAATGTACTTAGAGACCGTTCATAAATGCACGCGGTTTTTTTTTTGATATATTTGACCCCCTCTCCCCTTTGTCCCGCTATGTTGTATAAGCCTGATGTCACAGTTCTTGTTACGCACTTCCCTCGAAGCGTGACATCATTTATGAATGATCCCCTTATGTGAAAAAATACATTTCCCCATGAAGGTATTCATTAAATTAAGAGCAAATACGGAAAACTTTCTCCGAGGCCGAATTCAGCACCGCATATTCGCCCTCCCCCCTCGTAACTCCCTAACTTCAAGTAATTTAGTAGGAAAATGAAGATGACATTATAGAACATTTTTGAAATTGATAATTGGTTTTGAAGGGCAGTAAAACTTGGCCTCCTACACAGCTAACTACCCTGCCTATTTTAAAATTCGACAGAATAAGCCCGCTTATATATAAGAAAATCCATTCGTAACTGACTGACAAGAATATGTGGAAGCGGCCGATATGTTTACATTCCACTAGTCGCCAAGCATAAGCAAATCACGCCAAGTCGAAGATACAGAGTATTCGTTAAAATAACTTAATTTTAATAAATTTAAACACTTTCTTAATCTTGAAGCGATGTTTTTTAATTACTTTAGGATACTAGCTATTTATTTATTAGGGAAAATGACAATTAGGGCCAAAAATAGCGGGTCAACATGGAATATTAGCATTAAGAAAGCATGCACTTATTTTAACAAAGAAATAATTAAATAAATAGGAGCATATGGCCCAAAATAAAGCTACATTCCTACATTTTAAACATTTTAGAACAATAATAAAAGAATTTTAAAAATGTATTTGCCTTTAATTTTACGGATTCCCGTGTTTTTTCATGGCATTTAATCGTCTCCACGTTAAAGCTATGGGACGAAAGAAGGCACTGCCTCGGGCGGAGGTTTCGAACCTTCCACCAATAGGAAAATGATACCGCTTTGACGCTACTCTAGCTAAGATACAGGGACTCTAGACTGAACAAAGATGGTCACTGTCTTGGGGGTGGGTTCACTTTGGAGATTGTAGGGGGGGAGAGCACCTGTTTTGTGAGGTTGGGTAGGTTTTCACCTGTTTTGTGAAAATTCGGTCCTTCCTGGCAGCGTGTAGAAAGAGTTGCACATTCCTGATAAGGATTCCCAGCTGGCTGCTCTTCTTTCTTTGACTCCGTGACGTTGCAGTTGCGTTCTTTGAATTGCGCTTGTTGAATTAATCAGCATTTTGTATCCGGAATGTCTAAACGGAAATTGATCACGCTTACTTTAGATCAAAAAGCAAAGCTTATTTTGGAGATTGAAAAAAATCCTCAGTTGAAAAAGAAAGATGTGGCTTCTAAGTACGGCATACCTCCAAACACTTCATCTACGATTTTGAAAGATATTGTCCGCGATTAAGTTGCTCTTCCTGCCGGCCAACACAACGGCAAATCTTCAGCCTGCAGATCAAGGAATCATCAAGTGCCTGAAGCATGCCTATCGAAAACGCTTAGTGCGCCAATCCATCGAGGAAGTGGAGAATGGCGTAGAGCACAAAATCAATGTGCTAGATGCCATGCGCCTCATTTCGCGCTCCTGGGAGAGTGATGTTTCTCAAACGGTGATCGAGAACTGTTTCAAGAACTGTGGTTTCTTCAGTTCAAATGACAATGTAGCGAAAGACGACAATTGCGATCCCTTAGAAGGCATGGGTGATATGGACTGGGAAAAAGATTTCATGTGCATCGATGACAACATTGAAGGCATGCGTGATATAGACTTGGAAAAAGATTTCATTTGCATCGATGACAACATTGCAACGTCAGAACCCTTGTCTGACGAAGCAATAATTAATGCTATTTGCGGAGAGCGCGAAGGAGATGAGGACGAAGAGAAAGCTGAAATCCCCCCACCTCCAACAAGTAAGCAAGCACAGGACGCTGTTCACATCTTACAACAATACCTGGAGACCACCGAAGGTACAGACAACACCCTATTTAACTGTGTTCAAAAATTAGGTGACTTTGTGAATGAAAACAACAAAAATTAACTGCTTTTTTCAAATGAGATTTACATGGTATGTATAGTAATATGTAAGAGGCCAAACATTGTGACTTTTAATAAACCTTTTCACCCCATTCTTCTCTTTTTGTTTACATAGGCTATCAAAAAATTGAAACTCGTACAACTGTAGTATTATGGCACATATCAAACCACTTAAACCATGTCGAACATCAAGTGCCGAGGAATGGGAGGAAACTTCGATAACTCGAACTTCGGATAAGTCGAATATTTTAGGGGGTCCCCTGGGACTTCGAGTTATCGAAGTTCGACTGTATTTAAAATGTTTTAAAGTGTCCTAAAAAAGTACAAACAGCCGAGTGTTTTTCTTTAGCATATGAGGCTCGTTAACTCATATACGCATCAAAAATTCTGTAAAATTGCTCATTTATCCTATCTTCATAGAAATGAGCAATCTCAATGACATTTCGATACGTAACGGAGTTAACCCATTTCATGTTTGTTTAACCATGGCTGCCTGCGATCGTATAGCGGCTGTCCAAACGGGCGAAAAAGTCCGTGCAAGCGGAACTTACATTTTCTGCCACTTCAGTCAATTGGCGCTGTTAGCATGTACTTAAAAGCGAGGATTTAAAGGACTAACCATTGCAATATCATCGCATTAAAGGCTTGAATTTCAAGAAAGATAAACATTTAAGTGTTGAGGGCAAAAGTAACTATCAAAATACGTTGCAGGATTATGTATTTGCCATGAAAACGTTTTTAATACAGAGGAAGAAATAAAAAGATCGTTTTTTTGGTAGTTACACATGCAGACTTTGAAGCTGCTCGTTAAGATACAACTTTTCATACGTACGTATACTTTTATATATAATGAACACAGAGAAAAAATTTTCTTCGCAATTGGCTGATCATATTATGCTTTCAGATTTATTTTTATTTTGAACGACAATAATTGCGCGTAATTTTCTGAAATACACTTATCCTTTCACCTTGTGTAACGTAAATAAAATGGCTAGCAGGTTTTTGAAAGCCGTGTTGAATAGTCTTTAAATGGTTATTAGTTAATTTATTATAAAGCAATTTTCAATACATTCATGTTAATACTATTAAATAACAGCAGGTAAAAGAAAAATGACATAGATTATGATTAAAAAAGTTATTTTCAATATTTGTGTTAATTGAATTATTTCAATTCCATTTATTGTAAATTTAATTATTACAGGAAAGTGGAACAGTTAGGTTGTGAAGTGACTTAACAAATAAAGATTAGTTGAACAATTATGTAATTAAGTAAATGATTAATGCAACAATTTTTTATTGTTATTGACAGACTAATAGCATAATACTAATAAGCTGACTTCAGTTAACTTCAACAGATGGATTATCATATAAGAGTAGCAACTTTTTTTTTTTTTTTGCTGGTCTCGTCTAAAGCAATTACACTAGTTAAATATTTAGAATAAAATCCTGAAATATTAAGTAAGAAAGGTCAAAGATTAGGCCTTTGTAAAAGAAAACGATTCAATAAAAAAAAACAATCAAGGGGAAATATTTTCAAATATTACAATTAAGTACAATAAATGAGAAATTAAAAATAATTACTTAAAACGCTTCATTATATGCAGTTCAGAGTTATCAAGATTATTTTTAAAACTTGTAACTGACAATACATGGGAGCCAACCCCCTAAGCAAGATGGTGCATACTAATAGGTACGAAGTCCCCCAAAAAAGACAACCACCCAAAAGGGCCAAAACTCGATGAAAGCATGCCCCAATGTCCAGGGGGTGTCAAAATTTTCATCAAAAAATTTAATGGCGCAGTCTACGCCATGAACTTCCCTCGTGGACACCCCTGGATAAGAGCAATTTTTGTTTAAATATCCCTTTAAATATTTTTATTTAGATGACACACTCCTTGACAACAAAAAGCAATGAGTATTTTCAGTCGGGGGGGGGGGGGTGCAGGACCGTCCGAAAACTTTTTTATTTTACACGATCGTTCCTCCACTTTTCAAAATCCCCCTCCCCCACTACTATTTCATTACAATAACTTATGCTCTTACCTGTGAGCCTCTCCCCTCTCACCTCTTTCTTCTTTTTTTCTGGACTACACTGAATATTCTTAATTTTTAATACCAAGACTTTGCAACAGGCATTTCTTCGATGAAATCTACCAAAGGCTTTTGGATTCTCTGATTTTCTGTAACCTAATTTTCCTTAAATCATTTCAATGTTTCCCCACTTTTAAATTAGAAATCAGACGCTTTAGGGGGCATTCATAAATGATGTCACGCTTCGAGGGGGGAGGGGGTTTTGTGAAATTGTGACAAAGTGTGATAAGAGGAGGGGAGGGGGTAACAAGAAGTGTGACATCAGGCTTATACAACATAGCGTGACATGTGACAAAGGGGGGGGAGGGGTACCGTTGAATTGTGACATTTTGTGACAAAGGGGGGAGGGGGTCAAATATACCGGAAAAGAGCGTGACATCATTTATGAACGGTCCCTTAGATAGTTTATTTACTTTTCTATGTTTAAAGACTGTATGGTGTACAAAATGGGTGTACTCATGAACGCGTAGAGAATCAACAACAAATCTTAGAGGGAAGTCCCCCTTCCTTTTAGGTATTTCAATTGTAACCCTTGTTCATGTGGTGCAAGTTTAATTTTAAAAAGGTACATTACTAGATTTATAATATAGATTTTCTCTCACTCATTCCACTTTTAACTTTATCATTCTATACAAGCATAAGAAATTTAAACGTCTCAGAACAAAAAAAAAAAAAATATTTAAAAACATAACCTAGACATAATATAAAGTTCAAAGTTCACTTTTGAGTGGTAAAAAATTAATGAGCAGACCACCGTTCTTATAGCGGAAGTTGCAAAAATTACACCATACACATGTTTTGGAATTAAAAGGAACCCCTTTATCAATGCGTAAAGATTTGACCTAAAAAATGTAAGTAATCCAAATGAGTGTAAATCACTCGAATTACTTGCATCCAGATGCGTACAACTCTGTTCATTGATAAAATTATTCCTCTTGTCCCGAAATATGCTTTCTGAAATTTGGGCTATAATCACGTTTGTTTTCTTATTAATAACCTGAAATAGAAATAAATAAAACCAATGCATAAATAAATAAAACCAGTAAAATTCGAGACATAAGGGGAAAATGCAAATGTCAGTCCTCAATGGTTAAAACTAACATCTAAAGCATCAAACTCACGATTTCTATTTGCAGAATAATTGAATAGGTGACATGGAGTGAAAAAACAAATAAAATATCTGCATATAAACCAAACGTAAATTTAGTAAATCCCTAAAATTATAAAATGTATGCATTCACTAATTTAATGCTTAGAAAAAGTCACTCTACTGCTTTCTGTCGTATTATTTCATTTACGATGAAAAATTTCTTTAAAATAAATGTATATAGGTTAGACACAATTAAACATCGGGAGACATATTCCCGACCAGTAATGCATGAACTAAAAATTTATCAAAAAGAAATCTTCATGATACATGCTGCAAACCCGGCAAAAATAATGCTTTCGTAATGTATTTCCATAGAAAACTAGTACATGCTTTCAGCGCACCAGTGAGGAAAAAAATAACTATCGTTTGAACGCTTATTCCTTTGTTCTCGCGCCGCGTCTGAACAGCCGCTATATGATCGCAGGCAGCCATGGTTTAACATATGATGTTCATTAACTCATCTACGCATCACAAATTCAGTACAATTGCTCATTTATCCTATCTTCATAGAAATGAGCAATCGCAATGACATTTCGATACGTAATGGAGTTAACCCATTTCATGTTTGTTTAACATATGATGTTCATTAACTCATCTACGCATCAAAAATTCAGTACAATTGCTCATTTATCCTATCTTCATAGAAATGAGCAATCGCAATGATATTTCGATACGTAATGGAGTTAACCCATTTCATGTTTGTTTAACATATGATGTTCATTAACTCATCTACGCATCAAAAATTCAGTACAATTGCTCATTTATCCTATCTTCATAGAAATGAGCAATCGCAATGACATTTCGATACGTAACGGCGTTAACCCATTTCATGTTTTTTTAACATATGATGTTCATTAACTCATCTACGCATCAAAAATTCAGTACAATTGCTCATTTATCCTATCTTCATAGAAATGAGCAATCGCAATGACATTTCGATACGTAATGGAGTTAACCCATTTCATGTTTGTTTAACATATGATGTTCATTAACTCATCTACGCATCAAAAATTCAGTACAATTGCTCATTTATCCTATCTTCATAGAAATGAGCAATCGCAATGACATTTCGATACGTAACGGAGTTAACACATTTCATGTTTTTTTAGCGTATGATGTTCTTCAACTCATCTACGTATCAAAAGCTCATTACGATTGCTCATTTATCCTATTTTCATAGAAATGAGCAATTGCAATGAAATTTCGATACGTACACCACATTCCATGTGCGAAGAAACTCTCTACTGTCTATATTTTTTGAGACATTCACTTAAAAGAATTTCAAACACACCAGAAAATGAATAATTTTCAACTTTACACCAAAAATGGGGTTCAGTAACACCAAAAAGGGTGGCAACTAAACGCAAAATATTTAGAGTAGCTGATTGGACAGAACGCGTGTCTTTAATAAAACGTTTGGCTCATGAGATTTCATTGCAAATTTGGCGAAATCGTAACTATTCCTGGAAAAATGCAATATACCGGGTGGTTATAATTAACCTTCCCCTATTCGGGGCATCCTTCAGCTAAAACCGTTCAATGGATTGACACCAAAATTGGTATGTGGACTATACACGAGATGCGCTCAAGGAATCATGAAGAGAAAATAGTTCTAAAAATGGCGCTGTTTAGCCTTATAACAATGTTTTCAAGTAGGAAATGATCATTATGACATAAAAATAATGATGTCAGTATTTATGAAAGGAGAAAAATATTCATTTCATGATAACCTAAAATTGTTTTTTTTTTTTTTTTTTTTTTTTGCCACGCAGATGAACTGCTATAGCTTTCTTTACTTTCATTTTAAATGGCAAGATGATAGATATGGACGAAAAAGTGTACAAAGTGATATTATTATTTTTATTCCTACTGGTCTTTTCCTACGTTAAAACCTTGTTATAAGGCCAAACAGCGCCCCTAGCTGCCATTTTTGGAACTTTTTTTCTTCATGATTCCTTGAGCGCATCTCGTGTATATTCCACATACCAATTTTGGTGTCAATCCGATGAACGGTTTTGTACTGTAGGATGCCTTGAATAGGGGAAGTTTAATTACAACCGCACTGAATTTTAAAATATTTTGTAATCGGAGCTCTGATAGCGAATAATAACAATACAAATAAACGTTAACTTACTCATCCTACAGTTAAGTCACACATATTAATCAAATTGAGTCAAAATTCACATAGGAGCTTAAATAAAAGTCAACCATACACGTCTCTAATCGGCTTAAAACGACTTTTGAGTGGATTGCGTTCTGCTGAAAAGCTATGGTATTGTATCAACAAAGAAAATGTCTATTCAGTTATTATATTTGTTTTTCGTGTAGTACAATAATGCGAGTGATTAATATTTATACTGTTGGAATACCATACTCTTAAGAGCATTATTTGTGTTCAAACTTCTGCCCTTCCTCAAACTATGCTTCATTAAAAGAAACGTTCGATATCACATGCACAGGGAAATTATAAGTTATTTATTTAATAAATAAATATTAAGTCAACAGGAACCTTTCTTCATAGTCATTCTTAAAAGGAAGCATGTTTTTCTTTATTCGTTTATTTCCTCTCGTAGCACGCCCGCATGCGAAAGAGCTTGACTATACATTGCTTTGTTTTAAGTCCCACAAAATGTGGAATCGGTATCGTACATTATTTAGCCCGTTTATGCGAGTTCTAAACAAAAACGATACATAAAAATTGCTTGGAGCAAAATTATGTGTGATAAAACGTAAAGAAAATGTGTGGAGAAAATATTGCTGAAATAATTAGCAGCAACTTTCATCAGATTTACTATTTCAATTAATAACAGCAAAAATTATGTACTGTTAATTAGTTTTTTTAAATTCATATTCTTTTGCTCTTTTTTCAAAAAGTATAGTCTAGATGTACTTTAAAAAAACATTTACGAAGAGGTTTTAGAGAGAGTATTTATTTATTGTTGCCAAATAAAATAATACTTCAAAAGCTGAAGTTTTAGAAAAAGTAAAGTTTTTTTTTAGTGTCATCTCGTTTGTTTTTCATTCAGCTCACGTACATATAATCCATTAAACAAAGAAGTTTCATCTATTATGTTTTCAATGTTATTGCCCATTTAAAAAACGATATTGAAACCAAACATCCAGCTGTCAATATCAATAATTTGTGTAACTCCCAGTTTATATATTAGACACACTTGATATATATATAGAAACGAATTCTGCTTTGCCGACTAATCACAACATCACTGCTCATGAAATCTCTCTCTCTTGAAACACAAGAGTATGGAGGAATTGGTGTACTGTACTACACCCTCCAATACCCACACCCATTATTTCGTCCTGCAGCGCAATCCATTGCACAAGAAAGGAACTAAGCGCATGGACTATTTACCCGTCATCACTTTCGTTTTGCAAACGACCTTCCCATATTCAAATTATAAAGCTTTTTTCTAAAAACTAAATTTTGCATTGTAGAATGACTTACTTAGACTCTCCTAGATCATTATTACGAAAATAAATAAAAAAATTACCGGATTCAAGACGGATTTTACTGCACTTTTCATATGATTGTGAGCTGCTTTAAATGAATAGTAAAAAAAAATTGTATTACCTAAAACAACGTATATGACAGTTTATTATTTACCATGCTTCGCTATAACAGTTGGGATCCGCGAAAATTCCAGAGGGAAGCGAACAAATAACGCGAAACAAAGTGGCTTATCGTACGGAAACTATAACAGAATTCACATGATCCTTACGAGCAAAACTTTTTTTTTGACTCATAAACATTTTGTCTTCTCCTTCCCGAAACTTACAATTACAACTAATTGGCTATTGGGAAATGAGCTGCTGGAGCTTTATCTGCTGCTTTCGACCAATCAGCTGAGGATCGACGGTAGTGCGCCGACGGATGTGTAATCGGTCGCGTCGCTAGTTCTTTTAAAAAATAAATGTTCAGCCTTTCCGGGCTTATTTGCTTGCTGTCGACTTCGCCTATTTGCGGGGGAAGTGCTTGAAGTACGATTCCATTTGCAATATCATCGTGTAATTTACATTTCTTGCAGCATTTGATCATTTATCACTCAAGTGATTATTAGAGTATTTTCACGAATCCCAAGTGTTATAGATATGCATGCAGAAAACAAACGAAATACATAGATGCGAAAACAGAAAATTTGAACTAAAACAGAGGGGCATTTTCCAAAGTCATTTTCAAAACAGATATTTTTTTCCCCGAGGCATAACGGCGAAAACGTAGAGTTGCTCATGCTAGATGACCAAAGGAAGAAAGAAAAATAAAATAGAGTAGAGAAGTAATATATAAAGAAATAAAAAAAATGCTTAAGGATCCCAAATATTCCCAAAATTAGAAAAATAAATTAACAAAGAGTGAAATTAACCAATCTTGTGTAAGTAAATAAGTGAAGGACAGAGGGGAAAATCTTAAATTTTGCTGTGAGTCTTATTTTCGTAAACGGACGCTAATCAACATTTTTTCTCATTGCAATTGGTGTAGCAAGGCATTGGTAGAAAAATTAATTCCGCACAGGCGAGAACGAAAATAACAAATAACAAGAAGTTCCGTCTAGAACTATACGAGCCTACTTTCCCGTATACACCAAATTCAAATTTATAATCTAGCTATCTCTTTCTCTCTCTTTCTTATTTATCTTTAGTTCTAATTATTGAAAATATACCTTTTTCAACGGATAATACATATTCATTCACTCACTCATTCATTCTTTAATTTATTCAGCCATGCATTTATTCATTCATTCGTTATCTCATTCAAGTGTTTATTCATTCATTTACGCATTCATGTATTTATTTACTCATTTATTTATATTTTCCTTTATTCAATAATTTATTCATTCATTCTTTTCCTCATTCATTTATTCATTGATTCATTCTTTCACTCTTTCATTTATTCATTCATTCATTATTTCACTCATTGAGTCACTGAGAAATATCCTTGAAAATCCCGATCAAAAAATTTCATAGCAAAATAGGCTTGTAAATTCTGGATAAACTTTCTATTTCTACATGTTCTACGTTATAAGAGCTTTCCGATAAAGTTTGTTCCAAGCAAATCGGTCCGTTAGATCAGGATTTATATAGGGTTGAAATTTCCCCGTAAGCCCTGTGTTAATTTTTTGAACTGTTCAAAAATGAACAAAAACTGTTCAAATCAATATTTCACGCCGAGAACTTCTTTCAATAAGCTTGCAATAGGAACTTGGCTCTTGTGCCCAGAGTTTACAGAATTTGCTTCAATTTTGTCCATAGGCGCTAATGTTAAAATTTTTTGAACTGTTCAAAATTGAACAAAAAATTGTTCAAATCAAAAAGTAAAATATAGAAATGAGATGTCCTCGCCGAGATCTTTCGAATGCAAAAAGAATTTTTCCAATCAGACAATTCGTTCAAAAGTTATTAGGGGGGGACAGACCGACAGACCGACAGACAGACAGACCGACAGACCGACAGACACACTTTTTTCCCATCTCAATACCCTACTTTCAAATTTTTTATTTTTCAATCTTTATTTAATTACTTCACTTATTTTTGACTTTTCTTGATTTTTAACGATATTTTCACGATACATTAAGCCTTCTTTCATGCTTTAATATTATTTTTTTTTACTTTTACTTGAAAGTAGGCTAAAAACAAGTATATAAAAATGAATAAATGAACAGCATATTTAGTATATTTAAATTGATTTTTTTACTAATATCATTTTTTAATTCTTGGTAATTTTCCTTGTTTTTATAATAACAATAATTAGTATTGGCATTATATTTAGAGTGAGTAATTCGCTTTTTCTATTTTCAAACAAATTAATATATAACTGTTGGGGTCCGTAAATGGGCGTACGTATAGGCGTACAGCAATAACTGTTGCCATATCAGACAGTTAAAAAATTTGTAGCACTGTTTTTTTAAACAAAATGTTTTGACAGAATCATAAATCTTAAACTTCCTATATAAAAAAATATGTTAAAAGCATGATGTTTCAAAATTACCAGAAAGTACTCTCAATTTATAAATACCCTAGAAAATTCCTAAAGATCTTAAAAATACACGAGTTTAGGTTAATTTACACCTCACACTGGCAAACCTGCTTCTGCAATCTGCAAATGCTTCTAAATAAGCACAGCAGACAAAACATTTCTTTCTTGCTCGCGGAAGCCTTCTTTTCTTGCTTTGATTGGCCATAGTTTCCGAACAGGCATTCCTGTATCCAGCTTGTAGGCTCTGGTCAGGGTGTGGCTCTGCAGCTGATACGAATACTTTTCGGCTTTCTTTCTGCTTTGATGGCTTTTGTGCATTGGGTGCATCAGGTGTTCGTTGCCGTTAATTAAAACAAAATTTTGTTCAGTAAAATTCTAAAAAATACCCTCCAAAATACCCACGGATGAATAAAATACCCGATTTTTCGGGTAATTACCCACACATTGGCAAGGCTGCCATGGAGCTATAATCTAGGGGAGATGACATCGTACCACGTGACGCCCTGCCAAATAGCAACCCTACCGAGCTCTGTTTGTGACGATAGGGGGCGTGGCAGGGCCGATCGGAGACCAAAGCTTCTGCTGAACTGACCGTTATTTTCGTGCTCGTTCTCGTAGCTTTCATTGATTCTGTTATCTTTTTATGTCTGTTGTTTTTATAATGCTATAGTTGCATTTCCGAAACACATCCCCTGACAGTTTTTCCAAATTTGAAGCCAACCAATTGAGTGGCAGCTTTTCCAAAGCTGCCACTCATTAGAAAAAACTTATGTACATATAGCAGTATGCAATGAAATGTTTGGAAAAACTACTATGGATCATTATTTTAACTTATTATAGGAGGAATATATACTTCCTGTGGATACCCGCCTTGCATTTTGCGAAAGGGGTAATGCATCTATAAACTGTACTTCTTGGGTGATGTGGAAAACATTTTTAAAATTTTAATGAAATTAGATAAGTAAACTATATTTAAAAAGTAAAAAATATATGTATGTATATTAATTGTAATATGAATAGTAATGTTCATTAATCTGAGAAAGTAAGATTGTCTGTAATGCTAAGTCCACATACGATAGAATATCAGTTACCGGAATTTCCGTGGGCGGGCAAAACTTAAATATGCTGCCTCCCTCCATCTAATTATTGGTCATATTTCACATCACCTTTATGTACAGGCCTTTTTTTAAGGATTTTTTATTTGGGGGGGGGGGGGGCATTGATAAACCCATGAAACTTTCGTTAATGTTCCCACGGCATGGCCCTTTCAGCTCAGCATTGGCGATAAGGGGATAGAGCAATATGAAAGGCCCCCTTAACTGGAGATATGAAATTCTGACAGTCCAGGCGTTTCTCTCCCCTGAAAATTTTTAAAACTATATGCAAACTGGTGCATCTTGAGGCCTTAGGAGGAGCAACATTTGGGATGGCAAAAATATATTAGGAAAAAAAAGGCATACAAAAACTTTTTAAAATTTAAACTCTTTTACTCACGAAAATATTCATCAAAATGCAGAACAAAATTAGCATTTTGCTTAAATGCAGGAGAAAGACCCCCCCCCCCCCCCCCACCTAACGCCCGTATCGAAGAGCCATGTCTGCCTTCTCAAATGACTCTTACAAGCTCCTTCCGTTCCCAAAAGAATGCTTTGAAAATTTGTAAAAGAAGAACTGCTGTATTGTTTGAGCACGACATGATTTATATTTCACTATCACAAGATCTCTCCCCCTCCGCCCCTTCCCAAAAGGATGCTTTGAAAGTTTAAAAGAAAAATTATTAGTATATTATTTGAGCATATAGCATGATTTATATTTCATTATCACAAAAAAGAAAAAAAAACTTTAGTTTTTTTAATTTAAATTTTTGACATTGCAAAATTTTCCGCCCCCTAAAACTGCCTTCCTAAGAGCCCTTGCCTACCAGAGGAGCCTGCCGACTGATCAATAACTCAACATATTCAGTATACTTCAATTTTAGTTTCCGACAGTTTATACAAATAAATAATTCTATTAATCGGTTTTAATCGTTAGCAAAATAGCCGATCAAATCGTAGCGCTGAACTAGGATTTTAATTTTCTCTTTCCAAAAGTTAAAATTTCTTAATTAAACTTATTTTTTTTTTTTTTACATTTTCTTTCTTCTTCTTCTTCCTTTCTTTTAGCATCACAAATGAATTTGCTGCCCAAAAGTGCCGCCCGGGGCAAGGGAACGGGTTTCCCCCCTCCCCAGACCCAGCACTGTTAAATATGACACAGTCTCCTTTTTATTTTCCTTTTTCAAATTTCATATGCTCTTTGTCACTGAGATTGATTAGTTTAATTCGTAGTACAACCAGAACGTTTTTCTTCGTGGGGTTTTTCCTAATAAATCTTGTTATTAATATCTACATATTACGGTCCTAAAATTTGACGCTGAATACAAAACATTTGGAGGGGGTGGGGGACATCTCACTCATCAATCTTGAGTTTGAATAATGCTAAAATTTACATTCCTATACACTAACTCCCCAAAATTTATGCATCACAGTTGTGTTCCTAGTTTTCCAGTAAATGTTTCAAATTTAGTGAGCATACCCATTTGTGCTCAGTCATTCAGAAAGTTAAATCTCTGATCAGCATTTTTCTCTATATTGTAATGAAATTTTTTAAAGATCAATTTCCCCAGATATTAATAGTTTTTTCTCTCCTTTTCCTTTCGTTCTCCCCGTGTGAAACTCTTTTTATTGCTATGAATATTAACTTTTGTACCGATAGATTATTTTAATTTTTAATTCCAAGAATTATTTGTCACATCACTAAGCAATTGCCTGTCATTATTTATATCATTTCAGAGTTTTTGAACAGAAATAAAGAAGTTATTACGTCATTAAAAAATCTCAATTTTAATTTTATTACTTCTAAATGATAATTCTAAAATTATACTTTGAATTATTGACGCTAGATTTCCTGCATAATTTTGCAAATATTTTTTTTAATCTACTTATTTCTGGAAATACAATGTACTTTGTTTTAAATAAAATGTTACGCAACAATTAAATGTCCTCTTTGAAATATTTACATTAATAAGCTTTCTATTACAATGCGATATCATTGCTTACTTAACCATAAATATCAGATCAAATGTACATGCAAATAAATAAATAAATATTTATATATATATATATATATATATATATATATATATTGCATTCAAGATCTTTATTAAAATTTTTAAATAAATGCTTGAGAAGACATGGAAGCGCAAGCTCTGAATAATAATGTATAAAATAAGTTTAGTATTAATACAATACATGAGAAAACCGGCAAAATTATCGAAGGGCAAGCGCTCAGAGCATCAAAAATGCTTTACAAAAACCAGCATTTTCTATAATAAAATTGCCCCTAATGTTAACCTTTTTTAAATGAGAACTTGCCAGTAGTATGGTGAAATTGTTTTTCGCGTTATTTGGAAGATTGCATGAAATCCGAATAAGATATAGGCAATGAAAATTTGAAAAATTCTCGCAGAAAAGCATTAAGCACAAGTTTGCTTGTGCCGATGAGAAAGAGCGACACATGGCAGGAAATGGTAACCCCGATCCCTCTGCTGTTAGAAGCCGTGTCGTCTCCCCCAGGACCATATAATACTGTGACATCTGTAGTCCTGGTCTCCCCTCGATACTAACTCCATGGAGAGTACAGCGGCTGCCGTTTGAAAAGGAAGTTTATACCCTCCAGTACCCGCACCTACTCTTTCGTCCTGTAACGCCACCTATTGCCCAAGAAAGAAACTAAGCAAAAGGACCATTTTCCCAAACATTTCTAAGTCATCACTTTTTTGTCTTATTTTACAAACAACCTTCCCTTATTCAAATTTTAAAGCTTCTTTCTAAAAACTAAATTTTACATTGTTAAATGACTTAGACGCTCCTAAATCGTTAGTACGAGAATAAATAAAAAAAAAAAAAAATACCGGCTTCAAGACGGATTTTACTGGTAACAAGAGAGCTACTTTTCATATGATTGTGAGCTGATTTCATTATTACCTAAAACAACGTCAGTGACATTTTCTTATTTACCATGCTTTGCTATAACGGTTGGGTTCCGCGAAAATTCCAGAGGGAAGCGAATAAATAACAAGAAACAAAGTGGCTTATCGTGAGGAAACTATAACAGAATTCACATGATCCTCACGAGCAAAACTTATTTTTTGACTCACACACATTTTGCATCTCATTCCGAAATTTACAATTCCTACTATTTGGCTAGGGGAAATGAGCTGCCGGGGCTTTACCTACTGCTTTCGACCAATCGGCTCAGGATCGACGATAGTGCACCGACGGATGTTTAATCGGTCCCGTCCCTAGTTCTTTTTAAAAATGAATGTTCAGCCTTTCCGAAATGATTTATTTGCTTGCGAAACAAGTGCTTGAAGTGCGATTCCAATTACAATATCATTGTGTAATTTACATTTCTTGTAGCATTTGATCCTTCATCACTCAAGTGATTTTTAGAGATATATTTTCACGGATTCCAACTGTTATAGATATGCATGCAGAAAACAAACGAAATGCATATATGTGGGAACGGAAAAGTTGTAATACCACATAAAGGCATTTGAAAAAGTCATTTACAAGAAAGATAATTTTCTTGTTTGAATTGAGGCAGCACAACGGGGAGAAAGTCGAGTTGCTTATGCTAGAAGACCAAAAGTGAAAATAAAAATAAAACAGAATAAACAAAGAGTGGAATAAACCAATCTTGTGTAAATAAATAAGTGAAGGACAATGGGGGAAATCTTGACTTCTGCTGTAAGTCTTATTTTCGTAAACGCACATTAATCAACACTTTTTCGAATTGCAATTGTTGCAGCAAGGCATTGGTGGAAAAATTACTTCCATACAGGCGCGAACGAAAATAACAAATAGAAACAAGTATAAAAAATGAATAAAAGAGCAACAAATTTAGTATATTTAAATTTATTTTTTTTACTAATCTCATTTTTTAATTCTTGGTTCTTTTCCTTGTTTTTGTAATAGTAATAAATATAATTAGTATTATTTATCGGGTGAGTAATTCGCATTTTCTCAAACAAATTGCTATAACGGTTGGGAACCGTAGATATGCGGACGAAGCTCATTTGATCAGGTGTGTATTGCTTGTCCCCTAATTCTCCATGATGCCATGGCGTACAGCAGTAACTGTTGACATTAATCAGACAGTTAAAACAAAATTAGCATTGCTTTTTTAAAGAAAAGGTTTTGACAGTAGCGTTGCGAATCCAGCTGTAGGCTGTGATCAGTGTGTCGGGCACTGCGGGTGATACGAATGCTTTTCGGCTTTCCCTTTCTTCTTTGATGCACAGATGCACTGGCTGCATCAAGTGTTTTTTGCCGTTAATTATAACAAAATTTTGTTTATTAGAATTCTAAAAATACCCTCGAATACTCTCAATTTATAAATACCCTCCAAAATAAGCGCGGATGAATAAAATACCCGATATTCGGGTAATTACCCGCACATTGGCAAGACTGAGATAGTAAATTTTTCGTACACGTCGGAGATGAAGCAAGTCGCCTTGCGCTCGTTCGAAGGAGGGAACAATAATCTTTTACTCAAAACTCGACAGGAGGCGGAGTACAGAAATTTGTTATTCTCTTATTCTTTGTAATTCGCGATTAGCGTTTTCTTCAGACCTTTTGCTCTCGGGCATGTATGCCAATCAAAATCATGTCCCTTTTTTTACATATGTGATTAGAAATGATGATAATATGATTTTATTTATATGTTTGATAGATTCTTGTTACTATGTACAGTAGATAAAGTTTTAGATTATCCTTGGTGAAGTTATGGGAGTTGGTTTTTAGGGCTTCTGCATTTTAAATTTTTGTAAGTTGAAACTATAACATTTACGCTATCTCTGCAGCGGGGGCCTTCCCCGGAATTTATTTGCAATTTAACTCCTGATGATGGAATTTTAGGCACTTTGGGGATGTTAGAGGAAGGAGTTTGAAAAGATCTCCCTCAAGAAAATTTTCGAAACAGAAGTCTTAAAATGAACTTTCAGCCCATCTTTGTCAACGTGACTGGAGGCAGGGGTTCGAGGACTCTCCCCGGGAAACATTTTGAAATCTTCTCAACAATACAATTTCGGGATTCTTTGGTAATGTTAGAGGAAGCAAAAAGGAGTTTGGAGACGCTCCTCCAGCAAATTTATTCTAAACAATGTCTTATCTTTTAGGTTACTTTTTGGTGCCGCTAGTGATAGTGTTTGATGTCTTTTGCCCAACAGTATTTTTTAATCTGAAGTTTTAAAAACGAAATTTCCTCTTTCTTTCTTTTTGAAATTGTGATCTGAATATACTTCCTCGGGTGGGTGGGGAGTTGACTTCCTCCGAGGGGGCAGTGCCTACCGGAGATATACTTGGGAAACAGTTTGCGACATAGCGATGTTAAATAAGGAAGAAAAAGAAACCGAGTATTCAACCACAAACATTAGTAATTCAATTAACTACCAGTTTATATATTACGGCAAATAAGTATATATAAGCGGAGCAGGCCACGATAACCTGCGGAGATTCTGGGACTGGGCGTCGCTTAGTCGCACGTACTCTAGCTCGGGTTCACCTTAACGCTGCTCGTTTTCTGGGACGGACGGGGCTGCGGGAGCGCTTTGCTGTGCAAAAAGCCCTTGTAAAGGCTATACCGCGCTTTGCAAGGATGTAAAGTGGACCAGACAAACGATCGCAAGATAGCTAACGCTGCAACTAGAGATCAAGTAGGAATTATTTTAGAGTCCCTCAAATACGTTGTACTGCACGCTGAAAATATCCCTCTCCGCAAAAGGGAAAGCAGAAGCTTAAAAGTAATTAGATCCCAAATTGATGCCTGCCATTCTAAGAAGGATGAACTTCTTGACCTGCTCTTAACGCACCTTATGGAACGTCGCCCCTCTGAGGATTCCCCAGCCAATCAGAGGCCAAGAGCTTCTCCAATCCCCTTCCCAGCACTTCCTCCCCAGAAGAAAATATGCCCGCTGAGCCTGAAGCTACCCCCTCCTCCTCTAAAAGGGTTCTCAGCGAGTCTGACGAATGCGAAGAGGGTTTCAGGAAGCCTCCTCGAAATAAGATAGCAAAGAACCTAACAGACAGCGAAGATGACTCAGAAATGCCCCTTGATAACAGTTTAAAGAGCTAAAAGAGATCTCCGACAGAGTCGAAGACCCCCCCTCAAACAAATGATAACGGCGCAGCCCAATCTAGCCGTAATGCCTACAAAAAACCTGGTGCTCGGCACATACCCCCCATTTACATTTATAACCCTCCTGATGGCTTAGCCTTCCTTAAAGAGATCAACGAGCACTGCAATGACAAGGTTTCTGGCCGTATTAGCCAAGCCCAGCAAACTAACGAGCCTCTCCTAATTCTTTATCCCACCACTGTTCTCGACTATAGATTAATTAGAAAATTCGTTGAAAACAATAGCTTAGATTCTCATACCCACCCCCTACCCGAGGACAAAGACCTCAATGTTGTCATTCGTGGCCTACCTATTAACATGAACTTGGAGGAAATCAAAAACGAGCTTGAAGAAAGGCAGCTCAAAGTTAAGAAAGTAACCCAAATGAAAAGGGGAAAGCAGCAATCCCCCATGCCCCTTTTCATTGTCTGCCTTCCCAAGAATGACGATAGTAAAGCTGTTTATCAAATCCAAACACTTTCCCACCTCCGTGTTTCTGTGGAACCCCTCAGACGCAGAGAAGGCAGGGTCACACAATGCTTTAGATGTCAGCAGTATGGCCACTCAAGTCGCTGCTGCACTCGCCCTGCCAAATGCCTCAAGTGTGGCCTTGACCACTTCACCTACTGCTGTGAAAAAAACCCCGATAGGGCCCCTACTTGTGCACTATGTGGCGGTGAGCATACGTCGAACTCCCCCGACTGCCCCAAGAGACCCGCCCCAGGGGAAAATAAGAAAAACATCTGGGAGCGAAGGAAAGAAATTCTTGAAAAAGCTAACGAAATTCCCTCTGCCCCAACCCCCCAAACTACCCCTGCTAATATTGATGAAACGTTGGAAGCCCTAACCAAAAATCCCCCAACCAAAAAATCTAAGAAAAATAGAGCCCTCCAAATCAAACAAATCAAAGATATTTTCTCCAGCATGATTATGCAGATGCAAGCTCTCCAGCAAATCTATCTTAGCAGCTTCGAGGACGACGATGAATAGGTTCTTACGTATTGTTAGCCTGAACGCTTGCGGCCTTCAGCCTCGTCTCCATGAGCTCCGTGATTTTATTGCGGAGTCTACTCCTGACGTTGTTTTAGTGCAGGAAACGCACCTCAATGCTGCCCATAGAGTAAATGTTGCCAACTACGCCTGCTACAGGACCGACCGTGTCCTCTCCCGTGGCGGTGGGACTCTTATATACATCAAAAATAGCATTTCCCACTTTGAACATAAAACTGTTACTCCCAGCATTGAAAACACCTCTGTGGTTGTCCGGCTCCATGGGAAACCCCTTTTAATTAGCTCCATCTACATCCCCCCCCCCCAAAATGCTCTTCAAAATTCTGACCTTGACCTCCTCTGCAGCACCCACCCTAACTTTATTCTCATGGGCGATTTTAATGCTCGCCACAGGCTCTGGAACCTGGGTAGAGAAAATCAAAGAGGCTCGCAAATATTTAATTATGCTACAGCAAATAACTACTCTATTTTAGCCCCTTCCACCCCTTCGTATTTTACCTCCACCACCTCCTCCACCCTTGATTTTGCCATCACGAACCTTACCCTCCCCTACCTAATTACTTCCAATCCCATTCTGTCTTCGGACTACAACCCCATCTTCCTGACCCTGTCTCTTGGTAGTGCTCTGCCTACTTCCCAACATGTTGCGACCACCACCAACTGGAGCCACTTTTACTGCCTGGTGCACGAGAAAATCTCGGGAAATCCCAAGATCACCTCTGCGTCTGAGGCAAATGATGAGATTTATAAACTAACCAAGGCCCTCAGCGACTCCTATCGCGCAGCCTCTAAAACCGTTATTTCCAAAACAGTGCCCACTAGGCTGCCCCCCCCCCCCACATTCGCCGCCTAATCAGAACAAGGAACAAAATGAGAAAATAATGGACCAGAACCCTTCACCCCCCTCTCAAAACTCAGATTAACGGCCTCAATAACACTATCAAGACCCTTATAACTGATTTCAGGTCCCACACCTGGGGCAATTTTCTTTCCTCCCTCCCCCCCAACAATAGAACCTTGTACAAGCTCGTCAGAAACTCCAGTGACCCCTTTCGGCCGATCCCAACCCTTTCCACTCCCTCTGGACCCGCCACTACTGACGAAGAGAAGGGTGAGGCTTTTGCTACTACTTCGAAACGAGCTTCACTAATGCTACCCCCTCTCCCATCTCCAACCTTGTTAACTCCGAAGTGCTTAATTTTCTTTGCAGCAACACTGACAATTCCCCTGACTCCTTCTGCACCCCTGACGAAATTAACACCATCATTAAAAGTCTCGCAAATAAAAAAGCCCCAGGAAGTGATGGCATCTCAAATTCCATGCTTAAGAACTCCCCTCTCAAACTAATTACTTGCCTTACCAAAATTTTTAACAGCTGCCTTCGCCTTAACTATTACCCGAAAAATTGGAAAAATGCCTTTGTTATTTGTATCCCCAAGAAAAATTCCACTCTTAGCGATATCTCAAGCTCCTCATCAGTCTCCTCAGCTCTATGGGCAAAATTTTTGAACGTGTCATTAACGCCAGGCTTCTCATTTTCACTAATGACAAGAAAATTATCCCCGATGAGCAGTTTGGTTATAGAATAAAACATAGCACCCCCCACCAGCTCCTCAGGAACGCAAACTACGTCATCGAAGGCTTCAACGCCCATCAGCATACGGTTGGGATTTTTCTCGACATTAAAAAAGCCTTTGATCAGCTCTGGCATTATGGTCTGATCTTCAAACTAATTAAATTTAATTCCCCCCCCCTACCTAACCTTTCTCATTTATAACTATCTTCAAGATCGGACCTTCCAAATTAAAATTAAAAATTCATTCTCCTCCCCTAGACCAATCAAAAGTGGTGTTCCTCAGGGCAGCGTTTTAGGACCATCCCTCTTTAATATTTTTATGGCTGACATCCCCCTTAATAATAGAACAATGCTGTCCCTATTTGCCGACGACCTTTCGGTCCTCGCAAGGAGCCCCGGCAGAAATTATGCCAGAATTTACCTGCAAAGGCATGTTGATGAACTATCCCAATGGTATGCTGACTGGGCGCTTGGGATCAACACGGCTAAATCCCAATGCATCCACTTCACGAAAGGTGGCGCTGCTGCTCCCAAAAGGATCAAAGTGAATGGCGATCTTCTCCCCTATAGGTCCGAAGTGGAATACCTCGGTATTGTCTCAGATAGGAAGTTAAACTTTTCCAAGCAAAGAGACAAGCTGGTTAAGAAAACAAAGTTCCGTGCCCACTTAATGAAGAATCTAATTAATAGATATAGTCATCTCCCTCGCAAAAGCAAACTCCTACTTTACACTTCCATTCTTAGGCCCATCCTCCTCTATGCAGTGTTTATCTGGGGGTTTAGCTCCAAGAGAATTCTTAAACCCCTTCAGACCACCCAAAACAGAATTCTCAGGCAGATTATGGTAGCCCCTTGGTATGTCAGAGGCAAAGATATCCACAGGGAGCTCAAAACCCCCTCCATCTCCCACTTTATTATTAAAGAATCTCGCAAATTCTATGCAGCCCTTGATGCCAATCCCAACCCCCTCATCCAATCCCAAGCGAAATTCAACTGCACCAGCTCTGAGCATACCCACAATTACCCTTCCAGCTGCAGGCTTCTGAACTTTGACACTCTTAGTACCAAGAATAACCCCCTTCCTAATCCCCAGTATTTTTATGACCCTCCTTAATTCCTGGGGCTTATGCCCCTTCTGGTTTCCTGCCCAGGTTTTATCCCAACTGCCTATTCCCATGCCCCAAACTACCAGTTTTTTCTAGCGGTCCTCCGCTCTTTTACTGTAGCGGATTTGTGCTCCGTCTGTGTTTTATTTTTAAAAAAAAGTGTTTCAATTATTTCACTGTTCAAGCCAGGCTTTTCCACTTTCACTAACCCATGTTTTCCGTCCCTACTAACCGTGTGGCCCTGACGACGGTCTTTTTTTTCTAAACCCTCGCCCCCTCCTCTCTTTGCATACCCACTACGTCTAGCGCATTCTCATTGGCCGGTCCACTTTATGTTTTACTTCCTTCAAAGCGTCAGGAAAAGAGGCAACTCGCTTCAGGCCCACGGATTCTCGCTGTGAGCGCCCAAGAGTGAGGACGTGTTTTTCGACTACTGTTCGGGACCGGTTTTCACCGCGTCCTTCTCCCATCCCCGAGTGATCGGGCTCCTTCCGCCGGCTGTGCCGAACGGTTGGGGTCAGGTGAGCGAACGCGGCTTGCCCCTCTCAAGACCTATTGAAAGGGTTTTTCTCAAAACCGTATTACTGCAAATAGGCAATGGATTACAGCGATTTTGCAGACCCAGCCTCTGTAAATATGGAAGAAGGAATGTTCCAGGCCCCGATGGAAGCTGCTGATGATGTTTCCGACGAGGATGATGTCGGGCAACGAGCGAAAATAGCCAGGACTGCCTCTGACTTCGAGTCGGTAAGTGAATCCATTGATTTAACCGGGATTGTAAATAGTAAGCACTTTAGATTAGAACAAACTAAAAAAGAGCTAGAGAGATCTAGGGATATTAAAGAAATTGAAATCAAAATTAAATCCATTAACGATTTATCTAACCACATGGAAAATATCCATTTCCTCCCCCGTACCAAAGGCGACTTTAAGTACCTGAAAAAACTTAGAGAAACCCTAAACTTCGCGCACGATAGGAAAAATGAAATACTCATGCAAACCCTAGAAAAGCAGTCGAGCAAAATCAACGACCTAACAAAGAGCAACCAAAGTGTTACGGATAGGATGGACAACTATAAAAACAAATACGAATCTTTGAAAAAAGATTTCGAAACTGCTATAGCCAATTATGACCAACGCTTTGCAGCACTTGAAAAGGGTACCCCCCAAAACACAAAAAAAAAAGCTAATACAGAAACTGAGCAAATAGAGGAAAACTTACCCAGCTCATCCAGAGTTAAAATCCCGAGGATTGGAAACCCCCTACCCAAATTCCAACACACGGAAGAAAATATCAGTATCAATGACGAATTTCAAATCCAAAATAAAAAGAATAATAGAGGGAAAAACAAGACGCCCAAGATAACCCTGGTCGACGTCAAAAACCCCAAACCCATTCTGGAAAAAATATCTAAAAATCTGAATGAAAAGGTTACCTGCACAGTTAAAAGAGGAGAGATCTCACTGCAACCGCTCAACGCGGAGCAACACAAATCTATCTGTAAAATCGCATCCGAGAGAAACCTACAAAGTTTCACTAGCCAACTAGAGGAAGACCGTCTGCTTCGCGCGGTTATCAAAGGCCTACCAGTTGATTTCGATATCAAAGAACTTAACGAAGAAATTGTAAACTTAGGCTTCAACCCCCAAAAGATCATGCAGATGACGAAAGGGAAGGACAAGATCCCCCTGCCCCTGTTCTTTGCCAGCCTCGAAAAAACCGAACAGAACAAACAGTTCTACAACACTGAAATCATTTCTTATTACAAGGTCAGGATCGAGGCCTTTCGCCGTAAAGGCGAAGTCTCGCAATGCTTCAGGTGCCAGCGCTGGGGGCACTCACAGCACCTTTGTACTCTGAACCCCAGGTGCCTCAAATGCGCTGGGCAGCACTTCAGCAGAGAGTGCACCAAACCCACCACCAGCACCCCCAAATGCTGCAACTGCGGGGACGCGCATCTCGCCAGTTCGATGGACTGTGTTAAAAGACCGGTCATAAAATCGAAAGAAAACAATATTCAGGAATCCTGGAATCGAAGGGCAAGCACATTTCAAAACCTTTCGGCTACTGTCCAGACCCCCAGTAGCAGCCAATCCCCACATACGCTCAAATCGCTGGAAAAAATGAGAAAAAATCTGAAATCAAGAGCACCTTCGCCGTTATCATCGGCGCTCTTCAAAAATTGGCCGACCAAATCGACGAAGTTTAATCTCTCCTCCCCCCCTCCTATCCCTTCGCTATGGCTCATCGCCTGCTGAAAATCGTTTCTTGGAATGCCAATGGCTTATCCAAGGCCAAGTTATACGAACTCAACAATCTGGCCAGCTCCTACTCACCCGACATTATCCTCGTCCAAGAGACAAAGTTTAAGTCTGGGGTGAGATACAACCTCCCGAATTTTAACTGTATCCGCACCGACCGTGGCGTTGGGACCGGCGGTGGCACGGTTATTTATATCAGGAAGGCCCTGGACTTTAGCGTCCACAACCTGAATACTACCTCCCTGGAAAACTCCTGTATCAGCGTTAAATTAAACGAACACGATTTCCTAACTGTTGCTTCAATTTACGTCCACCCCAACAATAACATCTTCCCAAGTGACCTGAACATGCTTTCCACCCTTAACAACCATATTATTCTTATGGGCGACTTCAACGCCCACCATCAAAACTGGAACTGTACGAGGAACAACTCAAAAGGAAATTTTCTGATTAACTATTCTCTCACCAACGACTACAATATCATTGCTCCCGACTCCCCGACCCACTACAGCTCCGGCCACCCCTCAACTATCGACCTTGCTCTGGCCAGAATTGGAGATTGGCCCTTCCAGATCAAAAGCCTGGACGATCTCTCTTCCGACCACTGCCCTATTATCTTGATGCTCGGCCTCGACCACTCTCTTCCGAAAAAAACCATCACCATCCCTGTCACAAATTGGTTCAAACTTAACAAATTGCTGCAAAATTCAATCCCGGGCAACCCGGTACTTGAAACTCCTGCTGATATTGAAAATGAAATCTTCAAAAATGCACAGGCCATAAACCAAGCTATCGTCTCTGCCACCACACAAATCAAAATCTCAAATGACCCCCTCCGTCTCCCCCCCCCCCTTCATCAGAAGCCTGATTACCCAGAAAAACCGCCTCAGGAAAGAAAGAAAACGCCTCCGCAACAACTCTCTCACCCCCCAAATCAACAGAATGCAGAATGAAATTAAAACCTTAATCACGTACTTCAAGAACTCTAAATGGGAAGATTTCATCACCTCATTGAAACCAAATAATAACTCTTTATACAAAGCTATCAATATTTTTAAATCAGAAAAAAGTGCAAGCTCAAATCTCGTAGTCAACGACGTGGTTCTTTCCAGCAAAGCCGAAATCGTCGAAGCATTCGCTGACAACCTTAGTGAAAGTTTTAAGGCTCTCCCCCCCCATCCTGATCCTGCCTTCGAAAATCTACTGAACAATAGAATATCAAATTTCATCCTAAATCCGCCCGATCAGCAAACTCCCCCAATCATCGCTCCGAAGGAAGTTGCGGAAATCATCAAAAGTCTCCCGAACAAGAAAGCCCCCGGCTACGACGGCATTACCAATCGCGCTCTGAAAATTATGCCCAACAATGTACTGACCAATATCACGAAGATTTTTAATTCCTCTTTACGGCTACACTACTTCCCCAAAGCTTGGAGAAAAGCGATCATCGTCCCCATCCACAAGCCGGGGAACCCAAAGACGAACCCCTCCTCATACAGGCCAATCAGCTTGCTGTGCACTATATCCAAAGTCTATGAAAAACTTACTAAAAATCTTTTAGATGCCCACGTAAATGAAAACCTAGTTATCCCGGATGAGCAGTTCGGCTTCAGGCCCGGACACAGCACCCTGCACCAGCTCTTGCGAGTCTCAAATTTCATCTGTGAAGGCCTAAACAAAAAGAAATGCACCATCGGTGTCTTCTTGGACACGACCAAGGCATTCGACAGGGTGTGGCACAAGGGCCTCATATACAAATTAATTGAAACCAACACCCCCCATTTTCTGACCTGCATCATTTTAAATTTCCTATCCGACCGCACCTTCTGCATCAAGTTCGACGGAATCCTCTCCTCTCCCCGCAGCATGGGTAGTGGGGTTCCGCAGGGTTCCCTACTAGCCCCCCAGCTCTTCCTCATATACCTTGCTGATCTTCCCAAGAATCCGGACATCCTTCTCGCCCTCTACGCCGACGACGTCGCCGCTATCATCAAAAACTACAATAGGCGCCTTGCTGCCAAATACATGCAAAATTACATGGATGAGCTCGTCAAATGGTACAACCGATGGCGATTCACCATCAACACCACAAAAACAAAAATAATCCATTTTAAAAAAAGCTATAAGAAAAAAAGTCAAACCCACATCAAGATCAACAACGTCCCCATTGGTTACTCGAAGGTTGCGAAATATTTGGGCATTACTTTCGACCAGGGCCTCTACTTTAACAAACACATAGAGCTGATTGTCAAGAATTCCAAACAAAAAGTTCACGCCCTACGACCTCTTCTGGGCTACCATAGCATCCTCTCAAGGAACAACAAGAAGCTCATATACAATACAATTATCCTACCAACCCTGCTTTACGGCTCTCCCATATGGGGGCATGCCGCCAAAACCAACATCAATAGGCTTCAAACAATCCAGAATAAATTAGTCAGGCAGATTACATGCGCAAACAGAAGGGAAAGAGGCAAAGACCTCCACAACAACCTCGGCATCAGTTCCGTCTCAAGGCATATCATCAAAACAGCAAAACATTTTTACGCCCAGATCCCCTCCCACCCCTACCCTAAGATCAATGTGAAAGCTCTATTCTTTGACCAAACGGATAAGTACGCCTACCCCCATCAGACCCGAACCCTAAATTATGATTCCCTCAGCACGGTGGACCACCCCCTTCCCAGTCCGCTGCTCGACCTGCCCTAGCGCTCCGCGCTCACCGCGGTCATCCCCTTGTACATATTTTTCTCTCTCTCTCCTTCATGTCCCTTCTCTCCTCCTTCCTTTCTTCTTGAAAAAAAAAAAAAAAAAAAAGTATAAACGCTCGAAAATCGCTCCAAAAAAACTAATAAAAGCTTAAAAACCAGCTCCTGTGAGCAGGGCTCAAGTAAGCCGCACCCCAACCACCGGCTTTCCTATCCTACGCGACAGCCTGACTCCCAACCAGCTGCTTGCGCGCCTCGGCGCGCTCCCCCCCCCCCCCCTCAGCCAATAGATGATTGGCCCTCTCCCCGCTCCGCTTCGCGGAGACTAGATGTATTTTAACATAGGATCCGTAACTCTAAGTGCTGATATTTATCGATCTTCGGGTAAATGGGTTCATTTACTCTGCAAGCCCGACCCAAATGCTGTACTGCTGCTGCTGCTGCCCCTCGCTTCACACCTGCTCAAGATTCAAGTCTGTCTGTCTGATAACCTGCGGAGCGGTTAAAGAACACGTCTTTCATGTAATCCAGCTCTCTCAAAGTATAGGAGGGTGGAGATTATAGTTCGATGTACTGAACTAGTAATTGAATTCATCTCATATTGGTGAGGTAGTTCAAGTGAACTAAAACGTCTCCGGGATAGGAGTAAAACATGTTCTACTATTATGGTGTATTTACCAGTCTTACCATTGTGCGGGAATTATCCAAATACCAGGTATTTTAGTCGCTCGCCGGAATTTTGGAGGGTATTTATAAATTGAAGGTACTGTGAAAATTTTTAACAAAAAAAGTTTGTGAATAAAAGACTTTTGTTCTAATTAACGACAACGGACACTTGAAGCGTCCGATGCACCAAACACAGCAGAGATGTGCCGACAAGCATTTTTGTCATCCGCAAAGCTAGACACCCTGACTACAGCCACTATGCTAGAGCAAACATCATCGAACGATAAAGATTCAGAGACTGAATATTCTATAACCTAAATCAGAAAACCATTTCCAAAAAAAGAACCGGTTTTTACATCATATTTAAGAAGGGAAAACCGAGTTGCTGTGTACAGAATGGTGAGCTGCACTGAATTAAGAGTAAATATTATGTTCCTTCTTTAATCAACATGAATGACACTTCATTGGCATGTATTACTTACAATATTTTTGCTATAACGCTTGGGATCCGCGAAATGTTAGCAGGAAAAGAATAAATGAGGCAAAAACAAAGTGCGCTATCGAAAGCAAACTATGACAGAGTTCACATGATTCTCACGAGCCGTCAACTACCCTCGAGCTGGTTGTCTAAAAGTTCTAACGTATTTTTTGACTCCTAGACCTTCTGTCTTGTCGTCCCAAACTAGGATAAGTTGCGGTTTCACCCGCCGAATGGATCCCTTTTATTTCCCAGTGTTTGCAAATCACGTAAAAAAAACCTCACACTTCAGACTAGTTGGCAAGAAGTGAGTTAAAGATGCAGTCCCCAGATGTTTAGCGTCAAGTTACTAAATTTTTGTTTATAAAACGAATGTTTAACTAATAGATCAAGTCGGAAATTGTCATCGT
Source organism: Octonoba sinensis (assembly GCA_038502835.1). Taxonomy (NCBI): domain Eukaryota; kingdom Metazoa; phylum Arthropoda; class Arachnida; order Araneae; family Uloboridae; genus Octonoba; species Octonoba sinensis. The sequence continues at coordinate 103,481,195 of CM076606.1, read as the reverse complement.
CTCTACTCACTTTCGGTGTCAAATGCTTAAAGTTCGATGCCATTTATGATATCGTCGGTATGTTTGTAGCATTTTTACAATCATCACACCGGTGATTATTAGAAATGCATTTTTACGGATCCCAACAGCTATATTTAAACCGTTCATGTGTAAATAAATAAGTGAAGGGGGAAAAAAAAACTTAACTTTTGCTGTGAGTTATTTTCGTAAACACACGTCAAAAAAATTTTAGATCCCAATTGTTATAACAAGTTATTGAAAAAAAAATTAATCCACATATGCGAGAGCGAGAATGACAAATAACAACAATCATAACAATTGAATTGTTTCTCATTATTAATCTTCTTTCGGTATGTTCGTTACTATTTACTTGTTTCTATTATTATAATTACTAGTATTATCAAGATCCACTTACAGAACGCAATGCTCATTTTTCATTTTTCTTGAACAAAGTTCTATAACGGTTGGGATCCGGAGATATTCAAAGGAAACACTATCGTTCATGTGCGTAGTTCTTGTACCGTAAAACTCTTTTAAAATTTGAAGAAAAAGAAAATATTTCCAAAATGTTGCAAAATTCAACTAGTTTTGTGTTTGAAAATAGCGTTCTAAAGCTAGACATATAATTTAAGCAAATTTGAATATCAGGAATTTTGAATAGTTACGATTTTCCTCACAAGGTGGCGCCACATGCAAAAAATTGTCGGGTATTTTGAATAGGGTTGGAGGGTAAAATGTTGATTTTCGAAGGGCAGCACTGGATGTATTTACTCCTGACAATTCATTTGGGACTAATGAAGCATAAGCAGCTTGAAATAGCAAAACAAAGCGTGATAAAAAATAAATACATCACAAAGTTTAATTCCGATTTTTCTTAAATTAGTTTTTTAAGCTTTTTTTTTTCAAAACCACATCCCTCTTTTCGAAAAATATGTCAAAATAATCGTATTTAAAGCCTGATTGATGTCACCTGCAGCCGCCTTCTACATTTTTATTTAACAAGCAGTTCATTGCAGTGTGAGGGCGTTTTTTCAGAATTTCGATTTTGGTTTGCGGAACCCATAATGATGTTTAATAAACGTGTAATTTCTACAGAAATCTTCAAATTCTATACATGTTTCTAAAAATCTCACTGCTTTGAAATGCGTGGCAAGGTTGTAATTTTCAATTTTTAAAAAACAGGTTAAATTTAAAAATCACATTTGACATGCCAGATATCTGGATCTTTCGTACTGTGGTCGAATCTGTTTCCGAATATTTAGAAAACGTTCGGATATCCAATGTGTTTCGGGCTAGGTTAGAAGGGTGGAAGTGGTGGGAAGATATGAACGAATTACAAAACTATTAATTTGTGTTTTGCCGCTCGCGAAGCTTTGCATGCTGTAAAATTTAATTTTTCTGAAATTTCAGCATTTATACGGAACCGATATGTCGCGTGAGCCTCCAAGTCCCCCCCCCCCCTCCTGCCATGAATAAAAACTATTATTTTCATCGCGCATTAAAACAATCTTTCTGACGTAATAGACGGCTGCTATAGATTAACCTAAGTCGAGGATGTATGTATCTGTTCGTACCGAAATCAAAGAATCACGGACGACTGAGTGAAAGTCAGTTTAAATAACAATTAAAAAAAAAAAAAAAAACGTGAAGCAGTCAATACGAGAGAAATGAGTCAATAGCAGTGAAAACAGACTGAATGAATTTTATGTTTGCTTTCACGGGAAAATCTTATTATAACCACAGTAAAACCCTTCTATGGTGGACAAAAATATTTTCCCGTAATACAGGGCTGTCCGCAAAACAGGTTTTTTTTTTTTTTTTGATTTTCAAGATTCTCTGTCAGTACAATCATATTTGTATTACACACTTTCGCATCGAGATAAGATTTTGCATCTAATTAGTTATAATAGTTAACTAATTTTTCAAAAAAAAAAGTGAATAAAATAAATGATCTTACAACTTTTTAGCAAAATCATAAGCCAATCAAACATAATGATGGTAGCAGTGGCGGATCCAGAGACTCTATTTGGGAGGGGCGAAGATGAAGACGGGCGTCTATAAGAAATATAATATATAATTATAACTTATGCAAATCTTTTGTTTTTTTTTTTTAATGCAATATGCCTTAAGTTTACTTCCCTCCCCTCCATTCTCCCCGGAAAATGCGAAATGTCAGTCCTTAGTGATTTTTTCTTTTCTTTTCTTTTTTTTTTTTTTGTCATCATTCGTCACACATGATAAACATGCTCAAACGTGATCCTCGCAAGGACTCAGCTTTCTTTGTTTTTGTAGATTTTTTATTTTTCATTATTTTCCCATTGTTCTTGTTTAGGGGCTATCGCTCGTCCCTTTGATCTTATTTATTGGGAGGAGCGATGGCGTCAATCGACCCCCCCCCCCCCGGGGGTATCCGCCACTGGATAGTAGAAGTGCTCTTTTTTTTTCTTTGTTCTAATACAATTAATGGGCAAATACTTTAAACTCTGAGTTTTATACGTCGAGGCCTGGCACTTCTCCTGATACAGCCGCAGTGTATAATCTATTCCTTTTTGAAATTGGTAGAAAAACAATGTCATTAAAATGAAAATGCTTTTTGACCGATTAATGAATTTTTGCACTTAGATTTATTTTCATTTAAGTTGGATGCAAAATTGTAATACTTAAAATAATTAATGTTCCATGTAGTTCGGGGACCATTGTTGGAGACATTTTTGTGTTTTAATACTGCGTAGGCCGCTATTTAGTAGAATCCCCCCTCAGCACTACTAATATGCCACTACATGCTAATCAAATATAAGAAGAAAAGGCTAAAATTTAAAGATATTGCTGCTTAAAAAATTTATTTTTTTCCATTAAAAAGCTTTAAAACATGGCGATTCGCAAAATATTTTTTGTCTCTGCGATTTAGAAAATTCAAACATCGTCTGTAATTCAAATATCGCATAAATCATTGAAGATCTTTATAATGTGTGCTTTTTATCTTAAATTTGATATATGATTGATATTGTTAAGAATTTCATTTCCGTACTCCTTTTGTATCACTTGTACATTCCATGGTCTTGTTTGCTGAAAGTTTTGCTCTAAAAGTAAGAATCTACCAAGAGCAACGCGTACACATAAATTTAAAATAGTGTTACCAATATGTTAAATTGAAAACTAAAAGCATAAAGGATATTTAGATTGGAAAAAAAAATTCTAATGAAAAAAAATAATTTTCTTAATGTTGCATCTTTTCTTAATGTCATATGATTGTTGAATCTTAGTTTATTAGCTAAGAAAAATGTTCGTTATATTTGAATTTGACATGCAATTATAAAATTTTCAAACTAATTGAACAACTTTGTTTCAACATTTTCATTAACTACATAATTTTATTTAAAGTAATATGTTACGCTATAAGTTCGTAACCTCCATGATAAGTTAAGGAAATATCGCACCCCACCTCAGTGGAACTACCGAGTAGAAAATCGTATTATAAACATACACCCTTCCATCCCATTCCCCATTGAACTGAACTAGATAAGCATTAGATGAACTAAACGGTAAACAAACATGTGCCTTAAAACTGGTTGAACTTCATGAGAAATCTGCTGAACTAGATAGCACATCGATCAGGGAGTAGAATCAGTCAGGCAGTAAAATCGGGGAGTAGAAAGAAGGAGACGAATCTTCTACGAGGTCGCGGGTTGAAAAGTAAAACCGTTTCGCTCACGTTTCTTAGAGGGCGCTCGATCTATATGCTCCCGGGTTTGGGAGCCAAATCCATGTTAATGATACCAAAAACGGTCATTCTTTTAGAAGCTGCTGTTTAAAGCAAAAAATTTTTTTTCCAACTTGAAATAAGCGTTAATCATTGTGAAACATTATGAACTAAATATGGTTTTTGTCTCAATAAAATTGGTACATTACTTTTATAGCAAATGCTCGATTTATTTGCCGTTATAAACACGCCGAGTTCGACCGATGACAGTTGACAGATGACAGCTGACAGTTGCAACGCGATTCGCTCTTTGCGAAGATTCGTGTAAGGAATGGGAGTTTTTCTATTTCGCTAGATAATTAACAGATTAAGCTTGCAGTTTCCATTAAAAATTAAGATTTTTATATTTTATTAATTTTTTTTTTTTTGAAAACCATCATTAAAAATGAAATAATTTTTCACTTTAAATTACTTTTAACAGGTAGAAAAAGATGCTTATAATTTCATTTACTTGATTTATAATTTTTTTATATATATAAATATTAGTTATCAAGTATTAATTAATTAATTTCATTTAAATTAACTTCCAGTTAAAAGCCCAAATTTAGAAGAAAATCTTCTTAAGCGCTTAGTCAGACAATAGCGCGGGTGATTTTTCAGAATTCAAACAATCTTTAAAAAAATGTAAACAAAAATGTCATAGTAAGAACATTTCCTTAATTTACAGTGCTTATTTAATGAATTATGACCAATAAAAACTTTTTTAAAAAGTTATAATTAAAAAAGTTATGAAAAATTTAAAAATTGTAAAAAAGTTAATTTTTTTAAGAATTTTAAATTGATTGTTGATTTTAGCATCTTTTTCTACCTCTTAAAAGTAATTTAAAGCATAAAATTATTACATTTTTAATGATGGTTTCCAAAAAATAATTAATTAATAATTATAAAACAAGTATCTTAATTTTCAATGAAAACTGCAAGCTTAATCTATTAATTATAGAGCGAAGTAGAAAATATCCTAATACTAGAACACGAAACTTGGCAGAGCGCAAATTGCGTGGCAACTTCTGTCAACTGTCACCTGCCATCTGTCATTCGGCGAGTTTGTAAACAGCAAATAAATTGAGCATTTTCTATAAAAAGTAATGCATCCATTTTATTGGGATAAAAACCATATTTAGCTCATAATGGTTTGCCGATGTTTAACACCAATTTCAAGTCTGAAAAAAATTTTTGCTTTAAACAGCAGCTCCTAAAAGATGACCGTTTTCAGTATCATTAACATTGCTTTGGCTCCACACATGGGAGCATTTGGAACGAGCGCCCTCTAGAAAAGGTGAACGGAATGATGCCAACTCAAGATAACGAAGATTTCGTTCCTCCACTTTAACCTCCCTGACAAAAATTTATGGACGTTTGCAAAGGTAGGACTGAAAAAGGAAGAGTTAGTAAAGTGCGGTTGAAAAACCTATTTGGTTAGTTATTAGTTACTGTCCCGCTCACTAGATAGCGGTATTAGCTTTTAACTCGTAGGCAATGTCATATTCCAAAATTTAGGGATAGATCGTACGTTCTGCACTTCTTTTCTCCTTTCAATCGAACTAGTTCTGCGCGTGAGTCCCGGTATATCGAACTACTGAACTAACTATTGAACTAGATTGCTCGGAACTGAACTAAACGCTGAACTAGTTGAATTGAAAGGCCCGGTATATTTTACCGGGTCAGTGCAGAACGATCCATCCCTACTGTGAACAAATTAGTAGTCATTTCATACACGACAAAATAAAAACGAGTCCCATTGCGCTCGCTCGAAGAACGGGAACAATAAAGGTTTTGCTCAAAACGTAACAGGAGGCGGAATACAGAAGTTTGTTGTGCTCCGTTCCTCCATTTTTTTTAATTTTTTTTTCGTTTTTCTTTCTTTTTTCATTTCTCTTCTTACCAAGCTTGCCAATGCGCGGGTAATTAATTCCCGAACATCGCGTATTTTTATGTTGTGTGGGTATTTGGTGGTTTTTTGAGACATTCAGTGTTTAAAATAATTTTTATGTAGGGAGTTTCAGATTTATGAGTCTTGTCTGACCGTTTTCTTAAAAATATATATATATATATACTACGATTTTAAACTGACTTATGTCAACAGTTATTGCTGCACGCCAGTCCATTATGGAGATTTTGGGTACAGGCACTACACCAGCGTTTCCAAACCTGTGGTTCGCGAACCCTCTGGGGCTCGCGAAAAAATTATTGCAATGGCGGAATTTTTTATTGCTAACGTAAAAGAAAAAAGGAAATAATCAATTTACATACGTAATTAGGAAGGAGAACAAAAATGATGTTTTTTCTCTCTTTTTCAATAAATTGTTTTCAAGATAATGCTGAAAAGTATTGCACTGGCAAAAGGAAGCGTACATACAAAATTTGAAATGCACTTATTTCTACTTATGCCTGAATTCTAATTTTGACCACAAACAAATTGATCATTTGCACCAATCTGGATCACAAATTGGTACCGAAAGAGTTTATTGATTTATTTTAAATATTAGAGCGTATTTTTCTCCTGACATTTCCCACTTTTTCCTTTCAAGTGCGAAAAACGAGTCGGAAATAGGAAAATTTACTCCTGAAAATGTAAAATTTTGCATTATTTTGGGCTGTTTTTTCATTATACCGACCCCAAAGTGGAAACAAAAGATATTTATTCATTAATTCTACATTTATCACAGCTCATTCCAGCTTTTCTGCATTATCACAATATCACAATTTGAAAAGTTGTACATTTTAATTTTCTTTAAATTTTCAAAACTTTTTCGAATTTTGTACATTTTAACCGGAAAATGGAACTTATCGGGAAAATAATTTTTAATTTTTTTAAAAAATACATATGTTTACTACCCCAATAATAATTCAAAAAAGTTTTTATTTAAACTTAAATCTTTTACGATAGTTATGTTTTCATTTCATATTATGAAGCATCGTACAACGTTGAAAACAAATGTGCTTGTAAATTTTTTAGTTTTGCCACCCGTTACTAACGCCTACAGAAAGGGGTTCGCCATTTTCTTTCGGATCTCAGAAGGGGTTCGCAAGGGACAAAAGGTTGGGAAACTCTGCACTACACTATATGACCAAATGAGCATCGTCCGCATATCTACGAGTCCCTATAGTTATAGCAATTTGTGTGAGGAAGAAACGAATTACGCACGAACGAAATAATAATAATAATTATTATTATTATTATAAAAATAAGGAAAAGTACCGAGCATTGAGATTTGTAAAACCTAACTAAATTTTTACCTGTTCAATTCGTTATTTTATTATGTTTGTTACTAGCTGTTGTTTTCATTCTCACCCGACTGGAATTAATTTTTTGCTACAATGCCTTGCTTAACAGTTGGGATGAGAAAAAATGTTGACGAAAGTGCGTTTACGAAAATAACAATTCACAGCAAAATTCATTCGTTTTTCATTTATTTATTTCACTCTTTATTTATTTACTTTTCTTGTTTTGGGATTCATTTGTTTTCAAATTTGTCTTACTTTTTCAATTTTTTTACTTTATCTTATTAATTCTTTGACTTCAAATGATTTTTTTTTGTTTACATTTTTACTTGGTTATTTATTTATCTTCCTTTCCTTTCTTCTTTTGGTCTTCTGGCAAGTGCAATTTGATTTTTACCCCCATTATACGTCGAAAAAGGAATTATCTACCTTGAAAGTGATGTTGGAAAATGCCTTTTGCTGGCATTCCTCCTTTCCCTTTCTCACGTTTGTTTTCTACATGCATAACTATAACAGTTGGGATCCGTAAAATAGATCTCTTGTAATCAAAACTGTGAATATTGATTAAATGCTACAGAAAAACGTATATCACCCGATGATATCGAACTTTAAGCACTTAGTACCGCGGAGTGTCGATAGTAAGTAAATAAGTCATTTCGGAAAGACCAAACATTCATCTTTTAACAAAGATTTAGCAACATTTACTCCTAGCAAATTTTAGGCAATGTAAACTTCGGGAAGACAAGAGAAAAGGTTTCTTAGTCAAAAAATATGTTAGCAATTTTGGACTTCTAGCTCGAAAAAAGTTGATTGTTTATAGGCATCATGGGAATTCTGTTATAATTTGCTTTCGAAAAGGCAGTTTGTTTTCCTCAGTTATTCGCATCCGTCTAGTATTTTCGCGGATCTCAACTGCTAAAGAAAAGCATGGCAAAAAATACATGGTATATCATAAAGTGCCATCGATGTTTGTTTATTCTACTAGTGAAAGGTCTAGGAGAGTATGAGTAATTCATTTAACGATGTAAAGGTTAGTGCATGAGAAAAGAGCTTTTAAACTTGAATACCGAAAGGTCGTTTGTAAAATAAGACTATAAAGCTTAAAAGTTAGAAATATTCGACTCTGTAAGCCTTTTGCTTAGTTCCATATCTCTTCAATAGCTTTCGCTGCTAGACGTGGTGCTGCTAGACTGTGGGCATAGGAGGATATTTTTGCTTGCGTCAGAAGGTTAAGACTTTATTTTGCAAACGGAAACACTGTTATTTTTTTAAATTTAAAGCAAACCTTTGAGTTTTTTGTCTTTTTTCCAGTATTAAAGTGTCTTGTGTTACTTTTTGAACTGCTGAAAACGCTGTTTTTGTCCGCTTATAAGCTCAAAAATTACTCTGACTATTATGTTATATTGATGCTACTATTGAACTGATAAAAGTGAATGAATTACATTTTCTAATTCTTTTCGGAGACATTTTGGCCATCCCGACGGTCTTTCAAATCTACTTTAGCTTTTGGAAGCTGACACCCCAAAAAAATGGCTCAGCTGGTTTTGGATTATTTTTTTTTTTACAGTGCACTGTTTGATTTCTGTTCTGATGGGGTTATTAAAGGTTTTAATCTATCACGCTAATTCTACAGATTGAATCAACACAGAAGAATCAAAGTATAGATCTATTTTTCTTATCAGTTTACGGGTTTGTCCACTTCGTTGCTAAATTTGTACACAAATTGACTTTGTCTTTGCTTTTTGGATATGAAATAAATGAACATAAATTAATGTTGTTAATATCATTATTTTCAGCCTCAGAAATAATTGCATGATTCAGCATGACAAGTTCGTATAAAATGAACGTTCTGCAACATATAAGGAATTCAAATTACATAAAAAAAAAACCACTCCCTATGCATTTAAATTTTTGGTGATGAAGTAGTTAGACTTGATTGGTAAGACTTACTTGATCAATGGAGGCAATTCAAGCAACGTCATTGGTCACGTGGCAGCGATGAAAGCAATCTAAACAAAGGAAGCCGTAGCATCGCTTTACTTCTAGTTCGACAATTCTAATTAAAAACTAGGACTAAATAAAGTCCTTCTACATTGCATAAAATTAACACTAAATAAAACACTATAACTATTGTAATATTTAATAAATTTCTTTTATAATGATGAAATTAAATGTAAATGCTGGGTTATAATCAGAAAAGGCTGTGAAAATAGTCTAATTAATTTTAAAATAACTACTTCTGCCTAGTGAACTCCACGTAGAACTCAATTGAAAATCTTAGTAAACAAAGAGCGTATATCACGTGACAACGATGATCGCTCATGAGCGCCTCTAGCAGTGAATTGCCTCCATTTCCCCTACTATAGTAGACCCTCGTAGTAAGCACTTTAACAATATTCAGAAGGGTTTGGTGTGTGTGTGGAAGAGTGCGCAACAATATTAGGTGGTCAACGGATATTTACGATCACATACCTTCTCGGATGAACTGTATAAAGTTCTATGTAATAATTGAAACTTTTGTCTAACGGAACAAATAGAATAATTGTCATTAAAGATTTTTTTACTTTAATTATCGTGATATCAAAGCAAAAATTCATTGAAATATTTTTCAAAGATTGAGACAGACAATAAATGTATGTATAAGACATACCTTTGCTTGAGAAAAGTGAATAATTGCTTTCTGAGAAAAGGGGAAGAAAAAAATTACTCAATAGCACGTGACAATAAAACTGATTATTGGTATCAATTTTCTACTTTCTTAAATTTAACGCATAGCGTTTTTATCTGCAATAAAATGAAATGAAGCTGAAAAATTCTCTTAACTCGCATGTTTAAATATATTAATGCTAAGATGGAAGATAATTGATATTTCTAATTTTTCATACATATTTGTAGAAGAGCAATTTCTGATTTCCTAACTCAGAATTAACCGTACCTATGCAGTGTTTCCCTTTGGAAATAAAGTTTTCACCCTCCAATACAAGCAAAAATACCCTCCAATACCCGCAGCCTATTTTTCGCTTCGTCTAGCAACGTGATCTAGTGCACATGAATGGAAGTAAGCAAAAGGCTCATTCACCCAAATATTTCCAATTCATCACTTTTATAATCTTATTATACAAACCACCTTCCCGTACTCAAATTTTGAAGCTTCTTTCTAAAAATTAAATTTTTCATCGTTAAATGGACTCTCCTAGATCTTTAGTACGAGAATACATTTAAAAAATACCGCCTTCACGACGGATTTTACTGGAAAAAAACCGAGCTACTTTTCACATGATTGTGAATTGCATTAAATTAATAGTAAAAATTTGATTATACCTAAAACATCATCAATGAAACTTTATTATTGACCATACATTGCTCAAACGGTTGGGATCCACGAAAATGCTAGACGGAAACGAATAAATGAGGCAAAACAAAGTGCCTTATCGACAGCAAACTGTAACAAAATTCACATGATCCTAACGAGCAAAATTATAATGGAGAATATGATAAATTTATTTTGTTATTAATAACAAAGTGGAAGTCAGAATTTGTTCTGGTAGATTGATTTATTGTGAATATTGGGTAAGAGAGAACTGTGAGAAGCCTAGAATATATCATGAATATTTTAATAGCATAAGTTAACGGGTTTTTGAAAATAAAAATATATTTCAGTTAAGTGTATCAACTTTTAATAGATCTTTAAATATTGGTACGTAAAAAACCCAATAAAATAAAAATATTAACTTTTATAACTTCTAAAATATCTTCATAAAACTATTTTGAGCAAGGTAAAAGTTAGCAGTAGTAGTTCTTTCATTTGAATTAAATAATAAATACAATAATGCTAACGCTTACTACCATAAAACTTGTCATTTCTATTCCACTTGTGGGTGAAATTCTTAGTTTATTACACGCAAAACAATAAAGAAAATAGATTCATTTTAAATTCTTAACAAACAGAATTAAATCATACATCATAGATTGTGTGTAATTGGTGTTTGACTTTGTGAATAATTTTAAATTTGACAAATACTTTCTATTACAGCGATTTCTTAGAAATTTTGATATTAGGCCGCCGAATATTTGGTAGTCGGCCTAAGACATTGGCCGAATATTCGGCTTCGGCTTATTCGGCCTAGCAGAAATGGCCGAATATTCGGCTCCAGACTGGAAAAAAATGTCCGAATATTCGGTATTCGGCCAAATCACTGTTTGTTACATCCCTAGTAATGTTGCTTGGTTTCTAGATCATTTGGCGATGTTTGGCGAGCAAAAAATGAACGGCGTATAAGTGATAAGGACCGAATTAACTTCTCAACCGTGGCATACTGATATTTATCAGTTGACAACATTTTCTAGTTCTAGACCTTGAATGCTTTTTTTACAGATATAATTTTGTTGGTATTGCAAAAAAAAAAAAATATTATCACATAACCATCTGGTGTTTAAACATAAAAAAGTTTGTAAAAGGTGAGCCATATAGAAATCTTTCAATTGTGCGAATAGGGATTAAATCATATCATGACAACCAACAATAAGCCGCCAGAACGCTTTAGTTCAAGAGACATAAGATTTTACATAAACTTCCATAATTGCGTAAAGTTGAAGGTGTCTGTTGTCATCTAACGGTGTCTGGTGTCATGTAACGCGTTAAAAAAACAATTTTTCGATAGAAAACCGCAGTAAACTATTTGTTATATCGTTACACTGTATGGAAGCAGAGGATGTAATAAAGTAATAAAGAAAGAAGAGCGGCCAATTAATGCACTTACCGGTACCGTTTTCGTGCAATAATGCTTCGTTTCAAAATTTTAAAATTACACTGCAGTTGTTGCAACTCATCTATTGTGAGCCGCACACTGAAATAACCCGTCTCGTAAACTGCAAAACATTTTTATGTTACTGAACACCAAAACGTTTTACAGCTAGTCGATAGCTAGCTGTAAAACATTTCGGAAAGAATAAACATTAATTTTTAAAAAGAACTAGCGACATGACCGGTTAGACATCCGTCGGCGCACTTATATCCTTAGCCGATTGGTCGAAAGCAGCAGGTAAAGTACCGGCCGCTCATTTCACCTTTAGCTAATTAGTCGAAATTGTAAGTTTCGGATAGAGAAGACAGAAATTTTTGTGTTCAGTTGGTGTAAAGATGAAAATGATTTATTTTTCGATGTGTTTCAAATGTTTTAAATTGTCTGTCTAAAAAAATACACTGAGCAGAATTTTTTTAGCGTATTGATGCTCGTTAACTCATCTAACGCATCAAAAATTCTGTACGATTCGTCATTTATCCTATTTTCACATAAATGAGCAATCGCAATGAAATTTCGATACGTAGCGTAGCTAACACATTTCATGTGCGAAGAAACGCCATACTGTCTATATTTTTTGAGACATTCACTTAAAAGAATTTCAAACACACCAAAAAATGAATAATTTTCAACTTTACACCAAAAATGGGGTTCAGTAACATCAAAAAGGGTGGCAACTAAACGCAAAATATGTAGAGTAGCTGATTGGATAGAACGCGTGTCTTTAATAAAACGTTTGGCTCATGAGATTTCATCTCAAATTTTGCGAAACCGTAACTATTCCTAGAAAAATGCAATATACCAGGTGGTTATAATTAAACTTCCCCCATTTGGGGCATCCTACAGCTAAAACTGTTCAACGGATTGACATGAAAATTGGTATGTGGACTATACACGAGATGCGCTCAAGGAATCATGAAGAAAAAATAGTTCTAAAAATGGCCGCTAGGGGCGCTGTTTAGCCTTATAACAGGGTTTTCGCGTAGGAAATGAGCATTACGACATAAAAATAATGATGTCAGTATTTATGAAAGGAGAAAACTATTCACTTCATGATACCCTAAAGTTGTTTTTTTTTTGCCACGCAGATGAACTGCTATAGCTTTCTTTACTTTCATTTTAAATGGCAAGATGATGGATATGGACGAAAAAGTGTACAATAAATGTTGATATTATTATTTTTATTCCTTACTGGTTATTTCCTAAGTTAAAACCCTGTTATAAGGCCAAACAGCGCCCTTAGCGGCCATTTTTAGAATTTTTTCCTCATGATTCCTTGAGCGCATCTCGTGTAGACTCTACATAAAAATTTTGGTGTCAATCCGTTGAACGGTTTTTGCTGTAGGATGCCCTGAATAGGGGAAGTTTAATTATAACTATCACATATATTAAAATATTTTACAATCGGAGCTCTGAGAACGAATAAGAACAATACAAATAAATGTTGACCTACTCATCCTACAAGTACTTCACAGATAGGAAACAAATTGACTCAAAATTCACGCAAGAGCTTAAATAAATATCACGTCTCTATCGGCTTAAACGAAAGTTTCGATTTTATTGCGTTCTGCTGAAAAGCTATGGTATTGTATCAACAAAGAAGAGGTCTATTCAGTTATTACATTTGTTCGTTGTGAAGTACAATAAGGGGTTTGATATTTATACCATACTCGTAAGAGTATTATCCTCTTCATTCCAAGTGTACCCAATTGGGTACATTTTAAACTACTGTTTATTAACTACTGTATTTTGATAAATGCTCAAAAAATAATTGAATAACTTACGCATTACCCTTAACCTCTTCATTCCAAGTGTACCCAATTGGGTACATTTTAAACTACTGTTTATTAACTACTGTTTGTGCAATTTGAAAGCTAAAACACCCAATTGTTTTTGAAATTAATCAACAGATAATTTACTTCGTTTTAAACATGGAAAACATGGAAATTAGGCATTCATTATTATTTAAACTAATTATTAATTAAAAATTAAAAATAAATAAATTTTTAAGTTATTTTGTTTTGTGATCATTTTTTAAATCAGAGAACCAAAAAATTGCGTCAAAATTGTTTGTGCTTAGTTCTGGGCTCTGAAGAGGTTAATAGCGTTCAAACTACTGCCCTATGCTTCATTAAAAAAAAAAAAAAAAAAACATAAAAAACGTTCGATATCAAATGCACAGGGAAATTATAGGTTATTTAACAAATATTATAAAGTCAGCAGAAAGCTTTCTCCATAGTTAGTCTTAAAAGGAAGCTATTTTTTCTTAATTCGTTTATTTCCTCTTGTAGAAACGCCCGCGTGCCGAAGAGCTTCACAGTACATAGCTTTGTTTTAAGTCTCCCCAGAAAACGTGGAATCGGTATCATACATTCTTTAGCCGATTTATGCGAGTTCTAAACAAAAACGATACATAAAAATTGTTTGGCCAAAATTATGTGTGATAGAACGTAAAGAAAATGTGTGGAGAAAATATTGTTAAAATAATTAGCAGCGGCATTCATTAGATTTACTATTTCAATTAATAACAGCAAAAATTATGTACTGTTAATTAGTTTTTTTAAATTCATATTGTTTTGCTCTTTTTTCAAAAAGTATAGTCTAGATGTACTTAAAAAAACATTTACGAAGAGGTTTTAGAGAGAGTATTTATTTATTGTTGCCAAATAAAATAACACTTCAAAAGCTAAAATTTAAGAAAAAGTAATTTTTTTTTTAGTGTCATCTCGTTTGTTTTTCATTCAGGTAACGTACATATAATCCATTAAACCAAGAAATTTCATCTATTATGTTTTCAATGTTACTGCCGATTTAAATTACGATATCGCGTTATTAAATAAGTCACAAAGAGAAACTAAACATCCAGCTGTCAATATCAAAAATTTGTGTAACTCCCAGTTTATATATTATACACACTTAATATATAGAGAAACGACTTTGAAGGGAAACCCAGTGTACTTAATACATCGCCAATCATGAAATCTCTCTCTTAAAATACAAGAGGGATGGAGGAATTAATGAATAGATTAGTAATTTTGTATTTTCGCGGAGATGTAAAAGAAACAAGTCTCTTTGCGCTCGTTGGAAGGGGGAACAATGGAACTTCTTTCCCCGAAACTCGACAGGAGGCGGAGTACAGAAATTCGTTCTCCGTTCCTTCATTTTCTTTTTTTTTCGTTTTTCATTTCTGTTCCTTCCAGGCTTGATAATCAAATTCGTCAGCATATCTACGAATCCCAATGCTTTTTTGTTGTTGTGTAAGGAAGAAGCGAAATAATTATAATAACATTAATCTTAGTTATTATTATAAAAATACGGAAAACAACCGAGCATCCGAATGAGATTAGTAAAACCTAAAATTTAAATTTTTTTTCCCGTTCAATTCTTTATTTCATTATGATTGTTACCAACTGTTATTTTCGTTCTCACCTGCGTAGAATTAAGTTTTTGCTACCAATGCCTTACTATAACGGTTGGGATCAGAAAAAATGTTGACGAAAATGCGTTTACAAAAATAGCACTCACAGCAAAAGTTTTTTTTTTTTTTTTTTATTTCTTCTTCAATTATTAATTTACATAAGAATTTATTTATTTCACTCTTTGTTTATTTACTTTTCTTATTTTAGGATTTATTTATTTTTAAATTTATCGCACTTTTTCGATTTTTTTTTTGCTTTATCTGATTCATTCTTTGGATTTAAAACTTTCTTTGTTTATTTTTTATTTACCTAGTTATTTATTTTATTTTTCTTTCTTCTTTTGTCTTCTAGCAACGCAATTCGTTTTTCCCCCCGTTATGCCTCAAAACAGCAATTATCTCCCTTGAAAGTGATTTTGGAAAGTGCCTTTTCCTGGCATTTCAACTTTCCTTTCTCACGTCGTTTGTTTTCTGCTTGCATATCTATAAAAGTTGGGATCCGTAAAATAGATTTCTAGTAATCAACAATGTTATTATTGATTAAATGCTACAAAAAAATATAAATTACCCGATGATATTATTAATGGCATCGAACTTCAAGCACTTAGTACCGCAAATGGGAGTGTCGATAGTAAGCAAATAAGTCATTTCGGAAAGACCAAACATTCATTTTTTAACACAAATTTAGCGACGCAACTACTTAAACATCCGTCAGCTCACTACATCCTTGCCGATAAGTCGAAAGATGCAGGTAAAGTTCCGGCAGCTCATTTGCTCCTAGCCAATTAGACGGAAATGTTGTTCGAGAAGACAAAAGGAAAGGTTACTGAGTCAAAAAGTACGTTAGCAGTTTTAGACTACTAGCTATGGGCATCATGTGAATTCTGTCATAATTTGCTTTCGAAAAGGCACTTTGTTTTGCCTCAGTTATTCGTTTCCGTCTAGTATTTTCGCGGATCCCAACCATTATAGGAAAGCATGGCAAAAAAACATGGTAAATAATAAAGTGTCATTGATGTAATTTATTCGGCTAGTCAATGATCTAGAAGAGTCTAAGTAGGTCATCTCACGATATAAAGGTTAGTGCATGAGAAAAGAGCTTTAAAACTTGAACGCCGAAGGGTCGCTTGTAAAATAAGATTATAAAGATGACAAGTTAGAAATATTCGACTTTGTAAACCTTTTTGCTTATTTCCATATCTCTTCACTATCTACCAATGCAGTAGACTGCGGGGCATTGGAGGATATTTTGCTTGCGTCAGAAGGTAAATTTCCAAACGGCAACACTGTTTCCTACTTTTTTTTAAAAAATTCAAGCGAAATTTTGAGCTTCTTTTCTGTTTTAAACTTTTTAGGATTTTTTTTTTTTTTTTGGAAATTCTTGAATGATGTTTCTGATGAGATTACGCCAATTGAACTTTTGAAAGTGAGGCAATGAAGATATTGGTAGTTGCAGATAAAACTTATTACGATCTTTTTGTCTGGGAACAATTTATAGTCAAAAAAACCTTTAGAGTCCCAATATTTGAGAGGCGAAAGTTTTAGCAATGGAGGCAATTTAAGCAGCGTGATTGGTCACGTGGCAGCTATTAAAGCAATGTAAACAAAGGAAGCCGTAGCATCGTTTTACTTCGAGTTTGACAAATCTAATAAAAGCTAGGCCTAAATAAAGTTCTTCTGCATTACATAAAATTAACACTTAATAAAACACTATAACTATTGTAAAATTTAAAAAAATCTTGAATAATGATTACATTAAATGTAAATACTGGGTTATAATCAGACAAAGCTGTGAAAATAGTCTAATTAAGTTTAGGATAACTAAATTTGCCTTACTCCACGTAGAACTCAATTGGAAATCTTAGTAAACAAAGAGCGAATATCACGTGAGAACGGTGATCGTTCGTGAGTCCCTCTAGCGGTGAATTGCCTCCATTAACAGCACTGTCAATCCAAAATGCACCCTATAAGTAATGAACAATAACAAAAAATAAACTTGCCGCCACTTTCAAAACAAGCTGCTCGATTGGCTCCTTCGTTAGTATTTCTATTATCTTGTTTCTAATGTTGTTGTTGTTTCTAATGCCACTTGGGTATCCAATCTCCACCTTCGCTGCGCAACCAGGAGTTTCGGCAGCAAGGAGCGCCTTCCGCTTCATAAATGAGCGCCACAACAGTGGAAGTGGCTCATTATGCATTTTCATGACATCAGATGGTGCCACCAATGACGCGACACCTTCCTTTTTTAACCTCAAAGTGAAGGGAAGGGAAGGGAAGTTCTCCACCCTCTGGTAGCCTCAGGACTTCAGGGTCCAACGTTACTCAACAGGCTTAACCCTTATTCTCATAAAGTAGCATATTTGTTACCTGGGATTTTCTCCTACTTTCTATTTGTTAAGTGACGTGAGTACGTATGCTGCCCTGTTATTTGGCTAGCCCTTATTCTCATAAAGTAGCATATATACTACTTGGGTTTTCCCCCTACTTTCTATTTCTTGACAAATAGAAAATAAGGGAAAAACACAGGTAGCATATATGCTACTTTATGAGAATAAGGGACAGCACGAATTACTAAAAATACTGTAAGTCGTATTTCTGGTTTAAAAGGAATTTCTTTTTTTTATTGGTATGAATTTCCGAAAGCGACTGCTGCCTTGCGTCAAATGAAAACACTCAAAACCTTTTCGTAAACGAGAAAAACTTTCGATTGCTCAACCCTCCTTGGCCTTGAACGGATTCATGCCATAGAAATTTCATCTATTTCTTCTTCAATGTTTTATTGCCTATTCTCTTTAATTTGCGATGTCGCGATTTTAAATAATTAACAAAGAGAAACCAAACATCCAGTTGTCAGTATTAATAACACTGGTCAACAAGTGTTTTGCCCCAAGAATGAATTTCGCTTTTCCTGAAGTAGTTTTGTACGAGGAATCCATATCTGGAACCAAATTTTTTCCATCACGTATAGTTTATTAGTTATGAGGAAGGAAATGTTCGATTTTTACGTTTTTTCAGTGTTCCTTCCGATCAGCATCGTTTTTATTGAGATAAAGCACACAAAAGAGAATGTCAACCGTTAAATCAGGGGTCACTTTATTTTGCTGGAAAAAACTTAGTGGAGTGTCGCAAACAGCCCCCGCGGTCCCCCGAACGGAAGTGCGTATCAAATTACTGCACTGGGTGCGGGTCTCGATAGGAATTTCGCGAGAATTGGGATACAAAGGCAAATAGGCAAAAGATTGATACTGTACGATGCGTTTAATGAGCATGAGCTACTATTTTTTATCATAGAAGTCTCCTGTTGTTTGTAAAATTACCCCCCTGAAAACATGGGAGCTGTATAGCGATGAATATGGAGAGCGGTTCCATCAGGACATTTCAGTTATCGAAAAGAGAAGATATCAGGGGAAGTGGTGTGTAACTATGTTGGCAGATTACTGCTGGACGTTAAAAAGAGACTTTCCTGAGGCAAAGTATGCGAGAACATGTCAAAATCGATCTTTTACGGTAAATAGAACATTACTTGGTTTTTTGGTGGAAATATTTCTAATGTAAAAATTGCAATGCCCTTTAAAAAAAAAGGGAGGGGGGGGGGGGCTCCTAAGGACTTTATTGACTGATCTTAGAGGTTTTTTCCAAACTAAATTCGAAAATGGAAACTATTTTCCTTGTCCACTTAAGCGTTTTGCTTGTAAGGTGCTGCAATAATTTAGGGTAAATGTTATTAATGTCAACTATTACAGCACCTTGTATGGAAAATCCTTAAGTGATAGAGAAAAATGGTTTTCATTTTCGAGTTCAGCGTGAAGAATACTTCTAAGATCTGTTAACAAAGTCTTTGGGGCAGATTTTTTTTTTTTTTCAGAGACCAGTGTAATTTGTGAAGCTACCAGTATATATATTGTACATAATTAATATATATATATACGAAACGACTTTAATAACTCATATTCCTTCTACATCAGTTTATTCATGCTACCTGGTTCTCACTTGAAGCGTAAGAGGCTAGAGATATAGTGAACAGTTAGTTAAGTAATTTTGGTCTTGTGTGCTGCTTAGTTTTTAACTAATAGCACAGTTCCCCTAGGGTAGAAGGGGCTAGTGTGGGCAACGTAAATAAATCTTATTTTTTAGGGGGGTAATTTGTTGCGGTTTTGCAACACGAAATTACACTTCCATGTGAAGTTTCATTCAATAGTTCATTCGAAATTAATAAAATAAGACTTTTATGGTGCAAAATAAGTTCATGATTCATTTTTGAACGGCTCATTTTGACTCTTTTTAGCCTACTTTCCCGTAAAAGTAAAAAAAAATAATGATAAAGCATGAAAGAAGGCTTAATGTATCGTGAAAATATCGTTAAAAATCAAGAAAAGTCAAAAATAAGTGAAGTAATTAAATAAAGATTGAAAAATAAAAAATTTGAAAGTAGGGTATTGAGATGGGGAAAAAGTGTGTCTGTCGGTCTGTCTGTCTGTCTGTCGGTCTGTCCCCCCCTAATAGCTTTTGAACGAATTGTCCGATTGGAAAAATTCTTTTTGCATTCGAAAGATCTCGGCGAGGACATCTCATTTCCATATTTTACTTTTTGATTTGAACAATTTTTCGTTCAATTTTGAACAGTTCAAAAAATTTTAACATTAGCGCCTATGGACAAAATTGAAGCAAATTCTGTAAACTCTGGGCACAAGAGCCAAGTTCCTATTGAAAGCTTATTGAAAGGAGTTCTCGGCGTGAAATATTGATTTGAACAGTTTTTGTTCATTTTTGAACAGTTCAAAAAATTAACACAGAGCTTACGGGGAAATTTCAACCCTATATAAATCCTGATCTAACGGACCGATTTGCTTGGAACAAACTTTATCGGAAAGCTCTTATAACGTAGAACATGTAGAAATAGAAAGTTTATCCAGAACTTACGAGCCTATTTTGCTATGAAATTTTTTGATCGGGATTTTCAAGGATATTTCTCAGTGACTCAATGAGTGAAATAATGAATGAATGAATAAATGAAAGAGTGAAAGAATAAATCAATGAATAAATGAATGAGGAAAATAATGAATGAATAAATTATTGAATAAATGAAAATATAAATAAATGAGTGAATAAATACATGAATGCGTAAATGAATGAATAAACACTTGAATGAGGTAACGAAGGAATGAATAAATGCATGGCTGAATAAATGAAAGAATGAATGAGTGAGTGAATGAATATGTATTATCCGTTGAAAAAGGTATATTTTCAATAATTAGAACTAAAGATAAATAAGAAAGAGAGAGAAAGAGATAGCTAGATTATAAATTTGAATTTGGTGTATACGGGAAAGTAGGCTCGTATAGTTCTAGACGGAACTTCTTGTTTTTATTAAAAATTTCAAACCAAATGGGATAGTATGTTAGAAATGTATATAATCACATGTTTGGATGCTCTCGTTTCGCAAGGCCTTAAATTTTTAAAAAATGTCCGCACTAGTCCCCATTCTCCCCTACCTCCCATTAAGGTTCAGGTGTGTAACAAATTTCGTTCGAATTCATGCGTCCTTTTTTGAAGTAGAGAGCTCACAAGGAAAAATGACGCATGCGTCATTCCATATCAAGTGATCCAAGGAATTTTACCTCACCCTTTTTGATTTCTTTCAAATTCGGCTCATCAACTGTACACCTCAAGGTAATTAAAAATCCTAATTTTTAGATTTTCATCTTGTTTAGTTTTTTAATTATCAGGCTTTGATTTTGTAAAAAACTCACATTTTTACATGCATGCTTCAACACAAAACAGGCCATAACTCATCAACAAATAGAGATAAAATGTTCTAGTAAAAAGCGTTTTGAAGTATGTTGAATGCAGTTTTATATGATATGCATCATGACAAATTTTATTGAAACTTTAAACTTAAAAAATTGTCCTTAAAATTTAAATTTTAAATTTCTCGAAAAACGTATCATTAATTTTTTTTAAAAAATTCTCAAATATTTCTGCGCATTTTATCTTTGTCTATGAAAACTTTCAGCTTGGAGACTCAATAAGATCATATTTTCCCGAATTTTCAAAAATATTTGATTTACCAAAAAATGAGCATTTTTGTAATTCAAGTTATTTTAAGATGATGGTTTCTTAAAGGAGATGATTTAATTAACCTTCTAAACACATCTATGCATGAGTGAACAAGCATGGACATGTCTGTGAATGAAATGAACAAGTTCAAAATTTATTTGGGGGAGGGGGGCAACAAAAACATACACGTTTTTGTTTTATCATAGTTATTTTAAAGTATTGTTTTCAAATTATTCAATAGTTATTTTTAAATGAACAAATTGACTTATGTTATGCATTAATAATAATTTTTTCCTCATTAATTGTTTGATTTCAGACATATTTTAATGAGATATTAATGATATGAGGGGAAAAAAGTAACTAAACTCATCTGAAATTGTGATAGAATTTGGAGTGTCTGCCATGCTCGAGTTTGCAGCTTTTGGTTGTTAGTCTTGATTTGCGCTTATGACCTAATATTTGACGAAGCAAGAAAAGAAAAAACTATGTAGCTTACCCCTCCCCCTGAATAGGTTGTGGGTTACAAATAAAGTTGAAAAAAAGGAAGCATTATAAGAAAAAACAAAGCTATTTATTTTATCTACCTGTATATCATAGCATTTCCATACCTCACGGCCAAAACATGAATAAAAAATAATATAAGAAGGAAGGAAATTTAAAGGAGCTGCAACACAGATATTGCAGCTGCTGTGGAATTTCATTTCTATGCTAAAGATCATGGGAAAATAGTATGTGTTGACTTGGGCGGGACAGTGAAACGTCTTACTTCCAAAGCGGGCCTTCAAAAACTGCATTTAGATCAAATTCTGACAGCAGTTCAACTTTTCAATTGAAGTGTTATGAACATTCCTTTAATTCAGTTTTTTTATGTAACTGTTCAGGAATACTCAGAAGAAAGGGAGTTATTAAAAGATAGATTTTTAAGAGCACTATCAGTCGAAATAACACATAAGTTTCACAGCTTTGTTCCATTCAGTGAACATGAAATTACTGCAAAATTGTGTTCACATAGCAATAACTTTCAGAAACAGAAATTCTTTGAAGAAAGTTCAAATGTATGACAAACCTGAAAGGGTACATTACATGTGAATATGATGAAAGGTGTTGACTGGCTGAGGTAATTTAAATAGACGTACTTTTCTTCCCCTCATATGATTAATATCTCATTAAAATATATCTGAAATCTGAGAATTAATCAGGAAAAATTATTTTTAATGCATAAAATAAGTCAATTTGTTCATTTAAAAAACTATTGAATTATTTGAAAATAATACTTTGAAATAGCTATGATAAGACAAAAATGTGAATGTATTCATTTTGAACTTGTTCATTTCATGCACAGACATGTCCATGCTTGTTCACTCATGCATAGATGTGTTCAGAAGGCTAATTAAATAATCTTCTTTAAGAAACCATCATCTTAAAATAGCTTGAATCACAAAAATGTTCATTTTTTGGTAAATCAAATATTTTTGAAAATTCGGGAAAATATGATCCCTTTGAATCCCCAAGCTGAAATTTTGCATAGACAAAGATAAAATGCACAGAAATATTTAAGAATTTTTTTAAAAAAATTAATGATACGTTTTTCGAGAAATTTAAAATTTAAATTTTAAGCTCATTTTATAAAATTTAAAATTTTAATAAAATTTGTCATGATGCATATCATATAAAACTGCATTCAATATACTTAAAAATGCTTTTTACTAGAACTTTGTATCTCTATTTGTTGATGAGTTATGGTCTGTTTTGTGTTGAAGCATGCATGTAAAAATGTGAGTTTTTTACAAAATCAAAGCTTGATAACTAAAAATCTAAACAAGATAAAATCTAAAAACTTGGATTTTTAATTACCTTTAGGGGTGCAGTTGATAAGCTAAATTTGAAAAAAAATCAAAGAAGGTGAGTTACATTTTTTCTCAAAGTTTGGATCACTTGACATGGAATGACCCGCATACAGACATTTTCCAAAAGCGATCGAATTAGATCCAGCACATTTATATCAAAAGATTCTCAGAGATCTAATGCTTTCTTCCAGGAGCTCATAAGAGAGGGGTTTGGGGGTTAAAACTCGACCGAAAACCCTTAGTTTTAACTCGAACTGCTAAAGAGAAAACGCTCGCAGGAGGAGGAAATTCTGATTGCTTCCCTGCTTTCTTTTGAATCGCTCATGGACAACAGTAGAGGCACAGTTTAAAAATTTGAGAAAATGTTCTAATTAGTCATTCAAAATTTGAATTTATTGTTCTTTCTTGTCACAATGGGCCTGCCTAAAGGTAGTTTAGATACCAGATGCTCTGATGCGTATTAAAACTTGTTATAAGCAATAGTGGCACATCTTATAAGTGTGAGGAAATGTACTAATTATTGGTTAAAAATTTGAATTTATTTCTCTTTCTTGTAACGGTGATTGTCTAAAGATAGTTCACATATCTGCTGGTCTGATGCGTAGTAAAACTTGCTATGAGAAATACCGGCACATGGGGTCTGCCTGCACCAAAAAGACGATTTTTGCGAAAAAAATCAATATTTTTTTATTTTATATTTAAAAAGAATAAGTATTCAAGATTTCAAAAATGTTTGGTTTTTGTTTCTACGATACATAGAAACGAAGTTACACGCAATTAAGTTAACCAGAAGTCGCATCGCAAGCACATAAAAGTGGAATTTAAAATGCGTTTTCTAAAAAACTATTTTTTTCGATATTTTTGTTCACGGCAGATCTCATAACTCGAAAAGTTTTATACCCATTACTGTGATTTTTAAAGTATTGTTTCACACATTGCTATCTGTGTTTTGAACTAAAATCTAAGCTCTAGGTCAGTATTTAAAAAAAATACAGTCATTTATTCGTGAAATATTGTGTTTTTTTCGGTGAAAAACGTATGAATTTCTACAAAACTGCTATATTTTTCTCAATTTTGGGCCTATTATAAAACTTTTAGTTCAGAACACAGTTAAGTAATATAGAAACATATATTATTAAGGATTTTAAAATATATCGAGTTAAAGTGAGTATAGAGTGTTTGGCGTAAACCGTAAAATTCGCCTATTTTTTGCTAAAATTTCCCAATTTTTCAAAATTTTATAAAAATATAGCTATTATTTTGTTTGTTTTCTTAATTTTAATTACTTTTTAACTTAAAAAAATATGCATTTAGTAATTATTTCATTATTTTGAAAAAAAAGCCTCCGAACGTAGGCAGACCCCTTAAAAATTAGAGAAAATGTAGTAAGTATAGATTCACAATTTCAATTTCTTGCTCTTTCTTGTCACAATGATTGTCTAAAGATAGTTTTCTTATCTGAAGGTTTGATGGTAAAGCTTGCTACAAGCAATAGTGATACACCTTTAAATTCCAAATTATTTCCAAATTTTAATCATCTGTATAAGTAAAACCAAAAGTTTGTGTATCAGTCTGTGTGTGTGTGTATCGCTTGCCTCCTGGCGAGACGGAAGGGTCTAGAAGTACGAAATTTTGGCTACAGATACCTTGGGTCAGATCCTCGTCCACCTCGAAGCGTTTTTCCAAAAATTCGAATTTGTTCTTTTTTCATTCCAATTAATTTAAGCAAAACTGTTGATTTTATGTTTATCTCATCGAAGAATCGTCTCACGTTTTAGATTTTTGTAGCATGTTAATGCCCGTAAAAAACTGCACAGGGTGATTTTTTTTTTTTTTTGCAGTTCGTAGGTCAAATAGAACACGCGCAATATTCATTTAAAGTAGTTTTCGAATTTTAAAACGAGGCTTACCTCTGAATTTATTTGCTCAATTTGAGTGTTTTCGCCAAAATAAATAGTACTTTTGTCGACAACTAGATGATTTCTGTTAACGTACGATTGAAAAAATGCCATTTTATCTTTATTCATAGCCGTATTATGAGCGAAACAAATTCTAAAAATTCATTTCATTTTCATACATATTTTGTGGATTAATAACTGTTGACAATTTTAAATTTATTTATCTTGAGGTCGATTCTTCTTTCTTTTTCGGCGATTTAATATTATGGTACCAGTTTAACAATTTCATGAAACATATTATTTCTTATGGTAGAGTGTCCATTTTATCAACGAAACAAATTCTAAGAATTCATTTCATTTTCATGCATATTTTGTGGATTATTAACTGCAGACGATTTTCAATTACTTTATCTTGAGGTGGATTTTTTTTCTTTTTTGGCGATTTCATATTTATTCCTTCAATAAAAAAATAGGTTGGAAGGTTTTCGATATCGCCTATTTTTGATGAAATTTAAAATTTCGCCAAGTGGTGATAATTTTTTTTTCGCCCCCCATCCAATTAATTTTTCTCAATATATTATTTTGCGCTTCGTAACTTTTCCCAACCACGCCAATAATCTTTATTTTAGTAATATTGTTCTCATTTAATTCAATCGCTTCAATATGTGATTTACATTATAGGTGTGGCAACTTCGGCCACAGATTTTTTAGTTTCCCTACAAAGGGGACTGAAGCGAGCATCTTCCCTATCCGAGGGGGTAATTTCACCAGTAGGAGTAAACAATACGAAGGGTGCGGTCGGTTGAAAACGGGCTCGGAACGTTAAGATCCGAGTGGGCAAAATTGTGGCAAATTAATATATAGAAATCGTTTAATATGTGGAACCGAATGAGAAATTGTACATATGTATATAGTACCAGCAGTTTGATGTCTGTTTTTAGTAGTATAGAAAATAAAAGGATAAGTTAAAAGGACTGGCAATTTATTTGGTCTGAACACAAGCATTGTGTAAGGGAGTTATTACAATAGGATCATGGCGCATTTGCGCGTTATGCTTCTATTACTATAGTACAATTTGGCGTTCTACTTCATGTTAACTTTATTAAGTAGCACTTTTGATTGATTCCATATTTTGCTCAAGGGATTTATTTTCTAACATTTGTTTACTTTTTTACTGTCTATTTGGCGCCCTTTGGACATAATTTAGTTATTTCTTTCTATCAATTTAAACTTCACATATCAAAATTGGTACAGTACTGGACATTTTCTAATTTAAATGTGCATTTGCCTTTGGAAATAATGCTTTCCTTTCTTCCGTTTTTATAAGATGCATACACTTTTTTTTTTTGCAAGTTATATCTTTGTTTACAAGATGCGTGGGGAAAATAAGAGACGTTTTCAATTTTCTTGTTTAATTAGTTTATGTCAAATTTCCAGAAAATGTTCGCCACAGCAGGAATAAAGATACTGTGTAGTCCAAACGCTCCGAAGCAGACTCTTCTAAAATTAAAGAAAGAAGTTACTAAAGGCATTAGACTGGTTACTGCGGCCAATGTTGAGAATGCACAGGGGCAAGAAATTAAAGATTTCAAGGAGATGCCTGGACCCCGTGTTGTACCGTTACTTGGTTCAGCGTGGGTGTTCCTCCCATTAATAGGTAATCATTTGTTTGAATTATTTTACCACCTGTCTTACGTTACTTCTGAGCTGAATTTTGTTACATAACATTCATAATCTCATGTTTATTATTTGCTTCTAAATGCGATTAAATAGGTAGTCATTTCTCTGAATTATTTTACCACTTGCCTTCCGTTACTTCTGAGCTGAATTTTGAAACGTAACATTCATCATCTCATCTTTATTGTGCGTTTCTGAATGCTATTAAATGGGTTATCATTTCTTTGAATTATTTTACCACCTGTCTTACGTTACTTCTGAGTTGAATTTTGTCACATAACATTCATAATCTCATGTTTATTATTTGCTTCTAAATGCGATTAAATAGGCAGTCATTTCTCTGAATTATTTTACTACATGCCTTACGTTACTTCTGAGCTGAATTTTGAATCGTAACATTCATAATCTCATGTTTCTTATGTGTTTCTGAATGCTATTAAATAGGTAATCATTTCTTTGAATTATTTTACCACCTGTCTTACGTTACTTCAGAGCTGAATTTTGCTACATAACATTCATAATCTCATGTTTTTTATTTGCTTCTATATGCTATTAAATAAGTAGTCATTTTTCTGAATTATTTTACCACTGCCTTACGTTACTTCTGAGCGGAATTTTGAAACGTAACATTCATCATCTCATCTTTATTATGTGTTTCTGAATGCTATTAAATGGGTTATCATTTCTCTGAATTACTTACGTTACTTCTGAGTTGAATTTTGTTACATAACATTCATAATCTCATGTTTATTATTTGCTTCTAAATGCTACTAAATAGGTAGTCATTTCTCTGAATTATTTTCCCACCTGCCTTACGTTGCTTCTGAGTTGCACTTTGTTTTGCAATATTCAAAATCTCCTATTTATTATTTGCTTCTAAATGCTGTTAAATAAGTAATCATTTCTGTGAATTATACCACCTGCCTTACGTTACTTATGAGCTCACCTATGTTTCGTAACATTCATAATCTCATGTTTATTATTTGCTACGAAATGCTATTAAATTTGAAAATAAAATCTTTACCCTTGGGCAGAAAGTTAATACAGTTGACGCTCCATTTTGCGACCGTTCAATTTGCGAACCCTCACGATTTCGGGAACAGCATACTAGTCCTAAAGAATCTTCTATGGGAAGAATGCCTTTCGAGTTTACGAACTCACGATATTAAGAACATTTTTCGCCGTACCGAAGTGTTCGTAAAATCGAGCGTCAACTGGATAGTACTCGTAACAACGCTACAAAATAGCCGAGACATTTTGCGGATTGCAGAAGAAGCTGCAAAAAAGTTATTACCTTATTCAGAGCTTGTTCATGCTAAAACAAATATACGGTCACCTTCCGTTATAACGACCACGTGTTGCAACGACCTAATGCGTAAAACGAGCTTTTGAAATGGAATGCCAAATAAGTTGCAAAAAAGTTATTGCCACATTCAGAGATTTTCGGTCACCTCCCGTTGTATCGATCATGCGTTACAACGACCTAATGAGTTATAACGAGCTTTTGAAATGGAATGCAGAATAAGCTGCAAAAAAGTTATTACCATATTCAGAGCTTGTTCATGCTAAATTTACTCTAGATAACGTGATTTCACATTCGGTATAACAACTGCGCAGGACCTCGACTCTTCATTATAACGATACCCATAACGGATCTGAACTGAGCCCGTAGAAATTCTCACTTTCTAAGGTTTTCTGAATGTTTTATTTTTCTGGCGCAGAAGAAAGATAAATATATTAACCTTCATTTTAAAAAAATCTGTAACCTCTTTTTGAGAAATGGAACACTCTATCTCCTCACTTCACACGTGACCAAGGCTCGACTTGCATCACTCGGGGCCCAAGACTCAGAAAAAAATATCGGAACACACAAAAAATTAAGTATAGGCGGTGCCTGGTACATTGTTGCGAAATTAGGGGCACAGATGTTGTTTCTCGCCAAACTTGGCGATAGATAATAATTGTTTTTGCTAGAATTTTCTGGATAATTTCTGGATAAGGATGCCACGTGATCCGAGATGTTATATAAGGAGCGCTGACCAGAAGTTAGAAGCAATTCAGCTCAGTTTTTAGTCTTTTGCGAGTGCATGTCAGGCTGAGCCATTGTGCTGTAAGCTTCGTGCTTGATTCCTTTCGTACAGTAAGGATTTTTTTTTCTGTGCAGGAAAATGATTTCGTCTTTGTTTTTTTATCCGCGATACTGCGGGAAAAAATCTCTTTACTGCATTTGTAGCGTTTTATTCTTTTTCTCAGGACGTTACAATCTCCACAAGCTCCACCTTGCTTGGGTCGACAAGCACAGATTGTACGGTGATGTTATTCGAGAAAAGTTTGGACCACTCGAATTTGTGTTTTCCTTCAAACCTGAGCACTTGGACATTGTATACGAAAACGAAGGACCTTACCCTTCTAGAGGAGAGTTTGACACTTTAAAATTCTACCGGGAGTCCAGGAAGAAATGGTACAAGACTAATGGTGTGCTAGCGACGTGAGTACTGTTGTGAACATTTCGATACAGCACTTGTGACACGGTTTTCTCTTATATCCGGCTAAATGACTAAGGGGTCATTCATAAATGATGTCACGCTTCGAGGGGGAGGGGGTCCCTGCAGTTGTGACAAGGGGAGGAGAGGGGGGTAACAAGAAGTGTGACATCAGGCTTATACAATATAGCGTGACATGTGACAAATGGGGAGGAATGGGGTCCGTTGAAGTGTGACATATTGTGACAAAGGGGGAAAAGGGGTCAAATATATCGAAAAAAAAGCGTGACATCATTTATGAACGGTCCCTAAGTCTATTTCAAACAAAAGCGCCACGTGTAAAAATTAATCATTTTTTAATAATTTACGAAACATAGGTAACAATTGCATAAAAACACTGATAATAAAACAACACAAACAACCATCACGGCAACCATACTGACTCTCTTTCAAGAAAGTGTTTCGAGTCTTTTTTATATTTTGCCGACCGGGAGTGTTCTGCAAGGACCAAGGCCTACATTCCTAACTATTTAATAATTAATAAAGCTTTATTTTTTTTAGTGCAGCTAGAGTTAAACACAGTTTGAGTTAACTTCAGTTGACTGAGTTCAGTTGACTCTCTATCAATGAATTAATGTTACGATAAAAAGACTTATAGAGGCGGTACAGAATAAATGTGGGGGGGGGGGGAGGGGGATTAAACAATTATGGTTAAAAGAGAGAATTCTCCTTGCGCAGTGTATCGAAATTAGTAAAAACAAGTTTGAATGGCACAAGTAGAAATTGAAAAAGAAAAAAAAAACAGAAGACCGGTTTCTTGGGCAGTCAGCCCCTTCGTCAGTACCGAACGTCAGTACTGATGAAGGGGCCTGATTGCCCTTGAAACCGGTCTGTCGTTTTAATATTTTTTTTAATTTACTCGAGCAGTTTAACGTTGGTTTTACTCATTTCGATATAAGCTCATATGACTTAAATTGTTGCCCCAGTATACAGTGATGAAAGGGCAGTGGTAGCCTAGTGGGTAGGATGTCGGACTTTCAACCGGAAGGTCAGGTGTTCGTCACCTTATCGCCCCCAGACCAGTGAGATGAAGACTCAGGATTGCTTTCGCACGAAGCTGGTGGCCTGGGTGTTCGTCACCTACCCGCTGAAGACCCACTATGTATACACTCGAGAATACGTGCACGTACAATCCGTGGACCCCACTACTCCCACTGCCTCGCACCTGGGGGAGGACACCTCTAAGGCCTAGTGCTGACAGGGAAGGAGGTTGGAGTAGAGAAGAAAAGTGGTTAGGCTGTCGGCCTTCAACCGGAAGATTGGGTGTTCGATACCCGACCCGCTGAAGACCCACCCTGCACACTTCGGGATACATGCAAGTAAAATCCCTGCCCCCTACCCCCACTACCTCGCGCCCGGGAGAGGGCATCCCCAAGGCCAAATGCTAACGAGGAAGGAGGTTAGAGGACAAAAGTATACAGTGATGAATGGCAAAGTGGGATGAGTGAGTGTGTGTTCCATTCCACTTTCGAAAAGTGTCACTTAGGTACTCCACTGAATGTGTCAAAGACCTAGAAAAGTTATTGTGGTTAAAAGTTATACCTCTGTGCACATTTCAGAAATGACAAAGTGGGTTAAATTTTTCGACCATAGTCAACGAGACGAGTATCGACCTTATTCACCAACCGATTTGAATCTTTGAACTGCAGAGACTGCTTTGAACAGATCAAAGACTTCCTCAACGAATCAGAAAGCTCATATTGGTGGTTCGAGTGTCTGACAGAGGTGCAAATCGGTTGGTGAGTAAGGCCGTATATGTTCGGAAGCAACATCTTGGTAAGATTGAGGTGGGTGTTAGTCCGTGATGTTCTATGATTAACCAACAGTGCATATAGACAAGAAAAAGTGATAAAAACTGCGCTGAAGAATTTTTTTTTTCGCCGACGGGGCAGGTAAAAACTGTCAATTAATACCCTCGCATTGAACGTAATAAAGAAAAAAACTGTTAATTAGTCCCCCCCCCCCCTCGTATTGAACGTAAGAATTAAATTGATAAGCTTTTTAAAAGCAAACAAAAATACTGTCACTTTTTTTTTTTTCAAGTTTTTTTGAGTGGAATTTCTGTAATGAAGAAAAACTGGTAGGGAAGCAGGAGTGTGGGCAGTATTACAAATTACAGCCAATTAAATTTTAGCTTTCCTTTACTTTACAACAACTACAAGCCTAACAATAGCCATTGAAACATATGCATGTAGTAATTTGAATGCCTATTTCGGTTAGTGCCCAACGAAATGAATACGAGTTAATTCAATGAAGATGTAACTAATTCAACTGCTGAAAACGTGATATTTTGTGGGTAAGCGAAAACTGAAAAGTAAGAATGGGTAATTGTCATTTGCTTTTTGTAGCTGTATTATATTTATAATTAAATGTTCAATCATGCCTTGTCAATATTTTAGTTGTGTATAGTAGTATGCAATGTGGTTCCGAAAATACATAACTAAATTTTCAACAATATTACCTAGTCCAAAGATCATTGCACAAAATTTTTGGACGTTATTCTTTTTTAAAAACAATTACATACTTCTCTTTAACCATAACTAAACATAAAAAACATTTGCTTTTGATCTATGATTGTTCAATTAGAATGTTTTTTGCTATAGCAGTTTAATGTTTTTACATATTTTTATTTGCATACATTGTTTTTTTTACATATACACCTTTACAGATATATTTTTCAACTGTTATAAGTATTTTTTTCTGCTAATTTCAAGGCAATAATATGGCGTAAATAAGAAAGAAAAGAAAAAGTAATTAATTTACTTATGCAAGATACAATAACTTAGAGTTTATAGTTTGGTGTCTTAGTTATGGTTAAATATTCAATTAGAAATTTCTTACCTTTTTATATTAGTAACAATAACGTTTCAAATCATTTTTTCCAGGCAAGGTAAAGAATGGTGGGATTTACGATCCAAAACACAGAAGCACTTGATGAAACCAAAAGCTGTTCTAGCTTATTTGTTACCAATGCAAGAAGTAGCAAAAGATTTTGTCCAGAAGATTTATTTAGAAAGAGATTCAGAACAAGAAATATCAGATTTCCTTCCAGAACTTTACAAGTGGGCCCTTGAATGTGAGTGTAATATTCCTGACCTTTCCAAACATCATTTACAAGCAGCAATACAAACTCCAGATTTTCAATGAGAAATTTTGTTTCTAATTGGTTCCTAAAATTCCAATTTCAGCCGTTGCTTTAGTCGGATTGGATACAAGACTGGGATGTTTGGAGAGAAACTTATCACCAGACTCTGAAGGAATGAAAATGATTCGCTCTGTTCAAGCACAGTTTGATCTCATGGGAAAACTGGAAATGGTCCCCTTCTACAAATACTTCTCCACGCCAAACTGGAAGCGATACACTAAAGCTAGTGACATATTCTCAGAGTAATTTACGATATTTGTTTTATATTTTTTTGGCAATATTTCTATTGTAACGATTGTCTGATGCAACCGGTTGAAACAAAGTTCTTAAATTAATTATATTTAGATCATACAGTAAAACTGTAAAGCTGCCCAACTTCTAAGTTGACCACCTTTGAGTTGACCATCTGTCTTATTTGACCATTTTGTCAAGAACGGAATTAGCCCTTCATCCTCTACAATACCCTCTATAAGCTGACCCCTTTGTAAGTTGATCACCTGTCTAAGTTGACCATTTTGTCAGGAACGGAATTAGCCCTTCATCCTCTACCTTACCCTATATAAGTTGATCCCCTTTGTTAGTTGATCACCTGTCTAAGTTGACCATTTTGTCAGGAACGGAATTAGCCCTTCATCCTCTACCTTACCCTATATAAGTTGACCCCTTTGTAAGTTGATCACCTGTCTAAGTTGACCATTTTGTCAGGAACGGAATTAGCCCTTTATCCTCTACCTTACCCTATATAAGTTGATCCCCTTTGTAAGTTGATCACCTGTCTAAGTTGACCATTTTGTCAGGAACGGAATTAGCCCTTTATCCTCTAGCTCACCTTTTATAAATTGATCCCCTTTGTAAGTTCATGAAAAATGCACACTGTTAGAAATTTCATCATGAAATTACGGTTAAATGACCGGCAGCAGTCTGTCCATCTAATTCAAAGTTAAATTTACGGTTTGGAACATTTTTCTATCTTCACGTGACCTAATCATTTCCAATCAGCTTGGTTAAAGAGACGTAAATACAAAAGTTTACGGTTTTATAACCATTTAAAAATGGTTTCAAGACAAAATTTTTACCATTTCGAGGTGTAGAAACAGTAAACGAAGCTTGCTGGAATCGAACCCGCGGTGTTTGATCTAACAATCTTACGCTCTATCTATTCAGCCATCTGCACCACACAAAGCGGTGGTTTATTTATCAATAAATCTTTCTTTTCAACAGGAGAAGAAAGATTTATTGATAAATAAACGACATTAAAAGTGAAATTTCAGTTTTTGATTGGATCCAAGCCATCTTTTGTCTAAATTTACTGCATACTGACGAAAATCATTTTATTTGCTGCAAAATTTAAAATACAAACAAGCTTCAGCAGCTCAAGTTATGGGTTCGCTCATTCGCAAACAGTTCGGGAATCTGATGCCTCCAATTCTTGATTTACGTGTGTGTGTGTTTCTATTTAGTAACCACTGCTTAAGCCACTTTTTTTCCTTCTTTTTTTATATACACTTGCAGATTTGAAGTGATAAATCTTTATTCACATTTTAATAACAACGTACGACCGGTAAGGTTTCGCAACCAAGATGGACGCCCGCTTCTTATTGAACGCTTGAAAATTACGGTTAGTAAAACGTTCTTTAGTTGAAACAGAGAATAAACAATTTTTTTCGCAATCAGCGGTTTGAGTACCATCTTTTTAATGGTTATTCAACTGTTGTAATTAAATATGGTAAAATAACAATCAAATAAATGGTTATTTTACTATTTTCTTACGGAAATTTTTAACAGTGCATGATAAAATTTAATGTACCTAAAAAGCAACTAACCATTAAGGATTTTTTCCAAAATTGTTAAATTTTAAAAGGTAAGTTTACTTTTTCTCAATGTACGAGTAATATTTAAAAGTGTATATAATAAATTATTTGTTTTAAATATTTATTGTTCTTTTTATTAAAAATCGTAGTAATTATTCTTAAAATATAAACTTGCATTTCTAATACTTTTTTTCCCACAATTTTAATTATTCACGGTTATTACAAATAACTGCTAATACGAACAAATTGGCAAGTTTTTGGCATTTTGTATTAAGCTAGTTCAACTGTATTTCAAAAAAAAAAAAGGTATTTTAAAGTTGTTCCGCTAAAGCTCGAGATGTCCCACTGTCTAAATAACTTATGAATATAAAACTTCTTAAAAGCATATATGGGTTCAATTTATCGGTTACTTTAATTTGTAATTTTTACCCAATGAAATGGGACGGTTTACATTAAAAGAGTGACTAATCAATTACTTTGCAAGTGATTAAATTACTACATTCTGGTGCAACACCAACAAGTAAGCACCAAAATATAGTTAAAAAAATAGGGCACAATCCATTGCAGGTAGAAAATATGGGTTCAATATATCGGTTACTTTAGTTTTTTAATTTTTACTCAATGAAATGGGACGGTTTACATTAAAAGAGTGACTGATCAATTAATTTGCTGTTGATTAATTTACTACATTCTGGTGCAACACCAACAAGTAAGCACCAAAATATAGTAAAAAAATAGGGCACCATCCATTGCAGGTAGAAAATATGGGTTCAATATATCGGTTACTTTAGCTTGTAATTTTTGCACAATGAAATGGGATGGTTTACATTAAAAGAGTGACACATCAATTAATTTGATTTTGATTAAATTACTACATTCTGTTGCAACACCAACATGTAAGCACCAGAATATAGTAAAAAAAATAGGGCACCATCCTTTGCAGGAAGAAAATATGGGTTCAATATATCGGTTATTTTAGTTTTTAATTTTTACACAATGAAATGGGACGCTTTACATTAAAAGAGTGACTGATCAATTAATTTGCTGGTGATTAATTTAGTACATTCTGGTGCAACAGCAGCAAGTAAGCACCAAAATATAGTAAAAAAATTGGGCACCATCCATTGCAGTTAGAAAATATGGGGCATTTTTTGTTGCTACATAACACCAAATTCTTTTCAGTGTAGATAATCAGTGAAAGGTGTACTAAAATAAACTTAATTGAAACTATGCAAAATGTAAGCTAGACAAACCGCATCCATTTACAAATTAACCTCATTTATTCCTATTAGAATTGCCTTCAGATATATTAATAATGCACTGAACGAACTGAAGGGAAATGAACAGAACGAAGACAAAGAACATACTTTGCTGCAAACGCTTCTATTGGAGAAAGGGTTAGATCTTTCTGGTGCTATGGTAACTGTTGCCGATATGCTCATGGCAGGAATCGATACGGTAAGAATTTGGATTTTCTTCAACAATTTAATTAATAGCAAGAAGAAAACATATACGGTAAATGACCCAGTAGTGGACACAGTTAAGAAAACTTTCGTACTCTTTTACGTACACTGTTAGAAATTACAAAAAGTTACGGTTTTATAACCATTTAAAAATGGTTTCAAAGCAAAATTTTTACCGTTTTTGCACCATTTTGGAGCGTAGAATCTTCGAGGAGTAGAAATCGTAAACGAAGCGTCAGGGATTCGAACCCGGACTGTATGGTATACCAACCTTATCCTCTAGCCATTCGGCCATCTACGCCACGTAAAGCGGCTGTTTATTTATCAATAAATCTTCTTTTCCAACAGGCAAACTGCCTTAAAATTGAGATTTCAGTTTTTGATTGGATCCAAAGTCAATTTTGGTCTAAATTTACTGTATATTGACGAAAATAATTTTACTTGGTGCAAAAATTAAAATAGAAACAAGCTTCAGCATCTCAAATTATGGATTCGCTCATTCGCAAACAATTCGGGAATCCGCTGTCTCCAATTTTTGACCTACGTGTGTATCTGTTTCTATTTAGTATAAACTGCTTAAGCCACTTTTTTTTTTCTTCTTTTTTATATACACATGCAGATTTTAACTGATAAATCCGTATTTCTATTTTTAAACAACGTACGACCGGTAATGTTTCGCAACCAAGATGGACGCCCGATTCTTATTGAGCGCTTGAAAATTACGGTTAGTTAAACGTTCTTTAGGATAAACAGAGAATAAACGATTTTTTTTTTCACAATCAGCGGTGTGAGTACCATCTTTTTAATGGTTAGTCAACTCTTGTAATTAAACATGGTAAAATAACAATCAAATAAATGGTTATTATACTATTTTCTTACGTAAATTTTTAAGTGTGGCAAAATTTTTTCAAGGGACTTACATCGATATTTGCATATTTAGCTCAATCGCCAACTATTTCTCTAAAAATTAATTACCTATAAAATGACATTTGATAAAAAATTAGGATTTTTACGTCAAAATTACTAAACGCTTAATTTATATCTATGGTCGACATTTATAAGACACGTATTTGCATTAGTAGTGAATAGAAATCAATACCATCTATTTGATGGTATTGATTTCTATTCACTACTAATGCACTTGGAGAAATAATTTTAAAAATGATTAAGGGACCATTCATAAATGATGTCACGCTTTTTTCCCATATATTTTCCCAAAATCCCTCACCTTCTTACTGAACGGCTGTAGTAAAGAGCAGCAAATGTGACCGTTGTGGAGGCAGCTATTAAATATTATGATCCATGTATTTGCACACGCACACTTTAGTTCTATTAACCAGCACTAGGAACCGTTCGCTATAGGTTATGATAATTTCATTCAAGTTTAATGTTACATTCGCTGATTTTAGGAACTTAAAGATCTAAGGGTCCACTTCTAGAGCAGTGTCCACTACCTGGGCCGTGGTAGCGTACTGGTTAGCGCGTCGGACTTCCACCTGGAAGGTCGCGCGTTCGATACCCACTGAAGACCACCATGTATACTTGGGGATATGTGCATGTAAAATCCGTAGACCCCACTACCTCTCCCCGTGCGTAAGCAATCCTAAGGCCTCGGCTAACAGGTAGGGGTTTGGTGGAGAAAAGTGTCCACTACCTGGTCATTTATCTTATATTATTAAAAAGATACTGTATCAAAAGATTTTCACATTGAGAGACGAAAATTTTGAGCTAAATATCTGATTATATAGCCAAGACGCGCGCACGGGGGAACCCATTTATGTTCAAGGGAGGAACTACTGGTATAAAGAATGTGCCTTCTTTCTTATCGTTCTAGTTCGTTTAGCTGTTTTCAGCAAATAAAGAAGCAAACATTCTGATGTTGTTGTTGTCGTGTCCTCACGCGTGGCGAGGAAGAATGGGTTCGCTGCTCCTGAGTCTAACGGGGCCCTTATAGGCAGGAGTCCGATTTCCGCCCCTTTGTAAAGTCCCTTAATTTCTTGAACCAGCTCCCAGATGAGAGACCGTCACCTGGGATTGGCACCCCCCAGAGGTATCGTGTCACTTGGAGGATATTGGAGCCACGACCTATTTAACGTGCACCAGCTCCCTTTAGCGTACACGGCCATACAGGAAATAGCCGCGAGAGGTTGTCACCCTCCCAAACTCTGACCTAAGTCGATGTTGGTTCACTTTCGGTGTTCTGGGGGAACCTAGCTTCTACCCACTGGTCCACTGCTGGACAAACATTCTGATTTGCGTACTAAATAAACGCACCTGCAAAAATTCCAGATATCAAAATTCCGTGATCGAATTGTGCCCAATTGTCTGTTTTATGGCGTTGAATGCTGCCAGGTTGGGATGATCAGGCAAGGTGGCCCCGTAATAAATTATTGAGCATTGTTAATTCCTGTGTGTTTTTTTTTAATGTGAAATTACTGTTAGTTATTTGAATAAATATTTCAGAAAAGAGAACTTGCGAGGAAACAGTGAGCCGATTACTTGAATGTGTGTTAAACCCATTTTAGTTCATTTACTTATTTTATTTTATTATTATTGTTATTTTTAAAAAAAATAATTATGAGTAGCGCCACATATATTTATACACAGACAAGCTTTTACTGTAGGGGAGAGTCAACACTTGTGAACAAAAATGACATTATTGTATATTTTTCAGTATTGGTTTAAGATATCAGAGAAAAAAGTAGTATACATGATAGTTTACACGTTTACTGATATTTTCATGAAGTTATCTAATACCTTTATCAATAAATTCCAACCTAAAAATTATAAAATATGTTAAATTTTGTTCACATCCGCCCCAGTGACGGGGCAGTTACCTGTACTGGAACATAACCGGGACACATGTGAACAAACACATATATGGCATGAAAGACAACAAAACATGTTTATAATGAATAATTTATTGCACATTAATACTTACAGTGAAAATATATGAAATTCAATCTTTTTCATGATTAGTGAATCCTTATTAAATTGCTTTAACAAACATTATACTAACTCAGTTTCATAGAAATAGAAATGGAATTGCAGGTGGTGGTAATTTTAGTAAAATATCACCAGTGTTCAACATAGATACATGATCTGTTTCTTTGAAAATAAAGGTGTCATTATTTTTCCCTCATGAATTTCATCATTTTCCATTTTCTCAATACGGCCAACATCGTGTTTTTTTATTGTGTCAAATTCTACAAGGACAAAATCATTCGCAGCTAAATTTTCTGGTGTAATATCAACTTCTGTACAAGTACCTTGTACATTACTTTTTTCCAAATTGATGTCGGAATCTGAGTCACTCATAACAACCTTTGACTTTTCTTTTTTCAACAACTTTGTCAGTTCTTCCCTTTCTTTGAAGCTTTCTTTTTTTAACGTCAACTTTTAACTGTTCAATATTGAAAATTTTATTTATTCAATATAAAAAACTTTAAGTATTCAATAATAAAAGAACTAAAAGATCCTTTTAAGGCACATGTGAACTGTTCACATCTGTCCCTATATAATGTGTTCACATGTGCCCCTTATGATAAAAAAAGATATTTTTTTCGTGAAATATTGAAATAACACTTCATAAAATCTTACTGCATGAATGCCACTTTAAGGTGAAATGTTGAATTCACATTAAAACAACTGTTTAGAGTGCGTTTTTACACCAAGAACTGGAGCGTATGTTTTTACTTTTGCCCTCCAAATCAGATGACGTTATGATAACTGAAAACAAATAGGCTTACAGGCTTTGAAATTTCAGGCAGGCGATAGTATTAATGCTGCCATCTACATATTTTTTTCCAGATTTTTGCCTCCATATTAACTGGGTAAAATGTGGTTTGTTTACATGTGCCGCCCCCCCCCCCCCCTCTCTCCCCTTCAGCTCTCCATTTGGCTGTAGGCTCTCTTCTTGGTATTCTCCCTTGAAGTACAAAGTTGGGGTTCGAATTCAAAGAATAGGTTATTCAAGGAATATGCGTTCATTCTGAGCTTGCCAATTCGCGGGTTATTTCCCGAAAATCGGGTATTACTAAGAGCTGTCGATATTTTCAAGGGTATTTTTTTAAATGACTGCATTTTGTGGTGGTACAATTTCTGCGAGATTTTTTTTTAAATGTTAAATGTTAAAACTTTATATTTATTATTTATCATATAATGTCAATAGTTTTATTACATACAAGTGAAACTAATAACATATTTTTAAAAAATTCGTTCTTTAAACAACATCGATGCCATTTTTAAGCATCATTTTTGAAGACGGCGCAAAGTTATGATAGATGAAATCTTTTGTAATCCTAAACCAATTAAAAGTGTATACGTCCCAGAGTTTGCCAACAGAAAGTAAGTAACAAATAATGTAATGGTCATTAGACTGTCAGAATTTAGCTCCAACTACAAAAGCTATTTTTAAAAGTAGTAGTTTTAGCGTAAAACAGAGCTGTTCTAATTGGAAGTCGGTGCTTTTTTTATGAATTTGTTTTTATAGCATTTAAAAAGGTCTAGCAGAAATTTGAGATTGAAATATTAGTGATATATAATTCATGACGATTATACAATAGAGCCTCGATGGTCCGAGGTAATGTGTACCGCGGGTACCTCGGATAATCGAAAACTCGGATAACACATACTCTATCCATATCGAGAGGGAAACATGGGTTGAAATGAATGAAAATGTCGTCATAGATGTAAAAAAAAAGGCGTTACATATTATGAAATGAAAAAATGACGTTACAAACATAAATATCTAATTTTATATGTACGCATTAGGGTATAGTACATGTTCCAGTTAAATTTGTTTCTTGAAAAAGTCTATATATATAGTATGTATATATAGTTTTCTGTTTAATGGTTGGTCTAAGTCTTTATATAACCAGAAAATAATTGGATGACTGACGTGAGTTAGTGAAGCCGACAAAAAAAAAAATTTTTTTTTCAAGGGCAAATGTACCTTGGTTAACCCGGAACTCGGTTAGTCGAGGCTCGGATAACCGAGGCTCTACTGTATTTATATTGGCAAAAGAAAGCTAATATGCGACTTATTTATTTTCTCGCATGAGCAATTCGTATTTTTTCCGCCATGTTTTGCTAAAAGAATTAGCATCCATAAAAACGCATGTCGCTGGAATTTCGGTTTTTACGGTTGTCGCGCATGTTCAATTTATTTATTTCCTAGATGGTTTTTTTTATACTGGTTGATATCCATAAAACTTTACCTCTCGTTGTTTACAGATATTGACAAAAAGCTGAAAAAAAATGTAACTTAACAATGACATTGTAATTTGCACCGACCATTAAGAACTAGAGACCGCAAGTGTGTGGAGTCGATGGAACGCAATAATGTCACGTAAGCAGTCCTGCCAATGTGCGGGTAATTGCCCCAAAATCGGGTATTTTAGTCACCCGTGGGTATTTTCGAGGGTATTTCTAAATTGAGGGTATTGTAAAAATTTTAACAAAAAAAGTTGGTAAGAAAAAGATTTTTGTTCTAATAACGACAACAGACACTTGATGCGTCTGATGCACCAAACAAAGCTGAAAGGAAGAGCCGGCAAGCATTTGTGTCACCCGCAGAGCCAGACACCCTGACTACAGCCACTCTGCTGCAGCCAACGGTATCAACGGATAAAGATTCAAAGACTGGATACTCTATAACCTAGATCAGAAGTAGTAGAATGAATAAAAACCATTTCAAAAAAAAAAAGAACCGCTTTTACAACATATTTAAGAAGGGAAAACCGAGCTGTTTTTTTATGGAATTGCGAGCTGCGCTGAATTAAGAGTAGATATTTAATTTCTTCTTTAAGCAACATGAATGACACCTCATTGCCATATATTACTTATCTTGCTTTGTTGCTATAACGGTTAGGTTCCGCGAAAATGTTAGCGGGAAATGAATGAATGAAGCAAACACAAAGTGCATTATCGAAAGCAAACTATAACAGAATTTACATGATTTTCACGAGCGATAAACTACCCTCGAGCTAGTTGTCTAACAGTTCTAACGTATTTTTTGACTCCTAGACTGAGACAAGTTGCGGTCTCACCCGCCGAATGGGTCAATGACTTCCTTTTATTTCCCAAGTTTGCAGATCACGTAAAAAGGACCTCCCACTTCAGACTAGTTGGCAAGGGGTGGACTAAGAATGCAGTTTCCAGATGTTTAACGAACTTGTCATATCACTAAATCTTTGTTTAAAAAATGAATGTTTAACTAATGGGTCAACTAGGAAAACTTGACCTATTAGCTTGTCATCGTCTCTACTCATTTGCGGTGTCAAATGCTTGAAGTTCGATGCCATTTAGGATATTGTAGGTATGTTTGTAGCTTTTAATAAATCATCACACCGGTGACTATGAGAAATTCATTTCTACGGATCCCAACCCCTATAGATTAACCATTTATATCTAAATAAATAAGTGAAGAAAAAAAAGAAACCAACCAATTTAACTTTTGCTGTGAGTTATTTTCGTAAACGCAGGTCAAAAAAATTGTAGATCCAAATTGTTATAACAAGTTATTGAAAGAGAAAAATAATTCCACGTACGCGAGAACTAGAATGACAAATAACAACAATCATAATAATTAAATTGTTTCTCATTATTAATCTTCTTTCGGCATGCTCGTTACTGTCTACTGTTTACCACTTACTTGACCCACTTACATGACGTATGCGTATTTCGCTTTCTTATTGAATAAATTGCTATAACGGTTGGGATACGTAGATTCGAAACGAAGCACGATCTTTTATGTTCCTATTTCTTGCACCGTAAAAACTCTTAAAAATTTGAAGAAAATGAAAAAAATTCCAAAATATTGCCAAATTGAACTAGTTTTGTGTTTGAAAATAGCTTTATAAAGGTAGACATATATTTTAAGCAAATTTGAACCTCAGGAATTTTGAACAGTTATTTTTTTCCACATACAAAATGCTTTTCGTGTATTTTGAAACGGGATGGAGGGTAAAATGGTTGATATTGGAACGGCAACACTGCACGTAAGATCCATTCTTAAAACAAATATCTTGCGAAAAGATACGGCCTTTCACCCATAGTGGATTAGGTAAAGGATCACGATCCGGCAGCCCATTTTCAGCGGATTTGTCGGAATGGTGAGGTTCACGTCATCACTTAACTGCAAAGATGAAGTCGCCGTTCGGACAGTCCGCTCCCACTGGGTCGCTGAAACCCAAATTCATCTCCGAGTTTAGGCAGATTGATTGCGAAACCATTTAGGAAACGAAGATGATGAAATTAGACCCATGAGGCAGCCCATATCCGAATGAGACTTTAGACCAGCGTTTCCCAACCGGTGGTTCGCGAACCCCCAGGGGATCGCGCGGTGCAGAAAGGGGGTTCGCGAAAATAATATTGCAATGGCGGAATTTTTTATCACTAACGTTAAAGAAAATACGAAATGATAAATTTACATACGTAATTAAGGAGTACAAAAATGAGTTTTTTAAAAATAAATTTTGTTTTCCAGATAATTGATTTTTAAAATTTGGATCACAAATCGGTTCCAAAAGATATTCATTGATTTATTTTAAATTTTAGAATGCATATTTCTCTTACCATTTCCCACTTCTGGAATATGAAAATTTACTACATAAAATGTAAAACTTTGCATAATTTTAGGCTAATTCTTCATTAAAAAAACCCTAAAGTGAAACCAGAAGATATTCATTAATTTTAAATTTGAACTCACATTTATCACACTTTATTCCAACTTTTCTGCATTTCCGCAATTAGAAAATTTTAAACATGTAAATTTTATTTTTTCTTTCAAATTTAAAACCCTTACAGAAGGGGGGTCGCCATTTTCTTTCGGATCTTAGAAGGGGTTCGTAAGGACAAAAGGTTGTGAAACACTGCTTTAGACGAAAGGATTATGAGATACGTTAAGAATTTTAGACAATTTACTCAAGTGTCGTTGACTGGTCCTGTCGGTCACTTAAGTTTTTCATGGTTTTCTTCCCACAGGACTTTGCTTTCCTTGGTTTGCTCGTTTTACGCTAGAATTTTCGCTGATCACACCCGCTACAGAAGTACATGGCAAATATCATACTAATAAAGTGTCATTGATGTTTCTTGAAGAATGCATTACTTTTTTACTTTTAATTCAACGCTGGTTACAATTATGTGAAGAGTACTTAACTTCGTTTTGTAGGGTTTTTTTTTATTTAATGGAATTTTTAAAAATTTATTTTACTAACCATGATCTGGGAGAGTAAGTAATCCCATTTAACGATATAAGATTTTCTCCCGCAGTGAAACAGTCGTTAGAAGCTTGATTCCCGACAAACACGGTAAAGGAAACAGCATTGACCGGGGTCAGTGTTTGGGAGGGTGATAGCCCCTTGCTCTGGGACCATGTACGCTAAAGGAAACTCATACACGTTAGCTCCGTCGTGGGTCCAAACTAGGAATGTAACGAATATTCGGCCCTTTGGCCGAATAGTCATTTCTCAGGTCAAATCGGCCTGGCCGAATATTGATGGAATATTCGGCCCAATAGTTCCGCTGCAGTAGATATGTAAAAAAATTAAGAAATTAGTAGATTTTAAACACTTGAAATTGTGTTATAATTATTGCAAAAAAAAAAAAAAAATACATTTGTATATAGTTTGAATAAATAAAAATAATTCAGAAAAAACTACCTTTTTTTAAACCTTGTTTTTGGCTTCGCTGAGCAAAAACAGTTTTAGGGTTTTAATATTGTATTTTATATTTTGCATCTGCTCCGAAAAACTGGCAATTGTTAATTTTGATAGAGAATATGAGAACTTGATTTTGTTATTATTTGTAGCAAAGTGGAACTCAGATTTTTTTTGGGGTAGACTGATTTATTGTAAATATTGGGTAAGAGAGAAATGTGAAAAGCCTATCATGAATATTTAGAAAGCATAAGTTATTGGGTCTTTTGAACTTTAAAATGTCAAGTTAAGTGTATAACATTTTAATAGCTCGTTTAAAAACAGGTATGTAAAAAACTCCATAAAATAAAAATATTAACTTTTAAAATATCTTTATAAAACGGATTTTAGCAAGGTAAAAGTTCACTAAGCAGTAATAGTTCTTTCATTTGAATTAAATAATTAGTAAAATAATGCTAATGCTTACTACCATAAAA
The DNA here is from genome assembly GCA_038502835.1 of Octonoba sinensis. Lineage (NCBI taxonomy): Eukaryota > Metazoa > Arthropoda > Arachnida > Araneae > Uloboridae > Octonoba > Octonoba sinensis. The sequence goes on along the minus strand of CM076606.1, from coordinate 103,436,416 downwards.
CCTGTCTTTGCTCTTCCACTTTCGGGTGAAATTCTTAGTTTTATTACATTCAAAACAATAGAGAAAATAGATTAATTTTATATAGTTTTTAAATTCCCAACAAACAGAATTAAATCATATATCATAGATTGTGTGTAATTGCGTGTATCGATTTTCTAGGAATTTTAATTTTCGGCCGCCGAATATTCGGTATTCTGCCTAAGACATTGGCCGAATATTCGGCTTCGGCCTGAAAGAAGTGTCCGAATTTACGATATTCGGCTATTCGGCCAAATCACTATTCGTTACATCCCTAGTCCAAACTCTCCAAATGAAAAGATACCTCTAGGAGTTCCCTCCCCCCTCCCCCCAGGTAAATGTCTCTCATCTGGGAGCTGATTCAGAAATTAAGACAGCTCTCAAAAGGGGCGGAAAGGAGCAGTGCACCCTCTCTCCTTCGCCAACAACAACTCGCCAACAAGGACTCGATAACAACAACAACAATGTCGGGTTGAATTTATAAGAAAAATGCTTTTAAATTTGAATACGAAAATGCCCTTCGTAAAATAAGACTATAATAATGACAGTTGGAAATGTACGGCGAAATAAGTCATATGATTAGTCACGTTCTTCCTCAATACATGCCACTAAGACAAAATAGCAAATAGTTGCGGGTATTGGTTCATGCTTCGGGCAGTTTTTTAACACTGCTATGGAAAGTTAAAGGGTGGTTGAGCAAAAGCATTAATTTTTAAATTATGTTTCCTTATTTTCTGATCCTCAATCTATATGAAATAAAAAGTCAATTCAGCAATACCTTAAATTATATATAAAGGTACTTGTCTATTATAACGGGGGTTCAAAAACGGCAAAGAGAAAACTTCGCCAACTTGAGCGTACGTGTCTTCTTTTAATTTATAAGGGCGTGGTTTAAACTATATATTTCACACGTTTTGCGTTTAATGGCCTTTGATGCTAGTGACCAGACTTGTTTCTAGTTACTGATATTTCGAACTCCTGATGTGTCACTATTGAGACTATTTGGGCAGTAAATGATTGATTGCGGCGCTACGATTGCTGTAACACTTGAGATCCGCAGATAGGTGGACCTTCGATCATGTGTGTGTGTCCTTCGATCATGTGGGTAGTGCATGTACCCAGCGAGCCTGAATAGAAAAGAGATGACATTGGTCTTGTCATTGGTCGAAGGCAGGGCACGATTAAAACAGCCGGGGGCCCAAGACACAACATTATTTTGGGACCCCAATATGGTACGAAAAGTGAAAATACTGGGTATAATAATGTATAACGTTAAATAAGCTTGGAAATAATTCTATTAATACTGGGTTCATACCCAATTGGCAAAGGGGGGAAAAAAGCACCTACTGACACATCCTACTATTTTGCATCCTATATCGTTTTCATTCGACATGATTTTTGTGTTATTCATTAAATAAGCAAACTTTTTGAGTGCACATATTGCATTTTCAAATTTTACTGTTTATAATATTAAATAAATAAAAAACGTCGAGATGCCTCAGCGATTAAAGGACACTATTTAGCATGATAGTCATTGAAGATATTGATCTGATTGTGCATAGTTTATCTTGTTTACGCAAATACTTTTAGCTCGCTATTTAAATGAGTTAAGATCTTTCCATTTTGTAAAAAATTATATTTTAAGAGGTATTTTCAGAAATCTTTCTAACAATTTGGGGGCCCAAGGCCGCGGCCTAGTTGGCCTGTGCGGTAATCAGGCCAACTAGGCCCCTTTATTTTATACTTTATCCCTTCGGGCTACTACGCTTTTTCTCCTTCGTAGAAAAGGCGTGTAAACGCTTAAGCACAAGGCATGTAATAATTATTCTTCTTTGTATTATTTATCGCGTAATTCACTTTTCTGAAACAAATTGCTGTAACAGTTGGATCCGTAGATATGCGGATTGAGCTCATTTGATCATGTGTGTACCGCTTGTACCGTAAATCTCCATGATGCAATGGCATACAGCAACAACTGTTGACATAAGTCAGAAGATTTAACCCTTTTTCTACCGCATTATGAACTGCAGTATTTTTTTTTTACAGAAATAGTTTGTCTAGGTATTTACAATGAAAATAGGTTCAGTTCATAAGTATTTATTTCTTTACAGTTAATAAGTGCCACAGAGTATTTCCCCTTTGAAATTAATTATATACACTTTTTAACCAAAATATTTCGTCAAATAGTTTACTAAGTTCTTAACTAACACATTAAAAAAAATCAGTGACTTGATTCTTGAATTTTACTGCTTTTCTGGACACAGTTCAAAACGCAGCATCGGTTTCAAAACTATCTATGTTAATTTCCTCGTTAAAATACTCTTTTTAGAACCCTTGCTGATATGTATCCTGAAAAAGCGGAATTGAAAGAGTGTTCCAGTAAAGTACCATCAGAATACTGGTAAAAATGGTTGCGGGGATGGAGTTTATAGAGAATGGTACTTATAAGTACCGTCAGTAGATAAAGGGTTAAAATTGTAGTATATATATTTTTAAGAAAACGGTTTGAAAAGACTCATAAATCTGAAACTTTCTAAATAAAAATTATTTTCAACGCTGGACGTCTCAAAAAACCAGCAACTACCCACAGAACTTAAAAATACCCGATGTTCGGGTAATAACCCACGCATTGGCGCCTGGTAAGAAGAGAAATGAAAAAAAGAAAGAAAAAGAAATGGAGGACGGAGCACAACAAAATTCTGTATTCGACCCCCCCCCCCTCCCCTCAACGTCACGTTTTGATCAAAATCCGACAAATTGTTCCGTTCTCACCCCCCGAATGCGCGCGAGGCGTCTTGCTTTCAGTCTTGCCAATGTGCGGGTAATTATTCATCCGCGGGCATTTTTGAGGGAATTTATAAATGGAGGGTATTCAAGGGTATTAAATTTAAATATTTTAATCTAAAAAAAATTTGCAGCATCGAACACTTGATGCACACAATGCAACAAAGCCATCAAAGCAGAAAGAAAAATCCAAAAGCATTTGTGCTATACGCCATTGCATCATGGAGTATTAGGGTACACCCACTACACAGATATTCGGATAAGCTCGTCGCATATCTACGGATCCCAACCGTTATAGCACTTTGAGAAAAGCGAATTACTCCCCTGAGAAAAATTACTTAAACTATAGCGGTTGGGATCCGTAAAAATGCATTTCTAATAGTCACCGGTGTAATGATTGATTAAATGCTACAAACATAACGACGAAACCAAAAATGGCATTGAACTTCAAGCATTTGACACCGCAAATGAGTAGAGATGATGACAAGCTAATAAGTCAAGTTTTCCTACCTATTAGTTAAACATTCATTTTTTAAACAAAGATTTAGTGACTGGACCAGTTCGTTACGCATCTGGCCATTGCATCCTTAGCCCTCCCCTTGCCAACTAGTCTGAAGTGTGAGGTTATTTTTACGTGATCTGCAAACTTGGAAAATAAAAGGAAGTCATTGACCCATTCGGCGGGTGAAACCGAAAATTGTCCCAGTCTAGGAGTCAAAAAATACGTTAGAACTGTTAGACAACTAGCTCGAGGGTTGTTGATCGCTCGTGAGAATCATGTGAATTCTGTTATAGTTTGTTTTCGATAACGCACTTTATTTTTGCCTCATTTATTCAGTTCCAGCTAACATTTTCGCGGATCCCAAGCGTTATAGGAAAAAAAAAGAAAAAACCACGGTAAGTAATACATGGCAATGAGGTGTCATTGATGTTGCGTAAAGAAGGAATTAAATATTTACTCTTAATTCAACGCAGCTCGCAATTCTATAAAAAGCAGTTCGGTTTCCCCTTCTTAAATATATTGTAAAAGCGGTTCTTTTTTTTTTTTTGGAAATGGTTTTTGCTTATTATTTAGCATGTATTATTTACTATGCTTCTTACAAAGCGGATTACGGATTTGGGATGGAAATTTTAGTTCGATGTACTGAATTGGTTCATTTAGTCCATTTCATATTTGTGAATTACTTCAGCGAACTAGTTCAAATGAACTAAAACGCCTTCGTTTATGGAAATAAGACATATTCTGCTATTCAAGTGTATTTATCAGTCCTGCCAATGTGCAGGTAATTGGCAAGTAACAAAAAGTCCGGGTATTTTAGTCGTCTGCTGGAATTTTGGAGGGTATTTTTAAATTGAGCGTATTGCAAAAATTTTAACAATATTTATCTAGTGAAAAGGAATGGAAATGGAACTAAAGTTGGAGCAGATTTATGAGTAAAAACCCGAGCTACTTTTCAAAATTATGAGCTGCATTGAATAAATAGTGAACATTTGATTCATTAAAATCAATCCATTGGAATAAATCTTTTCTCCATATTTAAAATTTTTGCTTGAATCTCAACATTTTTCATGCTATAGTATTAACTCTACCGATTGGAACAACAATTTTTGTCATATTTAAAATTTTTGCCTCAATTTCAACGTCTTTAATACTACAGTGTTAAATCTATCCATTGGTATAACATTTTTCCCCCATATTTAAAATTTTTGCCTGAATTTCAACATTTTTCATAAATTTACGCTTTATGATTTCTAAACACACCTACTTTCCCGTAAAAGTAAAAAAATAATAATAATAAAGCATGAAAGAAGGCTTAATGTATCGTGAAAATATCGTTAGAAATCAAGAAAAATCAAAAATAAGTTAAGAAATTAAATAAAGATTGAAAAATAAAAAATTTGAAAGTAGGGTTTTGAGATGGAGGAAAAAGTGTGTCGGTCGGTCTGTCCCCCCCCCCCCCCCCCAATAACTTTTGAACGAATTGTCCGATCGGAAAAATTCTTTTTGCATTCAAAGATCTCGGCGAGGACGTGTCATTTCCACATTTTACTCTTTGATTTGAACAATTTTTTTGTTCAATTTTGAACAGTTCAAAAATTTTTAACATTAGTGCCTATGGATCAAAATGAAGCAAATTATGTAAACTCTGGGTACAAGATCCAAGTTTCAATGAACAAGCTCACTGGAAAAAGTTTTTGACGTGAAATATTGATTTGAACAATTTATGTTCATTTTTGAACAGTTCAAAAAAAAAAAAATAACATACCGAATACGGGGAAATTTATATCCTATATAATTCCTGATCTAACGGACCGATTTGCTTGGAACAAACTTTATCGGAAAGCTCTTATGACGTAGAACATGTACAAATAGAAAGTTCAACCAGAACTAACGAGCCTATTTTCCTATGAAATTTTTTGATCGGGATTTTCAAGAATATTTTCGAATTAATGAATAATTAAATGAATAAGCAAAAGAATGAGTGAATAAATACATGAATGACTTAATATATGAATGATTGAATGAATATGTATTAACTGTTGAAAAAGCTGTATTTGAACCAATTAAGAACTAAAGCTAAACGAGAAAGACAGAGAGAGAGATAGCTAGATTATAAATTTGAACTCGGTGTATACGGGAAAGTAGGCTCGTATAGTTCTAGACGGAACTTCTTGTTAATTCATTATTTTGCTTACTGATTTAATCATTCATTAATTCAAAAATATTCTTGAAAATCCCGATCAAAAAATTTCATATAAAAATAGGCTCGTTCGTTCTGGAAGAACTTTCTATCTGTACATGTTCTACGTCATAAGAGCTTTCCGATAAAGTTTGTTCCAAGCAAATCGGTCAGTTAGATCAGGAATTATATAGAATTCAAATTTCAATATGTACATTTTTTTTTAACTGTTCAAAAATGAACAAAAAATGTTGAAATCAATATTTCACGCCAAGAACTTCTTCCAGTGAGCTTGTTCATTGGAACTTGTACCTTGTACCCAGAGTTTCCCTAATTTGCTTCATTTTCGCCCGTAGGCGCTTATGTTAAACATTTTTGAACTGTTCAAAATTGAACAAAAAATTGATCAAAAAAGTAAAATATGGAAATGAGATGTCCTCGCCGAGATCTTTCGAATGCAAAAAGAATTTTTCGAATCGGACAATTTGTTCAAAAGTTATTAGGGGGGACAGACCGACCGACACACTCCCCCCCCCCCCCCCTCTCAAAACCCTACTCTAAAAATTTTTATTTTTCAATCTTTATTTAATTACTTAACTTATTTTTGACTTTTCTTGCTTTGTAACGATATTTTCACAATACATTAAGCGTTCTTTCATGCTTTATTATTTTATTTTATTTTTTACTTTTACGGGAAAGTAGGCTAAAAAAAAAGGGAAATGAAAGTCGTTCGTTTCTAGTTTTTGATTCCCAGAATGACCCATTGAATAGGATTCCCCTTCCTCTTCCTGATAATGGGAAAAGCGAAAGAGCAACAAAAAAAGAGACAAGCCTCGGACAACAGTCCGACGAGGGGTCGTTTATCATGCCCTCCCTCAATCTCGTGGGGCATTTTTATGGCCTGCATTCCTGCCATGTGGTATCATCTTTCTCTCAGGACTTTCTGAAGGTCATTTTCTGGATTGCAAATAATTCAAGTTCAAGGCAAAAGCAGTGACGGATTTGGAGGGGATGGGGACACAGGGCACACTTGCTCCTCTCAAAGAAGTAATAAAGAAATGTGTAATTAGTCAATTAAGTAACTTTTACTTATTTTTAAATAATTTAATTTTTGAAGTAGGTAAAGTGGTTTTAATGGAAAGTGAAAAGTCATATACTCTTTTCAGAACGCTATTGTAAGGGGGGACAGATAGTTTTACGAGGGAGAATTATTTCATACTTCCTGGTTGCTGCTGCCCCAGGGCAAAAAATTATTATTAATTCCTGCCCCATATTCTAAATTATCAGCATAAAATACCCTTTACGCTTTCTGAATATCTTACTAAAAGACCTAGGCATTTTCTAAATACTAATAAGCTAACTGCTAAAAATCACAGTAATAATTGTATAACAGTGTCAACACATATAATTATAAAGAGCACACTTGATCGCAGTGAACTAGTCACAAGAGGCATATTTATATTCGAAAGAACATAAACAAAGCACAGTCGCAGTGGCAGTTAGTTACCTGTATGTAGACCTAATGGGATTAATGGGATACTTTTACTTGTCGTCACATCGATTTGTTGCCCCGCCGACACGTGATCTAACTGCCATAGGACACGTGGTCTACGGCCTTCCACGCAATCAGGTTCCACCTTAGCCATCGCATCGTATAACCAAAATAAATAGGCTTCAGGGGCCTCAGTGGCTGAGCGGTTAAATCGACTGGCTCCGGTGCCTCCCTGCGCGGAGAGAAAGAGGCGTGGGTTCGAGTCCCACCTTGCCCTGGGTGTATTTCCTTCTTTGTATATTAAAAATCTGTTGTGCTGTCTTGTTCTATCTGTCATATTAGACGAGAGTTTGAAGCATATCCTTGAGAATAGCAAATAAACTCGAATATTTATGTGACCTGAAATGGTCATAAAACAAACAAATAGGCTTCAAGGTGCATATTTTGAATTTTTTTTTTCGTGCATCGTCGTACATCATTCCTTGAAAAAATTTTAATACTTACAAAATATATGATACAATAAATTAGCTATGCAATAGCTTTCTGAAACACATCAAAATATTAGAATGAGATATATATTGGTTCAAAATATTAAAATACTTCATCTGACGCAATCTACTTTACCCATTGAGAAATAAATCTGATTTTAATTAGACTATTCTTATTATAACTAAAACAGCAAATTGACTTTTCATGTTCCCCAAACCAAGTGGGAAAAGTTTCTAATAAGTTCAGTGGGGTCGATAAAAGGAGGACCAAGGATGCTTGAGAGTTAAACACCTCGATGCTCCACGTCAGGCCGACCACTTGACCGGAACATTTTCGTCTGCACAAAGCCCTCGGTCTCGAAAACTGGGATGGATACAGTAGGGGGCGTTCAAAAATGATGTCACGCTTTTTTCCCACACATAAGGTATACCGGAAAGTTCTGTCCTTTTCTATGGCAACAAGTTTCGACGCGTTCTATATTTCACGTTCTAGCATGTTCGGTTCTATACTTTTATTGCTTAATGTATACATACTGACGTAACAAATTGGCTATAATAAAGTTAATACACATTAACCGGCAATGCTCAATAGGAAGGACATCATACTGCATCATGATAATGCCAGGCCACATGCTGCTTGGAGGACTCTTCAAAAAATTGCAGAACTAGGCTGGGAAATTCTATCGCATCCACCATATTTCCCGGACATAGCACCCTCAGACTACCACTTGTTATTGCCTTTACAATTTTTTTTGGCGGGCAAAAAATTTAAAAATGAAGAAGATATCAAACAAACCTAGTTGAATTTTTCGAATCAAAAGATGAAAAATTTTTCAAAAATGGGATATATTAATTGCCCTAAAGCTGGCAAGAAGTCATTGATAATAACGGCACTTACATTATTAAATAATTTATTATTATATAAAAAAAAAATTCCAAAAACGGACAGATTTTTCTGGTAGACCTTATATTTGACCCCCCTCCCCCTTTGTCACAATATATCACACTTCAGCGGACCCCCTCCCCCCTTTGTCACATGTCACGCTATGTTGCAAAATGCATGATGTCACACTTCTTGTTACCCCATCTCCCCTTGTCGCACTTTGTCACAATCTCATGTACCCCCTTCCCCCCTCGAAGCGTGACATCATTTATGAATGATCCAGTAGGCCAGGGACCCAATTAGGCTGTCGCGCCACTGAGTGTTAGTTTATAAAAATATATTGAGGAGCAATAAATTTCCCACAAATGTATATGACTAAATTTTTTGAAAGAATATTCAGAATAAAATCATTGACGAAATTATTACTGTCAGTATATTAAAAACAGAGGGGGGGGGGGGGTTGCTTGATGCCGGTTGATGTAGAATCATCATCAAAACGTGAATGGAGAAGCACCCAATGCTTTGTTTTAATTTTGAAATTTATTGTTTCGTTTTTAGCCTACTTTCCCGTAAAAGTAAAAAAAAATAATAATAAAGCATGAAAGAAGGCTTAATGTATCGTGAAAATATCGTTAAAAATCAAGAAAAGTCAAAAATAAGTGAAGTAATCAAATAAAGATTGTAAAATAAAAAATTTAAAAGTAGGGTATTGAGATGGGGAAAAAGTGTGTCTGTCGGTCTGTCTGTCTGTCGGTCTGTCTGTCGGTCTGTCGGTCTGTCCCCCCCTAATAACTTTTGAACGAATTGTCCGATTGGAAAAATTCTTTTTGCATTCGAAAGATCTCGGCGAGGACATCTCATTTCCATATTTTACTTTTTGATTTGAGCAATTTTTTGTTCAATTTTGAACAGTTCAAAAAATTTTAACATTAGCGCCTATGGGTGAAAATGAAGCAAATGATGTAAACTCTGGGTACAAGATATAAGTTCCCATGAACAAGCTCACTGGAAGAAGTTCTTGGCGTAAAATATTGATTTGAACAATTTTTGTTCATTTTTGAACAGTTCAAAAAAGTAACACAGAGCTTACGGGGAAATTTCAACCCTATATAAATCCTGATCTAACGGACCGATTTGCTTGGAACAAACTTTATCGGAAAGCTCTTATAACGTAGAACATGTAGAAATAGAAAGTTTATCCAGAACGTACGAGCCTATTTTGCTATGAAATTTTTTGATCGGGATTTTCAAGAATATTTCTCAGTGACTCAATGAGTGAAATAATGAATGAATGAATAAATGAAAGAGTGAAAGAATAAATCAATGAATAAATGAATGAGGAAAAGAATGAATGAATAAATTATTGAATAAATGAAAATATAAATAAATGAGTGAATAAATACATGAATGCGTAAATGAATGAATAAACACTTGAATGAGGTAACGAATGAATGAATAAATGCATGGCTGAATAAATGAAAGAATGAATGAGTGAGTGAATGAATATGTATTATCCGTTGAAAAAGGTATATTTTCAATAATTAGAACTAAAGATAAATAAGAAAGAGAGAGAAAGAGATAGCTAGATTATAAATTTGAATTTGGTGTATACGGGAAAGTAGGCTCGTATAGTTCTAGACGGAACTTCTTGTTAATTTTATTCTGAATATTCAAAGTTTAACCTGCAGTTATTGCTCGCCAAAGTGTCGTTCCACGATTGAGGAATTTAAGCATTGTGATGGTCAAAATACATTTGTACTATGTTTGATGCACATAGTACAACAAATATAATATTACGTTAAATAATATTAATATTAATTCAAAATAATGTTAATATTAATATTAATTTTTTAATTAAAATTAAAAGAAAAAACTCATTTCATAATCACGATTTATAAGTTTTAGTGAAAAACTGAATTAACAAGAAAAAAAATCAAAATTATTACTAAAAGAAGAAAAGAGAGAAATCCCGAAAACAACAACTATAGTCAAAATTTATTACAAAAAAAAGCACAACTACATTCAACAATGAATGTTTACATAATGGGATGCCGGATATAACTAGACACAGAGGAATTCTAGGGTACCAGAAGACAGGATTGCCACATGCGACACAAAAATCAGGAAAAAATCTCCAAAATTTCCTAGAAATCTCCAATTTTTGCTACACAAAAATGTGACGTTGTGGAACTTTTTTATTTGAAGATATTTAAATAACAATATGATTGAAAATTTAACTAAAATAAAAGCGCATTTTTTAATTTTAAAACTATTATTGCAGTTACATTTTGTAGAATTACTTGTAATATTTTGAAGTGAAATCATAATTTTTAAAATTAAAAGTAAAATATATTTAGTTATACATATTTCAGACGTCACATACAATGGGTTTTCTTCTGTACTACTTGGCCAAAAATCAAGATAAGCAAGAGATATTATATCAAGAAATTCATTCTCTTCTTCCATCCAAGGATGATAAAATAACGCCGGAAATTTTCAGCAAACTGCGGTATGTTAAAGCCTGCCTGAAAGAGTCCCAAAGGTGCGTGATGATTTGAATATTATTTGCTTTTTGCGTACATATAATTATAATATCATACTAATTTTTATCAATATTTCATACATTGAAAATTTACAACAAAAATTCGAGCGTTACTAAATCATAAAAAATTATGAAAATCACAAACTTCGTGCACAAAAAAATTAATTTACAATACCTTAAAACATCATTAAAACTCCACGGATTTCATTTTGCATTGTGATTTTCTTTTTATTAGTTTTGATACTAATAATCTGTGAATCATCATTGCTGAGTGTTACATAATTCACAAAATATTTTGAAGTCCATATGAAATAACATCGACGATTTATTTATTAAACACGAATTACTGGATCAATCACGAATTACACTGGACAACAATGAAAATGTATCTTGAATAAAAGTGTCGAAACTATTAAACGTTATTAATTTAAGGGGACTCGGCACCTAAAAATCCACCTTCTCAAATTGAACATATTTCAAGGTGTATTGACTGGTTATATATGTTTATGAATGTAACTTGATGTGTAAAAGAAAAAAAAAAAAATTTAAGTCCAAAAACATTCAAAATTTACAAAATTTTTAAAAGGTTACTCCTTTTTTTAAATGCGAGATTTTTGCCTGGATTTTTTTTACAAGAAAGAACAAATTATACTCCTCACTTTGTGGTATGTAATTTTTGATGTCTTTATTAGTTCTTCAAAAAAAAATTTAAAACTGGAAAATCTAAGAAAAATCTCGATATTGCAAGATTTTTCCAAGTCAAACTGCATTAAAATAATTTCTAATAAATTAATCAAAAATTCCATACTAGGTTACATTTAGTTGAACATTTGGAACAAGTAATTAAAATTTCAAATGAATAGATACATATTTGAAAAAGCCTTAACATTTTAACTATCACATAGTATGCAAAATAGCGAAGCTGAGAAAAAGCCATTTAAAGTTTTTGGTTAGGTAAAAAAAGCGTTAAAATGCTCATATAAAATTAAAAATAAAACATCTTACACTGTACGTAAGACTCTGAAACTTTGCACAAACGTTCTCTAATATATAAAGTATAATTTGGAGCAAAAATCCCAAAATCGATATTTTGACCGATTTTTAGTGCAGAGTCCCCTTAACTTGCTAATCATGAATATGGCAATAAAAAAGGGAATTTGGCTCTAGTTTTTTTGTTAAGTTGAGACGTTACTTTGTATGATCGGGAAAAAAGAATGCAATAATAATGCATTGTATGTCATGTTTCCAATTTAATTTATAAATAAATAAAGGTAGCAACATAAAGTACTAATACATAATAGTCTTACCAATACCTATAGCACATAATAAATCTGTATATCAACAAAAGTGACAACATAAAGTAGAGTCTTGTAATTGCTTTGCTCTCTCCAAATCATAGGAGCAGCAAATGGCATACTTTTTACTTTACCAGTCACCTACAGAGAAAGTGTTGTTCCACAGGTGATGCAATATACGTGGGGAGTCCCTTTTTTATCTTAGTCACCTATTTTACAACCAAAATAGAGGAAATATGCCTTCCAGATTGCGTCAGTAATGCGCTATTTCTGTGATTCAAATGTTACGCTACCGCAAGTATAAAAAGTTACTGGGAAATCGTTAATGCATTTTCGCGACATGCACCTGCAAAGTGAAGCAAATGAAATTACAAAATGACTTCACGTAAATATAAGAGCTCAGTCTTCAACGAATTCAAGTACCGCACTGACGAGAGGACAAACACCGACACAAACTCTTTTTATCAAAAAATGCATCAGGCTGTGACACAATAAATCTTATATTACTTAAACAGATTATACTTTCTGTGTGGTATTACATTGGCAAATGGACAAACGAAATATAGAGAATAAATTCTTGAATTTTACCTGTGATATTTGTTTATTTTTTTAAATTCTTTTGTTTTTTCCCGAAACGTTTCTTTTATTGCATGTTTTATTAATTCATATAATCAGAGGGATATCTAAAAATGAAATATTACTTATTATTTGCACAATAAATGAGTTTATTCTTGAAAATGTTTTAAGAAAAGTGACATTAAAGCATTAGGTACATTATATTTTTGCACCCCTGAATCTATGAAACAAGATCAAAAACACAGTTTTCATGGTGATATTCGTGTTCAGCACGTTGAATTCATTAAGAATTGGGTGTTTTCAACTTAGATACACGAACTTTGTCAAAAATTGTTTCCCCTTTGTTATTGAAGAATTCAGCAAAACGAGTATGGTAAATCATCAAAGTATCTCATGCAAACACAAAATTAAGCGTGAATCATGATGTTAAGTGAGATTTTATTTTATGCTTTGCTTTAAAAACAAGTAAAAAAAGGTGGCAATATGTAACAATATACAGAAAATTAGTTTTTTAATTCCTAGATGGCATTACTTAATTTCTTCTGAAATAATTCTTTCTGATTTCGGTAAAAACGGATCGTCTACTGCTTTATAAATTACTAAGATTTTCCACAATTTTGTGCTCCCTTCTGTTTCAGATTGATTCCCATAATTCCAGGCGTAGCACGAAAGCTCATGAAAGAAGCAATAATATCAGGCTACAGAATACCTGCCGGAGTAAGTAATGTACTTAAAATACTCTCTTGATTTCAAACTAAAAATAAACGCTACATGATAACAAAAATACTTCCTTGGCAAATGCAATAATGATAATGAAGATATAATGTTTATGACGCTAAGGCGCTTGGTCCTTCCATCAACGAAATTTGTACCTCTGAAGCGGCTATACTAAATTCCACAATAATGCACGTTATTAATAGATAAAAGGATAAAACTACTTCGCTGTTCACTTGACAACCCAGTTAGAAAGGTTCGGGCCGTATTAACCTAGTGGTTAGGATGTTGAACGCGGAAGGTCGTGTGTTCGATACCGGTCCCGCTGAAGACCCATCATGTACATTTAAGATACCTGCATGTAAAATCCGTGGACCCCTCTGCCTCGAGCCCGGGGAAGGGCATCCCTAAGGCCTGGGCAGAGGTCCCCAACCCTATGCCCGTGGGCACCAGGGCGCCCGTCGATCGGTCTCGGTGCGCCTGCTGCTTGTACCCAACGATAAAATATTTCAGTTTTCCATTTGAAACTAGAGAACATTGAGAATCTAGAGTATATGAATAAAGGGCCATATAAGCTATGAATAACCCTATAATGATAAATGACATTGAATAACATCAAAATATAGATTACGAATTACAACACCTTGACGATTGCTTGCGAGCAGGAATTTCGTCATATTCTCTCAATTATGAAGCACAGGTCAGTGAAAGGCAATGCAAAGATCACATTGACTGTATTTTATATATTTTATAAATAATTTTAATACTTCGTTTGTTTTGCAAGCAATTTGGTAATCATTTATTTTACACAAAAAAAATCGATACTAATTATATTCATATGTTAAATTAATTTTTGAAATTAATAAATTTTTTTGTAAATTATACGTAGTGTGTATTATTAACTATGTCCACAAACGATAAATTTATCTTGAAAAAAAAAATGGTGCCCTCCATTCGACCGATATTCTGGTATGTGCTCTTTGGTACAAAAAGGTTGGGGAACCTGGCCTGGATTGAACAGGGAAGGAGGTTGTAGGAGAAAGTTAGAAAGGGTGAGAGGGCAGCCAAACGTCATTGCTTTTAAATATAACCTCGCAGTCCATTTTTAATTCGTCCACCTCTATTGCACTCCAAAGTTCTTACATTTTACAACTATACAGTAAAACTCCTTTATTGCGGATCCCACCAGGACAAAAATATTCGTCCGTGTTAATGAGGTGTCCGCATAGGAGTTTTTTTAGGCTCAATGATTGCTGTCGGGGGATTAAAAACTGTCTATCTAATAACATGTCTATTAGGAGGAGTTTTACTGTGTATATACTAGTACGCCCGGCAGCCATACGAAGTGACCGCTGTTCTAGATATTCTAAATTGTAATTAAAATGATTTGTGCAAAAGGTGTCTGCTAATTCAAACTGAATTACCCAGATCAGATGGTGAGGACGCCCCTTCGCTTACAGCCCCACACTACTATACATTTATTTACTATATAATCAAATTGTTTGTGAAAAAAATATATTTATCATCGAAAGAACTTATTGAAAATTTTATTATGCTTTTCAAAAGAACAGTTTTAACGAAACTGGGAAAAAAGAGCGCTGCCACTCTAATAAGAAAAATATGAAAAGGGCAGACGATAAAAAAATAAATTTAAAAGAAATAAAGAATTAAATTAAATTCGCGTATACATTAATTTTTAACGGAGATTGAAATACAGCGAAGCCTCACTCAATATGATGTTAGTGGAGATAAACGTTTCGATTGTTATTAGTATATTTGTTACATTTATGACAATAACAATGGCAACTGCATTGATTTGTTTGTTCACACGGCAACTGTAATTATATGTTTGGAAATGAGGGCAACAATGCAAAAGTAAAATAAAACGGGTCAAAAAAAAACCATTGAAAATTTAAAAAAATTAATTTAAAAGAATTTAATTGAGTCACAACTTTAATTTTTGCGGCGATGCGTTTCTCGGGCGTAAACATTAACCGTGCCGAATGTGGTCCCGATCGGTAAAACGGCCCAGGACCCTATCGCGGGCAGACACAAACACAATAAGCCACTTATATATAAGATATATATATAGTGAAACACCTCCTATCGTACTGCAAGCATTTTGATTGCTACTTATTTATGCTCCTTTTTATTTTTAGACGATTGTGATTGTGAATAATAGAGAAATTTGTCGCCAAGAAAAATATTTCAAGAACGCCCTAGCTTTCGAGCCAGAAAGATGGCTAGACAGGGTACCTTTAGTTCACCGGTTCAGCTTTCTGCCCTTTGGTTATGGAACTCGAAGCTGCATGGGACGAAGAATTGCGGAGCTAGAAATTGCCTGTCTGACTACCGAGGTATGTTATACGGGGGTAAAATGTGTGTGTACGTACATAAGTTTAACTGTGCAAAATTTGGGATTTTAATCCCCTAGAACCCAAGGCTTCACTTCATGTTCCAGCCCTAGTAAGTTAGAGTAAGTATAAGTGAGGGCTGTTTTGACTCCCTATAAACAGCACACATACAAATTTTTAGCTTGGCCACTGTCATGTTCTTATATAACAGTAAAACGTGAGTGCGTGGACTATGACGTTCCTATATAACAGTAACATGTGAGTGCATAGTCTATCACGTTCCCATATAGCAGTAACATGTGAGTGCGTTTACTATCACGTACCTTTATAACTAACATATGAGTGCGAGAATATCACGTTCCTCTATAACAGTAACATGTGAGTGCGTAGACTGTCACGTTTTCATATAACAGTAACATGTGAGTGCGTAGACTGTCACGTTTTCATATAACAGTAACATGTGAGTGCGTAGACTATGACGTTCCTATGTAATAGTAACATAGTAACATGCGAGTCCGTAGAGGTTCCTGCGTAATAACAGTAACATGCAAGTCCGAAGAAGCGAAGTCGAACTTCCCCGCAAAAAAAATATTAAAGCCCTAAGCTCTGATGGACGATACTGCCATAATTATTAAAGCCCCTTTTTTTTCATATAGGTAAATTTTTCCTTTTCGTTTACTTCTTTGGCTGTGCCTTATATAATCCACTTTATATACCAATTGGGCTGTGCCATATAATCCACTTTATGTTCCAATTGTCCTGTGCCTTATATAATCCACTTTATGTACCAATTGGGCTGTGCCTTATATAATCTCTTTATGTACCAATTGGGCTGTGGCTAATATAATTCACTTTATGTACCAATTGGTCTATGCCTTATATAATCCACTTTATGTACCAATTGAGCTGTGCCTTATATAATCCACTTTGTTTACCAATAGGTCTTTTTTAGCTTGTTTAATGACTTGTGTTTTGTTTAATTGACTAAGTTTACACTATTTGTTACATTATATATTTTCTTCTGTTTTACTATTTGACAATGCTTTGATTTTACTTAATGCAAGTTTTAATCCGGTTTTTGTAACGTGGCTGCATTCAACAGTGCCAGAGCCGAATTTGCCTATGCCCAAATTTCGACAGTGCTCTTACGTCAGATTAAAACTGCTACACAATTTCTAGCGGTAATCGACCATCTGGGGCGGAGTTAGCTTATGCCCTACCACAGTCATCAGCTCCCAAAAACTTTTTTAATATAAAAAAGCAACCTTCTTTATTAAATTTAGAGAATCATCACGTTTGAGTTTAAATTAACAGCAAAACGTTAGATTATTGTAGTTTTAATTTCTAAAGTGTGGTTATGTTTAAATTTTTCGGCGTTAATTGGCTTTGCAAACGAAAACACGGAAAGAAAAACAACAGTAGTAATTAATTGAAAGTGGTTTCTATTGTGGGTGTGTATTTATAAGCGCCCTTTGGCTGACATTTTCTCATATTCGAATCGTTAAAGCAGGAAGGTTGCATTAGGAAAGAAATGAATTTCACTTGGAGACAAGAACTAAAAATAGTACGAAATTTACCATATTATACTATAGCAGCTGGGATTCGCGAATACGTTGGTGGGAAAAGAAAACACCAGCAGGTAAAGCAAAGTGTCCTATCGAAAGTGATTCTCGCTACCCATCTACGATCCTCGAGCAAATTGTGAAAAAAGTGCTAACGTATTTTTTGACTGGTAAACCTTTTGCCCAGTCTCCCTAGACCATAGGTTCTCAACCTTTTTTTGCCCACCGCCCACTTTGAAGATAGTTTTTTCCTAAAGCCCCCCCTTTTTTACTAGCGAATTTGAAATAGCTATTCCCACAAATATATTTTTAAGTGTGTAATATTATATATTTTATTCGTAGATAGGATATGACCCTATCCTATCTCTGTTTTTAAACAAGATTATTTTAATGAGAGCAATCAAACTGAACATTTAGTTATATTGAAAACTATTTTTATTAAAATTTTCAGACATCGTATCCGTAACTTAACTAATGAGAAAGTTGAATTTGATGCTTTTGAAGGAGTTTGCTAATATCAGGCACGATTTAACTTAAAAACAATCGTAAGTCGCCACGTTCAGTAATATGGAGCCGATTTCTCTTTTTGGTTACCAATGTTGCTACAGCACTATAGAAACATTCAGCTAAATATGAAGATAAGAATGCAATCAGAAATCGTTGAACAATCGACCATAAACCTAATACTTTTGTTAGTACGTAATCAGTGTGTTTAGTCTATTTTAGACTATAGTTAATTCATCTGCCCATGCCCTTCCGTGTCATCTCAAAGCCCCCTAGTTTTCTCTGGATCTTTTACTGCCCCCCTGAAAGTCTCAAATGCCCCCAAGGGGACGTTATCGCCCATGTTCAGAACCTATGACCGAGACGACTCTTCGGAACCGTGGCGTCAGTTTTCCGTGATCGCAACCAATCATCTACGAGTTCGGAAACACAGGGCAAAGTGATCTGCCGGATCTCTAACTAATGCTCTTGACCAATCGGATTGCGAAATTTTATATCGGAGGCAGATTTTGGTATTCCATAAATGTTAGAGAGCTCTGATTGGTTCTCAGAGTCACGTGTCGCGAGAGGAACTGCTGTTGATAGAAGATGCTAAGATATGGATCTTTAGATCCTTTTCACGGCATTTTCTGAGGATCACTGAAAATGAAAAATTAAAAAAAAAACACCCAGCATACTTCTTGCAGAAACTAACAGGGTTGTCTGAGTATAGTTTAATGGAATTTAAAATAGTTACGTATGAATTTTAGTCAGTTGTTAGTTTTTGAATGTGCTCTTAACCTAAGTACAATTTATTACGATCTTATAATAAAAGCAAAATAACGAAAATTGTCTTGGGAATTCTATTGTCTTTTTTTTTTTTTTTTTTTTTTTTTTTTTTAGCACTAGATGCCTGGATTCTATCTTTACACTTTTTTTAATTATTGTGATGTTCTAGTAAATTATAAAGAAGGATATTAATTGGAACAGTGTTTATACTCAAAAATTAGGCCTAGTGGGATGTGAACTATAACTGGGTCTGTTTACTAAAAATACCCAAAGTCCCCAAATATTCCAGGTTTATTCCCCAAAATTCCAGAATCCCGTCTCTCACAAACTGGTTTTTGACATTGTAGCGACATCTAGTGAGAAAAATATTTAATAGACAACATAGTGGGAATGCAGCTCATTAAATAATTTTAATTTAGTAATCAAAAATAGAATTAGAAGTTTTCCAAATAAATTTTCAAAATATTTCTCAAAATAGGCAATGTTTTAGATTTTATGAATCCTTTTTAAATCTGCTATCAAGATATTTATTGAAACTCGAATATTATTTTAATATTACCAAAAATTGAATACTTTTGAAACTTTTGAAATAATGAATGAATATTCTAATCAGTGGTGGATTTTAGGTGGCACGTGCCCCCTTCGATAGAAAAATAATAAATTTGTAATTGTCCCATCAACTAACTTTCTACACTTTTGTGCATTACAGATCAAATAAATGATTTTAAAGGATGCAAAAGAACACGAAAACTGTGATGAGAACTTTATCATGAAAATAATCATGAAGGCGAACGACATTTTATTAATGGTGCTCGATATACCCTCCAAAAATTATTTCTGGATCTTCCTCTTATTCAATAATTACATTTCCAAGCGCAGTATTTCTTTAATTTTAATTGTCAATTTATATCATTAATCAGTTCCGTGATAATCTCACCCTATATTAAAATCAAAACCGGAAACGTATATGCACTAAAATTCATAGTTCGAATTCGATAAAGATATCGCATGAGTGACATACATATTTTGTATCTGCATGAAAGTAACATAGATTCGCTTATTTATTTTATTTATTTTTTTTTCCCAAAAATTTCACTTTATATGTATAGGCAAAAGTAAAAACATTTAAATTAAAATATATTTTTTCCAGCGTTAAAAATATATCGACACTTAATTTTTACCGTAGAGAAAATGGTAAGAAAAAGAAATCGATACTTTAAAACAATTGCAAAAAACATTTATTAAACTTGAATAAATCTGCATTTATTTAATAAATCCTATATTCTCTACAACTGTGAAACTTTTAAAACTCAAATTAAAAAATACATATATGCATGATTTGGTTAATTGGTACAATTTTACGAAATAATTCCAATTAACGAATCAAAAGAACGCCTGTCGTCTTTCTTTCTAATTCTTACCGAGCGATAAAAGTTCCGCTTCTCCCCTTTCCAGTGCCACTCTCATTCTCAACCCAGATGTTTGGCGACAGCTATTCACAGAAAGTAGCTAAAATTCATTTCTTACATTGAACAAAAGTAAACAGTAATTTTCTTTAATGATACACATGTTCAGAAAGCCAATTAAAAAACACTTTAGTTAAAAACGTGTCCTTTTACAGTTTTATAGCGAATCAGTAATTTAAAAATAATTCTTCAATATTACTAACGTCCTCGTAGCATGCTGAAACGATAAAAGCGTTAACTAAGCCTAATTAGGTCTTCCTTCTCTCTGGAACGAGATCGGGTCTAGTATCAGTTTTCTGCAGTCATCCGTGCAGTTGGTGAGTCCTGGGCAGTACCCGGGGCGGAGGCTGCTACCTCCCTGCCTTACTATTGATCCATAAAAATCCAATGACGACAGCACTGCTACTTTCTATTCCTCCGCAAACCTAATCAACCTTTCTGCTTTGTTTTGTGTATCGGACGCATCAAGTGTTCGTTGTCGTTAATTGAACAAAAATCTTTTTCTCACGAACTTTTTTTGTTAAAATTCTTACAATGCCCTCAATTTATAAATACCCTGCAAAATTCCAGCAAGCGACTAAATTACCCGCACATTGGCAAGACTGGTACACACTACAACAGCAGAACATGTTTTATTCCCATTCCCAAAGCGTTTTAGTTCATATGAAATGAACTAAATGATCTAGTGCAGTACAGTACATCGAACTAAAATTTCCGTCCCTGCCTATACCCAACGTGCACTTTGCTTTCTCCACTTCATAACGTTTTCCAGCGAGCTTACTCGCGGAATTTTCAGGACAGACTATTCGATTCAATCTGCGATCAAGAGCTAACCTGTTTAAGCTTTATGTAACTAGCGTTGCTTAAAAATCTGGTAGTCAAAAATTTTGCAGTTTATGTTTCCTATTGTATGAATAAAAACCATTCCGAGGTTATCGTGTTATCCACAGTAAACTTTTCATATGCTTTTACTACTCAATCGTTTGCGCAAAATTTCTCAGTCGTGCAGTCTAAGCAGTGTACCGGTTTGGAAATAAAGTTTTTACTCTCTAATGGTCCATCACAAGCAGGAATGCCCTCCAATACCCGTAGTCTATTTTCTTCTGCGTCTTGCAGCGTCATCTAGTGTACAAGAATAGAGCTAATCGAATATATTTTTTATAGTCTTGTTTTAAAAACAGCCTTCCGTATTCAGATTTTAAAGCTTCTTTCTAAAAACTAAAATTTACGTAGTTAAATGACTTACTTAGACTCGCCTAAATTATTAGTAAGAGAATAAATAAAAAAATTCCGCCTCAAAATGCATTTTACTGGAAAAAACGACCTAATTTCCATATGATTGTGGGCTGCATTGAATTGACAGTAAACATTTTTTTTTCATACCTAAAACATCAGTGACACTTTATTATTTACCAAGTACATTTTACCATGTTTTGCTATGGCAGTTGGGATCGGCAAAATGTTGGAGGGTAAGGAATATATGAGGCAAAAAAAAGTGCCTTATCAAAAGCAAACTGTAACAGAATTCTTCACGAACAAAACTTGTATTTTTACTCAAACATTTTGTCTTCCCTTTCCGAACTTTACAATTCCGAATAATAGCTAAGGTGAAATAAGCTACCGGAACTTTACCTGCTGCTGTCGACCAATTGGCTGTGTAGTGCGCTGACGGATGTCGACCCGGTCGTGTCGCTAGTTCGTTTTAAAAATGAATGTTTAGTCTTTCCGAAATGACTTATTTGCTAGCTATCGACTTGGCCTATTTGCGATGCCAAGTGCTTGAAGTACCATTTACAATATCCTTTACAGTCAATATTTTGTAGCATTTAATCAGTCATTCCACAGTTGATTATTAGAGATTTATTTTCACGGGCCCCAACTGTTATTGATATGTTAGAAATGCAAAAAACAAACGAATTGTGAGAATGGAAAAATTGAACTACCACAGAAAGGAATTTTCTGAAGTTATTTTCAAGAAAGATAATTGATTTTCTCAGGCATAACGTTTTAAAAAAAATCGAATTGTGCATATTAGGAGACCAAAAGAACAAAGAAAAAGAAAATGAATAAGTGAGTAAGTAATATATAAACAAATTTTTAAAATGTTTAAAGAGTTTTAAAGCAGCAACAATAAAAAAAGGATAAGATAAAGTAAAATAAAATCAAAACATAAAGAGAATATTAAAAATAACAAAAATAAATAAACAAAGAGTGAAATAAACTATTCTTGTGTAAATAAATAGTTGAAGAACAAAGGGGAAAAACTGAGCTACTGCTGGGAGTCTTGGTTTCGAAAACGCACGCTCATCAACATTTTTTTCTGATCCCAACTGTTATAGCAAGGTATTGGTGGAAAAATTAATTTCTCACGGTCTAGAGTCTAGAACGAAAATAACAGACAATTGTGAGCATAAAAACTGAATGAATGAACAGGTAAAAATTAAATTGCTTTTTTTTACTAATCTCTTTTTGGTATACTCTGTACTTTTCCTTGTTTTTATAATAAAAATAATCATTATTATTGGTAATCTTTCTCTCGTTATTCGCTTTTCCTCAAACCAATGGCTGTTACGGTTGGGATGCGTAGATATGCGGACATAGCTCCTCCGGTCATGTGTGTAATGCTTGTACCTAGCGAGTCTGAATAGAAAAGAATGTCATTGGTCGGGGGAAATATCAATCTTGTCATTGGTCGAAGGGAATATTTTCCCCCTTCGGGCTACAGGCGCTTTTCTCCCGTAGACTAATCATGGAGCTTGTCGCTGTTCTTTTAAAAATACGCCCTCCCTTCGTAGAAGAGGCATGTAAACACTTTTATTTCTTATTTTTCTATTCAGTAAGATTGAAAGTCTTGATTCCTAGTATAAATTTGTTAAAAAATGGTTGTTTTTCGGATGTTACGGCACTTTTATTTCCTTCACTGTAGTAAGCTTGAATGCTCACGAATCAGTGCCCTAGTATTTAAAGAATTTCATATCCATGTGTTATCCATTTTATTTTTTCTTACAATTAATACAACTTTACTTTAGTTTCAGGTCGCTTGTTGATAGTATTTAATTCGTAAACCAATGAAAAATTAACCGCTATTATTGGCAGCGTGACGTAGAAAAAACAACAAAAAATAGCTCTCAGTGAAGTTGATTAATATTGCACTTCCTTTGAATGCTGGGGATTTTTAAAATAATCAAATAGAAGCTATAAAAATTGTTCTAATGTCCTAAAATTAAAAAAAAGCATATTTTCTTTTCTGAATTGAGCTTTTTTTCATTTTTTTTATCAGCGGAAATTACATTCTTAAAATTTGAATGATCCAAAAAAAAAAAAGGTTGAATCCCTTTTCCACAGCTACTTCTTGACGAATGAGCGGTAGAAAGTTGACTTCAAAATCGTTGCTAAAAGCGTACAGCCGGATACGCAGTTCCGCTGGTAAAAAGATGGCGGCGGAAACATGCGCAGTAGCCGTTGTTATCACTAACTTTTCGACCTTCTAGAGCAGGGGTCTCCAAACTTTCCAGCCTTAGGGCCATATTGATTACTCCAGTAAATTCCAAGGGCCAAAACCATATTATCATTAATTGTTGCCGGTGGTAAAAAGTTGAATCAGTCCACTAGTGGTGTAAAATATGATTACTTTTTTGCCAGATGCCATTAGCGACGGGGAAGCTGATCTGTCCGCGGGCCGGATGTGGCCCTCGGGCCGTAGTTTGGAGACCCCTGTTCTAGAGGCACGCTATTTTTTACCCTCTAAAACAAGGACAAATACATTCCTACACCCGCAGCGTATTCTCTGTTTCGTCTGGCAGTACAATCAAGTGAAAATGATTAACAAAAGGCTTTTTCTGCCGACGATTTTTAACTTATCACTTTTCGTCTTATTTTAAAAACGAAAATCCCGTACTAAAATTTAAAAGCTTCTTTCTGAAGAACTAAATTTTAAATCGTTAAATGACTTACTTAGACTCTCCTATATCATTAAAAGTAGAATAAATAAAACAAATTCCAAAAAACGCCTACCTACAATTTACTAAAAAAAGGGCTTGTATTTTACTAAAATAAAGGGCTGATTTTCATATGATTGTGAGCTGCATGGAATTAATAGTAAAGATTTATTCATACCTCAGAAAGCATCAGTACTTTACTATTTACTATGTATTTTTTCCCGTGCTTTGCTATAATAGTTGGGATGCGCGAAAATGCTAGAGAAAAATTAAAGCTGTGGGCCTATCCTAATTTGCTCGACTGTAAATTCTATTTTAGCCAATAGATGGAGCAGAATTTCACACCCTGCTTCGGGGGAAAGAACGAAACCCTTTCCGAACACCTTTTTCACACTAGGGGGTAATTGGTGGTTAATAGATGTCATGTCCCGTCTATATCAATGGTCACCGTGGACCTCCCATTTTTTACGTTCAAAGCAATCATCCATGCTGCAGATTTTTGCTTTTGTGAATCCAAACTTCCAAGAAGAGAACTCACGACAGTAGTTTCTTTTCACCAGATTCTGGTTCGATGCCTTTCTAAAAAAAAAAAAAAAAACGTCTTTTAACTTTTCCGAAAGTACCTCCAATCAAATATAAAAAAACCAAGTCAAATGTTTCGTTTCAAGGCTTCAAAATCACATCAATTTAAGTTTTTTTTTTATCTGCATAAAATAAAATTATTCATGAAAATGTATTTGCGTTCTTATTTAGACAGTGATGTATTTTGCGCTCTGGGAATGCAGTGAAGAGACCGTTCATTAACGATGTCACACTTTTTTTCAATACAATTAACCTCCTTGTCCCTTTGTCACAAAATGTCACACTTCATCATTCCCCCATATCCCCCCCCCCCCCGTTCACATGTCAGGCTATATTACATAAGCCGTTCAGAAATAAAAAACTACGATACATCTCATATTTCTAAATTTCAATTTTGAACTTTTAATATTTGTGAGCGTGAGAATAATAATGATTATGAGTGGGCTTAAATTGTATGAAATGAGATTAAACTTTATAGCAAAATACTCAATTAGAATATGATAGCAAAAAATATAAATTCCTTGAATTCTGAAATAATTTCCCTCGCGCGACTGCCTTTAAAGTGCAAATGCCCAAAAAGATTTCCTTTTAAATTATCTACACAAAACGTCACACCCCTTACCTCCCTTTTGCTTGTGCCCAACGATAAAATATTTCAGCTTTCCATTTTAAACTAGAGAACACTCAGAATCTAGAGTATATGAATAAAGGGCCATATAACTATGAATCACCCTGTAATGATAAATGACAATAAATATCGAAAGTTCAAAATATAAATTACGACTTACAGATGAACACCTTGACGATTGCGTGGCCAGCACGTGAGTGCGCTATCCAGTAAACTGCAATGCCAAAGATTACGTTGACTGCATTTCATATATTTTATAAATAATTTTTATACTTCCAACGTTTTGCAAGTAAATTAGTAATAATTTATTTTACACAAGAATATTTATACTAATTATATTCATACGTTAAAATAATTTTTGAAATTAAATTTTTTGTACATTATATGTAGTGTAGTAACGAAGTGCAGACAAAGGTCTTCCACCACAGACGATCGAACGACCTCCTCAACATTCTGAAGAAAGCCCTCCAGGATTACGAAAAAGGAAAGAATTGAAGGACTACCCATCTCCCGAGCCCCTGCTCAACTTTTTCCCCCTTTATGCCCTTCGGGGAAGATGATGTTTGCCTTCGGGTGCATAAAGTCCTTCCCCACAGAATCTTCCCCCAACAAAATCTGGGTAAAAGGCCCCTTCGGGGCCTGTAGACCCGTGTCACATTTAAGTGATGATGATGATTTAGCAAGGCCTGCCGGGGAAGAATTCAAGCTAGTAAGCCCAGAAAAAGTAAGAAAAATAAAATAAATACTCAGTAATAAATAAACGTTCAGCAATTTTTAAATAAAAAAATGAATAAAACAAAATAAAAAAACGCAAAATAAAAGAAGGAAAAACCCCAAAAGCACGAAAATTGTAATACTACTCGTATTATCAAGACCCACGTACATAACGCATAAGTATTTCGCTTTATACTTGAACAAATTCTATAACGGTTTTGATTTGTAGATTTGCAAAGAAAGAACGTTCATTCATGTGTATAGCTCACGAACCCTAAAATTCGGTGATGCAATGGCGTACTCGCAATAACTGTCGACGCTAGGTTTCACCACATGAAAAAACAGCTCATGGGAATTTTGGATCAGATTGGAGGGTTTAAATAATGATTATGAAACGGCAACATTGTCCCTATCATACTATTGGTTCATAACCAGTGTTGCCGTTCCAAAATTACCATTTTATCCACCGATCCCGATTCAAAATACCCTCCAATGCCCGACAAATGTTTTGCGTATGGCGCCACCTCGTAGGGAAAAGTGTAACTGTTCGAAATTCCTGAGGCTCAAATTTGCTTAAATTACATGTCTACCTTTATAACGTTGCTTTCAAACACAAAATTAGTTCAATTTTGCAATATTTTGTAAATCTTTTCTTTTTCTCCAAATTTTTAAAAAAAGTTTTACGCGGTGACGAAGGGGGCTCTGGAGTGTCAAGGGGTTAAACTGCAGTTTTTTACGCAAATTAATGTCGACAGTTATGGCTGCACGCCATTGCATCACAGAATTTTAGGGTACAGGAACTATACGCACGAAGTAACATGCTTCGTTTGAAAATCTACGGATCCCAACCGTTATAGCAATTTGTTTTAGAAAAATGCGAAATACGCATGCGTTATGTAAGTGGGTCTTGATAATACTACTAATTATTATAATAAAAACCAGGAATAGAAACGAGCATATGGAAAGAAGATTAATAAAGAGAAACAATTATTATGATTGTTGTTTCACATTCTCGTTCTCGTATACGCGGAATTATTTTGTTCTTTCAATAACTTGGTATAACAATTGGATCTTTAATTTTTTTGAGGTGCGTTTGCAAAAATAACTAACAGCAAAAGTTAAATTGGTTTCTTTTCTTCTTCACTTATTTTTTTTACACTTCACTTATTTATTGAATGGTTAATCTATAGCGGTTGGGATCCGTAAAAATGCATTTCTAATAGTCAACGGTGTGCTGATTGATTAAATCCTATAAACATACCGACGATATCATAAATGGCATCGAACTTTAAACATTTGACACCGCAAAAGAGTGGAGACGATGACACAGGTCAAGTTTTCCGACTTCATCAATCAGTTAAACATTCGTTTTTTAAAGAAAGATTTAGTGACGTGACCAATTAGTTAAACATCTGGTGACTGCATCCTTATCATACATTCTGCAAACTAGATGGAAGTGTGAATTCCTTTTCACGTGATTTACAAACTTGGGGAAACAAAGGGGAAGTCATTCACCCATTCGGCAGATGAGACCGCAATTTGTCCCAGAGTTTGGGACGACAAGTCAAAGGTTCTAGAAGTCAAAAAATACGTTAGAACTTTTAGACAACTAGCTAGAGGGTAGTTGATTGCTCGTGAGAATCACGTGAATTCTGTTATAGTGTGCTTTCGATAAGGCACTTTATTTTTGCCTCATTTATTCATTTCAAGCTAACATTTTCGCGGATCCCAAGCGTTATAACAAATAACGCATGGTAAATAATACAAGGCGATGAGGTGTCATTTGTGTTGCTTAAAGAAATATTCACTCTTAATTTAGCGCAGCTCGGTTTTTCCTTCTTAAATATGGTGTAAAAGCGGTTCTTTTTTGGAAATGGTTTTTATTTATTCTAATACTTCTGATCTAGGTTTTAGAATATCCAGATGCAGTTGCTGAACCTTTATCGTTCGATGATGTTGGCTCTAGTATAGTGGCTGTAGTCAGGGTGTCTATCTCTGCAGGTGACACAAATGCTTATCGGCTTTTCCTTTCTGCTTTGTTTGGTGAATCGACGCATCAAGTGTCCGTTGTCGTTAATTAGAACAAAAATCTTTTTCTCACAAACTGTTTTTGTTAAAATTTTTACAATACCCTCGACTACCTTCAATTTATAAATACCCTCCAAAATTCCCGCGGGCAACTAAAATACCCGGTTATTGGGTAATTTCCAGCCCACTACAATAGCTGAAATACACTAGACTGGTAAATACACTACAATAGCTGAACATGTTTTATTTCCTTTTCCGGAGGCGTTTTAGTTCATTTGAACTAGTCCACTAACGTGAAATAAACTAAATGAACTAGTTCAGTACAGCGAACTAAGTGTGACGCGTGGCAAAGGGGGGGGGGGGGTCCGCTGAAGTGTGACAAAAGGGGGGAGAGGGGTCAAATTTATGGGGAAAAAGCGTGACATCATTTATGAACGGCCCCAAGTAAACTTTACATCCCCAGATTGAACCGTTCTGAGCGATCAACGAAGGTGAGCTGTTTTGCCCATCTCTAATATCCTCTTCATTCCTTGAAAAAGCGCTTAGCGCTGCCCAGTCGAACCATTATACCTACCATAAGGTTTACGTAGCACTGCGAAAACAATTATTCGCAAGGGCTAGTTCAGGATTGCTTGTTTAATTTTATATGATTAACTTTGTGTTCTATGAAAGAGAAAAAAATGAACTCTATTATATGCACATTTAGAGCGAAAATTAAACTGGTTGAAACTTATAAATCAATGAGATCTGTGAATTTTTTTATAAATTGTGCTTAATTCAATTTTTTTAAATCTGATATGTATCTATATTTATTTACAGTAAACTAAAAATTACTTTCCAAAAAAATATCGACACATGGCACCACATTTTTATTATTATTATTCAGTATCGTAACAATAAAACTAATGCAAATTGTGGTTAATTCAATTTTTCTTAAACTGATATGAAACTGTATTTATTTACAATAAACTAAAAATTACTTACCCAAAAAATATCAACACATGGCACCACAATTTTTTTTATGATTCAGTATCGTAACAATAAAACTAATGCAAATTGTGGTTAATTCAATTTTTCTTAATCTGATATGTATCTATATTTATTACAAAAAACTAAAAATTATTAAGTGGAATGCTAATTTAAACTAACACAACACTAATTCTATAGTGGCTGAAAATGTCTGCGTAAATGCAAGGCGTAAATTCATTACTCAAAATTTAACTTTAGGATATGGTAAAATTAAGAGATAACTGCTGAGGTACTTAAGCTGATAAAAGATATTACACAATTTAAAACTCAACAAATTTAATAAATAACAAAGACATAATTAAAGAAAGCAAAATCAAAACAAAGTTTTAAACATGCGCCGCGGGCAACCCCCCACGCGGGCACACGATCGCTGAACAGCAAAAAGAAAGAGAGAGAGCGTGTAAAAAAACATTTGACTTGGCATTTATACTGTTCTTCTCGCCACAAGCACTGATGCCACAAAACTTTAAAAAGTTCGCTAACGATGCATACTAATGAGCAGGTTGCATAATGATGTGCAAAACAACAGGTTGCCACAATTACTTACCAAAAAAATATCAACACATGGCACCACAATTTTTTATTATTATTCAGTATCGTAACAATAAAACTAATGCAAATTGTGGTTAATTCAATTTTTCTCAATCTGATATGTATCTATATTTATTTACAGTAAACTAAAAATTACCTACCAAAAAAACTGTCAACGCATGGCACCATTATTTATTTTTTTTATTATTTAGTATCGTAACATTAAAACTAATGCAAAATGTCGCTTTTCTCAAAATTCTAATCGCTTAACTTACACCACTATGTTTTCCACCACTTCATACATACATAAAAATCCACTGTCTTACTGTATGTAGTTAAATTAATTAATTAGACCTTCCTACTAATATAAGATTAAATAAGAAAATTTCAAAAAAAAAAAAAAGAACCGCCTTCAAGTCAGATTTGAGGGAAGAAACCGAGCAGATTTTCAAATATTTGTGGACTGCATTGTTTACAATCTAATACCCGCACCAACTGTTTCGTCCTGCAGCGTCATCTAGTGCACAAGGAAGAAACTAATCAAAGGGATTATTTACCCAAATATTTCTAAGTTCATTTATAGTCTTATTTTACAAGCGACCTTCCCTTACTTAAATTTTAAAGCTCCTTTCTAAAAATTAAATTTTACATTGTTAAATGACTTACTTAGGGGTCATTCCATGTCAACTTGACCATCTCCAATTTTGATGAGATTTTGCACAAAGTTTCTGTTAGGTATAAAACTAAGTTAGCCATATTTTTTGATTTTGAAAATAAAAATTCATGTAGGAAGGAGCGCCTAAGCTTAGGAACCAAAATGGCTGCCGTTGACGAACGAAATAAGTAGCCACGTTTGGATGTACCTGGAGAGCCACATAATAAAAGCAAAACCCCGAAATATATTTTTCTCAGACAAGATTTTGTGCTTAATGTAATAGCAAAGTTTTGAAAGACGACCAAGATTTTTTTTTCTATTGTGTTCAGTCAAAGTTGGCTGAAAATTCAATTTCAGAAAAATTTTAAAAACTTTATACTGCTCTAACTCTTTAGTAACTAAACTTAAAGACTTGAAACTTTGCATATATCTACGTCAACTATTTGTCGCCGTATTCTAAAAATTTCAAAAACTGCATTGTTAGGTTTTGATTTGTATTTATCTAAACATGCAGCGGTTTTCAAAAATGACCAATTTTGATCATTTTTGAACCTTCATATCTGAGAGGGAACTTAATGAATTTTCTGCGTTCAACTTTCATTAGATACAGGAAAGCTTTCTCTACCAAACGATAAATTTTTAAGAATGTGTTTTTTCGCAAGCCAGAGAAAAAAATGGTTCAAATTTGAGTTTAAAACCATGGCGAAATGTGCGCATTTTTAGCCTCAATTTAGCTTTTTTGGAGTGTTATTTGACATTGAAAAGGAAAGAAACTTCGTTGGGTCCTGCAAGGCTCGCGCAACTCGCATTTGACGCATAAATCAATATTATTTGAAAAAATTGACTCATTTTTGGAAGATGATAGTCAAACTTCGTCAGGTAAAATTTCGACAAAAAGACACTCTAAAATGAAAGCAGATGCAAAAAGATTTCCGAGCTATTGCAGCAAAACGCTCTTACCTGTTCCTAACAGGTGGCATCAAAGAAACATAAAAAATAAGCTAAAAGTAAAAAAATTTCTGTAAATAAAGACCCAATGTGAATTATTTTAAACATTAAGGTGAATTAATAAATACATTTTTAAAAAAGAAGAAAAACTTATTATGAAGAGTTTAAGAAATTCAATTTTTGGCAAAATAGCTGCTGTTTATTTCTTTGCGTCATGCTTAAGGTCCTACAGAAAAGAGAACTACGCCTGTAGCTGACTAGCGTGACTATTGGACATGACCCCTGGCAAAGGGGTTATCAGTGTAAACATAAACTAGTGGTGGTTAAACCACCATGAACGAGTGGTTACTCTAGGCTTGAAAATTTGCGACTATCAGGCTGACTCACAATTAAAAAATAGTAAGTCAAGTCAACTTTTGGAAAATTCGAGTCAATATAGATAGTTTAGCGAAAGAAAAAATATTTTTATAAAAACGCTGTTGTAGTCGTAATGATTTTACTCTGAAATATAAAAAGTTCTACACGCCAAAATATTGGTATATAAGGAAGGTTGGTATAATTAATCCTTAGATAATGAATTAAAAATTTAGATAATCTATTAAAAACTTTTGGGGTGTGTATTGTATGTCATTTCAAATTACATAACAAAACTTTTTTTTTAAACTACAGATTATTTTTTTTTTTTTTTTTGACATTTGTCTGATCTCGAATGTTTCAAACTAAATTCTTGTTTTCATGAAAAGGAGGTGAATTTCATGTTCAATCCCACTTCTGAATGCAAGAGTAATATTTTCTTATTGAGTAACTTTTTGTGCAAATATGTAAATGCTTAATTAAATCAATTTAAAAAGACAAATCCTAATTCTCTGACATATTATTCCTTCAAACATTTTAATATGAAAGTCATGATTGGTTTAGCCAATTACCGGCAGCCAATTTGCCAAAAACTGAATTTCTTAAACTCTTCATAATAAGTTTTTCTTTTATTTTAAAATTTATTTATTAATTTATCTTAATGTTTAAAATTATTCACATTGGGTCTTTATTTGCTGAAAATTTTTAACTTTTTGCTTATTTTTTACGTATCTTTGGCGCCGCCTGTTAGGAACAGTAAGAGCGTTTTGTGGCAATCGCGCGGCAATCTTTTTGCATCTGCTTTCATTTTACAATATTTCTAGTTTTTTTATTAATAATTCACAATATAAAGCATATTGAGCAATATACAAACCAATTTTTCAGTATTAGGATGTCATTTGGTCGAATTTTTACCAGTCAAAGTTTGACTATCATCTTCCAAAAATGAGTCAATTTTTTGCAAATAATATTGATTTATGCGTCAAATGCGAGTATGCGCGAGCCCTGCAGGACCCAACGTAAGTTTTTTTTCCTTTTAAATGTCAAATAAAACTCCAAAAAAAGCTAAATTGAGGCTAAAAATGCGCACATATCACCATGGTTTTTAACTCAAATTTGAACTATTTTTTCTCCGGCATACGAAAAAAACACCTTCTTAAAATTTTCAAGTTTTTTAGAGAAAGCTTTCCTCTATCTAATGAAAGTTAAACGAAGAAAACTCATTAAGTTCAACCTCAGATATGATGGTTCAAAATGATCAAAATTAGCCGTTTTTTTAAAACCGCTGTATGTTTAGATAAATAAAAACCAAAACCTAACTTATTAAAATTTTGAAATTTTCAGAATACGTCGACAAGTAGTTGACTTAGTTATATACAAAGTTAAAAGGGTATAAGTTTAGTTACTGACGAGTTAGAGCAGTATAAAGTTTTAAAAAATTTTGTCAAATTGAATTTTCAGATAATTTTGACGAACACAATAGAAAAAAAATTTCTTGATGGTCTTTCAAAACTTTGCTATTACATAAAGCACAAAAAGTTGTCTGAGAAAAATAAATTTCGGCGTTGTGCTTCTATTATGTGGCTCTCCAGGTACATCCAAACATGTCTACTTGTTTCGTTCGTCAATGGCAGCCATTTTGGTTCCTAAACTTAGGCTTGTTACATGAGTATTTACTTCCAAGGTCTAAAAATTTGGCTAACTTAGTTTTACACCTACCAGAAACTTTGTGCAAAATTTTATCAAAATTTGAGATGGTCGAGTGGGGATCACTGTTCCAGTTCACATGCAATGACTCTTAGAGTCTCCTAGATCATTAGTACGAGAATAAATAAAGAAAATACCGGTTTCAAGACGGATGTTACTGGAAAAAAAGGGAGCTGCTTTTCATATGATTGTGAGCTGTATTGAATTAATATTAAAAATTCTATTATTATCTAAAACAACGTCAATGACTGCTTATTATTTAGCATGCTTTGCTATAACGGTTGGGATCCGCGAAAATTCTAGAGGGAAGCGAATAAATTACGCGAAACAAAGTGGCTTCATTGGACAGAGACTATAACAGAATTCACATTATCTTCACTAGCAAAACTTATTTTTTGACATAAACATTTTGTATTTCCTTTCCGAAATTTACAATTCCGACTAATTCCGCATGGGGAAATAAGCTGCCGGTGCTTTACCTGTTGCTTTTGACGAATCGGCTAAGGATCGACGATAGTGCTCCGACGGTCTAATCGGTCGCCTTGCTAGTTCTTTTTAAAAATGAATGTTCAGCCTTTCCAAAATCACTCATTTGCTTGCTATCGACTTCGCCTATTTGCGGGGTCAAGTAATTAAAGTAAGATTCTAATTTCAACATCATCGTGTAATTTACATTTGTTGCAGCATTTGATCATTCATCATTCAAGTGATTATCTGAGATTTATTTCCACGGATCCCAACAGTTATAGATATGCATGCTGAAAACAAACGAAATGCATACATGTGAGAACGGAAAAACTGTAATACCACAGAAAGGCATTTTCCAAATTCATTTTCAAGAAAGATAATTTCTTCTTAGAGGCATAACGGGGAAAAAGTCGAGTTGCTCATGTTAGAAGACCAAAGGAGGAAAGAAAAATAAAACATATTTAAACAAATAAAAAAAAATGTTCTTAAATAAGTTATCAAAGTTGTTAAAAAAATAAGTTATTAAGTTTATAAATGTTCTCGAAATCTTCTCAAAATAAGAAAAATAAATAGACAAAGAGTGAAATAAACCAATCTTAAAATAAACAAATTAAGGACAAAGGGGAAATTCTTAACTTCTGCTGTGTCTTATTTTCGTAAACGCACTTTAATCAACATTTTTTCTAATTCCAATTTTTGCAGCAAGGCATTGGTAGAAAAATTAATTCCACACCAGGCGCGAACCGAAAATAACAAATAAAAAGAAGTATAAAAAATGAATAGATGAACAACATATTTAGTATATTTAAATTGATTTTTTTTTACTAATATCATTTTTGAATTCTTGGTACTTTTCCTTGTTTTTGTAATAATAATAATTACTATTGGTATTATTTCTCGGGTGAGTAATTCTCTTTCCCTCAAACAAATTGCTTTAACGGTTGGGATCCGTAGATATGCGGACGACGCTCATTTGATCACGTGTGTATTGTTGTCCCCTAATTCTCCACGATGCAATGGCGTACAGCAGTAACTGTTGACATTAATCAGACAGCTTAAAAAATTTAGAACTGCTTTTTTTAAAGAAAATGTTTTGACAGTAGCGTTGTGAATAAAGCTGTAGGCTATTTTCAGTGTGTCTGCCACTGTATGTGATACGAATGCTCTTCGGCTTTCCCTTTCTGCTTTGATGCACTGCCTGCATCAAGTATTTGCTGCCATTAATTATAACAAGATTTTGTTTATTAGAATTCTACAAATACAAGTGGAATAATAAATACCCAACAACCCAATTTTTGGGCTGTTGCACACACGTTGGCAAGACCCTCATATAAAAACCTTTAGCTTCATTAAGTATACTTCCATTAATTATTGCTACTGGTGGCTTTGAGTTTGTAAAAAGTAAATAAAACGAATAAAGCACTATAAACGTTAGTTTGGTTTATTTATTATTATTTTTTTTTTGTTATTTAAAAGAATGATTATGCTTCTTCATTACTGATTTTTTTTTTTTTTGACTTTGTCAATTTGTTTTGTTTCTTCTGTTTTCATTCATTTATTTATTGTTTGGGAACCTGGGCGTTAGATTTTTAGACCCTAATGGCTTCATAGAATAAATTAATATCAGTGAAAACGCATTCGCTGGAAAAATCCTCTCTTTTATTTGTAATTATTATTATTATTTTCGTTTTCAGGCATGTTAATTCGTTTGCTTCGTATGCGTATCAATAATGGTTAGGATCGGTAGAAATGCATTTTTCTTTTGTTTCACTAGCTACTTTTTCTTATAATTTCACTACTAAAGGATTGGTCAAAAGTATTTCACGTTCCCTATTTACTCACAAAACTAAGATGAAGCGACGGTAGTGATTCCGATTCTAAACCTCTCGAAACACACGAGATTTTTTTTTCGAAAAAACTAGAGAAAAGTTAACGAGGTTTTTTTTTATTTGACAGAAAATGAATATATAGGTATCGTATAAATTGTGTTTTGGCAATTTTAGTTGTAGGGGTGACTAGACAGCGTGGGGGGGGGGGGAGTAAAAATTATATAAAAAACTGCTATACAAACAAAGTGCAAACGTTTCTCTGACTGGCATTAGAAATAAATTAACGGGAGATACGGGGTGGAGCTTAACGCGTCAGCCCTGACGTCATAATAAATAAATGACGTCATAAAAAATGACGTCATTTCACTGTACTTCGCGTTGCTCAAGGCAGGCCGTACACTGAGTCGACGCCAACGTAACATATACTTCCGATTATTTCTCCTGCTTGCAACATGCTAAAAATGTATGCAACTGCAGCAACACAACGAGATATTTGCGCATGCGCAAAAGCTGCCCGAAGTAAAGAAACAATATAGCGTTTCCTCCGATGAAGAAATAATGCTTTTTGCGTTAACAAAAACTAGAAAAAGAATAATAAAAAACTATGTTTCCGTTGCTGGTGACATGTTTCTGAAAGCCTCAGAACCAATAGGAATCAAGGAGATGAAGAATATTCTTTCGCCAGTTATTATGCTGCAATATCCATTATAAATTACTTCAAATTAGCATATAAGACGGGTTTTCTTTTTTTTTTTTTTTTTTTTTTTTTTGTACATTGCTCCTCATTTTAACCAACTTCACAAAGGAAGGAGGTTATACATTTAAACTGTATGTATTTCGTTCTATTTTTTGACGAATCGTTACGACAAAGATGCGCGAAAAGAAGAAAAAAATAAATAAATAGTACGACGTCCGCACTGCAGAACAACGTGCTTGCTCTGTTGTCCATAAAATTTTAATTTCACCGTGTTATGATGCAGCGAGGTAGCCTAGTGGTTAGGATGCCGGGCTTCCAACCGGAAGATTGGGTGTTCGATACACGACCCACTGAAGACCCTCGGAGTACGTGCATGTAAAATCCATGAACCCTGAAGTCCTGAGGAAGTTCGGAGGGTTCTGCAGGGTGGCGGACTTCCCTTCATTCTTAGGTCAAAAAAGGAAGGTGGCGCTCCCTTACTGCCTTAATTCCTGGTCCCTCTGCGAAAGGGATCTTTTGTACCCAGGTGGCATTTGAAACAACAACATGATGCAACGTTGCAATATTGATAAATGCAAGCTATTTTGTTGGCTACTGCGTATAAAGAAGTGGCTACTGTTGCCTATTTATATATAGATTTAAGCCGCGTTTACACGATGCCAATTGAAGAGACAATTGTCGGGGCCAATTTTCTCTGGACAGTTCATTGTCCTATGTCTACTCCTCGAGGCAGCTGAATTTCAGGGAAACTGTCGAGGTAGTTGGTTCACCAATTGGCCTGAATTGTTCACACTCAGCCAATAACTTTATGCCAATACGCTGTCTCCAGACAATTGTCTCCTCAACTGGCATCATGGAAACGCGGCATAATGGACAAATTGTCGCGCAGTGGACCGGTCGGTAGAAGCTCGGTTCCCGCAGAACACCAAAAGTAAAGCAACATCGACTAAGTTCAGTGTTTGGGAGGGAGATAACCTCTAGCATCTGGTTGCTGTGTGGTCCGTGTTCGCTAAAGGGAACTGGTGCACGATAAATAGGTCGTGGTTCCAATGTCCACCAAGTGAAACGATACCTCTGCGGGTGCCAATCCCAGGTGATGGTCTCTCATCTGGGAGCAGGTTCAAAAAATTAAGAGACCTTTCAAAGGGGCGGAAATCGGACTCCTGCCTATTAGGGCCCCGTTAGACGCAGGAGCACCATACCCAATCTTCATCGCCATGCGCGAGGACTCGACAACAACAACAGTAAGCAAATCAATTCATCGGGACGTGATGCAGCTTTAAGGTTAATACATTAAACTTTAGCTAGATAATGGGAAAAATTCATGACACCTTTTTCTCAATGACAATGAACGAAGACGAAGATTCCGGAATCTTAAAACTTTTTATGCATTGTGGTTTTAAAATGCACGCAATATTTGTTTCTAATATTCACTTTTCATCTCTTTTTAGATAATTCGCCGGTTTAAGGTTGAATATCATCATGAAGATATTGATATTTTGACAAGATTGATTAATACTCCAGACAGACCTTTGAAGTTCAGCTTCATCAACAGATATTGAAAAGAGATTAATACTCGTTTTCATTGACAAGCATAAAAAAACAAGACTACGGAATTACATCAAAAGGAGATGCATCACATTGATGAGCGTCACAGACGAGTCCAAGAAATTAAATCAACCAATTTTATGAAGAGACGTACTTTGGTGTCTTACTGAAAATCATAATAAACAAACCTACAGTCCGAATTCCATTAATTAGGATATCGAGGAGCACTCTAAATAAGTTTTGGTATTGAATTTTATCAACATATCAGGCACGCAATTTGGGGTGGGTGTTTGAGGGTTACCCTCCAGAACCTTTGGCTTTAAGATAGAGGGAAATCCCTCAAATCCAAACCCCGAAAATCCGGAATCCCGGGAAATCCGAACGAGTTTTTCTTAACAAATTTAAGTTTGAAAGATAACCGCAAGAAAGAGGAACTTATTCATTTTGTCATAAAACAATTACTACAACCTTATAATTAGTTGAAAAGTCAACAAAGTATAGTTAACATACCTAACAAACTAAATGTGTCTGCATACTTATGTCATGCAGTATTGAAAAGCGGTAAAAGTTGGTTATTGAAATTTTTTAGATTAATAACTTTTCAAAAACAATGAAATAACAATGGAAACTCACAAAATATCCCTTAATCTTTCATTTGAAATAATTTATCTTCAATTGTTGAAGTGACGCGGGTTCGTTATAATGCGGTAACGAGAGTTCGTTATTATGTAATGGATAATTTTCGGCTAATCCGAACAAATTGAAACCCAAATAGGCTACAGCCTCAATTAGTTCGGATTTAAGGGGTTTCACTATATATTGCCTATTCCTAGTGAAGGAAAAAGCTGAGGAGGGAAAAGTAGGCCTTTTTCCTCATGGGCTGCCTCGCCAGTGAGTTTTTTTAGTTAGGATATATGTATTTATATTACCTGACTTCCACTTCAGTCACTGCAACAGATGCAGACGAAGAATTTTTCTTATTCATGTGTCCATGCACAAATGTTGGAATTTTAATACAAATAAACAAATGAGACTCATCATCAAAAACAAATATTAAACATCGAGTTGAATTACTAACTTTCAAAACGTTCCTTTGGGCTTTAACATTAGCAGAGGATATTGTAGTTAGTTTCGTCTACTTTTTTAGGCATTTCATCGCCAAATAAAAACAGCTATAACCGAACAAACACCTTAAAAATACTACACCTTAGAAATACTACCCCAGTGAGAAGTGTGTTCCTCCCCTTCCAAATCTAATTTTTTCTTAAGACCTCTCCCCCTTCACAATCCCATGTTGATAACATAAAGAGATTTTTAAGAACCTTTTTTCTCGGAACACTGTTGGTTTATAACTTATCGCTCGATAGACTGATTGCGTAGCTGAGATGTGTTCTTCTTGCACAGCAATTACAGTGAATAAAATGGCAGCAAAGAAGAAAAGAAAAAATTATACTATAGGGGGAAGAAAAGATCGAGTAATTGACACAGTTAAAATTGATGCAACAAAAGCGAGTATTAGTTCGTGAATATGGTTCCACAGTATAGTTTCGCTATATAGCGGTTATGTTATAACGCGGGAGCCAAACATGACCCCGACACCCGCGTTTTAACGGGGTTTTACTGTACAATGAATGGCACTTTTCCTTTTCGGAGACGGCGACGGCTGGATTTTTTATTCGTCGCCAGCGGCAACCCAAAATGGTACAGTAGTTTGATTTGGCGAGAAAAAAAAATTAACCATTCCCATCCCTTCCGAAACGGAGAAATACCCAGCATTAATTTTATCATTGCAGTTAAAGGAATGTAATAAAGACGCCAAAAAAAAAAAAAAAAAAAGTAAAAAATACCATACAACAAATACTTTTTCAAAAAGAAATGGG
Organism: Octonoba sinensis; assembly: GCA_038502835.1. Classification (NCBI taxonomy): domain Eukaryota; kingdom Metazoa; phylum Arthropoda; class Arachnida; order Araneae; family Uloboridae; genus Octonoba; species Octonoba sinensis. The sequence continues at coordinate 103,396,753 of CM076606.1, read as the reverse complement.
TTTTTGTTGAATGTTTTCTCATCTATACGTTCGATTCTCTTCCGTTCATAAAGATTTTTTTTTAACCCCGTCAGAAACGCAAAAGCAACTTGTGTATAGAAAATGAGAAAAAAAATATTGGAAACCATTACCAACTGTTGCTGAAGGATGCCTAAAAAAGTTGTGGAAACAATAAAAACGTTGTACGAAATAGGTGCAAACAAATTCTGTATTTGTGACGCTATTCAATGTTAACCTCTTCAGACCCCAGAACTAAGCACAAACAATTTTGACGCAATTTTTTAGTTCTCTGATTTAAAAAAATGATTGCAAAACAAAATAACTAAAAAAATTTTTTATTATTATTTTATAATTAGTTTCAATAATAATTAATGCTCAGTTTCCATGTTTTCCATGTTTAAGACGAAGTAAACTATCTGTTGATTAATTTCAAAAACAATTGGATGATTTAGCTTTCAAGTTGCACAAACAGTAGTTAATAAACAGTATTTTAAATGTACCCAATTGGGTACACTTGGCATGAAGGGGTTAAATGCTATACGTGGTATAGTTTTGTGTATTTTAATGAAATATCAGTGATTTGCAAAATTTAGACAGCAAAGGCGCAGATTACCAATCTTTGCCTTTGCTGTCTGTTGTGAATATCTCTCTTTATTGTGTGATTTCGTCTCTCACACATGAAATTAATAGACAAGTGTCCGAGCGGTATATTTAATTCTGTTAGGTGCGTATTCCGTACTGGGATGGTTTCCCGACTCGATGTGAAATTGATAAAACGCTATTCAGTCCCAGACATTTATTAAACACATACTGATGATGGGACACAATACAACTATCTACTTAATATACATATACAGCAAGTCTTTTTACAACATATTGGATAAGAGCAAGGTTTTTCGCTTCCGTTCTCCGGACAATCTCGGTAGCAAGTCCCTCTTTTTGCTTCTTCTCTTCCCACGCCTCTCCCCGCCCCCTCCAAGACCCCTTCGGCCGAGGTCGGAGGTCAAGCGGGGGATATTTCAGATGCGTGGGACAGTTCCGGTTCATGACACTGTCTTTATTACTATACTGAATCTTTGTTACTATACTAGATAGTAAATGAGATTTTTTCCAATCCTAATACAATAGCGGAGGAATGTTGCTAATAATTTTACGGCATAAAAAGAGTTCTAAATCCCCCTTATCCCTCCCGGCGAAATGTCTATCAGTGGCAGTGCCTGTCAGGCGTTCTGTTATTTTTTAATTATGAGTAATAATTTATATTTAATTTTTCGTACTGTTTTTACGTTATTATATATAAGTACGTTACTGCTGTGTTTAAAACTAATTCACTAACTTATTACTAAACATTCTCTATATTCTTCATCGGTTTTATTATTATTATTATTATTATTATGCACTTTTATTATTTTTATTATGCCGGTGCAGCACTTTAGTGGTCAACTTATAGAGGATGGAGTTTTTTTTTTTTTTAACTCTTACACTATGCATTTATACATTTGTAACCATTTAAAATATTGCTTCATGTAGGAACATTACCTTAAAAAAGTAATAAGCTATCTTTTTTCACAATTATCTAAAATATCATTAAAGAAATTTAGCCTTGACTTACATTGTATCCTGTACAACTTTAAAAGTAAAGTACTTACATAAAATAAAGATAAATATCTTGTTATTTATGCCATTCACTTACATGATAGTAAAGATTTCCTAAACATTCAAAATATATCAAAATGGCTACATCAGATAGAAGAAAAGAGAAGAAACTTATTTAAGGAATACAAGCAGTAGTTTTCCTACATGGTTAACTCATAAAGAAGTTTATTAAAACTTTACATTGATGCTTCATCCATCCAGACACATAATAAAATTTGACCAGACACTGGTCTAACATTATAGCATAAAACATATGCTGGACAATTTATTTTAGCTTTTTTATCTTTGCAAAAATAGATAAACAACTAAGTATAGAAATAATCAGGCGGTCAACTTACAAAGAGACTCCCACACAAATTTGGCGTGCATAAGTGGTCCACGTAGGTGATCAAGTTACGAAGGTTTCCCTTCATCATAAAATATAGGGCAAATTCCGTTCCTGACAAAAGTGGTCACCTTTGACAGGTGGTCCGCTTACAAAGGTGGTCAACTTTACAGATTTTACTGTAGTGTATACATACGAATTCACAAGAGTTGGACACAGCGAATACGCTATTTTGAAAGCGCGACTATGTCGTCTCTGATATTCCCTGTCTTTTAGCGCCATCTCTTGTACAAAATTTTAATTAGAAGACTAGCAGAAAACCAAAGGAAACTAAGTTTAAAGTTTATATATATGAATGTGGTCTGTTACATTATATATATTGCACAACAGCTTTTTTTTTACTTAAAAATAAATGTTTTTGCAATTAGCGCTGAGAAATTCAGTTCTATCAGCAACAAAAAAATTTTTTTTCGTTTACTCCCAGTAAATACAAAGTCAGGATGTACTAGAAATACTGTGGCAATGCAGTGATGAGACGTTTCAGAATTTATAAAAATAAATAAAGGCTTTAAGAACACGCTCATGAAAGCGTGGGCTCGAGATATTGTGATGGAGGAAGTCAAAGCTTAACGTTTTGCAGATGAAACATTTCAAATTTAATTTTAAGTTTTTTGTGTATTGTATCGTAACCATCAATGCTGATGAAGGTTTAAAATAATTTTTAGATTACTAAGCTCAAAAATTTATTTTGAAAGGAAATCTTCTTGCGCATTTGCACTTAAAGGCAATCGCGCGCGGGTAATATTTTCAGAATTCAAACAATTAGTATTTTTTTCTATCATATACTAATTGAGTTTTTTATAAACTTTAATCTTATTTTATGCAATTTCAGCGCACTCGTAATCATTATTATTCTCATGCTCACAAATATTAAAAGTTCAAAATTGAAATTAGAAATATGAGATAGGTCGTAGTTTTTTGTTTCTGAACTGCAAGCACACATGCTTATGTCATATAGCCTGACATGTGAAAAGGGGGGATAGGGGGGTATGTTGAAGTGTGACATTTTATGACAAAAGGGGGAAGGGTGTCAAAAATACACTGTAAAATTGTACCATTATTTATGACCTGCCCCACTTTGGGGCAAGGATGAAATATTTTTGCATCATTTGACGGTTGCGACCACACCAAATGTTACCACCTTTCACTGTGAGAAATTTTGACGCTGAATTTTTGTAAGCGCCGAAATATTTGCAGATCCCAATTGTTATAGCAAAGCATTAGAAGAAAAAACGAACTCCTCGGGATCGAGAACGAAAATACAGATTGATTATTATTCAGCGTCAATTTACGAAAGTAACTTATAGGGAATTTATTTCGATTATTATTGCTATATTTATATACTTTTCATTATTATTATTAATACTTTTATTATTAATTCGATTAGGAAATTTCAATGTGGTTGTTTTTTGTGATTGATGGGTTTAATTGTTTTTCAAAAAAATATATTTTTTTTATTCTGAAAGAGCATGGCTAACAATAATAAGTGCGATATTTTTTTTAAATATTTTGGACTCTTTTTCTTTTTGGAAAAAAAAAACAATATTTTAAACGATGCGCAGTAGCTGACTCGGTTTTCGCCACTACTGCGCATTGCATTACGACTGATGACAGCTCTGAGTAGAAACGGAGTGCTCTAATGACTGCACCCAATTTCCAGACCCGTCGTTTGGGGGGGGGGGGGGGGTCAGGGGGATCAACTGCTTGGGAAATATAATGTATTTATATATTATGTACCTGTATTTTGTTGTATTTAATACAATATGCATTTGTATCCTCCACCCCCCTGGAAAGTTTTGAAATGATTCAGAATCTGCTTTGTTTGTCCAAAAACAAATATTATAGACCCAACCACCAGATGCATAATATTACTCCCACCACTGCGGCGCATGCGCAGAATTGGCACTTTTGTAATGGGTCGGATCGTAAGTAGCGAACCGACCTAGTGAATTTAAAGGAGCTCGGACAAGATGGTAGATTAAACTGCCATATATTATTTGTAAAAAAATGTATAAATATATATAATAAACAAGAAATATAATAAGAAGTAATTAAGTTCACAACTGATGCTGATATAAGACATGAATGTTTAAATAAAAGGGAGACAATTACAATACGTCTCAAGCTTGAAACCGATAAGAACTGGACGAGACAATAAATATTAAGGGGTAAAATATATTTGTTACTATCAGGCTTTCAATTGGGCGGGTACCGAAACTTGAGTATTTTAGGATCTTTGGGCATTTTTTAATTGAATGCCTCTGGTGGTGTTTTAGAAAAATCAAGTTTTTAAAAAAATTTCGCTTAGTGGAAATTTTAGATTTATTATTCTGTAAAACCATTTTTTAAACAAAAAAAAAAAACTGCATTGTTTTTAGAGAAATTAATGTCGGCAATTACTGCTGTACGTTATTGCATCTCGGAGTTTTAGGGTACAAGCACTGTACACATGAACGAACGTGCTTTGTGTGTATATCGACGGATCCCAACCGTTATAGCAATTTGATAAATCAAACAGCGAAATACGCATGGATTGTGTAAGTGGGTCTTGATAATAATAAAAATTATTATAATAAAAACAAGGAATAGTAACGAGCATTCCGAAAGGAGATTAATAATGAGAAACAATTTAATTATAATGATTGCTGTTATTTGTCCTTGTCGTTCTCGCATGTGTAGAATTATGTTTTTCTTTTAATACCTTGTTATAACAACTGGAATCTACAGATTTTTTAACGTGCGTTTACGAAAACAACTAACAGCAGAACTTAAGTTGGTTTCATTTGTTCTTCACTTAATTATTAGCACACGAATGATTAATTTTACATTGTTTATTAATTTTTCTAACTTTTGAGATTTTTTATTTAATCTTTGTCTTTTTTTTATTTTAAAACTTTCTGAACATTTCTTTACTTATTTATTTTATTTTTCTTACTTTTTCCGGTCTGACTAGCATGCGCAATTCGAATTTTTTCCCTGCAGGTCTTGCTAAAACAACTATCTTCCTTAAAAATGATTTTGGAAAATGCCTTTTGCTGTTAGTGTTTATTTCCCCTTTCTCAAGCATGCGCAATTCGTGTTTTCTGAAAGCATGTCTATAGCGCTTGGGATCCGTGAAAATGCATTTGTAATAATCAACGGTGTTGCGAATGATTAAATCCTGCAGGCATACCGACGATATCTTAAATGGCCCCGAACTTTAAGCATTGGACGCCGCAAATGGGTGGAGTCAAGGACAAGCAAATTGGTCAAGTCTGAACGACTAAACATTCATTTTTTAAACAAAGATTTAGCGACGGGACCAGTTAGGCATCTGTACTGCATCCTTAGCTCAGCCCTAGCCAATTAGTCAGAAGTGTGACACACATTATCTGCAAACTTGGGAAACAAAGGTGAAGTCATTGTCAGAATTGTCTATATCATCTCTGCACCCACTCGGCAGCCGAGACCGCTGCTTATTACAAAGTTTGGAAAGACAAGTTAAAAGGTCTATCAGTCAGAAACTACGTTAGCACATTTAGACAAATAGCTTGAGGGTAGTTGATCGTTCGTGAGAATCGTGTGAATTCTGTTATGGTTTGCTTTCGATAAGACCTGCCTCCGTTGTTCATTTCTTGCTAACCGTTTCGCGGATCCCAAGCGTTATGGCAAAAAGCATGGTAAATGAGGTATCATTGATGTTTTTTAAAGAAAGATTTAAAATATTTACTATTAATTCAGCGCAGCTCACAATTATATATAAAGTATCTCGGTTTTCTCTCCTTAAATATGATGGGAAGGCGGTTCTTTTTTAATTTATTTTACAACTGCTGATATAGGAGAGTTCAAGTAATCCCCCTCCCCTATTTAACGATACAAAACATAGTCCACGAGAAAGGAGACTTATGTATTCTTAACTTTAGACGGGATGTACACTTAATGCTAATCACTCTTATGTATACTTAATTGTATACCGGAGATCGTTTGTAAAATAAGACTATAACAGAGATGAGTTCGAAATATTCAGCTAAATTGTCCCTTTGTTTAGTTTCATATCTCGTTGCCAGATGACACTGCGAGACGAAACAGAAAATGCACTGTGAGTATTGGAGGATAAAAACTCTATTTCCCTGTAGTTTTTCACACCCCTCCTCTCCTCAAATCAAAATTTAAAGGAAAGAGTTGATGGACTATCTAAAAGAACTAGTTCATTTCAGTGAGTGAATCGGTCTGAGTGGCTCTCTTTAATGAAATGTTTTGCCCACCTCTAGCAAACCCTGATACTTTTAATATTAAGGACCTGAAATCAATTTGAAATTACTGTAACAAAGAATTAAATAGTTGGTGAAAATGAGGGAAAATATTATAAATGTGAATTTAATCATGTTCGTAATATTAAAATTCGAACAAATTATGCCTCTTAATAAATGGCATTCAGAGAATTTTTAAAAAAAAAGTGAATTAAAGGGCGGGTAAGCAAATGTGAAACTCCTTAAAGAAGCAATATATTCGAGATCTTCTGTGTGATAAAGAAAAAAATTAACAGCAAATTTCATTAGTTTACTATTTTAACAAGTAACAGCAAAAATTATGTACAGTTCATTATTTTTTTAAAGTTTTTTTTTAAAGTACAAGAGGCTAGAGCAGGGGTCTCCAAACTACGGCCCGAGGGCCACATCCGGCCCGCGGACAGATTTTGTTCGGCCCGCGGAGAGCTAGCATACTTGAAAGAAAACTCCTTCTAGAGAACATATTTATTTTTTATAGCAAATTAAATTAAGTTTACTGAAGTAATCTATTTTTATGTTGAATAATTATTAATATGACATCTACATTGATATGGTCATGGGCTAACTACTCATAACATTGTTGTAGGTTATTATTTACTAACTAACAAATTATTGAAATGAATCCAACTAACATTTTATACATTTTAAATGAAAAGATAACTTATAACAAGCATAACGACATATGAAATACTAATGAGATTTATGTAATTGAGATTTTCCACTGACAATAGTTTGTAGTTGTGGACTAATTTTACTTGTACCAATTATTAAAAGAGATTTAAGATGCTCATCAGTTAATTTAGATCTGTAAACATTTTTTGTGTACTTCATTTTGGAAAAGGTCTTCTCACACAAATAAGTAGTACCAAAAACAGAAAACAGCCCACGAGCAAATTTATGCAAATTATCAAATTGTGTCAGTGGAAGACACTTATAAAATTCCAACAAAGATAAGTTTTGATATTTGTTCTTAATTATATCACTGCACTGTAGATCAATCATTTCCATTTGAAGTTCCGGGGCTAGGGTTTCAATGTCAGTATCAAAAGGATTCTGAAAAATCTTAATTTGATTCGCAATGGCATCAAAGTCCGAGAAACGAGTATCAAAATTTATTTTCAAAGCACTCAAAGTTTCGATTGCAAAATCGATAGGAAACTCGGTCTCAGTGGTGTGGTTAAATATTTCACATGTTTTAAAATGTGAAAAACATTTACTTCGTAGTTGTGAATGAAACAGTATCAATTTCTTCCGGAATGATTTGATATTATTGTATAAATCAGGAAGATGCTGGTTTTCTCCTTGCAATCTCAAATTCAGTTCGTTCACATGTTTTGTCAAATCAACATAGAATGCTAACTTCCACAGCCATGCGTTGTTTTGCAATTCAGTAAGAGGGCAATGCTTTTCATTCAAAAAAAATTCGATCACTGCTCGAAGTTCAAAAAAGCGCTGAAGGACTTTCCCACAACTAAGCCAACGTACGGCAGTATGATAAGGTAAGTCATTTTCTCCAATCTCTTTAATAAATTGTACGAATTGTCGGTGATTCAGCCCAAAAGATCTGATAAAATTAACAGTTGATATGACTGGTTTCAGAACTTCAGACATATCCAAACATTTTCCGCACAAAGACTGTTGATGAATGATACAATGTAAGACTATTGGTTTTGAACCACCGTCATTTTCTACAGCCTTTGACACAAGAGCGACCACTCCTTTATCTTTCCCACTCATGTTTTTGCCTCCATCAGTTGTAATACATTTCAAGTTTTTCCATCGAAGGTTCTTTTGCTTAATGGCCATTTCAACTCCTTTAAAAATATCTGAACCAGTAGTTGTGCCATGAATACTATACATATCAAGGAGTTCTTCATGCACTTCATAGCTTTTATCTACTCCTCGAATATAAATCAACACCTGAGCAGTATCTGACACATCCGTTGACTCATCCAAGGCCAAAGAAAACCACTCAACATGTCCATTTTTGTTGAACAGTTGAGAGGATATATTTTCAGCGATGTCTTCTACCCTTCGAGCCACAGTGTTTGCTGACATACTGACAGTTTTTAATAAATTTACCTTTTCAGGGCACATTTCTTCGGCTAATGCGATTATGCATTCTTTGACCATTTCTCCATCGGTGAATGGTTTTCCACGTTTTGCAATTTCAAGAGCCACACGAAAGCTGGCACGAGTTGCAGCCTCTTGTTCAGTTTTGAGTTTTGTAAATAAAGATTTCTGCGATTTCAATCCGCGCTTCATAGCTTCGAATTTTTCTGTCCGCAAACTTCCTGTATATTTTGAGTAATTTTGAAAATGTTTTGCTTCATAATGACGTTTAATGTTATATTCTTTGAGAACGGCTATGCTTTCATTGCAAATCAAACATAGCGCCTTGTTACTGGACTCAATTACGAAATACTGAATGTTCCACTGATCTTTGAATTTTCTGCATTCACTATCAATTTTTCGCTTCTTTTCCATTCTACTAAATCACACACAAAAGCAACAATTCAAATAAAAATATTGTTACAAAGATGTCTTAAACTTAAACACGCACAAACACGTTTTAAGGAGGTACGCACTATTTTATTTCACAGCAGTGTCATAGGAACTGACTTGTGGTTGCGCCACTAGCCTTCTTATATATTTCACTTACTGCCATCTAGAAGTGAGTGGAAGACACCAGAACTTTATAGAACCAACGAGATTATTCTGTAAGTGCTATTAGCGCCATCTGTTAGGGATAGAAGGTACTACCTATTTCTGCTTGTGTCCACCAGATGTCCTGTCACGTTACTCCTCATGGCTCGCTCGTACTCTACGACTAATCTAGAAATTACAGATAATGACAGGAAAATTAATAATATGCAGTGTTGCCGTTTTGCGGACTTTAGTTCGATTTGCAGCCTTTTTTAAACGTGGCGTACTTTTTCGGACTTTTTTTTTCATGTAAAAAAATACTCATTCGTTACTTGAGTACTCGTTAGGAACCGAAGTAACGATTACTGAAGAAAAAAGTAATCAATGATTACTTGTGTATTTCATTACTTTTGTAATCAATGATTACTATGGCGATACGATGCGGGTACCCCATTATAACGCATACCCATACGATACAGAAAATACATCAGCTTCCCCGTCGCTAATGGCATCTGGCAAAAAAGTAATCATATTTTACACCACTAGTGGACTGATTCAACTTTTTACCACCGGCAACAATTAATGATAATATGGTTTTGGCCCTTGGAATTTACTGGAGTAATCAATATGGCCCTAAGGCTGGAAAGTTTGGAGACCCCTGGGCTAGAGGAATAGTGAACAAATTAGTAATTTTCTCATACACGTCGAAATATAAAGCAAGTCGCCTTGCGCTCGTTCGTCAGCATTTACAATAAGATTTTGTTCAAAACTTGCCAGGAGGCGGAATACAGAAATTTGTTATGCTGCGTTCCTCAATTCTTTTTCGTTTTTCTTTCTTTTTCCATTTATTTTCTTACCAAAACAGAACATCACTTAAGAGCAAATTTCATTAGATTTACTATTTCAATTATTAACAGCAAAAATTTTCTACTTTTAATTATTATTTTTTATTTTTTTAAAACGCACAAGAGGCTAGAGGATTAGTGAACGAATTAGTAATTTTCTCATACACGTCGAAATATAAAGCAAGTCGCTTTGCGCTTGTTCGTCAGCATTTACAATAAGATTTTGCTCAAAACTTGACAGGAGGCGGAATACAGAAATTTGTTGTGCTCCGTTCCTCAATTCTTTTTCGTTTTTCTTTCTTTTTCCATTTCTTTTCTTACCAAAACAGAACATCAATTAAGAGCAAATTTCATTAGATTTACTATTTCAATTATTAACAGCAAAGATTATCTACTTTTAATTATTTTTTTAAATTTTTTAAAAAAAGTACAAGAGGCTAGAGGATTAGTGAACAAGTTAGTAATTTTTTCATACACGTCGAAATATAAAGCAAGTCGCCTTGCGCTCATATGCAGGATGGGAACAATAACATTTTGCTCAAAACTTGGTAGGAGGCGGAATACAGAAATTTGTTATGCTGCGTTCCTCAATCCTTTTTCCTTTTTCTTTTTTTTTCCATTTCTTTTCTTACCAAAACAGAACATCACTTAAGAGCAAATTTCATTAGTTTTACTATTTAAATTATTAACAGCAAAAATTGTGTACTTTTAATAATTTTTAAATTTTTTTTTCAAAGTACAAGAGGCTAGAGGATTTGTGAACAAATTAGTAATTTTTCCATACACGTCGAAATATAAAGCAAGCCGCCTTGCGCTTGTTTGTCAGAATGGACAAAAAGATTTTGCTGAAAACTTGACAGAAGGTGGAATACAGAAATTTGTTATGCTCCGTTCGTCCATTCTTTTTCGTTTTCCTTTCCCTTTCCATATCTTTTCTTACCAATACAGAACAACAAATAACAGCAAATTTCATTAGATTTACTATTTCAACTATTGACAGCAAAAATTATGTACTGTTAATTATTTTTTTAAAGTTCATATGACTTCGTTCTTCTTTCAGAAAGTACTGTTTAGCTGTACCTTAAAAAGAAAAAAAAAATCATTGATGAAAAGCTTTACTTTATTGTTGCCTTAAAAAGTTAATATTTTTTAATGTAATCTCGCTTTTTTTTTTTTAATACTAAGGTAACGTACATATAAACCATAAAACAGAGAAATTTCATCAACCTGCTTTTGCATATTCTCATTATTTTGCGATGTTGAATAATAAACAAAGAGAAGCCGATCATTCAACTGTTAATAGTAATTAATAATTCGTGTAACTACCAGTGTGAATATTAATTGGAATATGTATAAATCCTGCGACTTGTCTATCTCGTCGTGATATCATTTAAACGGAGCATTTCACGAAATCTTTCTCTGATGTTTTACAAGAGGAAGGAGGAATCGTCTTGAGCTAGTTTGAAGAATGAGAACAATAAGATATTGCTCAAAGCTGTTTTATCTCCAGTAATAATACCATCGTATTATAAAAACCACTTTATTTGCCACTAAATTATCGACAAAGATAATTTAGTTACAAGTCCAAAATCTAATTATTAGAACACAGTCATTGTTGCCAGTTTTTATAACAAAAAGTGCTGTTGCCAAAACCTACTTTAATATATTACATTTCCTCCCTTTTAAATCCCAAACAAGTGTAATTATTTATATGAATGAAAAGTTATCAGTAACCGAGTCTGACCGGCGCCTTTCGAACTCTCTGGGGACGATGGTGGAGGGCAATATTACTATTAACTTCTTGAGGAGTTTCATTTTGATTTTCTGTGGCTACAACTGTCTTACTTTTATTTACCAATTGGTTCTCGATCCCCTCTTCTGTTGTTATTGGAATGTTTGACCAAAAATGAGAAGGCATCCATGTATTGCTACTCGCTTGATTACGACGATCAATTTCTTTATCATCTAACTCCTTTAACTTGATTTCCAAATTTGATCTAAATGCCTTTTCCAAATTATACCAGTTTCTTTGACCTTGCATAAATATATACTCTTACCTATTTTATTAATCACAATTGCTTCAACCCATTTGTCACTTTTGCCGCCCCCCCCCCCCCCGATAATCTCTTACCATAACTCTCTCTCCAACATTTATATCTTTCCTATGTTTCCCTCCATAATTTCTTTCTTGATGAGACTGTTGACTTTTGACTCTATCTTCCAAATTTGGCCTCAAAAGGTCTAATCTGGTACGTAAAGCTCTACCAAACATCAATTTAGCAGGAGTTTCACCAGTAGTATTATGAGTTGTATTCCTATAGTCAAACAGAAATTTATAGATAATATCTTGAAGGGAAAAATTATTTACACCGTTTTGTGTCTCATATTTAGAAGTGACGGCTTTTGCAATCATGTTTTTTACAGTTTTTACTAAATTCTCTGCATCACCATTACTCCGAGGATGATATGGTGGGGTAAGAATATGCTTTATGCCATTATTTACGGTAAAATGTCGAAATTCCCCCGAATCAAAAGGTGGTCCATTGTCCGAAACCAGCTGATTTGATAAACCAAAACATGCAAAAATTCCTCGCAATTTTTCAATCGTGTTTTGTGCAGTCGTATTGGACATAGGAACAACCTCTGCCCATTTGCTATGTGCATCAATCAAAACCATGTAATTTTTACCATACAATGGCCCAAGGAAATCTACATGAATTCTCTGCCACGGCTTCGTTGGCCAGTCCCAAGGAGTTAGTGTGTTTTTGGGGGGCATGGTTTGAGTTTTAAACATCTATTGCAAGATTTAACCAATTTCTTGATGTAATCAAGGCCACCAAACAAGTGATCTTGCTCTGGACTTCATTTTAACTATACCCATATGGCTTCCATGAAGTTCATCTAACACTCTTTGTAATATATTAAAGTAAGTTTTGGCAACAGCACTTTTTGAAATAAAAACTGGCAACAATGACTGTGTTCTAATAATTAGATTTTGGACTTGTAACTAAATTATCTCTGTGCAAATAAAGTGGTTTTTATAATACGATGGTATTATTACTGGAGATAAAACAATTGGCGACGAGAAAATTAATGTGGGCAATGTATGTAAGCTTTAATTAGAAGATGAGTTTAATTGGAAATTTGAAAGAATTTGACCCATCAAAAGATGATTGGGTGGTTTATCATGAAATGTTGGAGCAGATGTTCATGGCGAATGACATTACGGATGATAAGAAAAAAGTCAGTATAATGCTTTGCTCAATAGGAGAATTGGCTTATAAGCTCCTACAAAATTTGTGTATGCCAAAGAAAGTCCAAGAATTGAAATCCGATGAAATTGTTTTAAAATGAAGTGATCATGTAGCTCCGAAAAGATCGGTATTTGCAGAGCGGTATAAATTTCATCGAGCATGCCAAAGTGAAGATGAAAACATCGCCAACTGGAGTGCGAAACTGAAAGAATTAGCAAAATATTGCAAATTTGAAAGTACTTTGGATTCAGTTTTGAGAGATCGCTTTATAGTGGGTCTTCGAAATGGTCCAATTTTAGATAGACTCTTTTGTGAACCAGAAGATATTACGTTTCAAAAGTCGGTCGAGATTGCTATAAGTATGGAGGCCGCTCGTTTACATTCAGCTGAAGTGAAAGAGGTAAATCAAGAAGGTGGATTTCAAAAAGTGCTGTTGCCAAAACTTACTTTAATATATTACAAAAACCAGAAAAGATTAGGAGCAGAAACAAATTGTTCTGTTCCATCGCTTAGTTTCCCCAATTCTTTTTCGTTTTTACTTTCTTTTTTTTGTGTGTGTGTGGGACGTTTCTGATGGGATCCCACCAATTGAGCTTCTGAAAGTGAGGCAAATTCATAAAAAAATTAAGATAATGGTAGTTGCGGATAAAATTTGTGATCCTTTTCGTTTGAGAACAATTTATAGTAAAAAAAAAAAAAAAAAAACCCTCAGAGTCCCAATACTCGAGAGATGAAAGTTTTAGCAATTAACAGTATTGTAAAAATAAAATGCAACCGTGGTATCTCGCAAAAACAAAAAAATAAACTTCCCCCACTTTCAAAATAAACAGCTCAATTTTTATTTCCTTCGTTCGTATTTTTATTATTATGTTGTTTCTATTGTTGTCGCTGTTGTTTCTAACGCCACTAGGGCATCCAAGCTCCCCTTTCGCAGAGCGACCAGGAATTCAAGCAGTGAGAAACGCCATCCGTTTATAGCACCGCAACGGTGGAAATACGACTTGGCTCATTATGTATTTGGATGACACTCTATGGCACCACCCCATATACGCCACCTTCCTTTTTTGACCTAAGAGTGAAGGGAAGGGAAATTCTCCCCTAAAGTACTCTCACAACTGCCTCTGCCACGGATTTTACAGGCCCGTAACCCCAAGTCCTCAGTGGGTCGAGTATCGAACCCCCAGTCTTCCGGTTGGAAACCCGACATCCTAACCACTAGGCTACCACGACCCTGACATTATTATTCGCAGTTAGTTAATTGTTATTTATTTTGATTGGAGAAAACGATAACAAGTTCTATAGATTCTACTCAAGATAAAAAGCCATTCTATAATATTGTAAATACACTATTTCCTTCAGTTATCTACTTATTTTCTCAATTCAGTTTATTGGTATATGGCCTAGAAATCAACTCTAAATGCATTTTTCAAAAACAAAGATCAACGAACATCAATATGATAAACAAATCGCTTTATTTTCGAAGCATTGTTATAGTGCAATATTTTACATTTGATGGAATACTAATAGTAAATAATATAAAAATAAAAACTCTCAAGCACCAAAAAAATATTTTTTTTAAAAAGTATTTTCTTTTTTCAATTCTTTTTTTGAAATATTTGCAGTATTGAAGGATTAACTGCAAAATACTCTCACTTTACATCAAAATCATTTTCAGTTATTCCGTAGATTTCAAGTAACTGATTCCTAAGTTGACGTTTTTCATCTTCCGGAAGAAAGCAGTTATTGGCAGCATTTAAATTCTGAAAACAAAGAAAAGAATTTTTATAACTACAAACTGCCAAAGAAAAAAAAATGATACGTCACACCGTCCCAGATTTAGTTGCTACATCTGAAAATTTTTGCACCAATTATTGATACCGATCTGATGATTTTACGAGATTGTTTGAACATTTTAAAGAGATTGCAAGTTCTATACTATCAATCAACAACGTTTACTTAACAAGCATTTACCAAAACGGGGCGTGGTTTAAATGCGTGCGGAACCGGCGCTTCGAAAAATATGTCTCAAAATAAGTGTTTCATTCATGGAAAGTGAAAAAATGGGAATGAAAATATCATGTTGTGATAATTTTAAAGGCAAATAAATCGATTTTAATTGATATTTAGGGAGTTTCTTCCACATAGATTATCGCTTTGGGAATAGATACCGACTCCAAGACTCCATCTACTCAAAATGTAGTAAACTAATTTGGGACGGAAGGAATACTTGAGAATTGCTATCCAAAATAATGTGAAGTTGGTCACTAAGAATGATGCTGAAGATTTCATATAAATGATTTTTTATTTGGAAACTATAACTGCTCTTCTAACGCTAACAATAAATAGCAAACAAATCATACAATAGAAATATAGAAGTGGTATGATTCGTATATTGTGTACAAAGTACACCATTTTGAACAGTTCCGTGCGGGAAGTGGAGTCCTCAGTTTTTCCTTATTCATTTCATTCAATGGCTGGTAATTTATATCTTTCAGTTTTACATTCATAAGGAAATTAAATTACAAGTTGGAGGGGAAAGAACCTGCATCTATTTAAAATCGATGAAACATTGAATAAATTGTTTTCATGCACTTCCGATTTGAGACTGATAACGAAAGAGTTAACTTACCGCTCTCATTAGGTCCCTTTCTTCCAGTTCCCATTATCTCAAGAGCGAATAATAAATTTTTTTCATGCACTTTCGATTTTGGATCAATAACCAAAGAGTTAACTTACCGCTCTCATTCGGTCCTTTTTCTCAGGTCCCCACTGTCTCAGGAGCGAATAATAAATTGTTTTCATGCACTTTCGATTTTAGACCGATAACCAAAGAGTTAACTTACCACTCTCATTAGGTCCTTTTCTTCCGGTCCACATTGTCTCAAGAACGAATAATAAACTGCTTTCATGCACTTTCGATTTTAGACCGATATCCAAAGAGTTAACTTACCACTCTCATTAGGTCCTTTTCTTCCGGTCCACATTGTCTCAAGAACGAATAATAAACTGCTTTCATGCACTTTCGATTTTAGACCGATAACCAAAGAGTTAACTTACCACTCTCATTAGGTCCTTTTCTTCCAGTCCACATTGTCTCAAGAGTGAATAATAAACTGCTTTCATGCACTTTCGATTTTAGACCGATAACCAAAGAGTTAACTTACCGCTCTCATTAGGTCCTTTTCTTCCAGTCCCCATTGTCTCAAGAGCGAATAATAAACTGTTTTCATGCACTTTCGATTTTAGACCGATAACCAAAGAGTTAACTTACGGCTCTCATTAGCTCCTTTTCTTCAAGTCCCCATTGTCTCAAGAGCGAATATTCTTCGTCTAAGGTTTTCTGGATGATAGTAGGGTCATCGCGACTCACCGAGAAGTTAGCTTTGTGGTTTGCAAACCTAGAAAACATAAGAAAGATGATAACACGCACAATCCCCTACACAATCCATTTTTACTCAGGCTGTTGGTTGATTGGTCTATTATTAGGTTTGCCATACGTCCCGGTATTTTGCTCTTGTCCCGGTGTCCCGCCCAGTTTTATCAATGTCCCGGAAACGGCTGCAAGACGTAAAAAGTAATGAATTTATGTTTTTAAGAATATTTTATGAAGACATTAAGAATCTTTAAGATGACAGAGTATTAATAAGGGAGCTGCAAGAGCATTGATTGTATGTAAAATAAACTTTAAAGTTTTCTTTGCTCTGACTTTTATGAAAAGTCAAGCTTAGCAAAGACATCTTGAAAAAAGTACATTCAAGTCGGAAATATGAGTGGGTAGAAAACAAAGGACAACATTGTTAACTTATTAATTGCTTTTTCAGTTTGACAAAAATGTTTTTTTGAAATGGTTTTTGTAGTTAGACAAAAAGTTGTAATTAAAAAAGACTTAGTAATTAGTTGTTCAATTTAACAATTTTATGCAGCATTTTAAACTTTATTTTATTAACACTTCTTTTTAGATGGTAGACCAGAAAAAATTCTCATTAACAAGCAAAAAAAAATAAAATAATCTTTTTAACTAAATTAAGTAGCAAAAATTCCTTTTTTATTTTTAAAAGGTGGGTAGACTAACAATTTAGAGATCAAAATTCCCCGCTCCCCTGGCGAGACTCAAAAAACAACTTAAAACTCACCATTTTGCTTTTAATTTTTTTAAAACTCCCCCCCCCCCCCTAGATTATACGGTATGCCCATCCCATATTAATGTGTCCCGGTTTCACTAACCAACAATATGGTAACCCCTATCTATTATACAATCCTTTTTTTATTTTTAATGCTCAGGTTGCGACAATAGCTAGCGTACGGAATCTACCAGATTATGGAAAATTTATGAATTCTTGTTTAAACTTGTGGGGAAGTTTTTTGTGTTTGGCATAAAATGGAAAAGGATGGTTCCAAAAATGGATGCTGCATTGGCTTGGGATGTTTATTTTGTGCGTGACGTGTTGTCTGCAATGTATATAACATGTTAAAGAATTTTAAAAACTATCTACTTGAGTTTATCATATTTCCGAACTTTTGTAAACACAATAAATATTATATTTTGTTATAAATTATTATTTGTGTCTTTTTACATAAATGGTGTTGCTGATGCTACTTGGAAATTCAAGCTGCCCTCACACGGCAAATAGGAATTAAAGAGGACGACGGAGCCCCTTCCGTTTATTAATGAGCTCCGCTAGGCTGAAAATACTTCTTGGCTCAGAGCCTCCGAATTTTAACCCTGCTACCAAATGAGAGATTGGCACTTAGGCTGGCCCCCTCAGAGATATTATTTCAATCTTGATGGACGTTTGGAGCAACGACGGATTTTACCAAGCCGTGCAACAGCTTCCATAGCGTACAGGGACGCAGAGCAATCAGTCGCGAGAGCTGGTCACCATCCCAAGCATTCACCACGGCCTGCTTCATTTTCGGTGTCATGGGGGAACCGAGCTTAACCACCTGATCCCCTACGGGCAATATTTTACATTTTTACAATTTACCAGATTACTTGAGTTTTTGTCAGATATTTCTAATCCAATGATCTCAGTTGACTCAAAATGAACTCAGTGGATCATATGTGGCTCGTGAGCAGCAGATTGAGAGCCATTTTTCTAGAACTTCTTAAGCTTCGAAGAAGGCAACGTATGCCACGGTTATATATATATTTTCCATAAACCTCATGGAAAGATAAATCCTTGTTCACATTAACCCAAGGACTCTGCGGTAAATATAAACACCGAATTTATTTACTAACAAACTAATCATAAAATCAAAAGTTTTGCACACATTTACTCACAAGATGTAAAATATAGGCCACAATGCACACAATTCATTCAGTGTCATTTATTCCTCAATTCATTCAAGAGAAAGTATCAACAGTTAAAACATTGAAAAGCGTTTACAATGGAAGCAATTCACGCAACGTCATTGGTCACGTGGCAGAGATGAAAGCAATGTAAACAAAGGAAGCCGTAGTATCGCTTCACTTCGGGTTCGACAAATCTAATTAAAAACTGGAGCTAAATAAAGTTCTTCTACATTACATAAAATTAACACCAAATAAAACACTATAACTCTTCTATTATTTAATAAATTTCTTGAATAATGATTAAATTAAACGTAAATACTAGGTTATTAATCAGAAAAAGCTGTGAAAATAGTCTAATTAGTTTTAAGATAACTAATCTTGCCTGGTGAACTCCACGTCTAACTCAGTTGGAAATCTTAGTAAACAAAGAGCGGATATCACGTGACAACGATGATATGATCGCTCATGAGTCCCTCTAGCGGTGAATTGCCTCCATTACCCCAACTGACCATGCTACTGATAGCCTACCTGATAATGGGATGTTCAGCTCCAGTGACGGAAACTGATCCAGTCAAGAAACTAGAATGTGGGCACACCTCGAAATGCACTTTGTTTTCCATGCATGAGACAAAGATTATGGCGTCATCGACCACGTGATATCCATGGCCAATCCTCTCTGCCTTCATTTCCGTCAGTGCCGTGCGAACGTTGGCCGCCGGACCGGCCTCTCCGGCGTGAACTGTGCGATGGACACCCAAAGCGGCAGCTCTCTGTGGTGTTCGAAAAAAGGGAATTCAGAATAACACAAATTTAAGATGAAAGATTTATTTTACTTGCACTGAGTAAGTGAATAAACAAATAATAAGTAGATAAAATAATGAACATGAGTCGATAAATAAATAATTTAAATAAGTATATCATGCATCAATTTTCGAAAATTTCAGAGCATTTGGGTATAACCGCTATCTACGAAATATTGCGCTATGATCAGAATAAACTGAAGATCTCTTAGAATTCAGAAGCATAAATGTATAAGTGGTCAAAAATAGAAATAAAACTCGCCTTTATGAAGTATCGATTTTTTTTACAAGAAAGTATTTCCAGAAAATGTAACAGTTACT
This sequence comes from Octonoba sinensis, assembly GCA_038502835.1. NCBI lineage: Eukaryota > Metazoa > Arthropoda > Arachnida > Araneae > Uloboridae > Octonoba > Octonoba sinensis. Next base: position 103,377,285 of record CM076606.1, on the reverse strand, counting down.
TTATGAATACAACCTATACTTCATTGCTACAGTGAAACTTCGTGACAGTGATCTCTCTGAATGGACCCCCCCCCCCCCCTTTAATCGTCCAAAAGACGGGGCTGCATTCTCTCAATCATTTACTCATTCATTAAATCAAAACTATCCTTAAAAATCCCAATGAAAAAAATTTCATGAAAAAGTGGACTCGTTTAGTTTTGGATGAACTTCATATCTATACATGTTCTACGTCATAAGATATTTTCGATTAGTTTTGTTCCAAGCAAATCCGTCTGTTAAATCAGGATTTATACAGGATTCAAATTTCCCCACAGGCTCTACTGCTAATTTTGTTTGAACTATTCAAGTAAAAATATATTTTCCGTCTAGAGCTCCTTCGAATTAGCTTATTCAAGCGAACTTGAGTGTCATGTACAGGGTATTATATTTTTTGCTTTGCATTTCCCCAATAGTGCTAATGTTGCGATTTTTTAAACCGTTCAAAACTAAGCAAAAACTTATTCAAATCAAAAGATAAAATATAGAAACAAGATACCCTCGCCGAGATCTTTCGATTCAAAAAAAAAAAAAAAAATAATAATAATTGAAAACGGACATTTGAGGGGGGGGGGGGGGACGGCATACAAACCGACAGCACACATTTTTTCCCATCTCAAAACATTGTTTTCAAATTTTTATTTTTTCATTCTTTATTTAATTACTTCTCATATTTCGACTTTTTATTTTTAGCGATATTTTTGCGATACATTAAGCCTTTTTTCATACTTTTTGTTTTGTTTTTAAAACTTTTATGGGAAACCTCAGACTTTGTATAAAACCTCAGACTAAACTTAATACTCTGTCTCAACGGAATAAGTATCAGCAAGCTATCTAGTTGATTTTTATTGAATTATTATTATTAACTTGATGTTTATTGTTTTCATTTTATTACTTTAAGGGGCAAATACGTGAAAAGGTCTCAAAAAATTAAAAAGAAAATTTTTTTTTGTTCATAAATCGATTCTACAAATATTCAATAATATAACATGAAAATTTCAAAGCAAAATTCCAAGACGTTTAAAAGCTATAAGCATTTGAGCGAGCGCCCCTTTTGGAGCAGTTGAGCAGGTAGTCTCTCATGAATGACCTGAAGGGTATCAGAAAACGTTAGCAGATGTCCTCGCTACTAACAGCGCTGGCAGTCAACGTGTAACCATCCTAAGATTGGCAATATCTCTTACAAAAGGGGAAGTTCTGGGAGAGGGGGTTGATCTGAACTCTCCCCAGACGGGCCACCTGCGTCGATAAAAATGTTGGATGACATTATTCCCAAGTACGTTTTCTTGCTTGTATTTTATTTATTTTATTTATACCTCATCAATCACCACCGTACCTACCCTGACGAGGGTTTAACCGGATGTGGTGATTGAGAGGAAAGAACAGAAAAATAACAGAAAAGAAACTGGGTGTCACAGATCATGTGATGTTACTTATACAAATTTTGAAAAAATAGAAAATAGAGTGCAAACTTAAAAAAAAAAAAAAAAAACACCCACACACAGTAAATAGCAAACAGCAACAATAATAATAAAAATGACATAAATATGATGAGCAATTAAATAAGAAAGATTTCAGAGCTGCGAATGAAAGTCCTATTGAAATAATTACGAAGGGAGCTGAAAGTCATCTCCATGAGTGTTTAGGAGGAACATAACTGCATGCAAGTTCTTTCGAGTTACTGGATGAGATAAAATATGGATGATGTTTTGAGAGAAAGTGCTATTGGAATCATATCTGCAATGGAAGGAACTGGTCAAAGGACACTTGAAAATGTAATGATCTGGCGTACCCGGTTGACTGCAAACACATACTGGAGAATTGATTATATTAAAGCGATGTAAATATGAAGGAAAAGGACCGTGTGCACTGAGAAATTGTACTTCCGATGGATGTTTGCAGCGTGTTCAGTTTTACTTTTCGCAGGACATCGTGAACCCCTGCGACCAGTTTCAGCGGTGTCCCATATCTGTTGCCAATTGTTGAGAAGATCTGTCCAAAGTAGATACTTGAGATACGATTTAGGTAAAGGAATTTTATATTCTAATGGATGAGTAGAGTTTTTTGCTGCGGTCTTGGCCAATGAGTCAGCTCGTTCATTGCTCAGTTTATCAAGGGCAACACCGTGGCAGGACGGTGCTATTCTTCAACTCTTAGTAGGGGCATCGCCACGCGGATAACGCTAGTACGGTGGCGTACATGGAACCGTAAGTTCGTGAACTTAAAAAGAATTCGTGTTGCGCTACTGCAAAACAGTTTTGCAGCTTTCACTAAGAGGCAGCTTTGAATTTCAAGCATTGCTGAAGAAAGATAAGAACAAAATAAATAACAATATAAGGTTATATATATATATATATATATAAAAAGTGATTAAGTATAAAATAGATGAAAACATCAGTAACCCCCCAATGTTATAAGGTATTTTCATTAAAAAATTCATATGTTTGCACTGGAGTTTCTTGTAGCTCTGAAACACAACAAATTGAGCATTTTAGATTGCTTGTTTGTACGTTATAGCATTGCTAATACGTCATCCAGTAACTGTGCGAAGAAAAAAGTTTTATTCCTACTGACGATATGCTTCAATCCAGAAACTTACCTTGAAAACTTCAATGTCCGATGGGTGTGCGAAACAGCTCGCCTCATCTCCAACAATATCAATACCGACAACGCCATCTGGTTGGAACTTCAAGCATAAATCCAGCACCGCCTCCGACCATTCTGTAGGAAAAACGTTTAAGTAATAACGCATTAAACAATTCAAAAGGAAATTCTACAAAAGCACTTTTGTTTCGTGCAAGAGGTAAGAGGTATTTTACCGAAAAAAGTGTAAGATAAAGAAAATATTATTAAAGCAAAAAAAAAAAAAAAAAAAATCGAGAATACACAGTACGTCAAAGAATTTTTAAGACTAGGTTAATAGAATAAAATAAAACTAAGGTAAATGACCCGGTAGTGGACACAGTTAAAAAAATTTTCGTACTCTTTTACGTGGCAAATTTTTTTCAAGGGACTTACATCCATATTTCCATATTTAGCTCAATCGCCAACTATTTCTCTAAAAATTAATTACCTATAAAATGTCATCTGATGAAAAATTAGGATTTTTACGTCAAATTTACTAAACGCTTCATTTATATCTATAGTGGACATTTATGAGACACGTATTTGCATTAGTAGTGGACAGAAATTAATATCATATATTTTATGCTGTTAACTTGGAGAAATAATTTTAAAAATGACTAAGGGACCATTCATAAATGATGTCACGCTTTTTTCCCATATATTTTCCCCAAATCCCTAACCTTCTTATTGATCGGCTTTAGTAAAGAGCAGCAAATGTGACCGTTGTGGAGGCAGCTATTAAATATCATGATCCATGTACTTGCATAGATGCTCCACGCCAACTTTAGTTCTATTAAAGATCACAAGGAAGCGTTCGCTATAGGTTCTGATAATTTCATTTAAGTTTTATGTTTCCTTCGTCCACTACTAGAGCAGTGTCCACTACCGGGTCATTTACCTTAGTAATTATATATTTTTAAGTATTTTTATTAAAAGTAAGTTCTTCCGGCATCAATACATTTGTTACAGCGGTTTAACAACGATTCGAATGGCTGTTCCAGCTCACATTGTGGGACTGGCTCCAAAGATGGCGTCGAAGCTGTTTGCATAGTGTCAATGTCAACAATTTTTTTTTAAAAAAAGTGAACAAATGAACAGAGGTTTTGGCAGTGGATCAGCTGGTAGTTAAATAGTTTCACGAATGCTCGATAACACAGATAGCGCCACTGTAAGCTTAGTTCCAGCTATAGTCTTAAACATTCTTTGACACACTCTATGCAAACAGATTCGACGCGAGCTTTCGAGGCAGTCCCACAATGTGAGCTGGAACAGGCATTCAAATCGTTGTTAAACCGCTGTCACAAATGTATTGAAGCTGAAGGAACTTATTTTGAATAAAAATACTTTAAAAGATATAATTACTAGTTTTTATTTTATTTTATAAACAGAGACTTAAAAATTCTTTGACACACTAAGTATTACATACACATGCTTTGAGGCTACAAGAAGTCCTTCCTTTAAGGCTGAAAAAGTTATGTAATCTTCCGGCGCACTACTTTTATCCACCTTATTTTTATATATTTTTTACGCAATTTTGTGCTGTAATGCCTTTGATTTTAGGATTTACACGTTGTGTATCTTCGTTAAATTATCATGCTTAAACTGAAGATAAGCATTATTAGTAAAAAATCCACGCACCAGAACCGCCTATAGGCTGACAAATTATCAGCATTGAAAAAAAAAGATACATTTATTTATTTTCCTGAATCACCGTTAATCACGAACAAACCGTTCGAAAACAAGTACAAACAGTGCCACTCATAGGTAACAATATTTTTTATATTATTTTTCTTTTTCTACTGCTTATTACCATAAATTTGATCTCTTGTTTTTTACTCAAAGAAATATTCAAAGGACGCTGATGATTTAGGGCATAGGTTCTCAACGTGGGCTATAACGCCCCCTTGTGGGCGTTTGAGACTTTCAGGGCGGGGGCAGTAAAAGACCCAGAGAAAACTAGGGGACGTTCAGATGACACGGAGGGGCGTGGACAGATTAATTAAATATAGTCTAAAATAGACTAAACACGCTGATTATGTACTAACAAAAGTATTAGGTTTATGGTCGATTGCTCAACGATTTCTGATATCATTCCTATCTTCATATTTAGCTGAGCGTGGCTATAGTGCTGTAACAACATTGGTAACCAAAAGGATAAATCAGCCTCATATTACTGAATGTGGTGACTTACGATTGTTTTTAAGTAAAATCGAGCCTGATATTAGCAAACTCCTTCAAATGCATCAGTATAATTAAATGCGCATTTTGATTACTCTCATTAAAATAGTCTTTCTTAAAAGCAGAAATAGGATATGGTCGTATCCTATCTACGAATAAAATGTATAACATTACACATTTAAAAATATATTTGTGGGAATAGCTATTTCAGATTCGCAAGTAAAAAAAGGGGAGAGGCTTTAGAAAAAAAATATTCTCAAAGTGGGTGGTGGGCAAAAAAAGGTTGAGAACCTATGATTTAGGGTGTAAAATATCAGGGCATAAATTTTGCACCAATCTCTCATTGTAGAAAAAACATCCATAATATTTTTAATTTTTCCCGGTAGACAATCAAACTAAAACTGACGCATCCGTTTTAGAGACAACAATCGCAACCTTCAAAAATAATGCGCTGTCCGGAAGTACTACATTTTAAAGGGAGCGGCAGTACTTTGAAGCTTAAATATATCAGGTTATTCTTCCCTAATTTACTGTGTAAAATAAAACATAAATTTTGTACTTTCTTTTCTCTCTCGTTCTCTTAAGATTTGTGCGTTGTTATCCTATCGTTCTCTTAAGTTTTGTACTCTTTCTTTATTAGTTTTGTAATTTTCTTCTTACTTTTGTACTTGGTATAAATTTATGTTAGTTGTAAGTAGACCAAGATTTGTTATGAAGCAAACACCTAGACTACTTAAATACTTAGTTAAGGCATACCTAAAAAAGGAAAAGAAAAAATTAGTTTGAAGAGAAAAGGAATACATTTCTTGCATTAAAATTATTTCTATTACCTGGGCGTCCGCGGAAGCAAGCCAAAATACTTCTAATTTTTATTTTAAAATCGTCAGATCCTCTGGAGAGGCCTCTGTTGGCTGCTGTAACCACCTGTTCAGGAGTAAGGGTTGGCCCGTCGTTTAAAGATGGGTTGTTCGTCCACAAGTGGGGACTGTACCGAACTTCACTATAAAGTACTCCTTGCTCTGCACTGTCTTGGCAAAATTCATAAGCCATCCTTTCAATAGCTTCTTCATCACCCCTGGGGAAGGACAAAACAATTGATTAGGGTACGAACAAAGTTACAGCGTCCCGCTGAGGACCAGTCGGTAGAATCTCGGTTCCCGCAGTGCACCGAAAGTGAAGCAACATCGACTTTGGTCAGTGTTTGGGAGGGTGACAACCAGTGCCTGATTACCGCAAAGGCCAACTAGGCCGCGGCCTTGGGCCCTCCAATTTTAGGGGCCATCAAATTGTAAGAAAGAATATTTTACTTTATACATCACACCCAGTATTTTTATTTTTCTTACCATAGGGGGCCCCAAAATAATGTTGTGCCTTGGGCCCCCGACTTAATCGGGCCCTGGTGACAACCTCTCCCGGCTGGTTTCTGTAGGCCGTATACGCTAAAGGGAGCTGGTGCCTGTTAAATAGCTCGTGGCTAGTGCTGTTGTTACTAATGCAAGGGGGATTAGTAACAACAACACAATGTTATAGCTCAAAAACGTGTTCAATAAATTAGGGTCATTTTCAAAATATGCGCACATATACTGTCCCAGAGTGAAAAAGTGATTATTTTCACAATATGTTAATTTCAGCTGACTATAAATATTATATTTCTTTAATGTACACTTCACAACATAATGTCTAATATAAAAACGTATCATTTAGACATTTCTACCGCAAAGATACAGACTTTTCTTCTGGTAACGGACTTGAGATTAACAGTGAAATGTCTTCCAAAATTTACTTGCTAGTTGATATTACTAATAAACAAATCAATATCTTTAAAAAGTTAACTAGAAAATATTATTCAAGCACTGAATTTGTATTTTAACTTTAAAATCTAGTTAACAGACTTGGCATTGAACAAAAATACTCACCTTAAATTAATTACACCATTACACTTGTTTTTCAACTTCAAAAAAGTAATAAATAATAAATAAATGAATAAAAATAAAAATAACTACAGGTAAATAATCTAACTAGTATGTAAATAATTAACTAGTATAAGTGCTTTTATTGAAATTGTGTTGACATCTGTTGGAAAAATGTTCAACCCTTTTTTCATGAAACTACCTAGGTAACGGTTTTGACAAAATATGAGATAAAATGCTTCGTAGAAATCCTTTAAAAAAAACTTTTTGCAGGAATAATTACAAGAATTTAAAATAACGATGACTTACCTGTTGATATGTTCCGCAATTTTCTTTTTGTAGTGAAAAACAAAGTGAAAAAATGCTACTGAATCACAAAATGGAAAAGAGGCACAGCCAATTTTTTTTATTCAATAAATACAAAAGTCTCTATCAGTGTGATAAAAGTATATAAATGGTGTTTTTTTTGTATTAAAAGATGTTGTGAAATCTACCTTGAAGAATTGTAACATTTATAGTCAGTTTAAATTAAGACATTTTTGTCAGTATAATCACTTTTTTCACTGTGGGACAGCTTATGTATCAACAATTTGAAAATGACCCCTTAATGGAAAAACTCGCGTTTGCAAAGAAAATACAACTACAGTTCGACCACGAGGTTCTGGCACTTGGACGCTTCTGCGCATGGCAGTAATGGACGAATCCATTCGAGCATTAGGGAAGTTTGTTTTGCAGGTGCATTACTTAGGATGCGAATCAGAATATTTGCAAGTCTGCTTCTTGAAAGCTACTAAATTTATAAACTGCCACGTAGCATCAGTTCGGAAGAAATCAAGGTTGCTAAACGAACCAAAACGAGAGCAGAAACGGCACATTCCTTACCCAAGTTCTTCCCTTGAACATGAATGGATTCTTCTTGGAACTCTGCCCGTCAGATTTTTTTTTTTTTTTTTTTTTTTAATGGTAGAACTGTACAAGGGTGTTCGAAACTTGGAGAAAATATGTTCTGCTTACAAACGAAACAAGCAATTACTCGTTTTACCAAGCGTCTTGGGAAATCAACCCTCTTTGCTCCTGCTAGCGATCAGTCCAACATTGTACCCACAGTAAACATCCTTCCCGCCCCTAAAATGGGGAATTTCCTTATTGGGGTTTTAAAATACTTCCGATGAACTGCTATTTGCATTACTGTTTTTCTTTTTCTTTCTAATGGAGCTGCAGTATTGGTCAACAACCATTGCAGACCTAATGCGTCAACAGAGATTGGTACCAACTCTTTCAGCGGCACCCCAATGAGTGTGGTACCATTGCCGCAATTTTTTTGACGCTTAGTTTCTCCTAAATGAGGCACCTGAGCTCTCGTTGATGCAATCTGCACTAGGAATTTAATTTAGCCGAGAGTATCTATGCCAAACGAATACTCAAGGGATCTTTAACATGCCGCATAATCATACGACATGGACGCAGACGATTTTCTGCATCTGGAAAATCCACCGACTTGGGCCAGGTTTGAACCTGCGAACTTGGACGTACAAGACCTGCGTCTTGCCACTGCGCTACCCTGTCGACTGTTTTTGCGTTACTGTACACATGGCCAAAGAGGAGTGTAAAAATACACCTGAAGTTCAGGTACGGGATCATTCATAAATGATGTCACGCTTCAAGGGGGGAGGGGGGGGGGGTTCGTGAAATTGTGACAAAGTGTGACAAGGGGAGGGGGGTAACAAGAAGTGTGACATCGTGCATTATGCAACATAGCGTGACATGTGACAAAGGGGGGGGGGAGGGGTCCGCTGAAGTGTGACATATTGTGCCAAAGGGGGGAGGGGGTAAAATATATGGGAAAAAAGCGTGACATTATTTATGAACGGCCCCCTACTGTACAGCACTGCCTTTTCTAAGAATACATCAAAATTACAAGAGCTTTCTGCAGCCTGGAGGGAAAAAATCCTAAATTTGACTTTGAAAAAATTTGACTAGGAACAGCGACGATTGCTGCTTAAAATTCCATTGATGTTCTGCTTTTAGCTTATTTATTTATATCTTTCAATTCTGTTTTAGGTCGAAGGCCGTTCTGGAAGGGCAACAAAGTAAATACAAGGTTTCATTATTTACTAACTGATATACCAGGCGATGCAGGGGTTTTAATGCGACATGGCATTCCAAAGAGATCACGAAATAACAAAGAAAACGAGCTGATATGTCCACCACATGACTTCCTTGTACTACACTGAATATAATACACCTTTTTAAGAACTAAAAAAATGGGTGCGTGTGTTATCAACGCACGTTAAAAGTTATATTTCTTAGTTTCATTATTTCTAACATAATTTTTAGTTCACTTTTCCAACACTTATATAGCATAGTAAATATGGATAATGGTACTTTCAACGAGTCAAGGTTGAACTTGATCGTAACCGTTACTGTACAGGCTGTTTCATTACTGGAAACGTCAAAAGATCCGACGTCGCACTTTTTCCGCCGCTAGTGGCGCTAGTTCCCGACCCAGAACAATTTGTTTACATCATTTTAAAGCCTCTTTATTTTGCTAACAACAGTTAACGAACAGCAGTTTGCGAATAACAGTTAAACAGTCAACTGGATCAAATTCAGCCTTGCATGAGTAATGGAATTTATTATTTCTATTGGCCTGAGAAATCTGAAATTAAAACACAACGATAACTGAACGGACTCTGCAAAGGAAAAAAAAAAAAAACAAAAAACGAAAGCATGCCTTAGGGCAAGGCGCGATGAGCATTTTGAACTTAAACCCACTAGTTTGTTGAGCACCAATGGAGGAAAAACAATTAATTTTACAAGATCCTAATTCTCGCAAATGCGCTTTAATCACAGGAGTTCCTCGAGCAAGGCGCCAAATATCGGATAGATCGCTAAACCGACACCGGATTTGGCTTTTCTGTTTTAGCGCCAAATTTGGCGAAATATTCGCAAGTTTCGCCGAATGGGAGCCTATATGCTTAACTATGGAGTTGGTTTGAACAATGCCCTTGGGTAAGTTTGAACAATGCCCTTGGGGCAATGCCCATGGTATGAAAAGAAAATTTGCGTGCAATTTACACAAAATCACATTAAAGACTTTTGGAATAGCCGATTTCAACCAAAAAGGGAGGTGTACAACTAGACCGTGTACAGGTCCTACATATGAAATTTCAACCTTCTACGACAAACTGTTTTTGAGTTACGCGAGATACGTACGGGGGGGGGGGGGGCGGACCTTAGTACTTATGAGCATTCTTTTATTCTTTAAATAAGTTTCTTCTTTTTTAGCCTACTTTCCCGTAAAAGTAAAAAAAATTAATAATAAAGCATGAAAGAAGGCTTAATGTATCGTGAAAATATCGTTAAAAATCAAGAAAAGTAAAAAATAAGTGAAGTAATTAAATAAAGATTGAAAAATAAAAAATTTGAAAGTAGGGTATTGAGATGGGGAAAAAGTGTGTCTGTCGGTCTGTCTGTCTGTATGTCGGTCTGTCTGTCTGTCGGTCTGTCTGTCGGTCTGTCTGTCTGTCGGTCTGTCCCCCCCTAATAACTTTTGAACGAATTGTCCGATTGGAAAAATTCTTTTTGCATTCGAAAGATCTCGGTGAGGACATCTCATTTCTATATTTTACTGATTTGAACAATTTTTTGTTCAATTTTGAACAGTTCAAAAAATTTTAACATTAGCGCCTATGGACAAAATTGAAGCAAATTCTGTAAACTCTGGGCACAAGAGCCAAGTTCCTATTGAAAGCTTATTGAAAGGAGTTCTCGGCGTGAAATATTGATTTGAACAGTTTTTGTTCATTTTTGAACAGTTCAAAAAATTAACACAGAGCTTACGGGGAAATTTCAACCCTATATAAATCCTGATCTAACGGACCGATTTGCTTGGAACAAACTTTATCGGAAAGCTCTTATAACGTAGAACATGTAGAAATAGAAAGTTTATCCAGAACTTACGAGCCTATTTTGCTATGAAATTTTTTGATCGGGATTTTCAAGGATATTTCTCAGTGACTCGATGAGTGAAATAATGAATGAATGAATAAATGAAAGAGTGAAAGAATAAATCAATGAATAAATGAATGAGGAAAAGAATGAATGAATAAATTATTGAATAAATGAAAATATAAATAAATGAGTGAATAAATACATGAATGCGTAAATGAATGAATAAACACTTGAATGAGGTAACGAAGGAATGAATAAATGCATGGCTGAATAAATGAAAGAATGAATAAATGCATGGCTGAATAAATGAAAGAATGAATGAGTGAGTGAATGAATATGTATTATCCGTTGAAAAAGGTATACTTTCAATAATTAGAACTAAAGATAAATAAGAAAGAGAGAGAAAGAGATAGCTAGATTATAAATTTGAATTTGGTGTATACGGGAAAGTAGGCTCGTATAGTTCTAGACGGAACTTCTTGTTATTCTATCTGATGTAGCCATTTTGATAAATTGTGAATTTTTAGGAAATCTTTACTATCATATAAGGGAATTGCATAAATAACAAGATCTTATCCTATATTTTATGTAAGTACTTTACTTTTAAAGTTGCATAGGATAATCTGTAAGTGATTCAAGTGAGATTTCTGTAATAATATTTTAGATAATTGTGAAAAAAAGTAGCTAATCACTATTTTAAAGGAATGTTAATACATGAAGCTATATTTTAATTATTTACAAATGAATCAATGCATAGTGTGAGAAATGGCAAAAAAAAAAAAATCTTCACCCTCTATAAGTTGACCACCTGTCTAAGTTGACCACTAAGGTGCGCACCGCAAGTGGTCAACTTACGCAGGTTTCACTGTATATATATATAAGCAGGGATATTTGAATAAACATAACATAATCTTTCGAATAAAAACTATGGGACTTTAGGAACATAATTAATCAGCAAGAATTTAAGAAAGTGCACGCAAACATACATAACGTTGCAGTTATCAAATATTGGTTGAATAAGATATGTGCTAAGTGGGTTTACCTAAATACTGCAAGAAGGACATGGCGAATGAATTTTTAAAACTCAACAAAGCACTCGAAACAAGATGGTTTTAAGTAATGAAAAATAATTGACTTCTACTAAAGTGCAATATAAATGAAAATAATTACCAATTCAAATCAGTTACAAATTTGCTCTACAAATTTGGGTTTTTGTTGCTTACCAGTAAAGTTTTGATGGAGGAAGATATAAATATCAAAAGCACTCGTCGCCTACTTCGACTCTTCGACAAGGACGGTTACCCTCACTACATTCGTCTATCAGGAACACCTCTCTGTGTTGAGGGGCAAGTACGAAAATTCCGATTCAGTCACTGAACTAAGTTCTACAACAGCTCTTTCTCTTACTTTATCATTTAAGAACGGGTTTGGGGAACTTCCATGTAGGGATCAGTGTTGCCTTGGAAATCAAGTTGTTACCCTCCAGGCAGGGTTGCCAGATTTTGAAACAAAAATACTACAACTTCGTCTGAAAAAATACTACATTTTCTTTAGCGCCATCTATTGGAATGAGTTATAATTGCATTTGCATGTACTTTCTAGGCAAGTTATTTCAATAATTATTGTTAGTTTCGCCTTTAAAACATCTGCAACTGACTATTTTCCGAAAAAAATTTATAATTATGTATCTAAAAATTAAAAAAAATATTTTATATAAGCGTATTTATTATTATTGAATTTGAAAGCAGCGAAGCGAAAAGTTATTATTTTGCTTCTCACAGAAGGCAATTGTGTACAATTTGTACCAGACAGCAAAATGTTAAATATACATTCAATTCTGATACGTACACTTTATTCAGTTTAACATGTGGATGAGAATAAATATAATCTCTTCTTATTTAAAAAAGAAAAATGTATTCATCTCACCTTTCTTTTTTTTTTTTGCATCTCTTTTTCCTTATTTTTTTGGTAAATGTATAGTTCTGTGCCACACGCCAATACTGAGCGATAAAGTCGCCAACTGTCACATCATCAAGGAACCGTTGGGAATTCTAAACGATCGCCAAACGGTGAGGTGTGCCCCTTTTCTTTCTTTTCGGGTCTTTTTTTTATCTCAAAGGTAAGAAAACCACAAATATACCACTTTAAAACGAAATACTACAAAAAATACTACGTCTTTAACTTTTGGTGAAAAAATACTACCGTAGTCTTCAAAATAATACATCTGGCAACCCTGCCTCCAGGACAAGCAAAAATACCCTCCAATACTCGCAGCCTTATTCTTTGTCCTACAACGCCATCTAGTGAACAAGAAGGGAACTAAGCAAAAGGCTTATTTGCCTGAATATTTCTAAGTCATTACTTTTATAGTCTTCAAACGACCTTCCCATATCACTTTTATGGTCTTATTTTACAAACGACCTTCCCGTATTTAAATTGTAAAGCTTCTTTCTAAAAACTGAATTTTGCATCGTTAAATGACTTACTTAGACTCTCTTAGATCATTAGTAAGAGAATAAATAAAAAAAATATCGGCTTCAAGACGGATTTTACTATAAAAAAAGGGAGCTTCTTTTAATATGATTGTGGGCTGCACTGAATTAATAGTAAAAATGTTATTCTTACCTAAAACAGCGTCAGTAATACTTTATACTCACCATTTATTTTTTACCATGCTTTAATATAACGGTTGGGATCCGCATACATTGCAGAAAAAAAAATTGCTTATCGCACGCAAACCATAACGGAATGGACAATTACAGTATCTCTTAAAATCATAAATTTTCAGCGTCAACTTACTAAAACTTCTCTCCTGAGTCCCAAAATCCGACTGTTTTTCCTCACAAAAATTTATTTAATAAGTTATTAAACGTTTTAATTGCACAAAAACGGCCAGAAAGTGATGCAATCGCAAAACGAGCTCTGATTGGTAGTGACGTCACTAGTGCCTCACGGAAACACGCCCACTCCTTCTGCAGAGCGTATTTCAACATTCTTTTACATGTCTCTGTCGTATCTTGGTATAATCGTTATTTGCATAACATATTTTATTAATATTTTGAAAAAAAAATACTGTATATGACAGTGTACGCATTATGGATGAAGGATTTTAAAAAGCTCAGACTGATAATTTTCCAAAATAACCGAAAAAGTTATCAGGCAGTTTCAAAGTGAATCAAGATTTATTTTCGCCTGAAATCAAAGGTTTAGAAAGCTCCAATGTATGATTATTTATTTATTTATAAAATAGAATCTTGAATACAGTCTTAAAATTTTCTTTGTATAGAATCAGAAATGAATGGAACAAGATACTATATACTAGGTAGATATTAACTACACAGTTGCAGCAACGCCATTGTGATTTAAGCATTCAGTACCGCGGAATAACGCAAGTGCTTTCGAAATAAAAAACATCTGTTCAAACTAGTATATGCTTCAGCTTAAAATTCAGGGCGTGTAATTAAATATAGCTATAAAATTCTTAAAAGCCGTTTTTTTTCCATAAATTTGAAAGATATGAAAAAAATAATAAATAGAAAAATATAGTAACAGACGCATACAAAAAGGAAGTAAAGACTGACAAACTTATTTTTTTTTGGGTTGAATATTCTTTAAATGTTTAATAATTTAAAGAATTAAAAATTTTAATGCGCATTAAATGCAATAGTAAAATATTTTATATCTCTTATATCTATTTCCTACATTATATTATTATTTGCGTATAAGGAAGAAATCTGTTATTTCTAAAAACTAGCGTTAGATGCAAGGCCGTGTCCAGAGGGGGGAATTGCAACCCCCCCCCCCCCCCAAAGCCTACCGAAAATTTTCGTAATGGTGCATAAATTCGTACACGAAACTTTCCGTGAAGTAGTGTATCGACAGTTTTCCCCATCCCGCCCTAAAAAATCTTAATTCCTTAATTCAGAACATAAAAAATAAAAAGTATGTTTTTTGTTAATTTATTAGCTTATTTTTTCAGAGTATATAAATATTCCATTCTCTTAGTGAAAGAAAAAAGTTATTAAAAGAAAACTTTTTTGACAAATTTGAAATGATAAAAAAAAATCATAAATAAATGAATGAAAATTATGTACATAAAAATATTAGGATATAAATATCATATAAGTATAAAAACTTAGTAGTGTTATGCATTGACAGCCTATAAAAAAAGACAATGAGCAAACTTGTATAATTCTTATCATGAGGTACATTTTTTAATTGTATTAACTAAATAAATTTATAGGTTATATGATTACTAAATATATTATTACTAAATAAATTTATTTAATGCAGCAAGAGAATTATTAACCCAGTTTCTGATACATTCAAAGACATTAGAAATGCGTAGCTATGGGGGGGGGGGCAGTAGGGGCACCCGGCCACGAAGGGGAAACAATAAACCTTTAAAACTTCTATATAATGAAATAAATACCTTGAACTGGATATTTTTTCTCTCATTTTCTTTTCTACTATCAGTTAAGGATGTAGTGCGTCGACGGATGTCTAACGGTCGTGTCGCTAGTTTTTTTTTTTTTTTTCTTTTCTTTTTTTTGAAATGAATGTTCATTCTTTCCAAAATAATGTATTGGCTTGCTATCGACTTCGCCTATTTGCGGGACCAAGTGCTTGAAGTACGATTCCATTTACAATATCGTCGTGTAACATTTCTTGTAGCATTTGATCTATTGTTACTCAAGTGATTAGTAGAGACTTATTTTCACGGATCTCAACTGTTTTAGATATGCATGCAGAAAACAAACAAAATGTTTTCCAAAGTCATTTTCAAGAAAGATAATTGCTTTTCCGAGGCATAACGGGGAAAAAATCAAATTTGAAATACTAGATGCTAGAAGACCGAAATAAGAAAGAGAAATAAAATAAAGTGAGTAATATATAAAGAAAAAAAATGTTTAAAGATCCCAAATCTTCCCAAAATAAGAAAAATAAATAAACAAAGAGAGAAATAAACCAATCTTTTGTAAATAAGTAATTGAAAGACAAAGGGAAAAAATCGTAAGTTTTGCTGTGACGCTGTGAGTCTTATTTTCGTAAAAGCTCGCGAATCAATATTTTTTCTGATTCCAATTGTTGTAGCAAGAAATTGGTAGAAAAATTAATTCCACACTGGCAAGAACGAAAATAACAAAAAACAAGCATAATAAAATGAATAAATGAACTATATTTAAATTGATTTTTTTACGAATCTCATTTTAGAATTCTCGGTTGTTTTCCTTGTTTCTTTTATTATAAATATTATTAATGGTATTCTTTCTCGAGTGCGTAATTCGCTTTTTCAGAAACAAATTGATATAGCGGATGGGATCCGTAGATATGTGGACAAGCTCATTCGATCATCTGTGTAGCGCTTGTACCCTAATACTCCATGATGCAATGGCGTAGAGCACAAATGTTTTTCGACTTTTCCTTTCTGCTTGATGGCTTTGTTATTGGGTGCATCAAATGTTTGATGCCGCAAAAATTTTTTTATTAAAAAGTTTTTTTTGCTAAAATGTTTTAATTTAATACCCTCGAATACCTTCCATTTATAAATTCCCTACAAAATACCCGCGGATGAATGAAATACCCGATTTCCGGTTAATTACCCGCACATTGGCAAGACTTTCCCTGATTGTAACCATTGAGTTGGTTCTCGAATATCTCGATTCGTTGACTTCTTCGAAAGACATTAGAGTCGAATGAGCCTTTCGAGATGTATCAGAATCATATGGAACTTCTGTAGTACTTGGATTCTCGAGCAACTTCGTATCGAATAATTCTCTCGAATGATTTACTTCTCGGGTATCTAGCCTTCCTCGTTAAATGGGCTATCTAACACTGAAAGAATTTTTCAAATCGGACCAGTAGTTCCTGCGCAGTCTGCAGCTAATCTACTACTGGACCTGTTCGGTCCAGTAGTAGATTAGCGCGTTCAAACAAACTCTTCAGCTTAATGATATTAGTATAGATAGATTATAACGTTAATTAGGAAAAAAAATAATAATTTTGGCTCTGAAGAAATTATTAGAATTATTATTTGTCGAATGTCAACGGTAGCTTTGTGTAGCATTTGGATGATTCGCAGTCAAGTGATTGCGAAATGGCTATGAGTGTGAGTAGGTATCAAAGACCGATACAGTTTTTGATTTAAGAGGAAGTCATTACTAAAATATGAGCGAACAAATTTAGGGGACGGGCTTGCTGGGAGAAAAAACAGATAAATTAACCTTCATAGTAAGGGTCATTTAAAAAACAAAGCAGTTTTTTCACCCAATGTTTATTTGATTCCCACCTACTGTTTTTTATATTCGCAGAATTGCGTTTTATCTGGAAGGTACATAATTCTTTACGTTGAAAGGTTTATGGAGTAGAAGAGCTGGGGAAAAGGGGTTTCGGGGGGAGGGGGTAGAGGGCGGTGCTATCTCAGAATATTTTTTGAAATTAAAGCCCTCAAAATACACAGTGTGTCAAAGCATTTTTAAGAGTAGGTTTCTGAAACAAAATAAAAGCTAGTAATTATATTTTCTTAAAGTATTTTTTATTAAAAATGAGCTCTTTCGGCTTTAATACATTTGATGCACCGATTCGAATGCCCGTTCCTGCTGACATTGTGGGACTGCCTCCAAAGCTCGCGTCGAAACTGTTTGCCCACGGTGTGTTAAAGGGTTTAAGACTACAGCTGGAACTAAGCTTACAGTGGCGCCATCTGTGTTATCCAGCTATCGTGAAACTCCTTTACTATTAGCTGATTCACTTCGAAAGCCTCAGTTCATTTGTCTACTTTTTTTTTTACTTTGATGAGATTGACACTATACAAGCAGCTTCGACGCGAGCTTTGAAGGCAGTACCACAATGTCAGCTGGAACAGGCATTCAAATCAATATGACAAATGTATTGAAGTTGTAGTTGTTGTCGAGTCCTCGCGCGTGGCGAGGAATAATGGGTACGCTGCTCCTGTGTCTAACGGGGCCCTTATAGACAGGAGTCCGATTTCCGCCCCTTTGAAATGTCTCTTAATTTTTGATCCAGTTTCCAGATGAGAGGCCATCATCTGGGATTGCCACCCCCAGAGGTAATGAATGCTAACTACGGCCATACTGTCTGCACCTTGTCGGTTTCTCAGGTTACCCCCAATACGAAGGGGTGCGGCCGCAGCGCTGCCCTCCTTCGAACCTCCCACAAACTCTCTAGACACTTGACAACCAGCACCGGCCATAAAGGGCTGGGCTGGCAGAGTGTTGCCTACCTGCTTTACCGACCCGGGGCCTTAGTCATACTACAAAGTAAGCCTTACGTCACCCGGATCGGATAGTGCTATTTCGGGATAGTGCGGTCGGCGCTATTCTACGCCGGCCACCGCACGGCGGCACTCCCAGAGGTATCGTTTCACTTGGAGGATATTGGAGCCACGACCTATTTAATGTGCACCAGCTCCCTTTAGCGTACACGGACACCACAGCAACCAGCCGCGAGAGGTTTTCACCCTCCCAAACACTGACCTCAGTCGATGTTGCTTCACATTCGGTGTTCTGCGGGAACCGAGCTTCTACCGACTGGTCCACTACGGGCCAGTAGTCAGAGGAGCTTATTTTGAATAAAAATAGTTTTAAAAAATATAATTACTAGTGTTTATTTTATTTTATAAACTGAGGCTTAAACATTTTTGACACACTGTGTATTTATGTAGATCATAAAGTAACAGTTTTAAAATAAAAAGGAAACCTGATCTTTTTTGATGCACTAAATTAAGTTTTTGCTATCTGTATGGATTTCCTAGGCTAAATGTTTATGCAAACACAGTTACAACTTATCGAGTTTGGGTTAGTCAATCAATTATAACGCTTGAACAGATAGATAAAAATCCTAAAATAGAAGCAACGGCTTTTTCGTGACAATACAAACAATTCATGTTATTCAAAAAAAAAAAAAAAACTCGAGTGTAGTTTTGGTGTCATCATAAAATCATTGAAGGCTGTTTCCAAAATACATAGTGACTCAACTTTCCGAATGTTATCAAATTATAATCTGTCAACTACATCCTGATAAATCTTTCTACACAACGTGAAACGCACTAGATTGATAAGATAATAATGATTATTGTTAAAGATATTATGCAGCATTTTCGAAAAGAATAATTTTGCTTCTTTTTTTGGTATAACTGACGACTACCCGTTTTAACATTCCAAATTTCGAATGATTTTTTTATCTTTAATAGAGTGTACTAAAAATCGCATTTTAGCCCTCTGACTGCTCACTTTATTTTAAGCGAATTCGATTCCCTAAAATATGGGTCTACTTTATGCAACTAAAACCCATCTCTGGAATAAAACCTTATTAAATGTCCAAATATTTGCGAAATTGCATTACTGACTTTTTAACGATGAAACATCGGGATCATATTTTAATAACACTTAGAAAGCACATGCCCGTGGAAATCGCGGGATAATCAGTCACAGGGTTAAACGAGTTCTATATTCTACTGACGTATCACTTTTTTTCAGATTCCATTATTTCTTTTTTAGCCAGGTGGTTGATTTTAAAGCTTGGGATATTTTCAAGAGATTTTTAAAATCCCTTACCGTCTTTCGTTTTTACCCACTTTATAATTGCCTGATACATGAAATAATTTCGGTTCAATAACTGAAGGGAACGATAATTTTTACCTTTTTTTGGAACTCTAGGTCAGTGGAGTTTGAAACTGTGTTCCACAGCACTCTGCAGTTCAGCGAAGAGCACTGTGCAAATGCCAGAGATGGTTGCACAGTGCCGCTCTGGATGTTCCGTGAATCAAAAGCAAACTTATACATAACAGGGTAAAGGCACCTAGTATTGACCTTTCCATCTTAAATATGACAAAATATAAGTTTGGGATGCCTAGGATTTCAAACTGGGCTCCTTTTCCTGATTTATGAAAAAATTTCGGCTCAATTACTGAATTGAACGATAATTTTACATTATCTAAAACTCTATGTCAGATACTTTTGAAACTGTTCCACAGCACTCTGCGGTTCAGTGAAGCGCACTGTGCAAATCCTAGAGATGGTTGCACAGGGCCGCTCTGGATGTTCCGGGAATCGAAATCAAACTTGTAAACAATAGGGAAAAAGCACCTACTATTGACACCTCCATCTTAAATTTGATAAAATAAACATGTGGGATGACCTAGGACAGTAGTGGCGAACCTATGACCCACGATTGCTAGGCAACAATTTGTTTAAGCTGGTTTATTTAGATTTTCCATTTTGTGTGGAAAATTTATATTAATTTATTACGTTGTAATTATATTTTTGTGTGGATAATTTATTTACAGGTCTAAAGTTACGCAAATGACGACAAATGTGTTTGTTATATTTGACATAAAGCAGAAGTGTATACAAAATATAAATTATAATTTTACTCATAATTTGCTTGTTGAAAGAAAAATCTACAAACCAAAGCAAATAACCAAATATAAAGCCCTTTCTTCAAATAAAATATATGTACTTTTCGTTAGTCCTTGTCCATTCAAACACTCATTGCCATTTGCACCAAGCAGTTAAGAATTTTTAACACACTACAAATTTTTAAATCGTCGAACCGCGCCCATTCTTACCACTAAGCCAATTGAATTTTAAAGATGCAGTAAAGCTGTAAAGTTGACCACCTTTGAAAGTTAACCACCTGTCTAAGTTGACCGCTTTTGTCAGGAACAGAATTAGATCTTCACCCTCTATAAGCTGACCGCCTGTCTAACTTGACCACTAAAGTGCTGCACCGCTAGTGGTCAACTAACACAGGTTTCACTGTATTTAGTCTTAAAAATACTCAGTTAAAAATTTTAAACTTAACTTTGGTGCAAATGGGCATTAGTGACTAGCGTGCCTCTAGTAATAAGAGTGTCGACATCGGATTTTACCAGCTTTAACTTTTTACCAACGCGCGTGCGCATCGCCGCTTTTACAGCGCCTCTTGGCGATGCGCAGGCGCTGCGGTAAAAATATGGCGACAGGGAGCGTGCGCAGTAGCCGTTGTCTTTACTCTTACTACTTGAGGCACGCTATTAGTGACTAACGAGCTAGTAATAAGAAATATGAACAAAATTTGACCCACATCTCAAAAGGGTTCGCCATCCCTAGTCCTAGGATTTCAAACTTGGTGCCTTTTCAAAGCACCGAGAATGCACTTTGAAATAACAACAAGCTTTAAATTCTGGATCACGCCAAACCAAGGTCATAGCCAGGAATTCATTTCGGAGGGGGTTCATGTTGAAGAAGATTCTTTTCTTTTCAGAAGATTTGAAGTTTTCAAGATTTCAAATTACCATTTACAGCATGTAAAAGTTCATAAAATCTCCCCACCCCTTCACCCGATAACAGCCTTGGAATCAAGTAGAAGAATCAACTGATTATTATACAAATGAGTTTTTTCTTATCAGAATATCTTTAATTTTCATATTTTCACGAAAAGCATGTGAAACATCCGAAAGATTTGGGGTGGGGAGAGGTTCTAGCCTCCTTATCTCAACCGCTTGCTATGGCCTTGCTCCAAACACTTATTCATCATTGCTTGTCAGAATGATTACTTTCACCCATCAAGTTATTTGTCTTATGGTGGTTTTTTCCTTAATTCACTTAAAACAAAAACGCACCAAGTTCTAAAAATAGACTCAAAATTTCTTCTACTTACGCTATTAGGGGTAGTATGGTATCAAACGCCCCCAAAAAAGCTGCCAGTGTTGTTGGAGTTTTTACGGACAATGCATCAGCAAGTTCTTCCACCGTGCTGTAACCTAAATCAACCCCCTTTTTCCTGCAAGAAGAAAAACATTGTCACAAAGACTCACCACAATGAATGTTTGAAGTTATGTACTTGTCTATTTTAACAGTGACCAAAAACCGCCAAGAAAAATTTCGTCAAGTTATAAAATTTCCTTCAAGTGCATATACGTATAGAAAAAGCATAAAATTGAAATCGCCAAAGTTCTTCTTGGCGCTTTTTCGTCGCCGTTAAAATGGACAAGTAATCTAAATTTCATAATACCCTATGAAACAACTTGCTTCTATGGTTGATTTCAAATGAGAAATATTTATTTCATGAAATTTATTTGAAAAGTGAAAGGAATATCCTGACTGATAGAAAGTAAGGCATAAAATCCTAACTTAAAAAAAAAAAAAAAACTCACTATTGAATTCCTTAAACTTTGTGGTAACAAGAAGTTCTGTCTAAAACTATACGAGCCTACTATATCCCGTATACACAATATCAAATTGAAAAATTTAGCGATTTCTCTCTCTTCCTTTCTCGTTTAGCCTTAGTTCTTAATTACTTCAAATATACCTTTTTCAATGATTTGTACATATTTATTCACTCATTCATTTATACATTCGATCATTCATTCATTTATGCACATATTCATTTATTTATTTATTTATTTATTCAATCACTCATTCATTCATTCATTCATTCACTCATACATTTATTCATTCACTCATTCATTTATTCATTCATTTATTCGGAAATATCCTTAAACATCCAGATAAAAAAGTTTCGTGAGAAAATAGGCTTGTCTAGTTCTGGATGAACTTCGTATCTGTACATGTTCTACGTCAGAACACATCTTTTCAATAAAGTTTGTTCCAAGGAAATCCATCCATTGGTTCAGGATTTATATAGGATTGAAATTTCCCCGTAGGTGCTAATGTCAAACTTTTTTTTGAGCTGTTCAAAATTGAAAAAAAATTCCTCAAATAAAAAAATGTTTCCATTTAGGGTTTCTTCCAATAAGCTTTTTCAAAGGAACTTGGATCTTATGCCCAGCGTTTACACAATTTGTTCTATTTTTGCTCATAAGCGCTAATGTTAAGATATTTTGAATTGTTCAAAAGTTAAAAAAAAAAATTGGTCAAATCAAAAAGCAAAATATGGAAATGAGATGTCTTGCCAATCGCTTTCGAATGCAAAAAAAAAAAAATCTTTCGAATCGGACAATTCCTTCTAAAGGTATTATTGGGCAGGGGACAAACAGACCCACTTTTTCCCCATCTCAAAACCCTACTTTCGAACTGTTTATTTTTCGATTTAGATTTAATTACTTAACTTATTTTTAAATGTTTCTTCCTTTTAACTCCATTTTTACGACGCATTAGAATTTCTTTCATTCTTTTTTTAAACCTTTACTGGAAAGTAGGCTGTAAAAGCATGCCTCGGTGAGATGATGTCATCGCACATATCTATTTGCTTTCCAAGCTCAAAATCAGTTGTTATCTCAACGTGAAAGTGACTTTAGCAAATGATCTCAATGGATAACCTTGACAGGAGATGCCTTGAAATATTTTAATGGCACGTTGTTATACCTCGTTTCCTTGACAGCGCTCTCACCTATTTGGCAGGTTTTCAACAAGGCATTTCAAAAATATTCCGGCTAGACATGTCTAGTTTCCGCAAGTAGTTGTTGATGGGTAGAATATCAACAACTATTATTCGGTCACTTAGGTCAGTCCACAGTAACGGACGTTACATTTTCACAGCATTTTTCAACTTCAACGAGCTTTCTAACTAACTTGTTGGGTATTTTTTAGGTTTTTTAACTTTGGCTAGTGAAAATACATGTGTTCTAGGTATGCAAAAAAAAAATTGAAGATATATATGTATTTGCTGTCCGTTAAAAAAAAAAACTTTGAAATTTCGTTACGTATGTTACCCGAAGAGTAACGTCCGTTACTGTGGAATGACCCCAATAAATATTAACGACTATTCTCGTGGTCGGAGCAGCTACAAATTTCATTTAAAAAGCACAAAACATGAAATAATGAATGCATTAAAACTGGGAAACGTTAAATTCCCAACAATTTTCATAATTGCTGTGTTATTTATTTATTTATTTTGTAAAACCTCCTTTCATTTCTCTTATTTCTTCCATGTCCAATTTGGTGATTTTACTGGAACGTTTTATCTCAATTTAGTTCTCAATTCATGCCCTATATTATTATTGTTATTATTATTAAATTATTATTATTATTGTTATTATTATTAAATTATTATTATTATTGTTATTATTATTATATTATCCATACATAAATTTGAAGTTAAGAACCATTTTCCCATCCGCTTTTCAACCGATTTTCTTACTTTTATAGCCGACGTCACAAAGGAAGGAGGTTATGCATTCAAACTGCATGCATGTCGGTTTTTTTTTTTTGTTTGTTTGTCCACTTATAACGTCTCATCGGATGAATCAATTTTCATGATTTTTTTTTAATCGATCGAAGGTTGTTTCCCATAGGTCCCGTACCTTCGTTTGACCATATTCGATAATTAGAAAAAAAAAGTTATGGGCAGAAATGTGGTCTTTTTTTTTTTTTTTTGTTTTTTCCTCCATAACTTTTGATTAAAAGAGCCAATTTTGATTATTTTTTCTTTAATCGATAGAGGGTCGGCTAACTCAAACATCGCATATCATTTTTACTACCTTTGTTTTTTAGAAAAAACGTTATAGGTGAAAAATAAGTATTTTTTAGTAATTGTAAAGGCTGGGCTTGATTTTTCTTTGTTAGTAAAACTATCAATAAATATAAAAATAATTGTTAAAAAAGTGTTTGTTTCCATTGGGCTATAATATTAAAAGCAATTACAGCAAGAGTTTGGCTTCTCTGAGGCAAAACTTAATCGAATCAGTTTGTTTGCTAAAACCGACTTCAAAATGGAATTTATCATACAAATGATTAGTTATTAGTGCCATTCATTCAAAAAAAGTTTGCCCTTTGATATGGATTTCTTAAAAATAGAGTATTTTTATAAAAATGTATTTACACAAAAAAGAATGAACTATAAATTGAGCTAAAAAGTGAAAAAAAAAAATTATTCTTTAAACAACATCGATGTGACTTTTAAATATAGTTTCAGAAGTCGGTGCAAAATTATGAGCCTAATCACCATTACACCATTTGTTACTTGATATTGGAACTGTTGCTAATTGCGCGAAAATCAACTCATGATTACAAAAGATTTTATCTATCCTAATTTTGCACCAATTTCTAAAACTATGTTTAAAAGTCACATATATGTTGTTTAAAAAATAATTTTATTTTTCACTTTTTAGCGCAATTTATAATTTGCAGTCGGTTCTTTATTTTTTTATAAAAGTTAATTTTTTTTCTTTAGTAACTACTGACGAGTTTTAGTGACATCAACTTAAAAATTTTAGAAACAGTTTGTTATTAATTAATTACTTCTTTTGTCAGGCAACCCTCATTTATAATTGTAATGTTATATTGTTAGAGATAGCAGATGGCAGCATGTCTTTGTTGAGAAAAGAGTTAGGTAATAAAAATAAAACTCATTGTTTAAAAAGAGTTAGTTGGGTGGTAATAAAAACCAGTGTTACGTACTTTGCTAGATCCCAGAGTGTTGAAATTCGTATGGATCCGTCCAAATGTACGTGAAGTTCCACCTAGATTAAGAAAACTGATTTAATTCATATTATATTTTGTACAATTTAGACCCACGGTATTGTGTGTTTAATTCTACGTGCGCATAGTAAATAAATATTCAGTCGAATTTTGGGGCATTTGACCCTTTATAACAGCAGTTCCCAATCTTTTTTTTTTTCGCGTACCACCAATTTTTTTGTAAACCATTTTGCGTACCACTACCAATATAACTTTATTATATAGAATAGAACACTACAAATATAAATAGTTTATAGATAGTTTATAGATAGATTTTTAGCCTGCCACGCGTACCACATGGCGAGGCTTCGCGTACCACTAGTGGTAAGCGTGCCACAGTTCGGGAACCGCTGCTTTATAAGACTGTGGGGAAGTATACTTCCCACTAAGTCCCTGAAGCTTTTGATGCTTATGTTTAACTGTTTAAGCACACACCACCATTTTTCTTGTAAACCACCATGTTTGCGTACCACCTTACGTACCACCATTTTTCTTGCAAACCATTTCGCGTACCACTGCTAATATAACTTTATTATATAGAATAGAACACTAATAGATTATAGATAGATTTTTAGCCTGCACGCGCACCACATGGAGAGGCTTCGCGTACCACTAGTGGTACGCGTGCCACAGTTCGGGAAATGCTGCTTTATAAGACTGTGGGAAAGTATACTTCTCACTAAGCCCCTGAAGCTTTTGATGCTTATGTTCAACTATTTTAGCACACACCACCATTTTTCTTGTAAACCACCATTTTTGCGTACCACCATTTTTCTTGTAAACCATTTTGCGTACCACTGCTAATGTAACTTTATTATATAGAATAGAACACTAATAGATTATAGATAGATTTTTAGCCTGCACGCGTACCACATGGAGAGGCCGCGCGTACCACTAGTGGTACGCGTTGAGCAGTTCCCAAACTGTGCCACAGTTTGGGAACTGCTGCTTTATAAGACTGTATGGAAGTATACTTCCCACTAAGTCCCTGAAGCTTTTGATGCTTATGCTCAACTATTTTAGCACACAGGTTGTTTTATTATTCTAAGGGGGAGTTGGAGAAGTGCAGCTTATTGCTAGTTGACTAGCTGATTAAGGCTCTACAGAATTTATTTCCATCAAAGTATATAATGTAGTGTATTGATTATTAAATAACTAGTAAGACCGGCAGGCATACGAAATGACCGCTGCTTCAGATATTAAAAATATATAGTTATCATAGAAACCGGAAATGCACATCAAATCAAAGATATAGTTATCAGGTAGAAAAGTAAAGCTTAATGAATAAATAATAAACATATAATAATTTCGGGAAAAAATATTCTTACCGAAAAAGAAAAGCATTTAAGTTATAATAATCTGTAAAATAAAAATATTATTTACTATATAATCAAATTGTTTGTGAAAAATATTTATTTATATCCAACATAATCATCGTCAAAACAATAGTTTTAACGAAACTGGAAAAAAGAGCGTTGCCACTTTAATGTATATAAAAAGCGCAGACGATAAATAAATTAAAACAAAGAAAGAAGGAATAAATGAAATTCGCGTTTACATTAATTTTTAACGGAGATCGCAAATCTAGCGAAGCTTCACTCAGAATGCTAGAGAAATGTTTTGATTATTAGTAGGGTCAGTTGGGGTAATTGTAAGCGCTTTTTCAATGATTTAACTTTTGATCCTTCCCTACCTCTTGAATAAATT
This sequence comes from Octonoba sinensis, assembly GCA_038502835.1. NCBI lineage: Eukaryota > Metazoa > Arthropoda > Arachnida > Araneae > Uloboridae > Octonoba > Octonoba sinensis. Next base: position 103,350,452 of record CM076606.1, on the reverse strand, counting down.
CAGAGATAAAATTGTGAGAATTGCAGCCACTACTGTACTTCTTGTGAGTAAATGTGTGCAAAAATTTTGACTGTATGACTATATGTTAGCGAATGTGCTCGTGTTTACAATTCCCCAGAGATCTAGGGTGATTGTAAACAGTGATTTATTTTCGAATAAGGTTGATGCAAATGAAAAATTGTTTCATACACAGTCTGCTTGAAGACTTAAGAAGTTATGGAGCAATGGTTCTCAATCTGCGGCCAACAGGCCGCATGTGGTCCACTGAGTTATGTTATGAGTCGGCTGAGATCATTTAACGAGAAATATCTTGCACAAAATTAAGTAATGCGACAAATTTATGTAAAATTCGTCCCGAAGTGGATCAGTTGGTTAAGCTTGGATCCCACAGAACACCGAAAGTGAAGCACAACTGGCCGTGGTCAACACTTGGGAGGGTGACCACCTCCCGCGACTTATTATTCTGATACCGAGTTCGATAAAGGGAGCTGTGCACGTAAAACACATCGTCGCTTCAAATGTCCACCAAGTTAGAAATAATTTCCGCTGAGGGGCCAACCTAGGTGGCGATCTCGCATCTAGGAGCTGGTTCAGTATCAATAGGCCCCTCTGAGCCAAGCGTACTTCATTCTAGCGGAGCTCATTAATAATCAGTTAGAGTTTCCTTAATTCATGGTCGCCCTGCAAGGGCGCTTGGATTTCCATGTGGCATTAGCAACAACAACAACAACAGTTATGTAAAATAGACACAAAAGTGTAATTTACATCAAAGTATAATGCTTATTGTCCTCCAAAATATTGGATATAGGATAAATTTAAGTGTTTACAATTACCCCAGAGTACGAAATTCATGGGGTAGTTGTAAACACGTAACTTGCACATGAAAAATAACAGGGAAGATTAAATTCATAACTAAATGTTTTTAGCAGCATTCCATATGACAAATAAAAATGGTTGAAACCGCTTACATCGCTTTTGTAGATGAGCTGGAAAAAAAAATGTAAGATCTCTAAATTTTGTTAAACAACTTTTTTCACTGTGCCATTTTCAAACAATAGTGACGCCTCCACATTTGTTTCGAAACTTGCGAAACTTTTTCAATGTCTTCCCTATGGAACCAGTTTATCACTCACAAGCAGTTAGGTTTTCAAAACCACCACAAGTGTAGTTATGAAGCTTGTTTACAATTACCCCAGCTGACCCTATGTCTGACATGTTTTACAACAATGGCAACTGTATTAGTTATATATAAGATTTGTAGTAACCTATTTAAAGGCAGAAATAAATTTATTTCCTAAAGCAATCTCAACTCAAGCAGTAGTTTTACAGACAACTGACAAAATGGCGCCATAAAAAATTTCTAAATCATCGGTGTAGGTGGAGAAGTTATTTTTGTAAAAGCTCTTTTTTGCTGGGAAAAGTAATTAAAAACATAAAACAAAAACGGCTAAATGTGCAATATTTCGTGCTCTAATCTTCTGACTGAAACCTTAAAAAAACAATGCATTTTTGGGAAATGAAATGTCTACATTAATAAAAAGGATTCTCACAGTTTTAGTTGATTAAAGTTCACTTTTACTAAAAAAAAAAGGAAAAAACAACATTGTTATAGAAGATAAATAATAATAATATAAGTTAGAAGTTCATTGGTTAAACGGACTAATTGGAGCAAAAATTTAGTATTCAAGCAAATATTAATTTATTTCTCTCTATCCTTCGCCTAATAGGAAGGAAAAACGAAGGATCGGGTATATTCTGCTCATTTTCGTTTGACTTACGAATTTATTTTCGAGTGATTTCTTAATTATAGACTAAGAGCTGGCTACATGAAAATGTCGATCAAACGGTACACGGCTCGTTTTCGCACAAAACGTCTCTATTAGTATGTCTGACTAGATAGCCACAGGTCTGCCAGGCCGGGTGTGGGGCATTTAGCGGGGGCGGGCCCTCAAAGTCGACGAATTTTAGCGAAAAAAAATCATAATTTACGCGGATGGAAGTTTCACTAATATGTACATACTACTTATTGCTCTAAATGACGGGAAAATAATAGCAGACTGTTTACTAGGGGCGAAAGTGGCGGCAGATCACTTCAAAGGGGCGTAAAATTTCGAGGAAAAAAATCATAAGGTACACGGATGGAAGATTTTTAGGATGGTTGTTTACGGGTCATGCCATATCAAGTGATCCAAGGAATTTTACGTCACCCTTTTTGATTTCTTTCAAATTTGGCTTATCAAGTGTACCCCTCAAGGTAATTAAAAATCCAAATTTTTAGATTTTTATCTTATTTAGTTATTGAGTTATCAGGCTTTGATTTTGTAAAAAACTCACATTTTTACATGTATGCTTCAACATAAAACAGGCCATCACTCATCAACAAATAGAGATAAAAAGTTCTAGTAAAAGCATTTTAAAGTATATTAAAGGCCGTTTTTCATATAATATGTATCATGACAAATTTTTCAAAAATTTAAATTTTAAAAAATGACCTTAAAATTTAAATTTTAAATTTCTCAAAACAGGTATAATGAAAATTTTTCAAAAAATTCTCAAATATTTGTGTCTATTTTATCTTTGTCTATGCAAAATTTCATTTGGGGACTCAATGGGATCATATTTTTTCAAATTTTGGAATGTAATTTGATTTACCAAAGAATGAACATTTTTGTGATTCAAGCTATTTCAAGATGATGGTTCCTTAAAGGCAATGATTTAGTTAGCCTTCTTCACACATCTATGCATGAGTGAACAAGCATGGAGAGAGAAAACGTATTTAACTAAACTTATCTGAAATGGTGACGGAAGGGGCAGACCTGCAAGAGTTTGCCTCTTTTGGTTGTTAGTCTGGATTTGCGCTTATGAGCTGGTATTTGACAAAGCAATACAAAAAAAAAAAGTATGTAGCTTACCACCCCCCTGAATAGGTTGTGAGTTTTCCCCCTCATATCATTAATATTTCATTAAAGTATATCTGAAATCAAAGAATTATTCAGGAAAATATTATTATGAATGATTATGCATTCATAATAATTTTTTCCTGAATAAGTCAATTTGTTCATATTAAAGTAATTATTGAATAATTTGAAAACAATACTTTAAAATAGCTATGAAAATACAAAAATGTGTATGTATTTGTTGCAAAAATAAATTTTGAACCTGTTCATTTCATGCCCAGACATGTCCATGCTTGTTCACTCATGCATAGATGTGTGAAGAAGGCTAACTGAATCTTCGCCTTTAAGGAACCATCATCTTAAAATAGCTTGAATCACAAAAATGTTCATTCTTTGGTAAATAAAATTACATTCAAAAATTTGAAAAAATATGATCCCATTGAGTCCCCAAATGAAATTTTGCATAGACAAAGATAAAATAGACACAGATATTTGAGAATTTTTTGAAAAATTTTCATTATACCTGTTTTGAGAAATTTAAAATTTCAATTTTAAGGTCATTTTTTTAAAATTTAACTTTTTTGAAAAATTTGTCATGATACATATTATATGAAAAGCGGCCTTTAATATACTTTAAAATGCTTTTACTAGAACTTTTTATCTCTATTTGTTGATGAGTGATAACCTGTTTTATGTTGAAGCATACATGTAAAAAAAATACATTTTATGTGAAGCATACATACAAAATCAAAGCCTGATAACTCAATAACTAAATAAGATAAAAATCTAAAAATTTGGATTTTTAATTACCTTGAGGGGTACACTTGATAAGCCAAATTTGAAAGAAATCAAAAAGGGTGACGTAAAATTCCTTGGATCACTTGATATGGCATGACCCGTAAACAACCATCCTAAAAAACTTCCATCCGTGTACCTTATGATTTTTTTCCTCGAAATTTTACGTCCCTTTGAAGTGGTCTGCCGCCACTTTTGCCCCTAGTAAACAGTCTGCCATTATTTTTCCGTCATTTAGAGCAATAACTAGTATGTACATATTAGTGAAACTTCCATCCGCGTAAATTATGATTTTTTTTCGCTAAAATTCGTCGACTTTGAGGGCCCGCCCCCGCTAAATGCCCCACACCCGGCCTGGCAGACCTGTGGCTATCTAGTCAGACATACTAATAGAGACGTTTTGTGCGAAAACGAGCCGTGTAGCTTATGATCGACATTTTCATGTAGCCAGCTCTCAGTCTATTATGTTATAAGTCTAGCTCTTGAGAAGGATCAATTGTGTTCTATCATCTAAGAGAGACAGTATAGACCTTCCTTTCTAGCGTTCCGTCTAGAACTATACGAGCCTACTTTCCCGTATACACCGAGATTCAAACTTATTATTTAGCTATATCTTTCTCATTTAGCTTTAGTTCTCAGTTACTTCAAATATACCTTTTTCAACGGCTAATACATATTCGTTCACTCGCTCATTCATTCATCCATTCACTCATTCATACAGTTATTCACTCATTTGTTTTTTCAATCATCCACTCATTCATCATTCATAGTTATTCATTCATTTATTAGTTATTTCATTCATCCACTTACTCATTCATCATTCATATATTTATTCACCCATTTATCTGTTTTTTTCATTCACTCACTCTTTTATTCATTCTTTCTGTCATTCATTCATTCAGAAAGATCCTTAAAAATCCAGATCAAAATTTTTCATAGGAAAATAGGCTCGTTTAGTTCTAGTTGAGCTTCGTATCTTTACATGTTCTACGTCATAACATCTTTTCGATAAAGTTTTTTCCAAGCAAGTATGCTGTCAGATCAGGATTTATATAGGATTGAATTTCCCCAAAGGCAGTATGTTATTCTTTTTTGAACTGTTTAAAATTGAACAAAAATGATTTGCTTCTTTTTTGTCCGTTAGGCAATAATATTAAGATTTTTTGAACTGATCAAAATTGAGCGAAAAAATGTTTAAATCATTAAGTAAAATCTGGAAATGAGATGTCCTCGCCGAGATCTTTCGAATGCAGAAACAATCTTTCGAATCGGAAAACTCTATCTTAACTTATCAGGGGGGGGGGGGGGGACAGACCGACAGACACAGATTTTCCCCTATCTCAAAACGCTACATTCAAATTTTTTATTTCTTAACCTTTATTTAATTTCTTCACTTTTTTTGACTTTTCTTTTCTTTCAACGACATTTTTTAGATACATTAAGCCTTTTTTTATAGTTTATTTATTTATGTTTTTACTTTTACTAGAAAGTAGGCTAAAAAAGGAAGGAATGTGCCCCTATTGAACAACTTCCTTTTCATCTTAGCGGAAGTGTTTGCCACCAAACCGGAACACGTGTTTTCCGTGTTTTCTCACATGAAGGCTGCAAAAATATCTTTAGAGCATTCTGCGTCGCTCTTTTACATCAGCGGAAGAAGTTGAGACATCTGATGACCTGCTTTACCGGTTATGTGTTTCGTTCGACACATTCGATTTCTTAAAACTTGTCGCAGTGTTTATCTTGTGATAATAATAATAAAAATTATAATAATAAAGTAATAATTAAAAATAAAATATTCATTTTTTTTTTTGTAGCTATCATTTTAATTTTTATTGGAATTTCGATGATTTATAATTGAGGTTTTAGTTCTTGTTATGAACTGTTGTGCAACTTGGAAAATAAATATGCTAGCGAATTTTACGGTTCTCCTTTTTTAAATTTGTAATGCTATATGTTCAGATTTTTTCTAAAAATTAAGTTTTCGAGAAGTTATATTTCATTTGCGAAATTTTCTATGTGTTACGATTTATTTAACAACACAACTATTACAAGCTGCCACATAAAATCATTACTTTAATTATTTTAAAGAACAGTGATAGTGTCTTGTTAATTATTATTTTTAATGGGTTTAAACTAAAACCATTAATATTTATTTAATAATCATAGGTTCTATATTTTACGTTTACTGCGCAAATTGAAAACAGTGCTTTAAAGATCTATTAATTAAAAGTTAACTATTTGAAAAGTACATTTGATATAACGACCCAAATAGTCAACTAAAAATTTTCGCAAGTTTTATCCTAATTAATAGCTGCTGCAGATAAGAGTTTCATTTTTTATCAAAATTTCCTTTCAATCTTGAGGTGTTATATTTAAAGTAGGATACGTAAAATGGTTTTGGCATATGACCATAAATTTCTGCAGAGAAAAAATTACAGCATGCGAACATAAACCCTTTTTTAAAAAAAGAAAAACCTTTTTAAAAATATTTATCAAGTAAAAAAGTTTTAGCTTTAAAAGTAACTTTGCAGTAACAATTGTGCGATTTTTTAAATTATTTTTTTACATTAGGTTCTTATGTTAAAAATGCCAGAAAATATAAGAAATTCAAACAAAAAAATTGAGGAAAAGATATGTGAAAAATAATAAATATTTCTCAGCTGTAGGTAAAAAAATACTCCTTACTTTGTGTTGAATTCTATTCTCCTTGTTGAAGAACTTGTTTGATGACATGCTGACAATCTGGCAAGGAAATGCTAAATGAAGAATGAACATCACAGGTTTTTCTCTGTGCCATGGCTCCAAACTTTCAAATTTTGCATGTAGCGCCATCTAGTACAAGGCTGAGTAATATTAATTTTGCGAATTATAAAATTTTACTGGTTTGACGCATGTCCGAAAAGAACTACAGATTTTTGTTTCTCCAAAAGTCGCCATTTTGAAAATTATTTTAGTTTTACTTAGAAAATATAATGAATTCACAGAACAAAAATGATGAAGAAAAGATATTTAAAAAAGTGATAAATATTTCTCAGGTGTGGGTAGAAAGAAAAATAACGCTTACTTTGTGTTTAATTTAATTCTCCTTGTTGCAGAACTTGTTTGATGACATCCTGACCATCTGGCAAGTTAATAAAAGTTAAGTTTATTAACATCTATTAACGTTTATTAACATTTATTAATTTATGCATCATTAATTTATGCAATTTATTATCCTTTATAAATTTATGCAAAATAAATAAATAAATTTCATTAAATGTTAAATTTATTAACTAATTTTCATTCAAATAAATGCTAAATGAACTTCACACATTGTTTCTCCCTATGCAGGGGTGATTCTAATCCGAAATTCTACAACATTTCCGAAAATTTTCAAGAGCCAGTTGCGAAAAAAAAAAAAAAAAAAAAAAAAAACGGTTTTCCGAAAATTTATCAATTTATTTTTTTTAAAGATGTCTTTGACGAATAATATCCGTACTTTTCTTTCTCCCTTCAGACAAGCAAAATATTTGTACTACTACTTTAAAAAACTTTCTAGACAATATAATAACGTTTCCGGAGTAAAAAAAAAAACTTTTGGTATTAATATTAAATCTTTCATTAAATTATTACATAAAGCATTTTTTTTTTTTGAGCGTATACATAAATATATACACGTATGTATGTATTGTGTGTTGGATTGGGGGGAGGACATGTTCACCTAAGTACGTATGTCATTTTTATTTTAAATTGATGGTGCATACTTTTTTCGAAAATTGTGTGTGAAGTTCCGAAAATTTATTTTTTACCTAGGGGCCGTTCATAAATGACGTCACCCTTTTTCCCATATATTTGACCCCCTCCCCCCTTTGTCACAATATGTCACACTTCTTGCTACCCCCTCCCCTCCCCTCTCGAAGCGTGACATCATTTCTGAATGATCCCCTATATGCTCTCTCTGCGCAGGGAGTCAAAATCTGTCATGGCTCCTCACTTTCAAATTTTGTATGTAGCGCCATCTAGTTGTGGTGTGAGTAATGTTAAATGAGTAAATAGTGTATAAAATTTTGCGGGTTTGACCGGGGGTTGGTTTGACGCAAGTAGGAAGTAGGACAAAAACGCTGTATTTTTTTTTTTTATTCCAAAAGTGGAAATTCTAAATTTATTTTCAGCATGGCTTGAATTTATTTTTGAGGAAAAATTGAGTTTGAGTTTTCCACACTTGATGTTTATCGAATACTTGGCGTAGTAAGAAATAATATAGGATCCTTCATCGACTTGAAAGTTTAAATTTTGAGGTAGAAAGGAGGCTATCAATTAAATAGCAACATTTTTTTATAATTGATAGCCCCTTCAGCTAAGAATTTTATTTTTTATCAAAATATCGTGCAAATCTTGAGGTGTTATATTAAAAGTGGGATGCGTAAAAAGGTTTTGGCATGTGAGACATGTTGCAATATTGTAAATAAGGAATAGCTATAAAATGCAAAATAAATAAATAAATAATTTAAAAGTTAATATGATTTAAAGCAACAATTTCTGGAAAAAAAAAAAAAAATACCCCCCGGATGTGCACATAAATTACAAAACAAAAAACCTTTTTAACCCTTTGCATCCCAATTTTTTTTTCTTGTTTTCTTTTTTTTTTTGTTTTTGTTTTTACTGAAAAAAAGATATGTAACAGTACCCTTGTACAATATCAAAATTTTGCCTAAATTGGAGAGAAATTTTCAATTTATAAGCATCTAATTGAAAAACTGGTTTGTGACTTTGAAGTCACAATGTACCCATTGTGACTTCAAATTGCCACAAGGTTTTTGCTCACATGCCAAAACCTTTTTACGCATCCCGCTGTTAATATAACACCTCAAGATTTGCACGATATTTTGATAAAAAATAAAATTCTTAGCTGAAGGGGCTATCAATTATAAAAAAAAATGTTGCTATTTAATTGATAGCCTCCTTTCTACCTCAAAAATTTAAACTTTCAAGTCGATGAAGGATCCTATATTATTTCTTACTACGCCAAGTATTCGATAAACATCAGGTGTGGAAAACTCAAACTCAATTTTTTCCGCAAAAATAAATTCAAGCCATGCTGAAATACATCTTTTGTGACTTTCAAGGTTCAGTATATATTGTTTTGGAACACCTTTACATTTGGTTATGGAATCTAGGTAATTCATGAGGTTTGGGAATCCATAAAACAATTAACATTAGGAGTTAAACTATTGAGAGTTGCAACCATGTCAAAAGAAAAGCGGTGCAACTATCATCATACCCCATTGTGGCACACAAGTCACAAAGCTATATCATTCAAATAAATAAAAAAGATAATGCATGTACTTAACCTCGATTATTACGTTAACAATGCAACTATCATCATACCCCATTGTGGCACACAAGTCACAAAGCTATATCATTCAAATAAATAAAAAAGATAATGCATGTACTTAACCTCGATTATTACGTTAACAATGCAACTATCATCATACCCCATTGTGGCACACAAGTCACAAAGCTATATCATTCAAATAAATAAAAAAGATAATGCATGTACTTAACCTCGATTATTACGTTAACAATGCAACTATCATCATACCCCATTGTGGCACACAAGTCACAAAGCTATATCATTCAAATAAATAAAAAAGATAATGCATGTACTTAACCTCGATTATTACGTTAACAATGTATCCAAATTGCTTTGTCTGAGGAAAATTTAAAATAAAGCAACAATAGACTAGGCCCTACTAGAGTGAAGTCAATCATGTGCAGAGATCTGACAGGTGGTGAAAAAACAAACTTGTACAAGTTATACATGAGAGGTTCTTGGGTATTTGAAGTCACGATGGGTATACAGAGGTCATGAAATGAAAACAAAGTAATAAAAAGTACATTAATGTGGTATGTTAACCTCAAAGTCACATTGGGGAGCAGAAGGTCAAAAAATATTTATCAAGCGAAAAAGTTATAGTTTTTAAAGCAACTTATAAGTTGCTGTAACAGTTGTACGAATAAACAGTGAATACAGTTAACTAAATATACATCAAAAAATGTTCTGTTCACCCGGAGTATCTTCTCAGAAACTATGTGGAGGGGTCGGGGGCGGGACAACGGACAGAAGGACAAACACATTTTCCCATCTCATAGCCTCCTACAATTAAAATTTGTTCAAAAATAATAAAATGAATATTTTTAAAATGAATGAATTGAATTCTTTTATTTCTTTGTTTTGACTTAGTTTGGTGCTTTCTGGTAGACTTTTATTTTATCTCTATTTTCTTAACTTTTACAGGAAGGTAAAAATGGACAACTGATTAATGTCAGCAATTTTTTTTTCCCTTCTCAGAGGGGGGAGGGGGAAATCAACACCATTAGGACAATTCTTAACGTTTCGTTAAATTCGAACGGAAGGGGAGGAAGGGATGGATCCTGATAGCTCGAAGTCAAAATTTGTGGTTCTTTGTCATTTGTTGTGGTTTTTACTCATATTAGAACCATTCGTCAAGGAAAGACTTATCTTCAACTGTGAGATCTTTCTTTTGAAAGAATTCAATTCATAAAAAAAGAACAGTACAGATAAGTAAACTTAGAAATATTTACCGATTTACTTAAAAAAAAAAACATGAGGCTTCCCCCCTCCTTAAAATGCAGTTTATTTAAAAGAAAACGAAAACGAAGCATTATAAGTACAAAATGCTTTATTTATGTTATATGTATGTGTTATAAGTTCTGCATACCCCCAAAAGAGAATAAAATTAATAATAAAGAGAATAAAAGCAGCTCCAATTATTTTATAAAATCATCCAGCGAGGAGATTCCCACCTTCTCCAAAAGCACAGGTCGATGGTCGAGATGGAGGGGAGGGGGGAGGCTTTTCTTACCAGTTTATGATCTGGAAAAACATGTGCAACTTTGTAAAGTGGAGATGAATTGTTTTTATGCCACAACTGTATCCGGGCAGCTATTGCCCTCCTGTAGCAAAGCTAAACTCCTCCCCCTTCCGGAGAAATTTTTTATACCAGTCACAAAAAAAAAAAAAAAAAATGAAGAAAAAGATTTAAAAAAGAGAAGAAGAGCAAAAGAGGAAAGAAAGCAGAAAAATAAATACATAAGAGTTTTTTTTAACAAAACTGGAAAAAGAAGAATAAGAGTGGGAAAATTGCAATAAATTCAAAAATAAAAATTTTTTGAATCTAGATAAGAAGTCGCCTCGTTCCGTAGAGTCAGCATCTATTGGCAATTTAGTGAACAAGCACAACTTTAAGATCAATCACGAAACGAAAGATTGTTATGAAATCAGCAATGCTTAAAGCTTCTTACTCAAAAGCTTATCAACCAGGATGTAATCAACCAGAAAAGAAACTGCAAATCAGTGAAACCCTAGGAGGGCCCACCCCGTTTCAAAATCGCCAATTTGGCGTCCATCTCGCAGAACGATTCAAGCAATTTTACTATCAAATCAGGGTTACCACGATTGCGTAATCATCGTCAACCGCGCCAACGGGGTGGGCTCTCCTAGGATACAACCTTTAACTTACGTAATTGTTAGTTGAATTTTAAAATTTCGTCTAAATTTGCAAAAAATACCACGTGGCTATGAAACAGACATTAAATTTCAAGGAAAAGTCATTGTTTCAGTATAGAGGTTTTTAATTAATTACAACCATTATCGTTTTGTACATAGTTTTTTTTTTCACAATATGATAATCTTAGGAGTGGCAAACTTGCTTGCTTCAGTAGGATACGGCTATGAAGCATTTAAAGTTAGTGGCCATGATTCCCCCCCCCCCCCTCATTTTAAGAGTCTTAGTAACCATTTTTTTTCTTTCCTTCTAATGGTGTCACTAACCTTTGCAGATCAAATGTATTCCCCGGAACCGGCATCCATTCCTTTCTGCAGCACCCCTATCGGCGACGCCATTACCAGTTGGGAATTTTGACGCTCAGTTTCCCCCTAGATGACGGCACCTGAATTCTAAATGATGCGAAACTGCACGATTAATTTAATTCAGCCGAGAGTACCCAACCAAACTGATACTCAAGGGATCTCTTTAATATGCTGCATAATCATACGACATGGCTGGCTATGATTTTCTGCATCTTGAAAATCCACCGACTTGGGCCAGGTTTGAGACTACGAACTTGGGCTACGAGGCCAGTGCCTTTACCACAATAAAATTTCTTAATAAATATAAAATCATTAAAAAACATCTTTTTCAGCAAAATTTATTCTTAACTTTTCTTTTTTTTTTCACATGCACACTTCTTACTAATTAAAAACCTGTATTTCATGAGTTATTTCTAAGTCTTAATTGTAGACAGAAAGAAATACCAGTGAATGCATTTGCATCTATCCCTTCTGATTTAGCGCAGTGGTCCGCAACCCTTTTTCTCCTCGCGAACTCCTAAAATTCGAAACAAAATGGCTAAACCCCTTCTGCAGTCGTTAACAATATGTAACAATATTACAAAATTTGCTGGCATTTATTTGACCTTTGCGGGCAATTGCCAGCAACTTGGGTATTTTCGAGGGTATTTATAAATTGAAGGTATTTGGTGGGGGGTACTTTTGACTCACCAAGTTTTGAAAAGAATTTTTCATATAGTAAACCTCAGAATTATGATTCTGTCAAAACGTTTTCTTAAAGAAACGACACTACAATTTTCTTAAACTGTTTCATTAATGTCGATAAAATATTGCTGTAAGCTATTACATCATGGAAATTTTGGTAAAAGCTCTTCACACATGATCTAATAAGCTTCAACCCCATATCTACGGATCCCAATAGTTATTGCAAGTTGTTTGAGGAAAAAAGCGAACTACGCGCGACAAATGACACCAAATATAATAGTTAATAATTTTCTGACAAAAAAGGAAAAGTATCAAGCATTCTGAAATGAGATTAGAGAAAAAAATCAACTTATTTTTCACTTGTTTATTTATTCATCTTGTTATTATTGTAAATTTTGTTCTTGTCTGTGCGTAATTTTTCCCACCGATGACTTCCTGTAACAATTCAGATCAGTGCTTGCGCCCTCTTGTGCGATAAACTCGCCAACTCGAACGCCTCTTCGCTCTCTTGGCGAGCTAAGTTCAGTATGTGTTTGAAAGCATATGATGATGCAACGAGAACGTATACCGCTTTGAGCGAAACGCTATTGTTGTTAATTTTTTTCTTATGAGTGCTGCATGGTCGGCACGAAATGTGAGCTATGGTGCTCAATGTATAAGAGTATAAATTATTGTAAATAAAACCTGTAAATAGTTACAGAGTTGTTAATGAAGAAAAATTAATATTAATAAAAACGATTCAGTCCACTAGACATTTAGTCATCAACAAGACAATCAGAAAGGTGTACGAACCCGTGTTTACGAAAATAATTCACAGCAAAAGTTAAGTTTTTCCCAGTTTGTTCCTCTTTTGTTTATTTATAAAAGATTAGTTTATTTATTTATTTTTTTAATTGTTCTAGATGTTTTTATTTGTTTATTACTTACTTATTTAGTTTATTTTTCTTTCTTCTTTTGGTCTTCTATTATGCGCAAATCAATTTTTTCTCTCGTTATGCCTCGGAAGCTTCTTTGAACATCAATTGAAGCAAACAAACAAGTCAAAAAACTGAAGATTCATTCATTCTTTAAAAGATCCTAGAGACGCGACCAGTTAGACATCCGTCGACACAATCCTTCCTAAGCGGATTGGTCAAAAACAGTAGGTAAAGTTCCGGCAGCTCATTTCACCCTTGCCAATTACGCGGATCATTAAGTTCGGGATGACAAGGCAAAATGTTTATCAGTCAAAAAACACGTTAGCACTTTTCGACAACTAGTTCGTAGGTCATGATTGCTCGTGAGGATCGTGTAAATGGGGTTAAAATTTGCTTTCAGGCAGCTAGTCCAAAGGTCACAAATGCTCGTGAGGATCATGAAAGTTGTGTTAAAATTTGCCTTTCGATAAGGCACTTTGTTTTACCTCATTTATTGCTAACCCTCTAGCATGTTCGCTTATCCCACCAGTTCTAGCAAACCATGATTAAAATATACATGGTAAATAAATAAGTGCCATTAATGCTGTTTAAGGTATCATACATACTTTTACTGTTTTTTAAATGCAGTTCACAATAAAATGAAAAATAGCTCGGTTTTTCCAGTAAAATCTCTTAAGGGCGTTTTTTTTTTTATTGCACTAATAATGATGTAGGAGAGTCTAAGTCATTTAACGGAGTTGAATTTAATTCATGAGAAAGGAACTTTTAAATTTAAAAAAAAGAAGGCTTGTTCGTAAAATATTACTATAAAAGTGATGACTTAGAAATAAGGCTCGACCGATGCATCGGCCTCGCTGATGCATCGGCGCCGATTGTTCAACAAACTTGCCATCGGCCATCGGCATCGGCGGCCGATGTTAAATTCAGAAAAACATCGGCCCATCGGCCTTAAAAAACATCTAAAAGCCGATGCCAGGCCGATGTTTTCCAACTTTCCACAAAACTTGATACAATTTTGCACAAAACATTCTGTCTTTAACTGTCTTCCTCCTCCATAGCTAGTTTTCTATTTTCATACAATAAGAGGCAGCACAGCAGTTAAAAACAATTTTCGCCATCATGGGGGAGCCAGGGTTGCTAATTTGGCTATTTTTAAGATAAATACGAAACATTTGGCTTTTGGAGTAATTTGCTTGGCTTCCTGGCTTTCTTTTGGCTCCTTAATAGTTTTTGGGAGATTTTATAAATATTTTAGTTTTTTACGACAGAAGTTTTAAAGATTTTAAAAAAACAAATACTATTTTTAATTTTAGAACAACGCCAAATTTTGTTTTACACCGTTTTGATAACAAATGGGTGTCGCTTATTTTATATCAGCTCAGGCTCTTATTATCCGGTTGCCTATTTATGCCCAACATCCCCAATTTTCGTGCTGGAGTTAATAGACATTCGGAGGGAATACTCGGAAAAGCAGTCGGATATCTTGTTCTGTGACTTCATTCGACGATTCTGCAGAATTCGCACTTTTGTTCCGAGTCAGCGAGAATTATTCTAAGAATAATTCTCACACATATAGCAAAAGAAGAAGAACAGAAGGGGGAAAGAAATATTGATGTTTCTTCAGCAAGAAAAATATCTGCAGGAATGCTGCTACAAAATGTGTGTGTGTTTTTTTTTTTTTTGCTTAAAGTTGGATGCTTTTGTGATATTGTTGGTATGTTTGTAGCATTTAATCAATCAGCACACCGTTTACTATTAAAATGCATTTTTACGGATCCCAACCGCTATAGATTAACTATTCATGTGTAAATAAATAAGTGAAAAATAAAAGAAACCAACTTTAATTTTTGCTGTGAGTTATTTTCGTAAACGCACGACACAAAAATTGAGGATCCCAGTTCTTATAACAAGTTATTGAAAGAAAAAAAATAATTCCACATATGCGAGAACGAGAATGACAACAACAATCATAATAATTAAATTGTTACTCATTCTTAATCTTCTTTCGGCATGCTCGCTACTATTTACTGTTTTTTTTTTATCATAATTACTAGTATTATCAAGATCCACTTACATATTGCATGCGTATTTCGTCTTTTTCTTGAACAAATTGACATAACGGTTGGGATCCGTAGATTTGCAAACGAAGCACAATCGTTCATGTGTATAGTTCTTGTGTCCTAAAATTCCGTTATGCAATCATTGAGCTAAATGAGAGAAATCTGGAGTGAGGACTCCCCATGCTTCAACAGGGCAGCTTGCGAGCCGACGCGCATGAATACAGTGCTCGAGCGTTCAAGGCAAAATATCGCCGACTTCCCATTGTGGAAGCATTGGCTCGTATGGTGTATTGTTACAAATTTCGGTTTAATTTATCATAGTTTATCAAAAAATTTTATTTTCGTCATTTAGCAATACGTTTGCATCCTGTTGTGCAAAGGGATGTAAAAATAAATTCGTGAAACTTAAAAGAAAACGGTGTTAAAGCTCATTTTGATGGCGAATTGCCTATTTAAACTTTAAATGCCTTATTCTCGTATTCTATCTTTGAATGGCTTTTTTTCACAGAAATTTAATTACTATGCCCATAATGTACACAAAATTGTTTTTGGATGAATAAAGTTTACCTTAAATCATAATATTACAACTTAATTACATTGCTGAAAATCTTTTTCTTTTAGCATTATAGCCTAAATATTTCTCCTGTTTTCTCGATAATCAAACCTTATTACGTAATATTTTATTATAAGTTAAAATATCAGTTACACAAATAGTTAAATCATGTACCTTTTTTGCTTTTATCTTAATTTGCTAGTTAATGGAAATTTCAATAATAATTTTGATGTTTTTGAATTAACTTTTCATTTGAGCAAAATTTTGATTTTTGCGTGTGTTAATTTTTATTTTGTCAAATTGTGGCTATTTTTAAAAAACATTTATTTTATTATTATTTATTATTTTATTACTAAATTAACATCTACACTCAAAGATTTTTAATGAGTTCATAAAGCTTTGAATTGCAGCACTTTTTCCCTGTAAATATACTGATGAGCTGAAATTTTTATTTGTGCATGATTTAAAAAATCATGATAAATATTATTATGATCATGTTTTTTTTGTTACTAAATTAACATCTGCACTCAAAGAGTTTTAATGTGCTTATAAAACTTTGAATTACAGCACACACTTTTTCCCAGCAGATGCACTGATCAGCTATATTTTTAATTAGTGCATGGTTAAAAAAATAAGTAGTATTTCTTTATTATTCTTATTTACATTTAATATCCATAAATGAAATGTTCCATTAGTGAGAAATATTTAACTTGGTCATAGGCAAGTAAACTTGTAAAATATAAAATTTGTAAATGCTTATACATTTCAGATTCATCTCAAAATGACATGCTCCATTCCAGTTATTTGCAAACTTTTTTAAATAAAAATGTTATCCTATAATGTCTCCAAAAAATGACTTCTTTCTTCTTATTTTAAGTGCTTCTTCTTTTTTAGCCTACTTTCCCGTAAAAGTAAAAAAAAATAATAATAAAGCATGAAAGAAGGCTTAATGTATCGTGAAAATATCGTTAAAAGTCAAGAAAAGTCAAAAATAAGTGAAGTAATTAAATAAAGATTGAAAAATAAAAAATTTGAAAGTAGGATATTGAGATGGGGAAAAAGTGTGTCTGTCGGTCTGTCTGTCTGTGGTCTGTCTGTCGGTCTGTCGGTCTTTCCCCCCCCTAATAACTTTTGAACGAATTGTCGGATTGGAAAAATTCTTTTTGCATTCGAAAGATCTCGGCGAGGACATCTCATTTCTATATTTTACTTTTTGATTTGAACAATTTTTTGTTCAATTTTGAACAGTTAAAAAAATTTTAACATTAGCGCCTATGGTCAAAATTGAAGCAAATTCTGTAAACTCTGGGCACAAGAGCCAAGTTCCTATTGAAAGCTTATTGAAAGGAGTTCTCGGCGTGAAATATTGATTTGAACAGTTTTTGTTCATTTTTGAACAGTTCAAAAAATTAACACAGAGCTTACGGGGAAATTTTAGCCCTATATAAATCCTGATCTAACGGACCGATTTGGTTGGAACAAACTTTATCGGAAAGCTCTTATAACGTAGAACATGTAGAAATAGAAAGTTTATCCAGAACTTACGAACCTATTTTGCTATGAAATTTTTTTATCGGGATTTTCAAGGATATTTCTCAGTGACTCAAAGAGTGAAATAATGAATGAATGAATAAATGAAAGAGTGAAAGAATAAATCAATGAATAAATGAATGAGGAAAAGTATGAATGAATAAATTATTGAATAAATGAAAATATAAATAAATGAGTGAATAAATACATGAATGCGTAAATGAATGAATAAACACTTGAATGAGGTAACGAATGAATGAATAAATGCATGGCTGAATAAATGAAAGAATGAATGAGTGAGTGAATGAATATGTATTATCCGTTGAAAAAGGTATATTTTCAATAATTAGAATTAAAGATGAATAAGAAAGAGAGAGAAAGAGATAGCTAGATTATAAATTTGAATTTGGTGTATACGGGAAAGTAGGCTCGTATAGTTCTAGACGGAACTTCTTGTTAATTGTATTATGTTTAAGTGCAATATCAAAGTGTAAGAACTCTAAAAACACATTTATCGTTTTTGGGAATAAAAGTCGCTATATTGATGCTGTTCGAAGCTGCTCCCCACTGAAACTTCTTATGAGATTTATAATTTAACTGTGTAAAGTATTTATTCATCAGTAGTCAAGGAGAGTAAATCAATTAATCAGGGTGTCTTCCTGTCTAAATAAACATTTTTTAAACCTGCCATAGTCGCACACTCCCATATAGCATTCAAAGATAATAAAAAGTGTCGCAAAATGTTTTTTATCGTGAAAAAATGTATGAATAATTGTTCTAAAATGCTATGAGAAATTTTAAATTATTATATGTCTGGCATTAGAATAAATTTTTTTAGAAAAATCGGAAAAGAATTAAGAGCTCGAGAGCTTTTTAAATTTAGCCGTTTTATCATTGCGCGAATTGGTAGTTTGCGCGTTTTGCCTTGATATCTGAAAAGGGTGTGAAGCGGTTCGACCGCCCAGTCCTCGCTCCAGGTTTCTCTTATTTAGCTCAGTGGATGCAATGGCGTGCCGCAATAACTGTCGACATTAATTTGTGTAAAAAGAATTGCAGTTTAAACCCTTGAGACTCCAGAGCCCTCTCTTCCCAGAATAAACGTGATTTCGTCACTGTGAGAACTTTTTTAAAATTTGATAAAAAGAAAAGATTTCCAAAATATTGCAAAATTGAACTAATTTTGTGTTTAAAAATAACGTTAAAAAGGTAGACATATAATTTAAGCGAATTCGAGTCTCAGGAATTTTGAACAGTTACATTGTTTTCGCAGAAGGTAGCGCCACATATAAAAAATTGTCGGTTATGGGAGGGTATTTTGAATCGGGTTGGAGGGTTCAATTTGAAACGCAACACTGCTTTTTATACAAACTGCCGTTGTGAAATCGACCATTCTCAAATACGAGAACGAAAACTGCACGTTATTAATTTTAAATTTGTCCGTTTTGATCCCTAGTATTTTGGCTTGCCAAAAACTGGTAGGCAAGGCGCAAATTGAAAAGATAAAGATTTTTTTTTTTTTCTGTACGAGTATCGAATCCCAGCTTTAAACAAACTGGTAGCTAAAAACGCGTCGTGCATTTCTGGTCTAACCGTACGTAATAAAAATTATTTTTTTTCTTTTTTAATTCCTTATGTCCAACTCTCACACTATTTTAAAACAACGCGACATTTTGGGCGCTCAGGAATCTTTAATTCAAACAAAATACTGCACTCGTTTAAAAATGAATGAGTTTCATATAAAAATAATACTAAATGTTCTAGTTCCTCTGCATCAAAATCAAGGGATTCATGTAAAACTCTACCATGAACTAAAAAACGGAGTCAAAACGATGAATAATCGGAACCAATCTTTGCTTCGTGCACGTGCCTTACAAGGTCGCTTTAGCTGATGTTTGTTTTCTTCTGATTGTTTATTCTACATTTATTCAGTTTTGTATTTACTAGTATTACTATTAGTATATCTGAAAAGTAACGGATTAGGGGAATATAAGATCGAAAAATAATATCGCGATCGGGAAATTGTCCTGTTTTTTTTCTAGATACAGAAAAGTGATTTTTGGTACTTTTCATTCTGAAGTAAAAATAAATTAAAGTCTGGAAGATATTTTTCCATACGGAAAACATAGGCATTGCATCGGCATTTAGATGTTATTCAAGGTCGATAGGCCAAAGTTTTTCCGAAGTTTCCGAAGAATGCCGGTGGCGATGGCTAGATTTTTTAACTATCGGCACTGGTGCATCGGTCGAGCCCTTATATTTATTTATTTATTGCTCAGTTAAAGATTTTTAACTGCATTTCACATGAAATATTGCAATTTTAAGCAAGTCTCTTTAAAAAAAAAATTAATAAAACTGAAATCGGAAAAATGTCCGAACTTTCAAAGTTACTGTATCATGTAAACTTCCCCCAAAGTCTTTTATGGTGCTTGAATAAGGCATTTATGTTTTTATAAACATAAAAATAAATAAATGATTTAAATGACATTTTTGACAAGCATTCTACACGTGGTTTAAAGGGAAGTTTTTCCATCGGCCATCGGCATCGGCCATCGGCCGATGGAAGAGCAAAATAATCGGCCATCGGCCATCGGCCGACCTTGGAACAATCGGCCAACAATCGGCATCGGCCCATCGGCCAAAAAATGCCATCGGTCGAGCCCTACTTAGAAATATTCCCCTGAACGCATCTTTTGCATAGTTCTAGTCCATTTCACTAGATGGTGCTGCGTGACAAATCAAAATTAGCTTCGGGTAATGTAGAGTATTTTTTCTTGTGTTGAATAGTAAACCATATTTTTAAACGCTGCACTGGGCACTAGGAAAAAATAGAATTGCGTACGATATTAAAAAAAAAATAGGTAAATAAAACAAGAAGAAATATCAGAATATACCATTAACTTAATAAAATAAAAATTTAAAAAAAATTATATAACACTGAGAGACTATGTGATAAATCGCTGCAGAAAGATAAAATAATTAAAATAGGAATAAATTAAATTAATTTTGTGAATAATTTGCAAAAGCAAGTTTACCACTAGTTTTAATAATGTCTCAAGATGCATAAGTATAGCTGTGTTTAATATACGTTGGAATATTTTCAAATCTAAACCTAATCATGCAAGCAAGACCTTTCCTCTAAGAAAAAAGGCATCTTGTACACATTTTAACCCTTTAACTACGGGAATATATTCACAAATCTGTTTGTCTGAACGTCAAAAAAATAAAGTATCCAAAAATTTTATAAATGGCGATACATCTATTTCTTATGTATAAGTCATTTGTTTCTTACATAAAAAAAGCAAAACTGGAGAATTCCAATCAACATTAGTCGTAGACGCCCCATTTTCGACCTATGGCGATTTTTTGAGAAAAAAAAGTTTTTGCCATTGCAAATTTTGAATTCAACAAATCGCTTATTGACGTTACCCGTACCACAGGAAAATTTCGCCAAATCGTCTATTGACGTTACCTGTAGTTAAAGGGTTAATAACGATTACATTCCTTAGTAAAGGAAATTTTCGCTACTGCTTGGGTGAGTTCATGCTGGTGCTGTGATCCTCGCATCGCACTAGCTATTACGTTTTAACTTTTTAGCTATATACTAAAGTACTAAGAAAGTTGAAATACAGGTAGAAATAAAAACCACTATTTACTAATTCAATGGTTATTACAGCCAATTGTTCACAGTCAAATAAAAATTACTACATCCACATTTTTACCTTTAATTCTAGAACGGCGTTCAGATATCAACTGTCCAGTTTTACTGAAAATTCTTTTTGCTGGAACTGGAGAAGCAGGCGCACTTAAAACTTTTTTTGCGTACCTCTGAAGCAAACCGAATTCCGCACCATCCACTTAAAAGACAAGTAACAATGATGTCTGTCAAATAATTCACAAAACGTTTTGCTGAACAAGATAACTGAACTACGCTTAAATCTGCTTCATATTTAACTTAAAAAAAAAACTTGCCTGTCAA
Source organism: Octonoba sinensis (assembly GCA_038502835.1). Classification (NCBI taxonomy): domain Eukaryota; kingdom Metazoa; phylum Arthropoda; class Arachnida; order Araneae; family Uloboridae; genus Octonoba; species Octonoba sinensis. The sequence goes on along the minus strand of CM076606.1, from coordinate 103,329,167 downwards.
AAAAATAATGAATTTGTGTCAGAACTTTTGTGTGTAACAGTAATTGGTTTTTAATTACCTTTTAGGTTATGTGTTGTTACTAACACTACAAACGCAATCAGTCAATTTAGACTAAAGCCAAAACAAGAAATAAAAAAAAAAAAACGATTTAACAACCATATAGTCGATCTCCTGGAAATGTCTATACATGTAGCAATTTGAAAAAAAAAAAGGAATTATTAAGAAAAAAAACATAGTAGTGCTCTTTCTTTAATTGTTAAATGCCCCCCCCCCCCCAAGAAAAACCGGAACATAAGTTTCATACGAACGAATACCACCTATAACAAGTGACAGCATAGTTACCTATATAACAAGTGACATTTCCCCTTTTGCATCCCTAATATATCGTTTGAAAAAGAAAGAGAAATTTTTATTTTAGTTGTTCCATCAGTTTAGAACGTAGGTCGTTCAGGGTTCTATTTAAAATGTTTTTTAAAAACAAATAAATAAATAAGCTTAAGTAAACAAAATAATATCAATAATAAATAAATAAAAAAACACATCTTAAAAACCTATTTCGTGCAGCATATTTTGTATCCATTATGATATGTTTTATTCAAATATTTCTTACTAACAGAAACAAAGTGCATTATTACATTGTGAACACGTTTTTCACGAAAAGCTCTTTTATAATATTTTATTTTTACTTTCACCATGTTGTACGGGTTTTTATAGAAAGATCCAGGCTGTTTTTCAAAGTATCGAAATTTTTCTTCAAATTTTCCACTGAAAAAAAAAAGACAAACTCCTAAGAGTTATTTTCTCAACGGAATCAAATATTAGGATTAGATTTGTAACACGTTAATACCTACTACTTTATTTTTAAGCCGAGTCTTTTAAATTCTTTCATTATTTATCAGTAAAATAAATAGGACTTTATTTACAGCAGATATAGGAATTTCAGCATTATATAAACAAAGTTGAGCACTTTCGATTTTACACCATATACATTCACGTGTTGTTGCCACTGACGTGCTCCGCAAAAACTAGTTAGAGCGCTTCCTATTGGTTAAATGGCGCTGGTGATTAACAAAAAGTTTCGATTTGACAGAACAAATAGGCGAGGTTTGCTATAACGAAAACTATCGATTGTTTGAAATCAACTATCGATGGTCACAAATGTCAGAACTATCGAAATTTTTCCACAACTAATGTGCAGTTAGTTACGAGAAACTGGGAATGTGGGAATTGTCTATGGAATGTCGACGGATTTTGTTTCATGAATCAGAGACATGTACTAACGTGTGTTTACGAAAATAACTTACAGCAAGAGCAAATGTTGAGCATTTTCCCCTTTGTTCCTCAATTGTTTATTTACCCAAGATTGGTTTATTTCACTCTTTATTTATTTCTCTTTTTTCTTTTAGGATTTATTAATTTTTAATTTTCTCCTACTTTTCAAAAACTTTCTTCTTTTATCGTATACATTTATTGATTTTAAAACTACTTTAAAATGCTTTATTTGTTTATTACTTACTTATTTTTTCACTTTATTTTTCTTTCTTATTTTGGTCATCAAGCATGTGCAATTCAATTTTTCTCTCGTTATGCCTCGAACAAGCAAATAAGTCCTTAAGTCAAAAACTAAAAATTTATTTACTAAATGAGCCTAGCGACCTGATCCGTTAGACATCCGTCGGCGCACTACATCCTTAGCTGATTGGCCGAAAGCAGCAGGTAAAGTTCCGGCAGCTTATTTCACCCCTTGCCAATTAGTCGGGATTGTAAAGTTCGAGAAGACAAGACAAAATGTTTATTGAGTCAAAAACACGTTAGCACTTTTAGAAAACTAGCTCCAAGGAAGTTGATTGCTCGTGAGGATCATGTAAATTCTGTTAAAGTTTGCTTTCGATAAGGCACTTCGTATTGCCTCATTTATTAATTTCCTTCTAGCATTTCCGCGGATCCCAGCGGTTATAGCAAGGCATAGTTAAAAATAAAAGGTAAATAATCAAGCGTCATTGATGTTAATTGAGGTATTAATCTATTTTTTTACAATTAATTCAATGCAGCTCTCAATCTTAGGAAAAGTAGCTTGGTTTGCCGGTAAAATCTGTCTCGAAGGGGTTTTCTTCTTTTTTTTTTTGAAGTCCTAGGATACAACCTTTAACTTACGTAATTGTTAGTTGAATTTTAAAATTTCGTCTAAATTTGCAAAAAATACCACGTGGCTATGAAACAGACATTAAATTTCAAGGAAAAGTCATTGTTTCAGTATAGAGGTTTTTAATTAATTACAACCATTATCGTTTTGTACATAGTTTTTTTTTTCACAATATGATAATCTTAGGAGTGGCAAACTTGCTTGCTTCAGTAGGATACGGCTACGAAGCATTTAAAGTTAGTGGCCATGATTCCCCCCCCCCCTCATTTTAAGAGTCTTAGTAACCATTTTTTTTCTTTCCTTCTAATGGTGTCACTAACCTTTGCAGATCAAATGTATTCCCCGGAACCGGCATCCATTCCTTTCTGCAGCACCCCTATCGGCGACGCCATTACCAGTTGGGAATTTTGACGCTCAGTTTCCCCCTAGATGACGGCACCTGAATTCTAAATGATGCGAAACTGCACGATTAATTTAATTCAGCCGAGAGTACCCAACCAAACTGATACTCAAGGGATCTCTTTAATATGCTGCATAATCATACGACATGGCTGGCTATGATTTTCTGCATCTTGAAAATCCACCGACTTGGGCCAGGTTTGAGACTACGAACTTGGGCTACGAGGCCAGTGCCTTTACCACAATAAAATTTCTTAATAAATATAAAATCATTAAAAAACATCTTTTTCAGCAAAATTTATTCTTAACTTTTCTTTTTTTTTTTCACATGCACACTTCTTACTAATTAAAAACCTGTATTTCATGAGTTATTTCTAAGTCTTAATTGTAGACAGAAAGAAATACCAGTGAATGCATTTGCATCTATCCCTTCTGATTTAGCGCAGTGGTCCGCAACCCTTTTTCTCCTCGCGAACTCCTAAAATTCGAAACAAAATGGCTAAACCCCTTCTGCAGTCGTTAACAATATGTAACAATATTACAAAATTTGCTGGCATTTATTTGACCTTTGCGGGCAATTGCCAGCAACTTGGGTATTTTCGAGGGTATTTATAAATTGAAGGTATTTGGTGGGGGGTACTTTTGACTCACCAAGTTTTGAAAAGAATTTTTCATATAGTAAACCTCAGAATTATGATTCTGTCAAAACGTTTTCTTAAAGAAACGACACTACAATTTTCTTAAACTGTTTCATTAATGTCGATAAAATATTGCTGTAAGCTATTACATCATGGAAATTTTGGTAAAAGCTCTTCACACATGATCTAATAAGCTTCGACCCCATATCTACGGATCCCAATAGTTATTGCAAGTTGTTTGAGGAAAAAAGCGAACTACGCGCGACAAATGACACCAAATATAATAGTTAATAATTTTCTGACAAAAAAGGAAAAGTATCAAGCATTCTGAAATGAGATTAGAGAAAAAAATCAACTTATTTTTCACTTGTTTATTTATTCATCTTGTTATTATTGTAAATTTTGTTCTTGTCTGTGCGTAATTTTTCCCACCGATGACTTCCTGTAACAATTCAGATCAGTGCTTGCGCCCTCTTGTGCGATAAACTCGCCAACTCGAACGCCTCTTCGCTCTCTTGGCGAGCTAAGTTCAGTATGTGTTTGAAAGCATATGATGATGCAACGAGAACGTATACCGCTTTGAGCGAAACGCTATTGTTGTTAATTTTTTTCTTATGAGTGCTGCATGGTCGGCACGAAATGTGAGCTATGGTGCTCAATGTATAAGAGTATAAATTATTGTAAATAAAACCTGTAAATAGTTACAGAGTTGTTAATGAAGAAAAATTAATATTAATAAAAACGATTCAGTCCACTAGACATTTAGTCATCAACAAGACAATCAGAAAGGTGTACGAACCCGTGTTTACGAAAATAATTCACAGCAAAAGTTAAGTTTTTCCCAGTTTGTTCCTCTTTTGTTTATTTACAAAAGATTAGTTTATTTATTTATTTTTTTAATTGTTCTAGATGTTTTTATTCGTTTATTACTTACTTATTTAGTTTATTTTTCTTTCTTCTTTTGGTGTTCTATTATGCGCAAATCAATTTTTTCTCTCGTTATGCCTCGGAAGCTTCTTTGAACATCAATTGAAGCAAACAAACAAGTCAAAAAACTGAAGATTCATTCATTCTTTAAAAGATCCTAGAGACGCGACCAGTTAGACATCCGTCGACACAATCCTTCCTAAGCGGATTGGTCAAAAACAGTAGGTAAAGTTCCGGCAGCTCATTTCACCCTTGCCAATTAGTCGGGATTGTAAAGTTCGAGAAGACAAGACAAAATGTTTATTGAGTCAAAAACACGTTAGCACTTTTAGAAAACTAGCTCCAAGGAAGTTGATTGCTCGTGAGGATCATGTAAATTCTGTTAAAGTTTGCTTTCGATAAGGCACTTCGTATTGCCTCATTTATTAATTTCCTTCTAGCATTTCCGCGGATCCCAGCGGTTATAGCAAGGCATAGTTAAAAATAAAAGGTAAATAATCAAGCGTCATTGATGTTAATTGAGGTATTAATCTATTATTTTACAATTAATTCAATGCAGCTCTCAATCTTAGGAAAAGTAGCTTGGTTTGCCGGTAAAATCTGTCTCGAAGGGGTTTTCTTCTTCTTTTTTTTTGAAGTGAAACTTCTTTATCGGGGTTGGAAAAAAATTTAGTGTAACATTTTTTCGTTACGCGTCACATTTTTCCGTTACGCGCCATCTTTTTCTTATCCCTACCATGCGTGATTCGAAGTATACTTTCTCCAGCGGAGTAGGGATTGGTAAATGTCTTTCAATCGAACTTTGGTGGATTAGATATTATTTTCATCGGAGACTTACGTCAATTACCTCCCGTTGGCGCTACTCCTATCTACAAGCAACCTAAGCAGACTATTGTTGGACCAATATTATGGCGAAATCTGAAATTTTATGAACTAGACCAAGTTTTGCGTCAAGCAAATCAACAGTTCTCGTCAATACTTACAAAAATCGGGAACGGTGAACGTCTTAATGAAAGTGAAATATCTATCATTGAATCTCGTTTTTATTCCGTAGAAGAAGCTGCAACTAAGTGTCCTCAAGGTATTCGATTATTTAATACAAATTACGCAGTCACTGAGTATAATAATCGAATATTAAACTCTTATTCAGAAAAAATAATTTCAACTGCTAATGATGTTTATAGTGGATGTACTACCAAGGATCAAGAGACTTTTGTGCACCAAAAACTACATAAAATGTCCTTGATTGATACAAATGGGTTGCCTTACCAAACAACATTTGTAATAAATATTTATTACATGTTTACTACAAGCATTGATGTATCTGACGGATTAGCAAATGGAGCTGTTGGGAAGTTAGTTCATGCAGAAACCGATATCGAAGGAGTAGTTAAAATAGCATGGCTTGAGTTTCCAGAATTACCTCGAATTGGTGAAAAATTGAGACGTAAAACAGCAGGTCACGCAGTAGAAAATAATATCAGTCGAATGGCTGTACCAATTGTACAAAGATCCTCTACAATTCCGCTCAATAATAACAAAACTATAGTTGTTAAACGTACTCATATTCCGTTAGTTTGTGCTTGTGCTACTACCATTCATAAATCACAAGGTAGCACATTTCCGGAAATTGTTTATGAATATGAGAAACATCACAGCCAATCCTTGTTATATGTTGCTTTATCCCGGGTAACGAGTATTGAAGGATTGTATATAACTACTCTCAATAATGATAAAACATTTTATCATGGCCGAAAAACGTCAACGTCCACCATCGATTTACAAGCAGAATTTAAACGATTGTCTCTGAATAAAGTAGAGACTATAAATGAACAATTGTTTCAGTTTATAAATAACAGGAAAGGTTTGTCACTTTTTACTTTCAATTGTCAAAGTCTTAGAGCTCATGTAGCTGACCTGGATGATTCAATTGTGAAAAATTCGAATGTTTTAGTTCTGTCTGAAACATGGCTAAACAACGACAGTGAAATAAACATTACTGATTTCAAATGCATTGCACAATTTAAACGGCTGAACACAAGAGCAGGAGGTGTAGGAATATATCATAATTCTAAAGATGTTGCTAACATTGTAACTTCATCGATAGATTTTTCTGTTCTTTCTCCTGACTTTCATGGGTCACTAACTTCAGCAGTTGGTGATTTATGTATGGCTCAATGCACAATGGTAAATGGGATAAAAATTTTGATTGTTGCAATATATATATCTCCTAATCAGAAGGTGGACGATATTATTGATTTTATTCACCATTCATTGTTATCATACACAAGTGGCGGTGCCTCTTTACTCGGCAACAATAATGATAAAATACCGATGATATTAAGTGGAGATTTTAATATCAATTTTGCATCAGAAAAATCTTTGAAACTAATTGAATTTTTGAAAGATAAACTTAATTTATCCATGAAAAACAATCCTCAATCGTCGACAACGAGATCCGGCACTACAATTGATGGAGTTTTCGCTCGGTTACTAAATTTTGTGGAATGTAAACAATATATTTCGTATTTCAGTTACCATAAGCCATTAATAACACAAATATATAATAACGACATCAATGATAGTAATAATTCTATTACAATTAATGAAATTCAATAATAATCTTTGTAGTAATAAGCTAAAATGAAATAATTGTAGAATTTGTATTTGTGTCTATGATAATAAAAGCCTTTTATTAAACTTTATCTAATTTAACTTTATTTAACCAATTTCTGTAAAGTTGCATATAGTAAATTATTTTTTGAAAAATAACGTCATAAAGAAGTTTCACTTCTTACGAGTGTACGCTAGTACACGCACACATTTTTTTTTTTTTTTACTTATTCTACTACCAATGACAAGAGGAGTCTAAGTTAATCATTCAAAGATGTAAAATTTGGTTGGTGAGAAGGAAACTTTAAAATTTGAATAAAATTTTGAACTCCGTCGTTTGTAAAATAAAACTGCAAAAGGGATAACTTAAAAATATTCCAGTAAGAAAACCTTTAGCTTAGTTGCATTCTTCCTCACTAGATGACACTGCAAACCGAAATATTAAGTAGGCTGAGGGTATTGGAGGGTATTTTTGCTTGTATTGGAGGATAAAAACATTATTTCTAAACGCCAACACTGCACTACACACATGATCGAATTAGCTTCGCCCGATATTTACGGATGTCGATGGTTTCGCTTTTTTTTTAATTTTTTTTATTATACTACTAATGATTTAGGAGACTCTATGTAATGCCCCATTTAACGATGTAAAATTTAGTTCCCGAGAAAGGAGCTTTAAAATTTGATTACGAGAAGATCGTTTGTAAAATAAGACTATGAAAGTATTGGGTTAGAAATATTCGGCTGAATCAGCTTTTCTTCAATTCCATTCCTCTTCACTAGACGGCGCTTCAAGTCGAAACAGAAAATAGGCTGCTTGAATTGGTGGAATTTTTTTTTTTTTTTTGGTGCTCGAGAATAAAGACTTGACTTTCAAACGGTAACATTGAACTCATCACTTTTACAGTCATATGAAATAATATATATATATATATATATAGAAACGACCTTCCGAAGTTTTAAAATGCGTTTCTCATGAACTGAATTTTACATCGTTAAATAAATTACTTAGACTGTCCCAGATCATTAGTAGTACGATTAGTAAAAAATCTTCCAAGAAAATGAACCTTCAAGAAAGATTTGAGGAAGCAATTGAACGACTCTCTATTTAGTCGTAAGCAGCATTGAATTAATAGTAAGAACTTGATTGATTCTTTAAACAACATCAAGACACTTTGTTACCATGTTTTGCTATAAAGACTGTGTTCATCGGAAGCGCAAATGGAAAACGAAAAAATGAGGGGAAAAACAAAGTGCTCTAACGAATGCAAACTGTAAGAGAACTCAACCAAGACCAACCAACTACCCTCGAGCAAATTGTTAAAATGTTCAACAGTATTGAAGAGTTTACAAAATAACCTCACAGTAAAAGTTGATGTGATTTACTTAAAAGTGTGGGATTCTTTTTATTCTTCTTCGTTATTTATGTACTTACTTATTTTAGTCTTCTAGCATACGGGGTTCGAATCCTTTCCCTTAATGCCCTGCCAAAACTGTTAGTATCCGTTCATTGCGCTATAATGTCTTGTTTTCCGTTTTCGCGCATGTGCAACTAACTTGTTTCCTATATGTATATCTCTGCAACACTTGGAATCCTTAAAAATACCTCCTTTGTAAAGAACGGTCTGCGGATTCACCGAAGGACAAAAACAAATGCAAATAAGGGGCCTCGGTGGCCGAGCGGTCTTGGTTACCAGTTTCCGCCCGCTGCTTGCGCGCAGTAACGAGGTCGTGAGTTCGATTCCCACCTTCCCCTAGGTGCATTCTTGTAATTTCCTTCCTTGTATTGTAATAAACTGTCGTATTGTCCTGTTCTATCTGTAATATTGGACGAGAGCTTGAGGCATGTCCATTGAGAAGAGCAAATAAACTTGAAAATATATGTAACCTGAAATGGTTGTAAAACAAACAAACAAATGCAAATTAAAAGATGACAGTGTGATTAGATTGGCATAGACTCTTAAAAACTAGATGCCGCGAGTGGAGACTCTATAATACACAATTTAATCACGTGAGAAAGGCTTAAAGAACTTTTTTTTTTTTTTTTTGCATAAAGAGCTAACGGAAATAGCAGTTAGAGATCCGGCGGCTCATTTCACCCTAGCCTATTGTGCTATTATATCCGAGGCTGGTTTCAGCATTAACGGGATATTGCTCTGATTACTCCTCAAAGTCACATGATCATGAGACGAATTGCTGTTAATAATAAATTGGATTTTTTCTGAATTAACAAATTCGCATCCTTTTGAAATAACTTGTGCATTGAAACCATTTTTTTTTTTTTTCATTATTTAAGTTTGTTCTTTTTGCTTAAACGAAAGGCAAAGGCATTTTTCCTCACTTTTTCATTTTAGAATAGATATAAATTTATGTTAGAAACAAAGAATTTTTTTATATATATTACATTTAAATACAGTATATCTACGTCACGCAACAAACTGATGCTGCCCAGCTAAAACCAAATTTCGGCTACACTTAAGAAATTCTTTACATTTCAACGAAGAGGATGAAGCAACAAAGGTACCATTTCTTGTTCTCGAATACATATATAAAACAGGTACTCTTAAAGCTTAACTGGGAACGAAGTGTTATGTTAAGGATAAATTAAACAGCAGAAGACGGTGGCAACAGAAAATATTACTTTCAAATATAATTTCACATAAAACTTATAACCCTATAGCATCAAATTATATGGTTCAGTTTTTAGGTATAGTCCCCCATTCAAAATATTTGCAGCTTTAAATGATTTTCTTTCCACTTTACGCTGAACCGAAGTGTAACAAAAGGTTTACTTTTTTAATGCACCAATTCTTAATAGCTTTTACTTGTATTCGCAATTTTTATCGTAATAAACTTACATTTTCATAAGCACTTGACAACAAAATTTTCTGCTAACATTAATAAATTTTAGTTCACTCTTTGCAGCTTTAATAATATGGTTTAGTTGCTTCACAATCTGAAAAGCGACAAAAAATAGGGGGGGGGGAGATAAAATAATTAAAATAATAATTACAATTTAAATATAGAATTTAAAAAATCGAAAAGTAAAATTTATAAATAAACAAATAAAGTAAATCTCCAAAAGAATAAAATATAAATAAATAAATAAAATTGAAATAAAACAAGATTGTGGAAATGAATTTAAAAAAAAATAAAAATCAAATTGACATATACAGTAGCCCCTCGTTGTATCGCGCTTGTCGGGGGACAGCAAAAAAGCGCGATGTATCCGAATGCGCGATCTAACCGATGCCGTTAGAAATATCTCAAAAAGTACAAGTAAATGGAGTGTCAACGTAAAAAATTTAGTTTAATCTTACATAATGACAACTTCTTTAATATTAATAGCAAATAAAACTAAAATGTTTTATTTGCTATTATTATCAAGAATTTGTCTCTTTTATTCAATGGGCGTTAGGATCAATAAAAAAAGAATTGTCAAGTAAAACGTCGATTGGTTTGAGTAGAACCATTCTGCTCGCTAGAGTGGAAGGGGAGTAGGTAAGGGGAGTAGGAGAAGAATTTTCGCAGCTTTTAACTGCACAATTCAGGAGAAAGGAAACAATTCCTGTTCAATTGCTTTATTTAATGAAGGAAAAAGGGCTATACTGAGGAATGTGATATTTTTACTTTCGAGAGCTCAAGATTAAAATTTTGCGAGACAAAGAAAAAGCGCGATATATCCAAGCGAGCAATTTAATGTACAGTCGAACTTCGATAACTCGAAGTCCCAGGGGACCCCCTAAAATATTCGACTTATCCGAAGTTCGAGTTATCGAAGTTTCCTCCCATTCCTCGGCACTTGATGTTCGACATGGTTTAAGTGGTTTGATATGTGCCATAATACTACAGTTGTACGCGTTTCAATTTTTTGATAGCCTATGTAAACAACAAGAGAGGAATGGGGTGAAAAGGTTTATTAAAAGTCACAATATTTGGCCTCTTACATATTAGCATACCATGTAAATCTCATTTGAAAAAAGCAATTTTTGTTGTTTGCATTTTTTAAAGTTGTTGGCATTCACAAAGTCACCTAATTTTTGAACACAGTTAAATACGGTGTTGTCTGTACCTTAGGTGGTGTCCAGGTATTGTTGTAAGATGTGAACAGCGTCCTGTGCTTGCTTACTTGTTGGAGGTGGTGGGATTTCAGCTTCCTCTTCGTCCTTATCTCCTTCGGGCTCTCCGCCAATAGCATTAATTATTGCTTCGTCAGACAAGGGTTCTGATGTTGCAATGTTGTCATCGATGCAAATGAAATATTTTTCCCAGTCCATATCACGCATGCCTTCAATGTTGTCATCGATGCACACACATGAAATCTTTTTCCCAGTCCATATCACCCATGCCTCCTAAGGGATCGCAATTGTCGTCTTTCGCTACATTGTCATTTGAACTGAAGAAACCACAGTTCTTGAAACAGTTCTCTATCACCGTTTGAGAAACATCACTCTCCCAGGAGCGCGAAATGAGGTGCATGGCATCTAGCACATTGATTTTGTGCTCTACGCCATTCTCCACTTCCTCGTTGGATTGGCGCACTAAGCGTTTTCGATAGGCATGCTTCAGGCACTTGATGATTCCTTGATCTGCAGGCTGAAGTTTTGCCGTTGTGTTGGCCGGCAGGAAGAGCAACTTAATCGCGGACAATATCTTTCAAAATCGTAGATAAAGTGTTTGGAGGTATGCCGTACTTAGAAGCCACATCTTTCTTTTTCAACTGAGGATTTTTTTCAATCTCCAAAATAAGCTTTGCTTTTTGATCTGAAGTAAGCGTGATCAATTTCCGTTTAGACATTCCGGATACAAAAGGCTGATTAATTCAACAAGCGCAATTCAAAGAACGCAACTGCAACGTCACGGAATCAAAGAAAGAAGAGCAGCCAGCTGGGAATCCTCATCAGGAATGGGCAACTCTTTCTACACGCTGCCGGGAAGGACCCAATTTTCACAAAACAGGTGAAAACCTACCCAACCTCACAAAACAGGTGCTCTCCCCCCCCCCCCTACAATCTCTAAAGTGAACCCACCCCCAAGACAGTGACCATCTTTGTTCAGTCCACTCCAACCTCCCCTTCCCCCTTCCCTCCACAATCTCTTATCCCTGTTTATCCTCTCGGACAATGGAGGGGAGGGGGTGAAGGGTATTCCAAGAATGTGTGACATAAGTGGATGCCATTGCAATTCACAGAAGGAAGACATGAGTGGACTGGCATTCGAACTTTTGAACTGAATCGTATTTTTCCGGGGAAATCTATCGCAAAAACTTCGACTTAGAAGATGTTCACTTCGAGTTATCGAGACAGTTTTTTAAAGAAAAGTATAGAAATGATTCGGGACTTGATTAAAAGTTCGAGTTAGCGGATTATTCGACTTATAGGAAGTCGAGTTATCGAAGTTCGACTGTATCTCTTTTCCTACTTGATCAAACGGAGAGACAAGGAGCAGTAGCCAGTAGCGCCACCTGACGAGATAATTATGTTGCCTAACGGTGACACAGAAATTTGGATTAAATTAATTACTACTCTTCCTAACACCATTCACATCTAACGCTTGAGACGCGTGAAGTGAATGAGAACTAATTTCAAGATTCACCCTATACAATTATATCGAGAAAAATTATTTACGTTTTATATATCAGTACGGAGGAACTTAAAACTGGGAGTTCTTACTCATTTTCAGTATATAGTTTTTATTTGTTCATATATTTATTATCATTATTATTGTTCAAGGAAAAAGAATTTGCTTTTAGTATTTTTTAATTTTATTTGATATGCCAGAAGTTTTTTTTTACCAGAACATAAGTGACACGCGATCCAAAAGGCTTATTCATATTGTGGAACAAATATTTATATTCTAAATTGGTGTTTCTCAATCAAAATTATAATGATAGAAATAGTAAGAAAAGACTACAAAAGAATGAATGCATAAATGAAAAATAATAATGGACACAAATTATTCTAAATTTTACGAAGTTTACTATTGTAAACTCACGTTTTTCATTCATTTAGAATTTTGCTGTCATTCGAATGCAATTCCTGCTTTCTCCAAATTCATTGCTATCTAAAAAAATATGGAAGTATGCGTAATTGCTTGATTTGCGATCAGCGTCGAATAGCAAATTTCTGGCAAAACTTTAAAGTGTTCTATTTCAAAAGCTAATCAATATATTGAGATAAAACTTTACAGTTGTTCTTATGTCTATGGGTAGAACAATCGCACCAAGTTTCATCAAAATCGGCAGACCTCGGGTGTCAAACCATGTCTCCGATGGATGATTTTACTTGGAATGGCCCTCTTATATATGTCAAGGTAAGTTTAAGAGAAGTTAAGAATATATGCTAAAATGAAAAAAAAAGCGGGATTTCTTTGGGACGGACCCGTGGGCCCCTGTCTGGATACGGCCTTCGCGGCGCACTCTCCCTCTCAAACGATGACCCCGCTCAAATTTCGGCTCACCTTTACCCTTCGTAAACAACCATTTAAAAATTTCTGTGGAGCAGTCGGCAACATGTCTCCCCTCAATCCTTTCGTGTGCACCCTTGATATATACTATATTTATGTATGTATCATTCCCGCTGCAAGAGGGATGGTAACTCCCCCTAACCGATGTTCCCTTCAAAATTCAACAAAGCCCCCCAAAACGACCCCTATAAAAATTTTAATGGCGCAACCTGCACCATGACCCCAAAGGGCACCCCTAATATATATATAAAACATTGAAAACTAAATAACTTTTTTAGACCCCTTTTTGAAACATTGATATTTTTTAGATATCCCCCAGCCCGGGAAACTAACGCGGGAAAGATTATGTAATGTGAACAAAAATAGTAACGAATAGCGATACCCGTGCATCATCACGTGACATGCAGCTCCAGAGGGTATAAAAGGCTCTGGCAAGCTTTTCGCGGGATTCATGATGTAAATATTCTTGTAAATCGTTGATGTTAGTGTTCGTCTTTGTATTGTTTTGAATGTGTATTTCCTATGATGAAACTCAAATAAATCAAGGATTTAAATAGACCAGTCACGACTGTTTTATACAATGGCTTCATAGACGGACATTTGATAAAATGAAATGCTTTGTAACGGTGATGTTACATATATATATATATATTCATACATATATACAGCCCAATTGTTCACCCCTGAAAAAGAAGCCTCCCCCAACCAGTAAAAGAAGCAAAGACACCTAAAATAATACCCTTAAAAACTCCAATGGCGTGCGGTTTGCACAATACCCACCACCACTGGCGTTCGCATCTCTTTTTTTTTTTGGGAGGGGGGGGGGAAGAGTGACTCCAGAAATTGTTTTCGTGGGGAGGCCATGACTTTGACACACTTATGTTAAGGGAAGTGTCAGGGAGGAATACATGTTACATCACGAAAAATTTCTGGATTTCGGTCGGGGGGCCACGGGGCCGACCCCCGAAATTTTGAAATGTTTCGCAGTGTAGCATATATTCCTCCCTGGAGCATTCCTCAACATAAGTGTTTCTAAGTTAGCCCCCCCCCCTCCCCCACCGAAATTTTTTTTTAGCTACGGCCTTGGGAGGCTCCACAGCTTTAGGGGAGGGGTGCGTCATCACATTTAATTGACATGTTTCTTTTATTTAGTTTTACATTAACGTCGAAACCATTTTTAGTTAAAATGGGGAGATTCTGTAAAGCAACCAAATCAAATAAATTTTTAGAATCAATAATACTGCATTAAAAAAGCCTATTCAGTTTACAAGTTAACTTTCTCAATTATAGATTTGATATAAAATGTTATGTTTGAAGCTAGATCATATATCTGAAATAGAAATAAAATAACGTTGCAATGTTATATGTTCTGTAACAATATTTGACGACTGAAAACATTTTCAGATTGAGTAAATAATTTATGATTATTTGAAGAAAGCATAAGTTCGTTTTTTCCTCTCAAAATTCCCAATGTTCCCAGTTTCTTCCCGAAAATTTACGGGTTTTCTGCATCTCTAGTTAAAATCACAGCAAACCGAAACCATCAAACTAAAATAAAATATATATAATGAAAATAAATCACAAACACATTCTGAAAGTAAAAGTTGTCCAGGATTTAATAACCAGCTTCTCAAAAATTGACTCTATTTAAATACTCTTGAAAAACCCTTTTAAATCCTTTATTTGCAACGCTAAACTATGTACGCGAATCACCCTTATAGCAAGAAATTTTACAAGCGCGCCCTCTAGCGCCCGTGAAATCGTCCGGACAAACTTTTACTATGGAGATTTGTCTCCTTCTTTTTACTCACTGCGGGCGGTGAAGAGTTTTTTTTCTTCTTGTACACCAGGGGTGTAATCTTCATTTCCAAACGGAAACAGTGTAAGTGTACATCAAATTAATTTCCTAACGACACTCACACCGTGAGGCGAAAGCGGACTAAAATAGCTTTAACTGGTAAGTAGTTGGTGCTACAATTTACACATGATTGTTCTATATTTACATTTCGTAGAATTTAAAACTGGAAGCATTTACTCAATTTGAGTTTCGTTTAATGAAATTAAGTTCCAGTTCACAGCTTATGAAATTAGCTTAGTTACTTCACAAGCTAGAAAACGACAAAAAAAAAAAAAGAAGAAGAAAAGGGGGACTAATTCCTAGTTTTGCCCCAACAACTGCATAGTGTTATGAATGCCCTTCCATTTGTCATTTCGAATTTAAAGGGAAAGTCATTAATTATTAATATTCAATCCCCAACAAATTTTATTTTAGCCCAAAATTTTAGAAATTACTGCTGTCTTAAGAGATTTTTCATTTTGGGGACGCTCGGCACAAATGGATTAATGTAATGCTTTGCTGATACAGACCTAGTACTATTGACATTCACTTGACCTACATCGAACTTAAGCAAAGTAGGTGCGCGTAGGGCACCAAGACAACAAGGGGTATCTCAGAAAATTTTTATTGTCCATTAAAACAGCAAAATTAATTTGATACCCGTTACTAATGACTGCAGAAAGGGGTTTGCTATTTTCTTTCAGATATTAGAAGGGATTCGCGAGGAAAAAAGTTTGGAAACCACTGAGCTAGAATACCCCCCCAGGTAGTTATGAAAGTACAAACTACGGAATGCTTTAATCCAACGTTCTCAGTATGTCCTCGTTCAGGATTTCTCGTTTTCCGAGACATTAAACCGTCTGAAAGAACATGAAAATTATGTTAAGCGTAAAGAACTTGCACGTTCTTCCATTGCCCAGCATTGTTGGACTTTAGATCATTGTTTTGAATTTTCTTCTGCTAGCATTATCAGCAAATGCTCTTCTGTCTATGAACTTGATTTTTGGGAAGCTTATCACATTTGGAAAAATTCTCATTCTGTAGTAAATGATTTTTCCAGCACTCCATAATTTCCTGACATTTGGAAACAATTTTTATAATTTTTTATAATTTTTCTCTCCCTTTTTGGTTTTCTCCTGCAATTTACATATTCGTTTCCCGCCTTTTCCTTCGGGCTCTGTTCTCGCCTTGTTCCTGGCCTCTGATTGGTCAATCGCTAATCCGACACATTTGGTATAAATACCGGTGTCTCTGCATATTCACTCCTGCAATCATCATTTTCGACGAGCGTCCGAACTGGTCGGACGTGTTTTCTCCCCAGCACAGCTCCGAGGTGACTCGGAACTCTCTCTGCGGTCCCACCCGCCGTAGGTAGCCGGGCTCACTACGCCGCCTTTTGCGTAAGCACTAGCGGGGCTAGCGGGTCAGACCAACCGCGGCCAATTTCTCTCATGTTAGAGCCCTTTTCAGGGCTAAACCCCCGACTAACATGACCAAAAATAAAGCCCTGATAGGGCCGAACGGCAACCCTTCCCGGCAGCGAAAGCTTAGCGCCGGCAGCTCTGCCTCCGATATTAGCAATGGAACGCCGAGGAAAGGCAAGCGCATGGATGATCTCCTTACGAGGCATGGTGTGGATATCAACTCACTAATGGAAGATATTGATAAAGCTTCAACAGAGGACTACGACAAGTTCAAGGATCTGGCGGACATCATCGAGAACGCCATAGCTGAAGCCAAGACTATTGGCATCAACACAATGACCACATGGGAGCAAGTTCAATTGATAAGAACATTTGAACTCCAAACAAAAGTGTGTCGCAAGCTGCATCTCCTAGCAGAGGAATACAACGTACCAACGGAAGACCCCAGTATCTCCGAGGAAACTGAGCATCTACAACGTGAGAACGAGGCTCTAAAAGAAAAGATCCGCGTACTCGAAGAGGAAAAGGCGCGTCCCTCATTCGCCGATATAGTTCAGGCGGATCGCCCACGGAAAGAGAAGCCAGCTAAAGCACCAAAGGCACCCACTATCGCCCTGGCGAATCTTACCAACCCTTCGACTACCATCAAGGACATTTGCGAAAAGACTAAGACACACTTCCAGGCATCAATACGTAGAAACGAAGTCTGGCTCCAATCTGACTCCAAAGAAGGGTTCGAGAAAGTCAAGAAATACGTAGAAGACTCACAGCTTGAACACTGGACAAAGCAGACAAAGGAAGAAATCCCCATCAAAAAAGTAGTACGAGGACTACCTGCGGACTTTCCGGAAGAGGAAATCGCCGAGTCACTCCGGGGTAAAAACATAGAAGTAACGAAGATCATCCAGTTCAGAAGGAAGGAGCACAAACTCCCGTTATTCCTAGTTATTACACCAAATGAAGAAAGGAATCAACACCTCACGGAAATCAGAACGATAGGCTTCTTTCGCGTCAGATGGGAGAAAGTCAAAAGCAACCGCGCAACGACTACGCAATGCTACAATTGCCAAACATTCAACCATTCTGCACTGTCATGCCACAAAAAGCCGGTTTGCAGGTACTGCGCCGGTCAACACGATTCCAGGACCTGTCCTGACAAAGAACAGTCAAAGTGCTCCAACTGCGACGGTCCCCACCAAGCATCCGACTGGAACTGCCCCAGACGCCCAAAGCCTAGGTTTGCCACCAAGCCACCTGACCAGATGACGAAGCCAACGAAAAGTTCGCCTGCCGCTCCCAGCACCAGGTCGGTCCTAGCACAGGTCATGAACAGCCTCCGGCTCCTGTGCGCAAGTCTCCCCGCCGAGTAATCGGTCGGTTGTCGTCGGCTCCTTCCCGCTCCCTTCTCCCTCCCTACCTTGCCTGTCTTCCTGCTCCTCTCGACCACATCTTCTTCCTACACACCCCTTCCCTCCCACCTATTCCCTCATACCGGGTAAAAGGGCCCTTCGGGCCCTGATCGCCCATAGCCATCTCCTATTCACTCCTGCATCCCCAGCCGAGCGTCCGAACTGGTCGGACGTGTTTTCTCTCCAGCTCAGCTCCGAGGTGACTCGGAACTCTCTCTGCGGTCCCACCCGCCGTAGGTAGCCGGGCTCACTACGCCGCCTTTTGCGTAAGCACTAGCGGGTCAGACCAACCGCGGCCAATTTCTCTCATGTTAGAGCCCTTTTCAGGGCTAAACCCCCGACTAACATGACCAAGAATAAAGCCCTGATAGGGCCGAACGGCAACCCTTTCCGGCAGCGAAAGCTTAGCTCCGGCAGCTCTGCCTCCGATATTAGCAATGGAACGCCGAGGAAAGGCAAGCGCATGGATGCACTCCTTACGAGGCATGGTGTAGATATCGACTCACTAATGGAAGATATTGATAAAGCTTCAACAGAGGACTACGACAAGTTCAAGGATCTGGTGGACATCATCGAGAACGCCATAGCTGAAGCCAAGACTATTGGCATCAACACAATGACCACATGGGAACAAGTTCAATTGATAAGAACATTTGAACTCCAAACAAAAGTGTGTCGCAAGCTGCATCTCCTAGCAGAGGAATGCAACGTACCAACGGAAGACCCCAGTATCTCCGAGGAAACACAGCATCTACGACGTGAGAACGAGGCTCTAAAAGAAAAGATCCGCGTACTCGAAGAGGAAAAGGCGCGTCCCTCATTCGCCGATATAGTTCAGGCGGATCGCCCACGGAAAGAGAAGCCAGCTAAAGCACCAAAGGCACCCACTATCGCCCTGGCGAATCTTACCAACCCTTCGACTACCATCAAGGACATTTGCGAAAAGACTAAGACACACTTCCAGGCATCAATACGTAGAAACGAAGTCTGGCTCCAATCTGACTCCAAAGAAGGGTTCGAGAAAGTCAAGAAATACGTAGAAGACTCACAGCTTGAACACTGGACAAAGCAGACAAAGGAAGAAATCCCCATCAAAAAAGTAGTACGAGGACTACCTGCGGACTTTCCGGAAGAGGAAATCGCCGAGTCACTCCGGGGTAAAAACATAGAAGTAACGAAGATCATCCAGTTCAGAAGGAAGGAGCACAAACTCCCGTTATTCCTAGTTATTACACCAAATGAAGAAAGGAATCAACACCTCACGGAAATCAGAACGATAGGCTTCTTTCGCGTCAGATGGGAGAAAGTCAAAAGCAACCGCGCAACGACTACGCAATGCTACAATTGCCAAACATTCAACCATTCTGCACTGTCATGCCACAAAAAGCCGGTTTGCAGGTACTGCGCCGGTCAACACGATTCCAGGACCTGTCCTGACAAAGAACAGTCAAAGTGCTCCAACTGCGACGGTCCCCACCAAGCATCCGACTGGAACTGCCCCAGACGCCCAAAGCCTAGGTTTGCCACCAAGCCACCTGACCAGATGACGAAGCCAACGAAAAGTTCGCCTGCCGCTCCCAGCACCAGGTCGGTCCTAGCACAGGTCATGAACAGCCTCCGGCTCCTGTGCGCAAGTCTCCCCGCCGAGTAATCGGTCGGTTGTCGTCGGCTCCTTCCCGCTCCCTTCTCCCTCCCTACCTTGCCTGTCTTCCTGCTCCTCTCGACCACATCTTCTTCCTACACACCCCTTCCCTCCCACCTATTCCCTCATACCGGGTAAAAGGGCCCTTCGGGCCCTGATCGCCCATAGCCATCTCCTATTCACTCCTGCATCCCCAGCCGAGCGTCCGAACTGGTCGGACGTGTTTT
Organism: Octonoba sinensis; assembly: GCA_038502835.1. NCBI lineage: Eukaryota > Metazoa > Arthropoda > Arachnida > Araneae > Uloboridae > Octonoba > Octonoba sinensis. Next base: position 103,309,443 of record CM076606.1, on the reverse strand, counting down.
CTCTCCAGCTCAGCTCCGAGGTGACTCGGAACTCTCTCTGCGGTCCCACCCGCCGTAGGTAGCCGGGCTCACTACGCCGCCTTTTGCGTAAGCACTAGCGGGTCAGACCAACCGCGGCCAATTTCTCTCATGTTAGAGCCCTTTTCAGGGCTAAACCCCCGACTAACATGACCAAGAATAAAGCCCTGATAGGGCCGAACGGCAACCCTTTCCGGCAGCGAAAGCTTAGCTCCGGCAGCTCTGCCTCCGATATTAGCAATGGAACGCCGAGGAAAGGCAAGCGCATGGATGCACTCCTTACGAGGCATGGTGTAGATATCGACTCACTAATGGAAGATATTGATAAAGCTTCAACAGAGGACTACGACAAGTTCAAGGATCTGGTGGACATCATCGAGAACGCCATAGCTGAAGCCAAGACTATTGGCATCAACACAATGACCACATGGGAACAAGTTCAATTGATAAGAACATTTGAACTCCAAACAAAAGTGTGTCGCAAGCTGCATCTCCTAGCAGAGGAATGCAACGTACCAACGGAAGACCCCAGTATCTCCGAGGAAACACAGCATCTACGACGTGAGAACGAGGCTCTAAAAGAAAAGATCCGCGTACTCGAAGAGGAAAAGGCGCGTCCCTCATTCGCCGATATAGTTCAGGCGGATCGCCCACGGAAAGAGAAGCCAGCTAAAGCACCAAAGGCACCCACTATCGCCCTGGCGAATCTTACCAACCCTTCGACTACCATCAAGGACATTTGCGAAAAGACTAAGACACACTTCCAGGCATCAATACGTAGAAACGAAGTCTGGCTCCAATCTGACTCCAAAGAAGGGTTCGAGAAAGTCAAGAAATACGTAGAAGACTCACAGCTTGAACACTGGACAAAGCAGACAAAGGAAGAAATCCCCATCAAAAAAGTAGTACGAGGACTACCTGCGGACTTTCCGGAAGAGGAAATCGCCGAGTCACTCCGGGGCAACAACATAGAAGTAACGAAGATCATCCAGTTCAGCAGGAAGGAGCACAAACTCCCGTTATTCCTAGTTATCACACCAAATGAAGAAAGGAATCAACACCTCACGGAAATCAGAACGATAGGCTTCTTTCGCGTCAGATGGGAGAAAGTCAAAAGCAACCGCGCAACGACTACGCAATGCTACAATTGCCAAACATTCAACCATTCTGCACTGTCATGCCACAAAAAGCCGGTTTGCAGATACTGCGCCGGTCAACACGATTCCAGGACCTGTCCCGACAAAGAACAGGCAAAGTGCTCCAACGACGGTCCCCACCAAGCATCCGACTGGAACTGCTCCAGACGCCCAAAGCCTAGGTTTGCCACCAAGACACCTGACCAGATGACGAAGCCAACGAAAAGTTTGCCTGCCGCTCCCAGCACCAGGTCGGTCCTAGCACAGGTCATGAACAGCCTCCGGCTCCTGTGCGCAAGTCTCCCCGCCGAGTAACCGGTCGGTTGTCGTCGGCTCCTTCCCGCTCCCTTCTCCCTCCCTCCCTTGCCTGTCTTCCTGCTCGTCTCAACCACATCTTCTTCCTACACACCCCTTCCCTCCCACCTATTCCCTCATACCGGGTAAAAGGGCCCTTCGGGCCCTGATCGCCCAGAGCCATCTCCTATTCACTCCTGTCCATTCCCCTGCTGGACGCGCGCCTAAGCGGACCTCCCTCACACTAGCTCGTGCCCCAGGGTACGACTGCTGTGCTACCGGTTCGACGGCGGCAGTGGTTTAGGCCTCCCCTTCCCCAGCGCGCCCGCTCGATTGCTCGGTCCGAGACCGCACAATTCGTGGCCGGCCAATCGGGGTCGTTCCCGCTTCAGTCTTTTTCAAGACTAATATTAGAAGCACTCCCTTCTGAGGAGATTCCCCGCAGCTATTATTTTTCAGCTAGCCTGCCTGCAGCTCCGACCCTGTGATGACCGACAAGTGCAAGGAAGATCAAGGTGCGCCTCCGTTGGTAAGTGCCACTACGGACCTCACCACTCCTACTGACCCCGTAATCTCTAACTTTCTAAACACCCTTAACACTAACTCAGACCCCAAGATACTTGAAGCCCTACTAAAAGAAGTTAGGTTGTATGCCCAGAGCCTATGCGATGGCATAAGCAACACACAGGATCCCAAATTAGTGGTTCCCCTGTTACAGGTGACTAACTTAACGAACTCTATCACGGGCCGCATTCTTCAGACGGAAAGGGAGAAGCATCGTCAAGAGATATTTGACCTCTCCAATGCAGTCCAAACACTCAAGACAGAACTTACCCAGGCTAAGCAATCCTTCTGCAACTGGTCCCAGGAAAGAAATAAACGAAAAGCTAAAACCCAGAACGTAGAAATAATAACGCAGAATAGGTTTGAGACCCTTGCGGACTCTAGCGATAACCCAGAAACCCTAGATATGTCGACCAAGATCCCTAAACTTGACGACCAAAATGTAGACGATTCCCCCCCCCCCCCCTGATGGAGCAGGAAAATATCTCTGACCCACCCAATGAGGAACAACCCACACAGGAAGCTTCGGGCTCCCAACAGCCCAATCCCAACACCCCTGTCGGAGATGAGCAGAGCTCTACCCAGGGATACAAGCTCCAAAAATTAAGAAAGGATAACAGGCCCCCTCCCATTATTGTATCGGATCTTGGCAACTCCATCGAGCTAATAAAAGTGTTGAGCGAGCTAACGAGCAAAAAAATCCAAATCAAGTACAACGGTACGAAACACCAAATAATCGCCCCAGACTCGGACTCCTACAGAGCGATAGCAAAGTATCTGGAGGACAATAAGATACCCCACCATACCTACCCGGTTAGCGAGGAAAGGAACCTAAAGATAGTCATCAGGGGCCTATCCCCAAACACCCCCATAGACTATATAAATAAAAAGGAAGTGCTTCCTCAATCACATGCACGACATCGCAGAAGATAAAAAAGCACTTTATAAACTAGCCAAATCCCGTACCACGCCCTTTACTGACGTTCCCCCCCTTCATGCTATTTCGGGTAGACGTGTTCTCACCCCAGGAAAAAGCAGAAGCCCTGGCTGATCACCTCGAGAGCCAGTTCGAGCTCAATGCCAACCACTACAATAATGTTACCATAAATATGGTTAATAGGAATATAAACAATTTCTACTCCAACTGCTTCAACATCTCGGCCCCCACCCCCCCAGTTATCTCACCCGCCCATATCATGGATATTATTGTAAATTCTAAAAACCGTAAGGCCCCCCGGCCCCGACAACATCAACAATTGCCATCTCAAGCGCCTACCCCTGAAGGCGATTACTAATTTGACTAAAAATATCAACGGCATGCTCCGGCTGGGGTACTATCCCAATTGTTGGAAAAAAGCTCTGATCGTCCCTATACATAAAACGAAGACCGATGCTGCCTGCCCCTCAAACTACCGCCCCATCAGCCTAATTAACTCCCTTGCAAAGATTGCTGAAAAGGTCATCCTAAAATACATTAATAAGCACATAGACGAACACAACCTTATCCCTAAATTCCAATTTGGGTTCCAACCCAAACACTCCACCTCCCATCAGCTACTCAGAATGATTAACTACGTTAAAGAGGGTTATCTAGCTAATCATATCACCATAGGCATTTTTTCGACATTGAAAAGGCCTTCGATCGTGTGTGGCACGAAGGCCTGGTGCACAAATTGATCTCAGTGAACTTCCCCCACTATCTAATTAACTTATCATTACCTTCGCAATAGAACATTTCAGGTGAAACTCCACGGCACCCTGTCGGAGCCACACCCCATGAGGGCGGGGACTCCGCAGGGCTCCTCCCTCTCCCCAACCCTGTACTGCCTATTTACGGCTGATTTTCCGTCCAGCGACACGACGGTCACCAGCCTGTTTGCTGATGACACCGCGGTACTGTGTAGGTCATGGAACAGAAAACGTGCCCGCAATACCCTCCAGAGGCACCTAAAGACGATCGAAACATACTTTAATGACTGGAGGATAAAGATAAACGCCGAAAAGACCCAAGTAATTGCTTTCAGCAAGGGTCATATTAGGATCCTCCCCCCACAGCTAATATTGGATGGCACCCCCTCCCCTTCCTAACCGAAGTGAAATACCTGGGCATCACCCTCGACAGAAGCCTAAAGTTCCATAGACTTATAAAGAACACAACTAAGAAAGCAAAATTAAAACTTGGGCTACTCCATATCATATTTAATAACGAAAAGTACCTCTCCCTAAGTACGAAACTCCATATGTATAAGTCCCTCCTACTCCCCGCCTTCACTTACGCCATCCCAATATGGGGTTCGGCGGCCAAAAGCAATTTGATGCAGTTACAGTTAGTCCAGAACGCCGCACTCAAGCGCATAACCGGCGCCCCCTGGTACATAACCATTGACTCCCTACATCGCGACCTAAAAATAAAATATCTCAATCAATTTATTATTGAAGCATCAACGCAGTTCTTTACTAACATCGAAGAACACCACAACCAGCTTATTCGCGAACAGCTTCACTGTACCAATCTCTCCACCCAGACGATCAGATTCCCCGATCAATCTATGTTCCTCGAGTTCGACCTCAGGCGGCGGAGAAGACACCGCACGCCGCCCCCCCCCCCCTACGGCTCCTACCTAGCTCCACTTCTCCGAGCCATAATATAGCTGCCCCGTGCCCCTGTCTGTCCTTGTGTTTGTACTGATGTGTCCCCTACCTATGTGTTGTTAAAAAAAAAAAAAAAAAAAAACCTCCTGCTACGAGGTCCTTGCAGGCACCCCCTCCTTCACACCACTATATCTATACCCTCACCACAATATGCTCCTCGACAATCAAGTCTCCCGTTCCTGTTTCGGCACCTCCCATACTCCGGCCAATGAGGCCTCGGCAATTTCTGCTCCCTTGACCACCAATCTGTCCCCTCTGCCACCCCATCCCTCACACTATCTCGCCCACACCGGGTAAAAGGGCCCTTTGGGCCCTGTCCGCCCAGAGCCATCTCCTATTATTCACTCCTGTCCTGTTATTGCCTTGTTCAGTCACAGCTTTCTTGCTTGTGTGTTGAGCGTTTCTTCTTCTTTTATGCACTGATGAAGCGGCTCCATTTGTAGCTTCGAAATAGCTATTTGCGTTGATTTTAATCTGAATTTGTGCTTTTTCACGTTGTTTTATCTTTGTACTTACATTAAACCTTTGTTTCTGGAAAGTATGAGTAGTGTTTCTCATATAATTTCATAAAGTTGTTATCATGCCAGAAGCATTATCAATTTAAGAACATTATCACGACGAAATATTACATAATCTTCTTACAGTTTTGTCCATGATCTCTAGCGATGAATGAACAGCTTAGCCGACAGCTTTATAAAACTCGCGATTTTACAATAGAAATGTTTTGAATTGAATTAAATTGAATTGAATTACACTTATTTTCCAGTTTAACTTTCTACATACATATTCAGCGTTTTAATTTAAATTAGTGGTAAGTGCACATATTTTCTATTTAAAGTGCGGTTTTACCTTTTATATACAGTTTCAGTTTAAGGTTAAACAATATAAGCACGTGATAGTGCGATGCAAACACTACAGTACTCGCATCGCATGCGCTCATGCTGTAATAACACCAAATTCCTTACTATCGAAAACTATCGATAGTTTATTCCTAAAATATCGATAACTGTCGATGGCGCTGACTATCGATAGTTTTCCACCTCTAACTAGCCGTTTGCGATATTCTATCAGAGGCTAATTTTAGCATTAACGGAATATTGCGTACTCAGATTAGTTCTCAAAATCACATGATCTTGAGAGGAACCGCTGTTTATAATAGGCTTTGTTCTGAATTAACAATTACTCATCCTTTTGAAATAACTTGTAGATTAAAGTTGTATTTCACTAGTTAGCTTCGTTATTTTGCTAAAACGAAAAACAAAGGCATTGTTCTTCACTTTTTAATTTTAGCAATAGAGCATTTATACGTATCGCTGTATTCAAGTACAATATATGTATATTACGCGACAAATTGCTGCTGCCCAGCTAAAACAAAATTTCGCCTACACACAGGAATTTCCTTACATTTCAACAAAGAAAATGAGTAACAGATATACCAGTACTTGTTTTGAATGCACATAATAAACATGCACTCTTAAAGCTTAACTGGAAAATAAGTTTTATGTAGAGTATAAATTAAAGTGTCGGCGTGGTGGCAACAGAAAATATTATTTTCAAAAATTATTTCGTCCAAAACAGCTGTGCAAACTGAATTTTCTCCTAAAGGGGAAGGCTGCTTGCAGTATTACTATAGTAGGATCGGCACATTTGCTTGCAACCAAGAGAAAATGTGGGGATTTGAATCCCCAAACCCGCCGTTTAATAGTGCTTCTGATGTAACAGGTGGAGGAATAACAAATATCAAGCGATGAGATCAATTAGGAACGCATGTAAATAAGATGTTTAAAATTTTGAAAATGTATTGTATATTGCTGTAATATAACCCTATAGCATCGAATTACATTGTTCGATTTTTTAGACAACGTCTCCCTTTAAAAATATTTGCTGATTTAAATGATTTTCTTTCAACTTTCTGTTGATGCGAAATTTAAGAAAAAGTGTGATATCTTCTGATGTACTAATTGTTAATAGCTTTATCTGTATTCGCAATATTTTTCGTCATAAGGAAATTTTTTGTCCACGTAAATGAATTTTAAGTTCTATTGTTTACAGCTTTTAAAATATAGCTTAGTTACTTTACAAGCTAAAAAAGAAACTACGAAATATATGGGAGGGGGGGGGGGGTACTCCTTGCCAGTTCGACCCCAACAACTACATAGTGTTACGAATGTCCTTCCATTTGTCATTTCGAATTTAAAGGAAAATCTATTAATTATCAATAGTTCCCTCAAAGATTCTATTTTAGCATAAAATTTTAGAGACTACAGCCGTTTTAAGAGCTGTCTCATTTTTGGGACGCTCGGCACAAATGGGTTAATATTACTTTCCAGACGCAGCGCTAGGACTATTGACATTCACTTGCCATACATAGAACTTCGGCAATACCCAGCGCTGCATTAGGCCGTAAGCAAAGTAGGTGCATGCTTAGGGCACCAAAACAACAGTGGGTATCTCAGAAAAATTGCATTGTCCATTAAAGCAGCAAAATTGAATAAATTTTTCATTTTTCAAATTTTGGGAAAAACGCATAAGATCTGCTTTTGCATAACATTTTGTGTTATCTCATTATGTTTGTCCTGCAAAATATTGGGCATGCAGATTCTGTTTTTATTTGCCTTGAAGCAACGCACAAGTGAGGAATACCACTGATTACAATAGTCCTTCATTATTTAAAAAGTAATCAACCTGATGCGGGCTCATTTTTTTTTTCGTAATCTTAAAATGATAATCAACGTTCAATAAATATCTTGATAGCAGATTTAAAAAGAAGGATTAATGGAATCTAAAATATCTTCCGGTCCTAGAAATAGTTTGAAAAGCTAATTGAATTTTTTTATTATTATTATTTAAAATCATTCACTTAGCTGCATTCATGATTCCATACAGCACTCGGCCACCTCCGGATGTACAAGCTTGTGCTCTGAGAGCCCTGCTACAGCCCTAGGATCGTCAGGATTGAGCTAGAACAGCGTTTCCTAATTATCTGTGAACCCCCAGGGGTTCACGTGGTCCAGTTAGGGGGTTCGTGAAAATATTATTGCAAATATACTCGCTAACGTAAAAGATAGAATGAAATTATAAATTTCCACACGCATTAGGACGGAGTACAAAAATGAATTCATAAGTAAATTCTTCTTCCAATGACGCGTAAAAAGCATATGTGAAAAATTTGAAATGTCCTTTCTTTCAAATTTTACCTGATTTCGAAAATTTGGATCACAAAGTGGGTTCTACTTTGTGATCCACTTTGTGGTGTGGGTCCACGTTGTGTGAAAGATATTCATTGATTTATTTTAAATTTTGAACTCATGTTTCTCCTATTGCTTGTCACTTTTTCCTCGTTAGATCGAAGAAAGATTCGGAAATTCGAAAAATTCACTAAAATGTAAAATTTTCCATTCTTTTCTGCTATTTTCTCATATACAGACCCCAAAATGGAACCGAAAGATATATAATCATTAATTTTAAATATTTTACTCACATTTATCACTCTTTATTCCAAGTGTTTTGCAATAACACATTGAAAAATTTCACAATATGTAATTTTTAATTTTTCTTTAAGTTTCCCCGACTTTTGCATATTTTAACCCGAAAGTGGAACCGAAATATATTTTTATTGGTTGATCCAGAATTTCGTATGTATATTTCTTACGCCAATCTAGATTTTTTCGATCAAACTCGGAAATAATTTCAAAAGATAGTTTTTATAGATGCATGTTAATAATTCAAAAGGAACAAATAATAAAAAAGTAACAATTCAAAATGTATATTAATTTTTCGAGAAGACGTGTTTTAGTTTTTGTTTAAACTTAGATGTTTTACTTTCATTTCTTGTTATGAAGTATTGTGAAACATCGAAAATAAATCATAAACCTGTTAGAAAATTTTATAGTTTTGATACCCGTTACTAACGACTAGAAAAGGGGTTTCCCAATTTTTTTTTTCGGATCTCAGAAGGGATTCGCGAGGAAAAAAGGTTGGGAACCACTGAGCTAGAATATTCCCAGGTTGTTATGAAAGGACAACTCCACGAGTGTTCTAATTCAAAATTCTCAGGATGTCCTCGTTCAAGATTTCTCGTTTTCCGAGGCATGAAACCTCTGTTTCTGGAAATAATGAGTTTGGGTTTTTTTTATATTTTCTTAAAATTGCTATTATGCCAAAAGCGTATTAAATCTGAAAACATTATCAGTATTAAATATTTTCTAATGTTTCAAGTTTTACTTTCATTTTTGCTCACTAGATGTCACAACTTGCTTATTTTCCGAGCAATAAATCAACAGCACATAGCTGATATCTTTGTAAAACTCGCGTTTTTACAAAGAAAATGTTTTTCTTCCTTTTTTTAAAGATATTTTAAAAATTATTTCACTAGTGTAGATCTAATAGGGTGCAAGTAAATCATTTAAAGATGCAAAATTTAGTTGACGGGAAAGGCGTTTTAAAATTTAAATATGGGAAAATAGTCTGTAAAATTAGACTATGAAAATCAGAAATATAAACATTAGGCAGAATAAGCCTTTTGCTCCGATCGATTCCTCTTCACTAAACGGCTCTATGAGCAGTGTTGCCGTTCCAGATTCAATCTTTTACCTTGTAGCAGGATTCAAACTACCCTCAAATACCCAGCAAATTTTTGTATGTGGCGCCACCTTGTGATAAAAATTTAACTGTTCCAAATTCCTGAGGCTCAAATTTACCTAAATTATACTTCTGCCTTTTTACGCAATTTTCAAACACAAAAATAGTTCAATTTTGCAATATTTTGGAAATCTTTTCTTTTTCTTTAAATTTTAAAACAGTTCTACGCGGTGACGAAACCAGGTTTCTCAAGGGTTTAAACTACAATTTTTTTACATAAATTAATGTCAACAGTTATTGCTGCACGCCATTGCATCACGGATTTTAGGGTACAAAAAGTATACAAATGAACGATTGTGCTTCGTTTGCAAATCTACGGATCCCAACCGTTATAGCAATTTGTTCAAGAAAAAAGCGAAATACGCATGCGTTATGTAAGTGGGACTTGATAACGCTAGTAATTATTATAATAAAACCTGGAATAGTAAAGACCATGGCAAACGAAGATTAAGGAGAAACAGTTTAATTATTATGATTGTTGCTATTTGTCAATTCCCGTTCTAGCATATGTTGAATTATTTTTTTCTTTCAATAACTTTTTATAACAATTGGGATCTACATTTTTTTTGACTTGCGCTTACGAAAATAACTCACAGCAAAAGTTAGTTGGTTTCTTTTCTTCTTCACTTACTAATTTACAAATGAATGGTTAATCTATAGCGGTTGGGATCCGTAAAAATGCATTTCTAATAGTCAACGGTGTGCTGATTCATTAAATGCTACAAATATACCGACGATATTATAAATAGCATCGAACTTTAAGCACTTGACACCGCAAATGAGTGGAGACGATGACAAGCTAATAGGTCAAGTATTCCGACTTGACCTATTAGCGACGTGACCAGTTAGTTAAACTTCTGGCGACTGCATCCTTAGCCCACCCTGTGCCAACTAGTCTGAAGTGTGAGTTCCTTTTCACATGATTTGCAAACTTGGGAAACAAAAGGGAAGTCATTGAGCCGTTCGGCAACCAAGATCGCAACTCGTCCCAGAGTTTGGGACGACAAGTCAAATGGTCTATGAGCCAAAAAATACGTTAGAACTTGTAGACAACTAGCTCGAGGGCAGTTGATCGCTCGTGAGAATCATGTGAATTCTATTATAGTTTGCTTTCGATAAGGCACTTTGTTTTTGCCTCATTTATTCATTTTCCTTAAACATTTTCGCGGATCCCAACCGTTATAGCAAAAGAGCATGGTAGTAATACATAGAAATGAGTTGTCGTTCATGTTCCTTAAAGAAGGAATTAAAAATGTACTCTTAATTCAGCGGAGCTCGCAATTATATAAAAAGCAGTTCGGTTTTCCCTTCTTAAATATGTTGTAAAAGTGGTTCTTTTTTGTTTTTTTGGAAATGGTTTTATTTACTCTACTACTCCAGTCTTTGAATCTTTACCGTTCGATGCCATTGGCTGTGGCATAGTGGTTGTAGTCAAGGTGTCTGGCTCTGCGGGTGACACAAATTCTTTTCGGCTTTTCTTTTCTGCTTTGTTTGGTGCATCGCACGCATCAAGTATTCGTTGCCGTTAATTAGAACAAAAATCCTTAACTTGCAAACTTCTTTTTGTTAAACTTTTTATAATATCCTCCTAAATACCCGTGGGCGACTAAAATACCCGATTTTTGGGTAATTACCCGCACATTGGCAACACTCTGTGAGAACCAAAGCAAGATAAACTGCGGATGGGGGCCTCAGTGGCTGAGCGGTCAAATCGACTGGCTCCGGTGCCTCCCTGCGCGGAGAGAAAGAGGCGTGGATTCGATTCCCACCTTTGCCCTGGGTGTATTTCCTTCTTTGTACATTAAAATCTGTTGTGCTGTCTTGTTCTATCTGTCATATTAGACTCGAGTTTGAGATAATTGATTGTTCAAGGTATAACGTGGAAAAAAATTTAATTACGCATGCTCGAAGATCAAAAGAAAACAAAAAAGTATCCTTGAGAATAGCAAATAAACTCGAATATTTATGTGACCTGAACTGGTTGTAAAGAAAGAGAGAAAGAAAGCTGCGGATGACGGACGAGAAAACTTCAACTTTATACGGTAACTTTGATGCGTGGATTAAATTACTTGACTAACGTCTTCACCTCTAACGCATGAGTCGCGCGAGGCGAATGAGTACTTGACGGCTAAATTGAGCCGAGAGACCACGGGGGAATTATGTTTACCATATATTTAACCCTTCAACAGAATTTTGAACTGGTAGTTTTTACTCAATTTCAGTATAATTTTTGTTTGTTTATATATTTCTTATCAATTAGTATCTTTGAATTTTATTTTATATGGCTTAAGCTTTTTTAATCAGAACATTAGTGATACGCGATTCATAAGCGCGATATATATCGGAGGCTGGTTTTAGCGCTAACGTAATATTCCGTAAGTTGATTAGTCCTCATAATCACATGACATTGAAATGAATTGCTGTTAATAAAAGGCTTTGTTTTGAATTAACAATTTCGCATCCACTTGAACGAACTTGTGGATAAAACCATTCTTTCATTGTTTAGCTCAGTCATGGCTGCCTGCGATCATATAGCGACTGTCCAAACGGGCGAAAAAGTGCGTGCAAGCAGAACTTACATTTTCTGCTACTTCAGTCAATTGGCGCTGTTAGCATGTACTTAAAAGCGAGGATTTAAAGGTCTAACCATTGCAATATCATCGCGTTAAAGGCTTGAATTTCATGAAAGATAAAAATTTAAGTGTTGAGGGCAAAAGTAACTATCAAAATACGTTGCAGGGTATGTATTTGCATTAAAACGTTTTTAATACAGAGGAAAAAATAAAAAGCTCGTTTTTTTTGGTAGTAACACATTCAGACTTTGAAGCTGCTCGTTAAGATACAACTTTTCATACATACGTATACTTTTATATATAATGAACACTGAGAAAATTTTCTTCGCAATTGGCTGATCATGTTATGCTTTCAGATTAATTTTTATTTTGAACGACAATAATTGCGCATAACTTTCTGAAATACATTTATCTTTTCACATTGTGTAGCACAAATAAATTGTCTAGCAGGTTTTTGAAAGCCGTATTGAATAGTGTTTAAATGGTTATTAGTTACTTTATTATTAAGCAATTTTCACTACATTCATGTTAATACTATTAAATAACAGCAGTTAAAAGAAAAATGACATAGGTTATGATTAATAAAGTTATTTAAAATATATGTGTTAATTGAATTATTTCAATTCAATTTATTGTAAATTTAATTATTATAGGAAAGTGGAACAGTTAGGTTGTGAAGTGACTTAACAAATAAAGATTAGTTGAACAATTATGTAATTAAGTAAATGATTAATGCAACAATTTTTTATTGTTATTGACAGACTAATAGCATAATACTAACAACTAATATTGCATTGTATAATATAGCTGACTTCAGTTAACTTCAACAGATGGATTATCATATAAGAGTAGCTACTTTTTTTTGCTGGTCTCATCTAAAGCAATTACACTAGTTAAATATTTAGAATAAAATCCTCAAATATTAAGTACGAAAGGTCAAAGATTAGGCCTTTGTAAAAGAAAACGATTCAATATAATAAACAATCAAGGGGAAATATTTTCAAATATTACAATTAAGTACAATAAATGAAAAATTAAAAATAGTTACTTAAAACGCTTCATTATATGCAGTTCAGAGTTATCAAGATTATTTTTAAAACTTGTAACTGACAATACATGGGTGCCAACCCCCTAAGCAAGATGGTGCATACTAATAGGTACGAAGTCCCCCAAAAAAGACAACCACCCAAAATTATTTAAACTCGATGAAAGCATGCCCCCCTGTCCAGGGGGCGTCAAAAATTTCATCAAAAAATTTAATGGCACAGTCCACGCCATTACCTTCCCTCGTGGACACCCCTGGATAAGAGCAATTTTTGTTTAAATATCCCTTTAAACATTTTTATTTAGATGACATACTCCTTGACAACAAAAAGCAATGAGTATTCTCAGTCGGGGGGGGGGGGGGGGGGGCAGGACCATCCAAAACTTTTTTAAATTTACACGATCTTCCCTCCACTTTTCAAAAGCCCCCTCCCCCACCACTATTTCATTACAATAACTTATGCTCTTATCTGTAAGCCTCCCCCCTCTCACCTCTTTTTTCTTTTTTTTTGGACTACACTGAATATTCTCAATTTTTAATACCAAGACTTTGCAACCAGCATTTCTTCGATGCAATCTACCAAAAGCTTTCGGATTCTCTGATTTTCCTTAAATCCTTTCTTAAATTAATGTTTCCCCACTTTTAAATTAGAAATCAGAAATACGCTTTAGGGGTCACACTCATAAATGATGTCACGGTTCGAGGGGGGAGGGGGGGTTCGTGAAATTGAGACAAAGTGTGCTAAGGGGAGGGGAGGGGGTAACAAGAAGTGTGACATCAGGCTTATAAATCAGGCTTATAGTCTTGAGCAAAGCAGAGTCCGAGGGGACGTGATTCAGTTGTTTAAATTCATTAAAACGGGAAGTGTTGATGCACTATAGCTATGTGCTGAAAGTAGAACCAGAGGTCATTGTTTTAAGCTGTTTAAATCTCAGGCTAATCTCGAAATTAGGAAAAATTACTACTTCTTTTAGGGTTGTAGGTAGTTGGAATAGTTTACCGGAAGCGGCTGTTAATTGCAGTGGGGTAAAATCTTTTAAGAAAGCTCTTGATGTTCATTGGGGACTGCTAAATTGACTAGGACCAGCCTAGCTGGGCCCTGAGCCTGTTGCTGGTCGTCACTTTTGCATTTGTATTTGTACTTATACAACATGGGAAGGGGGTCCGTTGAATTGTAACATTCTGTGACAAAGGGGGGAGGGGGTCAAATATATCGGAAAAGAGCTTGACATCATTTATGAACGGTCCCTTAGATAGTTTATTTACTTTTCTATGTTTTAAGACTCTATGGTGTACAAAATGGGTGTACTCATGAACGCGTGGAGAATCAACAACAAATCTTAGAGGGAAGTCTCCCTTCCTTTTAGGTATTTCAATTGTAACCCTTGTTCATGTGGCGCGAGTTTAATTTTAAAAAGGTACATTACTAGATTTATAATATAGATTCTCTCTCACTCATTCCACTTTTAAATTTATCATTCTATACAAGCATAAGAAATTTAAAAGTCTCAGAACAAAATATATATATATATATTTAAGAGCATAATCTAGACATAATATGAAGTTCAAAGTTTACTTTTGAGTGGTAAAAAAGTTAATGAGTGGACCAACGTTCTTATAGCGCAAGTTGCAAAAATTACTCCATACACATGTTTTGGAATTAAAAGAAACCCCTTTATCAATGCGTAAGGATTTAACCTAAAAATGTAAGTTATCCAAGTGAGTGTAAATCACTCGAATTACTTGCATCCAGATGCGTACAACTCTATTCATTGATAAAAGGATTCCTCTTGTGCCGAAATATGTTTTCTAAAATTTGGGCTATAATGACGTTTGTTTTCTTATTAATAACCTGAAGTGCAAATAAATAAAACCAATGCATAAATAAATAAAACCAGTAAATTTCGAGACATAAGGGGAAAATGCAAATGTCAGCCCTCACTGGTTAAAAATATCATCTAAAGCATTAAACTCACGATTTCTATTTGCAGAATAATTGAATAGGTGACATGGAGTGAGAAAAACAAATAAAATATATGCATATAAACCAAACGTGAATTTAGTAAATCCCTAAAATTATAAACTGTATGCATTCACTAATTTAATGCTTAGAAAAAACCCTCTACTGCTTTCTGTCGTTTTATTCCATTTACGATTAAAAATTTCTTTAAAAAATATATATATAGGTTAGACACAATGAAACATCGGGAGACATATTTTCGATCAGTAATGCATGAACTAAAAATTTACCAAAAAGAAATCTTCATGATGCATGCTGCATACCCGACAAAAACAATGCTTTCGTAATGTATTTCCATACAAAACTAGTACATGCTTGCAGCACACCAGTGAGGAACAAAATAACTATCGTTTGAACGCTTATTCCTTTGTTCTCGCGCCGCGTCTGGACCGCCGCTATGTGATCGCAGGCAGTCATGGCTCAGTTCTCTTGCTAAAACGAAAAGGAAAGGCTTTGTTCTTCACTTTTTCAATTTAGCTATGGAGAATATTAACGTATCCATTATATTCCATCGTAATATATCACGCGATTAACTGCTGCCGCACAGCTAAAACAAAATTTCGCCTACACTCAAGAAATTCTTCACATTTCAATAAAGAAAATGCGCAACATAAGTACCGTTGCTTGTTTTGAATACATAACAATAGCTTTGTATAACTAAGCTTTATGTAAAGTATAAATTAAGCAGCACAAGGACGTGGCAACAGAAAATATTTCTTTCAAAAACGATTTCGTGCAAAACGGATGTGCCACCAGAATTTCCTCCTGACGGGAAGGCTACTTAGATCTATACATATTACTATATAGAAGGATCGGCACATTTGCTTGCACCCAAGAAAGAAATCCGGGTTTTATGGGGATTTGAACTCTCAAACCCGCAGCTTGATAGTTCTCCTGATGTAACAGATCGAGGAATAGCAAAAATCAAGCGATGAGATCAATTAGAAGCGCATGTAAACGAGATGGTTTTGTATATATTAACCTGAAAGTGGAACCGTATTTTTATTGATTGATTCAAAATTTTGTCCGAATATTTCTCACGGAATTCCACATTTTTTTCACACAATTGGAAAAATGATTTTTAAATATAATTTTTCTGAATGTAGACATGCGTACTGCATGTTAATAATGCACAAAGAACAAATACAAAAAAAAGTAATGATTAAATATGCATATTTATTTTTAGTAGCTGTTTAGTTTTTATTTAAACTTAATGTTTCACACCGAGGGCGACAAAGTCAAAAAACATGTCTTTTCTCATCTGCGCAACGGCAGAGCCTATTTTTGAAGAGAAAATACGCTCTGCGCATGCGCAGATGTGGAATAGACATGTTTTTTTGTCTTCGTCGCCGTCGTTGTGAAAGCACACTTAGATGTTTTACTTTCATTTTTTGTTATGAACTAGTGTGAAACGTGGAAATTAAATCATAAATGTTTAAGCAAATTTTATAGTTTTGAAGCGCGTTGCTAACGACAACAGAAGGGGGTTCGCTATTTTCTTATGGATCTCAGAAGCGGCTCGCAAGGAAAAATGGTTGGGAACCAATGAGCTAGAATATCCCCAGGTTGTTTTGAATGTACAACCCATTAATGTTCTAATAAAATTCTCAGGATGTAGTTGTGTTCAAAATATCTCGTCTAAACCTTTGTTTCTGGAAATAATGTGTTTGGGCTTTTGTAAAACGCCGCCGCTATGGTAACCCTGGGGCGCCAAGTGTAGTAACCCTAAAATGGAAAACCCCAGAAAGATCGAAGAGTGGTCTGGAGCAGTATTTCCCAAACAATGGGTCGCGCCCCACTGGTGGGTCGCTAACGAATATTGAGTGCGCCCTCGCCACTGTACACAAGAATTAGAAAACAATGGGGAAGTCTGCGAATAAAAGTAACTAAAGTTGAAGTTGATGCTAAATAATGAAGATAAATAAGAAACAAATATACATCCTTACCATTGAAATAATTTTGTAAATAAACCTTGCAGGTGTAGGTATTTGAGTAACAAAAAAAAAAAAAAAAATATTGAAGTTGTGTTTCTTATTTTAACATTCTTTCGTTCATATTGGCAACACTAATTTTAATATTATTATTTTTTAATTTCAATTACAACAAAACAGACAGTGTTAAGCAGTTTCACAACTCGATACTAGGGAAACTGAGCATTACCAATATTTATGCCCTCTTTTCTCTAAGAGTGCCTGTGACGTATTTATTGTCTTGGGTCCCGTTATTTCTAATATTAATCAGAAAAGAACCCACAAGGTTCGTCAACAGCTTTCTTATATGATTTCTTAAAGTTGTTTTTATGCCGAAAACATTATCAATCGAAACACATTACCACTATCAAACATTATACTATGATGTTTCATTTCTTCTCACTAGATGTCACTACTTGCTTATTCACTTAGTAATGAATCAACGGCACACAGCCGAGATCTTTGTAAAGCTCGTATTTTCGCAAAGAAAATTTTAATTAAGAAGATATCCATACAGAATAAACAATTACTTAGATTTCATTACTAAGATTTCATTCCTAAATGAATTAGTACTCTTCACAAAATGCCTTAAAGAGGATCCTTAGATCGTATAACCTTAGCTTCATCTATCAACTTTGAGTTCATCTATAGACCTTTTTATAATACCCTCCTAAATACCAGCAGGCGACTAAAATACCCGACTTTTGGAAAGAAACCCGCACATTGGCAAGACTCTTTGAGACCCAAAGCAAGATAAACTGCGGGTGACAGACGAGAAAACTTCATCGTTATACGGCAGCTTTGAAGAGTGTTTTAAATTAATTGCCTGCACGAGTCGAGCCGTGCGACTCCGCCGGGCGACTCGTGCTTAACGCGAATTTGCGACATTCTGCATAGTAAGTTTACCGTCCAGAAAATGTTTAACATATTTATACACCTTTAACAGAATTTAAAACTGGTAGCTTTTACTCAATTTCAGTTTTTATTCAAGTTCACTAACCATTATTAACCCATTTTAATATTTTATCGTATAAAAATTACTCTGTATATACGCAACACTTTATTGGACTACATAAAATATATTTCCATCCCCCCACCTAATATTAAAAATAAATAGCCACCAGTTTTAAAAATATGTGGTTTATATTTGATATATAAATGACCGTGTTTTCAATAAATCGTGTCGTATGTGGTTGGAACATGGTCATTGAGATCGTGAGAAAGTTTGCGAAGCATACTTCCGGGAGAGGAAATAAACACTCAAGCTTCTCGATATATCATTCAATACGAATTCAGGGAGTAGAAAGAAGGAGACGAATCTTCTACGAGATTGCGAGTTGAAAAATGGACCGGTTTTACTCATGTTTCCTAGAGGGCACTCGCTCTCTATGCTCCTGGGTCTGGGAGCCAGCAGCGCGATTCTCGTCCCTCGCTACCCAAATCGACACGAGTCGGCAGCCACTATTCTCGTCGGGCGTCGTTTAACCTCGTACTCCTCCAGCGGAAGTGACGTGTTTTTGACCAATCAGAATGCGTTTCAGTGACAACTGCGGCTGAATCCGCCATTGCTTTAAGAATTCCACGTGTTTCTCCTTCTCGCACTCACTTTCGCTACGATAAGGCAGGCGTCAGATTTATTACTCTTGTTTCGCTATATATGTTTTTGATTTTATTAAATTATTTTATTTTGGAATTTATTTTTATCATTTAATCTTTTTTTACTATCTATTATTATTAAAATATTTGTTTAAAGACTGTTAAGACTAAAATTCGTGTATTTCACTTTTTTTTTCGTAATTAGCAAGTGTGTACTGAGGCCGGTACAGCATTCCGGTATTTTTGCCAGGCGGAAGGCCGTTCTGAAATTTAATTTCGAGTGATGTTTTTTTATAATTGAAAATCTTCATTTCTCTCTAATCCAGATGTAATTTGACTCGGTTAGTAATCTGAATGCTGCTAAAAACGCACAAGTTTCAGCTTCTCTTCACATCACAATACATAATAAGTAACGTTGTTTTAAATTATGAAATCCAATATTGATCAACATGAAAACTCAGGAGCGTCATTTCAAAATTTTCCAGGGGGAGAGGGCAAAGGGTTGCATATTATCGGTAACAAAAAAAAAAGCAAATTGCTTAACCATGTGCATAAATACATTGTATTTTTCAAAGTTAGGGAAGGGGCAATACCTCCCCCCCCCCCCGGATTGCCCAAATGACGGGCCTTTGAAAACCCTAGTGTAGTGAAAGATTCTAATAAGAAAAGCAAATCCCCTTGTAAGATTATCGTCTTTTTTTCTTTTTGCAATTCTTATAGAATTCTGAGATTAATGTGCTGTAGTGGAAAAGGGGGCAGAGTGAAATGGAAAAATATTTACCCTCTTTGCAGGTCCAGCTTTAATAACTTTTAACTGTGTTATGTAATATTAGTTGATTCCAGTCCAAAAATGGTTAACTCTAGCTTCAAGCCATTCGTTGATGCAAAGCCTTTTTGAAAATTATTGGGTAATTACCCGCACATTGCAAGACTCTGTGAGACCCATACCCAAATATACTGCGGGTGACCCACGAGAAAACTTCATCTTTATACGGTAACTTTGCAGCGTGGATTAAATTAATTGCCTAACTCCTTTCACCTCTAACGCATGAGCAGCGCGAGGCGAATAAGTACGTGACACACAGAATAAGTCCGGAGCGAAATGTAGGGAGATCATCATCATCACCTAGATTTGCAGATGGGCGATCAGTAGTTCGAATTTATTTCTTTTTCTCCTTCCACTCTTTCTTTTCCCGATTCCTTCCGCCTTCCATCGTTGGAACTTGCAGTCGAAAAGAGAGACTCAAAATGTAATACAATCTTTTTTTCTGTGACTTTGCTGGCGTCACCAGCTCTCATTCGTCAGTATTTAAAATTTGAAAAGGACTGAGGGGAAAAAGATTTCATTGGCATGTGAAAACCTTTCATTGTGATGTGAAAACCTTTCATTGGCATGTGCTGCCATCTATCAATGAATTCACAAGTGATTGCAAAATTTAAAATTAATGTAACTTTTCGTTACACATGCATTGCAACATAGCGTGACATGTGACAAGGGAGGGTGGGGTGGGGTCCGCTGAAGTGTGACATATTGTGACAAATGGGGGGGAGGGAGGTGAAATATATAGGGAAACGTGTGACATCATTTATGAACGGCCCCTTATGTTTGTTTCCACATATGTCTGTGAAAATTCATTTTCAGAAATGAATTTTCTAAAAAACCTACCTAGAAAAGTGTCATTTAACTTTTAAAAAGCGATCCAGTCCGCAAATGCGATTTACTACCAGAGGCGTAGCTAGGTGGGGGCAAGGAGGGACAGCTGTCCCCGTGAGCAGCGTCAAGGGGAGCCAAATTGATGTTAATTAATTTTATTTTTAATGCGAAAAGAAAATTATTTAACTGAAGAGGTGTGAATATGTTCGACAAAAAAGTGGGAGCACCGCAAATCATATCGGGAATGACCAATGTAGCACAGGAGTGCGTAAGTAATCAGACAAATAATTTTGCGAAGCCAAAGTGTTCCATTTTTCCCTTAGAAGTGAATTTTCGCTATTAAAAATTAAAGTTAAAAGGGATGCTTTTTAGAGCTTTATCATTTAGGACGCATAAAAGTTTTTAAATTCACTTTAGGGGCGCCCCTAGGGGTCAAAATTCCCCACAGGGGCGCAAAATCTTCAGTTGTCCCCGGGCGCTGAAAACCCTAGCTACGCCTCTGTTTACTACACTGCCTTTTTAATGCCTATCTATAGAATTGCAATTTATTTTACGAATGAAATTAGAATGCAAATTTGTTAGAAAAATGTTTTTTTTCTGGGCACTAACCTAATAACTTTAAAAGGATTCCAATCCCACCTAAACTTGCTTGTCTACATCGGTGAATCAAGAATTCGGCTCTAGAAAGTGCCGCCATCTAGCGTTGGCTAATTAAAACTATTTAGAGTAATTCTTGAATTGGAAGGATTTATTTACATTGCTCTACTCATGGTCATTTGGTTTCGTTTTTCTTTTCGAATAAAATGGAATTTTTAAAAATGCTTCACTACTGTGCGTCTGCTAAAATGGAGGTGTTTTCCTTTCATCAAATTCCGGCAGACTGTAATCGATAACCCCGATCATAATTTGCAGCATAAAACAATTATTAACTACCGAAGCCATCTTGCCCCGTCACAACCTCGAAGTATAATATAAAATGGTTCCGAAAACTCGCTTAATAAAGGGAAATCTAGCCTCAGATAATTAACAATTAAGTTTAGAATTAACTCACGCGCTTAATTTTAAATCATGCTTATTATTAATAGCTCACTAAAGGCTGTAGCCAGAAATTTTTTTCGTGGGGAGGGGGGGGGGGGGGGGCTGACTTTGAAACACTAGTGTAGAGGATAGTTTCAGGGAGGAATATATGCTACATTGCAAAAAAATTTTGGATTTCGGGGGGGGGGGGGGTTGGCCCCCCCTTCCCCCTTTGGATACGGCCTTGAGCTCATTCATTTTCAAGTTACGTTTCTTACTTTCGATAGATGGCAGGAAAATCTGGGTATTTGATTTTCATGCGTCTTAAAGAAGGCATTTTAGTATTACGAAGGTAGTGGTAGTCTCGCTTCTCATAATAAATACCTTATTATTAGTGGCTCAACTATACCTTCCGAGGCCCCAGAAAAAATCATTTTATTTTAATAAATCACTGAAGTAGTTACACAACAATATTACAAATATTGTGTGCATTTTAGTTAAATATCTAATAAATTTAATTTTCAAACGCACAGTTATTACATATTTATAATAAAATTACACTCAAATCTTAACAAAATATTTATTAATAAAATTCTTTTCTCCGAGCTTTCTGTTCCGCAAAAGTCATCATAAATAACTTCATCAAAGTTTAAAAATCGGGGCCATAGAATTTTCAACAGACGGGATAGCGAAGTTACTTAGCCTGCTATGTCCCATAGAGTTCCTTAAATAGGTTTTCATTATGACAGTCAACGCGCGATATAACGACCATCTGCGTCCCACAGAAAAAGGGCTTTATAACGAGTGGTCGCCGTAAGAGGTGTGAACTATAGTCAAAGTCATTTCAGGTTACGAATTTAGAAACATGCTCTGTTTGAAAAAAAACCAGAACTAGTGACCGCTGAATGCGGTCACTGTATTGGATTAGACGATTCAAAACGGTCGTTATACCGAAAGCAAATTAACATAGAGTTCATAGGCATAAATTTGGGGCTTTTACCACTGGTCGTTATAATGGAATGGTCCTTATAATGTGCGGTCGTTATAACGAGCGTCGACTGTATTAATTTTGGTTTCGAAAATGACCTTTCAGCAATAGCTGTAGTCACATGAATTCTAACAAATAAAATTATTGCAGTACATTCTTCAGGAAAGCTGCACAACATAAAATGATTTTTTAACATTAGCAAATCAGCAAGTTCTCTTAACACTCGAAGTTTTTCTTACTTTATCTCTGAAGGTGGACCGAAAACTGAGAATGACTCTGGCAAATGATTCAAATGAACCAATGAATGCATTCTAAAATTAATCCTTTTTCTTATGAACGCGTTTAATTCTCAATAATTTATTTGAATTTGTGTATGGTGTTTAACTTTAATTAATTTAAATACTTTTATGAAAGTTATAACTTTTACTACATTTTGTTTAAAATGTAAGGTTCCTACTGAGCTCGCTGCCTCTTAGGCCAGGGGCCCGTGTCATTTCGCCAGCTCTGCCCCCTTATAGTTACGCCACTGCTTATTACATATCAGTACATTTATTTTCAAGAGAAGTGTTCTTAGAGGTTGTTTCTGAATCTTAAAATTTACATTTAGTCATCTATTTAAATCTACAGATACTGCAGAAGTATGTGATCGTGCATTTATGGAATTCTGATAAAAGTCACTTATATCTCAAAACAGCAGTTTTGGGCTAAGTAAAAAACCTGTGGAAAACGGTATAAAAATTGAGACTGGAGAAAAAAAAAAGCTTCTGTACACTTACAAGTAATTACCCAATAGGGTTACGCAGAGGAATAGCTTAAAGAGTTATAGTAAAACCTCTCAATAAGGGACTGTAAGAGGACTGGAAATTTTGTCCCTTAAATAGAGGTGTCCCTTCCTCTGAGGTTCACAAATTGATGCATACACATATAGTATATTAAATAAGTTTAACTTTTTAATAATAAACATGTGTTACCATTTAGGCTTAAATGCTGAAAATGTCTCATGCATACAAAATATGTTGAAATTATTGAAATTAAAAAAATTTCATTGAAAAACTAAATTTTAGCATAAATGTCGTACTGGCCAAGTTCTGGAACTTACAGAAATTTATTTGAAGTAACCTGTTAGATGGGTTTGTTTCAAAGTTCGTAATTTGGGCAATAGCGTATAAATTATGTTTAGTGGTGTTCTTTTTCCAATTTCTTGCATAAAAAACTTGTTGGTAGCCGGGTACTGTCTGTCCTTGCTGACCACACATTTATTCCATAGTAAAAAAGAGGGAAAAGCCTTTCCAATTAGGTTTTGTAAAGGAAAATTTGAAATACACTTTTTCTTTGTTCATGCTTCTAGTACTCATACCAACTTTCAGAAGTTAATTTTTAGAAAGAAGTAAGAAAAAAGACCTTCAGCTTCCAGTAAATTTTCTTATCTATACAACTTGGATTTTGGAAATTTTTCTCTAATAATGTCCCTTAAATAGAGTGTCCCTTATTCAGAGGTAAATACATTGCAGTCCCTATTCAAAGGGACTGGGACCAGAAAACTGTCCCTCAATTAGAGGTGTCCCTTAAAGGAGGTACCACTGTATTTAATGGCAATGCCCGATGAGAGGATTATTTGTGCTCTTACTTAAAATTTTTAATGAAGCCGAGAGGATTAGCTTCTAGCATCAATACCATCAACGACAAAATTATAGCTATTGTTGTCATTAAATAAATTAAGTAGATACTTTTTATTAATAAAAAAATGAAACAAACTATTAAACACAAGGTATAAATTTTAAAAGATATTTTTTTCGAAATAAAAAAATGCTAAAACTGCATTCCTATTTATAAAACAAACTTTAAAGTTGCTAATTCCTTAGTAACAAACTTTGAATCATTAAACTAATTTTTTTATCAAATCTTTTTCCTTTTTTTTTGTTTTTGAAGTTTTTCATGTTTTATTTAAAAAATAAAATGAGTTTGAGAAGTGGGAACGGAAAGTCAATGAACTAAACGAGTTTTGTTTGACTTTCAAGTTCTCTTTCTAGCCTAGAGGTTCCCAACCTGTGGATCGCGACACTATTTGTGTTTTAAAAACATGTTAAACTGGTTTTGTTATTTATACGATTTTTAGTATGCTTATTTTGATACTTTGCTTTTGTGTACGCGTTTAAATGATTTCTTTCATGCCAATTTTTGTATAGTGCTCGTCCGACGAGTTGACAGCAATTATGTATGACGTAGCCAGCAACGATTCTATTACCATATAATTGGAAGGAATTTGGAAAGAATTGGATTTTTATTCTACTACCATATAATTGGAAGTGTCGACAGGGTGGCGTAGTGGTAAGGCAGCAGGCCTCGTACGCCCAAGATCGCGGATTCAAACCTGGCCCAAGCCGGTGGATTTTCAAGATGCAGAAAATCGTCTGCGCCCATGTCGTATGATTATGCGACATGTAACAGATCCCTTGAGTTTACATTCGGCTTGGATGCAATCGGCTAAATTAAATTCCTATTGCGTATTGCATCAATGAGAGCTCAGGCACCGCCATCTAGTGGTAACTAAACGTCAAAATTTTCATGCGGCGAAGGTACCACGCTCATTGTGGTGCCGCTGAAAGAGACGGTACCAATTACTGGGGAACGCACTAGGTCTGCAATGGTTGTAGGACCCAATACCGCAGCCCCATTGGAAAGAAAAAAAAATAATTAGAAGAAAGGAAGTTTACGGACATTTTGGCGAATGAATGAATTCTACTTTTTAAACAGGTGAAGAAAAAATGAAAGGAAATTCTATTTTTTCAAGTTTTGAATATTATATTGCGGGAGATATTAGATACTCGGTTTAATTGTGGAAAAAATGCATGCTAGCTTGCTTTTCAATTTTCTTTTTAAATTCAAACAAGTTTAAAGGAGAAAATTGTATTTCTTTAGGGTGGTTGCTATTTTATACTGCCGGAAAGAATTTATATATTGTGAAAGACCAATTAATTCGCAATGTAATAAGTCATTATCATAAAAAGGACGTCTAAATGTTTCGATTTTGAACAAATTTCATAAAAATAAGAAATTTTTAACTGATTATTTTAAAACCCGAAAGGAACAAATACAGCTATACTATAAACTTAAAACTATAGAGATTTCTTTTTTCTTTTACTTTTCAAAGTAAAAATTATTGGTTTTGTTACATTTTTATAACAACCATTTTTCCTCATCTGATTTTCCTTTTTGTGTTATCTTACATACCTTCATGAAAACTCTTGTAAAACGAGGCATGGCTAAGTGGCAACTCTCGAAAGTCGGAAAATAATAAAATATGTGCTCAAAATATATTCTAAAAAATGGTATAACATGTGTCGTATTATTGATTACTCCATTTTTTTTATTTCTATTGGGCAGCGTAGTATTGGATCGTAACCATTGCAGACCACGTGCGTACCCAGTTGATTGGTACCAACACTATCAGCGCACCACAATGGGTGTGGTAACATTGCCACAATTTTTGACGCTCAGTTTCCCTGGCGGCACCTGTGCACTAATTGATGCAAACTGCACTCTGCTTTAATTTAACCTAGCTGTTTTCTCCAATCATTGCATGTTGCTCTTCTTGAATTAAAATTTCTGAATTATATGAGTTATCTTGAGAAACATACATGTAGATATATTGCTAGATATATGGTATATATGTGTGTGTACATGCGTTAGAGATGAGTCGGGCAGTCTTTAGAACGGTTAGAACCCCAAAATGGATACCAATTAAGAATTAATGCTGTACACCGTGGTGTTTGATGCCAATTTATAGAAACCGTTCAGTTTTGAATTGCGGAAACGTAGAGAGTTGCCGATAACAAACAGGAGGTACATAGTGACCAGTCCTAGGAAAGATCGCTTTCGATAAATTTTCTGCTGCTAGTTAGAAATAATGTAGATTTTGGGATTTTTTTTTGTCTTAACGTCTCAAACCCCAGAACTAAGCACAAACAATTTTGACGCAATCTTTAGGTTTTTCTGGTTTAAAAAAATGATTTTTTTAAAAATTTTAATTAATAATTAGTTTTAATAATAATGCCCAATCACCATGTTTTCCATGTTTAAGACGAAATCAACTATCTGTTGATTAATTTCAAAAACTATTGGGAGTTTTAGCTTTCAAATTGCACAAACAGTAGTTAATAAACAGGATTTTAAAACGTACCCAACTGGGTACTCTTGGAATGAAGGGGTTAATGCTAATCTGGCTGCAGCTTTCATTTTAACTTTGGTCTTAGTAGTCAAGTTGGTTTTTCACCTATTTTGCAGGATGAACGAAACTACAATTTTTTTTAACTGAAATCTTGGTAAATATCAATGTATGAAAAAAGATACTGGGGGAAAAAAACTAGATAGTGGATATATTAAGATGTAACGATATTTTGATACTTTAAATGTTAATTCCTCTTCATAAAAAAACACAGGAAAAAAGTAATACTTTTATGAGTAAGATAATTATTTGGTTGTTACTCCTGAAGTACCTTATGTAGAAATTGAAACAATTTGTGGAAATAGTAAATAATAATAAGTAAAAAAACTAATCTTTACTAAAATAATTAATAAATAAAGGACAATAAAATTTTATTAATCTTAAACACGATTAAACCGAATGGCGGATATTTTAATGCCGGTAAAGCATCTGGTTCTAACTGTGTGTGAAATCATCTCGGGTTGGACATAGACACAAAACAAGGTCCCTCGGGCTCGGACTAGGGCCCGAAGTTTCAGGGTTCGAACTCATCTCTAATATACGGTCGGTGGGCCGTTTAATTAATATTAAAAGGGTTCGCTAGTTCTAAAAAGTTGGGAATTACTGTTTTACACGACGAAACACGTTTACATAAAAATCCCATTTTTTAGACTTGGTGACTTTTACCAGAAAGCTGATGATACGCGTTGGAAATATTTATTATTACAACTCAAAGCATTCACTTACCTATCTATCGCCTTCTTCCTCCAATTCGTCACTTCTTCGCTGTGGAGATGGTTGTCGAATAATTCCACCACGGGAGAGCGCTCGTAGCGCTCGGCAGTATTTTTTATTGAATATAAGACATTCGAACAGATCAGGGTCGAATTTACAGAACAACATCAAGTAAGAGTTTGTGTCGTAACACAACTTTGAAAGAAAGTTAAACAAGGTGGAAGATTCGAACAAGCACCAGACAGTTCGAATATGTTCATGATCGCAGTAAGATTTGCCAACTTTACGTGTAATTTTGAACACTTCGTTTCACTCAGGGGCAGTACGCAAGATCCATTACATCGAATCTCTCTATTGATGCTATGAGTCTCTCATTGTCCACGCATTGTATATTTGAGAATGGCAACCTATCTTCATTGCTGATTATTTTTATATTTGAGAATGGCAACCTAACTTCATTGCTGATTATTTTTATATTTGAGAATGGCAACCTAACTTCATTGCTGATTATTTTCCTACTTGAGAATGGCAACCTAACTTCATTGCTGATTATTTTCATATTTGAGAATGGCAACCTAACTTCATTGCTGATTATTTTCATATTTGAGAATGGCAACCTAACTTCATTGCTGATTATTTTCATATTTGAGAATGGCAACCTAACTTCATTGCTGATTATTTTCATATTTGAGAATGGCAACCTAACTTCATTGCTGATTATTTTTATACTTGAGAATGGTAACCAAACGTCATTGCTGATTATTTTTACATCACCTTTGGCCTAAGGCTGATTTCAATTATGCCTAAGAGGCAAAAATCCAATATATGTATCCTTAAAACCATTTCTAGGGTACTTTTCTGCAAATTATTGGCCAAAATTATTGGCCAGGTGAAAATAAGTAAAATAATAAAACTGAAAATGATTTAGATTTCGAAATATTATCAATAAAAGGAAAATAAAATAATTAAATTCATAAATTTTAAGGTGGAGTTATAAATTGAGGGAAATTGTTTGTCTGCCGGCTTATCTGCCCGATCTAATTATTTTTGAGAAAGTTGTACGATTCAGACAAAACTTTCTTTTGGGTCGAAAGAAGTCGACCAAGACTCTGCATTCTCAGTCTTAATTTTTCGACTTAGTTATAAGAACATAAATATAGTTGGCAAGCCCTTTACAAAATAAACTGTCGCCAGTGTTATAAATAATGATAAAAACTGAAATTCAAAAATCCATGGAATAGCATAAGGACAATTTCAGAATCAAGATAAATATTGTTGCTGTTACAAAATCCATTTGGAGATTCAAGCTATCGACGAAGAATTAAGGCACACAAGGTAGCGTTATCCATTTTTAATAAGTGCCACAAGGGTGGAAGTACGACTTGGCTCAAACACATATTATGTACTCTGAGGACACCTGATGGCGCCACCACAAATACGCCACCTCCGTTTTTAGGTCCAAAACTGAAAGAAAAGCAAAATCAATAAATGAACCACATTTAAATTAACAATTGCACATTACGATCGATTAATAAGAGAACAAAATAAAGAAAAATAATTTTTTTTTTCAAAATTATCAAATTTCCAGAACTGACAATTTCATTCATTCAAAAAAAAAAAAAAAAAAAACCAAGAAGGAATAGACCCTGTGGGAACTTCGGCCACTGATTTTTGAGTTTCCCTACCAAGGGGACTGACACGATCATCTTCCCTATCCGAGGGGGGGATTTTTACTCAGCAGGAACAAATTTTACGAAGGGCACGGCCTTTGGTAACCGGCTCGAAACGCTATGATCCTAGTGGGCATACATTTGGCAATTAATTTTGTAGGAAGGGTTTTTATTACGTGGAAACTAAGAGGAATCTGTATATCTTCTTATATATAAGCGGCTTATTCTGTCTGTCTGTCTGTCCGCTATAGAATTCCAGGCCGTTTTACCGATCGGGACCACATTCGGCACGGTTAATGTTTACGACCTGAGAAACTCATCGCTGCAAAAATGAAAGTTGTGACTCAATTAGTTTTTTTTAAATTAATTTTTCAATGATTTTTTTGACCCGCTTTATTTTACTTTTGCATTGTTACCTTCGTTTCCGACAGTATAATTACAGTTGCCGTGTAAACAAACAAATCAATGCAGTTGCCATTGTTATAACGAATGTAACATTTATACTAATAATAAACAAAACCTTTTTCGAGCATATTGAGCTAGGCTTCGCTGTATTTGCAATCTTCGTTAAAAATTAGTGTATACGCGAATTTAATTTAATCCTTTCTTTCTTTTCAATTCATTTATTTATTTATTGTTTGCGCTTTTTATATATTTTTTTATTAGAGTGGCCAGCGTTCTGTTTGCCCCGTTTCGTTAAAATTTTAGTTTTGAAAAGCATAATAAAATTTTCAATAAGTTCTTTAGATGATAAATATATATTTTTCACAAACAATTTGATTATATAGTAAATAAATAAATAGAAGAGTCGGGCAGTAAGCAAAGGGACATCCTAGCCACCTGGTTTGGG
The DNA here is from genome assembly GCA_038502835.1 of Octonoba sinensis. Lineage (NCBI taxonomy): Eukaryota > Metazoa > Arthropoda > Arachnida > Araneae > Uloboridae > Octonoba > Octonoba sinensis. The sequence goes on along the minus strand of CM076606.1, from coordinate 103,279,816 downwards.
ACTTTAGTTTGAGTTAGCAGACACCTTTGCACAAATCATTTTAATTACAATTTATAATATCTGGAACAGCGATCATTTTGTATGACCGCCGGGCTTACAAGTTAATTATATATGAGTCTTGCTTGACGAAAGAAAAGGAGAACTAGTATATAACTAATAATAAACTGTTTTCGAAATTATGTAATTGACGTCACTAAAACTCCTCAATAGCTACTAAACAAATAAAAGTAAGAAAATCGGTTGGAAATGGTTCTTGACTGCTTTGTCTCTGCCTATTTATGTATAGAAAATTCTGCTCACCTATAGTTTTATTATTCATAAAATAAACGAGTATGTTTTTTGTAAAAATAATTTAACTTTGTGCAAGTAAACAGAAAATCAAACAACAGAAACAAATGAAGCCAATTGGATGTTTTGCATCTAGAAGCTCCCTGTCGCATTGAAAAAGGGATTCCAAGCAATCCCGAAACATATGTCTGCGTTTTAATGCTCATTTGTGCTTTGAATTAACGTGAAATTATATTTCTATTACTATGCTTTTTGTAATTATTTATAATTCCTACATGTGATCGTAGGCGTCTAACAATTATAAATTACCTTGGTTTTCTAAACAGTTGAATAATTTGAACAATTGACAAACAATTCAATTGTTGAAAACAATTCAATTTCAGCAAAACCAGTAAGTGCTGTTCACACACGTGTTCAAAACTAACTATATTGTAACCAGTAGCAGATTTTTTTTGTGGGCGCCCTAGGCTCGAGGTACATAACATATTTATACATATAAATCTAATTTCGTAAATAAATAATATGCTAGCATTAAAAAAGTTTTTTAAAATCATTTTTATAGATATTTCAGATTAGATCAGGACTAAAAATAATTTAACTTTGTGCAAGAAAACAATAATAATAAAATTACACGTTAATTTAAAGCACAAATGAGCAAAACAATGCAGACATATGTTTCGGGATTGCTTGGAATCCCTTTTTCAATGCGACAGGGAGCTTCTAGATGCAAAACATCCAAATGAAGCCATTTGGATGTTTTGCATCTAGAAGCTCCCTGTCGCATTGAAAAAGGGATTCCAAGCAATCCCGAAACATAGTTCTGCTCATTTGTGCTTTAAATTAACGTGTAATTTTATTATTAGATCAGGACTAGCCTGATTAATTATTTTAACAAAGAAATTCTACCCTCAAAATGGTACTATGTTTAGATAGTGAGAGAGAGAGAGAAAAGGAGAGAGAGAGAGAGAGAGCAATAAAAAAAACTTTAAAAATTGGCCTTACAGTTTACAGAAAACCCAATCGATTTTTAATTTTAGTAGTCCTAAAAATTTTGGCGCCCCTCAAAATTTACCGTCCTAGGCCCGACCTTACGGGCCTAAGCCTAAATCCACCCTTGAATAGTTAGCGTTTTGGGCTCAAATAGTTACATTTGGGGCCCTAAGGGTTCTTTGAATTAATTAATTGTACTTTTCAATTTGTTACAATTTTTTATTTTAACCCTGTGAGTATTGAATTATTTGAAGCTTTTTTTGTCCATGGGACGGATTCAATTTGTCGCTATATGGATCCCACTTTTCTCCTCCAACCTTCTTCCCTGTTAGGGACCGTACATAAATGTCACGCTTTTTTCCCACATATTTCACAACCCTCCCCCCTGTGTCCCAAAATGTCACACTTCAAGGAACCCCCCACTTTGTCACATGTCACGCTATGTTGCATAAGTAGGGATGTCACACCTGTTGCTCCCTCCCCTAGTCACAATTTCCCGAACCCCCTCCCTCCTCGAAGCGAACGTCATTTATGAATGATCCCTTAGCACTAGGATTTAGGGACCGTTCATAAATGATGTCACATTTTCTTTCGATATATTTGACCCGCCTCCCCCTCTTTGTCAGAAAATGTCCCACTCCATCACACCCCTTACCCCCTTTGTCACATGTCACGGTATATTACGTAAGCGTACATAATAGCAGTTCAGAAACAAAGTACTGCGTTATAGATCATGTTTCTAATTTTACTTTTAATGAAATTTCTGATCATAATAGTAATAATAATGATAATGGTTGCATACGTACTTAACTTGTATAAATGAGGTTAAGGTTTACAACACAAAAGATAATTAGTATAGAACAGAAAAATATATTAATTGTTCGAATTCTGAAAAAATGTCCCACGTAATTTTATCTTAAAAGTGTAAATGCCAAACAAAATTTCCTTTCAAACCAAAATGTGTAATGTCACACTTCTAGTAATCTCCTCCCCTTCCCTTCTCACAAACCTGTCCTAGTTTCTCGAGCCTCCCCCCCCCCTCGAGGCGTGACATTTATGAATGGCCCCTTAGGGAGGCCCTGCCCCAAAGGCGAGGTAGTGGGGTTCGTAGGGCAAACTTATTTTGCATGCACGTATCCCCAAGTGTACATGGTGGGTCTTCGGCGGGTATCGAGCACGCTACCTTCCGATCGAAAGTCTGATATTCTAACCACTAGGCCCCACTTATCTCCACCAGACTTCCACCTGTTAGCCGAAGCGTTGAGCTGGTGGCCGTCGGTCGACTAGGCCCCACTTGCGGGGGTGCCGCAAACATCAACGACTGCTTCTTAAATTCGGATCACGAGTTGGACTCGTCCACCGTAACTTCGCCCATTCCAGTCTCAACTCGCCAAATGTACCCAAAGGGTTAAAGGTAATGAACACTAAGGGGCCGTTCATAAATGATGCCACGCTTTTTTCCCATATATTTGATCCCCCTCACCCTCTTTGTCACAATATGTCACACTTCAGCGGATCGCCTCCCCCCTTTGTCACATGTCACGCTATGTTGCATAATGAATGATGTCATACTTCTTGTTATCCCTCCCCTTGTCACACTTTGTCGCAACTTCACGAACCCCCTCCCCCCCTCGAAACGTGACTTCATTTATGAATGAACACTAAAATGAAATGCGTTTGCGCAACCGCTATTTCAGTAAAAAGTGTTCTAAAAGAACAAAACAAGACAAAATTTTGTGGCGTTCTAAATAGGGATTGACCGATGGCATTTTTTGACCGATGGGACGATGCCAATTGTGGCCGATTGTTCCGGGGTCAGCCGATGGCCGATTGCCGATTATTTTAAACTAAAAATAAAATAATGAGAATAACTGCACACTAAAAGCAGATGCAACGAGGTTGCTGCACAATTGCGAAAACACTGCAACACGTGGCATGGAAGAAGGAGGGAAAAAAAAACCGCTAAGAGAAAAAAGTTTAAGCGGGTAAAATTATTATCGTACTTTGATTGAGTTGACTTTGTATCGTTTACAATTTCGGAATAATAAGAAACATGACAAACTAAAAGCAGTTGGTATAAGATTATTGCACAATGACATCTAATGCACTAAGTCATTAATAAGTGAAAAACGGACAAAATGAGGCAACTAACCTAGTGCGAAAAACAAATAGCACTCATAAGAAGCCTCTATTACGTTTACTTTAAGGGGGGAAATACGTGTAAAAATTTCAAAAAATTATATATTTTTTCTTCATAAATCGATTCTACAGCTATTCAATAATATACCCCGAAAATTTCAAAGCTAAATTCCAAGTCGTTTAAAAGTTATAACCATTTGAGCGAGTGCCCCTTTTGGAGCAGTTGAGCAGGTAGTCCCTCATGAATGACCTGAAGGGTATTAGAGAACGTTAGCAGATGTCCTTTTATTTTTTTTAATAATTGAGACCTTCGATAGAAATTTCTATAAGTATTAGTATCTATAACCTAAGTATAAAAATATTGATTTATTACTGCCTTAAATTTACCTTCAATACCACTCTTCTCTTCAAAGGTGTTTTTCTCGAAACTACTTTTTTCGAATTTGCGTACACCCTAGCTCGTAAAGTTTTTGATCAATCCTTATCAAATTTAGCACACATTTTCTTTATATATACGCGCTTTAGTTGAACTAGAATCATAAACATATCTTTATTTATACTTTTTTTTAATTTAGAAAAGAACAAAAAAAAAAAAGGGTTAAAAATCGTATTTAATTTTCCCATTCTAAAAAAAAATAGAAATTTTCGAGGGTTTTTTGTGTGATGAGTTTAGTTTAACTAGAAGAGACCCTTATAAAAAAAGTAGATTAAAAAAAAATGATTTCAGATAAAAATTGTGACGTCCAGGATTTACGCAAACTGCCGACCCGGGTGGCGACTTACAATGTGCAGCAGCCGATATCTCCCGAATTTTTTCAAGAAAATTTTTTCAAAATGTCAGTAAATGTTCTTCAATATATCTATAAAATAACCTCAAAATCTCAATAAAAAATATTTATTTCTTATACGTTAAAAAAATTCACGAAAATTGCTCTTAATACGCTGTTTTACACGTATTTCCCCCCTTAACATAGTCTATTTCGCTAGCATTCTGTTCAAACAGAAATAATTTGAATAATTAAGGTTTTCTGGCAGCGATCGCCTAAACTATTTTTCCGAATATTTGATCAAATACACTTTGTATAATGACATTATTTTTGTTCTTTTTTTAACTGCTGTGCTGCCTGTTATTGTCTGAAAATAGAAATTTAGCTATGTAGGAAAAAAGTAAGTGAAAGACAGAGAATGTTTTCTGAAAAGTTGTCCCTGCAAAAAACATCGGCCTTGCATCGGCTTTTAGATGTTTTTCAAGGCCGATAGGCCGATGTTTTTCTAAAGTTAACATCGGCTGCCGATGGCCGATGGCAACTGTGTTGAGCAATCGGCGAGGCCGATGCATCGGTCGAGCCTTAATTCTAAACCGATTTTTATTCCGAATTTTCTAGCAATTTAATCAAGGAGAGATTCTATTGAATAATGCCAGCATAAATTTGCGTTATGCGAGAAATGTATTGATCGGTACTTACTATTCTTTTGCTTAGAAATCCTTAGAAATATTCAGCGCATCAACATCTTCGATATTTTGATTCTCTGGACTCACACTAAGGCTGAAATTATTTAGCAGTTCGAGGTGCCACAAAACCACTTCCTCATTGCCCAAATGACATTCCCGATAAGGCCTTGCAGATGGGAAGAGTAAGCTTCAAGGCTAAAATTAGAAAATGTAATTCTTAGAATTACACGGACAGTGATAACAATAATGCGAAATCAAACAAGTGAGCCAGGACCTTTCTTTGAGGGCGTGGTCAGGATGGAGCAATTGACCCCCCCCCCCCTGGTTATGAGAATATAATGGATTTCAGAATTTGCATATACTGTGAGAACTGTGTAAGTTGACCACGTGTGGTGCAGCATTTTAGTGGTCAACTTAGGCAGGTGGTCAACTTATAGAGGGTGGAGGGTTTTTTTTAATCGTTATTTCTTACACCATGCATTTATTCATTTGTAACTAATTGAAATACAGCTTCATGTATTAACGTTACTTAAAAATAATGATTGACTTTTTTTTTACTTATCCAAATATCATAAGAGAAATTTAACCCGAATCACTTACAATGTATCCTATACAACTTTAAAAGTAAAGAACTTAATCGATAAGATATTCATCTTAATTTTAACTATGTAAGTTACTTATATGATGGTAAAGATTTCCTAAAAATACCTAATTTTTCAAAATGGCTATATCAGGTAGAAGAAGAAAGAAGAAACTTATTTCAAGAATAAATAAAAGTGCTCATAGTCGTTTTCCCATTTGATTAGATTACAAAGAGGTTTAGGCAAACTTTATATTGATGTTTCATCCATCCATACAAATACTGGTCTAATACTATAGCATAAAAAATATCCTGGAGAAGTTATTTATTTTTTTTACATTTGCAAACATAGAGAAACAAATAAATATAGCAAAAATTAGACGGTCAATTTACAAAGGGTTTTTTACAATACTCCGACCCAAATTTGGCCCACATAAGTGGTCAACATAGACATGTGTTAAGGCGGTCAAGTTACTAAATCACCACCCATCTGTTCTAGCGGATTGAGACCAAAGCGCCTTTTACACACACGTTCTTAACCGCGTTCCAGACGGCGAGCCATTCAGATGCGCGTTCACGAGTGTGCTTGTAAATGCAATTTTGGAGCTCTCAAGAACGCGATTTCAGATGCGCGCTCATGATTGTGCACCAAAAAATGATGCATTTTGCATACGCATTCTTAACCGCGCATCAAAGTGGGATGATTGGACAATCCTGCAGGCTGTTGCTTTTGCAATAAAAAATGCCTTTTGCTCGGGTTTGAGTCTGAATGGTGTGTATATTATTGTAATTCATTTTTCTTTGATGGATTACATTTTATGTTGTTTCTAATGCCACTTGGATATCCAAGCTCTCTTTCGCGGAGTGACATTACGTTTTATTGTGTTGGGGGCTGTTCATAAATGATGCCACGCTTTTTTCCCATATATTTGACTAGTCCCCCCCCTTTGTCACAATATGTCACACTTCAGCAGACTCCCCTCCCCCCTTTGTCACATGTCACGTTCTGTTGCATAATGCATGATGTCACACCTACTTGTTACCCCTCCCCTTGTCACACTATCACAATTACAAGAACACCTTCTCCCCCTCGAAGCGTGACATCATTTATGAATGATCCCTTGTGAATGCCAGCTTGGAACGTGGAACGTTGTAGTCTCTGAAATTCCATACACAACTCTATAGGGGACTTTAACGCGTGCTTGCACGCGGTTAAGAATGTGGTACATTATTACGACACATTCTTGAACGCCACGGTTTTACTCGTGGTTAAGAACGTATGTCTAAAGGGCGCTTTACTTTCCAGTGAGACGGCGGCACCGGGACAGTATGGCAGGTTGGCAACGCTCGCGAATCCTATCCCTATGGCCGAAACTGGTAGTCAAGTGGTCTGAGAGTTTGCGGAAGGTTCGAAGGAGTACTCTGCGTTCCGCGTCCTTCGGGACAATCTGTGAAGGCCTCAGATGCTATGGAGAGTAGGACATATGTTGCATTGCGTACCAGATAAGCTCCTTGCTGAAAAAAATGCATTGCCTAACGACTGATCGCACGTGTTCGTCCCCGAGCTGCTAATTAGAATTTCGTATAGTAGCAGAAATTTTTTTTCAAAATGCTCAAAAAATGTCAAGTCATTATATTATCTATGTATTTTTATTATTATGAAAATAGGATTTATGTGCTCTATGAACCTATCACGCCATACTACAGATCAACCGTGTGGTGAGGGCTCGCATCACCCGATGATTGGGAATGAATGTGTTTAACGACGCGTTTGCAGTTGAAACGGCTGAGGTTATCTAAATGGAACAGTTCGACCACGGAAATTTGGTAGTTGGACGCTTGTGACATAAAAAGAACGAATCCATTTGAGTTTTAGGGAAGTACGTTCGTGAGGTGCGCTTATTTAGTACGCGAATCAGAATGTTTACTTCGCTGTTTGTTGAAAGCAACTGAATTTATAAACTGGTATATAGCATCAGTTTGGAAGAAATCAAGTATGCTAAAGGAACTAGAACGAGAGGAGAGAGGCACATTCTTTATATACCAGCAGTTCCCCCCTTGAACATGAATGGATTCTTCTTGGCACTCTGCCAGGCAGATTGCTTTGGATGATGGCAGACTGTACGCGTGCTTTTTCTTAGCGAAGAGAGGGTGGAGGGAGAAGTGCAATGTATGGAAATCTTGCGTCAAAACGATGCGGAAATCTAAAGCATAGTTTCGAAATCTTCCGAAATGACAAGAGCACAAGTTCACTGCCGAATATGTTCTATTCATAGCCGAGAAGAAGACAGAAAATATTGCTACGTTAACTAAAGATTGCTTCATAAAAAAATTGCAACATCACGTGATCCTATTATAGGAAAGACAAACTTTGTTTGAAGCAGCAAATACGTCTAAGGGGCTATGGACCGTCCATAAATGATGTCACGCTTTTTTCCATATATTTGACTCCCCTCCCCATCTTTGTCACAAAATGTCACACTTCAAGATCTCCCCTCTGCCCTTTGTCACAAAATGTCACACTTCAAGATACCTCTCCCACTTTGTCACGCGTCCCGCTATGTTGAATAAGCATGATGTCACACTTCTTGTTACCCCCTCACCTTGTCACAATTTCACGAAACCCCCCTCCCGCTCGAAGCGTGATATCATTTATGAATGATCCTGCAGAATTCTGATCGAATTTTTCAAGAAAATCTTGAAGAAAACGATGGTAATGTGTACCTCCCCTATGCGATATGCGGCGATGCTGATTTGAGGCAATTCGATTATTGAAATTGTAGTTAATTGTCCACGCATACAACGTGACACTGGCACACTAGTACATTTGGAAGATTGAACCAAAAGGGAATAAGAGAAAGTATGAGAAAACCTGAGATTTTTTTTCTCTTCTAGCAGATAACGCTCATATTCAGAAATTTTCTCGCCTCAGACGGAGAGGTTGCAATAGGAGGGGGGGGGGGGCAGGTCATCTCTTTCTTCGTACTTGCATCATGCGATGTCACTGGAAAAGACTTTACACGAGCATTCAAAGTATTGTAAACAAATTCTTAGTTTTTGCAAACTAAATCTCAGATTTATTCCTCAAAATTTCTGCAACCAGGAGTATGACGTTTCTTCTGCAATGAGGGGATAGTTTCTTGAAGAGATCAAGCTATAAAGAGCGAGACTGATCCAAAGATTTACATACGCATTTGCGTATATCATTGTCTAAATATAATTATCCGACTCCAGAGCAATCCTAAATATGTTCTCCTTAAAGAAAAGGTTATTTTTAAAAAAAAGCGTCAGTTTGACACTTTGAAATTCAAAGGAAATAGAATGAAACGATGATTTTCCTGAAACAAATGTGACAGAAAGATTAAGGGGATGTTTGAAACTTGCCGAATGTTGCTGCTATGGTGGAAACAGAATCCAAGAAAAAAAATCCCTGATAATCCCTGATTGAACTCCCAAAATTTCCCTGATTTTATAATTTTAATATAGACGTACACAGCATCATTGTCATATACTTATATATAATGACCGTATCACAGGAGTGAAACGGGAAAAAATATTTAGGGGGGGGGGGGGTAGGTACACTGCACTTTTCCATCTGAACTTTGTGGAATTCTTTTTTGGGGAGAGTGAAAGAAAGGAGAAAATAACGCAATTTTCTAAGTAATATAATCTGCAACTGGTGAGAATTTTAAATCTAAACTATTTTTTCTAAGAGAATAAAGATCCCCACATCCCTATTTTATATTTTTATAACTTTATTTTCACAAGATGTACATCAATTGAGTAAAGGAAACATTTTTGAAAAAATTCTTAATCACCTCCCGGGAGAGGGGAGGGGGGGGGGGCATGGGCTCTATGTGCTCCCCTTTTGCGCCACTGCAGCATCATGCACAGTACCGATACCGAACACCAAACTCGGCACTCTGAATACAAATACAAAAGTGACGACCAGCAACAGGCTTACGGCCCAGCTAAGCTGGTCCTTGTCAATTTAGCAGTCCCAAATGAACATCAAGAGCTTTCTTAAAAGTTTTTACCCCACTGCAATTAACAGTCGCAACCGGTAAACTATTCCAACTGCCTACAACCCTATTGAAGTAGTAATTTTTCCTAATTTCAAGATTGAAGCGATGTCAAGCCGAATTTTGACCAAAAATGGCGGATTCTCGGAAGCATCAACGCTGACACATACCTTTATACGCAAAATTGCTATGTCTTCTTAACTCAAAGAGAAAAAAGTGCCTTTTTTTTGCTTAATCAGAGAGAATGCGCTTTTAACCAATGGGAAATCGGTAGTCGAGCTGACCACGCGTTTCGAAACGAAATTCCGCGCAATGAAACGTCGGACGCTTTCCCGGTTTAGGTATTGAAAACGATAATTTTCGCTGATATTTGGGGAAACTTTAAATATCCCCTGATTGCTCCCTGATATTTTCCAGAACATAAAAATTCCCTTATTTCCCGGTTGTGTTTCCATCCTGTTATATTTTTAGAATTTATCTATCGTTTCTTTCCGAATTGTTCTTCTGTCCTGCACTTTTGGTTATTAAAACTGTAATTTCGCAGTATTAAAGATTGATCCTTTACTTAATACGTGTTCCTAACACCAATTGCTTATATTATTTCATTTAATACGTTATTTGTTGAAAAAGTAGGTAATAATACAAACAAGTTTTTGTTCCCTTCTTGAAAAAAAAAAAATAATCATTGCGGTGTCACATTTAAAACAAAACCGAATACTGGTATTTTAATTTTGGTTCTGTTTAGCATATATTAATCTTTCTGCACGTTCATTTCCTGATTCCGTTAAGATCCATTGTACATCCATTACTGAAACGAAGCAGCTGTTCACACGCGCTTATTTAAATCGCTATCAAAATAGAAATGCTCACATTAATTGAAATATTATTTTATATTTTATAACCGACACCGAAAAAAACTGGTAGATTAAATAAATTTCTTGTATCTGGTAGTGATCATGCTATCAGAGGGTTGAAACTTTTTCATGTCAAGTGGAAAGATTTTATGTAATAAATCAATTTTTGTTTTTTAATAAAACGGTTCAATGAGGAGCAAATTTAGTTTCTCGTACAGTTTTGTGTACGTACATTTCAGGTACGAAGCATCTGTTCACACCCGCTCATTCAAAAGGCTTGAAAAAGATAATATAACATTATTGGGAGCTGGTGGAAATATTTTATGTTCAATATCCTGTCTGACAGTGAAGAAAACTGGCAGCTTAAGTAAATTTCTTGCATCTGGAAATGATTACTTTATCGGAAGGTTAAAATTTTTTCATGCCAGGTGTGAGGATTTTATTCAATAAAACAATATTTGTTTTTTATTAAAATTTTTCAATGAGGAGCAAACTTAGCTTATCGGTTCCAATAACTTTGAGCACTTTTCTCGTGAAGTTTTGAATTAAGCCAGTTACCAATGTAGTTAATCAGCTCGTTTCTAGACATCACTTTAGTGCTGTCTAGAAAGGACATGTGACATTTATTTCACATAATTTCAGTATATTTATATGTATCAGATAAGTTGAACATCAACTTGAATAAAAAAAATGATCAAACTTTCGTTAATATTGGAGAGTTGACGTTCATTCCAATGACGCGATATCGTGTGATGCGAGCCGGCACCAACGATCATGGGAGATATATATTTACAGCGTATATATCTCCTATTTACATAATAATAAAAGTATAGAAATGATATATTAACTTATTTTGAACACAACAAAACTAAAAAATATGTGGGGTGTGGATGTGTCATGGACACGGCCGTGTGTTGTACGTAAGCACGTTTATGTAACGGGTTGTATTTTTTATTATTATTATCATTCGATTGTTCTTGAGAAGGCCAATCGTATACGATTTCTGTATTTGGTTTTGGCATTTCGGCGCGTATAAGCCGACAATATCTATATTTTTTTATATTTCTTTATTCTAGCACCTTATTATATTCACTGTCAACACTTTAAACTAATGTTTTATATACAATCGTTAGATTTTGACGACAGCTGATCGTTAAAACTTAAACGAACATCGTAGCTTCTCCGAGTCAAAAGCTATACTAATTGCAAATCTCGATATTCAGCAAAAAAACCTCAAAATGGCGAAGCTTGCCCCTCCACCGCGCGGGATGCGTCACAGTTTTCGCTTATCGTAATAAATTCTTTGATCCTTCAGCTATCCAGTGGTACAATTTAATTTTGGATGTAGAGGACAGATTCGAAACTACAACGCCAAACTGTATCCCCCCCCCCCCCCGATTTTGTTATCATTAGATTTTTTGGATTGGCCCCGTATGGTAGCAAATTTAAAGACGTATTCACGTCAAAAAGAAAAAAAAAAAGGCCAGTGCATGAAATTTACAATTTTCCGCTCACCCGCAATGGGTAGCGTATCACAGAAGTGGGCCATGAAGAATATTCAGATAAAATACATTAATTAAAACTATTATCGTAGATGAAAAAAAGAAAACAAATTTGTACAGTAAAATGTTATTACCTCTGACCTGAACGGATTTTATTTCCATCAACAGTTCGAGAGTGTGCAAGAGTGCAAAGCAGCAATTTTTCACTTAAATCTGTGTAAAGAAAATATTTAAATTTTTAGAGTTAAAGAAAGAAAACACTCAAAATTTTGTGGTGCAAAAAGAACCCCAAGAATTTGATTTATCAGTCAAAACATATAAAATTAAAGGCAAAAATTAACATTTAAAAATAATAAATAAGTTCACTTTAGTACATATTCCTGAGCTATATATAAAAAACTACTTTTATATAAAAACTTTCATACTAATCTAAGATATTTACAATTTTCTAAAAGCAGCAAACTAAATCGGAGATAGAAGCTTGTGAAACATAAATATGCGTTTAGATTTCTATAACTTTTTTTTCCCTCTTGACATTCAGCAAGCATCAAAACACACACTTTGCAAGAGACTTACATGAATTAGCCATAATTGTGTGAGAAAAAAGAATGGTAGATAAGCAAAATTAGTATTTGTTTATTATTTATTATTTCTAAGTGGGGTTTTTTTTAACTTTTTTTCCACAATAAAATTTATATTTAAAGCCCTTAAAGTAGTTTTACATTAAAAAACAATACAATGGCTAAAGTTTAGTGGACGTTCAAACAATCGATTCAGTTTATCAGTTTACAAGTAACAAAATTGTAATATTCAAACCGAGGTTTGAATTCAGTTGCGCCATCTTTGAATCAACTACTTACATACAACTACCCAAACGACTGGAGGGGTCAACCCCTTTAGAACCTCTGGTTTTCCCTTGTTTTTAAACCATACTGCCGATAACACTGTGGTAATATAATATACTAGAGGTACCCGCAACGGCGTTGCCCGTGCAAAGGGTTAAAATAGCGACGCCTTAGGCGCAACTTGTTTTTTTTTCCCCTCAAGCAAGATGCCGAAGGCGACCTTTTAAGTCAGTTTTGAGCTGATAAAAAAGTTATTTCAGCCTATGTCTTTTTCCATAAATGTATACCTACCTTGACTTAGGTATAAAATTATTTCAATCTATCACTAATAACCTATATTTATTGATCTATATTTATATCCTGTGGCATATTTATCTTTATCACATCATCAAATCTATTACATAACTTTTTTTTTACTCTGATAGATAGCAGTACATTCTTTCTGAGCCTGAGTTCAAAAATATAAATATTATTTCATAAATGTTTATTTAAACCAATCATAAGACTAAATTGTGTTACAAAAAGTAAAAAATAAAGTGTATTATTAGCTTTATACATAAACATACATTTTGAAATCAAATAGGAGAAATGAACTTATTTCAAAATATGAAATTTTAATTGCCACAAATTAAAGTAATCTGGGGAGATTGATAAATTGATCAGACAATGTGGAGATAAATTGATCAGACAAAGTTTAGTAAAGATTATCTGAAAAATTTAACAGTTACTGATCATCCTTAGCCTATTCAAGAAAAGCAAAAGCTGCGGCGAAGAGATGCTGGACTATATATATGTAATCAATTTGATGAATATAAAAAAAAATCAATGGCGTAGCTAGCTAGCATGGGTAACACCCGGGGCGGGTAGTGATAGTGTCTCCCCATGGAAAAGATTACGCTCTCCCCATCCAAAACAAAAAAAAAAATAATGTAAGCACTGAAGTATGCGTTTTAATGAAAATATAATACATTTAAAAAAAAAAAAGCTTTGAAAAAGAAGAACACCATTTGCATCATAATATTTAAAATATTTCTTGAGGGCAATGGTTATGATTAGCGGGTAGAAAACATTATGAATATATTTTGTAAAGGAAACACTTTGCTTAGATCAAAATAGAAAGTTAAATTGGATATTTTTTTCTCCCATTTTAAGTATTTGTTTTATTCTATGGAGCTTTTAAAAGTTCATTCTTTTTCTCCGTGGTGGCTGGGTGTCACCCCTAGATGGGTGACAACCGGGGCGGAGCGCCCCCATTCAGCTACGCCATTGATGGAATAAAGAACAGTGGACAAATAGACATTTCTTTGGTAGCGGATAATGGAATATCCTGCTTATAAGATTATGTATGCACACCTTCTAAAACTAAAAATTTTCCCACAGACACTCTTCACTCGCGGTTTGATAATAGAATAGCCTCATATTCTGAACACGTGTAACGAAAGGAAATTCCGCGAACGAAACTCCAGACGCTTGCCGGTTTGGATATTGAAAACTATAACTTTCCCAGATATTTCAGAAAACTTTAAATATCCCGATATTTTCCAGAATATAAATTTCCCTGATTTCCTGGTTGTGCTTCCATGCTGTGTAATTCTTCAAAATGTGCAACTTTTATTTGTAAATTGATTTCAGTCGTTACAGATTTTCCGTGCGATGAAAATTTCGTGTTATTCTTTAAAATGTAGAATATTCATTTGTAAATCGATTTTTGTGTCACCCACATTTTCTGTGCTACAGAGATTAAGATTTTGAGTAATTCCTGAAAATGTAAGACATTGATCTGTAAATTGCACTTTGTGCATTATGCACTTTTTCTGTGCAGTGAGGATGAAGATTTGATGTAATTCTTTAAAATTGACAGCTTGTTTTTTCAAATTTGCTTTTGGAGTATCACGCCAATTTCTGATATACATCGCTTAAGAGACATATCTTGACAAATCAAATTCGAAAGTGCATGTGAATGCTGAAAAGGGAAATTTTATGGTTCAAAGCTAAAAAAGAATGTGTTACTAAATTAATACGCTAAAAATGCAAGAAAAATTCAATTCTTATCGCGGAATCCTACCTACAGTTCCTAATATGAATGGGATGGATTGGTTTCTTAGTTATGAGCAGAACGCGGAATATTGCTTTTTTTACAGCATTCAATTCCACAAAAATGGTAATCGGGGTAATGTTCTAACACAAACATACATTTTTTCCTGAAAAGATTCTCCTACACTCAAGTCGTATTTGTTTTTCTAGTCGTGTCTCTTGGCTAATTCACTGGTTAAAGTTTTCGCACTGACTCTGATTTCGACTCTGTAAACAACACCTCCTTATAGGCATTTTCAATGGAACTGTAGCAATTTAATTGTTACAAATTATGAATTCTAGAAATTGTTGTTAACATTATCCTTTTATGTTACAAATGATTAATGGCAGATTTGAAATATTTTAAAAAGTTAATATCTATATTTTCGAAAAGAAAATTACACACCATTTTAACGCATTTAATTACGAATCCGAGCATTTAGTTTGAAAATAATCCATAATAGTAGATTGTTTTTTAGTCGTGGAGTTCAAAGTGAATGCTGCATCTTCAGGATTGAAATACATAGTATGCGTTTTCCCTAGCCGTTATGGGAAAGAAAATAGCTTTACACTATTTGTAAAATGTCCACTATAAGTAAGCTGTTCTGTCCAATAAGAGTACAGTGTAGCACATAATAGTGACTGCTAACAAAATATTTTTTAGACTCAAAGTGTTGGAGCTTTGTTGGTTTATAAAATGGCAAAAAGAACGAACTTCTCCAGTTCAATACTGGAAACAAAAACTTTCTCACGCCTTGATAAACTCGAATAGCCCCTTTTTGAAAATTCTCGAAAACAAAAACAATCCTTGATCATAATTTGTTTTGTGAGAAATTAACTTTTAACAATATGCATAAAACTGTAATAAAAGCACAAAAGGAAAAATATGGCTAATTTTAGAACACTTTTTTTCTTTTTTCATTATCGAGGGAAAACATAAAATACGGGGAATTCGATAAATAACAAACTTAGAATCCGGGATATTTTAACATCAACTAGGATAACGAAAAACTGGGACCTGATGATAAAAACGTAGATTGGTGGGATGTTAAATCGGGGTTTCACTGTAGATATGAAAACTTTTCACATATAATATGATAGAATAACGCTAAATAATGAATGACGAATTCTTAAAAATTATGTGAACGATGCACATTTATTCAAGTGAGTGAGTATATTTAGAAATAATAATGAATATTTAAGTAATACAAAACATTAACCAAACATTACAAATTTACATAATTAAAATGCCTAAATGCCTCAAGTATTTTTAAAATTTTTTATTTTAAAACAACATACTTATTTTATTTTGAACATGTATATCATGGGAGGTTGCAACCAACCGCCCCTATAAATTTGTCACTGAAGCAATGCCCCGTCAACATGTTCAAAAGGAAAATAAAATTCTTCATCGATTGAGTGAAAGTTGTTTAGTAGTACTTATTTTTTGTAGTTAATGAGTATTATTTTTATGAATAGATACTATGTTACTAATACGTTTAATAATCTGTTAACATCTTAAATTTTTTGCCCAGTTGAATTAAACTGGTTGGGCGAGTCACTTAATTGAATAATAACAGTTGAAATCAATATATATTGCATAAGTAGGCCCATCAGCGTTCTAAAAAAGAAAATCAAAATTTTCACGTCTCCACTAAACCATGGGTGAGCGAAAAAAAAAAAAAAAAAAGTTGGTTTATAAAATGGCAAAAAGAACGAACTTCTCTAGTTCAATACTGGAAGCAAACGAACTTTCTCGCGCCTTGATAAACTCGAATAGCCCCTTTTTAAGAACTCTTGAAAACAAAAACAATCCTCGATTGTAATTTATTTTGTGAGAGAGTAATAATTAACTTTTAACAATATGCATAAAGTTTTTAAAAAAAAGCACAAAAGGAAAAATATGGCTAATTTTAGAACACTTTTTTTCTTTTTCGAGGGAAAACATAAAACACGTGGAATTCGATAAATATAACAAACTTTGAATTCGGGATATTTTAGCATCAATTAGGATACGGAAAAACTGGGACCTGATGAAAAAAACGTAAAATGCGGGTAAAACGTAGATTGGTGGGAAGTTAAATCGGGGTTTTACTTTAGATATGAAAACTTTTCACATATAATATGCTAGAATAACGATAAATGATGAATTCTTGAAACTGTTGTAAAGTTATACCTTTTTAATACAAATGATAAAAGGCGAAGTCTTAAAAATTATGCGAATGATGCTCATTCATTCAAGTGAGTGAGTATATTTAGAAATAATAATGAATATTTAAGTAAACACAAAACATTAGCAAACATTACAAATTTACATAATGCCTCAACTATTTTTAAAATTCTTTATTCAAAAACAATGTACTTATTTTATTTTGAATGTGTGTATAATGGGAGGTTGCAACCCTCCGTCCCTATAAATTCCTCACTGAAGCAAGGCCCCCGTCAACATGTTCAAAAGGAAAATTAAATTCTTCATCAATCGAGTGAAAGTTGTTTGCTACTTGTTTTTTGTATTTAATGAATATTATTTTTATGAATAGATACTATGATACTCATAAGTTCGATAATCTGTTAATATATAAAATTTTTTAGCCCAGTTGGATTAAACTGGTTGGGCGAGTCACTTAATTGAATAATAACAGTTGAAATCGATATATATTGTTTAAGTAGGCCCAATAACATTCTAAGAAAAGAAAATCGCCTCTCAAAAAGAAATTTTTCATCTCTCCAGTAAACCATGGGTGATTCTAAGCAAAAAAAAAATCGGAACTTCAGACAAAATTTTGGGAAAACGTATGCACCATCCAATTTAAAACAAAGTATATAGGTTAATAATCCCCTCACCTCTCAACACAACAGTACATATGCATATCTATATAAGCTTAAAAGTAATTCTTCAAATAATTAAATAAAAAGTTAGTTGCAAAAGTTTGTTTTTTTTTTCTGGAAAAAAATTGTATTGAATTTTTTTTAAAGTAGTACAAACTATTTTGCTTGTCTGAAGGTAGAAAGAAAAGCAGATATTAATTGTAAAAGCAATCTTATGATTAATACATTAAAATTTTTTCGGAAAACCGTTATTTTTATTAAAACTTTCGGAAAAGGTGCTCGACAATTTTCGGAAATGTCGGAGAATTTCGGATCAGAATCACCCATGACGCAGTAAACATTATTTGCTACTGATGTAAACTTTTGGTAACTGCAATTTTTAATGGATTGTGCTAGGCACCATTAAAAAATAAATTTCATTAAAATAATCGATAAAATCTGAAAATACTTTTCAAAAATGGGTAACATGGTTTTCGTAACATGCAAGGCATTCGCCCTCGCCTCGTGGCGTCATGTTTACATTCAACCGCGGAATTTCTAATCCACTTCACTTCAATTCTTCGAACAACTCGTAAGGAGTGAAGAAAATACTGGAAGATTAACAGTTTAATTATTAAATTTGAAAATATTAGGTCGAATTTCAAAAAAAACGGCTTCGTCTTGCAAAGCATCAGGCTATAATAGAATTTGGTGCAAGTTTTTGTAATCGTACGTTGCGTCGATTTTGCTGTAGAGCGCGCAGCCACAACGTCAAAAGTTCATTTTATATATATAGAAGAATATACATGTGAAGACCAATCTCTTCTAGGGATGTAACGAATAGTGATTTGGCCGAATAGCCGAATACCGAATATTCGGCCATTTCTTCTAAGCCGAATAGGCCGAAGCCGAATATTCGGCCATTTCTTCTAAGCCGAATAGGCCGAAGCCGAATATTCGGCCATTTCTTCTAAGCCGAAAAGGCCGAAGCCGAATATTCGGCCATTTCTTCTAAGCCGAAAAGGCCGAAGCCGAATATTCGGCCAGCGTCTTAGGCCACATACTGAATATTCGGCAGCCGAATATTAAAATTTCTAGAAAATCGTTGTAATAGAAAATATTTGACAAATTTAAAATTATTGACAAACACAAGCACCAATTACACACAATCTATGATCTATGATTTAATTCTGTTTGTTAAGAATTTAAAACTATTTAAAATTAGTCTATTTTCTCTATTGTTTTGAATGTAAAAAACTAAGTATTTCACCCACAGGGGAAATCTAAATGACACGTTTTATGGTAGTAAGCATTAGCATTATTTTACTGATTATGTAATTCAAATGAAAGAAGAACCACTGCTTAGTGAACCTTGTTCAAAATTGTTTTATGAAGATATTTTAAAAGTTATAAAAATTAATATTTTTATTTTATGGGTTTTTTTACAAAACTATTTTTAAACGATCTATTAAAATTTAATACACTTAACTGGATTTTTTTTTTTTCATTTTTAAAAACTCCAATAACTAATGCTATCTAAGTATCCATGATATATTCCAGGCTTTTCACACTTCTCTCTTACACAATATTCACAATAAATCAGTCTACCCAAACATAGTCTGACTTCCGCCTTGTTAATAATAACAAAATTAATTTTTCATGTATCATAATTAACTCTTGCCAGCTTTGGGGGCAAATGCTAAACATAAAATAAAATATTACTTTAAAATCTGTTTTTGCTCAGTCAAGCCTAAAACTAGGTTTTCAAAAAGTAGGTTTTTTCTGAATTATTTTTATTTTTTAAAACTATAAACTAATGTATTACTTTGCAATAATTAAATACTTTAAATGTTTAAAATGTACTAATTTCTTTATTTTTTTTACATTTCTACTGCAGCAGAACTATTCGGCCGAATAGTCCATCAATATTCGGGCAGGCCGAATATTCACCTTACTCAGTATTCGGCCAGGCCGAATATTCGGCTTGGTGATGAAATGGTTATTCGGCCAGCCGAATGTTCGGCCAAAGGGCCGAATAGACCGAATACCGAGTAGTGGCCGAATATTCGTTACATCCCTTCCCTGTAAGAGAATTGTGGTTGCACCATTGTATAAGAAACAATCTCTGCCACTGAAGATCAATTTTTCTACCTACAGTAAGGCGCAAAAGATTATGCACAAGCTAAATGTTTTAACAAAATGAAACATATATATCGATATGCTTTGAAATTTTTACAGCATCTAAATACAGTTGAACTTTCTTAATACGAACACTGTAAATACGTAATCACGGCTGAAATGAACATTTTGTTCATCAAGTTTAGTTTACTATTTATTTACACTAAATATCACACGCATTTTACGAAGGCTAAAATACAAATTTTGGCTAAGACGAACAAAATTTCTGACCTATTTACGAAACATTTTCTCGATTGCATATATTTAATTCCTTTTTACAAATTATTGGTTATTTTGAGTTATTGTAAACCACCAAGTTCGTATTTCGAATCATACGTTTAATCCTTCTGGGTGGAGAATAAAGCTCATGCACGTGTTGGCTTTTGGACAGGTCAGTCTTCAGGGATCAAACCCTCTATTTTCGAATCATTCTTAAACAGTAGTGATTATTTTAAAAATATAAACATGCATTCCAAATACTTTTTTTACACAAGTTTACTTATTCACGGTTGTTACGAATAACGGCTAATTTTTAATAATCCAAACTAATTTTTGGCATTTCGTATTAAGCGTGTTCAACTGTAGTTGGGTTACAAATTCATGTTTTGAATTTGAAAACAATTCATTAAAAGAAAAATATTAATTTTTTTTAAAAATCAAACTTGTGATGTCGCAAAAGATTTTGCACAAATGAGATTTTAAGCAAATATCTATTTAAACGCGATAAGTGGAGGATCGCGTTGAGACTTTTTTTTCCTACTGAGGAAAAAAATAGTAGCCATTGCTGTAGGCGTTATGAAAATGCCGTAATTTCGGCAGTTCTCGCGTCAAGAAGTTGCAAAAGTCTGAAAGTTGAGAAGTGAAGATAAATCCGCTTTAAAGATTTCACTTATTTTAAAAGGTCTCAACGTGGTATTTGGTGTTTTGCAACGTGGAGAGCAATTCAAAAGGAAGTATCGCTCAGAAAAGACGAGAAAATCCATCTTTCGTGCAGACAGAAGAATTAAAAGAGTGGCTATAACTGACAATTTGCCTCTTAGATTAAAAAAAAAATTAATTTGGATACCAAACTATCACGTGAAACCATACGCAGACGAATAATCGAATCAGGAATCATCAAAAAACAAACTTTAGCCCCACAGGGCCTCTTTGAAACACACCACAAACAAGCAATCTTTCAACTAACATTCAAAGCTTGCTCAAACATTGAAAGTTTGCTCAACAGCTTTCAAATCAAACATTGAAAGTGCATTGCTTATCACAAACAAGCAAGCTTTCAATGAACAAAACAACATAATTATGTATTATTGTAACGAATGAGTTAAACGTTATTTTTTCTGATGAAAAAAAAAAAAGAACAGAATTTGGGTAGTTCAGATGAACCCGCGTGGTTTGAAGCAAGATCCCTAGAGCACATTCAGCACGCAACAAGATAGTGGCTCGCTCATAGCATGTGGCGCGTTTGGCTACAACACGGACAAACGTGTCTTTGCTTCTTAACCCTTATTCTTATAAAGTAACATATAGGCTACCTGGGGTTTTCCCCTACTTTCTATTGGTAAAGTGTTGTCAGCGCGTGTGTTGCATTGTTATTTGCCAGTCCTTATTCTCATAAAGTAGTATATATGCTACTTTATGAGAATAAGGGTTAAATGGCGAACTAGATTCAGAACAGTATCAGGAAACTAACCGCCGTATTCACCGTCAACTCTAACCTCATGGTTTGACGCGAAACCGGTCTCCAACCTGGAGTTACCGCGGATTTCCTATTCACCATCAACTTTGACTACGCGCAAACAGGTTCCCGAAACCATGCCAGGTCGAGTAACTCAACCAAGCTCCAGAGCAAAGTTAAGGTTTGAGCGCATGAGCAGTACAAGTAAACATTAGCAATGACGGACTGGATGTTGCGAAAATTGGAAAAAAAGGTTTGTTTTTAGAGCTTTCTTCGCTTTACACGATCTTGAATTTCTGAAGAGGCCTTACAAAAAATACAACTTTAGAGTTGTTTTAATTTTATTAACTAGTATTGTTCAATGATTTATTTGTCACTTTTGTGTGTTTCCGATAATGTTTTTCTTTCGGGAGCTATTACTTCATTAAAGATTTTGAAACTTTATCATGATTCCTAATTGAACAGAAATACCAAACAATGGGGGGTAATATATCTTTAGTATTTTTATTTAATTATTTATTTTTCTCTCTCCTTGTTGCTTTTTGATATAATTTTATTCTACTTTAAAGTGTGCATGTATATACTGAACATTTAACATGCGTCTGATTTTTTTGCCAAGGTTACTTCTGGGCCTGCGAAAGTCATGTGGAATATTTTGATTTATGTATGTCGAATAAAATAAACTTGTTGACCTTTACCATGTGTTTTATGTCATTGACCAATTTACATTTGCTTGTATATTCTTTTCTTTTTTTTTAAATTTAACAAAGGTTTTGAATATGTGAAAAGATTCTTTAAAAAAAAAAAAAAAAAAAAGACATATGAAATGAATCCATAATGCTAATGGCAGTTTTGTGTTTAAAGGTAAACTGCAAGGTTTTTGAAAAAGTCAAAATATTCGCCATATGTATTTGTATTAATGAATTCATATTTGCATTAGAAAAAGGGTTCTTGTTAACCCCAAATCACATAATTTTGAATTGCCGTTTCATGCAGTTGTAAGACTTAAACCAAATTTTTACTGTACTTTGCCAATGCGAAGTGATTGTAAGAATAAAGTATTTACAATAGTTATAATTGAAATCAAATGCATTTTTTAAATACTCTCATGAATTTAATGCAAGGCCATAGCCAGATTTTTTTTTTGGGGGGGGGGGGGGGAGGGAGCCTTTGAAACAGTTATGTTGAGGAAAGTTTCAGGGAGGAATATATGCTACATTGCGAAAATTTTGGGGGGGGGGGGGGGTCGTGGGCATCCCTGGTTACAGCCTTGATTTAATGAAAGAATATTCAAATAAAAATTTAAAAGATACAATGATACACTACTGCTTGGTTCATAATGATACATTTCTATATTATATATATATCTTTTGTGAATGGTACATTTCTAATGTCAGAAAGAGATATATTACAATGATAAAATTAGTTATAATTTCCTATTCGTTAAATATATATATTTTTTCATTTTCCGAGAAAAATTTTATTGGACTCTTTACTTTTCCATATTTTTAAATTTTTTCCACGAGTGCTAGAAGTAATACCTTCTCAAACGGGCTAAAAACCACTCGTGTTTTACTCATCGCTATATCGCAGAGAACGGGAATTTTAAAAAAACGGGAAACGAAATGTACACTGCGCGGCGAAAAAGCATGAAGAAAATCATGTGATAGTTTTGACCAATAACGGGCCTGCGTACGTTCCCACATGGCGTCGAGTTGACTAACTTCGTGGTTGGAAAACCCCAGGTTGATTTGCCTCCGTGAATACCGATTTTTAACTTCGCAGCGCTGAGCCCCAACTCCGAGTTAACGGATCTCGTGGTTTCACGCGTGGAGTTAGGTTGACGGTGAATATGGCGGTAAGGCTGTGGCAGCCCTATGGTTAGCACTTCGGACTTCCACCTGGAAGGTCGCATTTTCGATACCCGTTGAAGACCCACCATGAATACTTGGGGATACGTGCATGTAAAATCCATGGACCCCACTACCCCGCCCCATGTGAAAGCAATCCTAAGGCCTCTGCTAACAGGTGTCTGGAGGAGAGAAAATTATCAGGAAACTCTGATGAGTGAACATTTGTTGCCATTTTCGGGAGCTCTAAGTCGACTTCAATTGGACCTTGCAGCAGGACAACGTATCGATACACGCTTCCCGCTGTACAAAATAATGGCTTAGATCTCAGAATGTCATTGTGATGAGCTGGCCAGCACTCAGTCCAAGCTTGAATCGAAAGAGAACATCAGGTGAATCTTCTCAAGTGGCATCTACAAGAATGGGAGTCAGCATTACTCAAACGCAAGAGATCAAATGAGTGGACGAGGAATGGTACAGAGTCGCTTCCGAAACCTTCCTAACTTCGTGCCGTCAATGGAAAATAGCAAATACAGTAGACTCTCGATTAACCGGGATGGTCGGGAAATGCCTCGTCCCGGTTAAGCGAATATCCCGGATAATTGAATTTATACAAATTTTGATGGAACATTAAGAAAAATTAAGAGAAAATATAAAATTATTATACAATAAGACAATAAGGATTTTATTTATTATAGAAGGAAGTGAATGAGCATAACTGCTAATGTACTTAGATTTACAATTTGAATAATTTACAAAACAGAAAAAAAATAAATTAATTTTCCTCCCATGTTTGTGAAAAATGAAGTTATAGAAGTCTGTTTTTGTTTCTTATTTACTCTTCGACGAATTTTGCTACCTCAAATTTCTCAAGATCATTTTTTCAGCAGATGTGCTCTCATCTTGTTCCCAGTAATTAAGTAGAGCCTCAATGTGTGCTAATGCGTCACCGTGACTTAATTTTTGATGAGTTACAAGATTTTCCTCATCGCTTTCAGAGTATTCTTGGTAATCCCTTGTTTTTACGGAATCACAAGTGACACGTAGCACGATATCATTGTCACTTAAAATTTCATAACATTCTAGTTTAGAATCTTCATTGATCCATTGCTGCACTGCTTCCTCGTCAATATTTTCGAGGGTTGAGAAGAAAGCAGTCTCCCAGCACATTTCCGTATTCAGCTCTTTTTTTTTTTTTTTTTGAGCCGTCCCGGATAATCCGCACACCGGATAATCCGATCCCGGTTAATCGGGAGTGTACTGTACTCATTAGGTGAAATGGAAATGCTATAATAGGATACTAAAAGACTTTTGTGCTTTGTGAAGTATAATATTTTTGTTTTGTGCATAAGCTTTTACGACTTCACCAATCTAATTTGTTTTCATTTCAGTGAGTTGTTTTCAGATTAAAACCATGTGTACCAAAATGTGTAATCCAATTGTTTAGCTTGAGGAGGATAAACTTTTGCGCAGCACCTGTATGTCAACCCGTTATCGACGACTTTCCAAGTAAAAATAAAAAGAAACCCTCCGAAAACGGAAAGATTTGATACAGCATGAAGACAAACAGTCACTGAAATAGCACACAGTATGGATTAAAAGGAACTGCAAATATTTGGAGTCCAAATTTCCTGAGCGGCAGGAAAATCGAAGATTCAAGAGTGCCTACTCTCGAAGTACTAAAGAATTCTCGGTTTTCCTCCCTATTCCGAAGGGTGGCGAAGGTACCTCATGACTCGGTTATTGGGTAATTCGTATTCCCACTATATTAAAACAACATTCATCAAAATACCAGTAAGGATACAAAGCTTGAAACAAAAGGACGTTTACATTTGGCATGTTTCTAAAGGCACACACAAAAAACTAAAGTCTTATTACAGCAATCCTTAAATGGACCTGTAAACTAGTCACAGGCATTAAAACTGCTAATAAATCCACTGAAATATTTTTTCAGTTCTGACTGAGAATAAACATAGAAAACATTTGAATCCCATAATTTGATAGATAGTGTCCTCCTAATAGAGAAGAAAATTCGAAATATTTTGGAGCAACATTAAATGCTGAATTTAGTTTGACTAACCTTTTAGCTGTCACGTCGGGTCATATTGACCCAGGTACAATTTTATTTTATTTTCTTTTCTATGCTTTTTATATATCACATATTCTTACATTACCGTAATTATCTGTTTATAGCCCGCGGGTTTTCTCCAAAAAACCCCTCCATTTTTTACTATCTTCAAGCAATACATGGAATTTTTAAAAAAATAATTATTATTAAAAAGACAACTACCGTTCAAAAACATTGAAATCGGTTTTCCTGCAAAACTAAATGCAGAGAAATAGATCGCAGCTTTCGACATATGATCCAAAGAAGATTGGGGCTCGGGCGCTAGGAATGAAAGGACTTTATGGAACGCAGTTAGGTTTCAGGGGAATTTATTGCTTTCTAGGAATGTATCCTATGGAAAAGGAACTTCCGCGGGAAAACTTCGTGGGAGACCTTTCCTTTTCAGCGAAGTTATATCCAAAGGCCCTGATATCATATCAATGTCAACTCTTCCTTTCTCCAAGAACCGAAGTTTCTTGACGCTTTAGAATTACAGAATGATAATCTACTAATATGAGAGTTTTATATGCGGTTCCTAAAAAAGAGAGCTTAGCTTTCATAGGAGCCTTTTCCTCACTACCGATTTAATCGCAATAGGGGGTAGGACCAAAGCAAAGGTCTCTCGCTGTCCATCAAGAGATATACATGCCTCCGCGTTTTCGGCTAACCGTATATAAAAAAAATACGGTAAAATGTAAACTAAAAAAAACATTTCAATGGACAACTACGGCATCTCTTAAAATGACAAATTTTCAGTGTCAACTTATTAAATTTTCTCGCCTGAATCCCAAAATCCGATTGTTTTTCCTCACAAAAATTTATTTAATAAGTTATTAAACGTTTTAATTGCACGAAAACGGCCAGAAAGTTATGCAATCTCAAAACGAGCTGAGATTGGTGGTGACGTCACTAGTACCTCACGGAAACACGCCCACTCCGTCTGCAGAGCGTATTTCAGTGTTCTTTTACGTGTCTTTCTCGTATCTTAGTATAATCGTTCTTTGCATAACATATTTTATTAATATTTTGAACAAAAGTACTGTTTATGAGTGTACGCATTATGGTATCGGTACGCATTATGGAAGTGGTGTATCGGCAGTTTTCTCAATTCCTCCTAAAAAATCTTAATTCCTAAATTCATAACATAGAAAATATAAAGTATGTTTTTTGTTAATTTATTAGCCTATTTTTTCAGAGTATATAAATATTCCATTCTCTTAGTGAAAAAAAAAAGTTCTTAAAAAAAAAAAAAGAAAGAAAGAAAAAACTCTTCTGACAAATTTGAAATGATAAAAAAAACCATAAATAAATGAATGAAAATTAAGTATATAAAACTTAGGATATAAATATTACATAAGTATATAAAATTTAGGAGTATCATGCATGGACAGCCTATAAAAAAAGATTATGAGCAAACTTGCATAATTTTTATCATGAGGTACATTTTTAAATTATATAAACTAAATAAATTTATTAGGATAGATAGCAATACTTTTTTTACAGCAGAATAATGCAGCAAGAGAGTTTTTATCATGTTTCTGATACATTCAAAGTTATAGGGAGTGGCGTAACTAAGGGGGGGGGGGTGACCTGGGTGTCACTGGGTTCTGCGGTGACACCCGGTGTTGCGATTCGGTTTTGGAAATATTGTAGATTTTGATTTGTGTCATGTTTCTGATAATTTATTCATGTTTGTGAACTTTTACTATTTTGTTGTTGGCAACACCGAATAACTTGTATAAATACTAACCTTGCAGTGTCGGCGGCAGTGCTATGTAGTTCAGATGGAAATGTTTCAATAAACTGTTTTTATGTTATTTTTAAAGTACTTTGGACTCTTTATTGCTCTACAAAAGGAAGCATGTTCCACGAGGCAAGGGAACGCCCATCGGGTAGATGAGCTCACCTGCAGTTGCGATACGGTTTGCATCATAAATAAGTTTTCTTGGCGTCCGCACTGGATATCTTTTGTTTCTGCGGAACTGTGAAACATGGAACTGCTTAAAGGTCAACGTAAAGGACAAAGAATTGCGTTTACTTTGCTTAAGAAGACAGTAGAAGATGAATTGATTAAGGAAATCTGTGATGGCGAAAAGTTGAAAATCCTATTCACTCAACTCCGTGATAAATTCGAAAGGTTGGACGCTACACAGCAAAGTGTACTTGAACAATTGCAAGAAGAGGCGCAATACTTAAGTGATTATGCCGAGTCGGAGACATACCGTGATACTTTCGTGACCTTGAGAGGGCGAATAGAGAATAAACTTTCAGTGTTAATAAAGAGTTCGGAAGATGATAATGACTCGGTAGTAAGCCGGCAGTCTGCTACTCGTCCGAGTCGGAAATTTCAACAACCCTTGCTGGAGTTTGAGAGGCTTTCTGGAGAGGCAAGAGACTACCTGGGTTTTTGGAGCCAATTTTCGAAGATTCATGATGATCCTGATACGCGCTAGAAGACAAGTTTCAGTACCTATGGCAATGCGTTGTGCCAAATTCTCGGGCTGCACAATTTTTGAACAGTTTTCCCCCATCATCTGAAAATTATCCAAAGGCGATAGAACAACTGAAAAAAAGATTTGGACGGGATGATTTACTCGTTCAGATTTATGTGCGAGATTTATTAAGTCTCGTAATGCAAAATGCGGTGTCCGGTCATTCGAAAATTGAGTTGTCTTCAGTTTACGATGCCATTGAAGGAAAGTTAATGGCTTTGGAGAGTTTGGGAAAAACAATAGAGAAATTTGCGGATTTCCTCGGTCCCCTTGTGGAGTCGTGTCTACCAGAGAAGGTATTACGCGCGTGAGAAAGGAACAGAAGTTCTGATAGAAGTTCTGATGGAAGTTCTAGAAGTTCAGAAAGAAGTTTAAATAAACTTATGTGCTTTCTTCGACATGAAGTTGAATGTGAAGAAATGATAAAGCTGGCCCGCTCTGGATTTGGTTGTACCCCTGGAAAACGAGCAAAGACCTCCAACATTTCGGGAAAATTTACGAGTAACGTAAATGAGGGACGTAGTGAAATTGCGACATCATCTATGCTTTTTACGACTGGTGATTTTAACAAGGGTAAGTTAATTTCGCACTGCATTTTCTGCGAAAAACAGCATCCGAGCTATAAATGCTTTAAAGCCGAAGGAATGAGTCTAAAAGATAAGGAAAAGATTATTTTTAATAAGAAACGTTGTTTTATTTGTTTAAAATTCGGTCATTTTAAAAGTCGATGTAGAGCAAATATAAATTGTTTTAAGTGCAATGAGAATCACTTTAAGATAATGTGTCCTAATTTTAATAATGAGAATGTTTTCAAGTGTAAGGAGAATGATCCAAAGGCCGATGTGTCACTGTCAAATAACAGCAACCGCGAAAGGGTATTTTTGCAGACTTTATACGTAAATGTAAACCTTAAAGGTAAACTAATAAAAGTTAGAGCGTTACTAGATTCTGCGTCTCAGACCTTATCTATCGGAAAGAATTATAAAACAATTCCAGTTAAAGCCTATTCGTAAAGAACGAATTGTACACGGGTTGTTTGGAGATAGGGAAACTGCCCCTTTACTCCATTCTGTCCTTGTTATAGCAGTTGGTGACTTGAACGATACTTATAAAGGTTCTTTTGAGGTTTTTTCTGAAGAAAAAAAATTTGTGGTTTTGTACCAAATGTCGGTGATTTTCATATTCTTGAAGAGTTAAAAAGTAAAAATATTGAGTTAACTTATTCTTTTTGTGGGGAAAAAGAAATTGATTTGCTGATAGGTGCAGATGTTCTCGGAAAATTGTTAACGGGGGAACATGTACAACTAGACACGGGATTAACTGCTTGTAAAACTAAGTTGGGATGGGTAATACTGGGAAAACTCGATTCTAAATATAGAGATGAAAAGGCTTTAACAGTGATTTCTTTGCATGTCAGTAACAATTGTTTAACAACTATGGGATTTAGAATGTTTGGGTATTAATGATCCGATTATTTCTAGGGATAGAAATAAAAAAGATGTTGAAGATTTAATTAATTTTCAGGATAAGTTAACCATTCTACCTACGGGAAAGTATGAAGTGGAATTGCCTTGGAAAAATGATTGCATGGAATTATTGGATAACAGAGATTTAGCATGGGGCGGCATGTGCGAATGATAAAACGGTTAAAGAATGATAATATATTAGAGGAATATCAATACATTTTCAATGAATGGGAAAATTTGAACATTATTGAAACAGTTCCCGAAAATGAATTAAATGATAATTGTCATTTTTTGCCGCATAGACCCGTTATTAAAGGTAGTAGTGAAACAACAAAAATGAGGCCGGTATTTGACGCATCTGCAAGTGAGAGGAGGAAATGTTTCTTGAACCAATGTTTAATTAAGGGTCCTAACCTTGTAGAATTGATATCTGATATTATAGACAGGTTTAGAATGTACCCTATAGGTTTAAGTTCCGATATTGAGAAGGCATTTTTACAGTTGGGAATTGCAAAAGCAGATAGACATTTTTTGCGCTTTTTTTTATCCTTCTGACAATGAGGAACTAATATATAGACATTGTAAAGTTGTTTTCGGTCTTTCGTCAAGCCCATTTTTGCTTAATGCGTCCATTAAGCATCCTTTTGGATCATTCTCCTCTGAAATATGCAGATGTTATTGAAAAGTTAAAATGCTCATTTTATGTTGACAATTGTGCAACTGGTGTATTTGATGTGACAGAGGAAGAGTATTTTATTGAAAAGGCTCAGGGTCTTATGACGAAAGGTTGTTTAAATTTACGAAACTAGGGAAAGTAACGTAGCTTGTAAACACATAACTAGGCATTCAGGTGACACGTCATTATTAGGTTTAATGTGAAATTTAGATTTGGACACTTTGAGGTGTAATATTAATGTAAATGTGTTAGGTTGTGATATGAAGCTCACTAAAAGACATATTTTATCTATAGTGCAATTAGTCTTTGACCCGATTGGGTTGTTAGCTCCAGTAATTGCTTCCTAAACTCATGTTGCAGAATACATGGAGACTCGGGATTTCTTGGGATGAGAGATTGCCACCTGATATTGAAAGTGAATTTTATAGATGGATAGCGGATATTCATTTGTTAAAAGAAGTGGCAATACCGCGTTATGTCGGTTCCAATGTAAATATTGAATTGCACGTTTGTGTCGATGCTTGCAAGGATGCGTATGCGGCATGCGTGTTTATGAGAGCCGTTGAAAACGCGGAAGTTAACCCTCTCGTGCATGGAAACCTCATATGAGGTTACCAGGAAAAAATAAATAAATAAATATTATTTCAACTTATTTTAATCCACAGTTGTAGAATAGTCCAGCATAATGATCAAGTAAACTTTTTAAAAGCTGCAAAAGATGGCTGCACGAGCTGAACAATTCAATTTTAGGACTTAAAAATAGCCATTTTGTTTCAGCACTGTAAGTCAAAAAGCGATACTTGTAGAAGGACTCGTTCTGCACTTTCTTTGAAAATATCGAGTAAGTAAAATTATTTTCTTTTTTTCTGAATCATTTTGATTAAAATAGGTATAAAATGGTCGCATATTAGCAATTTTCTGGTTAATTAAGGCCTTTTCTATTGAGAACCTCAAATGAGGTTACCATGTAGTTGTAGTAGCTAACAACTTCGGCTGCATGCAAACCTCATTTGAGGCTACCAGTACTGTGATTAGCATCAATGCTTAGTCCTACAAAGGCACTATTTTCTAAATCAATGGTACTTTAAATATATAATTATAATAATAAATTATTGTTTATTGTCACACTTTTTGCAATTCATAAACATTAATTGTATGACTAATTATTTTATATTATTATTTATGTATTGGTAGGTCATTTTTCAAAATTGTAATTATAAATTTTCACAAATAATATTGTTAGTAAATTAAACCTGTTTTTATTTTCTTTAATTTGTTGATATGGTTTTCGTTATTTTCTTTTAGCCTTTGTACATTCTATGATGGATGATAGGTTGAGATATAAATATAGCAGACCAAAAAAACGGGTTGAGTCTCAAAAGGAAATGGAAGTAATTATGGATCAACCTTCTGATTCTGTAGATGATCTTTATGAAAATGATGCTGAGATTGATTGCTTTCCAATTCAGAATAATGTGAGAGAGTCATCAAGTGATGGACAAAGATCTGAAACTGTAACAACAGAATCAGATAGTGATAAGGCTGGTAGTGACAAAAAAAAAAAAAAAATCAACCCTGCTACGAAAGCTGAAAAGAAAAAAAAGTTTGTAAAAAGAAACAGACGTTGGAGGGCTAACAAAGATAATGATTTCTCAAAAGAACCACCAGAATTTAAACCTGAAAAAGAAAAACAATTTTTTGGAGAAACTCCTTTGGATTATTTTTACAGGCTGATTCCCGACTTTACTTGGAAGAAATGTGCTTAAAAAGTAATTTATATGGAACGTAGAATGGGAAAGAAAGTTTAAAAATTTCTCTTAGTGAAATGAAAGTGTTTCTCGGTATAAATTTAGTAATGACATATGTGAGGTACGCTAGACTTCTTCAGTATTGGAGTACGGTCGGAGACTGACGGCTAGGCATTATAGCAAACTACATGTCTAAAAGCAGATTTGAAACAATTAAACGTTATCTTCACTTTTAGGATAACACTAAGATCCCCGTAGATAACAAAGACCGCCTGATACGGTTGCGGCCTTTTTTAGATCTTCTCCATAAAACTTTTCATGAAGCGAGAACTCCAGAAGAATCTCAATCAATTGATGAAATGATGGTACCATTTAAAGGTCGTTCCAACCTAAAGCAGTATACAAAATCAAAACAAAAACCATGGGGATTCAAAATATGGGTTCGTGCTGGAGTTTCTGGTTATGTTTATTGCTTTGAAATATTTCAAAGAGAAAATGGTAGTAGAAGTCCTCCATCTAAAGAATATGGTGCAGCTGGTGATGTAGTTTTGCGATTGAGCCATGATTTAGCTGGGAGAAATCATAAATTGTACTGCGATAACTTATTTACTTCCATTCCCCTTATTAAAGAACTGAAAAAACAAAAAAATAACTTTGTTGGTACAATTCGAGCCAATAGAATGCTAGGCGCAGATGAAAAGTTGAAGGATGCTAAATCTCTTCTGAAAGAAGGAAGGGGGTCATTATCTGTGACTTCTTTTGGGGAAAATATAACTGTGACTCGATGGGTTGATAAAAGCATTGTGCATGTAGTTTCATCATTTGCTGGAGCGCAACCGATGGACAAAGCAAAGCGTTTTTCTCAGACAACCAAATCATTGATCGACATAGCAAGGCCAAATGCAGTACGCATTTACAACCTTCATATGGGAGGTGTCGATTTAATGGATTCCCTTGTGGCACTATATCGTCATTCTCAAAGAAATAGACGGTGGTATATGAGAATATTTTTTCATATGCTGAATGTTGCAGTAGTCAATGCTTGGCTACTTTGGAGAAAAGATGGAAAGGAAAAACATGATTTGCTAGAATTTAAAAGTTGCATAGCATCAAGCCTCATTTACACAGGGAGCTCAATGATACCAAAGAAAAAAGATAGGCCGAGTAACAGTCCTTCTTCTTCCTTCGAGTCGACGATAAAAAAAAGGGAAAAATTTTCAAATTTTTGTGCAAAAGAGTTGCGGTTTGAAAATGGGTCTTATACCCCAAAGGGAAATTTTAAAAGGGGAAAAACGTTTGCTTTAAAAATAACAAGGATTGGGAAGTCAATAGGTTTAACGCGAAAATTTCATTTGGACACTTTGATGTAATATTAATGAAATGTGTTGCTTTGAAGAAATTTCACTAAAAAATAAATTTTTTTTCTTAAATTTTTACCCTTTTGTTGCTATAAGCCCCTCATTTGAGAATTGGGGACCCCGGGATTTCTTTAGAGATTGACGATATTGAAAGGAATATTCTAATGGATTTGCGGTTTTTTGTTGAAATGGCAAAGCTAAATTGTCGGTTAAAAATATTTTTTTGTAATCGATTTAAATGTATGGGGATGCATGGGGGGAAAGGGGTTAAGGTAACACTTATGCGAGCAAAAAGGGCCCAAAAAATATTCCGCGTTAGGAATTAATGGCATGTGTTGCATTGGGGATGGGCTTGCTTTTTTCCCTAAAAAATGCACTTAATTTATCCGAAATTAAAATAACATTTTGGTCTGATTCTACTGTAGCCTTATGGTGGATCAAGGAAAGAGAGGGGGGTGGACTGTTTTTGTGTCCAATCGTGTCAGGGAAATTAATGAATTGACTCAATTTCAATCTTGGAAACACGTTCCTGGTAACCTGAACCCCGCGGATGTATTGTCTCGAGGGTGTTCGATAAAGAAGGGGGGTAAATTCTAACTGGTGGAGCGGTCCTTTTTGGTTGAAAGAAGAATTTTTGGGAATTCTGGCCGGATAGTAGAATTGAGTGCCCATCGGCAGATGTTGATTTAGAACGGAAAAGAGTCAAATTGATAAATATTAATATGTCCGAAAGTTCTCCCCCTTGGTATGCCCTAAGAACTTTTTGATTATGCTAGGATGATTCGTGTAATTGGCTGGGTTTTACGTTTCGTTAACAATTGTAAAAAGAATTCAATTGCTATTCAAGATTCTGAAATTTCTCTTGACAAAATAGAGCATGCTGAAAAAAATCAGTGATTCGTTCAATTCAGAATTCCTGGTTTTCTGATGTTAAAAATGCTTTAAATTTAGTTAAGGTGATAACTGATAGTGGCAATCTTTTAAGGGTGAAAACTCGAATCACTAATCGCAAAGATAATTCGGACTTTTTGTACCCATATCTTTTACCTGGTAATTGTACTTTCACAAAAATGTTAATCGACTATATGCATAGGAAGAATTGTCATGCCGGAATTCAAATGTTGCAATGTATATTGAGAGAAAAATTCTGAATTCTTAAAGCCCGTAAAACTATTCGTAGTGTATTGAATAAGTGTGTAAAATGTCAAAAACATAAAGCGAAACCGATGTGGTGTGAACCTACATCTCTGCCAGCTGATCGAATTGAAGATTGTGCCGCTTTCGAGATTGTAGGACTTGACTTAGCGGGGCCACTATTTTTGAAAAGTGGTAACACGGTTTGGATTGTTTTATTTACTTGCGCCGTGTACAGGGCAGTACATCTTGAGCTCGTGACTTCGCTATCGACTGAAGCATTTTTATTAGCTTTAAGGAGATTTAAAGGGAGGAGAGGTAGGCCGAGGACCATTTATTCCGATAATGGAACTAATTTTAGAGGTGCGTTTAATGAATTTTCCAGGTTAGATTGGAATAAGATTTTGAGAGAATCAAAGAATATTTTGGAAGTTTATTCCGCCCACAGGTGCTTGGTGGGGAGGCTGGTAAGATCTTTTGCGACGCACATTAGGAAACTCGGTACTATCTTACGAAGAACTGGAGACTATTTTATGCGAATGTGAAGCGGTTATAAATTCTAGACCTATAACTTACGTATCGGAGAGTTCTCACGATTTGATCCCTTTAACTCCATCCATGTTTCTGGCCGAGAATCATAATTCTAACGTTAAGGATTTGGATGAAATAGGCAGTAAACATTTGCAAAAACGCATAAGATATAGAGCTAAACTTTTGAGGGACTTGAAAGGGCGGTTCAGGCGAGAATATTTAAGTCATCTGGTTCAGAGACAGGTTCAGACTAAAGATCGTAGGGAACTAAAGTTAGATGAAATAGTTCCAGGTCGTGACGGAAAAATCCGAACTGTTAAAGTTAAAACTCGGTCAGGGATAATTGCGCGACCTATTTAACCCTGTTTTTTCCGTTGGAAATGAATCAAGGAGAAATAATCTCTACTGAAGGGAAAATTCGAAATTTCACCTTATTGAATTCTTTGCTTAAGAATACAGCTAAATTGGATTTATTCGGAAATTATGTTTTTGAGTCGTTACCAACTGACTCAAAGTGGGGAGTATGTTGCGATTCGGTTTTGGAAATATTTGTTTTTTTGGATTTTTGAAAATTTTTTTTGTTTTTATTTTTGGGTTTAGTATAAATACTAACCGTGCAGTGTCGGCGGCAGTGCTATGTAGTTCAGATGGAAATGTTTCAATAAACTGTTTTTATGTTATTTTTAAAGTACTTTGGACTCTTTATTGCTCTACAAAAGGAAGCATATTCCACGAGGCAAGGGAACGCCCATCGGGTAGATGAGCTCACCTGCTGCTGCGATACAGTTTGCATCACCCGGCCACGAAGGGGAAACAACAAACCTTTAAAAGCCCTATTTTATGAAACATACATTGCCGTCAACAAATACATTAAATATTATAACTCCTATGATACAAATTGTATTTTTTTTTCCTTTTTTTTTTGCTGGGCTTTCTTCTTTTTAGGGGGGAGGGGGTGACACCACGGATAACCGCAACGGTATCACCTATGCTGTACCGCAAGTGGTCAACTTACACAGGCTTCACTGTACGGTAAAACCTATAAAGTTGAAAACCTTTGTTTGACCACTTTTGTCAGGAACGGAATTAGCATTTCACCCTCTACCTTACCCTCTATAAGTTGACCACCTGTCTCAGTTGACAACGAAAGTGCTGGACGGCAAGTGATCAACTTACACAGGTTTCACTGTACATCTCAAGAAAAACTTTAAAAAATAAAACAATAAATTCAGATTCAATTTATCTGTGGAGGACCTTTATTAACTTTGACCTATCAAAAAAGAATTTTGCCTGGAGCATAGAAACCAAGTAATACTTTTGTCGATGGGAATTTTTCACTAGGAATTTAATTTAGCCGATAGTATTTAAGCCAAATATATACTCAAGGAATGTTTAACATGACGTAAAGTAATACGACATGGACACTGACGTTTTTCTGCATGTTGAAAAATCCACCAACTTGGGCAAGGTTTAAAACCTTAACCTTCGGCGTACGAGGCCAACGCCTAACCACCACGCCACCATGCTGGCTTATACTGTCTAAGATCCGACACAAAATACGGATCTTGTCAAGCCGTGTATTAAGAAAGAATAGGATATCAACATTTATGAACAAAAGAATGAGAACGATATCTTTTTTACGGGGAAATTTAGCACATACAATGAAACCTGTGTAAGGGGAGCACTTGCAGTTCAACACATTCGTGGTCAACTTAGACAGGTGGGCAACATATGGAGGGTGGAGATTTTTTAGTCATTTCTTACACTATGCGTTTATTCATTTTTCACTTTTTAAAATAAAAATTTATGTATTAACTTTAAAAAAAAAAATAATTGGCAATTTTTTCACAATTGTCTAAAATATCATTAGATAAATTTATTCTGAATGACTTACAATGTATTTTATACAACTTTAAAAATAAAGCACTTAGTTAAATTAAAGATAAATATGTTATTTTACTTATTTGACGGTAAAAATTCCTTAAAAAGACCTTCCAAAAAACTTTTCAAAAAAGTTAAAAAAACTTTTCAAAATGGCTAGATCAGGTAGAAGAAAAAAGAAGAAACTTATTTGAAGAATAAAAGAAGGCTCATAGCAGTTTTCCCGTATGGTCAACTTACAAAGATGGTTAGGTAAACTTTATATTGATATTTCATCCATTCAGACAAATACTGGTCTAACATTATAGCATGAAAAATATCCTGGAGAACTTATTTAAGTTTTTTTAATCTTTGCAAAAATAGATAAACAAGTAAATGCAGAGCAATAGTTAGGCGGTCAATTTACAAAGGGTTTATTATAATACTTTCACCCAAATTTGGGGTACATAAGTGGTCAATAAAGACAGGTGGTCAACTTAGGTGGTCAAGTTACAAAGGTTTCCCTACATTAAATAATATTGGGTTAATTCCGTTCCTGACAAACGTGGTCAACTTAGACAGGTGGCCAGCTTACAAAGGTGTGGTCAGCTTTACAGGTTTTACTGTACATTTACCGACGGTTCAGTTGATGTAACAATTCTGAAACGAGGTGTTTAGTTCCATCTCACATACCCAAATAGCGCAATTATACAATCTAATGTGGATACAGTAGTAATATCAACTTCACCTAACAAGCGGCAATCCTCTAGAGCAGTGATTCCCAAAATGGTCTATATCGACCCTCCAGGGGTCGACGACAACCTAAAAGAGCTCCATGTCAAGTGAAGAAGGAAGTGGGGGTCCATGAAATGAAAATGGGGATGAACGACAGTGGATCTCGTATATTTTTTTGATTTGAGATTAAACCTAACTAATTTAATCCCAAATGTTGATAATT
The DNA here is from genome assembly GCA_038502835.1 of Octonoba sinensis. NCBI lineage: Eukaryota > Metazoa > Arthropoda > Arachnida > Araneae > Uloboridae > Octonoba > Octonoba sinensis. The sequence goes on along the minus strand of CM076606.1, from coordinate 103,242,229 downwards.
TATTATTAAAGCATCAGGTTCATCCCTCCAACTAAAAGCATTTATTTATTGCTTAGTTATTTTATATAACAGATAATAAATTTCAATTTGATTCGTTTTAATTTGAATTTTACCAATAATAAATTTAAAAAATTGACATGTGTTTTTTTTCTTAAGTTTTCCCACTACACTTCACTACAGTTTGAAATTTAAATCTTTCGCAGTGAGATGCACTATACGAGCTGTCAAGAATACATTTGCAGTTGATCAATTTGCAAAAAAAATCATTATCAGGTAAGCAGGGGGGTGAGCCCACTTGAAAATATATGCTTCAGAAATTAATTTCTCCGTTTACGCTTTTCTATTCCTATCTGAACTGATGGAATACAATGATCAAGGAAAATCCAATTTACTCTCAGGAACCTCCGCAAGTACGCGGAGGTTCCATTTATTTACTACGGAAAAAAAATGTCAAACACACTATAAATAATGTTTATAATATTTATACACTATATCTTCTTATATTTACTGGTAGATATATATTAACAAAGTGACATGTAGTCATGAAGTGATTATTTTAATCCAATCTTTCTCAACCCGATGGGAGGGGGGGGGGGAGCAGAGTAAATGAGTTAAGTGGGTGCAATTATTGTACAAAATTGAAAGATGAGTTACACGGATAAAACAAACTATTCTTCCGATATTCCCTGAGCTAATGATAGTTGTAGAATGAAAGTATCAACTAACGGAAATCACTTTTTTCCCTCTCTCTCTTGTTTGACTATTTTAATGGTAATAGCAAAACCAAGGCTGAACTTGATCCAGTTAGTTAACTGTTACAGATCAGGCTGTTTCATTTCTGGAAACATCAAAAGAACCGACGTCGCACTTTTTCCGCCGCTAGTGGCGCTAGTGCCCGACCCATAAAAGTTTGTTTACATCATTTTAAAGCCTCTTTATTTTGCTAATACGATGTCCTTTCCTGGTTTATGAAAACGTTCAGATGAATATTTTTAGTGGAAAGTCGTCCTGTCTCTGTTTTGAATGTAATTTTTAACGATTTTTGCAGTCAATTAATTTTTTCTAATGAAAATGAGGTACTTTTCCGTTTCGGGGAGACTGGAGATGGTTATTTTCCGTTTTTCGCCAAATCAAACTACTTTACAATTTTGGGTTGCGGTTGGTAATGTTTAAATATTTTCCCCAAAAACAAACTCGACACAAAACAAATTTATTTGGCAAATAACAGTGATAATAATAATAAAATCCATCGCCAGCACTCCACAAAACGGAAAAGTACCGAAAGTTAACTAAACTTTTTTAGTCATAATTACTACTGAAACAAGCGCTGGATGGTGATGGTTAAATTTTTTTTTGTCAGATCAATTACGCCAAATCAATAACCTGATTCTTATCTGTTAGAAAGGAGCCTCAAAGTTGAATAGATGGCTCTGAATGCCGACCCCTGTTTTTGTCCCATCAATTATGGCGAAATGAGACAACATGATCAGTAACAGTTAACTAACTGGATGAAGTTCAGCCTTGGCAAAACATCTAGCTTGCTTGGGGGATATACATTGTGTACTAAGATTTCGTTGTTGTTTTGCTCTTAGAAGCTTGACGTCTTGTGACGATTTTCATGTTCAACCCACCTTAAAAAAATAGATAACGCCGTAGGGGAATGACAATAGCTGAAAATAAAAAAATAAAAAAAAATATTGTGTTGCTTTTAGCTGTTGAATTTGGCACCATGACGTCTGAAATATATTTCTCATATGTCCATGATTTAATATTGAGAGAGAAGGAGAAAAAAACTGGTTGTAAAAGCGGCCATTGACGCCGCGATGACGAGACAGCCGAAAACACATTTGAAATGCAATTATAATGCCTTTTCATAGTTAGAAATGTAGTAGAAGTGCTTCAAAATAGGCTGTACAGGGCTCTGGGAAGGGCAACAGAGCGCTGCGCCCTGCACAGACGTTCAAACGTCAGCACTACAATGAGATACTTTTGGGGACGTAGTAAGGGATCATGAATGATCCCTTACTACGCATAGTACATAAATGATACACTATTACAATGATATATTACTACATAAATGATGTCACGCTTCGAGGGGAGAGGGGGGTAGAGAGGGTTCGTGAAATTGTGACAAGGGGAGGGGGTAGTAAGAAGTGTGACATCAGGCTTATACAACATAGCGTGACATGTTGCAAAGTGGGGGGATGAGGGTCTATTGAAGTGTGGCATTTTGTGACAAGGGGGGAGGGGGTCAAATATATCGGTAAAAAGCGCGACATCATTTATGAACGGTCCCTAATGCGATTTAGCCTTCATAACATGGTGGACGAATTGAACAAGCTTTGCAACACATTTTATTAACTGTAAAAAAATAATTCATACTGTAATCTTCATTCTCATACCTAATTTCATTGACCGATACTGCATATAGTACGATTCTCTGATGACTCAAGTTATTTATTTTTTTTGTGTTGTAAAACATTTGAACATAAATCCTGTAAACTATTACCAAGTGTGCTAACCATTGGTATAGTACTTTCCTTATTCTGCCATTTCAAAGCAAAATTTAACTATTTATGAATAGTTCCGACTATCGTGACCATCGATAGTTTTTTCAAACAATCGAATAGTATACGATAGTTTTTGTGTTGGGAAAACTGGAAATTTTTCGTATTAATTTTCAACTGCTGTCTCGGAATTTGCGGTAAGTACGTTTATTTACTGTCGATTAAATATTTTTTTTTTTCTAATCATTAGAGAAATCGTCTTTTTGTACTTAAATGTCAATCCCAATCCTTTCAATATCTTAAAGGTTTCTTAAAATTATCTCATTTAAATCAACTAATGTACAAAAAAAAGTTTTTTCCTATTTTGTAGTGTTCGGCAGTAGTAAACTAAAAGTAGTTAACTACTAGTGGCAACTACTAGTTAACTACTTGTTGTAATTACTTTTGTTTTGAACTAGTTAACTATTAGTTGAACTACTTTTTTCCCAACTACTAGTTACAACTACTTTGGAAAAAAATGTTTTTTTAATCTATTTTTTGAAAGAAAAAATATATTTTAAACATTAAATTATATGAATTTTAGCTTATGAATATCACTCACACAAATGTATTTTTTATATTGTGTTAGGGTCAGTTGGGGTAATTGTAAACATGGGGGTAATTGTAAACAAGCTTCATAACTACACTTGTGGTGGTTTTGAAAACTTATCTGCTTGTGAATGATAACCTGGCAGCATAGGGAAGACATTGAAACAGTTTCATAAGTTTCGAAACAACTGTGCAGGCGTCACTATTGTTTGAAAATGGCACAGTGAAAAAAGTTGTTTGACAAAATTTAGTGATCTAACATTTTCCTCTCCAGCTCATCTACAAAAGCAATGTAAGCGGTTTCAACCATTTTTATTTGTCATATGGAATGCTGCTAAAAACATTTGGTTATGAATTTAATCTTCCCTGTTATTTTTCATGTGCAAGTTAGGTGTTTACAATTACCCCATATATTTCGTACTCTGGGGTAATTGTAAACGCTTAAATTTATCCTATTTCCAATATTTTGGGGGGACAATAAGTATTATATTATGATGTAAAATATACTTTTGTGTCTATTTTACATAATTGTTGTTTTTTCTAATGCCACTTGGAAATCCAAGCCCCCCTTGCAGGGCTACCATGAATTAAAGATACTCCTACTGATTATTAATGAGCTGCTCCGCTAGAATGAAGTACACATGGCTCAGAGGGGCTTAATGATTTTGAACCAACTCCCAGATGAGAGATCGTTACCTAAGTTGGTCCCTCAGCGGAAATTATTTCTAACTTGGTTGACATTTGAAGCGATGACGTATTTTACGTGCACAGCTCCCTTAACTTGGTCTCAGAGGAATCAGTCGCGGGAAGTGGTCACCCTCCCAAGCGCTGACCACGGCCAGTTGTGCTTCACTTTCGGTGTTCTGTGGGATCCAAGCTTAACCGACTGATACACTGTGGGACAAATTTTACATAAATTTGTCGCATTACTTGATTTTTTGCAAGATATTTTTCGTTAAATGATATGATCCGACTCATAACATAAATCAGCGGACCACATGCGACCTGTTGGCCGCAGATTGAGAACCTTTGCTCCGGAACTTCTTAAGCCTTCAAGCAGACTGCGTATGAAACAATTTTCCATTTGCATCAACCTTATTCGAAAATAAATCACTGTTTACAATTACCCCAGATCTCTGGGGTAATTGTAAACACGAGCTCATTCGCTAACAAATAGTCATAAACTCAAAATTTTTGCACACATTTACTCATAAGAAGTACAGTAGTGGCTACAATGCTCACAATTTTATCTCTAAATTTATTCAAGAGGAAGGGAAGGGTCAAAAGTTAAAACATTGAAAAAGCGTTTACAATTACCCCAACTGACCCTATATAATGTAAAAGTACCCATAAAAAATCATCATATTTATTGCGGTATTTACGCAAATTAGGAAAGCTTTCTAATATAGTCAATGAATGGCGCTTGCACCAGCACTTGCACGATGAAGTTTCATTTAAAGACCAAATCTTTATTATGAGGAATCTTTTCCTCTACTCTAATACCATGCATGCATTTGGGATACCATGAACACAAGCCTTCAACACAATTTGAAATAATACTATCTAATAAAGCATGCGCGTTGCAATGGTATTTTGTTAATCATAGCGGGTTGGGTAGAGGGAGAATTTTAAATTGATATTAAAGGTAAACCCCTTTATTTTAAAACAAACTAAACAAACGAAACAAACAAAAAATAGAAGCGTGTTCAGTGTTATTTGGAAATATTCAATCTTTGAATGTTTAACACGAATTTCATTAAAATTGTTTTAATGATTAAAAATAAGATTGAGTTGAATTATTAGGATTAAACATTTAAGAACAAGCTTAAAAATGGAAATTCAAATGAATTATACTTAAAAGTAGTTAACTACCTTTGTAGAACAGTTGACTAGTAGATGCAACTAGTTTTCTTTAGACTAGTTAGTAATTGGTAGTTAACTAATTTTTGACGAGTAGTTGCTGATTACTGCTATTTTGTTATAAATAAATTTTAATTGTTATTGTTGAATAGAAAAATTCGATATTTTTGCTTCCTTTGGATGATTTTGTAAGAAATATATGCATCTTCTTGTTACCTGAAGGATGTGTGAACCCTAGTTTATCCTTATAAAAATTACAATTTTTTAAAATGTAACATAGGCATTTCTTTAAATGTTCCTTTAAAAATTATTAACTTTTACCCATCTGGAAATGAATTAAAAATTGTTTTAATTTATTTCCTACTTGGTGTTTTTTTACCTTTAAGCTTTTTACTTGATGTTCCTGCGTAATATTGATTTTAAATAAAGTTATTATTATTATTATTATTTTGTGGTATATACTTTCATTTTCGATTTATTTAACATTTTTATTTTAGTCTTCTGTGGTTTTTATTTTGTTTATTTATTTTCAGGAATTACTTTATGTTTTTCTATGCAATTATAATTTTTCTGATTTTAAATGCATATTCAACTTTTATATTTAATTTCGATTTTTAAGTGCGCGTTTACCCTTTTAAACACTTTTAGTTTAAGGTTGAAAAGTCAAGACATTACAAGCACGTGCTAGTGCGATGCACTCATGCAGTAATAACGTCAAATTCCATACTATCGAAAACTATCGATAGTTTAATCTTAAAATATCGATGGCGCTGACTAACGATAGTTTTCCACCTCTATATTGAACACGTCCCTTTGCCGATCTATTTAATTTTAATCTTATTCTCGAAAATGGCTCGACCATCAGCGGTTCCCAAACTGTGGTACGGGTACCACTAGTGGTACGCGAGGCCTCTTCAGGTGGTAAGCGTGCAGGCAAAAAAAAAAGAGCCAGGCTTCTGCTATATACTAGTTTCAAATGTGTTTTGGAAGTGCGTATTAAAAATATATTACATATTTTTTTTAACATATAGAGCTTTATTTTAATAAACGCTTTTTCTGCCTTAATAACAATAAAAAATGGTGTGATTTATATTACCTAGTCGTCCTAGTATTTTTCTATAATCTATCAATATTATATTGGAAAAGATTGGGAACCGCTGTTTTATACAATAAAGTTATATTAGCAGTGGTACGCAAACGGATTGAAAAAAAAAAAAATGGTGGTACGCGAAACAAAAAGATTGGGAATCGTTACTGTATGGCTGTATCATCAACAAGATGCTTTATCAGGGTGAAGATCGAGGTTCTCTTCTGATGCTCAGAGATGCATTGTAGCACAATCGAGCTTACTGAACATTCCAGTCCCCCACCATATAGTCCCGTAACATTTTTTTTGTCCAGAGATTTTCTCTTTAGAATCGGGATCTGTAGAGGTTCTAATACGAAACTGTCTTGGGTAGACATGTTGATTCCTGGGAGAAATAATTTTACAGGCCATCAAATATGGCGGCCATTTTGGTTCCCTTCCTCACTAGGCATTCAGCAACCAATCAACATACAAACTTAATTTTCTTTTTAAACTTTGGTTTTTGGGGTCTAAGAATTCAAATAACATATTATTTAAGTCATTAAAGCAATATTACTACCTTTTTCAGTAGTTTTCTTGGAAATGTATCCGATACTTGTTGTTTAATATTCGGGTTGCAAAAATTGAAACTAAAATAAAAGAATTCTCAATAATACTAAGTTTCAGCTCGTGTTCATTAGAATTATATGTTCCTTTTATTGGTAGAATTGTATAATTAAAGCAAAATATAAAATTAAGCAATAAAAAAATGAATAAAAACATGCCATTTGATTTTGCATTCCCTGGGGGTACATTTGACAAAAATAGTGCACTTTACAACAGCAGCTTTGTAAGCATATCTTTTGAAGACAGAAACCTAACATTTGCTCACACACAGGAGCTCCATTTGCAGGAAATTCAAAATTTGTTAGGGTCTCAGCACAACGTTAATATTTTCCCAGTAAAATCATGCGGATCATTTATTAATTGCTTATTTTCAAGAAGATGAATATTCCGTCTTATGTGCTAAAAGGCTCTTAGGATATTCCTTTTAACTGAAAGTGATGTCGGTGGAAGTTCAGTCAGTGGCATTGACTTCTTGTATACATTAAATCGTATATCAAATGTTTCACGTGTTGAATGAGCTTTCCAGACTCGCACTAGGTATTTCTCCACTTTTTCATAATCGCACTCGTCCTCTGCAAAATCTGACAAATATGAAATAGGATTTGATTTTATAGCTTAAATTTTTGTCCCAGTTTTGCTAATTTGGTCATTATCTTTAAGAAATGTGAACTTTCGCGTGTACTTTGGCTAGCAATTGATTTAGTTTTCTGATTAAGAATGTTTGATGGGAATGAACCGTCTATTTTCTTCTATTCCGAAAAGTATCCAGAACTCAGATATTCTTTGGCACAGCCATGTTGATGCAATTTGAATTAACAATACTACTCGTTTGTATCATTCGAAAGCGCAATCACTCATTTTGCAACATGTTAAACAGCCTAGTGTATGTGTGGATCAATTCTTAAACTGCCCTCCTCTAACGTTTCCCCGGGGAAAAAAAAGGCCGGATTAAATATCATTTTGTCTATTTTTTTTCAGTAAACTGGAAATTGAAAATTAAAGAAAGCAGAATTTACCTAAAATAAATATGATGAGTATTAAAATTTAAGGAATAAATTCTATGCTACAATACCAGACATTAAATATTTTATGGAGAAAAAAAGTAGAGTAATGATTTTAAAAAAAATAACAATAAAATTAAAGAGTTCGTTCTCTAGAAACTTTTTCAAGGAAACACGTTTATAAAACAAGTATACCAATATTAATTTCTAATTATAATTTAAGCCGGAGCAAATTATTTGTTTTATAATAGTAAAATAGCAATTATAAAATATTTAATTTTTAGTAAATAAATTAAAAAAAGTTGCATTTAAATGATATCTATGAGTATATTACATAAAACCATTTAGTACCCATTTTACTATGGAGCAGGTTTGGGTGTTCAGGTTTCAGCAGAAACCAATTTTAATAGTACAGGGGAGGAAACTGGAAGAAATCGGAATAAATAGAAGGAACTAGGAAAAAAACAAACAACTAACAGAAAAAAAACAGTTAATAAAAGTTCAAATATATTAAATTAGCATAAATCAATTCTTAGAATAAATCATCAAATGTAAAGTAGGAGACTTTGTTAGTATTAGAAATGTTATCTTTGGGAAAATAAACTACTTTTAATTGCAAACTTTAAGTTAGACACGTTTATAACGATTTTAAAAGAGCATTGATTCAATTTTGTAGGGAACATGTTTTTCCGTTTTTTTTATTTCTGTAAGGAAAAATATCAAATATTTCTTATAAAAATACAGTACTATAATATTAAATTACTATTACGATATTATAAGTACATTTTATTGTTAAAATATAATATATATATATATATATATTCATTCTACCATTTGTGTTCTAATGGTAGTTTTAAATTACTAATGTTCAAACATTTTTGATTAGGTTACTAACTTAAGCTATAATTAATCTAATGAAGTGCATGTAGCATAGTAAGTATATTACATTTTTAGCCAATATGTTTATTCAATTACTTTTATAGTGCAATCTTTTAAGTGAGCCTGGAAATTACACCTGAAAATTTAAGTTTAACTTCGTAGCAAGTAGACATTTACATTAATTTTATTCTGAACGTTTAATTTTTATGAAATATTATCCTACCAAAACTTTTGCAATGCTATAGCATATTTACAGCATGTGGAAAATAGTAATTTTTTAAAACTAATATTACTTTAAGCACATCAATTTGTGAGAAAGAATTAAAGCCAGTTAGGTCGACTACCTCACCAGAACATCTATTTCTGCATCTCAGAAGTAGTTCACCGAACATCTACTTCTATAAGACCCTCGGCCTCATAAGCTGAGATGGGTACAGCAGCGCTTAGCTCCCATGGGAGCGGCTGTTGCGCCAGAGTTGAGTTGAGAGAAAATAAACCCATATGTATCTGTATATTGTTTAATATATTCAACGATATACACATGTTTATATTTTTTTCAATTAATAAAGGGAACTGATATGAAGCAAATGCTCGAACTTACAGGTCATAATCTATAATTTTCAACCAAAAATTTCTGTTTGGCAAACTATCTTCATTATTATTCGTTTTCTTGAAAATAAACAAATAATAAATGATCCGCATGATTTTGCTGGGAAAACATTAACTGGGGCCTGAGACCCCTTTTGAATTTCCTGCTATTGGAACTCATGTGTGTGAGCAAATGTTCGGTTTCTGTCTCCAAAAGATGTGTTTGCAAAGCTGCTGTTGTAAAGTGCACTATTTTTATCAAATGTGCCACCAAGGAATGCAAAATCAAATAGCAATGTTTTTATTCATTTTTGTATTGCTTAATTTTATATTTTGCTTTTATTATACAATTCTAGCAATAAAAGGAACATATAATTCTAATAAACACGAGCTGAAACTTAGTATTATTGAGAATTCTTTTATCTAGTTTCAATTTTTGCAACCAGAATATTAAACAAAAATTATCGCATACATTTAAAAGCAAACTACTGAAAAAGGTAGTAAGATTACTTTAATGACTTAAATGATATGTTATTTGAATTCTTAAACCCCAAAAACCAAAGTTTAAAACGAAAATTAAGTTTATATGCTGATTGGTTGCTGAATGCTTAATGAGGAAAGGAACCAAAATGGCCGCCATATTTGATGGCCTGTAAAATTATTTCGCCCAGGAATCAACATGTCTACCGAAAACAGTTTCGTATTAGAACCGCTACAGATTCCGATTCTAAAGAGAAAATCTCTGGACATAAAAATTTTTACGCGACAATATGGTGAGGACAGGACTAAAATTATGAGAGATGAAACAGTTTTTGGTTTGCACGAAGCGCTATTGCTTTAGAAAGATATATATATAAAAAACAGAGAAAAAAATACTGGTAGTAAATTTTTAAATTGAAAGCATAGAGTAAATCCCCCTTCCATTCTCACAGGGCCGACGAGAGGGAATGTCAGGCATTGCTGATTCAAAGGGCCTGGTTAGGAAGTAATGCAAAGGGTAATATATTTCTATGGCTAAGAGGGGCGGGGGGAGAAAAAATTGACATGGGACCCACATTGCCTCTTGGCGCCCCTGACTCATGACGAGCCAATGAACGGCTTTGAAATAAGTTTCTGTAACAACCCAAATGATACGTTGCAATGACTGCAATATATTAAATCTTTTACAATATATTAAATGAATTTAAAAAAAAAAAACTTAATATTTTGCAAAAACAGCAATTGTATCAGCATGTGAAGTACATAACTCACGTGCTAACATATTTGTAATTTTCTTGCATAAAACTTTTCAAACGTTTAGGACATGAAGACTAGTATAATATTGTTTTTTTTTTTTTAATTCATTTTGTGCTATGATTTAATTATTTGTGAAATGTTAAAAGTGGAGTTAGAGTAGAATCACAAAGTTAAGTTAATGCTAAGAAAGAATATTAGCTAAAAATTTAAGTTAGATTTATTGTTTTAAAGTTTGTGTAAAATTTAGCTGAAAGTTTAACAATTTAAAGAGAAGTTAATTTGTTAAAATTTAAAGTGAAGAATAATTTAAGTGTTGAAAAGTTAATTAATTTGTTAAAATATTGGTCTGAATGTAGAATTAGATTTTTTTATCTCTGAACTGGACTGAAAACTGAGAATTTCTCGGGCAAATGATTCAGATCTGTCTTGTATATTTACATATTTCAACAATTTTAAGGTATTTTTTTAGTAGATCAGTACTTTCTCGGTCTCGGTTAATAAATTGCGGGAATTTCCCAAACGTCAGTAGCCCGCTAGAGCCACCAAAGCACCGCGGGGGAAAATGAAGAACCAATGGATGCGTTCTAAAATTTGTTCTTCTGAATGCGATCTTGTTCGTCTGAATGCGTATAAAATCTTAATAATTTATTTAAAGTTGTATATGGTCTTTAGTTTTGTTTAACTTTAGTTTGTTTTAACATTAATAATTAATTTGAATACTTATATAAAATTTATAATTTTTGCTAAATTTTGTTAAAAATGTAAGGTTACTTCTGACCTCGCAGATTCTCGGGCTAGGGGCTCCATCGGACTGGGGGAACGTGGCATTTTGCCAGATCTGCCACCCTATAGTTACGCCACTGCCGCCCTTGGTACAGGCACTTCGAAACAACCAGAGGTGTTGGTAAAGGAAGAAGCACGGGACGACAAGAAGTGTGTGACCAGAGGTTGTTGAGAGCTGACCTGTTAACCAAAGTATGGGAAGAATTGGAGTATAGGTTGGATTTGCGCAGGGTAACTAAAGGTACAAATATTGAATATTGTCGGACACACCAAGCAAGTTGATCTTTAATTTGATGTCTGATTTGTTATTACTGAAATTAAATTTATAATACAACATTGGAACTGGGACAACTAAACGAAACTCAGTGGCACGACAGCTCATTGGGGGCCATGGCCTACTGTGCCCATCCCGGCTTTCGAGACCTAGGGCCTTGGGGTGTAGAAGCAGGGGTTCCGGTCAAGTGGTCTGCCAGACGCGGAACCCATAGTGTTAAGTTTCCAAGCATGTTTGGTCCTCATTTTATCGACTCCACTGAAGGGATGAACGCATGAGTCGACCCTGCCCATCCCGGGAATCGAGCCACGGAAGGCTACGAATCAGTCACTGGGCCTCTTTTATGGACACCTTTCATTAAATTGAAGAACATATTTACAACCTAATGCTTAGGGATTGAAACCTAAGAACACCTATTACATATCCTGAAATGGCTTGTTACACATCTTTAAGTCCATGTATGCAGCAACTGAAGAGACTAACGCACCTTATGAGACGTTACGAAGAGGAGGCCAACTTTTGACTATAAGGGCATTAATACATTCAATTGGGTGAAATAAAGTTTTCTTTCTAAAACACATCTTTGTCGAGTATTTTGGAACATTACGATTATTAATAATATGGTTATATGTCTTTTCAATTATGACCACTTTACCCCCATGTACTTTTGTGCTGCACCCGACTTTACCCCACCCCATGGGGTAAAGTAGTCATAAATGCATCCCGTAAAGAAGGAGTGATAAAATTTTTTTACTACATTTTTTTCTGCAATGTGTTCTTTAATAATGTAATGGAATACCCAGCAAAAAATCTGAAAGTTATGAACAAATTCTTATTTATTGTCGACGAAAGTTGAAAAACGTGGATTTTATGACCACACTACCCCACCTGACGCTATAAACTTTAAAAAGCGCCTAGGTCAATCCCAGGTGACGGCCTCTCATCTGGGATCTGGTTAAAAAATTAAGAGATCACAAAATTTGGGGTCAAGTCAGTGAGTCGTTTGAGCCTTCGTGTTTCCTCGCTACAAAATGAAGCTGCTTATCACTCTAAGCCAGTTGATTATTGATCTTCTGGACCTGATAGTAGACTTTCCTACTCCAGGGGAATTAGTAACAACAACAACACGACCTGAAGCATGGAAACTTGAAATACGTCATGAAATTTTCGTGCGTAGCACGTGTTCAATATTGGCATGTTTCCAAGAGAGAGAGGAAAAAAAAGGTGCGATTTGCTTACAAAAAAATGAAAAAAGGGTCGATTCCAGTAGAACGCGCAGAAAAGTGAGAAGCCAAAGTGGAGATCGTCAACACATTTCTTAATCTCCACTTTTAACCACTTTAATCGTCCCGCAATGGACCAGTCGGCAGAAGCTCGGTTCCCGCAGAACACCGAAAGTGAAGCAACATCGACGAAGGTCAGTGTTTGGGAGGGTGGCAACCTCTCGCGGCTGGTTGCTGTGGAGTCCGTGTGCGCTAAAGGGAGCTGGTGCACGTTAAATAGGTCGTGGCTCCAATGTCCTCCAAGTGAAACGATACCTCTGGGGGTGCCAATCCCAGGTGACGGTCTCTCATCTGGGAGCTGGTTCATAAATTAAGAGTTCTTTCAAAGGGGCGGAAATCGGACTCCTGCCTATAAGGGCCCCGTTAGACTCAGGAGCAGCTACCCATTCTTCCTCGCACCGCGCGAGGACTCGACAACAACAACCACTTTAATCGCCATGTAGCGAGTGGCAACCACTAATTTACACCTATACGAGGTGGATCCAGCTTCTGGAGGAGGCCACTTAAATTTGAACACAAAATCCTGGTTCGCGGGGGGAGTATTCTGTACATGGCAAAAAGGGTTTCCTGTGCCTCCCTCCGCCCCCGTCCTCTTAACGTCCAAGTTCACTTTGGTCCTAAAAATAATTTGGTAATTTGGTGAAGAAAAAGTGTTCAAATGAGAAATGTTTCCTCCCCCTCTGAACATTGCACTAAAACAATTTCCCATCCAGTGGTCCGTGAGAGTTTCGGGGGGTGGTCCGCGGGAGAGTCCGGTGATTACAATAGTTTTTGGTAGGATGTAGATCGTAAAAATATCGCCCTGAGAGTGTACTGTCACGTTTTCGCTTTATTTATTTATTCATTTAATTAATTTCACTATTTTTATTTTATTTATTTGTTTTATTATTACTTTTGTTTTTTATTTATTTAAAGAAAATCAAACTGAATATTAAAATCGATTTTGACCTGCACAAAATTTCGCGCTCAGTTGAAAAATCAGTGTATACATTCACGCACTGGAGCTTGCAGTGATTGTTCACGACAAAATGATCTTCGAACCTCAAATGCGAACAAATTTAGAGAACTTAAGTCATTTCTTATATGAGAAAAGAAAGTCTCGGTAAAATACGCAGACTCTACCTGATCAATGTCCAGTTTTTATCCTTTCAAAATCCGTCCAACTAGAAGGCTTGATGGTAGCTAGATATTTTCGTCTTTGCAGTAGAGAGACAGAGGTTCACAATGATCATTGAATCTTAAATGAGAACAAATGCAGAGAACTTACGTCATTCCTTACATGAGAAAAGAAAGAAATGAAATGAAAGTCTTAGTAAAAGTCGCGGATTACCAGATCAAAATTGCAGATTACCTAATCAAAATGTCCAATGCTCATCCTTTCACAGTCCATCCCACTAGAAGGTTTCATGATGGCTGAACGTTTTCGTCTTTGCAGTAAAAATCCAGAGAGACAGAAGTTTACAATGATCTTTGAATCTTAAATGAGATTACGTGCAGAAAACTTACGTCATTCCTTACATGAGAAAGGAAAGAAATGAAATGAAAATTTTAGTAAAATACGCAGACTCTACCTGATCAATGCCTAGTGTTCATCTTTTCGCAATCCATCCAACTAGAAGGCTTGATGGCGGTTGAATGTTTTCGTCTTTGCAGTAAAGAGCCAGACAGAGGTTCGCAACTTCGTGTCCTGTTTCTCTTTTTACTTTCTTAAGACCTAAAACTCTCAAATAACTGTCATCATTTATGCTATTTTGAATTCGGACACTGGTTCTCCAGGTTTCCATAAAATTATTTCAAAAATTATCAACATTCAGATATGATTTTAATTTCGTTATGTGAAATATGACATGAAAATGATAGAAAATTAACTCTTTATAAGGCTGGTACATTAAAATATGTTTTGAGTTTGAACTGGTTTCAAAATGGCAATTCATATGTGTCATTGAATTAAAAATTAATATTTTGAAGGTATGTCTAACACATTTAAAAACTGATGCATTTGGTGGTAAATACATTTCCTACAGGCTTTACAAATTTCAGCCAACCAGATGGGGTAAAACAGCTTACTGTAAACGTTTATGATGAATTTAGTGGTAAATACTATTCCGACAGTCTTTACAAATTTCAGTTAACCAAGAAGGGTAAAATAGCTTACTATAACCGTTTATGAGTTGAAGAATTGTTGGTGAATAGATTTCCCAGTCTTTCCAAAATTTCAGCCAGAGAGGGTAAAACAGCTCACTGTAAACGTTTATGAGTTGATGAATTTGGTGGAAAGTATACTTACCACTGCCTTATAAAGAGTTAACATATCGGGGGCGTTTGGGTGAAAGTCAGCAACTTCACGCTCCAGTTTTGAAACGTAATCAACTTATACATTCGACTAGTTATAAAAAATTGTGAAATGGTAAAAATCATTTGAATGGCCGCGAAGGTTTACTGATGCGGAACTTTCAAATTGTAAGAATTTTTAATATCAATAAATAACTAATTGCAAATTTTTGTTCGATGTAGCAGTCTGTCAATTTTTTTTCTAGACTTTTACAAAAACGCCGACAATATAATAAGTAAACAAAGAGGTATACATATATATCTTAGTTGAAAAGGGATACAACAAGAGTGGAGTAGCTGAAACAATTTGCTCGTTATAACAGAACTTACCGTAAATTCAAATCTGATTACATGAAAATTGATTTAATAAAGATGAGTTTAAAATTGAGAGAAAACCAGTTTTAGCTTTTCTTAATTTATTACGTAATATGGGGGTTGGGGATGTTTAGTGCTACTTGAAAATTGATTTTCTATTTTTCATCAAATGTCGGCGGAAAAACTGTACCAATTGTGAAACAATTTGCTCGTTATAACAGAACTTACCGTAAATTCAAATCTGATTACATGAAAATTGATTTAATAAAGATGGGTTTAAAATTTAGAGAAAACCAGTTTTAGCTTTTCTTAATTTATTACGTAATATGGGCGTTGGGGATGTTTAGTGCTACTTGAAAATTGATTTTCTATTTTTCATCAAATGTCGGCGGAAAAACTGTACCAATTGTGAAACAATTTGCTCGTTATAACAGAACTTACCGTAAATTCAAATCTGATTACATGAAAATTGATTTAATAAAGATGAGTTTAAAATTGAGAGAAAACCAGTTTTAGCTTTTCTTAATTTATTACGTAATATGGGCGTTGGGGATGTTTAGTGCTACTTGAAAATTGATTTTCTATTTTTCATCAAATGTCGGCGGAAAAACTGTACCAATTGTGAAACAATTTGCTCGTTATAACAGAACTTACCGTAAATTCAAATCTGATTACATGAAAATTGATTTAATAAAGATGAGTTTAAAATTTAGAGAAAACCAGTTTTAGCTTTTCTTAATTTATTACGTAATATGGGCGTTGGGGATGTTTAGTGCTACTTGAAAATTGATTTTCTATTTTTCATCAAATGTCGGCGGAAAAACTGTACCAATTGTGAAACAATTTGCTCGTTATAACAGAACTTACCGTAAATTCAAATCTGATTACATGAAAATTGATTTAATAAAGTTGAGTTTAAAATTTAGAGAAAACCAGTTTTAGCTTTTCTTAATTTATTACGTAATATGGGGGTTGGGGATGTTTAGTGCTACTTGAAAATTGATTTTCTATTTTTCATCAAATGTCGGCGGAAAAACTGTACCAATTGTGAAACAATTTGCTCGTTATAACAGAACTTACCGTAAATTCAAATCTGATTACATGAAAATTGATTTAATAAAGATGAGTTTAAAATTTAGAGAAAACCAGTTTTAGCTTTTCTTAATTTATTACGTAATATGGGGGTTGGGGATGTTTAGTGCTACTTGAAAATTGATTTTCTATTTTTCATCAAATGTCGGCGGAAAAACTGTACCAATTGTGAAACAATTTGCTCGTTATAACAGAACTTACCGTAAATTCAAATCTGATTACATGAAATTGATTTAATAAAGATGAGTTTAAAATTTAGAGAAAACCAGTTTTAGCTTTTCTTAATTTATTATGTAATATAGGGGTTGGGGATGTTTAGTGCTACTTGAAAATTGATTTTCTATTTTTCATCAAATGTCGGCGGAAAAACTTACCGTAAATTCAAATCTGATTACATGAAAATTGATTTAATAAAGATGAGTTTAAAATTTAGAGAAAACCAGTTTTAGCTTTTCTTAATTTATTACGTAATATGGGGGTTGGGGATGTTTAGTGCTACTTGAAAATTGATTTTCTATTTTTCATCAAATGTCGGCGGAAAAACTGTACCAATTGTGAAACAATTTGCTCGTTATAACAGAACTTACCGTAAATTCAAATCTGATTACATGAAAATTGATTTAATAAAGATGAGTTTAAAATTTAGAGAAAACCAGTTTTAGCTTTTCTTAATTTATTACGTAATATGGGGGTTGGGGATGTTTAGTGCTACTTGAAAATTGATTTTCTATTTTTCATCAAATGTCGGCGGAAAAAAATGTACCAATTGTGAAACAATTTGCTCGTTATAACAGAACTTACCGTAAATTCAAATCTGATTACATGAAAATTGATTTAATAAAGATGAGTTTAAAATTGAGAGAAAACCAGTTTTTGCTTTTCTTAATTTATTACGTAATATGGGGGTTGGGGATGTTTAGTGCTACTTGAAAATTGATTTTCTATTTTTCATCAAATGTCGGCGGAAAAACTGTACCAATTGTGAAACAATTTGCTCGTTATAACAGAACTTACCGTAAATTCAAATCTGATTACATGAAAATTGATTTAATAAAGATGAGTTTAAAATTTAGAGAAAACCAGTTTTAGCTTTTCTTAATTTATTACGTAATATGGGGGTTGGGGATGTTTAGTGCTACTTGAAAATTGATTTTCTATTTTTCATCAAATGTCGGCGGAAAAACTGTACCAATTGTGAAACAATTTGCTCGTTATAACAGAACTTACCGTAAATTCAAATCTGATTACATGAAAATTGATTTAATAAAGATGAGTTTAAAATTTAGAGAAAACCAGTTTTAGCTTTTCTTAATTTATTACGTAATATGGGGGGGGTTTTGGAAAAATTTTTTTATTTTTACTTGGGGAAAAATTAAATTTCAATTTTTTATAACAAACTTACCGTAAATTCAAATCTGATTACATGAAAATTGATTTAATAAAGATGAGTTTAAAATTTAGAGAAAACCAGTTTTAGCTTTTCTTAATTTATTACGTAATATGGGGGTTGGGGATGTTTAGTGCTACTTGAAAATTGATTTTCTATTTTTCATCAAATGTCGGCGGAAAAACTGTACCAATTGTGAAACAATTTGCTCGTTATAACAGAACTTACCGTAAATTCAAATCTGATTACATGAAAATTGATTTAATAAAGATGAGTTTAAAATTTAGAGAAAACCAGTTTTAGCTTTTCTTAATTTATTACGTAATATGGGGGTTGGGGATGTTTAGTGCTACTTGAAAATTGATTTTCTATTTTTCATCAAATGTCGGCGGAAAAACTTACCGAAATTCAAATTGATTACATGAAAATTGATTTAATAAAGTGAGTTTAAAATTTAGAGAAAACCAGTTTTAGCTTTTCTTAATTTATTACGTAATATGGGGGTTGGGGATGTTTAGTGCTACTTGAAAATTGATTTCTATTTTTCATCAAATGTCGGCGGAAAAACTGTACCAATTGTGAAACAATTTGCTCGTTATAACAGAACTTACCGTAAATTCAAATCTGATTACATGAAAATTGATTTAATAAAGATGAGTTTAAAATTTAGAGAAAACCAGTTTTAGCTTTTCTTAATTTATTACGTAATATGGGGGTTGGGGATGTTTAGTGCTACTTGAAAATTGATTTTCTATTTTTTCAAATTCCAAAAAAGTCCGGCGGAAAAAACTTACCGTAAATTCAAATCTGATTACATGAAAATTGATTTAATAAAGATGAGTTTAAAATTAGAGAAAACCAGTTTTAGCTTTTCTTAATTTATTACGTAATATGGGGGTTGGGGATGTTTAGTGCTACTTGAAAATTGATTTTCTATTTTTCATCAAATGTCGGCGGAAAAACTGTACCAATTGTGAAACAATTTGCTCGTTATAACAGAACTTACCGTAAATTCAAATCTGATTACATGAAAATTGATTTAATAAAGATGAGTTTAAAATTTAGAGAAAACCAGTTTTAGCTTTTCTTAATTTATTACGTAATATGGGGTTGGGGATGTTTAGTGCTACTTGAAAATTGATTTTCTATTTTTCATCAAATGTCGGCGGAAAAACTGTACCAATTGTGAAACAATTTGCTCGTTATAACAGAACTTACCGTAAATTCAAATCTGATTACATGAAAATTGATTTAATAAAGATGAGTTTAAAATTTAGAGAAAACCAGTTTTAGCTTTTCTTAATTTATTACGTAATATGGGGGTTGGGGATGTTTAGTGCTACTTGAAAATTGATTTTCTATTTTTCATCAAATGTCGGCGGAAAAACTGTACCAATTGTGAAACAATTTGCTCGTTATAACAGAACTTACCGTAAATTCAAATCTGATTACATGAAAATTGATTTAATAAAGATGAGTTTAAAATTTAGAGAAAACCAGTTTTAGCTTTTCTTAATTTATTACGTAATATGGGGGTTGGGGATGTTTAGTGCTACTTGAAAATTGATTTTCTATTTTTCATCAAATGTCGGCGGAAAAACTGTACCAATTGTGAAACAATTTGCTCGTTATAACAGAACTTACCGTAAATTCAAATCTGATTACATGAAAATTGATTTAATAAAGATGAGTTTAAAATTTAGAGAAAACCAGTTTTAGCTTTTCTTAATTTATTACGTAATATGGGGTTGGGGATGTTTAGTGCTACTTGAAAATTGATTTTCTATTTTTCATCAAATGTCGGCGGAAAAACTGTACCAATTGTGAAACAATTTGCTCGTTATAACAGAACTTACCGTAAATTCAAATCTGATTACATGAAAATTGATTTAATAAAGTTTAGTTTAAAATTTAGAGAAAACCAGTTTTAGCTTTTCTTAATTTATTACGTAATATGGGGGTTGGGGATGTTTAGTGCTACTTGAAAATTGATTTTCTATTTTTCATCAAATGTCGGCGGAAAAACTGTACCAATTGTGAAACAATTTGCTCGTTATAACAGAACTTACCGTAAATTCAAATCTGATTACATGAAAATTGATTTAATAAAGATGAGTTTAAAATTTAGAGAAAACCAGTTTTAGCTTTTTTTAATTTATTACGTAATATGGGGGTTGGGGATGTTTAGTGCTACTTGAAAATTGATTTTCTATTTTTCATCAAATGTCGGCGGAAAAACTGTACCAATTGTGAAACAATTTGCTCGTTATAACAGAACTTACCGTAAATTCAAATCTGATTACATGAAAATTGATTTAATAAAGATAAATTTAAAATTTAGAGAAAACCAGTTTTAGCTTTTCTTAATTTATTACGTAATATGGGGTTGGGGATGTTTAGTGCTACTTGAAAATTGATTTTCTATTTTTTCAAATTCCAAAAAAGTCCGGCGGAAAAAACTTACCGTAAATTCAAATCTGATTACATGAAAATTGATTTAATAAAGATGAGTTTAAAATTAGAGAAAACCAGTTTTAGCTTTTCTTAATTTATTACGTAATATGGGGGTTGGGGATGTTTAGTGCTACTTGAAAATTGATTTTCTATTTTTCATCAAATGTCGGCGGAAAAACTGTACCAATTGTGAAACAATTTGCTCGTTATAACAGAACTTACCGTAAATTCAAATCTGATTACATGAAAATTGATTTAATAAAGATGAGTTTAAAATTTAGAGAAAACCAGTTTTAGCTTTTCTTAATTTATTACGTAATATGGGGGTTGGGGATGTTTAGTGCTACTTGAAAATTGATTTTCTATTTTTCATCAAATGTCGGCGGAAAAACTGTACCAATTGTGAAACAATTTGCTCGTTATAACAGAACTTACCGTAAATTCAAATCTGATTACATGAAAATTGATTTAATAAAGTTTAGTTTAAAATTTAGAGAAAACCAGTTTTAGCTTTTCTTAATTTATTACGTAATATGGGGGTTGGGGATGTTTAGTGCTACTTGAAAATTGATTTTCTATTTTTCATCAAATGTCGGCGGAAAAACTGTACCAATTGTGAAACAATTTGCTCGTTATAACAGAACTTACCGTAAATTCAAATCTGATTACATGAAAATTGATTTAATAAAGATGAGTTTAAAATTTAGAGAAAACCAGTTTTAGCTTTTCTTAATTTATTACGTAATATGGGGGTTGGGGATGTTTAGTGCTACTTGAAAATTGATTTTCTATTTTTCATCAAATGTCGGCGGAAAAACTTACCGTAAATTCAAATCTGATTACATGAAAATTGATTTAATAAAGATGAGTTTAAAATTTAGAGAAAACCAGTTTTAGCTTTTCTTAATTTATTACGTAATATGGGGGTTGGGGATGTTTAGTGCTACTTGAAAATTGATATTCTATTTTTCATCAAATGTCGGCGGAAAAACTGTACCAATTGTGAAACAATTTGCTCGTTATAACAGAACTTACCGTAAATTCAAATCTGATTACATGAAAATTGATTTAATAAAGATGAGTTTAAAATTTAGAGAAAACCAGTTTTAGCTTTTCTTAATTTATTACGTAATATGGGGGGTTTGGGGGTGTTTAGTGCTACTTGAAAATTGATTTTCTATTTTTCATCAAATGTCGGCGGAAAAACTGTACCAATTGTGAAACAATTTGCTCGTTATAACAGAACTTACCGTAAATTCAAATCTGATTACATGAAAATTGATTTAATAAAGATGAGTTTAAAATTGAGAGAAAACCAGTTTTAGCTTTTCTTAATTTATTACGTAATATGGGGGTTGGGGATGTTTAGTGCTACTTGAAAATTGATTTTCTATTTTTCATCAAATGTCGGCGGAAAAACTGTACCAATTGTGAAACAATTTGCTCGTTATAACAGAACTTACCGTAAATTCAAATCTGATTACATGAAAATTGATTTAATAAAGATGAGTTTAAAATTTAGAGAAAACCAGTTTTAGCTTTTCTTAATTTATTACGTAATATGGGCGTTGGGGATGTTTAGTGCTACTTGAAAATTGATTTTCTATTTTTCATCAAATGTCGGCGGAAAAACTGTACCAATTGTGAAACAATTTGCTCGTTATAACAGAACTTACCGTAAATTCAAATCTGATTACATGAAAATTGATTTAATAAAGTGAGTTTAAAATTTAGAGAAAACCAGTTTTAGCTTTTCTTAATTTATTACGTAATATGGGGGTTGGGGATGTTTAGTGCTACTTGAAAATTGATTTTCTATTTTTCATCAAATGTCGGCGGAAAAACTGTACCAATTGTGAAACAATTTGCTCGTTATAACAGAACTTACCGTAAATTCAAATCTGATTACATGAAAATTGATTTAATAAAGATGAGTTTAAAATTTAGAGAAAACCAGTTTTAGCTTTTCTTAATTTATTACGTAATATGGGGGTTGGGGATGTTTAGTGCTACTTGAAAATTGATTTTCTATTTTTCATCAAATGTCGGCGGAAAAACTGTACCAATTGTGAAACAATTTCTCGTTATAACAGAACTTACCGTAAATTCAAATCTGATTACATGAAAATTGATTTAATAAAGATGAGTTTAAAATTTAGAGAAAACCAGTTTTAGCTTTTCTTAATTTATTACGTAATATGGGCGTTGGGGATGTTTAGTGCTACTTGAAAATTGATTTTCTATTTTTCATCAAATGTCGGCGGAAAAACTGTACCAATTGTGAAACAATTTGCTCGTTATAACAGAACTTACCGTAAATTCAAATCTGATTACATGAAAATTGATTTAATAAAGATGAGTTTAAAATTTAGAGAAAACCAGTTTTAGCTTTTCTTAATTTATTACGTAATATGGGGGTTGGGGATGTTTAGTGCTACTTGAAAATTGATTTTCTATTTTTCATCAAATGTCGGCGGAAAAACTGTACCAATTGTGAAACAATTTGCTCGTTATAACAGAACTTACCGTAAATTCAAATCTGATTACATGAAAATTGATTTAATAAAGATGAGTTTAAAATTTAGAGAAAACCAGTTTTAGCTTTTCTTAATTTATTACGTAATATGGGCGTTGGGGATGTTTAGTGCTACTTGAAAATTGATTTTCTATTTTTCATCAAATGTCGGCGGAAAAACTGTACCAATTGTGAAACAATTTGCTCGTTATAACAGAACTTACCGTAAATTCAAATCTGATTACATGAAAATTGATTTAATAAAGTTGAGTTTAAAATTTAGAGAAAACCAGTTTTAGCTTTTCTTAATTTATTACGTAATATGGGGGTTGGGGATGTTTAGTGCTACTTGAAAATTGATTTTCTATTTTTCATCAAATGTCGGCGGAAAAACTGTACCAATTGTGAAACAATTTGCTCGTTATAACAGAACTTACCGTAAATTCAAATCTGATTACATGAAAATTGATTTAATAAAGATGAGTTTAAAATTTAGAGAAAACCAGTTTTAGCTTTTCTTAATTTATTACGTAATATGGGGGTTGGGGATGTTTAGTGCTACTTGAAAATTGATTTTCTATTTTTCATCAAATGTCGGCGGAAAAACTGTACCAATTGTGAAACAATTTGCTCGTTATAACAGAACTTACCGTAAATTCAAATCTGATTACATGAAAATTGATTTAATAAAGTTGAGTTTAAAATTTAGAGAAAACCAGTTTTAGCTTTTCTTAATTTATTACGTAATATGGGGGTTGGGGATGTTTAGTGCTACTTGAAAATTGATTTTCTATTTTTCATCAAATGTCGGCGGAAAAACTGTACCAATTGTGAAACAATTTGCTCGTTATAACAGAACTTACCGTAAATTCAAATCTGATTACATGAAAATTGATTTAATAAAGTTGAGTTTAAAATTTAGAGAAAACCAGTTTTAGCTTTTCTTAATTTATTACGTAATATGGGGGTTGGGGATGTTTAGTGCTACTTGAAAATTGATTTTCTATTTTTCATCAAATGTCGGCGGAAAAACTGTACCAATTGTGAAACAATTTGCTCGTTATAACAGAACTTACCGTAAATTCAAATCTGATTACATGAAAATTGATTTAATAAAGATGAGTTTAAAATTTAGAGAAAACCAGTTTTAGCTTTTCTTAATTTATTACGTAATATGGGGGTTGGGGATGTTTAGTGCTACTTGAAAATTGATTTTCTATTTTTCATCAAATGTCGGCGGAAAAACTGTACCAATTGTGAAACAATTTGCTCGTTATAACAGAACTTACCGTAAATTCAAATCTGATTACATGAAAATTGATTTAATAAAGATGAGTTTAAAATTTAGAGAAAACCAGTTTTAGCTTTTCTTAATTTATTACGTAATATGGGGGTTGGGGATGTTTAGTGCTACTTGAAAATTGATTTTCTATTTTTCATCAAATGTCGGCGGAAAAACTGTACCAATTGTGAAACAATTTGCTCGTTATAACAGAACTTACCGTAAATTCAAATCTGATTACATGAAAATTGATTTAATAAAGATGAGTTTAAAATTTAGAGAAAACCAGTTTTAGCTTTTCTTAATTTATTACGTAATATGGGGGTTGGGGATGTTTAGTGCTACTTGAAAATTGATTTTCTATTTTTCATCAAATGTCGGCGGAAAAACTGTACCAGCTCCCCCCCCCCCCCAGCCTAAGTTTCTGAAATTTTCAATACATTTTATTTTCGAAAGGTTTTAATATTTTTTATCAAAATTTCTATGAAACTTTTCAAAGCTTGTTTCCGAAAATGAGAGATTGAAGTTCTCATGAAAAAAGTATCAAGCTTTATTATGAAAAAAAAAAAACACCGCTAAATTCGAGTAATGCATGCAACTTCTATAAAGGGGTTGTACCATTAAAGCAACATTTGTATTTACCCTCGTTAAACCCGGGTTCTTGACAAATCTGGGCTCATGATAATCGAATTAGAGTGTATATTAAATGCTACTCAAAGCTCCGTTTAATGGTTCCTAAAGTTTCTACTAGTTACCATCAGAGATCTGGAGTGGAGCAGAAACGCGGAGTAGTGAAGTCACGTGGTTTTGATCGAAACTGGAGCGAAACCAAAGCATGGAAATTCATTGTACTCCTGTGCTCCATTTTTTTCAATTAGAATTTCACTTCAAACTTTAAAAGACAGCTTAGAAATACGTAGTATGTTCGCAATTTACACATACTTTCAAAAACATGCTAATCAATGAAATTTGGAAATAAAACCTGACATGTCGGATAACCGGATCTTTCGTGCCTTGGCCGGACCGGATTGGTCAGATAATGGATCATTTATCAGCGTAAGGAAAAGCAGACAACGGAGATTATAGAGAAATGTAAGAACCTCATCAACACTGAGGAATGGACAAAAGAGATCTGCAAGATTACCAATAATCGCAAACTGGCTAACTTTACTTCTTGGTTTAATTTACCCTTCTAGGTCATATTTGTATAATTATTAAATTTTTTTTGCTGTTTTTTGCCAAAAAAAATTTTTATTACTGAGAATTTTTTATTACTGTTGTATCCTAACTTAGAAAGTACAAAATCTTTTTGATAGTAATGAATTTTTTTGCTGGGCCTGCGGATGGTCAGATATGCGATATCTCGACCGCTGATCAATTTTTCCTGAAATACACCAAAGTTTTTAAAATTTAAAAAAGTGCGATACCACATTTATCAACTGTATTCAGAAATAGTAGTCGGCAATCAAAAAATATCCTGGAATACAGAAGCACGAATTGGCGCGAAGCCGACTGCCTGGGTTCAAGAACGCCGAACGTGCGACTGTAATCGACTTTCTTTTTTCGGAAAGTACATTTTGCGACTTTCTTATAATATCTTTTCGGAAAAAATAAAGTATGCGAACGAAACTAAAACGAGAACAGAAGAGGGCACATCAGTTTTTCCCTTGAACAAGAAGAGATTCCTCTTGGCACTCTGGGGAGATTAAAGGGAAAAGAAAAGAGCGTGAGATTTCATGGCAATCTATTTTTAAAAAAAGCAGGTTTTTGCACGAAAAAAAAAACTCAGTTGAAGCAGAGATTTGGTACAGCAAAGATTGGTTGAGAAGCACTCACTATTACAAAGTGTCATCAAGAACGTTTCGTCGCTTTTGATAGATACATTATATTTCATTTATTAAAATTCGACGTTACATGCACAAGAAGCATACAGAATTAAAGAACCATGTTTCGTAGTACAAGGAACCCCTTTGTCAATGCAAAAGATGTGAGCTTATAAATGAATATATATCTGAAAAAAGACAACGTAATATTTAACGCTTTGCATAACGTTTTTACTTTATTTTATGCTACGATACCATTAAAATGTGAGTACAAAGCTCAGAAATTTCAAAACTTTCATTTTCAGTGATTGTTTCTCCATAACATTCTTGAAAGGAGGAAAGTGTTTTTGAAAATATAATACATAAAAAACCAAAAAAATACCTCAAAAATTTAAGCCTACATAAGAATATTACAAATTTTAAAAGTTTAAGTTCCCCCCCCCCCCCTTTTATTCCTTTTCAGGTTGTTTCGCATCATATGCAGAACTTACCCAAGGAGTCCAAATAAAATTAGTGGAAAACTAGATAATTTTCGCCCATGCTAGGCATGGAAATAAATGCGATTTCGAAACATTTAAAAGTCTTAGAACTTTGATGGGAATGTTAAATAAATCTGTGAAAACCCATTTTTTAGCAGTTCCTGTATCTACAACCCTCAAGGTGCCATAATCTGATTCAGTTTCTCATTTTTTATTAATTTTTTAAAACTATTCTTATTGCTCTTGTTGTTCATTTTGATACTTTTACTTCAATTGAATTTTTTTTCATTTAAGGAAAATGAACAATTGTCACTGTTCAGAAAAGCTTTTTTTTCATCTCCTCTGAACAGTAATAATAGCAGGGTGAAATATATAGCCATCTCCCTCATAAATTTGGAAAAAGTTCAGGTTACTAGCCAGGAGAAAGCAAAGCCTGCCTATTTTTTTTTCTGAGGCGCTAGGAAAATGGAGCATGAGAATAACAATAATTTTCTATGAAAAGTTCATATTCATAGTGAGGCTTACGATACGTTTTCTTCAGACATACATATTGAAATCTATTTCATAATTGATCAGAACTATGAATAATTCTTTAAAGGAATCTCTTATAAGCATTGAATGCACGACAAATAATAAAAGTTGAATTCGACAAATTTGCTCCAAAAAAATACATGATAAAAATATTTTACAGCTCGAGCATTTTTTAATTTTGAGGCTTTCCCCCTTCAGTAACCTTGCTCATCAAACCGTTTTTATTTAAGGAAATGGACCGATTGTCACTGTTCTGAAAAGTTTTTTTTTTTCATCTCCTCTGAACAGTAATGATAGCAGGCTGAAATACAAAGCCATATCCCTCATAAATTTGAAAAATGTTCAGGTTACTAGCCGGGAGAAAGCAACGCCTGCCTATTTTTTTTTTTCTGAGGCGTTATAGGAAAATGGAGCATGAATAACAATAGTTTACTATGAAAAGGTTATATTCATAGTGATGCTCACAACAAGATTTCTTCAGGCATACATAATGAAATCTTTTTCATAATAGAAGATAAGAACTATTAAATCCTTTGAGGAATCTCTTATAAGCATTGAATACAATACAAATAATAAAAGTTGCATTCGACAAATTTCTCCAAAAAAAAAAAAAAAACACAATAGATGAAAAAAAAAACCAGCTCCAGCATTTTAAAATTTTGAGGCTTTCCCCCTTCAGTAACCTTGCTGATCAAACCGTTTTCATTTAAGGAAATGGAACGATTGTCACTGTTCAGAAAAGTTTTTTTTTTCATCTCCTCTAAACGGTAATGATAGCAGGCTGAAATAAAAAGCCATATCCCTCATAAATTTGAAAAAAGTACAGGTTACTAGCCAGGAGAAAGCAACGCCTTCCTATTTTTTTTTTCTGAGGCGTTCTAGGAAAATGGAGCATAAATAACAATAGTTTACTGTGAGAAGGTTATATTCATAGTGATGCTCACAACAAGTTTTCTTCAGACATACATAATGAAATCTTTTTCATAATCGAAGATAAGAACTATTAAATCCTTTGAGGAATCTCTTATAAGCATTGAATACAATACAAATAATATAATAAAAGTTGCATTTGACAAATTTTCTCCAAAAAAAAAAAAAAAATAGATGAAAAATAATATTTTACAGCTCGAGCATTTTGAAATTTTGAGGCATTCCCCCTTCAGTAAATTGCTGATCAAAGCGTTTTCATTTAAGGAAATGGAACGATTGTCACTGTTTAGAAAAGTTTTTTTTTTTCCCTCTCCTCTGAACAGTAATGATAGCAGGCTGAAATATAAAGCAATATCCCTCATCAATTTGAAAAGGTTCAGGTTACTAGCCAGGAGAAAGCAACGCCTGCCTATTTTTTTTCTGAATCGTTCTAGGAAAATCGAGCATGAATAAAAATAATTTTCTATGAAAAGTTCTTATTCATAGTGAGGCTTGCAACACGTTTTCTTAAGACATACAGATTGAAATCTATTTCATAATTGATCAGAACTATGAATAATTCTTTAAAGGAATCTCTTATAAGCATTGAATACACGACAAATAATAAAAGTTGAATTCGACAAATTTGCTCCAAAAAAATACATGATAAAAATATTTTACAGCTCGAGCATTTTTTAATTTTGAGGCTTTTCCCCTTCAGTAACCTTGCTCATCAAACCGTTTTCATTTAAGGAAATGAAACGATTGTCACTGTTCAAAAAAGGTTTTTTTTTCATCTCCTCTGAACAGTGGTGATAGCAGGCTGAAATATATAGTCATATCCCTCATAAATTTGAAAAAAGTTCAGGTTACGAGCCAGGAGAAAGCAACGCCTGCCTATTTTTTTTTCTGAGGCGTTCTAGGAAAATGGAGCATGAATAACAATAATTTTCTCTGAAAAGTTCATATTCATAGTGAGGCTTACAATACGTTTTCTTCAGACATACATAATGAAATCTATTTCCTAAGAAAAGATCAGAATTGAAAATAGTAAGTCCTTTAAGTAATCTCTTATAGTTATTAAATTGAATACAAATCATAACAGTTGCATTCGACAAATTTGCTTCGAAAAAAAAAAAAAAAAAGATGAAAAAAAAAAATTTTTTTTCTGCTTGAGCATTTTAAAATTTTGAGGCTTTCCCCCATCAGTAACCTTGCTGATCAAAACGTGTTCATTTAAAGAAATGGAACAATTGTCACTGTTCGCAAAAGTTTTTTTTTTTTCACCTCCTCTGAACAGTAATGATTGCTGGCTAGAATATCCCTCATAAATTTGAAAAAAGTTCAGGTTACTAGCCAGGAGAAAGCAACGCCTGCCTATTTTTTTTCTGAGGCGGTCTAGGAAAATGGAGCATAAATAACAATAGTTTACTATGAGAAGGTTATATTCACAGTAATGCTCACAACAAGTTTTCTTCAGACATACATAATGAAATCTCTTTCATAACAGAAGTAAGATATATTACGTCCTTTGAGGAATCTCTTATAAGCATTAAATACAATAGAAATACTAAAAGTTGCATTCGACAAATTTGCTCCAAAAACCAAAAAAAAAAAAAAAATAGATGAAAAAAAAATATTTTACAGCTCGAGCATTTTAAAATTTTGAGGCATTCCCCCTTCAGTAACCTTGCTGATCAAACCGTTTTCATTTAAGGAAATGGATTAATTGTCACTGTTCAGAAAAATTTTATTTTTTAATCTCCTCTGAACAGTAATGATAGCAGACTTAAATGTATAACCATATCCCTCATAAATTTGAAAAAAGTTCAGGTTACTAGCCAGGAGAAAGCAACGCCTGCCTATTTTTTTTCTGAGGCGTTCTAGGAAAATGGAGCATGAATAACAATAGAATACAATGAAAAGGTTGTATTCATAGTGATGCTCACAGCAAGTTGTCTTCAGACATACATAATGAAATCTATTTCATAATTGATCAGAACTATAAATAGTTCCTTTAAGGAATCTCTTATAAGCATTGAATACAATACAAATGCTAAAACTTGCATTCGACAAATTTGCTCCAAAAAAATAGAAAATAGATGAAAAAAAATATTTTACAGCTCGAGCATTTTAAATTTTTGAGGCACTCCAACTTCAGTAACCTTGCTGATCAAACCGTTTTTATTTAAGGAAATGGACCGATTGTCACTGTTCAGAAAAGTTTTTTTTTTTCATCTCCTCTGAACAGTAATGATAGCAGGCTGAAATATATAGCCATATCCCTCATAAATTTGAAAAAAGTTCAGGTTACTAGCCAGGAGAAAGCAACGCCTGCCTATTTTTTTTCTGAGGCGTTCTAGAAAAATGGAGCATGAATAACAATAGTTTACTATGAAAAGGTTATATTCATAGTAATGCTCACAACAAGATATCTTCAGGCATACATAATGAAATCTTTTTCATAATCGAAGATAAGAACTATTAAATCCTTTGAGGAATCTCTTATGAGCATTGAATACAATACAAATAATATAATAAAAGTTGCATTTGACAAATTTTCTCCAAAAAAAAAAAAAAATAGATGAAAAAAAAAATATTTTACAGCTCGAGCATTTTAAAATTTTGAGGCATTCCCCCTTCAGTAACCTTGCTGATCAAAGCGTTTTCATTTAAGGAAATGGAACGATTGTCACTGTTTAGAAAAGTTTTTTTTTTTCATCTCCTCTGAACAGTAATGATAGCAGGCTGAAATATAAAGCCATATCCCTCATCAATTTGAAAAGGTTCAGGTTACTAGCCAGGAGAAAGCAACGCCTGCCTATTTTTTTTCTGAATCGTTCTAGGAAAATCGAGCATGAATAAAAATAATTTTCTCTGAAAAGTTCATATTCATAGTGAGGCTTGCAACACGTTTTCTTAAGACATACATATTGAAATCTATTTCATAATTGATCAGAACTATAAATAATTCCTTTAAGGAATCTCTTATAAGCATTGAATACAATACAAATACTAAAAGTTGCATTCGACAAATTTGCTCCAAAAAAAAAACAAAAAAGATGAAAAAAAAATATTTTACAGCTCGAGCATTTTAAAATTTTGAGGCATTCCCCCTTCAGTAACCTTGCTGATCAAACCGTTTTTATTTAAGGAAATGGACCGATTGTCACTGCTCTGAAAAGTTTTTTTTTTTTCATCTCCTCTGAACAGTAATGATAGCAGGCTGAAATATATAGCCATATCCCTCATAAATTTGAAAAAAGTTCAGGTTACTAGCCAGGAGAAAGCAACGCCTGCCTATTTTTTTTTCTGAGGCGCTAGGAAAATGGAGCATGAAAATAACAATAATTTTCTATGAAAAGTTCATATTCATAGTGAGGCTTACGATAAGTTTTCTTCAGACATACATATTGAAATCTATTTCATAATTGATCAGAACTATGAATAATTCTTTAAAGGAATCTCTTATAAGCATTGAATACACGACAAATAATAAAAGTTGAATTTGACAAATTTGCTCGAAAAAAATACATGATAAAAAATATTTTACAGCTCGAGCATTTTTTAATTTTGAGGCTTTCCCCCTTCAGTAACCTTGCTCATCAAACCGTTTTCATTTAAGGAAATGAAACGATTGTCACTGTTCAGAAAAGTTTTTTTTTTTCATCTCCTCTGAACAGTAATGATAGCAGGCTGAAATATATAGCCATATCCCTCATAAATTTGAAAAAAGTTCAGGTTACTAGCCAGGAGAGAGCAACGCCTGCCTATTTTTTTTTTCTGAGGCGTTCTAGGAAAATGGAGCATGAGAACAACAATAATTTTCTATGAAAAGTTCACATTCATAGTGAGGCATACAATAAATACGTTTTCTTCAGACATACAGATTGAAATGTATTTCATAATTGATCAGAACTATAAATAATTCCTTTAAGGAATCTCTTATAAGCATTGAATACTATACAAATAATAAAAGTTGCATTCGACAAATTTGCTCGAAAAAAAAAAAAAAGATAATTTATGAAAAAAAAAAATATTTTACTGCTCGATCATTTTAAAATTTTGAGGCTTTCCCCCATCAGTAACCTTGCTGATCAAAACGTGTTCATTTAAAGAAATGGAACAATTGTCACTGTTCGCAAAAGTTTTTTTTTTTTCACCTCCTCTGAACAGTAATGATTGCTGGCTAGAATATATAACCACATCCCTCATAATTTTGTTTAAAAGTTCAGCTTACTAGCCAGGAGAAAGCAACGCCTGCCTATTTTTTTTTTTTTTTTTTGTGAGGCGTTCTCACAAAATGGAGAATGAATAACAATAGTTTACTATGAAAAGATTATATTAATAGTGATGCTCACAACAAGTTTTCTTCAGACATACGTAATGAAATCTTTTTTATAAGAGAAGATAAGAACTCCTTTGAGGAATCCCTTATAAGCACTGCATACAATACAAATACTAAAAGTTGCATTCGACAAATTTGCTCCAAAAGAAAAGATAATGGATGAAAAAAAAATATTTTACAGCTCGAGCATTTTAAAATTTTGAGGCTTTCCCCCTTCAGTAACCTTGCTGATCAAAACGTGTTCATTTAAAGAAATGGAAAAATTGGTACTGTTCAGAAAAGTGGGTTTTTTTTTTTTTTTTTCATCTCCTCTGAACAGTAATAATAGGAGGCTAAAATACATAGCCATACCCTCCACAAATTTGGAACAATTACAGGTTACGAGCCAGGAGAAAGCAACGATTGCCTTTTTAGAGTTTTTTGAGGCGTTCTCGCGAAATGGAGCATGTATTTAACGATAATAAATTACTATGAAAAGCTCACACTCTTAGTAAAATTCATAATGGATGTTCTTGTGAGTGGCATAAACTGCAATCAACTTAAGGACAGGTTATTAAAAGCATACATGAGCTCATTTCAAAGTATTTTTTTGAAACATGTTTAGCGTTTTTAATGTTTACACATAATAGTTCTATTGACATTGCATTTAATTTACATTACATTACGTAAATCTTAGTACATTATTAATGATATTTTCTTATTTTTTTTTTACGTGTAAACGTACATAGACGATAAATCGTACAGTAAATGTGTAACAGTCTGCTTGACAAAAAGTGGTTTTTTACCATAATAACTGGAAACGAATATGTTTAGTTCCTGTAATTTTCAGACATAATAACTCTATTGAGATGACATTCAACTTACATTACGTAAATCTAAGTACAATGCGGTTAATTTTTCTTTTCTTTTTTCTTTCTTTTTTTTTTTTAAGTAAACATTCAGAGACCCTATTTAAAGCAAAAGGAACAGCAAGTTTGACAAAAAATGGTCTGCTTATACAATAACTGGAAACAAACCTGGTACCCTGGTACCTCGTTTGGATTTCATAAATCAGGTGTATGAAGCTGTTTGGGATTCGACCAGGCCTCCCCCGCTTTACGCAGCTTCTTCGACCCAGTTACTCGAATCTTACTCCAACTTCCCCGATCCAGAAACCAAATTAAGGTACTTTATTTACAATGAATTAACAGCAGAATTTTCTTACAATATCTGCGGGTCACAAAGTAGCATTCATAATGATAATACAAAAATACAATATACAACACTAGAAAATTAGCTACTGCTAAAGCATTTGAACATCTGTACAGGAAAAGAAGATTTAGAAGTAAGTAATTTAAATTTTCTAATATTATTGAATATTTTTAACTGTCTGACACACTTTGCGTGCTTGATTTTCGAGTTGTGTCATTCACAGAAATTTAAGGTGATTTTTCTTGCTCCATACAAATTCTTTTTACATTTGAAGACTTTTCCTTTCAGTAACCTTACCATAAGTATCTTATTTCAAGTTCAGAAAATAATTGAAATTTAACATTTGACAGATTGTTTGGTATGGCTCCAAGAACGTTTGTCAACACAGGAAGATTGATTTCAACGCGGGGTAATCTAACCGGGTCAAACATACGATTTCGGGGTAGGGTAATTACAGTAGTGCAAAATAAGAATGGAATATATTAAAACTGAAAAGTTTATATACATCTATTACGGCAGGAGTAAAATGATGTTTTGTCTGATCGAGCTTTTTGTTTTTGAATGGTCTATTACCGTTGTAACGTCCACTTATGGTAGCGTTTTTAATCCCTTATCTTTTAGCACAAAAACTTCTTTCCATATTACATGGTTCAGTTGGATCTCTAAAATTGCAAAATTCGCAATATGAAGTGATAAAGAGGTTCCGTTTAATCCCGAAACACGTGTTGCGCAATATTTTTGTAAATTGTGATTAATACCTTTAATTTATTTTTTATTTCTCCTGTTTTCCGATTTCACGACTCTCTTAATTTGTATGCATAAATTTATAGTTTTCCGTTGAAAGCGGTATATCAAGAGTGTACAGTTTTATTACAAAATAATATCTTTTTTTTACTGAAAACTTCATTGATTGAATTTTTATGGACATTGAGGGTCATTAGCGAATCACTGCGAAAACTGAGAAACTGTTTTAACAAAAAGACCCCTAAATTGCGGAGAAGACAAAAATATCAATCGAAGGAGGAAGTCACAAAATGTACTTTCCGAAAAATAAAATAAATTACAGTCCTACCGGGAAACAGACGTCTGCTTGGCACAGAGCAGCCTGGCCTGACTAAAAAGAATTTATTCATGTTCAAGAAATAAACTGCTGTTGTTTGGAATGTGCCATATTCTGTTCTCGTGATAGTTCCTTTAGCGTATTTCATTTCTTCCGAGCTGATGTTATAAACCAGGTTATGAATCGGGATTGCTTGGAATTCCCTTTTTCGATGCGACAGGGAGCTTCTAGATGCAAAACGCATCATTTGGATGTTTTGCATCTAGAAGCTCCCTGTCGCATTGAAAAAGGGATTCCAAGCAATCCCGAAACATATGTCTGCGTTTTAATGCTCATTTGTGCTTTAAATTAACGTGAAATTATATTTCTTTTACTAACTAGTTAAGGTTCTGAAAACAACAATAAAGGTGCTTTAAAATCTACAAAGGATTATTAGTCAAAGACCAAGGCAAATGATTGGTAATATTCAGTTCAGTGTCAAGTATAGTACTTGACAGAGTAGTGTTAAGTGAACTTTTGAATTCCTAGTACAAATCTTTGAAAATAGATCGTTTAAATTGCATTGAATCTAAGTAAATTTCAAAAAGAAGCACTTTCTTCTTGCTATTTTTGTTATGTATCATTCTATTAAATAATTTTCATTCTTATTTCAAGTATTTTGCTATTGCAGAAATAATGTAATTGTATAAATGATATAAATATAATTTTTTATTTAATACTTTTCTGGAAAAATTTTTAAATAAAAGTCGGCTTTT
This sequence comes from Octonoba sinensis, assembly GCA_038502835.1. Taxonomy (NCBI): domain Eukaryota; kingdom Metazoa; phylum Arthropoda; class Arachnida; order Araneae; family Uloboridae; genus Octonoba; species Octonoba sinensis. The sequence goes on along the minus strand of CM076606.1, from coordinate 103,207,065 downwards.
ATTTAAAAAAAAAGCCGGCCTTTTTTAAGCGGTTTAAAACAAAAAAAAGACGGCCGGTTTTTTTTTTTTTTTCTTTTTTTTGATCCGGCTAAAATCCGGCAGCCCTGCTAATAACCACACCTGTAAAACGAACTTTCCTGAAACTCGAATAATTTCAACCTTTTCTGCCATGCGCAGAAGCGTCCAGGTGACAAAATTCCGCCAAACTCGTGTAAATCAAATTTTGCACTTCTATTTCATAATGGGAAAACAAGATTGACTACAAGTACAATTTTTAAAAAATTCCACTTCTCGAGAACATTTTATGAAACAAATTTCTCTCTCTAATAGAGGTAGGATAAAAAAATTATATTTAAAAGAAAGATGAAAAATATTTTGAAAATTACCTCCAACTTTAAGTTTATATACTTTAAAAGCTAACCTAACAAGCTAGTAATACATCTATAGCAGAGAGCTGATTTTTAAAAATGAGATCCTTACTACCAGGGGTGTGCCGACAGAGAGTACTAAAACGGAGTCGGCAATCGGCATCGGATATCCTGCACTAAAGATCAGATTATTCACCATGCCAGTTCTATTTTTTAATTTTAATTAATTACCTTGTTTTGAAAATATATGTAAATTAAAACTTGCAACGTGTTTGAAAGCTTTGGGATGTTTAAAAATATGCGCAGAATGTGTTGGTTTTAACATCAGAGCCTGATATCCGGTACATATCCATCAGATAAAGGACACCGGATATTCAATATCCATCAAAAATCAATGCGTTACCCCCCTACTACTTAGAGTACAATTCTTCAGTACTGTCCCTATAGCATATTTACCAAACTATACAGTACTGTCCCCATAGCACATTTACCAAACTATACAGTACTGTCCCCACCCCATAGCACATTTACCAAACTATACAGTACTGTTCTCACAGAACATTTACTAAAACTAAATTTTCTCACTTTTTTTTTTCATTTGCAAACTCAATCTAAATCTAGCTCATTGAAATCTAGGAAAAGACACAACTTCCGTGATTTCAAACTCCATAATATTTGAACGCTTTATTGCGCGTCTTCACTGATTAACACAATCGATTACACCTATTCTATTATAGTGTTCGAATTAATTGGGACAAACGAAAAAAAAAAACGATTTTTTCGAAAACCTTAGGTTTTAATCATTACACACATCAGGTAGACTGTTGAATCTCTATATTAGTATAAAGTATGTCCTCCTTTAGCAGAAATTACCTCTTCAACATGTCTTGGCATTAATTAAACTAGTGTAGCGCACATGTTCCAAACAGGGGCGGCGGAACTGCCCGGGCCCATGGGGCCCGGGCAATAATTTTGTCTTTATTTTGTACTGTATATTTTCTGACCTGACTTGATAATAAAAGTAGGTGAAGAGTTACATAACAGGATAACTGGTTGCCGCTTATAATACGTCTAATGGTTGTTGCAATCTATTAGAAAATAGATTGCAATTACCAAATATGTGAGATTGCAAAAGAAATGCATAACTTGGAACCCGCGCTTCCACGTCAAAGGAAAATTCGAAAACGCATTGATCAGGCAGAAAATGAGACAAATCACATATATGAAACAGTAGGAGATTATTACAAGCAATTGTTTTTTCAAGCATATGACCTCGTAATTAATGAATCAAGTCGAAGATTTTCTAAAGAAACTATGTTGGGAGAAATTGAAAATCTTTTAATTTCAAGTTTCGTTGATTTAGAGGGAAGTTCACAACTTTCAAATGGAATACTACAGTTATATTCCGGAGATATTGATGCCGAAAAACTAAAAGTTCAATTACAAATGCTTCCAGGTCTCCTGAAGACATATAATTATAATAACTCAGAAAAGGAAATTGCAGAAGTTAGATCAATGAAAGACATCATATGCATTTTCAATCATTGCAAATTCGTGCAGAGCATGCTTCCTCATGTTCATAATCTTCTAAGAATTTATTTGACAGTTCCGATGACTTCTGCCACCGAAGAAAGATGTTCTTCGACGCTTCGGCGACTAAAAACGTACGTTTGGTCTACAATGACACAATCTAGACTAAATCATTTATTGCTTTTACACTGTCATAAAAATATTTTGGATGATATTTTAAAAAAAGCTTCAGAGCTTGCCGAAAATTTTATATCTTCAAATAGCAGAAGACGAGATTACTTCGGAAAATAGGTAAGTAAGTATGTAAATATGTATAACATTGTAGTTATACACAATACACCATACACGAGTTATTCCGCTTTGTGTAGAATAGCTTCTCTGTGTCGCTCTGTTTTCGTGTTCCTGCGTCCGAGATTGGCAAGCACAGGTCTTTTAGTGAAATTCCTCAAAACTTCTAGAATCACTATTTACAGTTCAGACTGACACTGTAACTTTAGGGAACGGATATTCATATTCTGTATATTATTTGGCTTAATGTATTGCCTGGTTTAAATTTTCTCTCTTTCATTAAACGTTATCAGTGATTAAAAGTACTGCAATTATTCAGTCTTTATCTGTATTTTTTCCTTGTCTTTTGAAAGTTCAATATGCTAGACGAACTAAAAATCAACAGAAACCTAACAATTGCAATTATTTTAATTACTTGATCATGCCCTCTGTACCGAGTAATCATGGCATGGGAGGGGCTTAAAATAGCTAGAACCCTCATCTCCAAGCCTATTTGTAAAGGGTATAGTGTTTTATGGCATTGAAATTGACGTTTTGAGAACTTCTGATTAAAAAAAAGTAATATTTTCTATTTCACAAATTTAAAAATAAAATATTGCCAATTCAGCTTTCATAAAATAATATTATTATTATGTATCGTTTTGGCCTGGGGTGCTTGATCCCCTTTTCTCCCCCCCCCCCCCCCCAAGTGGTGCGTCATTGATCACGCTTCAATAGTCCAGGCCCGGTCAATAAAATTCACGTTCCGCCGCCCCTGGTTCCAAACATCATCATCGTGGAACCACACTTGTATGGCACTTTTTTTCGTTTGTTCTGTTGTCGTGCAATTCATCTTAGCTGAGGGATTCTTGAGAATATGCCATAAGTTCTCAATGGGATTTAGGTCTGGTGAATTATCGGGTCCATCAAGTACTGTTGTTTTATTTTCCAGCAATAATTTCGAATTGTGGACCAATTTCGAATTGTGACAAGGAGTCAAGTCATGTTGAAGTGCTTCGTCAAATGTTTTCATCAATGGAACAATCCTACTGCATAATATTTCTATGTATTTGACAGAATTCATCATACCTTTAAGATGAACTAAGCTTTCAGTGCCATTTGTTGTGAAAGAAACCCCAACACATCTGTTTAGAAGGGTCATCAACTCAGACAAAAAAAAAACATGTTTGTCCCAATTAATTACTAACAGTATAGTACTTCTACTTTCACCAAAGCAAGCGATAAAAAATAGGCCTAAAAGCGTATAAAGAAAAATATCGTCGACTCTCGAATGTACGACAATAAAAGTAATATTTAACACACAGTCAAAATCGAAAATAATAAAGGGATATTGGTATTCTATTTTATGTTCGGACATTTTCAAAAGTTTTAATACTCTTGATGAAGAATTTTGTATATGTATGCAAATTAACTCCACGTATAAGAAGAGGTTTATGAGTTGGACAAACTAAAAAGTTACTTTTATGGCAAAATTATAGTTAGACGAAGGATTATTTTTTTATAGAAAAAACGACCTGTTTACTTAAAACAATGGCTTACATTTTAATAATTCAAAGACTCTGACAATAAATGAAAATCTCAATTATACAATTTCGAACAATGATTGTTTACTCTATAAAGTAAACTATATTTATTTACTAAATTAACTCAATTGTAGAAAGTAAAATCAATCTCTATGATTTCATGCACTGTAGAATTTTTCAAAAGCACGAATAGCTTCTGAAAAACTGGTAATGTTTCTTAGTGAAATATTACTCTAAAACATTTACAATGCTAGTTTTTAGCTATTTACAGAAATTGGAACTTACTAAACAGAATTTATATTTTATTTTTAAAACATTCGAAGAACAAGAACTCTCGGTTTTGAGATCTCTATTTTTGAACAAAAATCCAAAATAAATTTATTTATGAACCCCAAAGCAAAAAAGCGAAAAATTGATTGTAACGTATAAATTATTTTAAAAAATTACCTGTGTTGTTCTGCTTTCATCGATTGGAAAAACTTATATTCGAAAATTAGTTATTTAATACCTGTGAAACTACTGATGCTTGATGGAGAAAACACATTGCAAGACCATCTTCATCTAATATAGAGAGAAAAAATATGTATATAACATTTAAAGAAACATTTTGATACATATTTCGTCAACAATAGAAACTAACGCAGTGCAGCCCATTGAGATACTTGAACCATAAAACACGAAGCAGTTTACAATTTAAAATATAAATAGTTTTTAGTAAGCCAATACAGTGTAAGCCAATACCCGTCGATTGTTTTTTGTAAATAAAATATGTTTATAGTAAAATACGTGTTCTTTACAAACAGAACATCCCAAGTGGCGCCCATACTAAAAGTAAGTGCTTTTTCTAATTATGGCGTGTTGAAACTTAGTGGCTAGAAAAGTGATAAAGTATAAAAAGTTATAGTTTTAAATGAGCATAGAGGAGATTACAAGTAAAGTTAGTGCATTGCACTTAACCTCTTCAGACCATTGAACTAAGCACAAACAATTTTGACGCAATTTTTTGGTTCTCTGCTTTAAAAAATGATTAAAAGACAAAATAACCAAAAAGAAAATATTTTTAAGTTTAAATACTAATTAGTCAACATAATAATTAATGCCGAATTTCCATGTTTTCCACGTTTAAAACGAAGTAAACTATCTGTTTATTAATTTTAAAAAAATTGGGTGTTTTAGCTTTCACATTGCACAAATAATAGTTAATAAACAGTATTTTAAAATGTACCCAATTGGGTACACTTGGAATGAAGAGGTTAAGTCACGAGAACCTGCTGCAAAATTCAAAAGAAACGAAAAGTTTCCCTTACAAGTGCAGTGTTCCCTCGCCACTTCGCGCTTCATGTTTCGCGGCGTTTTCCAAAATATTCATCAAAAATAAAAAATGAAAAAGTACAACCATGTCGGCAGCCACATTGCGGAAAGGAGCGTCATTTCATGTTGATGCGCGAGAGAGAAGGATCTCTGCATGTCAAACAAAGAGATGAGTTGACTCAGAGTACATACCACGCGCTCTCAAAAGCTCCCACCAACACAAGACTTTTCGCCTCTCTCAGAAAGCAATGTTGATTAACGTTTTATTACTGTACTATAATGTTTTGTAATTAACTTTATTAATTAGTACCGACACGTTTAAGTAAATACGTATACTGTTGTAATTTTTGTCTTAAACGTCTAAAGTATAAATACTGTTTACATATTTAAAACACTCGTGTACCGACATACACGACAATTCTTAGGGGAAAATCCTACTTCGCGGTTTTTCAGTTTTCGCGGAAGGTTCTGGTCCCCATTAACCGCGAAAAACGAGGGATCACTGTATTCGGGAGAAGAAAATAAAAAGGATTTTTTGGAAGCATTGGAAGAATGGTTTAGTCTTTTAAAATATTCCTTGCTCTGCGTATTTTAGACATTTAAAATATGCTTTATTAGGACGTACGAGAGACTGGTACAAATTAGTTCCCAAAACAGGTGTTGAAACGTACCATTCTTTAAGAAAGGGATTGTTAGAGACGTTCACAGACTACATACATAAAAGTACTTTATAGCGGAACTTTATAGTAAACTGCAAATTTTCGGTGAAATTTCTGAAAACTTTATATTTAGAAAACACAAGATCGTAAAATTGTTGGGTGTGAAAATTCCCGGGAAAGAAATAATTCCAATAATAGTGCAAAGGCTACAACCACAATTGAAGGATTACGTAGGTAGAAAAAACGTGGAAACTGTGCAGGAACTATTGAAATTAACCCGTGAATTTGAATCGCGAAAAGAAAATTTTAAACAACAAAATGCATCGAGATCTGCGAAGTACCCTGAGAATTATTGCAATTCCTCTAGAACTGGTCAACGGTATTATGAACCTGTTCGAAAAAATAATAGGATTAATGAGTTTAGATTGAAAGAACCAAACAGAAATTATGGTTCTAAACGAGAAAATTTCGAAAGGAAAAAAAATCGAGCAAAATGCGGATTTGGAAAAAAAGCTGAATTCTTTCAAGGTCAATCAAGAAGAATCGTTTCCTTATCAGTGTGGTCCTGTCGCTGAGGGGAGGTATACTAAAAAAACACAGTCTGTTAAGAAAAATCACATGCCATAACCGGAAGAAACTCAAACTTATTCGCGTAATCAATCGGAGTTCGTGTAAAAATGATCCTACGAAATTTTTAAAAGTAAATGCAGTAGTTCTAAGACCAATTAATTTACCGAAATTTCTAGTGCAATAAAATAACATAGTTGTGCATTGTATGGCGGATACCGGAGCAGAGAAATAACTTATTTCGGATGAAATAGCCAATAAATATTTTAAGTATAAGCCGCGTAAATTGGTATCATGGGAAGTTTTTTCAGCAAATTTAACTGAATGTAAACTCGAAGGTCAAATATTGTTGAATGTGGAAATGAGAGGTGTGAAAATAACTTGGGATTTTTTGATAAAAAACTTGCAGGTACCTTGTATTTTGGGTGTGGATTTTATGCGGGGATTTGGTTTAAAACTAGATTTTGTCGATAAAGATTTAACTCTTCAAAATTCACAAGAGAATAATACAAAAGAAAAAAAACGCGACTTGGCAGTAGATTTGCACAATGCTCAACTCTTCAATAAACAAAAGCTAAGTTTGAGCGAGTTAATAAGGAAGTTTAATTCTTTATGTTCGGATAAACCAGGATTTACTCAGGTGGTGTCTCATAGTACAAATAGCGGTAATAATAAACCTATTGCACAAAAGCCATATAAGTATGATAAAGTGAAATCTAAAATTATTGTCCATTATGTGGAGCAAATGCTACAAGATAATATGAGTCGTCTAGTTTCAAAACCAGCTACCCATCCAACAAATGAAATTTTTCACGGCGGGCAAAAAACTAATATCTAAGAAATTCGAATTTCTAGCTAAGAGCATTGGGACAGACTTTTAACTTGCTGAAATTTTAGCACAAAAATAATCTTTCCTTGAAAGACGTTTGGAGGGAAAGAAAGAAGAGCTGAAAAACATGGTTGATGGGGAGGGGGGGGGGGATCTGGTTTTGTAACTAGCCGGCACATTTCAAACACACTTTTTAACATGATGTAGAAGTGTGCTTTAAAAACTTAAGAAATTAACACCATATGAAGATTACTTTAAACTATTAGAAAGTGTATAAAGTTAAAATCGAAAAAAACTGGATGTATCTGGTTGTGAATCTAGACGACCCATATCATACAACCTGTAGATTCTCCTTATTCTTCACCAGTGGTTTTATGTCGTAAAAAGAACGACTATCCTCCTGATAATCCAAAGGCTTGGCGATTCGCTTTGGATTATCGCAAATTAAATGCTCAAACTGTTTATCCTCAGTATCCAATGCCCTTAATTGATGATTTATTGCGTAACTTAAATAGCAGTGAGTTCATGACAACATTGGATTTAACAAGTGGATACTGGCAGATTCCAATAAATGTAGAGGATATTCCGAAAACGGCTTTTATTACCAGCAAAGGGGTTTACGCATTTAAACGCTTAGCCTTCGGCTTAAGTTCGACCAATGACTTTTTTTGAAGAGGGATCATTCATAAATGATGTCACACTTCGAGGGGGGAGGGGAGTTCGCGAAATTGTGACAAAGGGAGGGGGAACAAGAAGTGTGACATCGTGCATTATGCGACGTAGCGTAACATGTGACAAAGGGGTGGGGGGAAATATATGGAAAAAAAGCATGACATCATTTATGAACGGCCCCTTTCTATGGAATGCATTTTAGAGCCCTTGGTGGGGAAGTTCGTTAGTATTTACTTGGATGATATCGTAATAACATCAAAAATGTTTGAAGATCATTTAAAGCACTTGCAGGAAGCTTTCACGCTGATAAAACAATCGGGTTTAACTGTCAATATTACGAAGTGTCAGTTTACTCGCGAAGAGATTAAGTATTTAGGGTTTAAAATAACGCAGCACGGGATTGAAATAGACGATTCTAAAGTTCAAGTCGTTAATGGAAACATTCTTAGGAATGACCTCTTGGTATATGGGATTCGTTAAAAATTATTCAGATGTTTGTGAACCATTGTATAAGTTAAAAAGAAAGCGCGGAAAATTCGTGTGGAATTCTGCAGCACAGAATGTTTTCGAGGAACTGAAAAAAGCCTTAGTATCGGCACCAGTGTTAGCTTTACCGGAATATGTAAAAGAATTTGAGTTATATAGAGATGCTAGCTCGATTGGATTAGGTGCAGTTTTGACGCAAGAAGGGAAAACAATTGCTTATGCATCGAGAATTTTAAATTCAGCTGAGAGGAATTATTCAATTATTGAACGTTATTGCTTAGCAGTTTTGTGGTCTATGAATAAGTTTAAACAATATTGGTCAAATTTACCAATTAGAATTATAGCTGATCACAAAGCTTTAACACAATCAACAAATGGAAGAGGTTTAAGTCCAATAATGAACAGATGAGGGGCACTAAAGCTGTCACAATTTAACTATGTAATAGAACACAGAGCGGGAAATTCGAACGTTGCCGCAAACTGTTTATCGAGAAATACTGTTGAGTTTCAAAATAAAAAAAATACAATTCGCGGTATTTACGTCATTAGTATTGAGCTCGAGGGAACAATTAATTGAAGAGCAAAAAGGAAGATTCAGAGTTAGGATATATTTATAAGTATTTAAAAGATCCAGAATCCGTTGAAGAAAACTTAAAACAAATTAATGAAAATAAATCCATATCATATGAGTTAGTTGAAGAAATTTTGTATTATACGCGAAAGAAAAATAATTGTAATGAAATTAGAGTAGCAATACCTTCAAGTCTAAAATTAACAGTGTTAAGGGATTTTCATGATAATGCTATGTCAGGGCATTTAGGTTGCAGAAAAACTTTTGCAAGAGTGAACGAAGTTTGTTATTTTCCGAAAATGAGAGATTTTGTAAATAGGTACGTAAAAACTTGTGATATATGAAAACGTTATAATTATGATAATTCATTACCAGCAGGATGTTTAATCCCAATAAAAGTCAGCATTTGACTTAATCGGTCCCTACCCACTCTCAATAGTAAACAGATACCGATATGTACTAGTAGTGACACATTACTTCTCGAAGTGGATAGAATTAATACCTTTAAGGAAAGCTTCAGCTAAAGCTGTATGTGCTGCATTATTTGAATGTTTTATATGAAAATACGGTGTTCCAGTTCAAGTAATATTGGATAATGGTCCTCAATTCATTAGTGATATTTGTTCAAAAATGTGTGAAAAGCTTGAAATTAAACATATAACTACTATACCTTATAGGCCGAATCGAATTCAGCAGAAAGAGTAAATTGTACTTTGATACAAATGATTAGAGCTTTCATTAAAGACAATCATAAAATGTGGGATAAAAACTTGCAACAGTTAGCGTTCGCCTTAAGAACGGCTGTGCATGACTCGACAGGAAAATCTCCGTCAGAATTGTTTTTGGGAATAAAACTCATCACCACATTTAAAAGACTTATATTCACGGAACCGCCCAAACTGGAAATATTAAGTGAAAGTATTAAGAAAATAGCAAAAGAAGCGTTGAAGGAACCACAAAAATGGCAGGAGAAATATTATAATCTCAGAAGAAAATTAATGGAAGTTAAACCTGGCGATAAAGTTTTAGTCAAAACTCATTCTTTAAGTTTGGCTCTAGAAATTTTGTAAGCAAGTTCGCTGAGAAATATGAAGGACCTTAGGTGGTTAAAGAAGTCAAATTTAGTCGTACAGAAAGCAGATCTTCTTAAGACGGATAACATAGATCAAATAAGATTATATAGAGATAGAGCTGACTGGATAGATTTAAACGATTAGGAACGATCAAATTCTGCGGAAAATGTAATTACATTTCCTAATGAAAATATTTTTCAGAATTCTCATCCCACAGAAATACAAAACAAAAGGATTCGGGGAAAAAGGAAATTAGCAGAACCAGAGGAATACCAGCCAAGGAAAAAAAGGACCATGCACGGGGTGCATCAGATGCCAGCAAGAGAGGAGATATCGACGCCCGCGAGATAGAAGGGAAACCCAAAAGATAGAAATCCTAAAAGTATATATATTTACAAATTCCAGGATGTCATGGGGTGAGAGAGGACATGGATGTGAGACTGTTTTGTTTAGGACAGATGAAGACTAGTGTAATATTGTTTTTTTTTTAAAGTGATTTTGTGCTACGATTTAATTATTTGTGAAATCTTAAAAGTGTGGAGTTAGCATTAACTTAATTCTATGATTTTGCTCTAAGAACGAATATTAGCTAAAAACTTAAGTTAGATTTATTGGCTTAAAGTTTGTGAAAAATTTAGGTTAAAGTTTAACAATTTGCAGAGAAGTTAATTTGTTAAAATTAAAGTGAAGAAATTCAATTTAAGTGTTAAAAAATTAATTAATTTGTAAAATATTGTTCTGAATGTAGAATTAAAATAAGAACAGTTTTATACTAGGAAATAGAGTAGTAACATTAGTAAAATTATATGTAAGATTAAGAGTAAATTAATTTTTCCTAGTCTTGAAAAGAAAAAAAAAATCAGACCAATTTTTTTTAACTTTAGAGGGGGGGGGGGGGGGCCTTGTGAGGGATATGCAAATGAGTGGATCTGGCAATAGCCATTGTATATATAAGTGTGTGTTGTGTGCGTGAAGAAGTGCAGTCGGGTTTCCAACCGTCGATTGTTTTATGTGAATAAAATGTGTTTTTAGTAAATAACGTGTTGTTCTTTAGACACAGAATCTTACAATCTGATTCTTGGCCACATTTATATTATTACTGGTAAGCCCGACGGTCATACGAAATGACCGCTGTTCTAGATATTATAAATTGTAGTTAAATTGATTTGTGCAAAGGTGTCTTCTAATTCAAACTGAATTACAAATGTCAGGCGGCGAGGACACCCCTTCGCTTACTGCCCCACACTACTATATATTTATTTACTATATAATCAAATTGTTTGCGAGAAATACATATTTACCATCCAAAGAACTTATTGAACATTTATTTATCGCAGACGATACATAAATAAATTCAAAAGAAAGAAAGGATTAAATTAAATTCGCGTATACTTTAAATTTTAACGTAGATTTGCAAATACAGCGAAGCCTCACTCGATATGCTAGAGAAACGTTTCGATTATTATTAGTATATTTGTTACAACGGCAACTGCATGGATTTGTTTGTTCACACGGCAACTGTAATTATATGTTGAAAACGACTGCAACAATGCAAAAATAAAATAAAGCGGGTCAAAAAAAAAATCATTGAAAAATTTTTAAAAAAATTTAAAAAAACCTAATTGAGTCACAACTTTTATTTTTGCAGCAATGAGTTTCTCGGGTCATAAACATTAACCGTGCCGAATGTGGTCCCGATCGGTAAAACGGCCTGGTATTCTATAGCGGACAGACAGACAGAATGAGCCGCTTATATATAAAAAGATTTTTTGTTACATGGCACATTTAATTGCATTGAAGAAAGGAAGTGTACGCAATATTCAATGAAAGTTCGTGCCTTTTGTTTTTAGTAATTCCAGCACTCAAACAACGTAATAGTAAGTATTTTCTTCATAGAAAAATGTTTGATTTAAAAAAAAACTGGAAACATATCAATAGCTATGTAGGCAAAAATGCTGCTATTTCACTAAAGGTTCTTTAAAAGTTATTGAGTTTTCAACGGGAGGGGGCAATTTGACCCCCTCTCCCCCCCCCCCCCCGACTCTTACAAAGAATACATTTTTGTACATGCGAGTGTGTATTTTGTTGTTTTCTGCACCTGTAATATGCAGTGAATATCTACAATCCCCCCCCCCCCTGGAAAATCTTCAGCCTAGTTTTCATGAAACTTAATCCAAGAGAGAAATACAAAGCTGAGAAACAATCATGTGAGGGAATTACTCAGAGAAATGACATTGAAACTGGAAAAAAACCAAATCCAAGTTCATGTAAAACACATGACAGACAGTTGTATAAGTTTAATGGTTAGCAATCATTTGCAGCCCCGTTGGAATGAATGAATAAAAAAAAAGTTAGCGACAAAGTATGAAACGCCGGCGTTCTATTGAATGCCTAGGCATTGTATATAATGCCGGACGTTTTTAGGCAAGGCATGAATTATGAGAAGTATTATACTTTCCCTATGCAGTGCATATAATACCTAGGCATTATAGAGAATAACAAATGCTATATAGGCAAAGTCTGAAAAAACCCCGTCCTGATGAGGTTATAATGTAAATGATGCTCATTTCTCAAAAATAAAAATGTTATTCTGAAAAAATAATGAAAGTACCAGTAAAAAATTCATTCAAAATGCGTAAAGAAAAATGAAAGCTGTGCAAAATCAATTCATGCCTTTCTTATTAGGGAAACAAAATTTTCATTAAAAAAATAAATTAACCTACTTGGTGCAACATGGTAGGCTTGAATGACATTTTGAATGACATTTAATTATTTTTCACTCAAAAACTTATTTTGAGTAAAACTGATTTTGCACTTTGTTTCACACATGCATCCGAAACGAGGGGCCTCGGTGGCCGAGCGGTCTTAGTACCAGTTTCCGCCCGCTGCGTGCGCACAGCAACGAGGTCGTGGGTTCGATTCCCACGTTGCCCTGGGTGTATTTCTGTTATTTCCTCTCTTTGTGATGTAATAAAATCTTTCATGTGTTGTCTTGCGCTATCTGTCATATTGGACGAGAGTTCATAAGCGAGTCCCGAGACTAAGCACACGAACTGGAAAATAAATGTAATTCAATCCGAAACGAATCGGAGATTTATTTTATGCTTTCCCATTTGGCATTCTTTTGAATTCCTAGGAAATGTGTACAATATAAATTGTTTCATTAAATCCCGGGAAGTTTTAGGCATTATATACAAGCAATAGGCATTCAATAGAATGCCGGATTTGAAACTTTGCCGGCAACATATACACATTTTAGATCGGCAGCAGTTTCCAACAAGCATAAATCGCGAATAAACAATTTCACTCGTAAGAAATTAGCAGCCATCAAGAGACGAAAAAAACCATAAATGCTATTACGTTCTTCTACCGCAAAGGGGAATGAATTGATGAAAAATAAATAAATCAATAAATAAACTCATTTTAAATAATATATTCATTTTTAAAACTTAAGAATTCTAATAAATAAGTAAATAAAATGTATGTAAGCAGTAATTTTTGCAATCGAGTTAACACAGTTAAATATTCTCGTACGAGAAGAATCATTTTTTAGAGGATTTTACGTACTCAGTTCACGTGATAGTTTTAAGGTACAAACAGAAACTATCTAAACAATTAATTTAATTAATTAGAACTTCTCTAAACAGAAATAATCATTTTTGAACAAAGCACCTCATGTACGAAATAAAACGTACACATTCAATAACCGTAATGCAGAAACGCTTTCATTTTATGTAATTCCTTTCGCTAACTTTGTTATGCATACCAAATTCCAAAACAAAGCTTTTAAATTATCTATTCGTTTATCTTAAAGCAGATTTATAAAATTAACTTATGCTGAACAAATATTTACGCATACTAAATACTATGGTCTCAATATTGACGTCATTAATGAAAATAAAGTGCATATGCACAAATTAAAACAAGCAGAAAATATTATCGTATATATACAAGAAAATGTTTAAAGATAGACAATCAGAGCATACTATCAACATACTATTTCAGTTAGATACAAGCAATTAGAGGCATCTCCCCCCCCCCCCCCCATGAAGAAGAAATTTACATGTTTTCAAATTTCAAAATCTCTTAAAACAATACTTTTTACCAGAGATGGAGCATGCAGCAGGAGGACTGAGCAGACAACCAATAAGATTGAATGAAACTAGAATGGAGCCGGAGCGAAAAAATTTGTTGTGCTCCTCTGCTCCAATTTTTTATATTTTTCTTATCATCGAAAAAATAATTAACTGTAAATTATTCAGAGTACGGAGTGGAGCTGGAGCGGAGGAACGAAGTTTTGCTCGAAACTGGAGTGGATCCGGAGCAAAGAAATTTGTTGTTCTCCACTGCTCCGATTTTTTATATTTTTACTATCATAGAAAAAAATAATTAACTCTAAATTATTAAGAGTACCTAGTGGAGCTAGAACGGAGCAACGAAGTTTTGCTCGAAACTGGAGAGGAGCCGGAGCAAAGAAATTCGTTGAGCTCCACTACCCCGATTTTTAAAAATTTTTATTATCATTGAAAAAAAAAATTAACTATAAATTATTCGGGGTACGGAGTGGAGCTGGAGCGGAGCAACGAACTTTTGCTCGAAACTGGAGTGGAACCGGAGCAAGAAAATTTGTTGTTCTCCACTGCTCCGATTTTTTAAGTTTTTACTATCATAGAAAAAATAATTTACTATAAATTATTCGTACGAAGTGGAGCTGGAGCGGAGCAACGAAGTTTTGCTCGAAACTGGAGTGGGGACGGAGCAAAGAAATTTGTTGTGCTCCATTGCTCCGATTTCTTCGAACTTTTTATATTTTCATTATCATGGAAAAAAATTTAACTATGAATTATTCGGAGTACGTAGTGGAGCTTTAGCGGAGCAACGAAATTTTGCTCGAAACTGGAGTGGAGCCGGAGCAAGGAAATTTGTTGAGCTCCACTACTACGATTTTTAAAAATTTTATTATCATAGAAAAAGAAATAACTATAAATTATTCGGAGTACGGAGTGGAGCTGGAGCGGAGCAACGAAGTTCTGCTAGAAACTGGAGTGGAGCCGGAGCAAAGAAATTTGTTCTCCACTGCTCCGATATCTTATATTTTTACTATCATAGAAAAAAATAATTAACTAAATTATTAAGAGTACCTAGTGGAGCTGGAACGGAGCAATGAAGTTTTGCTCGAAACTGGAGAGGAGCCGGAGCAAAGAAATTTGTTGAGACCCACTACCCCGATTTTTAAAAATTTTTATTATCATTGAAAAAAAAATAACTATAAATTATTCGGAGTACGGAGTGGAGCTGGAGCGGAGCAACGAACTTTTGCTCGAAACTGGAGTGGAACCGGAGCAAGAAAATTTGTTGTTCTCCACTGCTCCGATTTTTAAAATTTTTTATTATCATAGAAAAAAAAATTAACTATAAATTATTCGGAGTACGGAGTGGATCTGGAGCGGAGCAACGAAGTTCTGCTAGAAACTGGGGTGGAGCCGGAGCAAAGAAATTTGTGTTTCTCCACTGCTCCAATTTTTTCAAACTTTTTATATTTTGGTTATCATATAAAAAAATTAACTAAAAAAAAAGAGAGATTAATATAATCTATTAACATCATCCGGAGCACGGAGTGGAGCTGGAGCGGAGCAATCCAAACAAGTGGCTGCTCAATTTCTCTGCTTTTTACACTTGATTCCAAAAAACCCTTAAATCATAGACATCACTTCGGAATTTACACGAACATGTTCAAATCGTTCATTTTATGAGAATCAACACTATTATTTTTTCTTCAAACGTACAATCGAAAAACAAATAAATAAAACAAATTTTATTAAATAGGGACCGTTCATACATGATTTCACAAATTTTCCTAATATATTTGACCCCTCCCCCCTTTTTCACAACTTTGGGGGGAGAGGTCCTTCCCCTAAGGTCTCTCCCAATGCCACACGTTTTAAGTCACACTATATTACGTAAGCGCTTGTGCTAGTAGTTCATTAAACTGAGCACTTCGCTCTTGTACGCTATGTATCACATTTCGAATTTTATTTCTGTACTTATAGTAACATTACTGAGCATAAGAATAACGATCTTTATGTGCGTTCTTTATTTGTATAAAACAAGATTCAGATTTACAACAGATAAAAAAATTAGTACATTAAATTCCCCAAGACTTCTCTTAAAATTCAAAACTTTAACTTGAAGTTACTAATTTAAACCTTAATAATCAGTATCGATGATTTCGTAATGGAATGAAATCAATGAGAACACACACACAAAATATAATAATAATATAATGAAATAAATAATAATAATATATTTAATATGCCGATTTTAAATGTTTTTATTTCAACAAAATTGTGTAAGGTCCCAAATCTTGCTTGCTACCTCCTTGTGACAATTCTCGAAACCCCCTTCCCCCTCGAAGCGTGACATCATTTTTGCATGATCCCCCAGTATTGAATCAGTTAACGGGAAGTGTGCCAACATCAGGTAACCAAAATTCAATCGAGTGAAGAAAAAAAGTACTGAATGAACTTACTCGATTTATCCTGATACATCACATAGTGTGTAGACCTTTACGGACAATAACAGACGAGACACTCAGTACCCGCATTATCCGAGCTTTAAGTATATGGCTGTAGTGTTTGTTGCTTGTGGTCTGTACTGAAACGATGCTAACTACATCGGATAACCATTTTGGAAAAAATAAAGAAAATAATTCCACTTGTTTGCAGAAAAATGTAGACGAAGCAACGCGCAGCACACCACAAGCATCCAAGCTTCGAGAACTAATGCGCAATTAACTGAAGGAGCGTCAAGCGAGGAGAGAATCCTGCGCATACCCGCGGCTTCTCAGCCAATCACATGCCGTAGTTAAAATTTTGTAGCGCTCATATGCTAATGAGTTGATAATTTCTCTTCGGTGAAGGGGTTCTTCTTGAGAAAGAAAAAAAATTCTTTCTGAGCTTTCTTTCTTTACAACCATTTCAGGTCACATAAATATTCGAGTTTATTTGCTTTTCTCAAGGATATGCCTCAAATTCTCGTCTAATATGACAGATAGAACAAGACAGCACAACAGATTTTAATATACAAAGAAGGAAATACACCCAGGGCAAAGGTGGGAATCGAACCCACGCCTCTTTCTCTCCGCGCAGGGAGGCACCGGAGCCAGTCGATTTGACCGCTCAGCCACTGAGGCCCCTCTTTCTGAGCTCTAAATTCTTACTATGAGACCGCTATTTTCCATAACAGAGTTAAAAATCGCAGAATTTTCAGTTTAATTTTACACTTTTACGAGGACCAATAAATAATTAGCGGTACAATATTTGCCATGGTAAGTGACATCGGGAGACTTGGAAGGTGCTAATGTTTCAGGTCAGGAATTTCGGACATACCCTAATGAATGTGGAAAGAGTTCGCTTTGGCCTAATGAAGTTCGTCGGATTGTAGGATTTGGCTGTCTATCGTTTTCTTGGCGTGAAAACTTTTTTGTCCCAAGTAATAGTTTTCAGGAATTCTACAGAAGCGGTTCCTCGAATCATAATTAAGTATGGGAAACGTGCGGGGGAAAAAGGTCGCCAAGAATGAGATATCCCATGAGTAAAACCAGATACGACCGATCACAAATCAATGCGAGAGTTATTTTCAATTCTGTGCAATAGTATCATATGTCGATGTTTGCAGGGATAAATTGGCTTCACTTGATTATTTATTTACTGTTTTATTTTTATTTTATCTTACATATTTACTAGATGAAGTACCCGGCATTGCCCCGGTTGAGGAAGACTTAGAAATTTAGAAAAAAACTAAATTTTATCACCGCTACATATATTTGGATAAGGTGACACAGCCCATTAATGAATTTCAGTAATAATTTGACTGATTATATATATATATATATATATATACACTGGGTGCTCAGTGCTAACGTAGTCCAATGAGTTCTTCTAGTCCAGGGGTCTCCAAACTACGGCCCGAGGGCCACATCCGGCCCACGGACAGATTTTGTCCGGCCCGCGGAGAGCTAGCATACTTGAAAGAAAACTCCTTCTAGAGAACATATTTATTTTTTATAGCAAATTAAATTAAGTTTACTGAAGTAATCTATTTTTATGTTGAATAATTATTAATATGACATCTACATTGATATGGTCATGGGCTAACTACCCATAACATTGTTGTAGGTTATTATTTACTAACTAACAAATTATTGAAATGAATCCAACTAACATTTTAAATGAAAAGATAACTTATAACAAGCATAACGACATATGAAATACTAATGAGATTTATGTAATTGAGATTTTCCACTGACAATAGTTTGTAGTTGTGGACTAATTTTACTTGTACCAATTATTAAAAGAGATTTAAGATGCTCATCAGTTAATTTAGATCTGTAAACATTTTTTGTGTACTTCATTTTGGAAAAGGTCTTCTCACACAAATAAGTAGTACCAAAAACAGAAAACAGCCCACGAGCAAATTTATGCAAATTATCAAATTGTGTCAGTGGAAGACACTTATAAAATTCCAACAAAGATAAGTTTTGATATTTGTTCTTAATTATATCACTGCACTGTAGATCAATCATTTCCATTTGAAGTTCCGGGGCTAGGGTTTCAAGGTCAGTATCAAAAGGATTCTGAAAAATCTTAATTTGATTCGCAATGGCATCAAAGTCCGAGAAACGAGTATCAAAATTTATTTTCAAAGCACTCAAAGTTTCGATTGCAAAATCGATAGGAAACTCGGTCTCAGTGGTGTGGCTAAATATTTCACATGTTTTAAAATGTGAAAAACATTTACTTCGTAGTTGTGATTGAAACAGTATCAATTTCTTCCGGAATGATTTGATATTATTGTATAAATCAGGAAGATGCTGGTTTTCTCCTTGCAATCTCAAATTCAGTTCGTTCACATGTTTTGTCAAATCAACATAGAATGCTAACTTCCACAGCCATGCGTTGTTTTGCAATTCAGTAAGAGGGCGATGCTTTTCATTCAAAAAAAATTCGATCACTGCTCGAAGTTCAGAAAAGCGCTGAAGGACTTTCCCACAACTAAGCCAACGTACGGCAGTATGATAAGGTAAGTCATTTTCTCCAATCTCTTTAATAAATTGTACGAATTGTCGGTGATTCAGCCCAAAAGATCTGATAAAATTAACAGTTGATATGACTGGTTTCAGAACTTCAGACATATCCAAACATTTTCCGCACAAAGACTGTTGATGAATGATACAATGTAAGACTATTGGTTTTGAAACACCGTCATTTTCTACAGCCTTTGACATAAGAGCGACCACTCCTTTATCTTTCCCACTCATGTTTTTGCCTCCATCAGTTGTAATACATTTCAAGTTTTTCCATCGAAGGTTCTTTTGCTTAATGGCCATTTCAACTCCTTTAAAAATATCTGAACCAGTAGTTGTGCCATGAATACTATACATATCAAGAAGTTCTTCATGCACTTCATAGCTTTTATCTACTCCTCGAATATAAATCAACACCTGAGCAGTATCTGACACATCCGTTGACTCATCCAAGGCCAAAGAAAACCACTCAACATGTCCATTTTTGTTGAACAGTTGAGAGGATATATTTTCAGCGATGTCTTCTACCCTTCGAGCCACAGTGTTTGCTGACATACTGACAGTTTTTAATAAATTTACCTTTTCAGGGCACATTTCTTCGGCTACTGCGATTATGCATTCTTTGACCATTTCTCCATCGGTGAATGGTTTTCCACGTTTTGCAATTTCAAGAGCCACACGAAAGCTGGCACGAGTTGCAGCCTTTTGTTCAGTTTTGAGTTTTGTAAATAAAGATTTCTGCGATTTCAATCCGCGCTTCATAGCTTCGAATTTTTCTGTCCGCAAACTTCCTGTATATTTTGAGTAATTTTGAAAATGTTTTGCTTCATAATGACGTTTAATGTTATATTCTTTGAGAACGGCTATGCTTTCATTGCAAATTAAACATAGCGCCTTGTTACTGGACTCAATTACGAAATACTGAATGTTCCACTGATCTTTGAATTTTCTGCATTCACTATCAATTTTTCGCTTCTTTTCCATTCTACTAAATCACACACAAAAGCAACAATTCAAATAAAAGTATTGTTACAAAGATGTCTTAAACTTAAACACGCACAAACACGTTTTAAGGAGGTACGCACTATTTTATTTCACAGCAGTGTCATAGGAACTGACTTGTGGTTGCGCCACTAGCCTTCTTATATATTTCACTTACTGCCATCTAGAAGTGAGTGGAAGACACCAGAACTTTATCGAACCAACGAGATTATTCTGTAAGTGCTATTAGCGCCATCTGTTAGGGATAGAAGGTACTACCTATTTCTGCTTGTGTCCACCAGATGTCCTGTCACGTTACTCCTCATGGCTCGCTCGTACTCTACGACTAATCTAGAAATTACAGATAATGACAGGAAAATTAATAATATGCAGTGTTGCCGTTTTGCGGACTTTAGTTCGATTTGCAGCCTTTTTTAAACGTGGCGTACTTTTTCGGACTTTTTTTTTCATGTAAAAAAATACTCATTCGTTACTTGAGTACTCGTTAGGAACCGAAGTAACGATTACTGAAGAAAAAAGTAATCAATGATTACTTGTGTATTTCATTACTTTTGTAATCAATGATTACTATGGCGATACGATGCGGGTACCCCATTATAACGGATACCCATACGATACAGAAAATACATCATCTTCCCCGTCGCTAATGGCATCTGGCAAAAAAGTAATCATATTTTACACCACTAGTGGACTGATTCAACTTTTTACCACCGGCAACAATTAATGATAATATGGTTTTGGCCCTTGGAATTTACTGGAGTAATCAATATGGCCCTAAGGCTGGAAAGTTTGGAGACCCCTGTTCTAGTCGATACATGTGTAAAAGTTATGAAAGTTAAATTTATTTAGTTAAAATACAGTGATGCAAAATCATGCTTCCTAAATAAACCCCCGTTAAGCAACACATTACATTTTCTTATATATATATATATATATATATATATATATATATATATATATGTGTGTGTGTGTGTGTGTGTGTATGTATGTAGTAACGGGAGATTCAAACATTAATAATTCACTACTGGTAAATAAAAACTAAATAGTTAACAAAATACTTTTAATCCGTAATCTAAGAAAAAAAACCCGTTCATAAATAAAACAATAACTCTAGTTAAAACATTACATCAGCCAGCCCTTATGCTGCTTACATTCACCAAAATCTATTTTGGCGTAATTACATTAAAATTCGCGTCCCTTTTAGTATATAAATTGGATGCTTGATTAAAATTTTCATTTTGTCTAGGATCTTGGCGAAAAACTTGGCAGCTATTATTTTATTAATTACTTTTATTAATAATCAAGTTCATAAGCCCAAACACTTTAGTATTTGGTGGAACATAAACATCTAACTCTTGGCCCCATAAGGTTAGTAAATCCCATTTCCGAGCTTTCGTTAGGCAAGTCATTTGTTCCTGTAATAAAACAAAATTCATTTTTTATCAAGACAAAATAAAATCACAACTCACATATGATCTGCAATTCACTGTCAATCCAGAGAACAAGTTATTGAACAATTTTAACATCGTATGATCATTTTTGAGCATGCAGGTGTGCACGTTCGCCTTTCATTAATTTATCTAATACGAGTATAGAAGTCACGTTATTAATAAATTGAGAAATATTTCTTTCATAGATTTGGGACAAAGTAATTTAGAATGGCAATAATCAAAAAGGAAATTAACAATGGCAATGGTTTGAAATATGAGGTTTTTTAACCGACTTCACAAAGGAAAGAGGTTATACATTCATACTGTATGTATGTCGTTTTTTTTGTTTTGTTTTGTTTGTTTGTCCACTCATAACTTCTCACCGGCTAAACCGATTTTCATGATTATTTTTTTAATCGATCGATGGTGGTTTCCCATAGGTCCGTACCTTTGTTTGACCATATTCGATAATTAGAAAAAAAGTTATGGACAGAAATGTAGTTTTTTTTTTTTCATCCATAACTTTTGACTAAATGAACCAATTTTGATGATTTTTTCTTTAATCGATAGAGGGTCGTCTAACTCAAATATTGAAAACTAATTTGAATACATTTGTTTTTTAGAAAAAACGCTACGGGTGAAAAATAAGTATTTTTTATTTTAATTGGAAAGGCTTGGCTTGATTTTTCTTTGTTGGGAAATCTATTAATAAATATAAAAGTCATTGTTGAAACACGTTTGTTGTCTTGGGCTATAATATTAAAAGAAATTACAGCAAGAGTGTGACTGAAGGCTTCTCTGTGGCAAAAATTAATCTAATCAGTTTGTTTGCTAAATCGACTTCAAAACGGCATTTATCATACAAATGATTAGTTTTTAGTGCCATTAAGTCAGTTTTCCCCTTTGATATGGATTTTTAAAAAAATAGAGTATTTGTATTAAAAAATGAATTTACACTAAAAAGAAAAAAATAAAATAATTTTTATAAAAAAACAGAACCGACTTCAAATTATAAATTGCGCTAAAAAGTGAAAAATAAATTAATTCTTTAAACAACTTCGATGTGACTTCTCTACAAATAATAAAGCAGCAAGTATGTGTGTGTGTGTCTGTCTGTCTGTCTGTCTGTGTCCGGCGTAGGTCCCAGACCGTCCGTCAGATTTTCATGAAATTTAGCACGAAATTAGTTTGGAACATGGGGTGTGCACCTCGGAGAGTTTTTTCTGAAATTCGAATTTGTTCTTTTTTTATTCTAATTTATAGCCGAAAGTTTCATAAAATAGTCGTTTTCAATGGGAAGGAATTATCGCGTCCTTTCGAACTTGATACCGTTGAAAAGCGTGTAAAAAACTGTCCCAGAAAGAGTTTTGTTCCCTGTGCTAAAATTTGAAGCCTCTAAATTAACTGGAAAAGAAGTTATAAGCGATTTTCTCTGTAGTTCGAAATTATTTTTTCACGGTAATTAACTTTAATTTTAGTTGAATTGTTACCATGCCGACTGGCTTACGATCCTTTTCTTTTTTAACGAATTAATATTTATTTCTTGAGGTTTTTATTATTTTGTGGAGCAGCCGATTTTTAATTAGTTAATCAATTAATTTATTTTTTGAATTTTGATTATTCCATTTTTAAAGCGAATTAAAATACTGCACAAGGTTTTTTTGAAGAAATGTTATCCTTTATAGCGATTTTTGTTATTCCAACTTATTATTATTACTATTTATATTTTTTTTATTTAATTTTTTTCTCCAGTGAATTAGCAAACATGTTATTTGTCTATTTGGGCTCAGATGAAAGGTTTTACCGCTTTCAAAGCTTTTCTTGCTGCTGTTAGTTTCCGCAAGCTGCAACATTTCCTCTTTCTGTTTTGCTGTCAATGAATAATAGATAAAAACTAATTATCTAAAAATGTATTAATTAAAACTATTTCAATGGATTATAATCGTCCTTTTTGTGTGGGTACTTGAACTAAACAAACAAAATGCGTTTTCTTTTAAATGTTTTCTTTTTCGTTTCTTTCTTTCGTTTTTCTATTTTTTATTGTTTGTTTTGTAAAAACCAATGCTTAAATGTGCAGGATTGCTGGTTTGTTGCCTTTTTTATTTATGTGGAATGCATTTTAATAAAATAACATAATTTACACTTTAAAAAGTTATAGCTATATACACAATGGACTGGTCTTTTCATTTTTTAACACGGGCGTAGCCGTGCGGGTACCACTAGTTTAAACATAGTTTTAGAATTCGGTGCAAAATTATGAGTCTAATTACCATTATACCATTTGCTACTTCATATTGGAACTGTTGCTAATTCTGCGAATATATATATATTTGTAATTGATTCATGATTACAAAAGATTTTATCTATCCTAATTTTGCACCGACTTCTAAAACTATGTTTAAAAGTCACATCGATGTTGTTTAAAGAATTAATTTATTTTTCACTTTTTAGCGTAATTTATAATTTAAAGTCGGTTTTGTTTTTTTTTTATAAAAATTACTTCATTTTTTTCTTTTTAGTGTAAATTCATTTTTTTATAATTATATCTTCACTATATTTCCAACCAGTATTCACAAATTATATACCTAAACCTTCCTCATGAATTACTCTATCTATTGGTGCAAACAGCTCTAAAATCACTTTAGTTTGTCGAATGTCTTTATGAAATTTAGAAATGTATAGTCGTATTATATATATAAAGATTTCAAAATGTTTCCTGAGTTCTGCAAAACTTAGCTTAAAATTTTTCTTCATTTCTATCTTTTTTCTTTTTTCCCCCTCCTGGTTAATCAAGGATTACTTATTATTTTCGGTTGTTGTAAAGGTCTCCACTTTTCATTGGCTCTTTTTACAGTATTTGGCTGTTTTACTCACTGGTTTCACTTGCTAGTTTATGTATTTAACCATTTTTCTTTTTTTAATAGAGGAAATTAAATCAGATTTTAAATTTAACTCTAAAATGTTCACATGTTTGGTTGTTCAATTATTTTTAAAAAATAAATAAATAGTGTCATTTGTACTTTAGCTATTTAAAACCTGAATTTTAGTTAATTCAGAGTAAAAAAAAAAAAAAAAAAGACAGTTTGTGCCACGAATCTCCCCTGGTGCGCACCCCTGAAAAACAATGTGTTTGTGCGTAACACTTTTTTTTGTATGAGGAATTTCTTGGATTGCGTCATTGAATTTGGGGGGAGGGGGATTTGCGCTATTGAGCTTGGTGCTATTGAGAAGAAACAACCCTGCATAAATGTATGTTCCCATTACGCAAATGCAATCGAGATAAAGGAGGTCAATAAAAAGAGAAAACAGTTTGAATTTATTTTATATTTAAATTTTACTGAACTTTTTTATATATTTTTTAGTTTTCTACCAACTACTCATAAACATCTTTAAAAAAGCAAAGATTTTTTTATATTCTGAGCATCTATACATTTATATCTATATGCAAAGAGCATACCGACATCGATCCGTGCTGAACATTGTTGACGACTTCTCCAAATTTTTCACTTTCTTTAACTTTATCATTCGAACTTGTGTCATGAAATCAACAACAGGGGCAGTTTTCAATGAGAATATTTTGCTGAATAGAAAATTTCTGGACAACAGACATTTCTCCAGCGACGGACAGGGTTGGCCGGGTTTTTTCGCCCCGGAAAAAACCGACCCGGACTAAATATCATTTTGTCCATTTCGTCCATTTTGTTCAGTAAACTGGAAATTAAAAATTAAAAAAGCAGAATTTATCTAAAATAACTATGATGAACATTCCTATTCAAGGACTAAATTATATGCTAGAATATCAGACATGAAATATTTTATGGAGGAAAAAAATAGAGTAATAATTTTAAAAAAATAACAATAAATTAAAGAGTTTAGTTCCTCTCGATCTAGAAGCTTTTTCAATTCAACATGTTTATGAAAGAAGTATGCAAAGGGCCGGTTTTTACCAGGGCATGCTCTTTGCAGGAACTTCATGTTGTGTTTGAAAGTTACGTGTAACATCCTATATTTTCCTTAGTTTCTAGTTGTTTATTAGTTAATAATGACTTGCAATCTGCAATTATGCTCTTTGAAGTAGTAATACAGGGCATTGAAGAGCTTAATAACACATTAGAGGAGGCAGATTACGAATTGCTCCACACATACACTGGGCTGTTTAGCATGATGCAAAATGAGTGGTTGTGCCTTCGAATGATACAGTCGTGTAGTATTGTTAATTCGATTTCCATCAACATGGATGCGCCAAGGAATATCTGAGTTCTGGATACATTTCGAAATAGGAGAAAATAGACGTTTTATTCCCAACAAACATTCTTATCAGAAAAATAAATCAATTGCTAGCCAAAGTACACTCGAAAGCCAAAAGTCTTAAAGGCAATGCCAAAATTTGCAAAATTGGGACAAAAATTTCAACTAAAAATTCAAATCATATTTCATATTTGTCAGACTTTGCAGAGATAGAGGACGAGTGCGATTATGAAAACGTGGAGAAATACCTAGTGCGAGTCTGCAAAGCTCATTCAACGGGTGAAACATTTGATGATCTACGATTTAATGAATACAAGAACTCAGCTCCACTGAGTGGACTTCACCGACGTCACTTTCAGTTAAAAGGCACATCCTAAGAGCTCTTTAGCACACAAGACGGAATATTCGTCTTCTTGAAAATAAACAGTTAATAAATGATTCATGTCATTTTTGTTGGGAAAAATTAACGGGGTGTTGAAACCCAAAAAATTCTTGAATTTCCTGCCACTGGAACTCCTGTGTGTGAGCAAATGATAGGTTTCTGTCTCCAAAAGATATGCTTACAAAGCGGCTGCTGTAAAATGCATTACTTTTGTCAAATGTACCAACAGGGAATTCAAAATCAAATAGCATGTTTTTATTCATTCTTTTTTTTATTGCTTAATTTTACAATTTGATTTTATTATATAATTATACCAATAAAAGGAACGTATAATTATAATAAACACGAGTTGAAACATAATATTATTGGGAATTCTTTTATTCTAGTTCCAATTTTTGCAACCAGAATATTAAACAACAGTTTTCGGATACATTTCCCCTCAAACTTCTAAAAAAAAATAGTTAAGGATGGTTTTAATGACTTAAATAATATGTTGTTTGATTCTTAGACCCCAAAAACCAAAGTTTAAAACCAAAATTAAGTTTATATGTTGATTGGTTGCTGAATGCCAGATGGGGAAAGGAACCAAAATGGCCGTCATGTTTGATGGCCTGCAAAATTATTTCGCCAGGATACATGTCTACCCAAGATAGTTTCGTATTAGATACTTAACAGATCCCGATTCTTTAGAGAAAATCTCTGGACATAGAAATTTTCACGGGACTATATGGTGGGGCCAGGACTAAATATTGCTCATTCCATGGTGGAGGACTTTCGAAAAATTCCGCGCTTCGAATTTATCAGAAATGGTAGATTTCATTAAAAACGCTCATTAAAATGACGACATTAGTCCCAAAAGTCCTTATTAGAGTTAAAAGAATATCTCCTAGGACAACTAAAAATCTAACATCATACCAGAAAACAAATTAGACAATGACATTCTTATTCAAAAAATAAATAAATAAATAAATAACAGCTTGCAAAACATCGACATGTGCCCGTCAACTTTGTAGAAACCCCCGAGTGAAAACGTCGTCAAATTCCTAATTTATTTAAGCTATTGAAAGATAAAACAATAACGTTTTTTTATTTAATTTAGTAATTGGAATTTTTTCTACCGATGCACATAAAAATACACACAAAAGAAAGAAAAAAGAAATCCGGTAATTACCGAACCATCAATTTATTACTATTTATTTCTTGCTCTCAAATGCAAAACCGTGTTTACATCTGTGCTTCCCAAATCTTTTTAGATTTTTTTTTTTTTTTTTTTTGATTTTATAAAATTTAAAGAAGTAAAATCATCTTTGTTGGGTAGGTCTTTACATTTGGTGGAAGTTGCTCACAATACATTTTCTTTCACATAGCATATTTTTATGAGGGACTCCTACGCGGAAGTTTTCTGCGTGCATAAGAGATCTCCTTTCGATTTCATTAATTATGACACCACCTGAATTGGAATCTCTTCCTGCTCCTAAGATTGTTGCGGGTTATGATGATAATATTTTATTTTTTGATTGGATTTTGTCTTGGTTTCGAGTACCTTCAACCTTGATTTTTCCTTATTATTTATTATTATTTTTAATTTCTTTGAGATTTGATAAATGAACACGAATGAATGGGGAAATTTTCGTTTCAAATTCACTAAAACATTAGTGTACACAGTATTTGGATGTTGCAATCAGGGCCCGATATACAGTTTGTGGGCCCCTCACGCAACAAAATTTTTTTAAACATAACATTCAGTATGTGTTTGTAAAACTTGAAAATCACACCAAAATTTGGGGGCAACCCAAAGCGCAAAAACGAATTTGCTTTTCAAATGTCAAAGAGTCAGGCTAACATTTGGGAGCTCCCAACGTGCAAAATGATTTTGTTTTTAAATTACGAAATGTTTGAATAAAATCTAGGGATCCCCCAAAAGGCAAAATCGATTTTGTTTTTCAAATTTCAAATTGTCAGACCAAAATTTGGGGGCCCCTAAAAAGAAAATTCCTTGTGGTTTTAAAATAATTTAGTAATACAAATTTTCTGCGAAGCAACAGAACACTAACAGTTTGTTTTTGAAAGATGCTATTTTTAAATATTTTTCAAAAAATTTTAAATTTTATTCTAAAAAAAATAATAATAATCAAAATTAGGGGCCTCTTCAACGTGGGGGCCCTAGGCCTGGGAATCACGGGCCTATTGGTAAATAAAAGCCCTGGTTGCAATGTCGGGGCATTACACTTGAAGAGAATGAGAAAAATATTTTAATTTAGATTCGTTCATTGAAATATTATAACACAGAAGAGTCGCGGTATCCCGAACTAAATGGAACCGAACACTTCAGTGTAACGTAAACGAAAAACGAAATAATAAATTTACATACGTATTAAGAAGGAGTGCAAAAATGTTTTTTTAAAATAAGTTACATTTTTCAGATAATGCAGAAAAGTAGTGGACTGGCATAGGAAACATACATACAAAATTTGAAATGCACTTATTACTACTTTTGCCTGATTTCTAAAATTTGGATCACACCATTTGGTGCTGAAAGATATTTATCGACTGGCTTTAAATTTTAAAACGTATGTTTCTCCTTCCTTTTCCCACTTTTTCCTCGCAAGCGCGAAGGACGAGTCGGAAAT
Organism: Octonoba sinensis; assembly: GCA_038502835.1. NCBI lineage: Eukaryota > Metazoa > Arthropoda > Arachnida > Araneae > Uloboridae > Octonoba > Octonoba sinensis. Next base: position 103,178,411 of record CM076606.1, on the reverse strand, counting down.
TTGAAAAACAAATACATAAAATGTAAAATTTTGCATTGTTTTAGGCTAATTTCTCCTTATACAGACCCTAAAATGGAACCAGAAGATATTTATTCATTCATTTTAAATTTGGACTCACATCTATCACACTTTATTCCAACTTTTCTGCATTATCGCAATTGGAAATTTGAAAATCTGCAAACTTTAATTTTTCCTTAAATTTCCATAACTTTACTGAATTTTGTATATTTCAACCGGAAAGAGGAGCTTCGGTAAAATAATTTTAATTTTTTTTTTTTATGAATACACATCTTTACTGCCACAATAATTATAAAAAGGACAAATAATGAAAAAGAAATAATATTAAAAACATTTACGGCTGTATTTCAGTTTTATTTAAACTTTAATGTTTTACAATAATCATGTGCTCAGTTCTTGTTATGGAGCATGGTACAACCTAGAAAATAAATGTGCTAGCAAATTTTGAAAAGCCGGATTCACATGAGTAGGTCGATGCAAACTGAATCAAAATATTGATCTCTTTCTTATCAAATTCGTTTCCAATCGATAACCAAAATTTTTGGCAAGTCAGATAGTTAAATTGAATGCGCAGTGTTTCGTCGTTTGAAACATCAATTAACTGTTTTTTTTTTTTTTTTTTCATTTAAAGGGATATTGGAATTAATAATATCAAACGAAAATGGATCATGGATCCCACGTAATTAATTTTTTGGAAGTTTTTCGGACATGTTCGTAAAGTTTTCAACCAATTTTAATAAATAACGGGAGTTGATGTTTTTAAATAACAAGCAATCTATTATTTTCTTTAGTAAATAATGAAAAGATCGGAAACATGTCTGTGCTGTTTCTGTTCAATTCCAGCTTGCCAAAGTGTCAGATTATTCTTAAAAGCTTCAATTTTACTGCTTAGCGTGAAAATGTTTTAGCCTCTCCCTGTAGACTCATATTCAGACCGTTCAGCTTTTCGAAACTATCAACCGTGTAACTGAGTTTCCCGAGCCAATCTTCATTAATGAATGAGCGTGCCAATATATGTTTCTTTTCCACCAAAAAAATATAAACTGCCTTTCTCAAATCGAAAATACATTGCAATATTTTGCCGTCTGACAGCCGATCTGACTTCGGTATGTAGTAATAATACCTCAAACACAGAATCTCTCTTATTGCAGAGCATTGAAAATAGACGACAGCTTAAGCAGTTGCTTTTAATGTAATTAATTGCAATAACAACATCATTTAATATATTGGGCAATTCTTCATCGATGTCTTTTGCAACTTGAGCTTGTCTATGTATCATGCAATGGTTGAATACTATATGGGGAGAAATTTTCATTATTAACACTGAGTCTTTTGTTACTACTTGTTAATGCTGCAGCAGCATCAGTGCAAATCGCGACACAGTGGGTCCCAGATAAGGTCCTTTTCCTCAAAATATATATTAATAATTTCAAATATTTTCTCTTCAGCAGTTCTCCCTTCTAACCTTTTACAGCATAAAAAATCTTCCGATTTGTCCGTTCTTTGGAATGAATAATTGTAGATTATTCATAAATTTGAATTTCTTTGAATTTGGCGACCCCCAAAAATTTTCTGACGACCCCTCCGGGGGTCGCGACCCCCGGTTTGCGTACCGCTGGTATAGGGCTTCAAGTAGCGGTTTCTTCAAGCTGAACCATCATGCCATACAACTTATTTTCTTACTAATGTAAGGTAAAAGTAATCAACAGTTTTTGTATATGCCTATTCCTACCGCGCTCGGTCAAATTGACCGGTAATAAAAAAGTTATCGATTTTAGCATCCAATGCAGATAATGGTTGATTTATTGCTAAATGTATATATAAAATGAAGACTTTTCGTGAAATTTCGTCCAAAGAAACGCGTGCCCTACTTGGAGACTACTCAATACTATTGATGTCTGCTCTATTCAATCGCAACCGACTCTGAGGCTCGCTCGAAGAGTGTAATAACTGTTCGGGAGTGGTGTTTCGCTCTTTGAGTGTTTGTAGGACCGCGTGAACGCGCGTTTTTGCTAGTCATGGCTCGATTATCAGCGCCATTACGTGCGGTTTCACTCTTCGAAGTTTTACTCTTCGAGCGAGCTGTGTAACTGTAAAGTATTGTCTCATATCGACGGTCGGTCATATTGACCGACGCGGTAGATAGGACAAATGATAAATTTTTCTTGGAAAAGAGAAAAAATAACTAGAAGTACAGAGTGAAAAAAATATTATATGCATATTCTAAGAATTGTCGTATAGTTCGAAAACAGTATTATAACGTTTAAAGTGTGTAATTCGAATAGAGTGTTTGAAAACGATCAATTTGACCGGTACGGGGGTAGGTTTAGTGTTAACAGAAAAGGAAAAGGATTCCTTTTAAATGTACGAGTAGATGAGGAGCTTCAGTGAAAATTATAAATATTCAATGATCCTAATGCTCCAGACTATATTCGTTTGTAGAATTTTTTCCTTTCCTCATTTGGTTACTAAAATTATAACAGTAAAAGATGATAAACTTCATTTCACAGAAGTTATGCAATGTTGCACAGAATTATGTTTTATTTATTTTTGTTATCTTTTATCGTTATTATCATTTTTTTTTTCTTTCATTATTTTTTATTTTTATTTCTTAATGTCTTTTTCAAAATACAATTTCAAGAAAACTTTGAAGTTCAATAAATTAACTAGTAGTGTCATCTAGCGTCAGTGACAAAATCAGTTACGTCTTGGAAACGCCAGTAGGAGGCGTGGCTTAAACATGATACCGCGTGTAATCGTTCAATATGTATGCCGTGCAGTGCTTGTAGCCTTATACTCCACGATGCATTGGCTATGTTACGGTGAATCTCCGAAATCGGAGAATGTCGACAACCACCGGTGGATGTCAACATTCACCATCTATCAGAATGCTGGATGGTGACATTCACCATCTATCAGAATGGTGGATGTCGACATTCACCATCTATCAGACCGGTAATTGTCGACATCCTCCAATTTCGGACATAGCCGTAACAGCTGCAGCAATAGACACTGTTGATCTTGACACCACTCAGAATGCATTCTCACTAAGACTGACAGTATTGTTTAAAACCATAAGGAAAAAGGAAAGCAAGTGTTCTGACGATTCATCCTCCTCACGCAGGTACCGGAAACCAGTCGTTCAAACCGCTCAGCCATTGAGACTAGGAGTGACCGGATCAACGGGACAGTACCTCTAATCTCTAACAGCAGTTACACACAACCGATGCAAAACCAGAAATCGCTTTGAATGCAATAAAATTGATAATTTCCCCCAAGGATAGAATTTTATTAAACTTTCGGCCGATTTATGAGTAAATAAATCATCAAAATTCATTACAATTGACATAAAAGTAACCCCAAAATTCAACAACAGTATAAATTTTTATTTAATTTTTTTTTTTTTTTAACCTAAAGTTTTATAAAATTTTAAGTTAAAGCACGTTCTCTATCGCTTTTTAATGCAATAAAATTGATAGTTTTTCCCATGGATAGAATTGAATTAAACTTTCGGTCGATTTATGAGTAAATAAATTATCAAAATTCATTGCAGTTGAAATAAAAGTAACCACAAAATCAAACACTACTATAAGTTTTTAAGTATTTTTTTTTTCACTTCAATGAGGTTTGTTTGAAGTTTAAAAAAAAAAAAAAACATCCTAAAATTAAAGCACTTTCTCTGTCGCTTTGAATATAATAAAATGGATAATTTCACCCATAGATAGAATGCAAATAACACAAATTTTATGCAAATAATAACACGTATTGCATGCAAATAACATATTTTATTTATTGGAATGCAAATAGCACATACCGCCGTTTGAATCATTTAAATAAATAGTTTGTCAATTCAAATCAAGGATGTACCATTACTTAGTGCACTTTTATCTTACTTGAAATAGTTTTATTAAGATATTTTAAAAGTTAATGTTTTGGGCCTTTTAAAAAAGTATATGATATATATTTAAACATGAAACGTTTTAACTGGTCTATTGTTAAAACTTAGTGTATTTAATCATAAAAACTTATCTTTATATATTATTTCTCTATCCTGTTTTTTGTCACTGCGCAATTTCTTCCTTATCAATTTATCAAATTCCATGATTTACCCCTCTTTTTAAAGCTTATCGTGCGGCTAAATGACGAAAGATAGACCCGCGGTCTCAAAATGTAGCGCTTCTCTTAAATTTGAAGTTTAAAATCATTTAAGAAGCGGTCCTTTAATGGACGCCAAGTTGGTGTTGTGTTTGGTGGTTAGAGGCTGAGTGGCCGAGTGGTTAAGAGCACAAGGCTGGTATACCCACGGGCGTCACGACCTATGGGGATTCGGGGACGCGTCCCCCCCCCCCCAATAATTTGGACTAAGAATTTGGAGGGGGACAGTCCCCCTCAATAGTTTGGCAGAGGGGACAGTCTCCCCTTTTCACACGAAAATTTAGAAATAAAAGGACCCAGTAGTGTAGTTCTGGAAAAAGCTGCTGGGACGCTTACATATACAAGCATCAAAAAGTGGGGGTGCTCTTATGTTAAAATTCAAAACAAGTGAGGGACAATGCGCGTATAGATTTTGAATAAAAAATTCCTACTGCTTTATTTTTTGTGTGAACATTCTGGAATTTAATCATGTGTCATTGTCTATTAGTGATGGGACCAATGGGGATCCGAGAAAATACGCTTCCCGTTCCCGTCACATCAGTATTGCCATATCGAACAAATTAAAGAGTTTTATAAACTTGTTAAACATAAAGAGTAATTAAGTAGTGCAACAAAAATTGCAAACACGCGTTTCGAAATGTCTTCAGTGCATGTAAAATATGTTAAGAACCCTTATTTCTACAAATTCGGGGAACATTTTATGATAGGTTTGAAAAACATGCACATTTTTTACTCAAACTGTGCTTCAGTACATATTTCACTTTATACCAGTGGTCCTAGGCCTAGGCAAAAAAGTGGGAGGGGGAGGGCCCTGATATTTTTTTTAATATCTAACAAATACCCCAGCACTCCACATTTCTTAACTATAACTTAGGTGTGAAAGTTTTCTAGAATTTTTCGAAACCCGCTCAGTCGTGGAAAAACCTATATAGCTGCCCTTATATGTGACGCCCTTGTTCGACTTCAACTTCCAATAGCAAATCTTCGGGGGCCAACATATGACGGAGCAGCCGATATGAGTGGCCATATTAAAGGTGCTCTATCTATTATGAGTAAAAAATAGCCTTTAGCAGATTTTGTTCAATGTGGGCCACATTGCACTAACTTAATAATGAAAGACAACAAAAACAAACGGCTTGTTTCAGAACCTTTTGGAAAATGAATCTGAATGTCCCGTTGGAAATACTTGCAAAATTAGACCTCTGTGTCGAACAAGATGGATATGTCGAAGTTCTCAAATTGAAGAAATACTGAAAAAATATCCTTTAATTATGGACACGTTGAGTCAGTTGGCTGAAGACGTTTATGATGGCGCTAGCAGTCCTTAGCTGTTCTCGAAAACGGTTCCAACTATCTGGGGATAAGTTTTGGTGAAACAACTGGCAGAACTGAACACCTCTTTCCAAAGGAAGTGTTCAGTAGCTGGACTGGTCAAATCAGTTCAAACAGATGCTAATTACTTGGAAAAGATGCGAAACGACGCTGTGTTTTTCACCATTTTTGATGACTGTGTCAAAAAAATGGAACTTGGACTAGACCCCCTAAAATTGCCAAGAAAAAAAAAGACCTCCTAAGTGGTTTGATGGTGTGGCGGTAGGTCATGGTTTTTCTTCAGTTGCAGAATACTATCGCATTAAATTCTTTCACTTACTTGATGTGACAATTGCCGGAATAAAAAATCGCATATTGAATCAAAGAAAATTCAAAAACAATTTGAATTAGAAAAGATGCTACTACATGAAGATAATCTCTGGAGCTTGCAGTAAATTACCCAGAATTTAATTTTTCAAACTTAAGGATTCGACTTTCAGTTTTCAAAGAGGAGTTTAAAGACATGACGTGCGCACATGATGTTAGAAAAGCACTACTACAAATGGAAGCCGGATTCTAATATAGAAATTCTGGTACGACTTTTTCTGGTGTCTCCAGCATCCAGTTGTAAGGCGGAAAGAAGTTTCAGCGCTTAAAAAAGTTGAAGTTGTATTTGCGCTCAACAATGACACAAAAGCGATTGAATCACGTTGAGGTGTGTTTCTTTCATCAAGATGTCATCGATCAAGTTGATACGGCAACCATCTCAAAAAAAAAATTATTTCTTCCAAAGACAGTCGAAATGTTTTTGAGTCAGAAAAGAAATGAAATAAGTCCATATACATACATAATTATTTTTTTTTCTTTATAATGGGCTGCAGTATTGGTCCTCAACCATTGCAGACCTAGTGCATTCCCAGAAATTGGTACCAACTCTTTCAGCGGCACCATAATAAGTTTGGTACCATTGCCTCAATTTTTTGATGCTCAGTTTCCCCCTAAATGGCGGCACCTGAGCTCTCGTTGATGCAAACGGTACTAGGAATTTAATTTAGCCGAGAGTATCCATGCCAAACGGGTACTTAAGGAATATTTTACATTCCGCATAATCATACGACATAGGGGCAGACGATTGAAAATCCACTGAGTTGGGCCAGGTTTGAACCTGCGAACTTGGGCCTACGAGGCCTGAGCCCTACCACTACGCTACCCTGTCAGCACATCATTAATTATAAACGATATAAAAATGAATCTGTACAGAGTAAAAAAAACCTTTTTTAATTTTTTTTTGAATAAATATTTTTAACTTTAATGTTTTCTGAACATATTTCATTTCTCTAGATCACATCTAATTTTTGTTGTAAATTAAATTTACAAAATAAATAAATAGTTAACACAATTTGTATAGATAGAAAAAATGGGAAATACTATTGCTGAAATAATAAAGAGTTTCAATTACTGTTTAGCAAAATTAGGAAGACTGGAAGACAAGTCAAAAATTGGCTTCGTCCCCCTCAATAATTAGACTGCTGTGACGCCAGTGGGTATACCAAAACCTATGGTTCGAGTCCCGCTTTTCGTGTACGTTTTCTCCAATTAATTGATTTACTGGACCGTTGATTTTTGATAAACTAAATATAAAGAGGGCTCTTTTATATTTTATTTGGTGTTTTTATTTTCATGCAGTAAATTAAAAAATAGTAGAAAATATACTATTAAAATTATTCATTAAATTAAATATTCATTGCATAAAATAACTTTTTGGCATGAGTTTATCAAACATACTCTATTATTATTAATTTATTAGTTGCTGAATTTAAAACATTTTATGTGAAAACAAGATAGTCTTTCGCATTCATTTATATTATGAACGGGTAAAGCCTAACCAACCAAGAGTAACTATATTTTTTGTAATGGAATTAGTGTGTTTTAATGCAATGAGTACTACTAATAAAAATAATTATCATTATTATTGTGATTATTTTATTATTTTGAATATCCAAATAATAGTGGGAAAAAATTGTAACAGCTATTTGTACTGATGTGTTCAATGACACGTCTTCTTTTGTACAAACACCCTTTTGCTTTTTTCTATTCTTCATAAAGTCCTTTCTCCCAAATTAGGGCGGAATTCCGCATGGGTCGACTGGTGTTAGCTTAAGTGTGATATGATCTAGGTTTTTATTATTCTTCTCTTACCCAATATTCACAACAACCCCCAGTCTATCCCCTAATTCTTTCTCCCCTTTGTTAACAATAATAAAATAAAAATACATAAAAATATCACATCGTCCATCATAGTGAGCATATGCTCTCAATTTTTATTTTTATTTTTTTAAAAAAGCTTCCAACATAATTTCTCCAGAAAATTTGATGTTTTTGTATCATAATACAAATTTATAATAGCCGAAGGACTGCATAAAAGTAAAATAACATGCTTGATAAAACATTTGCTTCCAAATTATTCCTATTTATGAAATCTAGTTACTAATTTGTTCTTTTCTAGTAACTGTAATATAAATTATAATGTTGAAAATCAACATGTTACTTCAGTTGTCTGCATTGTTATGGAACAAGTATTCCACCGAATAGTTGATCAATATTCGGCCCGGCCGATCTTACCCACCATTCGTTCAAATCATGAAATCACTATTCGGCTAAAACGAATGTTCGGCCGCACGGCCGAATACCGAATAATGGTCGAATATTCGTTATAGCCCTCGTAATAATCCTTGGTTTGAAAACATAAGTGTCAAGCCCAATCCGATAAAATTTTTGCTCGCTAAGTATTTTTGACCCTCTCCGCACTGGCAAGCGAAAATCATCCCGGGTCACCAACTAATCTTTTAATAAATAATATATAGGAGATAAAAACAAATTATCTGTTCTGTTTTGAGCAAATTTTTTCTGCAGTAGTGCACCCCCTAATTATATACATGGAAAATAATACAAAAATAATTTTATTCTATCTACCAGTTTATTAACGGTGAATATATCAATAAGTAATTGTAAGTTTCGTACCGTGGCTGAATATCCACGTTTGATGCTGAATTTTATTCATGTAATGTGACTGCTCTAAGCTTGGAGCGGTTACGTGAATTGAAAAGAAAAATTGCGGTAGCTTAGTTATTGAGTAAACTAACTTAAAAAAGGACGAAAAATTTAACGATAATAACTAAAAAAAGACTAATCTCTTGTCAGGAATTACTGCAGTCCACGGAGTAAAAAGAAGGAGACGAATCTCCATAGTAAAAGTTTGTCCGGATGATTTCACTGCGCGCTAGACGGCGCGCATGAAAAATGTCTTGCCATGAGGGTGATTCGCAACATAATTTAGTGTTACAAATAAAATTATTTGAAAGGTTTTTTTTAAGAGTATTTAAATCGATATAGTCAATTTTCGAGAAGCTGGTTATAGGATCATGGACTACTTTTAGATTCAGAATGTGTTTGTGATTTCTTTTTATTATATTTGGTTCATTTTAGTTTGATGGTTTCGGTTTGCTATAATTGTAACTAGAGATGCAAAAAGCCCGTAAATTTTCAGAAAGAAACTGGGAATTTTGAGATGTTTTCAGTCTTAAAATATTGTTACAGAACATATAACATTGTAACGCTATATTATTTTTATTTTAGATACATGACCAAGCGTCAAACATAACGTTTCATATCAAATCTATAATTGAGAAAATTAACTAGTAAATTCAATAGGCTTTTTTATTGCAGTATTATTGATTCTAAAAATTTATTTGATTTGGTTGGTTTCCAGAAAATAAGATTAACCTTCAAAATATATTTTTTTCTTTACTCGTTGATTTAAATTATTATAAGCAATAATATATCTGTTTTATTCATAGCATTTTACTACAACTTTAACGACACATTTGGAGGGGTAATTTTTTGACTAGAAACACTGTTTAAAGCACTATTATACGTTTCAATAATTTTTTTTAAAGGCAAGTTTTAAATATTTTTATGTGTTATTTTGTGTTTTATTGATGACTTAAACAACTATCAAGTTTCACAATGGGGCCGTTCATAAATGACGTCACGCTTTTTTCCCATATATTTGACCCCCCTACCCCCCTTTGTCACAATATGTCACACTTCAGCGAACACCCCTCCCCCCCTTTGTCACGCGTCACGCTATGTTGCATAATGCATGATGTCACAATTCTTGTTACCCCCTCCCCTCCCCTTGTCACACTTTGTCACAATTTCACGAACCCCCCCCCCTCGAAGCGTGACATCATTTATGAATGATCCCTATGTAAATAAAAATATTAACAACTTCCTTTTTTTTCATTCTCAACAGAAACATTTTTTACAGGTACCAACATTACGAAATAAATATGTTGTCTGTTTTAAAATGCTTTAACACTAATGTTCAGGAAAATAATTCTATTATAACGAAAATTTTATAAAAATGTATTTATTTGTGCTGTGTTAAAATTACTATTTCAAAAAAAAAAAAAAAAACGATCCCCGTTTTTAGAAATTTGAAACTTCCCGATATTGCTTTAAATTCCCGGGGGGGGGGGGACCGGTTTTTCCGGAAATAAACTAGGTGTTTAGACATCCTTGCAAAGCTAATTGTAACTTTAATTTAACTAAAAACGGTTTCAACTTTAATGTAAAGTTAAATAAAAAACATGTCCATTAAATGTGATAACGCACCCCTCCCCAAAAGCTGTGGACACAATATGTCACACTTCAGCGAACACCCCTCCCCCCCCCCTTTGTCACTCTCCAAGGCGTAACATGTATTCCTCCCTGAGACTTTCCTTAACATAAGTATGTCAAAGTCAGGTCCTCCCCCCCCCCTCCCCCACAAAAATAGGATGCGAGCTCCAGTGGTGGTGGGTATTGTGCAAACCGCACGCCATTGAAGTTTTTAAGGGGATTGTTTTAGGTGTCTTTGCTTCTTTCAAGGGGTGGGGGGAGGCTTCTTTATTTCAGGAGTGAACATTTGGGGGGTAAGTATATATTTATTAGGGGTGCCCTTTGGGGTCATGGCACAGATTGCTCCATTAAAATTTTTATAGGGGTTGTTTTGGCTTTGTTGAATTTTGAAGGGAACATCGTTTTGGGGATGCACCATCCTCTTGGAGCGGAAATGGTATATACATAAAAATAGTATATATCAAGGGCGCACACGAAAGGAAGTAGGGGGACATGTTGCCGATTGCTCCATAGAAAATTTTAAGGGGTTGTTTACGAAGGGTGAAGGTGAGCCGAATTTTGAGAGGGGTCATCGTTTGGGGGGAGTGCACCGCGAAGGCTGTTACAAAATCCTGAATTTTTTTTTCAATTTAGCATATATTCTTAACCTCTCTGACACTTGCTTTGACATATATAAGTGTGTCGAAGTCAGGTGCCCCTCCCCCCGAAAAAAAATTCTGGGTGCGCACCATCGCTCATAGGTGGAATGTTGAACGATCACCTTAGAGATCGTTCATAAATGATGTCACGCTTTTTTCCCATATATTTGGCCTCCTCCTCCCTTTGGCACAAAGTGTCGCACCTCAAAGGACGCTACCTACCCCCCTTTGTCACAAATACCGCTGTGTTGCATAAGCATGATGTCACACTTTTTGTTACCCCCTCCCCTGCCCTTGTCACACTTTGTCACAGTTTCGCGAACCCCCCTCCCCCCTCGAAGAAGCGTGACATCATTTATGAATGATCCCATCCCCTATATGTATATATATATATATATATAGGGTGATCATTCCCTGGATGAACGATGTATATATATATATATATACGTGTGTGCGTTATATATATATACAGTGGCGTTCCTATCATGAATGCCACCTGCCGGGGAGGTAATTTGTAATTTGTGGGACACACCCCTTTACAAGCAAAAATAAAAAAAAATAAAAAAACACATTTGTTGTGTTATATAAACTTGTAGTTTATATACTTTCAATAGTGCAAAAAATAATCTTAAGAAATTCAATTTTATTTATTTGTGCAAATTTTAGTTCACTACATTTATTTGCAGTTATAATGCGTTGAAATAGCATTAGGTGCCACCTTCAACATTCAACAAAAGGTTCCCCCGCGTAGTGACGCCACTGATATGTATATATATATATATATACGTTTTTAGATTGGGTTTTTATGGGGTCCTTTTCTAGGAGTTTAGGGATCATTCATAAATGATGTCACGCTTCGGGGGGGAGGGGGTCGGGAAGTTGGGACAAGAGGGGGACTGGTTAACAAGAAGTGTGACATCTCTGCTTATTCAACATAGCGTGACTTGTGCCAAGGGGAAGGAGGGGGTCCGTTGACCTGTGACATTTTGTGACAAAGGTTGGAGGGGGGTCAAATATGTGGGGGAAATGCGTGACATCATTTATGAACGGTCTGAGAGTTTTTGTCCCCAACTTCCTACTTCGCTGCGCTCTGTTGCTAAATTTTCAGATTCGCAATACCAATCTATTCCTTAAGTGCTGAAAATTCCAATGGTGCTACGCTTCTTCCCCCCCCCCTCAAAAAAAAAGAAAATGAAAAGGCGCTAATGTCGTCCGGAGACCGCGCATTACCCGCCCACCTCAGAAGCCAAGAAATGGTTCCGCCAAGAAATGAGTAGCGTCGCTACTGCGAGCGCTGTTCAGGCATTTAGGACTTCCTACTCCGCCGCTAGATGAAGCTCAAACACCACCTCCTCTCTTAAGTCTGCATTCGACCAACTCGCTAATCCCGCTCGCTTAGTTATACCTCAAAGCACGCCCCAGTTCGTCGCTATTTTATGAATGGATTTGATTTAGTGCCGTTACGTCCGAAAGTCCCGCAGTGGACCAGTCGGTAGAAGCTCGGTTCCCGTTGAACACCGAAAGTGAAGCAACACAGACTGAGGTCAGTGTTTGGGAGTCCAACCTCTCGCGGCTGGTTGCTGTAGTGTCCGGGTACGCTAAGGGGAGCTGGTGCACGTTAAATAGGTGGCGGCTCCAGTGTCCTCCAAGTGAAACGATACCTCTGGGGGTGCCAATCCCAGGTGACGGCCTCTCATCTGGGACTTTGGTTCAAAAATTAAGAGACCTTTCAAAGGGGCGGAAATCGGACTCCTGCCTATAAAGGCCCCGTTAGACTCAGGAGCAGCGTACCCACTCTTCCTCGTCACGCGCGAGGACTCGACAACAACAGCAACGTCCGATTATGAGGTTAATTCTTCGCTGTTGAGATTCAATCGCTCATTAACCGAGCGGTCTGAAGATTTTTCCAGAATGGTCTACGCTCTGCAGTTCATCTTCTTTTCAATGTATAAGAAGGAATCATAATTCATAAATCGGCGTATCTTCTCAATCGCAAACTGTACCGTTTCTGTTTGGGTTCTTTATAAAGTCATCCATTTTACCCCATGACACATTTTACCCCATCCTCCCCTATTTTATTTTTTTTTACTCATTAGCCTTTTTCTTTTCTTCCCGAACTAGGAGACGATAAGTTCTGCTTGCAGAAATGTTTAAGATATAGAATAATTTCACCTCTGTTTTACAAGGCTGCAGAACACTTGAAAAAAACCTCACAATTCTGTCTGGGGTTGAAATAAGCTGCCGGAGTTTTACCTCTTGCTTTTGACCAAATGGCTGAAGATGAAGACCAAGGCGCAGCCGTATGTCTAACAGGTCGCGTCCCTAGATCTTGGTGATCTTGGTTTAAAAAACTGAATGATTGATCTTTCCAACGTGACTCATTTACTTACCGTCGACTTCTCCCATTTACGGCTTCAAATGCTTAAAGTTCAATGCCATTTACAATTTCTGCGGCTAAGTTGCACCTGTTTGGAAGATTTAAAGAATCATTTCACTGTTGATTATTGGCGAGGCATTTTTTCAGATCATATCCGTTATAAATATTCAATCGAATCGCACATACACGAGAACGGTAAAAGTACCAGCCAAAGGCATTTTCCGAATTCATTTTTATGGAAGGTAAAGTTTTAGCTAGGCATGAGTTGAAAAAAATCGAAATCTCATCGCTAAAGACCAAATAAAGGAAAGAATCAATGAATAAATAAATGTTTAGGTAGTTTTAAGATCAAAAGATTAAGAAGATAAAATGAAAAAATCGAAAAGGTAAAAAAAAAATAATAATAAATTAATTAAAAAAGTAAGAAAAACAAAGAATGAAATAAGCCAATCTTGTGTGAACAAATAAGTGAAAAACAAGAGAAACCAACTTAACTTTAGTTGCGAGTGTTGTTTTCGTAAACATACGTTCGTCAACGTATTTACTGGTCCCAAGCGCTATAGCAAGGCATTGGGCCAAAACATTAATTCTACACGAGCGAAAAAAAAATTACAAATAAAAAGAATCGTAATAAATTTAATAAAGGAACAGGAAACAATTAAATTGATATTTATTATTAATCTCATTTTGACATTTCTCTCTCATTTTCCGCTTTTAAATAATAATCATTATTATTTTATTTTGTGTATGCTTAATGCGCTTTTTACTCAAACGAACTGCTATAACGTTCGGAATCCGCAGATGTGCGGATGAATCTCCTTTGATCGGCACACAGCAATAATTGTTGACATTAATTAGATAGTTTGAAAAATTGCAGTACTTTTTTTTTAAAACAAAACGTTTAGACAGAATAATAAATCTGAGATTCCCTTAATGAAAATTTTTAAAAACTCGTTGTCACAAAATATCACTAAATTTCATCAATTTTTAGATAGCTTCGAAAACACCCACACAGCTTAAAAATACCCGACCCACATATTGGCAATTCTTCGTACTTAACCCTCCGCGTACGGCTCCCGCGATTTGAGCGGGGTATCTGTTTCGTCTCCCACTACGGGTCACGTGAAAATCGCGGGCGAAGAATTTTTTCTCCTGATTTCAATACGGATCCCGCCATTTCCCCGTGTGCGTTAAAAAACATCATCCGAGTGCAGTATTATATATTTTTTGGAAACGGAAAAGCTATTAAAATTCTTGTAATATTTTAAAACAGCTGATAAAGATGTGAATTGTAACATATGTAGATAAAGAAAATATAAAAAATCGCCCCGCATTTCAGGACCGGAAAGTATAAAAACTGAGCCGTACGCGGAGGGTTAAAGTTCCAAAGGTCCCGTCCACCGTCACTTGTATTTTTGGATGTCTAAAGCTGCTCCTGTGAATGTAATGGAATATAAATAAAAACGATACCACGGCTCGATGCAAATTACTAAACCGACTTTACGACCCTCTTTATTTTCTTATAGGCAGAACGCACCAAAAAAAAAAAAAAAAAAAGATCCTTTAAATATACAAGTAGTCGTAATCTGCTCTGAACTTCTTCCAGCTCCCTCTCTTTCCAGAAAGCTCTAGTGAAAGCTTTTTGTTCTGGGATAAATGAGTGACACATAGCATTTCAACATGCTGAAACGCTACTTTATTTTATGAATAATTCTCAAACTTTGAAATGAGATTACATGAATTTGATGAAATGTGATTAGAATGAAAGCACTAAGAACACACAAAGAATAATTAATCAAAATCCACTGTAAACATATTTTTTAACACTTTTGATAGAGTCTCCTCATTTTTGAACAACGGTGAATACAACGATAAAGTTCTCAGTAAACTAGACAAACTACAGCACTCCTCAAATGCGGAGAATTTTAATTCCCAGTCGTATTCCTGAGAGGGGAGAGTGGCAGTGAGGCAATCAGAATTTTTTTCTTTTGACGTTTTTCAGCAAAATTAAGTAAAGGCAAGAGTGAACCTGGGGTTTCGGAGGCTCACAACATTTATATTACCATACTGTAACTAGCACTGTGTCTTAAATCTTAAACCAAATTATCTAGACAAAATTGCATGGAAGCTTTACCAATGGCTTTACCACTGTGGTAGTGGCAGGACCAACGTGCCTGGAATTCAAGTTGCATCCTGACCTCCATAAGAACTTTGGAACAATTTTAATGCATCTGAGGTACGGAATTCATGAATATGAAATACAAAATAATGTTGCCAGTTCTGTATTAGTCATCGTTTTTATATGTTAATGGGGGAGTCACAGCACCCCTTGTATCCCTCCCCCCAGTGCTAACGCGTATGGCTCTAGATGGTAATAGAATCAGTTTTCTTCTTTCATCACTCTGTTGCACTCTATCCAAAATTAGTTGCTGCATTTAGGTGGAAAATTTTGTACAGTATCAGTTGCTACAATTTAAGTAGGTGGTGTAGGTATTTAATTCCGAAACTACATGAATTAAAATTCATGTAGTTGGTTTGAGTCATTTAAAGTTGATTTATTGGCGAGTGAAAGTTTTTAAACTTAAATTAAATTTCTTGTGCCAGGTTGCATCAATTAGAGCTCAGTGGTCGTCATCTGGAGGGAAACTCAGCGTCAAAAATTCTCATTCGACGATGGTATCACACTCATTTTGGTGGCGCTGAAAGAGATGGTACCGTACCATCCTGGGGAACGCACTAGGTCTGAAATTGGCAGAAGTCAACAGCAGCCTCATTAGAAAGAAAGAAAGTTTCACGACTTTATTTTTTTCTTGTATATTACTTTTCTTTTCACAAATGTAGCACCTGTTTTTGGATACATTTTTAGAATTAACTTTACGCACGCTCTTAAGCTACGCCAGATTTTTGCAAGGACTACCAAAAGTTACTGGTGGTAACCAAAAATCGTTTTTAAATTCAATTTTTTAATGATTCAATGAGAGAATTGTTGGTAAGTAATCGTTGTTAGCTGATAGAATAACACCCGAAAATCTTTGGAAAATGTGCAAACAAACACATCAAAATTATCAGTATCAATAATGGATTGCAAAATTATTTAAATGTATCAACTAATTTCAGACGGAGGGAATGTTTATATAGCTAAAATAAAAAATGTTCTTCTAGCTACCAGTTTATAAAAATTTAAGAAAAGATATATATAAAAACGTCTTAGCCCCCGATAGCTGAATCTAAATCACATTCTTACGCGTCCAGATTCGGATTCCATCAGCGAACAGCAATGGATGACCTTAAAAACTCGGCTAGTTTCTTGGAATGGAACGGAAAAAAAGCTTCAACATAAGAAAAATGCCTGCCCGACCGCCTAGCCGAATAGTTAAAACTCAAAACTTTAGAAGTCTTTTTTTACAGACATAACATATTAATATTTTCAAGCTCCTTTCTCGAGAACTAAATTTTACATTGTTAAATGACTTAAATCATAGATCATTAGAAGTAGAATAAATTAAAAAATTCCGAACAAAACACCACCTTCAAGACGGATTTTACAGGAAAAAACCGAGCTAATTTTCATAACTACATCTGATGCAGAAAAATAAGACCTTTCGATTCGTGTAAATATTTTACAAGCATTTTGTCACCTCCAAATTGTCAAAAGAGTGATAAGAGCGTTTTTAATTTATTATAGCCGTTAATTAAAGGCCCACCTGAATAAGACAGAGCGATACGTCTTCCTCGGAAAATTCCGAATCCGATGATGCCTGTTTCGGCATCGTACCACCAGCCTCGAATTCCCCCCAAAAATGTAATTTCACCACACGTAACACGGCCAAGGAGGGGTGGGGTATCTGGCGCTGATTTTTATATTCTTTAGCTACCTTCTTTTGTTTAAGTTATTTTGTATGTGAAAAAATAATGAAATATAAATAACGCTGTGCGACGCGAGAAATGTCCTTTAGATGAAAATGTGTGTTTCTTACGTATTTTCGGCTGAAAATTTCGAATCTGCAATTATTGTTTTCCTATCACCCCCCATTTTAAGTTTTTACGTATTTTCTCAATAAATTTGCATACTCTCGTAATTTATTGACTTATTTATTTTTAAATTGCATGTTTCTCATTAAGCGTGAGATTTGTGCCATTCTAGCGACCTTTTTAACAAACTTGGCTACTTTAGCGACATTTTTGGCAACAAAAGCTTTATCTACTTTCGCGAAGTTTCGAATCATTTTAGAAGACCACTTTCTTATAGATTATTTTGCGGAGAAAGAAGAAATTGTATACTGCTGCACTGTCAATGGAATATTTTAGGCATTGGGACATGAACATAATTTAGTACAGTGACAATTGTATATCAGTGCTCCTCTATATAAGAATTTTGTTCCCATTTATTCCTATAGCATATTCTACAAACCCAAAGAAAACTTACAAATTATGAGTACTATACTGAAGTTAATTGAGTACACTACATTCAACTGGCACATTTTTAGAGATTTGAAAGTCATTAATTAGAAAGCAACAGAAGATTAACAGGGATAATCCAAATTCTGCGAATGGAGTCGGGAGAGGAACAATCACTGCATCCATTAACAGTGGTCTCCAAGAAAAAAAATTCACCTCGGGTGCCAAAATCATATCATTCACCTTCTTGTTCATAGGCGTAACTAGGATTGGGGAAAGGGGGGGGGGTCACCCTAAAAATGTACAGACTAAACACCAATAAGCAGTGCAACAGAGTTCAAAATTTACTAGTCATAAATACTTGTCATTACAGATATACTCCGTGTTTATTCCAGTCATCTATAGGGGGGTACCCCCTCGGAGCAAGTCAACTCCGCCCCCCCCCCCCCCCGGCGAAAAAAATCGGATCACAGTTTTTAAAAAAAGAAAGAAAAGAGAAATTACGCTTTTAAGACACTTTACTTTCAGAAGCACTTTCGGGGAAAGGACATCGAATAATATCACGAGCAACACGAAAAGTAACCTAAAAGGTATTAAAACATTATTTTGAAAAAAATTACGGGGGGCAGAGTAACCAAACTCCTTTCTGTTTCCTCTAATATCACCAAAGAATCCCGAAATTGCATTGACTAGAAAGATTTCAAAAAGTTTCCTGGGGAGAGCCCTCGAATCCTTGCCTATGGTTTTGGACCTACCTCCTGTCCGGATACCTTGCTGAATACGCTGCCCTTCCTTAGCATGTCCCCCTTCCCCTGGAGCCAAGACCGTATATAGAAATCTTTTTCGGGGGAGCCCAGACTTCAACAACTTATGTTAGTGAATGTTAGTTAGTATGTTAGGAAAGTTTCAGGGAGGAATATATGATACATTGCAAAAGATTTCGGGGCAGGCATGTGGGTCCCCCTTCCACTCTGGATACGGCCTTGGTTCACAAAAACATTAAACATTCATTACTAGATCTATTAATTTATTTTTTATTTAAAATTCAATAGAAAATTCAATATTTAGCGCTAAGCAATCTTCTATGTCCAGGTATTCATAATATTAAAACTGAGAAATTGTGGAATTTTAGAGAAAAAAAATCCGAATTTCCCTACGAAAATACTCATCCCTACAATAAATTTCCAAAATTTTTGTTAAATCTATAGCAAAACATACTTCAGAAGTGGAAGCGTCTGAATCAAATTTTCTTTTTGGATGACGAACGTTTCCATCGCTGGAGTGCAAACAATATTATGTATCAAAAATAATTAAAAATTTAGCTAAAATATAAATAATACTTTGATTGTAAATTAAAATGCAGCATTAAACCGTAGCAGTGAGCTTGGAAACGTTGAACGGATGACTTCCAGAGTCGTAATGCAATTAGTGATGGACCGTAAGAAAAAAAACATTTAAAATATAAGAGATGAGAGAACATCTGTAAATGAGAATGCAATGCAAATACAGTTCATCAGTTTTCCAATCGGACCATCTACAAAAACGATTTTACAAAAATGGGTGTTTGGACAGGAATAAATAAAAACTCCTGTTTTCTTAAGTTCCTTGGTGAGCATCCCTTCCTGGCTTGAGGGTTTAACCCATTAGGACAATTGTTGGCTAGGGGTCCTTCATTTTCAGACCCCAGCGCCTACAACACCATTTTATCAGAAAACAAACCTCCATCACAGAGGAGAATATTTTCCAGGAAACTTGTGCGATTGTGTTCCCAAATTGCTGCCTTTGAGTAAAAAAGACATCAAGAAGGAAAGAAAACCCTCTGGAGTGATTGAAAGGATATCTGTTGTCTGTCTGTGTGTGATACGGTGATTGAAGCCACCTTTCGCGCTGTAAAATTCCTAAAGGTGATAAGGGGGTTGATTATAACCAAATGAAAAGTCCGCTGTAATATGAGCTACGTACTTTGGTCATGATCACAACCCTTCAGAAAGAGGAAATAAAATCATATGCATATGTGTTTATTTTTCTTAGGGAAAAATAGATATGTGCTTTGCAAGGAGTAGCCAGAATTTTGCTAAATAACTAAATACCCGATGGGGGGATGAACCCCCCAAACCCCTGGTTACGCCTATGCGAGCAAAATACCATTTTACAAAAATTTTGACTGAACTTTCGTAAAAAAATGTTTATATGCATTTTCATTATTAGTACGTACACATTAAAATCTTAATACAGTAAAACCTTTTCAAGAAGTTTTTAATTTCAATACCAGTTTCATTCCCATCTCCCTAATGTTAAAATAACCCTTTTAAAAAGTTTGGCTTTTGTTTTCTTCCCGCTGAATGACTTTTCATATCAAAAATAATACCAATTTGGAAAGTTTCCGTTTGCTAACTCAAGATCGGAAGGAAAATATTAAAACTTACCTAATTACAGTGCAATAGCGCAAAGAGGAGTAAAAAACAATATATACACATAAATATAAAAGTATCATTAGAAATATATAATATATATATATTAAGTACTTTCATATTGTACGTTAATTGGGATTTTGTTGGAATATTGATAATATACGTCAGCAGAAGTCACTTAAAATTATGTTTATAATCCTTTAATATTACTGTTATTAAACTGAAAAGGGAAGTTAGGGAAGGAAAATTCTACGCATTTTGATACTAAATGAGTGATGCATGAATCTGAATTTTTCAACTGCAGAAACTGAAGCACATGGCTCTCACAGTACATTGGTAAAAAAGAAAAGAAAGACATTGCACATCTGTCACTATTTTGTGATTTTCTTTCAAGGCTATAGATACAAAAGACTATCCCGTTGAGTCTTAACCCCCCCCCCCCCTCCCCAACAAGCTCACATCCCTCCATTTTCTCGGAAGCTTCGTTGCCGAAAGCAATAGCAACCCCTCCACCAATTCCGAGAAACTCCAGTTCAACTTTGGCTACAAGTGCAGACGATTGACACCCCTAAATGACGATTGACAGATGCATCCCCCCTTATCACGTGACTCTCCGTTTTAGTTTCAGTTTCTCAACGAATATGAACTAGCGGTGTACCGTGCTCCTGGCCCCGAGGGTCTTGTCCTTCAACGTCCATCTCCACGATTTTGCCCGAGGAAAGGGATGAGGGGAATTCCACATCTTGTCACCTATGTTGTTCACACGAAGTAAAAAAAAAAAAGATTTTTCCAAGCCCACAACCTGATTGACTTGACATGATTTCCACCAAGTTGAGGAAAAAAAATGAATAAATAACTAAATACCCAATGGGGGGGGGGGTTGAACCCCCAAACCCCCCCCCCCTGGTTACGCCCTTGTTCTTGTTTAAAAACAAACTGTCAGAAACGGAAAAATCAGCCTGGCTGGCCTTCAAATCAGTGTGCTCATGTTTCCTTGGGAAATGAGAAAACTACGTAGATTTTGTTGTTGACATGATAAAATGCTTTTATAATATATGTTGCCATATTTCATTAAAAGTACACTTTTTGCACTTCCATATGAACTTCTTGTATGAACCTTGGCACGATTAGTGAGGAGCATGGGGAAAGGTTTCATTAGGACATCTTTGTGTTTGAAAAGAGTTGCAGCGGTCGATAGAATGGAAGCATGAGAACTGAATATTGCTTGTCTGTTATCAGGTCACACCAACAGATGCCTACAAGTTTTTTTTTCCTCTCTCTCTCTTTCTAATGGGACTGCGTATGTTCATTAACCTTTGCAGACCTAGTGCTCACCCCGGCAATCGGCATCCATTTTTTCAAGTAGCACCACTGTCGGTGAATGAAATTGCCACTAAGAATTTGGACGCTCAGTTTCCCCTAGATGGCGACACCCGAGCTCTCATTTGATGCGACTTGCACTAGGTATTTAATTTAGCCTAGAGTATCCAAGCCAAACGGGATCTTTAACATCCCGCACAATCATGCGACATGGGCGCAAACGATTTTCTGCATCTTGGAAAGTCCACCGACTTATGGCAGGTTCGAACCTGCGATCTTGGGCGTACGAGACTTGTGCCGTACCACTACGCCACCCTGTCGACAGATACCTACAAGTAGAAACGGGGAAAAAATCGTTTTAGTGTTAGTGTTTTCAATAAGTAGGCCTCAGGTATTCTTCTATACCAAATTCTGTAAATTTGAAAAGTGGTTCTACAACAAAAACGGTACGTGATGGACCATTTTGGTTTTGATATTTGAATGAAGCAATTGTTTATACAGAATCACATAGTTTCAACTAAAGGACCGAAAAAAAGTTCAAATTTTTCGCTCACTGTAATTAAAATATAAGCCGTTTTTAGAAACACTTTTTTTAAAAACTCCTTTTTTTTACATAAACGTTAATAATTCAAACATAAGTCAATAGCAAGAAACCTTTTTCATTTTAACCATACAATGAAAATATGTTACATAAAATAATACAAAGTAATAAGAGAAGAATAACTGAATAAATTTCAACATTATTATCGTTTCGAAGTGAAATTTAGTAAGTCTTGGTGGCCGCGTGGTTCCGCACGTTTCAGAGCCTCAAGTCGCCAGCTCGAAGCCCGCCGGAGATAGGTTAGGAAAACTTTAAAAAATTCTCCTATCATCTAACTCTGGAATTTTCTAGAATAGCGGTTCCCAATCTCTTTGTTCCGCGTACCACCATTTTTCTTGCAAACCATCGCTTTAGGCTTGACACTATATTTGCGTATCACTGATATATTTGGTCACTTTATTATATAGATTACAGAAAAATACTGAAATGGCCAGGTAATATAAATCGCATTCTTTTTTCTAGTGAATACAGTAAAAAGCGTTTTTTTTAAAGCTGTAATAAATATATATATATTTTTAATATGTACTTCCGAAAGAGCATTAGAAATACATCTTTAATTACAAAATAACTATCATGTAAAAAAGTGAAAAAACAACACTAATGAGAAAGTTGCTGCTGCATGGCAGATACAAGCAAGGTGATATCTTTTTCAGTAGAAGTATGTTTCAATCTCAAGTTTGGGTCGACATATAATTTGCTTCTATATTCTCCCAACTGTAATCGGGCAAATTCGATCTCCAATCCTGAGTTACATGATAGTTCGATTAGCGACTCGTGTGCTCATTTTATAGATTTGCGGTTAGTGTATTCCACACTAATGAATTTTTTATCCAATAGTCTCACAGAATTGTCTGTTGTTCTTTGAAGCCACCTTTCCATGTTTATTAATGATTAATATCAAATTCGATTAATAAGATCAAATCAAAATACGATTACGTGAAGTTATTTTTATAAATCACATAAAAATAACTTCACGTAATCGTATTTGGTAAGTGCCTCTCAAAACAACCATAGCAATTAATTGAAGCAATTCAATATTATTTCAATATAAGATATGGACACACAAGATTACAAATGATGAAGTAAAACAGAAAAGGAATCAGCCAGCCCGAGTTGAGTAGAACGGAAAATAGGGTCACTCGAGTGTCTAGTCTAGCAGTCGCGTCGCCTCGGTGCCCACACCGCGCGTTACACCTAGTCTACCACTCACGTCCTTACGGTTGACTGATTCAAACAGTGTTTTGGTTATTTTGATATTAAACTCTTTGAGGCAAGAATTTTTTTAATCTCTTCTCTTTTTTTTTTGCCTGCACGCGTACCACCTGGGGAGGTTTCGCGTACCACTAGTGGTACGCGTCCGAAAGGTTGGGAACCGCTGCTCTAGGCTTTTCACATTTCCTTCTTACCCAATATTCACAAAAAAGCCAGTCTATCTCCGAAGTCGTTCTCTTTTTTGTTAATAATAACAACATAAAAATATCACATTGCCCGTCATAGTGAGCATATGCTCTAACAAATCTGCAATTCTTACTTTTATTTTTTAAAAAAAGCTTCTCGTATAATTGTTCCAGAAAATTTGATGTTTTTGTATCATAATACAATTTATAATATAATGATTCTGCCGAAGGATTGCAGAAAAGATAAAATAGCATGTTTGATAAAACTTTTTTTTCCAAATTGTAATGAAAATTAGTTACTAATGGTATTCTTTTCAAGAAACTGTAATACAAATTAAAATGTTTCAAATCAACAGGTTACTTCATTTTTCTGCATTATTATAGGACACGTATTCCACCGAATAGTTGAACAATATTCGGCCCTGCCGAATATGATCCTGCCCACCATTCATCCAGATTATGAAATCACTATTCGGCTAAGCCGAACATTCGGAAGAGCCCTAGTTGTAACCCTTGGTTTGAAAATATAGTGTCAAGCCCAACCCGATAAAATTTGTTGTAACCCTTGGTTTGAAAATACAGTGTCAAGAACAACCCCATAAAATGTATGCTCGCAAGTTCTTTGGACTCTCTCCGCACTCAAAAGCGAAAATCATTCCGGGTTGACAACAGATCCATAAATAAATAATATATAGGATATTAAAGACATCTTAAGCGCTATAGAACAAACTATCTGTTCTGTTCTGAGCAAATTTTCTTTCCAGTAGTGCACCCCTAAAAACTTCGAAAACCAAACATCAAAATATTCTATCATTTATCTACCAGTTTATTAAATTTGCACACATTAATAAGTATGTTCAACTCTGCGATTGTATTAGTCGGAAGTAGGCTAATAGTTTACATTCATGTAACATGACTGCTCTTATTTTGAGCGGTTAAGTGAATTTACCGGTAGGAACCTAAATTCATTTTTCATTTTCTTTCCTTTTTCTCTTAATTCTAGAACTTTTAAAGTTTTTTTACCCTTTTATCTTTTAATTCTATATCAGTGTTGCCTTTCCAAATTCAACATTTTACTCTCCAGTCCGATTCAAAATAACCTACAATTTTTCTGTATGTGGCGCCACCTTGGGAGAGGAAATGTAACTGTTCAAAATTCCTAAAGCGCAAATTTGCTTAAATTATATGTCGAATTAAATAACGCGATTTTCAAACACAAAATTAGTTCAGTTTTGCAGTATTTTGGAAATCTTCTCTTCTTCTTCGAATAACAATTTGTTCAAGAAAGAAGCGAAATACGCATGCGCTATGTATGTGGTACCATGCTTTTTTTGCCATAACGCTTGGGATCCGCGAAAATGTTAGTGGGTAATAAATAAATGAGGCAAAAACAAAGTACGTTATCGAAAGAAAACTATAACAGAATTCACATGATTCTCAGGAGCTATCAACCATCGAGCTAGTGATCTAAAAATTCTAACGTATTTTTTTTTACTCCTAGACCTTTTGACTTGTCGTCCCAAACTGGTGCAAGTTGCGGTCTGACCCGCCGAATGGGTCAATGACTTTTCTTTTATTTCTTAAGTTTGCAGATCACGTAAAAAGGACCTCATACTTCAGGCTAGTTGGCAAGGGGTGGGCTAAGAATGCAGTCACCAGATGTTTAACGAACTGGTCACGTTACTAAATCTTTGTTTAAAAAATGAATGTCTAACTAGTAGGTCAAGTCGGAAAACTTGACCTATTAGCTTGTCATCGTCTCTACTCATTTGCGGTATCAAATGCATAAAGTTCGATGCCATTTATGATATCTTCGGTATGTTTGTAATATTTAATCAATCATCACAACGGTGACTATTAGAAATAAAATTTTACGGATCCCAACAGCTGTAGTTTAACCATTCATGTGTAAATAAATATGTGAAGAAAAAAGAAACTAACTTTTGCTGTGATGCTTTCGTAAACGCACGTGAAAAAAATTGCAGATCTCAATTGTTATAACAAGTTATTGAAAAAAAAAAAAATTTCCACATATGCAAGAGCGAGAATGACAAATAACAATAATCATAATAATTAAAATGTTTCTCGTTATTAATCTGCTTCCGGCATGTTCTTTACTATTACTAGTTTCTCTTATAATAATTACTGGTACTATCAAGATCCACTTACATAACGCATGCGCATTTCGCTTTTTTCTTGAGCAAATTGCTATAACAGTTAGGATCCGTAGATTTGAAAACGAAGCTCGACCTTTCATGTGTATAGTTCTTGCACAGTAAAAGACTTTTAAAATTTGAAGAAAATAAAGATTTCCAAAATATTGCGAAATTGAACTAGTTTTGTGCTTGAAAATAGCGTTATAAAGGTAGACATATAATTTAAGCGAATTTGAACCTCAGGAATTTTGAACAGTTACTATGACTTTCACAAGGCGCCACATACAAAAATTTGTCAGGTATTTTAAATCGGGTTGGAGGGTAAAATGTTGATTCCCGCCATTTCTCTGCCTCCTCTCAACATTCCACTTATGCCATCAGCTAACTTCAGTACAAGCAAAGTGCAGTTAAATTTTTTTTTCTGTAATTTCATGTACAGTACTGTACATTTGTTTTTCATAGGTTTAAATAAGCAACCATCTGTGGGCTCTGGAACGTCTTAGTCCAATTTACATTGTATCGTATGTGAAAAAATAATTCAGCATTCGTAGAACTCGCTATTCGAACTGCCTCTTGGAACGAATCGTATACCGAATAGCAGGTTAAATTTATTATTCAAATGTATAATTAGTAAGAGTAACGGCAATAATTAAGCTACCAGCTTTAAAACTACACATAGAGCAATAAGTAGGTTGAACGTATTCTTCGTAATTGTATTCTTTCATCCATATGTACAATTCCTGAAAAAGCTCTTCCAATAGGAATGAGTGGTAGCGAATTTTAAAACGATTGCTGAACTAAGCGGGGACATGAATTTCGCGGAGTTTGGTTGAGTTTTCAGTGTTGAGTATATTGATCTCGAGATAAATTTGTGTTGATAGCGGAACGGAGTGATATCTTTTGATTCTAGTCACAATTTTTTTTGAGGAGTAATAATTCATTTTGACTGAAATCTCAATAATTGTTTACTCTGTATGGTATTCCTCTTGATCGAAACTTTTTCTTTGTAAAGACACGAGCATGTTCCATTCATTAGTAAGATCTTAGGGACTTGGGGAATAACCCAGTAGTAACATCTAATGAGAGAAAATGAGAATAAAACTATAAGAACAATAGTGTGAATGGCAGCTCATTGAAAATTTGAAACATGCAATCAAAAATAGTCAGAAATTCTCAAATACCTTTTCAATATGTATAATGAAAAGTCATAATCAAATTTAAATACAAGGTATGTATTTAAATTTGATTATGACATTATGTTACAAAAGATATATTTTTATTTCATCATTTTAAATTTTTTTCCTACACATTCATATAACTTTACGAAAGAGCAAAACACGAAATTTTCAGTGCAAAAATTTCACACGGCAAATTAAAAAAAATTCTAAAATTTTTCAAAATTATTTCGTAAATCTTCATTTTTGAATACGAACAGGTTTGCTACTTTTCAGTAACGAATAAATAGTTTATTAATTACTTTTCCTAACTTAACATTTTACTTTTCAATTTATAAAATTTCATTCGTAAAATAATCTCTCCGTAAATTAAGACCAATTCTGAAAACGGTTATGTATTTAAATTTAACTAGTTGATCCCCGCAAAACATCTGCGGACCAAAAATTAACCATTTTAAAATCGTTAAAAAATGCAGTAAAATTCGAAAGGCTTAATAAAAGATCGCTAAGAAATAAACATGATCGGCGAAAATAAACAAACTAAGGTGTTGCCACTCCGAAGAATCGGAAATTAACGGAAATACTTTGTAAGAAATAGAAATAAATTTGTTAAAGCCCCGTAAGTTGCGATAATAAATACAAATATTACGTTACTTTTCTATGGTAATCATTAAACAAATTTTTAAAAATCGTTTTACCATCACTTGGTTTTTGCATGAGGTCAGTATCGTATCGTTGCGCAAAATTTAATCGTAACTCGTCAACGTTAAATGAAATATATATATAGATGTTAAGATTTGATAAATGTATCACTGGGGTGACATACACATCGTATTTGAATGTAATAAGTATTTATTTGTTTTCTAAATGAAAAATTAAAACTTCACTTTATCATTTTAAAATGAAAAAGTTAAAAACAATACTTTTGCTTTTCGTTTTAACAAAGCAACTGAGTACAAACTTATGAAAAACTAGTTTTATGAACAAGTTATCTCAAAAGGATGCGAAATTGACAATTCAGACCAAACCTTGTTATTAACAGCAATACCTATCCAGATCATCTGATTTTTAACCGACTTCACAAAGGAAGGGGGTTATACAATATACCATTCGTACTGTATGTCTGTCGTATTTTTTTTTTTTTTTTTTTGCTTGTCCACTCAGAACTTCTCACCGGTTAAACCGATTTTCATGATTTTTTTTTTTTTTTTTTTTTATCGATCGGGAATGGTTTCCCATAGGTCCTGTACCTTTGTTTAACCCTGTTCGATAATTAGAAAAAAAAGTTATGGGCAGAAATATAGTCATTTCTTTGTTTTCTTATCCATAACTTTTGACTCATTGAATCGATTTTGATTATTTTTTCTTTAATCGATAGAGGGTAGTCTAACTCAAATATCACACATCAATTTGACAACATTTGTGGTTTAGAAAAAACATTACGGATAAAAAATAAGTATTTTATATTTTAACTGGAAAGTCT
Source organism: Octonoba sinensis (assembly GCA_038502835.1). NCBI lineage: Eukaryota > Metazoa > Arthropoda > Arachnida > Araneae > Uloboridae > Octonoba > Octonoba sinensis. The sequence goes on along the minus strand of CM076606.1, from coordinate 103,150,288 downwards.
TGGCTTGATTTTTCTTTGTTGAGAAAACTATTAATTAATATAAAAGTCATTGTTAGAGAACATTTTGTGGCCGTAAGCTGTAACATTAAAAGCCAATATTGCAAGAGTTTGATCAAGAGTTGTTTGGCTTATCTGAGGCAAAAAATAAATCGAATCAGTTTGTTTGCTAAAATCGACTTCAAAACGTAGCTTATCATACAAATAATTAGTTTTTATTGCCATTTATTCAAAGAAGGTTTTCCCTTTGATATGGATATTTTTAAAAACAGCGTATTTATTTGAAAATACATTTACACAAAAAAGCATAAAATAACTTTTTAAAAAACCGACTTCGAATTATAAACCATGTTAAAAAGTAAAAAATAAATTAATTCTTTAAACAACATTGATGTGACTTTTAAACATAGTTTTAGAAGTCGGTGCATATTTAGGATAGATAAAATAACTTGTAAGCATGTATAAATGGTCTAGAATTAGCGACAGTTCTAGTATGAAGTAGCAAAGGGTGCAATGTTAATTAGACTCATAATTTTGAACCGATTTCTTAAATTATGTTTAAAAGTCACATCAATGCTGTTTAAAGAATTAATTTATTTTTCACTTTTTAGCGCAGTTTATAATTTGAAGTCGGTTCTATTTTTTTTTTTTTTTTTATTTTTTTATATAGACCTATTAGAGTATCCAGTATTCCGGTGACGCTAAACACAGTCTCCGATATAAAATTTCGCTGAGCGGCAGCTTTGTTGGAACCTTCAACACTTATTAAGTGTGTTAACCGCTTTGCCAAGGGACGTGTATGTTCTTCGAAGTACACAAGCTTCGAACACAAGCAAAAATACCCTCCAATACCCGCACCTGCTTTTGACTTACAGCGCCATCTAGGGAGGATGGGTCAACCTTGGGTATTCTTGGATGGGTATTCTTGGTCAACCAGAGCCCCCATAGAGCTTATAAACAATAATAATCAAAACATCACGCGCTCCTTGTTCACGTGACGTGACTTATCGTATGCTCTCGTTTAAACAAGAGTTAAACTAGACGTTAAAACGAGAGTTTAACTCTGTTTCACTTAGGAATAAACTATTGCATACATCCTCAGAAAATAAGTCCCTCTAAAAATAAACGAAAAATTTTCGGCTGTATATTACTATTTTTAGACAACACTATTTCGTTCTAATAACTCATTTCAAAGCAGATAAATATGCAATACACAGTTCTCCATGACTCTTCTATACAGTGGTACCTCGAGTGCCCTGCCATACGAACGCTGTCGAGCAGCGAAGTTTTGTTTTGAAATACAAGCGATATTTGAGATACGAGAAACGCGAGCTGCGACGCCACGCCACATCCAGTTTATTGCGCCTGCGCAGTAAATTGCTTTGAGACACGAGCAAATTGACATACGAGCAAGGTTACAGAACGAATTAAATTCGTATCTCGAGGTATCACTCTATTTAAGACTTGGAATTAAATTATTTTTGCTATTAGAACTAAATTCCGATTTACTCTTTTTATCATTCCCAATTATTGAGAATGCCATTCCAGATTTCCAGCTTCGTTAGGTTAGTGAAAAGAAGTTTTTTTAATTAAAAATTGAGACTCCTAAGGAATTGTTTTTGAAAAATTTCTTATGATTCACTTCTTTTCAGTGTTTGGAGAAAAGATCAAAGACAATTTTAAAATTTAAGATGGGAAAAAAAAAATTCAGATATGGGAAATTGTCCGTTTATTTTTGGAATTTATACAATCTGAAAAGCAACAGGTGCTACCTAAAAATTATTTGCCATGTAAGTATATACACATTAAATACTCAGTTTTTACTGCGTAACTTTTTTATTATCAAATATCAGCATTGGAATAGAAAAATACGCGTGGTTCAACGGGTTCTTCTGGTTCCATGGAACATTTCGAACTCCTAACTTTTATAATCCTTTTTTACAAACAACTTTCTCGTATTCAAATTTCAAAGCTTGGTGCAATTATTTTTTTTGCATTACGAACTAAATTTTACATCGTTAAATGGCCTTACTTAGACTCTGCTAGATCATTAATGGCAGAATAAATAAATAATTAACAATAAATCCCCTTCAAGACGGATTTTAATGGAATAAAATCGAGCTACTTTTCGCATGATTGGGAGGTGCATCGAAATAAGTCATTTTCAAGAAAGATAATTGTTTTTTCGAGACACAGCGGGGGAAAAAATCGAGTTGCGTATTCTAGAAAACCAAAGAAAATTTAAATAATCAAAAAGGTAAGTAATAAATAAACAAATAAAAAACATTTAAAGAGTTTTGAACTAAAAATATGAATAAGATAAAATGGAAAAATCAAAACAGATAGAGAAAATTAGAATAAATAAATCCCCAAATCAGAAAAATAAATAAACAAAGAGTGAAATAAACCAATCTTATGTAAACAAATAGTTGAAGAATATAGGGGAAAAATTTAACCTTTGCTGTGAGTCTTATTTTTGTAAACGCACGTTCTCAACTTTTTTTTCTGATCTCAATTGTTACAACAAAGCATTGGTAGAAAAAATAATTGCACCAGGCGAGTTAGTATATTAGTAACAAATAAGATCAATCATAATAAAACGAATAAACGAATAGGTAAAAATCAAATTAGCTTTCTTTACTAATCTAATTTTGGACTGCTCGGAACTTTTATTTGTATTAATAATAATTATTACCAATGGATCCTTTTGACCCTTTCCGCACTCAAAAGCGAAAATCCTTCCGAGTCGCCAACTGATCAATAAATAAATAATATATAGGAGATTCAAGACATTTTAAGCGCTATAGAACAAACTATTTGTTCTATTCTGAGCAAATTTTCTCTGCAGTAGTCAGCAATAACAACATAAAAATATCGCATTGCCCCTCATAGTGAGCATATGCTCGTACAAGTCTGCAATTCTTACTTTTATTTTTAAAAAAAAGCTTCTCGTATAATTGTTGCAGAAAATTTGATGTTTTTGTATCATAATACAAATTTTATTAATTAAATAACATAATGATTCTGCCGAACGACTGCAGAAAAAATAAAATAGCATGCTTGATAAAACATTTGTTTCCAATTTTTTCCTGTTTATGAAAATTAGTTACGAATGGTATTCTTTTCAAGAAACTGTAATACAAATTAAAATGTTTCAAATCAACAGGTTACTTCATTCGCCTGCATTATTATAGGACACGTATTCCACCGAATAGTTGAACAATATTCGGCCCTGCCGAATATGATCCTGCCCACCATTCATCCAGATTATGAAATCACTATTCGGCTAAGCCGAGCATTCGGAAGAGCCCTAGTTGTAAGCCTTGGTTTGAAAATATAGTGTCAAGCTCAACCCGATAAAATTTGTTGTAACCCTTGGTTTGAAAATAGTGTCAAGAACAACCCGAGAAAATGTATGCTCGCAAGTTCTTTGGAGTCTTTCCGCACTCAAAAGCGAAAATCATTCCGGGCCGCCAACTGCTCTATGAATAAATAATATATACGAAATTAAAAACATCTTAAGCGCTATAGAACAAACTATCTGTTCTGTTCTGAGCAAATTTTCCTTACAGCAGTGCACTCCTAAAAACTTCGAAAACCAAACATCAAAATATTTTTTTTTTTTTTTTTTTTTTTTTTATTATGTATCTACCAGTTTATTAACTTTGCACACATCAATAAGTAATTTCAACTCTTTGGATTTTGCGAGGAAGGAGATTTGTAAAGTGATAGGAGGAGACAGACGTCAAGACGATCATGCTATCCGGCAACAAGCGACGACTGCCCGAGACGCCCCATCAGACCAGCGTCTCAAACCCAACTCGGCTGCCTACGGAAAACCGATCTGTGTAGGCGCACGGTCGAGTCCATTTTAAAGAGAGTTGCAATGTGTTTGTTTACTAAAAAGAGACCATGAAAGTGACGCATGCATTAGCGATAGATATGATTTTTATAAATGAACTGAATTATATGCAGTTACGTCGAGTTTTCCAATATAAACATATTACTTTGCGTTTCATGGAAAATTGTTGCCACAATTGAATCGTGGAAATGTCGCGATTTAATATAATTTACATTTGGGCCATTCCACGCCAAGTCGTTCGGAGTCCAAAATTTTAAAATTAGAGATATCATTTCAAAAAAAATAATTTGTGCAGTTGAAAGTGTACATTTTTTGTAATAACTGCGAAATTCGATATATTGGAACTGTTGCTAATTCTGCAAAAATATATAGAATTGACTCATGATTACAAAAGATTATTATCTATCCGAATTTTTCACCGACTTCTAAAACTATGTTTTAAAGTCACATCGATGTTGTTTAAAGAATTGATTTATTTTTCACTTTTTAGTGCAATTTATAATTTGAAGTCGGATCTATTTTTTATAAAAATTATTTTATTTTAAATTTTTATGAAAAGAATAAGGTGTATTAAATACGCAATAAGCACACAGGTAGCTATTAAAATACAGTGCCGGATCTAGGGTGGGGCAGGCCGGGGCCCATGCCCCGGGCGGCACTTTTGAGGGGGCGGCTAATTCAACTGTGATGCACAAAAAAGAAAGAAATATAAGGAGAAAGAAAGAAAAAAAAGAAGAAAATACTTAAGAGAACTTTTTGGAAGAGAATTAAAATCCTAGTTCTGCGCTCCGATTTTATCATTGATCAGCTATTTTGCCAACTATTAAAACCGATTGATTGAATTATTTATTTGTATAAACTGTCGGAAATTCTAAAATTTAGGTTAGGGGGCGGCAAATTTCGCAATGTCAAAATTTAAAAATTAAAATTTTAAAAAGTCAAGGTTATTTCCCTCTTGTGATAGTGAAATACGTATAAATCAGGCTATGCTCTAGCAATACCCAATGGTTTTTCTTTTAGAAACTTTCAAAGCATCGTTTTAGGAAGAGGTGGGAGCTTGTAAGTGTCGTTTGAGAAGGCAAACACGTGGCTCTTCGATATGGGCGTTAGTAAGAAGGAGGAGGAGGGTAGAGTCCTACCCTCGGGATTAAAAAAAAATGCCGATTTTTTTCTGAATTTTTATTATTACTTTTATGAGTAAAAACGTTTAAATTTCGAAATGTTTTTGTCTGCTTTTTGTTTCCAAAATTCTTGAAGTCCCAAAGCATCACCTAAGGCCTCAAAATGCACCAGTTTGCATGTAATTTTCAGAATTTTCCCGGGGGATAATCCCCCGGACCCCCACAGCTGTCAGAACTTCATATCTCCAGTTAAGAGGGACCCTTCACATGGCTCTATCCCTCCTAATGTTCAGCTGAAACGGCCATGCTGCGGGAACATTAACGAAAGTTTTATGGGTTTATCAGTGACCCCCAAAGGAAAGATCCTCAAAAAAAAAAGGCTAGCTCATGAAAGTTATATGAAATATCAACAATAATTTGTTGAAGGGGGCGGCATTTTTAAGTTTTGCCCCGCCTCGAAAAACTCTAAGATCCGGTACTGTTAAAATATTATCCATATATCACAATAAATACTTATATACTAAATTCCAAAAGTTACTAGAATAGTTTATTATAACCTCAGAAATTTTAACTGATGAAATGACAGTTTGTCGATTCGAGTGTCCCACGTGACATCCAGTTACAATTTTTCATCTTGTCACTTAGCAACTAACTCTAAGATATCGAAAACTTCATTTATAAGTTAACTAAACACAAGGAAAATGACACACACATCACATAAATGTTCATTTAATTAATAATGCCTTAATTTCTTTAAATATGAGATATATATCAGCAGTATCTGCACAACACCCGCTAGTTATTGCAACTGTAATTAATAAAATTCATAAATTGAAGAAAAAAAAAATAAAGCAAGAGAAATTTATTTCGCTTTCAAGAATATTTTTTTCAGCTATGGTTTCACATTTTCTGTTTATTTCCTGTAGTAATTGTTCACATTTTGGAAAGGTATAAGAAAGATGGAATTTTGGAAACAACCAAATATTTTTTGAAATAATGTTTATTATTTGTTTACATGTAGATGGCATGAAAGGGCTTCATAAAATGTCTTGATAAACGCCTTAAGAACATTAGAAGCTTATCTCGTCTCAACTTAATATCCCTATGGCAAACATTAGAATGACCATTGAGACAGGGACGGATTTACAGGGCAGTCAGGGGGTAGCAGTTGAAAATCGTACCTGCCTCCACCCCGCTACCTTTACGACACTGAAGTCCGAAAACCACAATTTTATGCTATCTTAAGTGATGATTGGAAAGAAGAGGGCGAATAAAAAAATTGACATTCAAAAAACGTAATTTTATGAAACTTTTATAAGATTTTTCCATTGAACCTCACATACATTCTAATTCATGTACATTTTTAATCTGCGAGGCTCAAGCTACTTTATGCACTATAAAATAATTTTGTATTAATTTAGTTGCATATAAGGTTAAAATTAATAAAACATTTTTCCGCAAAAATAAAAAAAAAAAAAATAAATTCAACCAATTTTTTTATTAAAAATTCAAGTTTTTAAAATATGAAATAGAAAAATTAAAACAAATGGCAACTGTAATTTGCAATTAGTATTTAATGGCTGTGTGAGTAAAATATTTGAATGGACAAGTAAACTATAAAATAATTACACATCTCTATTCAATCATACAAAGAAAAACAAATTCAAACAACAAACTTCTTAAACTAAATCGAAATAGTGATAAATTTTATCCCAAAAAGTATTGGAGGTAATAATTTAGAATAAAAAAAATTTGACCTTTTTCTGTGCACATGTTACATAAATATGCTACAACAAATATTCCATATAGCCGGATAATTTGATGTACAAGTTGATGCAATTGAAAAAGCTTATATGAGTTAGTTTGCAAATTAAAAATAAATAAATGACAGAAAACTATTAAATGAAAGATTGCTTTGGATATTACATGTTAACAAGAGGAAATTCTGAAGGGAACAAAATATTTACCTAAGGAATACAATACAGGATATATTTTTCCCAACTAAAAATTTCCCAATTAAATTTTTCCCAACTTTTATTTTTTATTTTTCTTTATTAAAAACTTTCGTTGCTTTTCAATGCATTTATTTGCTGGAGCTTTCTCTACTTCTATCGATTTATTTTTCAAGTTGTGGTGTTTTAAGTGCGACAGTTCCAAAGATGCCTTCATGGCCTTCATATGTTCCCCCAGAGTTTGAAAATCAATTTCATTTTCATTCATTTGTGACACCTTTGCTTGTAGATCTTGTAATTCAGACAATAATTTTCTTTTCTTATCCTCATTATTTTCACTCGATGTTTTTTGCAAGCACTTTGCAATAGATTCTTTTTCTAATGTTCTGTTTTCTGTATGAACATCAGTGGCAATTAGTAGTTCATCACAGCTGTCCATTGGTTCTAGTGTTTCTTCATATTCAGCTTTAAATTTCGTGCACACATAATGAATATGTTTACATATAATGTATCTTACTGAAAAGTCTATGCATGTACAACTCATTTCATGGATACAAACATTACAGTCTTCACACCGAATTGTACAATTACATTTGATTTCAGTTTTTCCTACTTCATAAGTGAATATGCAAGATCCATCATGTTTTGAAACAATATATTTCTTTTCCATTGGGAACACATCGTAAGCATTTGACTTCATTTCTACTGAAGTTTGATGTCGCTTTCTTATAGCAGTAACTCGTGATGTTAACTTTCCCCTCTCCATTGATATGATTCTGGAGAGGAGTTTTTTTGCTACAGCACTTGTCACTAAAGAAATGGCTTTGTCCAATCTTTTCATGACAGTGCCACCGGCTTCTTCATATTTTAACTGCCGGTGCCATCTTTCCAGCTTCATGTTGGTGTTGACTCCCATATTGATTCTGTAACAATATGCCCATTTTTCAGCTCTATTTTGGTACGTATTTTGAAAATACTTCACAAATTCTGGCTCAATAACCTTGTATAATTTAACAAACTCATCCAGCAATTTATGAAATGTGACTTCATCCATTTCAGTTAGAATTTCATTCAATTTATCTTTCAAAGCTTTTCTATTTTCAATGTTTTTTATTTGTTGGTTTATTTTGCTTCCCCAGCTGCGATTTACGTGCCAACTGCAAAGAAGGTGTTTGGAATTGTCCTTGAAAATTTCTTGCCAGGCATTGGAAAAACAATTTGTATCATCTGTCATGATGACTTCTGTTTTCATGTCTGGCAAACGATTTTTACTTGCATCAAAAAAAGGCAGCAAAGCTGCAGCTGCAACTCTAGATGAAAATAAAGTGGCGACTGGCAAACCTTCGTGATTTTCATCATGCACCATCAAGGTGCTTAATTGAAGACCATATTGATTCGTAACATGCGTAGAATCGATCATGATACACTTATGACCATAGAGTTTTAATAATTCCGTCTGAGCTTCATTCATTAGTCCTAGACAAAACTCATCTTCCTTTAAGGCAGGAAAATTAGGCATTAGACAACCAATCGGTTTATAAATTAAAACTGGATTGTCATCAGATGATTTCATTTTTTGCACAAGAAGCTCCACCGATGATGCATCATTTTGGTGCAAAATAACGCTTGTATTTATTTTAAAGTCTCTGGCTATGTTGTGCAAGTCTTTTCTAGTTGTCAAGCCATATCTTTTGGTTGGGGAGTAACTGGAACGGGTTTCATTTAAGATTCTTGACATTGGGATGCCCACCGCCAAAGAGCTTGCTACGTGTGCCTTTTCATCTTTTGATAGATGAAGTTTTCCAACTTCCACTGGATGACCCACATGAACAGCTTGATAGGAAACACTCCATTCAGTAATATCATCAACAGTAGTCATTTCTAATTTTAAAAATGCTGGACAAGTAAACCCACACTTCACAGAACCACCAATTTTTTTGTGCCGTTGATTGCTAGAAGTACTTTCATTGCACGCCTTTCCACTTCTGTGACAACTGTAGTGCTTTATGGTCAGACTTTCTTTACGCGTTGAATTCCTGAGAATAAATGAAGATTGGCTTTCTCTCTCCATGTTCGACTTCCATTTCTCGAAATCTTCTTCAGAATGAAATGAGAAACTACTAAATTTTAATTTCACTCCATGCTTTTCTTCCAAATGGGTGTGCAACATCGAAAGAGTCGAAAATCCTTCCGCACATAATCCACACAGCTGAGTACGACGCAAAGTACGAACATCTTCATCAGGATGAAATTTCCTTTCGTGCGCATACAAATTTTTTCTTACAGAAAAAGTAACATTGCACTTTTCACAAGAAATTTCAGATGTGTTTGGCCCTGAAAAGGGCCGTTTTTTTGACAATTTCGTAGACATGTTTGTATTAAGAAATAGCAAACGATCGCAAAACGTAAACAACAATAATAAACGCCTCGAACGAAACGAGTTTTAGAAAAATAGCCTTGAACACCGATTTAAGTTCCTTCCCACCGCGAGGGCCTGGTTAACCCCTTTGCTTCAAATAGACTCGTCCAACTCGTAGGCAGCCGAGTTGGGTTTGAGACGCTAGTCCCCATCAGCGGAGCCAATCGCAGAGCAGCACCAAAAATCAAGAAGCAAACCTCCTTCTACAGGCCGAAGCAAGACCTCATAGCCATCTTGAAAGCAGTTATTCAAAGCTACGAAAATGGACTGAAATGATGAACTTTTACATCTCCTGAGCATCCGCTTACCTTTTATTTTCTATTTTTTTCCACTATAAGCCCTTCGGGGACAAAGAAGTTCACTTTCTGATGTATACCCTCCGATGTTTTCTACTACGGAACCTGGGTAAAAGGCCCCTCGGGGGCCTGATCGCCCATAACAAATATAAGTTATGATGATGATGATGGATATATTATGCGGATGTGACGTAATAAAGTTTCCATTCCATGTAACATGACAGCTCTGATTTTGAGCGGTTCAGTGAAATGACTCCTTCCTTCTCCTCTTTCCTGATTAATTCTGTAACTTTTAAGGTTATTACCCTTTCAATTCTACTAGAGATGGGCAAAACAGTTCACATTCTTGAATCGCTCAGAACGGTTCACTCACTAAAATGAACTAGTTCTTTAAAGGCGGTTACTAGGTCTTCCGTTAAAATTATCATTTTTTTTTTTGTTATTGGTTCGATAATGGTATAATGAAAAATTATCATAGGGATCATTCATAAAGGATGCCACTCTTCGAGGGGGGAGGGGGTAACAAGAGATGTGACATCCCTGCTAATGCAACATAGCGTGACATGTGACAAAGGGGGGAATGGGTGCGTTGAAGTGTGACATTTTGTGACAAAAGGGGGAGGGGGCCAAATGTGTGGGAAAAAAACGTGGCATCATTTATGAACGGTCCCATACCACTTCTGTGCTGCTTTTCACTCTTTTAAGCGTCTTCAAGCTTAAGGCATTTTTATAGTTATCACTCTTCAAAGCTTTCACTCTTCTTCAAGCTGAAGTCATTATTATAGTTGTATCCCGTTTAGTATTGTTTCTTATATTAGTATCGCTGAAAAGCTAAATGTTTCTGTCTTTTACTTTATATAAATCTGTACTATTTTTTTCTGTGATTGTGATAGTCATTAAAATATTAACAATTAAACTTATGTCCCGAAGTTATGATCTTTGCTTCCTACGTCACACAAGAATTCAACAACAGCACTTAAATTTAATTATCACTTACCCGAGTTGAGACCAGTTCACTACGAATATTATTTTGACATGGAATCAACATCCTTGCAACTTATAGGGTGAGAGGTAATTTAAGAATATGATAAAGGATTCATGAACAATAATAGATGTTTTTTTCCTTGAAAGTTCATAAAGCAGAAACCTATATTAGTGTACTTAATAACAGTATATATTATTATTCTAACACTTTATTTACAAACATTATGCCGGAGAAAGGCATCTCCTCCTCCTCCCCCATTTTGTTATTTAAATAACTGTTATATTAACATCCTGCAACCATACTCCTTTTTGTACTTTTAAATCCCTCTTTCCTCCTCAGAAACAAGATTGGAAAAAATCACCAAGCTTCAAAAATTAATTAAAAGTAGGTAAATATCCTTAATCAATAATTTCTTTTTACGGAAACTTTGAGTAATAAAATCACATACGCCCAGTAGAAGTGAAACTATAATCTAACTAGGCCCTAACATAATATAGATTTAGGATTGCTTTAACACAGTTACCGGCAGTTACTTTAACTTTAATATTGACTAATAGTATAAATAGCATACCGCTCAATCGCTTTTTTTTTTTTTTTTTTTGTAATTTCTTCATAAATAAAATTTTAAGTTCTGAAATATGTGCATTTCATTAATTTTTGCCATTATTATTATTGTTGTTGTTTTCTTAGTCAGACTCCAAAAAATCAAATATATTCAAGTTTGAGTAATCGAGGGTAAAAAAAAATCAATAAAAATAAATAAATGCAATGAAATCCTCCAACAACAAGGAACGGACAACCCCGTTAGTGACCCAATTGTAGTTCAAAGAAATATTAATCAACAGGATAAAATAAAAATTCCAACTGCAGGAATTTTAAATAATAGATCATAAATTGTTTTAAATAAAAGAAAGATAAATTCTTAAATAATGGGGTGAAATATTTCGGTATTCCCACACACACCCACACAAAGAGAGGCCTCAAGCACGCGATCGAAAATTAAAAAAAAAGTTCAGAAGGAGCAAAAGAAATCTGCGCTCAGTCGCGATCGGAATCCAGCGAGAGATAGTACAGTAAACCTCGCTCATGAAAACGGTCAGTAAAGAACTCATCAAAACCCCCAGCAACCAAATCTTTCATTTTCGACGACTTCCAGCTCAGTGAAAGAGGTTTAAACAGTTCAGAACGCTACCAAGGCAACGAAAAGAACTATGAACTACAACAAAGCTTTAACCTACCTAACGGGATCGCCCGGCTGAAACAGTTCACTTCGTTACCAAGGCAACGAAAAGAACTATGAACTACAACAAAGCTTTAACCTACCTAACGGGATCGCCCGGCTGAAACAGTTCACTTCGTTACCAAGGCAACGAAAAGAGCTAACTGCAACAAAAATGTAACCTAGTTCAGTGATCACTCATTGTAAAAGAGTCTGAAACCTTTCACTTCGTTATCAAGGCAACGAAAAGAACACTGAACCACTGAGCTAAATAAGAGATACCTGGAGCGACGACTGGGCGGTCGAACCGCTTCGCACCCTTTTCAGCCATCAAGGCACAACGCGCAAACTACCAATTCGCGCAATGATAAAACGGCTAACTTTAAAGAGCTCTCGAGATCTAAATTCTTTTCGAATTTTTCTAAAAAATTCTATTCTAATGCCTGACATATAATAATTTAAAATTTCTCATAGCATTTTAGAACAATTATTCATACATTTTTTCACGATAAAAAACATTATGCGACACTTTTTATTATCTTTGAATGCTATATGGGAGTGTGCGACTCCCATGTGGCAGGTTTAAAAAATGTTTATTTAGACAGGAAGACACCCTGATTAATTGGTTTACTCTACTTGACTACTGATGAATAAATACCTTACACAGTTAAATTATAAATCTCATAAGAAGTTTCAGTGAGCAGCTTCGAACAGCATCAATATAGCGACTTTTATTCCCAAAAACGATAAATGTGTTTTTAGAGTTCTTACACTTCGATATTGCACTTAAACATAATACAATTTAAAAAGAAGAAGCACTTAAAATAAGAAGAAAGAAGTCATTTTTTGGAGATATTATAGGATAACATTTTTATTAAAAAAAGTTTGCAAATAACTGGAATGGAGCATGTCATTTTGAGATGAATCTGAAATGTATAAGCATTTACAAATTTTATATTTTACAAGTTTGCTTGCCTATGACCAAGTTAAATATTTCTCACTAATGGAACATTTCATTTATGGATAGTAAATGTAAATAAGAATAATAAAGAAATACTACTTATTTTTTTAACCATGCACTAATTAAAAATGTAGCTGATCAGTGCATCTGCTGGGAAAAAGTGTGTGCTGTAATTCAAAGTTTTATAAGCACATTAAAACTCTTTGAGTGCAGATGTTAATTTAGTAACAAAAAAACATGATTATAATAATATTTATCATGATTTTTTAAATCATGCACAAATAAAAATTTCAGCTGATCAGTATATTTACAGGGGAAAAGTGCTGCAATTCAAAGCTTTATGAACTCATTAAAAATCTTTGAGTGTAGATGTTAATTTAGTAATAAAATAATAAATAATAATAAAATAAATATTTTTTAAAAACAGCCACAATTTGACAAAATAAAAATTAACACACTCAAAAATCAAAATTTTGCTCAAATGAAAAGTTAATTCAAAAACATCAAAATTATTATCGAAATTTCCATTAACTAGCAAAATAAGATAAAAGCAAAAAAGTTACATGATTTAACTATTTGGGTAACTGATATTTTCACTTATAATAAAATATTACGTAATAAGGTTTGACTATCGAGAAAACAGGAGAAATATTTAGGCTATAATGCTAAAAGAAAAAGTTTTTCAGCAATGTAATTAAGTTGTAATATTATGATTTAAGGTAAACTTTATTCATCCAAAAACAATTTTGTGTACATTATGGGCATAGTAATTAAATTTCTGTGAAAATAAGCCATTCAAAGATAGAATACGAGAACAAGGCATTTAAAGTTTAAATAGGCAATTCGCCATCAAAATGAGCTTTAACACCGTTTTCTTTTAAGTTTCACAAATTAATTTTTACATCGCTTTGCACAACAGGATGCAAACGTATTGCTAAATGACGAAAATAAAATTTTTTGATAAACTATGATAAATTAAACCGAAATTTGTAACAATACACCATACGAGCCAATGCTTCCACAATGGGAAGTCAGCGATGTTTTGCCTTGATGGCTCGAGCACTGTATTCATGCGCGTCGGCTCGCAAGCTGCCTTGTTGAAGCATGGGGAGTCCTCACTCCAGATTACTCTTATTTAGCTCAGTGCACTGAACTGCAACAAAACTGCAGCGCTACCTAACGGAATGAGTAGGCGTAAATAACCTACCGTTTTTTTTTTTCGAGAGCTACTGATCTTTCACTCACTGGAAAGATCTAGCTCTTTTAACTAGGTCATGATCAGAGCGCCCATCTCTAAATTCTACTATTCTTATGGCGTTTAATTTTTCCTACTAATAAATTGTCAAGGTGAAAATAAGCCGCTACTACTATATAGGAGATCGAAACCGAGCACGCTGAGCCCGTTACCATTCTTCGGATTATATATATATATATGGCGGGGGGAGGGGGGGTAAAGTGTTTTTTTCTAAGATGCCTTTTGATTCGGAGGTCCGGCGCCTTTTTGATAGAGGGCCCTTTTGCTCTGTGTAAAGTGTTTAGTATGAGAGAGGGGGTGTGGAGTGTTGGCATTAGAAAGTCTACTGATTGCTGAACCAATGATATGACCAAAGAGACACCGGGGCTCCGCCCCCAGACGATCTCAAGAGAACGTATTTAGATATTCGTGCTCTTTCTGTAGACGATTTTATTAGTGTAACACACGGGGTTGCCAGAAAGACGAGATTGATTCCAATTCCAACCAACCGTTTCTGAAAGGAAAGTAGTAGATCTTCGGGCCTTTGAGTTAGGGCTAAGTAATATTTGTTGGATGTTTTTTTCTTTTTTGTTTATTTAATGTTCTGGATTTGTTTCAACTATTTTGAAATTAACCTTAAACTCAATATGTATACGTATGTTAATAGACTAGCTTTGATTTTTGTTGCACGTGACTCGTGCCCAAATAAGCGATAGCGTAGACACATCATGTACTTAGGGTTGTGAGTTAATAATAATTGTTATTTTATTTCAGTTGTTAACCATCACAGAATTTTTGTATTTAGTCTGGAAATGATTGATTATGTGTTTTGACCTCAACTCGAAAAAAAAAAAAAAAAAAAGGATGAAGAACATAGTGGATACTTGGTAATTAGTTAGTGGATTATTTTTTTAAAATTGCAGTAGCTTAGTTATTGCGTAAATTAGCGTAAAAATGGACGAAAAATTAAATAATAAAAACTATTCATAATTAAAAAAAGAAAAACAGATTGCTAGTCAGGAATTACTGCTGCCACACCGTTCTTCGGGTAGGAGGCGGTTGGAAAATGCATTTTTATGCGATGACATGGTTAGCAATGTAACCTATATTGAAATTAAAAGTGCAACCTATATTACCATGCTAGGATTATTATTTTTAAAAATTGCAGTAGCTTAGTTATTGCGTAAACTAACTTAAAAAAGGAAGAAAAATGCAATAATAATAATAACTATTCATAATTAAAAAAAGAAGAAAAACTAATCGCTAAGCAGTAACTACAGCAGCCACACCTTTCTTCGGGTAGGACTGGGTTAGAAAATTTGTTAGTGCATTTTTATGCCATAACATGCCTTTCAATGTAACATATATATTACCATATTAAGATTGGAAGTGCGACCTGTATTACTGTAATAGATTGGTAATAAAACTTATATTAGCAACTGATTGGCTGTTTATGCTATCTTACCGTACTAGGATTGGCAATATGGGGTAAAACTGTGTTCCGAGAGTTTACTCCCCTCACTTCCTACTTCATTGCTCTCTGTTGTCCAGATGAGTGATTTTTCCATACAAAACTGAAGCAAAATTTAATCCTGTAAATATTCACACCAAAATTAAATAACATCTCGTATAATACTAATGTTGAATCTCATCACACATACAGAAATTGACTGCACACACTTCGTCCAACGCTTTTATTATTACCATAACATTTTAAAATAACCTAGTTTCGCAAAACCTGAATTTTATTTTTTCCCCCTTTTTCCACAAACAAGTAGCGTTTGAGAGTTTCTGTCGGGAAAAATGTTTATGAACTCAAGAGAAATTACTTATTAGATGAGAAAACATTACACAAAACCCATTTCGTATTTTCGTACTTATTCATTCAGAAATATCCGTAAAATTCAGATCAAAAACTTTCACGCGATATTAGATTCGGTTAGTTCCTTAACGTTCATAAGATTCCGTCATATGATCATCCGAAGTTTTTTCCTGGCAAATCCGTCTGTGAGATCATTATTTATATCGTATTGAAATTTCCCCGTAGGTGCTAATGTTAATTTTTTTTTAACTGCTCCAAATTGAACAGAGATTGTTCAAATCAAAAAATGTTTCACTTTGAATGCTCCTTCCAATAAGCTTGTACAAAGAAACTTGGATCTTATGTCAGGGTTTATGCAATTTTCTCCGTATTTCGCCGTAGGCGCTAATGTTAAGATTTTTTTTTAACTGCCCAAAATTGAACGAAATATTGTTTAAAATATATATATATATATATATGTGTGTGTGTAAATAAGATGAACTTGCCGAGATCTTTCGAATGCAAAGAAAAAGTTGGCTCTGACAATTCTCAAAAAAGTCACATGACCGACACATTTTCCCCATATCGAGGGTATTTTGTTTGAGTTGCTGGGTAAAAATTTATTTCCGATACTATCGGTATAATTTATTCTTTTCACTACCAGTTAGAGTGGTGACGAAAGGCTTTATATAAATTGATCGGCATTCAAGGGTGAAACGTATAATGGTCCCTGCGGCCGCTTATAAGTCCCTTAAACCCGGTGAACAAACCGATATTAATTCTCCGCTTGTAAACTTGCTCCAGGATCCGAATTCGCGGCTACAACAAATGTATTGAAGCCGGACAAGCTTCTTCGGATAAAAATCTACAAAAAATATCATGCGATTCAGGGCCTTAGCTAAGGGGAAAACTGTATGGATTCGACTTTGAGTTATCGTTAAGTAATATTTGTTGTTTTTCGATGATGTTTTTGTTTATTTCATGTTCTGGATTTGTTACAACTATTTTGAAATTCATAACTCAATATGTGTGTTAATAGAGTAGCGTTAACTTTTGTTGCATGTGAATCGTGTCTAAATAAGCAAATGTGTAGACACGTCATGTGCTTAGAGTTGTGAATTAATCCTTTTTTTTTTTAGTTATTAGTTTTCACAGAATTTGTTATTTTTTTCTAGAAACGATTAGTCATGTGTTTTCACCTCAATTGTAAGCATTACAGCGGAAAAAATATAAAAGGATGAAGAGCATAGTGGATACTTTGTTATTAGTTAGTGGATTATTTTAAAAATTGCAGTAGCTTAGCTATTGCGTAAACTGACGTAAAAATGTTATTAAAATTAAGTAATAATAACTATTCACAATTAGAAAAAAAAAAGAAGAATTGATTGCTAATCAGGATCTATCGCAGCCACACCCTTCTTCGGGTAGGAGGGGATTAGAAAATGCATTTTTGTGCCATGACATGGTTAGCAGTATAACCTATAGTAAAATTAGAAGTGCAATCTATATTACCATGATAGGATTTTTTTTTTTTTCAATTGCAGTAGCTTAGTTATTGCGTAAACTAACGTAAAAAAGGACGAAAAATACAATAATAATACCTATTCATAATTAAAAAAAAAAAAAAAAGAAAAAGAAAAACTGATCGCTAATCAGGAATTACTGCAGCCACACCTTTCTTCGGGTAGGAGGGATTAGAAAATGTATTTTTTGTGCCCTAACATGGTGAGCTATGTAACATATATCGCCATATTAAGATTGGAAGTGCGACCTATATTACCGTACTAGGACTGATAATTGATTTCAAAAAGAAAAGTCTTTGAATATTGGATTTGGGTATAAAGTGAACATTGTTTGCCAGGTATTAAAATAAGTCAAAATATAATTACAACCATGGCACTAACTCAGCTATGCGACATCAAAAAAATAAAAATAATAGAGTCAAATTAGAATTCCAGTTACGAGCTAATATCGAAATGGGGTTTTTACTTATGAAAGAATAAATAAATAAATTGTTCATTATTTCTCAGGAAATATCTTGCATTAGGTATCTTTTTTTTTTTTCTTTTGCTCAAAAAAATTTATTCGATTCCCCTTAGGCAAAATAAAAAATAAATCACGCCGTAAAATCCTTTTATAGAAATCAACATTTTTAATTGTCATGTATTCTTTGATGTTTTATCAGTCATGAAATATCTACTGATTCTGAGTTGTTGCTTCCAGAAAAGAGATAAGTAAAAATATTGAATTTTCCGTAGAAAATTATGTGGTTTTCCTTCGTGACAACACGGCAATTGTTTTAGTTATCATCAGTGGGTAGGTGAGGCTAATTTTTTCACTGGGAAGCCATGATGCCGATCCTTGTATAATGTAACTTTTTTTCGTCAAAAGCCTTTTCTCTACGCTCCTATGAGATGATTCATAAATAATGTCACGCTTCGAGGAGGGAGGGGGTTCGTGAAATTGTGACAAAGGGGGGAGGGGTAACAAAAAGTGTGACATCTCTGCTTATGCAACATAGCGTGACTTGTGCCAAAGGGGGAGGGGGTCCGTTGAACTGTGACATTTTGTGACAAAGGGGGGAGGGGGTCAAATATGTCGGGGAAATGCGTGACATCATTTATGAACGGTCCCTAAATGAAAACTCTTGTGGTGCTTTAATTTAATCATTACCAATTAACACATTACGACCAGTAAGTTTCATTTGCAAACTTACAAACTTAGATATAGTTTATTGTAACTGCGATGGCACAATCGTATGACAGGGATTGCGCTGCGTTGCAATACAGTAAAACCTCGTTAAAAGGCGGGTGTCGGGGGACACGTTTGGCACACGTGTTATAACACAACCGGAACCATATGCACAAAATAAATTCGCTCTTGTTGCAAAACTTTTAACTTTATCAATTACTCGTAACTTTTCCTTAAGTTGTATAATTGTTTCTTTTCTTGTTTGCTGCTATTTTATTCGCTGTAATGTAATTGCTGTGCAGCAAGCACACTTCTCAACTGGGCAGTTAGTCTATCGAGTGATAGGTTATTCAAATTAAAGTGTTCTGCTCTTTGATGCTAGCTAAAACCATATCAGCCGCAACGAAACCAATAAATTGTATTCTTAGAAAATGTTGGATTCCAAATCTCGTTAAATTATCTACGTGAGATTATGAACGGAAAAAGATTCTAATTAACCCTTCAGCGGTCGGGTAATTTTCAAGAAAACGGTCATAAAAGTGCCTATTTTTTATCCTTGAAATTTATATAAAAATATGCGTATGAACAATATATATATTCATTTTTAATTTTTTATTTGTTTATATTTTAAAATAAATAACACTCCAGCCCGTCATTTTCACGGGAGCGAGAGCGAAGGGGTTAAAAAGTAGATGTGTGAAAGGGGAGGAACGCACTTTTCAGAGAAACAATGTTTTAAGTATTTATACACTCACTCAGAGTAGAGAATATGTGCAATTAAAAGAGTTTAAAGAATCTGGAACAAAGGTAAATAACGCTATAAATCACTCTTAAGCGACTTTGTCGGCTGGATTTTTTTGCGATGGTAAATAGAGGAATCACCCTTAAATGGCAATGATAAAATGTGGTTTGAACGTCCGGGGACCGGATAGTAACCGCCTTATATCCGATTCCTCGGTATACTGAGGCGGGGTATTACGGGGTTTTACTGTTCTGAATTCAAAAATACAATAGAACCCCGCCATTCGTCCGCCTCTCTATTCCTCCAACTTGTTCAAGTAAAATTCAACTCGCCATTCATACTTGTCCGCGGTTCGTACGGCGCCAGGAGCCAGCTGTGTTGCCAGTTTGCCTTATTTAAGAAAAAAATCGTGAAATTATGTTCATTTTGAACTCGTCTAGAAATAATTTGTTTGGCGATTTAGATTTTTAAAAAATTTTAATACTGTTTGAGATTTTATTGCCAATTTAATTTAAGGGGGACAGCAAGAGGAAGTGGTTGAAGAACCTTCTTTTTCAGGGGGGGGGGGGGAGTAGCAAGGAAAGCATTTCCGTTGCAGCAATTAAAGAGTTGTGTTACCCCTGCGAGAAAACACGGGGAGTGGTGGAAAAATGGCATCCCAACACTGCTGTGGTCAACAGCATTAACTTGTTCAACGACAATGTTGTTGACCATTTTAGAAAAATTCTGAACAATCGTCAAATGCAGACAACATTGGGCAGGCTTTTAGAGGAAGAAACCCAAGATTCATCTAGTGCAAAAAGAGAGAAAAATGTAAGAACAGCAGAAACACCTGAAGAAATGTTACATGATGTTTTTATAGAAGGGGACTCCTCTTCCAACCATTTCTCTTCCTCCTCTCAACATCCCACTTATGCCATCAGCGCACCTCAGTACAAATAAAGTGCAGTTAAATTTTTATTAATCTATAATTTCATGTATAGTATTGTACATTTGTTTTTCATAGCTTTAAATAACCATCCATCTGTGGGTCTGAAACGTATTAATCCAATTTACATTGTATCGTATGTGAAATTGAAGCTACCAGTTTTAAAACTACAGATAGAGGAATAAGTATGTTGAACGTCATTTTCTTAATAACGAGTCATCAATTCAGTGCTGATTTCCAGATAACGCTCTTCCGACAGGAATGAGTGGTTGCACAATTCAGATCGAGGTCCGAAATGAGCGGAGTGGTGACGTAAAGTTGGCGGACCCTCATTGAGTTCTCAATCTTCGGTGCCATAAATTTGACGGACTTAGGTTTGAGTTCTCAATGTTAAGTTCATTAATCTCGAGATAAATTGCTGAAGATAACAGAGCAGTGTTTCTGCTTGAAAATCAAGTTGAAACCCTCCAGTACAAGCAAAAATACCCTCCGATACCCGCAGCCTACTGTTTCGTCCTGCAGCGCCATTAGTGAACAGGAAGGGAACTAAGCAAATGGCTCATTTACCCGAATATTTCTAAGTCATCATTTTTATAGTCTTATTTTACAAACGACCGTCCCATATCACTTTTGTAGTCTTAATTTACAAACGACCTTCCGGTATTTAAATTTTAAAGCTTCTTTGAAAACGAAATTTTACATTGTTAAATGACTTACGTTGCGTTACTATAACGGTTAGGATCCGCGAAAATTGCAGAGGTAAACGAATAAATGATGCAAAACAAAGTGCATTATCTTACGCAAAGTATAACAGAATTCAGATGATCCTAACAAGCAAAACTTACTTATTCACTCATAAACATTTTATCTTCTCTTCCCGAAACTTATAATTCCGACTAATTTGCTGATTGGGAAATGAGCTGCCGGACTTTAATTGATGCTTTCGACCAATTGGTTAGGGATTAGTACGTCGACGGATGTCTAATCGGTCGTGTCGCTAGTTCCTTTTAAGAAAGAATGTTGTGTCTTTCCGAAGTAATTTATTTATTTGCTATCGACTTCGCCCATTTGCCGGGCCAAATGCTTGAAGTACGATTCCATTTACAATATCATCGTGTAATTTACATTTCCTGTAGCATTTGATCATTCATCACTCAAGTGATTACTAGAGGTTCTTTTTAACGAATCCGAACTGTTATAGATAATGCGTATATGTGAGAACGGAAAAATTGAAATATACCACAGAAAGGGATTTTGCAAAGTTATTTTCAGGAAAGATAATTGCTTTTCCGAGGCATAACGGGGGAAAAAATTGAAGTGCGCATGCTAGATGCTAGAGGACCAAAAGAAAAATAAAATAGAGTATGTAAGTAATATATAAAGAAATTAAAAAATGTTTAATGATCCCAAGTATTCCCAAAATAAGAAAAATAAATAATCAAAGTGTGAAACAAACCAATCTTGTGTAAATAAGAATTAAAGGGCAAACCTTTGTTGTGAGTCTTAATTTTCGTAAATGCTCGCGACTCAACATTTTTTTCTGATTCCAACTGTTGTAGCAAGAAATCGGTAAAAAATTAATTCCACTCTGGCGAGAACGAAAATAACAAATAAAAACAAGTATAATAAAATGAATAAATAAATAGTATATATAAGTTGATTTTTTTTACGAATCTCATTTTAGAATTTTCAGTACTTTTCCTTTTTTTTATAATAATTATTATTATTATTGGCATTATTTTTCATGTGAGTAATTCGCTTTTCTCAAACAAATTGCTATAACGGTTGGGATCCGTAGATATGCAGACAAGCTCATTCGGTCATCTGTGTAGTGCTTGTACCCTAATACTCCATGATGCAATGGCGTACAGCAATAATTCTTCACATTATTCAGACAGTTAAAAAAATTGCAGCATCATTTTTTTAAAGAAAAAGTTTTGACAAAATCATAAATCTCAAACTTCCTGCATAAAAAATTATTTTAAACACTTGATGTCTCAAAATTACCAGAATTTACTCTCAATTTATAAATACCCTCGAAAATACCTAGATATCTTAAAAATACCCAAGTTTCGGATAATTTCCCGCACACCATAAAAAACCTTGTTGTGTAACGGTTCTACATAAGCACTGCAGACAAAACATGTCTTCCTTTCTCACCGAAGCCTTCTTGCTTGATTGTGTATCGTCAAGCAATTCGTCTGTGAAGGACACCTTACTATGCCTGTGTCACAGATCCATTTAATATCGACGGACAACGGACATTTTTGTTCGGTAATAATGCAACGCGGTGCCTAGTCTCTAAAGCAGTGGGTGACACCATGTTTTCCGTCGGTTTTTGTCCATTGTGAATCCAGCTTTAGGCTGTAGCCAGGGTACAACCCTGCAGGTGGTACAAATGCTTTTCGGCTTTTCCCTTTCTGCTTAGATGGGTTTGTTGCATTGGGTGCATCAAATGTTTGAAGCCGCAAAATTTTTATAATTGGAAACTTTTTTATTAACATTTAATACCCTCCATTTTTAAATACCCTCCAAAATATCCGTGGATGAATAAAATACCCGATTTTCGGGTAATTACCAGCACATTGGCAAGACTAACAGAGTGATAACTTTTGACCCTTGTCACAACTATTTTTGAGAAGTAATAATTTATTTAGACTGAACTCTCAACAATTATTTACTCTATATGGTTTTCCTCTTGATCGAAGCATTTTCTTTGTAAACACACGAGCATTTTGGACTGCTCGGTATTTTTCCTAGTTTAAATAATAATTATTATCATTGGTATTATTTCTCGCATGAGTAATTCCCTTTTTCTCAAAGTAATTGCCATAACGGTTGGGATCCGTAGATATGCGGTCAAGCCTATAAGAAATGGTGGGTAAGATCGGCCCGGCCGATCTTACCCACCATTCGTCCAAATCATGAAATCACCATTCGGCAAAACCGAATGTTCGGCCACAGGGCAGAATACCGAATAATGGTCGAATATTCGTCGTTATAGCCCTCGTAATAACCCTTGGTTTGAAGACATAAGTGTGTCAAGCCCAGTACGATCAAATTTTTGCTCGCAAAGTACTTTTTACCCTATCCGCACTTGCAAGCGAAAATCATTCCGGGTCACCAACTGACCTATAAATTAATAATATATAGGAGATTAAAACAGATTATCTGTTCTATCTGGAGCAAATTTTTTCTGCAGTAGTGCACCCCCTAATAATATACATGGAAAATAATACAAAAATAATTTTTATTGTATCTACCAGTTTATTAACTGCGCAGATATCGATAGGTAAATGTAACTTTCGCTGCTGCTTTGTAGCTAAGGTTCCGCACGTGTTCATGGTATATGACTGCTCTAAGTTTAGAGCGGTTACGTAGATTCAAAAGAATAATTGCAGCAGCTTAGTCGTAGCGTAAGCTAACATTACGTTAGCTTACGCTTTTAAGGAAGGAAAATTAAACGATAATAACTCAGTAGTCATAATTTTAAAAAAACTAATCGCTTATCTGGATTCTGGAATTACTGCAGCCACGCCTTTCTTCGGGTGGGGGTTAGAAAATGTGTATTTATGTCATAACATGGTTAGCAATGTAACCTCAAAAACTAAATTAAGATTAGAAGCGCGATCTATATTACAATACTAGGATTGGCAATAAAGTTTCTATTAGCCCACTAAGATTGGCTGTTTATGCTATCCTACCGTACTAGGATTGGCAATAAAGTTTCTATTAGCCTTCTAAGATTGGCTGTTTATTCTATTATACTGTACTAAGATAGGCAATCATGTGCTCTGAGAGTTTACTCCCCTCACTTCCCACTTCGCTGCGCTCTGTTGCTAAATTTTCCGAATCTCAATACTAATCTATTCCGTAAGTGCTGAAAATTCAATGGTGCTATGCTCCCACTCCCCCCCCCCCCCGCCCCAAACAAAAAGAAAATGAAAAGTCGCTAATGTCGCCAGGAGAACGAAGCCCTGCCCACCTCAGAAGTCAACAAATGGAAAGCCCGCTATCTATACATATAAAATGAACTTTTGAAGTTGTGGCTGCGCGCTCTACAGCAAAATCTACACGACGTACGATTACAAAATTTCTCACAAAATTCTATTATAGCTTGATGCTTTGCAAGACGAAGCCGTTTTTTTTAAAATTCGACCTAATATTTTTTAAATATAACAATTAAACAATTATTTAACTATGAATCCTCCAGTATTTTCTTTACTCCACGTATAAAGAAACGAGTTGTTTGTAGAATTGGTGTGAAAACAAGTTTGGAAATTCCTTGATTGAATGTAAACATTGTAAACATCTTCTGCTAAGAAATAAGAAGTCGCATCGCTACTTCGGGCGCTGTTCAAGCACCTAGGATTTCCTACTCCGCTGCTAGATGAAGCTCAAGCACCTCCTCTCCTCTTAAGTCTATATTCAGCCAACTCGCTAATCCCACTCGCTTAGTTATACCTCAAAGCACGCCCCAGTTCGTTGCTATTTTATGATTGGATTTGATTTAGTGTCGTTACGTCTGATATGAGGTTAATTCTCCGCTATTGAAATGCAATCGCTCATTAATGGAGCGGTATGAAGATTTTTCCAGAATGGTCTACGCTCATCTTTTCAACGTATAAGAAGGAATCATAATTCTTAAATCGGCGTATCTTCTCAATCGCAAACTGTACCGTTTTCGTACCTTAATTTTGCCAAGGGATGTGTATGTTCTTCGTACTGTTGCCATTTGGAAAGTTAAGTTCTTAATCTCCAATCCAACACAACCTACCCTGCCATTAACTGTTTTGCCCCGCAGCGTCATCTAGTGAAGAGGTATTTAACTATCCAAAAGGTAGTTTAGCCGAACATCTCTCACTCAACATTTTTATAGTTGTATTTTGCAAACGTAGATTCCGTGATCAAATTTTAAACGCTTTTCTCATTAATTAAATTTTACAGCGCTAAATGAATTACTTCGATTCTGCTAGTTCATTAGTCGCAGAATGAATAACATTTCCAAAAAGGAAAAAAATCGTTTTCAAGGAGGATTTAAGAGGGAAAGACCGAGCTACTTTTCATGTTATTGTAAGCTGTATTGATAGTAAATTTTAATTTATTCTTTAAAGAACCATTTTTAATGACTTTCCGTATATTATTTACCATGCTTTGCGATAACGCTTGGGATACGCGAAAATGCTAGCGGTATACGAATAAATGAGGGAAAACAAAGTGCCTTATCGAAAGCAAATTATAATAACAGAATTCACGTGAACCCCTCGAACAACCAACTACCTTCTAAAAGTGCTAAGAACCTAAAGAAAATGGCGAACCAGTTTCTGTAGTCGACAGTAACGGGTGACAGAACAATAAATTTTGCTGGCACATTTATTTTCCACGTTGTACAATAGGGTCAGGTGGGGGAAACTGGGCCACTTTTTAGCTATTTTCATATTCAAAGTTTCATAGCAACAAAACCAGAAACGTTCTGAATTTCTTTTCAATTGCATCTTAGCATTGATTTCCTTTAGAACAATTTTCTGTAATTTTAAAATTTATTTTTTAGTTATGCAATAGTTTAACTGAGCTTAAAAAGTTGTGACCTATTTTACCCCATGGTGGGAAAAATGGGTCAGAACGCAAAATAATGCTGAAAACAGTTATTTATTTCTTTGAAATTGAAAAAAAAAATGTGCAAGTGTAACATATTCAGCAAGATTTTGAATAATGATTACATAGAAATGTAAAAATAATATTGTTCTCGATTGTTACATATTGGCTCACATAACACTTCAGCATCACTTCTCTCTACCACAGCAACCTGATCTTTCTTAGGAAACATATAATTTTTTTTTTAAATTTATTTTCTGAACAACGTACATTGTATAAATTTAGGAACTTGCTGCAGTTAGGTACAACAGAGTAAATTTAAAAAAACGAATAGAACAAAACGATCTAATCCTAGCCCTGATCCATTTTACCCCATCCAAGAAAAACTGATGCAAAAAGAAAATATTTAATATTTTTCTTATCTGCTCAGCTGGAATTGCTCTCCAAAGTTTCTTGGTGAATAAATTCTTTAAATTTGGGCTGCTATTTGATAAAATATAGAGCTTTTCAGAAGTTGGCAAACTATATGTTTTGTACACCATTATCCAAAGTTGACAAAAAAAATTGTGTTGTTGTATTTAAGAACGTAACTTTTTTTTTAGATTGAAAAATGTTGCCAACACATAGAAAAATAACATTAAAAATATTTGTTTAAAAATTTCAATTTCAAGTTCTATTACTTTGGTTTTTTTTATAAAGTGACCCATTTTACCCCATCATCCCCTATTTTCTTTTTACTCATTAGCCTTTTTCTTTTCTTCCCGAACTCGGAAATGATAAGTTCTAAATGCAGAAATATTTGAGCTATAGAATAATTTCACCTCTGTTTTACAAGGTTGCAGAACACTTGAAAAAACCTCACAATTCTAGCAGGGGTTGAAATGAGCTGCCGGAGCTTTACCTCTTGCTTTTGACCAAATGGCTAAGGATTAAGGGCGCCGCCGGATGTCTAACAGGTCGCATCGCTAGATCTGTGTGATCTTGGTTTAAAAAAATGATCTTTCCGACGGGAGTCATTTACTTTCCGTCGACTCCGCCCATTTACGGTGTCAAATGCTTAAAGTTCAATGCCATTTACAATTTCTTCGGCTACTGTACACCTATTTGGAAGATTTAAACAATCATCTGACTGTTGCTTATTGGTGAGGCATTTTTTCAGATCATATCAGTTATAGATATTCAATCGAATCGCACATACGCGAGAGCGGTAAAATAGCCATCCAAAGGCATTTTCGTAATTCATTTTTATGGAAGATAAAGTTTTAGCAAGGCATGACTTGAAAATCGAGATGCTCATGCCTGAAGACCAAATAAAGGAAAGAATAATGCAGTAAATAAATAAATAAATGTTTAGGTAGCTTTAATAAGATAAGATTAATAAGATAAAATTAAAAAATCGAAAAGTTAAAAAAAAATTTAAAAATGAATAAAAGTAAGAAAAATAAAGAATGAAATAAACCTTGTGTGAATAAAAAAGTGAAAAAGAAGAAAAACCAGTTTAACTTTTGTTGTGAGTGTTATTTTCGTAAACGTACTTTCGTCAGCATATTTACTAATCCCAATCGCTATAGCAAGGCATTGCGCCAAAACATTAATTCTACACGGGCTGATAACGAAAATAACAAATAATAAGAATCATAATTATATTAATAAATGAGCAGGAAACATTTAAATTGATATTTATTATTAATCTCATTTTGAAATTCTCGTTCATTTTCAGTTTTTAATTAATAATAATTATTATTTTTATTTTGTATATGCTAAGTACGCTTTTTACTCAAACGAATTGCTATAACGTTCGGAATCCGAAGATGTGCGGATGAATCTCCTTCGATCGGCACGCAGCAATAATTGTTGACATTAATTAGATAGTTTAAAAAATTGCAGTATTTTTTAAAAATACAAAACGTTTAGACAGAATCAAAAATCTGAAAGTATCTTAATGAAAAATTTTAAAAACTCGATGTCTCAAAATAACACCAAATTCCAGCAATTTTTAAATACCTTCGGAAACACCCACACAGCTTAAAAATACCCAAATTTCGGGTAGTTACCCGCATGTTGGCAATTCTTCGTACTTAATGTTCCAAAGGTAACGAAAGCCGTCACATGCGTTTTTAGATGTCTAAAGCTGCTCATGTGAATGTATTGGAATATAAATAAAAACGATACCACGGCCCGATGCAAATTACTAAACCGAAGACCTCTTTACGATCCTCTATATTTTCTTATAGGCAGAACTCACCAAAACAAACAATCCTTTAAATAGACAATGCAGTCGTAATCTGCTCCGAACTTCTTCCAAAAAGCTCTAGTGAAAGCTTTTTGTTTTGGGATAAATGAGTGACACATAGCATTTAGACAATTGTGCTGAAACGCTACTTTATTTTATGAATAATTCTTAAACTTTGAAATGAGTTTACATGAATTTGATGAAATGTGATTAGAATGAAAGCACTAAGAACACACAAAGAATAATTGATCAACATCTACAGTGAACATCTGCTTCAACACTTTGATAGTGTCTCCTCATTTTTAAAAAACATGAATGCAATGATAAAGTTCTAAGTGAACAAGACAAACTACAGTAGTTCCTAACGTAAACTCCTCAAATGCGGAGAATTTTAATTCCCCGTCGTATTCCTGTTATTGAAAAGTGGCAGTGGGGCAATCAGAATTTTTTTTCTTTTGACGTTTGTGGACAAAATTAAATAAAGGCAAGTGAAAACCAAAGGATTCGGCGGCTTACAACGTTTTTTACAAGTACATTTATATTGCCATACTGTAACTGGCACTGTGTCTTAAATCTTAAAGCAAATGATACAGGCAAAAGTGTGCGCAGTGCTTTACACAGTGACTTTATCACTGTGGTAATGGCAGTACCAACGTTCCGGGAATTCCGATTTCATCCATCCCCAGTGCAATTATATAAGAACTTTGGAACAATTTGAACGCATCTGAACTATGGAATTCATGAATATGAAATACAAAATAATATTGAAAGTTCTGTGTTAGCGATCGTTTTTATATGCTAGTGGGGGTATAAAACTGCCATTTGTATACACCCCCCCCCCCCGTGCTAACGCCTATAACTCTAGATGGTAATAGAATCAGTTTTCTTCTTTCAACACTCAGTTACACTATCCTGGTACTCCCTCTGTATATCAAGTTAGTCGAAGCATTTAGGTGGAAAATTTTGTCCCGTATGAGTTGCTACATTTTGAGTAGGTGGAAACGTGTAATAGGTACGTAATTCCGAAACTATATTGTAT
This sequence comes from Octonoba sinensis, assembly GCA_038502835.1. NCBI lineage: Eukaryota > Metazoa > Arthropoda > Arachnida > Araneae > Uloboridae > Octonoba > Octonoba sinensis. Next base: position 103,121,213 of record CM076606.1, on the reverse strand, counting down.
GCAAGATATCAATTAAATTTGATTTATTTGCGATAGAAAGTTTTACAACTTGGTGTTTTCCTTCTTATTTATTACTTTCACTATTGTAGCACCTATTTAGGATACATATTAGTAATAAATTTACGCACGCTTTTAAGCTACAACCGATTTTCGCAAGGTTTCTACAAAAAGTTACTGGTGGTAACCAAAAATCGTTTTTAAATCCAATTTTTTACTGATTCAATGAGGAAATAGTTGGTAAGTAAACGTTGTTAGCTGATAGAATAGCACCCGAAAATCTTTGGAAAATGTACAAAGAAACATATCAAAATTATCAGTATCAATAATGGATTGCAAAAGTATTTAAATGTATGAACTAATTTAAGACGGGAGGAATATTTTTATAACCAAAACAAAACAAAAGAAAATGTTTTTCTAGCTACCAGTTTATAAAAGTTTCAGTAGATGTATATGTAAAAACGTCTGAGCTCCCCGGTCGCTGAAGTTAAAACGCATTATTTGGCTTCCAGATTCGGACTCCATCCGCGAATCGCGATGGATGTCTTTAAACTCCCGCAGATGTTCTTGGAATTGAACGGAAATAAAGCTTCAACATAAGAAAAATGCCCACCCGCCTTGCCGAATAGTTCCACCTCAAAACTTTAAAAGTTTTATTTTACAGACAGCTTTAACATATTAAAATCTTCAAGGTCCTTTCGCGTGAACTTAATTTTACATTGTTAAATGACGTCAATAATAGATCATTAGAAGTAGAATAAATTGAAAATTTCCGACAAAACACCACCTTCAAGACGGATTTTACAGGAAAAAACCGAGCCACTTTTCACACATGGTTTGCCAACTTCGGAAAAGATCTATGTTTTATCAAATAACAGCCCAAATTTAAAGAATTACCTCACTAAAAAACTCTGGAAAACAAATCCAGCTCAGCAGTTAAGAAAAAAATTAAATAGTTTCTTTTTTACATCAGTTCTCTTTGGATGGGGTAAAATAAGTCATGGTTAGTATAAGGCCGTTTTATTCAATTTTTTTATTATTATTTTCTCTGTTGTACCTCAATACAGTAAATCCGGAACTTAAACAATGTATGTTGTTTATTTTATTGAAATTAAATTATTATTATTATTATTATTTTTTTTTTTTATGTTTTCCCTAAAAAAGATCATGTTGATGTGGTAGAGAGAAATTATGTTGTTGAAGTGTTACGTGAACCATTGTGTAACTATCGAGAACAATATTATTTTTACATTTAAATGTAATCATAATTCAAAATCTTGCTAAATATGTTACTTACACATTTTTTTTCCAATTTCAAAGTAACAAATAACTTTTTTCAGCATTATTTTGCATTATGTCTCATTTTACCCCACGATGGCGCAAAATCCGGCACAACTTTATAAGCTCAGTTAAACTATTTCATAATTAAAAAATAAATATTAAAATTACACAAAATTATTGTTCTAAATCAAGTCAATCTTAACGTGCAATTGAAAAGAAATGGGAAATGTTTCTGGTTTTGTTGCTATGAAACTTTGAATATGAAAATAGCTAAAAAGTGGCCCAGTTTCCCCCACCTGACCCTATTGTACAACGTGGAAAATAAATGTGCCAGCAAACTTTATAGTTCTGTCACCCGTTACTGTCGACTACAGAAGGTGGTTCGCCATTTTCTTTAGGTTCTTCGAAGGGGTTCGCAAGAGAAAAAAGGTTCGGAAGCACTGGTCTAGAAGCACGATACTACTTACTTCGGCAAAAGAATGTCACCAATAGGGGGAAATATACAGTATTTAAAACATTCAACAAAAATTTGGGTCATTGAAACGTGTTCTCTTATTGATCAGCAATTTTTGCGTTTACTCTGCTTATGATGCTGTTTTGTATATTAACACTAAACCTATACCGAAAAAAATAATACTACCAGTTTTTTCTGTTGACAGAGTCGTATAAAGATTTGGAATGTCAAATATATGATAACTAGCGGTACCCGCACGGCTATGCCCGTGTTCAAAAATGGAAAGACCAGTCGGTTTGCCATTGTGTATATAGTGATAACTTTTTTAGGTGTAAATTATGTTATTTCATTAAAATGTAAAGCATTCCACATAATTAAAAATTAGCTGCCCACGGCAATCAGCCAGAGATCCTACACATTTAAGCACTTTTTTTTTTACAAAACACGCACAATTAAAAAGGAAAGAAAGAAACGAAACAAAACAAAAAAGAAAATATTTGAAAGAAAACGCATTTTGTTTGTTTAGTTCAAGTACCCACACATAAAGAACGATTATAATAAATTATAATATTTTTAATTAATAAATTTTTAGTATAATTAATTTTTATCTATTATTTATTGACATTAAAGCTGGGTGCAGACGCTACGTTTTGTACAACCTTTTGTCTACGCAGTCTTAATACTGAATGAAAACGTTGCAGTTTTTTATGCTTCTACATGGTGCAGAGATATCTGTATATTTCACTCAGTTTTGTGCGATATCGTCATGAAGGAGGTACTACTCTGGTCAATTTTGGCATGGTGTCATGTTAAAAAAAAAGACTGGAACGTCTCAGAAGTACCCGGCGTTTGAAGTGGTCAAATGAGTACATAAAATAAATATTTTTTTGTTGCCTGTTCTGGTGGTTCGACAACTGCAATCTCTTTATTTTCATCGATGGTATTCCTAGACTGCCTTGGTGTCTCCTGATCATTTAGGAAATGTAACAAATCAAAATACCAGAGAGAAGGCTTGTAGATTTCGTCTCCAGCCCCAGATCGAATCGATTTATTAACTTTTGCCAATTCTTTACGGTAAACACTTCTCAAAGAATTAATTATTTACAACTGTTTTTCTGTTTGCGGTTGCATCAATTTCTTTGAATTTTTCCACTAAACTCTCATAAGCGTCCCCCTTTTTATCCCTGTCACTATACTCCTTGGATTTGACACGCCAAATGCATGGGAAACTTTCGCATAATGCAATAAATTTTGTGAGAAACTCCTGAGAACATTGCCGAAAGTCGGCCATCGTCACCTGACGAATTGAAACTGAGAAACAAAATGAATCGGAAAAGGTTGCTACCGTCTACATGTGCCGATTTGTCTGCACAGTTCAAAGACATCTATGCTTTCTAGCTCAGCTATCGCTGCAACTGTACAGTCTTCGCACCGGACTCAAAACTGCGCACTTTTCTAATCTATACGCAACGTTTTATCTGCAGCGTGTTGAGCTGCGGAGACAAAAAGTTGTGCAAAACGCAGCGTCGGGACCCGGCTTAAAACAGAAAGACGAAATTTTGTAGCTTGCAGAAACAAACAAAAGCAAGCAAAGCTTTGAAAGCGGAATGAACCTTTCATCCGAGCTCAAATAGAAAAATACCATATGTGCTAATTCACATGCGAAAAAAAAAAAAAAATAAAATATATGAAAGTATAAATAGTAATAAGCTGGAATAACAAAAATCGCTATAAAAAATAACATTTCTTTTAAAAACCCCTGTGCAGTATGGAAAATGGTCTCGTAAAATACATGTCAAAATAAGGAAATCAAAATAAAACTATCAACCGCCTGTGCGCCGCAGGAAATAAATTTCAATTCGCTTTAAAAAATAATAATCAAAATCTAAAAAAAGAAATAAATAAATTAAAAATCGGCTGCTTCTCAAAATGCTAAAAACCGCTAGCAATAAATTTTAATTCGTTGAAAGAAAAAAGGATTAATAGTCAGTTGGGGGGGGGGGGGCATGGTAACAATTAAAATTAAAGTTAATTAGTGTGAAAAAATAATTTCGAACTGCAGAGAAAAATGCTTATAACTTCTTTTCTAGGTAATTTAGAGGTTTCGAATTTTCGCACGTAGTTCGAACTTCTTCCGGAGTAGTTTTTTATGCGCTTTTCAACGGTATCAAGCTCGAAGCGATACGATAATTTCTTTCCATAGAAAATGACTATTTTATGAAACTTTCGGCTATAAATTGGAATAAAAGAAGAACAAATTCGAATTTCGGAAAAAACTCACACCCCCATGTTCCAAACTAATTTCGTGCCAAATTTCATGAAAATCCGCTGGACGGTCTGGTCTCTACGCCGGACACAGACAGACACACACACACAAAAACACACACACATACTTGCTGCTTTATTATTAGTAGAAATAGGAAGGTTGCTCCGCGACAATGGGAAAGTCTCGCAGGGGAATGCGCCGGTGCCTGGTGGTGAAGGGACCATTCTTAGGGCTAGCGGGTCTCCCGGCACCCCGGCTGACAGTTCGTCCCCGACAACACTGACCTTCAACACTCCCAACGGCTTCACCTTCACGCTTCCTGCCTCCATACTTATTCCGCCTACCCCTTCTGCTTACAAAACGCCGGATACCTCTTTCAACGAAGACGACATGGTCCCCGACGACCCAGACGAAGAGCCCTCGCCGTCTTCGCCATTGCGGAACGTGTCGTAAAAGAAGACCTCCTTCCAAACGAAGACTGCCCTGAACTCGTCAACGACTTTCTTGACGCCCACTCATGCATCGAGATGCCCTGCGCCCCACCGCTTGAGGTGGCCGAAACTCTGGTCAAGATCCTAAGTAAGATGAAAAGCCTTTCTTACCTCGTCGGTCACACTTTCTCGGACCCCTCCCCCTCGAAGCGTGATATCATTTATGAATGACCCCCTAAGAACCAGTAGTTCTAATAAGCGCTATAAGCATAACAGCAGCAAATATTATATAATCAATGCATTAAATGGTATTTAAAAAATAGTTTTACAACCTTCTAAAATTTAGTTATAATAACAATAATAACTTAAAAACACTATGAACTATAATAAAAATAATAATCAATTAATAAAATAAAATATTGGAAGTATAAAACTCCGAACAATTACTCTTAAATTTAGAGAGAGAAGTTTGAGAAATCTGATCTCTTGAGAAATCTGAAAAAGTTTCGTTATATGATAAGAATAGTATTTATAACAAAAATAACATTGATACATTTAACGAAAGGGTTAGTCTGTATTATGCAATGTTTGTTAAGTATTTTATTAATTTTGGAGTAACTCATTCTCATTAAAAATGTGTAATGTTCTGCTGGTATTACAATTAGGTTTTTGAGAAAAGTATTCTCTAAGAAATTATTACCGAGATTTCCATATCTCTACATACAAAAAATTACTAAAGCATTTTTCGTCATCAAAATATGAGAGAGATGTAATACGATTTGTCTCCTTTTTTGCTGCCATTTTTTAAAAGGTTCATTTATCAGATTTCTTTAAATATTTTTCAATTAAAGGAGAAAATGTTCAGAAAATACTGATAAATATTTATTACTATTTACTGCACTGAAGTTGAACTATGCATTTATTTTACATTTGGAGTTTTCAGGGGAAATAGAAGCTATCGCCTCCCCCATTTAAATATCATTAAATCATACGTGATTAACGAACTAAAACTTCGAAATTTTTATTCTTATGGACAAAATTTTCTTTAAGATAGGTCACAAAGAAATTGCCCTTCTCAGAGAAATTGTGCATTTTTCATTAAATGAAAAAACTATACCACTTTACATAGCGAACGGAGTCAGCGCTTTCTAAAATCCCAATGTTTTGGGTAGAGTTTCCCCCGCCAGCTCAATTTGCGGTTACGGTTTTGGCTACACGTTTCCCCTGGAAGAACTTCTCCCTTCCTATTCTATCCTCCTTGAGCCGAACAGTTCCAACTAGGGATGGAAATTTTAGTTCGATTTACTGAACTAGTTCGTTGAGTCCATTTCATATCAGCGAGCTAGGTCAAATGTTTAAAACGCCTTCGGAAATATGATGCCAATGTGCGGGTAATTAATTACCCAAAAACCGAGTATTTTAGTGGCTCGCGGGAATGTTGGAGGGTATTTATAAATTGAGGGTATTGTAAAAATTTTAACAATAAAAGTTTGAGAGAAAAATATTTTTGTTGTAATTAACGACAACGGACACATGACGCGTCCGATGCACCAAACAAAGCAGAAAGGAAAAGCCGACAAGCATTTGTGTCACCCGATGAGCCAGACACCCTGACTACAGCCACTATGCTACAGCCAACATCATCGAACAATAAAGATTCAGAGACTGGATATTCTATAACCTAAGCAGCAGAATAAATAAATACCATTTCCAAAAAAAAAAAAAAGAAAGAAACGCTTTTACAACAGATTTAAGAAGGGAAAACCGAGCTGCTTTTTATAGAATTTCGAGCTGCGCTGAATTAGGAGTAGGCATTTAATTCCTTCTATAAGCAACATGAACGACACCTCATTGCCATGTAATACTAAATATGCTTTTTTCCTATAACACTTGGGATCAGCGAACACGTTAGCGGGAAATTAATAATTGAGGTAAAAACAAAGTGCGTTATCGAAAGCAAACTATAACCGAATTCACGTGATTGTCACGAGCGATCAACTACCCTCGAGCTAGTTGTCTAAAAGTTCTAACTTATTCTTTGACTCCTAGACCTTTTTACTTGTCGTTCCAAACTCTGAGAGACGAGTTGCGGTCTCGGCTGCCGAACGGGTCAATGACTTCCCTTTTGTCTCCCAAGTTTGCAGATCACGTAAAAAGGACCTTACACTTCAGACTACTTTCAAGGGGTGGGCTAAGGATGTAGTCGCCAGATGTTTAAAGAACTGGTCACGTTACTAAATTTTTGTTTAAAAAATGAATGTTTAAGTAATAAATCAAGTCGGGAAACTTGACCTATTTGCTTGTCATCGTCTCTACTCATTTGTGATGTCAAATGCTTAAAGTTCGATGCCATTTGTAGTATTCGTCGGTATGTTTGTAGTATTTAATCAATCATCACACCGGTGACTATTGGAAATGCATTTTTACGGATCCCAACTGCTATAAATTAACCATCCATGTGTAAATAAATTAGGGAAGGAAAAAAGAAACCAACTTCACTTTTGCTGTGAAATATTTTCGTAAACGCACGTCAAAAAAATTGTAGACCCCAATTGTTATAACAAGTTATTGAAGGAAAAAAATATAATTCCCCGTATGCGAGAACGAGAATGAATAATAACAACAATTATAATTATTAAATTGTTTCTCATTATTGATCTTTTTTCGGCATGCTCGTTACTATTTACTGGTTTTTATTATAATAATTACTAGTATTATCAAGATCCACTTACGTAACGCATGCGCATTTCGCTTTTTTCTTGAACAAATTTCTATAACTGTTGGGATCCGTAGATTTACAAACGAAACATGATCGTTCATGTGCATAGTTCTTGTACCGTAAAACTCCATTAAAATTTGAAGAAAAAATTTTTTTTTCCAAAATATTGCAAAATTGAACAAGTTTTGTGTTTGAAAATAGCGTTATAAAGGCAAACATATAATTTAGTTAAATTTGAATACAAGGAATTTTGAACAGTTACTTTTTTCTCACAAGGTGGCGCCACATACAAACATTTGTCGGGTATTTTGAATCGGGTTGGAGGGTAAAATGTTGATTTTGGAAAGGCAATACTGGTATTTACTCCTAATATTATGCATTTGAGACTATCGAAGCATAAGCAGCTAGAAATCGCAAAACAAAGCGTGATAAACTATAAATACATCACAAAGTTTCATTGCGATCTTTCTTGCATCAGTTTTTTAAGCTTTTTTTTTTTCCCACCTTTTACATTTTTTATTTAACAAACAGTTCATTGCAGTGCGAGTGCGGGTTTTTTTTTTTTTCAGAATTTCGATTTTGGTTTGCGGCACCACCAATGATGCTTAATAAACGTGTAAATTTTCAGAAATCTGTAAATTCTATTCATATTTTTAAACATCCCACTGCTTTCAATTGCATAACAAGGTTGTAATCGCAATATGCCCCCCCCCCCCCCGCCCCTCCCTTCTCCCCGGAAAATACGAAAAGTCAGACCTGGGTAATTTTTTTTTGTCATCATTCGATACACATGAACATGACAAACATGCTTAAACGTGATCAAGCATAGAAGTTATTTAGATTCAAAATCCATTTTTTACCGATTTAGTTGTGATTTACAAAGAAAATTAATTTCATCATTTTCGTTTCATTTTAATATTTCATTCGCATTCCGTTCATAAATGGAAAATAAATATTATTCCGATATGACATTCTATTTATGTGTCATATTAGAGCAAATTATAAATAAAGTAAGAAATTCAGATTCGATTCCTAAAATAAAACTTTAATGACAGAACATGCATTAATATGAGAAACAGGTCAAAATGAAGAAATTAGAAAACAAGAACCTTATTTTTGCATTTCGGGAAACCTATAAGAAAGGTAACCTTTAATAATAATAAAAAAATCACGTTAAGAAAGCACAAATAAGCATTAAAATGCAGACATATGGTTCGGGATTGCTTGGTATCCCTTTTTCAATGCGATTGGGAGCTGTTAGATGCAAAAACATACAAGCTCGAAGTTCCCTATAGCATTCAAAAAGGAATTCCAAGAAATCCCGAAACATAAGTCAGCATTTTAATGCTTATCTGTGCTTTCCTAACGTGAAAATTTTTTTATTACGCTTTTCTTAGCACGAAGTTAGTTTATTATTCTATAAGGAAATTTCAAAATCCAAGAACATGATATTATTATTTGATAATAAGCTATTGATTTCTTTTTTTCGCATCAAGAAGAAACCTGGTAACTATTCTTGATACGGCAAAACAAAATGAAAAATCAATCTGAAAGGAAGAATCAAGAAGCTGCAATGGCCTTCTAGCTTACCGGTATTTCAGTCGCCACTCACTAATTTAAAAATTTCCATCTCTCTTTCATGGAACAATAAATTTGTGTTCATGGATAGATTTCAAGTACTCTCAAGGTCTCAACTTTCTTTCTTCTTGTAGATTTTTAGTTTTCATTATTTTCCCAATCTATTTGTTTAGGTGCTATAACCCCTATCGACCCCCCCTCCCCACTGGGGATCCTCCACTGGTGGTAGTCATGCTCGTTTTCTTTCTTCGTTCTAATACAATCAATGTTCAAATATTTTAAACTCTGACTTTTATACATCGAGGCCTGGCACTTCTCCTAATACAGCCGCAGTGTATAATCTATTCCTTTTTGAAATTAGTAGAAAAACAATGTCATTAAAATGACATTACTTTTTGACCGATTGATGAATTTTTGAATTTAGATTTATTTTCATTTAAGTTAGATGCAAAATTGTAAAACTAAAAATAATTAATGTACTATGTAGTTCGGGTACCATTGTTGGAGACATTTTGGTGTTTAAATACTGGGTAGGCCGCTATATAGTAGAAACCCCCCTCCCCTCAGCACTGCTAGTATGCCACTGCATGCTAATCAAATATAAGAAGAAAAGGCTAAAATTTAAAGATATTGTTTGCTTAAAATTTTTTTTCCATTAAAGAGTTTTAAAACATGGCGATTCGAAAAATGTTTTTTGTCTCTGCGATTTACAAAATTCAAACATCACATAAATCATTGATGATCTTTATTACGAGTGCTTTTTATCTTAAATTTGATATGATTGATATTGCTAAGAATTTCATTTCCTCTCTCTTTTGTATCACTCGTACATTCCATGGTCTTGTTTGCTGAAAGTTTTGCACTAAAAGTAAGAATCTACCAAGAGCAACGCGTACACATAAATTAAAAAAAGTGTTACAATATGATAAATTCAAGAATAAAAGCATAAAAGATATTTAGATTGAAAAAAAAATCTCTAATGAAAAAAAAAAAGTTTTCTTAATGTTGCACCAATAATATCATATGACTGTGTTTTTTTAGTTTATTAACTGAGAAAAATGTTCGTTATATTTGAATTTCACATGCAATTATAAAATTTTCAAACTAATTAAACAACATTTATTTCAGCATTTTCATTAACTACATAATTTTATTTAAAGTAATATGTTAGGCTATAAGTTCGTAACCTCCACGATAAGTTAAGGAAATAATCGCACCCCACCTCAGTGGAACTCCCTAGTAGAAATTCGAATTATAAACAAACACCCATCTATCCCATTCCTCATTGAACTGAACTAGATAAGCATTAGATGAACTAAACAGTAAACAAACATGTGCCTTAAAACTGGTTGAACTACATGCGAAATCTGCTGAACTAGATAGCACATCGAAAACTAAACGCAACCTGTAGAACTAAAACCCCATTAAGAAACTTGTAGAACTAGAAATCAAATCGAACTAAACGCAACCGTAAGAACTAGAAACCTCATCGAACTAAGAGAAACCTGCCGAACTAGAAATGACATCGAGCTAAACGAACTAGAAATGAAATCGAACTAAACGAACTAGAAATGACATCGAACTAAACGAACTAGAAATGAAATCGAACTAAGCGAACTGGAAATGAAATCGAACTAAACGAACTAACCGCCGTATTCACCGTCAACTCTAACCTCATGGTTTGACGCGAAACCGGTCTCCAACCTGGAGTTACCGCGGATTTCCTATTCACCATCAACTTTGACTACGCGCAAACAGGTTCCCGAAACCACGCCAAGTCGAGTAACTCAACCAAGCTCCGGAGCAAAGTTAAGGATTGAGCGCATGCGCAGTACATGTAAACATTAGCAATGGCGGACTGGATGTTGCGAAAATTGGAATATGTTGAGTTTTTAGAGCTTTCTTCGTCTTACACGATCTTGAATTTCTGAAGAGGCCTTACAAAAAATACAACTTTAGAGTTGTTAAAACTAATAGAAAATTCCATCCCGCATAAAACCTATTTGAACAATGCACTGACCCCAAGAGAACAGTTGCTTTTGACATTACGTTTTGTTTTTTTTTGCTGTTTTGCGTCCGGATCATTTCAGATTGTTGTAGGGGATCTGTGTAATGTGAGCCAGCCTACAGTTTCTAGAACAGTTGGTGAGCATCAGTGATTAACAGATTCGTATTGATGCCTTATTAGACGGAAGAAGAATGTATAAAGGTAAGTTATCATGATCTCTCTTGCTTAATAATTGCATGTTATCAATCATTTAGCAAATATTCTGCAACAATATTATATAAATTAAGCACAACTTCAGTGCATAGTAAGGGAGAGATGGGGGGGGGGGGGGTGCTAAGAAGTACTGATAAAACGACATGTATCGGCACATCTACGTCTGTATATTTTGTTTTAATATCTCCGTAACCCTGTCCTGTTACTGAACACAAAATCCGGTATACTGGCCAGGCCCGTCATATGGGCAATCTGGGGCATAAATATCCCTTACCCCCCCCCCCCTCGGAATGTTAAAAATATATTGAATTTAAGCATGCTTTTATGTACTTTTTTGTTTGTTACCTGCAGTAGGAATAGGTATTAAAAATATACCCCCTCCCCGGAAAATTTCGAAATGACGGGCCTGCATCTCGCAAATAAAATTTGTTTCTTACGGATAGAATTTACAGGTTTTGAATATCCTGTACGAATAAGTCACACAAGAGACACCAAATATCTGGGAAATCAATATCCGGTTTATTCCTAATTTTAACCTTGCCCCTCCCAATAAGCAACGTCCTATCCATATGCACAGTAAATGCTTTATTTCACATCTTTGACGACCTTTTCATTCATTTCGCCTGTTTACCCACGTTTTCCCTCTCGGTTTGGACCGGGTTATCTGAGTTTTTGAATATATTCAAGGTATCTTCGTTACCTACCTACTATTCGAGAGCAGCTCAATGCACGCTGCATTTCAAACTGCACCACTGTGCAAATTCCATCTGGTGGGTGATAGCGGTTATGCCTGAATTTCTACGTTAATGACACCAATCAATAGACCACCGTCGTAGGCAGAAGTTAGGTATGTCATAGAACTGAATTACATTATACATAATACTATAAGCACCCATCAAACGTTTTTGTATATAAAAGTTTCAGTATATCCAGGATCATCATTTGGGCTTCCCGGGGCGGGGGGTGGGGGACTTGTTTTCCCCCTGACTTAAATACATGTATATTTGCATGTGTTTATGTATTTTGTTGATTTTACCTATTGAGTGGTAGCCTTCCGCGGTACCATTCCACAGGTCCGGGGTTCTATTCCCAAGCTGGGCAGGGTTGACTCAGCCATCCCTTCAGTGGGGTCGATAAAATGAGGACCAAGCATGCTTGGGAACTAAACACTGGGGATTCCGCGTCAGGTCTAGAAATCTGGGATTTGCACAGTAGGCCATGGCCCCCAAAAGGGCTGCTGCGCGGCTGACTTTAGCTTTTTTTTAGTTTGATTTTACCTATAATTTGCATTAAATATATACCCTTTAACCCCCGCCCCCCCCCCTATAAATTTTGAACCGACAAGGCTGCGTTGATCTCTCAAGGCAGGAAAAGTTTTGAGCTTTTGATGCTAAGCAGCTGCCAGTATAGATTAATTGGGGCCGTGGTAGCCTAGTGGTTAGCACGTCGGACTTCCACCTGGAAGGTCGCGCGTTCGATACCCACTGAAGACCCCCATGTATACTTGGGGATATGTGCATGTAAAATCCGCAGACCCCACTACCTCTCCCCGTGCGTAAGCTATCCTAAGGCCTCGGCTAACAGGTTAGGGGTCTGGTGGAGAAAAGTATAGATTAATTCAGTGATATTCAAATTTTGTACTTTAATCATGTTAAGCTTTTCTAATTTTGGCTGCTTGGCACCAGTGGAAGAATTTAATTTTTCTCACGGCATCTTGGTCGTATAACACCTACTTATAATTGTAAACAGGGTAATGTCATATAAGGATAAATTGTCGATTGATTTTTTAAAAGTATTATTGTTCCCCCCAACCAGTGGCCAAAGCTAACATAGGTGACACCCGAGGCGGTTATTAATGGTATGTCCCCCCCCCCTGAAAAAAAGAAAAGCAAAGAAAGAAGAAAGCCCAGCAAAAAAAGGAAAAATACCATCCATATTCTGTGAGTTATAATATTTAATGTATTTGTTGACAGCAATTGTGTGTGTTTAGCAGTAAAAAAACCGATTTGAATATTTTTGTAATTAAACCTTTTCTCAACTAAAAGTAGAAAAGAAAATGAAAGAAAAAAATATCCAGTTCAAGGTATTTGTTCCATTATATGAAGCTGTTAAAGGTTTACATTTTAAAGGTTTTTATGAAAAGAAATGTGCTGTAAATATTTTATATATTTTTCTAGCAGTTAGCATGAAATCTTAAGTATATTTTTTAATTTTTTTGGCTCATTGCTTAGCCTTTTCAAACTCATTTTGAAATTGTTTTAAAAGAAAATAATACGTGTAACCATGAATAATTTCTTCAACCTGTATTTTTCATCCTTTCAGAGTGTTTATTTTATGAATAAAAGCTGTTTTTTCCCTTGAAAGTTTTAATCACTTTTTCAACAAAATCACATGTACTTACTGCAAATAAGAAATCAGTGCTATTGCATTGTTATGGGCTATAACCCTTTGAAGGGCGGTGGTTCACAGCTAAACCACCTGTTAAAGATTTTTTATCTCACAAGGGCGGTGGTTTATAGGTGGTTTTATCGATCGAATATCTTTCTAAGAGCCTAATCAACTAATAGATGGCAGCACTAGGCCAAAAAAAAATTCCCATTTTTTTCCTGCATGGATGAAGCTCGAGTGCTTCAGCGCGAAAAATTTTAAATTTTCTTACTCAACCACCAGAAATTGAAAAAAGTTATTCAGATAATTTTGATAGCTGCTGTATCTACAACCTCTTCTACTTCCAAAAACCTTCAAATAAAAAAACACAGCTGACAAAAATAGCCTCTTTTGTCAGAGTAACAAGGTGGTTTCCTAATAAACCACCGCCCGCTTAGGCTTTAGAAAGGGATGCGAATTCTTGTTGCTAGGGTGCAGTTGTTATACTTGAGACTTGAGCGCGTGGGGTGTAATAAGATCTGTTTATAAACACATGATCGGGGACTGACTGATTTATGTGTGTTTGGCTTACAGCTTTTCTGTAAATAAAATAAGACAGTCGGAAGTTTCTCATTTTCTAGGCGTTTTCTGATAGAGAAAGTTGAATTTTTCCCTCTATTCTTGGTCAAACTTTTTTGCCCAAATATTAGTTTTATAAAAAGTTTTTTTATTAGTTATATAGTTATATTTTAGTCATCTATAGTTTTATTTTTCATCAATTTTTACTATTATTTTAAATGTCATATTACATTGGAAATTATTTGTTACCTTCAAATGGATTGTTTGTGTAATATGTTTGCTCATCACCTATAATGATATCCAAAAAAATTAAATAGAATATTTTTTTATTTATTTATTCATTATTATTATTAATTTATTTATATTTTATAAAAGTTTGATAAAATGTTACTACTTATTCAGGTTTCTCAGAAAATAATAATAATTATAATTTACAAGCAGTACTTTATTGTATTATTTTTTATAAAATTTTGATAAAATGTTACTGCTTATTCATGTTTATCATAAAAAAGTAATAATTATAATTAACAAGCAGTACTTTATTGTATTTTATTGTACAAAAAAAAAATATTTAAAGAAAAAGCAATTTAAGTTCTACACGGGCGGTGGTTACGCTGCTAAACCACCACCCACCCCCCAAACAAGGGATGGGAGAATTTTTTTTACAGTTGATTTCATATCTATGAGGCTCAAATAGAGCCTGTATGAGAAAATTTCACTAAATATTCAAAATTATTCAATGTGCCCCTCAAAGGGATTGTTATGGGCTATAAATAAGTATTCATAAGTGCATTGCCCCTTTTTATACAAAGGCATACCTGTGTTTTTTTACAATAGTATGTTTAACCATGGGGGAAAAAAATCCAAAAATTATAATGTAAATTTGATTTATTTAAATATATATTCTTCAAATATTGTAAGCAAATAACTTTTCATTTCAGGTGATCCTGAGCCAGAATTAGATGAAGAGCTGCAGGGCCTCTTTGATGATGTTTCTGGTACATCTGATGGCTTTGCAAAAAGAAATTTAATTGTACAAAATTTTTCTCATAAATGTTCAAAATTTTTTCTTAACTTAAATGTTTGGAATTTAATTGTTCAAATTTTTTTCTTAAAATGTTCGAAATTTAATTGTTCAATTTTTTTTCTCTTAGTTCAAAAATTGTCCAGCAAAATATGTTTTATTCTACCCTTTTTGTCATAATATTCCAGATTTTTTATATTAATTTTATTTTCTTTCTCATCCAGAATATTTCCTTGTTACCCATTATTTTAGAAATTGCAAGTTGTTTTAATTATGTAAACTTGACTAGGACTATTTGAAATACTGATTTGTATCCAAAACAAATATGTGATCCGACATAGAAAATTTTGCAGGTTACTTGGTGCTTTTAATTAATCTTTTAAGTGTTCATAAATTGGATTGCCCCCCCTTTTTTAATTTTATTAACTAGTATTGTTCAATGATTTCTTTGTGACTTTTGTGTGTTTCCGATAATGTTTTTCTCTCTGGAGCTATTACTTCATTAAAGATTTTGAAACTTTATCATGATTCCTAATTGAACAGAAATACCAAACAATGGGGGGTAATATATCTTTAGTATTTTTATTTAATTATTTATTTTTCTCTCTCCTTGTTGCTTTTGATATAATTTTATTCTACTTTAAAATGTGCATGTATATACTGAATATTTAACATGCGTCCTGATTTTTTTTACCAAGGTTACTTCTGGGCCTGCGAAGTTCATGTGGAATATTTTGATTTATGTATGTCGAATAAAATAAATTTGTTGACCTTTACCATGTGTTTTATGTCATTGTTGACCAATTTACATTTGCTTGTATATTCTTTTCTTTTCTTTTTTTTTTTTTTTAATTTAACAAAGGTTTTGAATATGTGAAAAGCTTCTTTAAAAAATAAAAAAAAAAGACATATGAAATGAATCCATAATGCTAATGGCAGTTTTGTGTTTAAAGGCAAACTGCAAGGTTTTTGAAAAAGTCAAAATATTCGCCATATGTATTTGTATTAATGAATTCATATTTGCATTAGAAAAAGGGTTCTTGTTAACCCCAAATCACATAATTTTGAATTGCCGTTTCATACAGTTGTAAGACTTAAACCAAATTTTTACTGTACTTTGCCAATTCGAAGTGATTGTAAGAATAAAATATTTACAATAGTTGTAATTGAAATCAAATGCATTTTTTAAAATACTCTCATGAATTTAATGCAAGGCCATAGCCAGATTTTTTTTTGTGGGGGGGGGGGGGGAGGGGGGCTTTGAAACAGTTATGTTGAGGAAAGTTTCAGGGAGGAATATATGCTACACTGCGAAAATTTTTTGGGGGGGGGGAGGGGGGTCCGTGGGCATCCCTGGTTACAGCCTTGATTTAATGAAAGAATATTCAAATAAAAATTTAAAAGATACATTAATACACTACTGCTAGGTTCATAATGATGCATTTCTATATTATATATATATCGTTTGTGAATGGTACATTTCTAATGTCAGAAAGAGATATATTACAATGATAAAATTAGTTATAATTTCCTCCTCGTTAAATATATATATTTTTTCATTTTCCGAGAGAAATTTTATTGGATTCTTTACTTTTCAATATTTTTAAAATTTTTCCACGAGTGCTAGAAGTAATACCTTCTCAAACGGGCTAAAAACCACTCGTGTTTTATTCATCGCTATATCGCAGTGAACGGGAATTTTAAAAAACGGGAAACGAAATGTACAGTGCGCGGCGAAAAAGCATGAAGTAAATCATGTGATAGTTTTGACCAATAACGGGCCTGCGTACATTCCCACATGGCGTCGAGTTGACTAACTTCGTGGTTGGAAAACCCCAGGTTGATTTTCCTCCGTGAATACCGATTTTTAACTTCGCAGCGCTGAGCCCCAACTCCTAGTTAACGGATCTCGTGAAGTTAAACTTTCACGCGTGGAGTACTTCCGGAAAGAGCATTAGAAATACATCTTTAAGGACAAAATAACTATCATGTAAAAGAGTGAAAAAACAACACTAATGAGAAAGTTGCTGCTGCATGGCAGATACAAGCAAGGTGATATCTTTTTCAGTAGAAGTATGTTTCAATCTCAAGTTTGGGTCGACATATACTTTGCTTCTATATTCTCCCAACTTAATCGGGCAAATTCGATCTCCAATCCTGAGTTACATGATAGTTCGATTAGCGACTCGTGTGCTCATTTTATAGATTTGCGGGTAGTGTATTCCACACTAATGAATTTTTTATCCAATAGTCTCACAGAATTGTTGTTCTTTGAAGCCACCTTTCCATGTTTATTAATGATTAATATCAAATTCGATTAATAAGATCAAATCAAAATACGATTACGTGAAGTTATTTTTATAAATCACATAAAAATAACTTCACGTAAGTTGGTAAGTATACAAATGATGAAGTAAAACAGAAAAGGAATCAGCCAGCCCGAGTTGAGCAGAACGGAAAATGTGGTAACTCGAGTGTCTAGTCTAGCAGTCGCGTCGCCTCGGTGCCCACACCGCGCTTTAAACAGCCTACGTCTACGCCACTCACACCCTCACGTCCTTTACGGTTGACTGATTCAAACAGTGTTTTAGTTATTTTGATATTAAACTCTTTGAGGTAATAATTTTTTAAATCTCTTCTCTTTTTTTTTTGCCTGCACGCGTACCACCTGGGGAGGCTTAGCGTACCACTGGTGGTACGCGTACGACAGGTTGGGAACCGCTGCTCTAGTCTTTTCATATTTCTCTCTTACCCAATATTCACAACAAAACAGTCTATCCCCGAAGTCGTTCTCTTTTTTGTTAACAATAACAACATAAAAATATCACATTGCCCGTCATAGTGAGCATATGCTCTTACGAATCTGCAATTCTTACTTTTATTTTTTAAAAAAAGCTTCTCGTATAATTGTTTCAGAAAATTTGATGTTTTTGTATCATAATACAATTTATAATATAATGATTATGCCGAAGGATTGCAGAAAAGCTAAAATAGCATGTTTGATAAAACTTTTTTTTCCAAATTTTAATGAAAATTAGTTACTTATGGTATTCTTTTCAAGAAACTGTAATACAAATTAAAATGTTTCAAATCAACAGGTTACTTCATTCGTCTGCATTATTATAGGACACGTATTCCACCGAATAGTTGAACAATATTCGGCCCTGCCGAATATGATCCTGCCCACCATTCATCCAGATTATGAAATCACTATTCGGCTTTGCCGAGCATTCGGAAGAGCCCTAGTTGTAAGCCTTGGTTTGAAAATATAGTGTCAAGCTCAACCCGATAAAATTTGTTGTAACTAAGGCTCGACCGATGCATCGGCGCCGATTGTTCAACAAAGTTGCCATCGGCCATCGGCATCGGCAGCCGATGTTAACTTTATAAAAACATCGGCCCATCGGCCTTAAAAAACATCTAAAAGCCGATGCAAGGCCGATGGTTTTTCGCAGGGACAACTTTCCAGAAAACATTCTCTGTCTTAAACTTACTTTTTTCCTCCATAGCTAAATTTCTATTTCCAGACAATAACAGGCAGAACATCAGTTAAAAAATAATGTCATTCTACAAAGTGTATTTGATAAAATATTCGGAAAAATAGTTTAATCGATCGCTGCCGGAAAACCTTCATTATTGAAATTATTTCTCTTTGAACAGAATGCTAGCGAAATAGAATATGTTAAAGGGGGAAATACGTGTAAAACGGCGTATTAAGAGCAATTTTTATGATTTTTTTTAACGTATAAAGAATAAATATATTTTATTGAGATTTTGAGGTTATTTTATAGATATATTGAGGAACATTTGCTGAAATTTTCAAACATTTTTCTTGAAAAATCCGGGAGATATCGGCTGCTGCACACTGTAAGTCGCCACCCGGGTCGGCAGTTTGCGTACATCCTGAAGGGCACAATTTTTATCTGAAATCAATTTTTTTTAAATCAACTTTTTTTATCAGTGTCTCTTCTAGTTGAACTAAAATCATCACAAAAAATAAACCCCGAAAACTTCTATATTTTTTTAGAATGGGAAAACTAAATACAATTTTTAACCGTTTTTTTTTTTTTTTTTTTGTTCTTTTCTTACAATAAAAAAAGTAAAAATAAAGAGATGTTTATGATTCCAGTTCAACTAAAGCACATATATATAAGGAAAATGTGTGCTAAATTTGATAAGGATTGATCAAAAACTCTGCGAGCTAGAGTATACGCAAATTAGAAAAAGTAGTTTCGAGAAAAACACGTTTGAAGAGAAGAGAGGTATTGAAGGTAAATTTAAGGCAGTAATGAATCAATTATTTTGTACTTATAGATACTAATATTTATAGAAATTTCTATCCAAGGTCTCCATTGTTAAAAAAAAATAAAAGGACATCTGCTAAAGCTCTCTAATACCCTTCAGGTCATTCATGAGGGACTCCCTGCTCAACTGCTCCAAAAGGGGCGCTCGCTCAAATGCTTATAACTTTTAAACGACTTGGAATTTTGCTTTGAAATTTTTTGAGACTTTTACACGTATTTCCCCCCTTAAAGTAAAAGTAATAGAGGCGTCTTATGAATGCTATTTGTTATTCGCACTAGGTTAGTTGCCTCATTTTGTCCGTTTTTCCCTCAGTAATGACTTAGTGCAGGGGTCTCCAAACTTTCCAGCCTTAGGGCCATATTGATTACTCCAGTAAATTCCAAGGGCCAAAACCATATTATCATTAATTGTTGCCGGTGGTAAAAAGTTGAATCAGTCCACTAGTGGTGTAAAATATGATTACTTTTTTGCCAGATGCCATTAGCGACGGGGAAGCTGATGTATTTTCTGTATCGTATGGGTATCCGTTATAATGGGGTACCCGCATCGTATCGCCATAGTAATCATTGATTACAAAAGTAATGAAATACACAAGTAATCATTGATTACTTTTTTCTTCAGTAATCGTTACTTCGGTTCCTAACGAGTACTCAAGTAACGAATGAGTATTTTTTTACATGAAAAAAAAAGTCCGAAAAAGTACGCCACGTTTAAAAAAGGCTGCAAATCGAACTAAAGTCCGCAAAACGGCAACACTGCATATTATTAATTTTCCTGTCATTATCTGTAATTTCTAGATTAGTCGTAGAGTACGAGCGAGCCATGAGGAGTAACGTGACAGGACATCTGGTGGACAGAAGCAGAAATAGGTAGTACCTTCTATCCCTAACAGATGGCGCTAATAGCACTTACAGAATAATCTCGTTGGTTCGATAAAGTTCTGGTGTCTTCCACTCACTTCTAGATGGCAGTAAGTGAAATATATAAGAAGGCTAGTGGCGCAACCACAAGTCAGTTCCTATGACACTGCTGTGAAATAAAATAGTGCGTACCTCCTTAAAACGTGTTTGTGCGTGTTTAAGTTTAAGACATCTTTGTAACAATATTTTTATTTGAATTGTTGCTTTTGTGTGTGATTTAGTAGAATGGAAAAGAAGCGAAAAATTGATAGTGAATGCAGAAAATTCAAAGATCAGTGGAACATTCAGTATTTCGTAATTGAGTCCAGTAACAAGGCGCTATGTTTGATTTGCAATGAAAGCATAGCCGTTCTCAAAGAATATAACATTAAACGTCATTATGAAGCAAAACATTTTCAAAATTACTCAAAATATACAGGAAGTTTGCGGACAGAAAAATTCGAAGCTATAAAGCGCGGATTGAAATCGCAGAAATCTTTATTTACAAAACTCAAAACTGAACAAGAGGCTGCAACTCGTGCCAGCTTTCGTGTGGCTCTTGAAATTGCAAAACGTGGAAAACCATTCACCGATGGAGAAATGGTCAAAGAATGTATAATCGCAGTAGCCGAAGAAATGTGCCCTGAAAAGGTAAATTTATTAAAAACTGTCAGTATGTCAGCAAACACTGTGGCTCGAAGGGTAGAAGACATCGCTGAAAATATATCCTCTCAACTGTTCAACAAAAATGGACATGTTGAGTGGTTTTCTTTGGCCTTGGATGAGTCAACGGATGGGTCAGATACTGCTCAGGTGTTGATTTATATTCGAGGAGTAGATAAAAGCTATGAAGTGCATGAAGAACTTCTTGATATGTATAGTATTCATGGCACAACTACTGGTTCAGATATTTTTAAAGGAGTTGGGCCTTTAAAAATATCTGAACCATATAATGGCCAACATAAATATCTTTTTGTTGGCCATTAAGCAAAAGAACCTTCGATGGAAAAACTTGAAATGTATTACAACTGATGGAGGCAAAAACATGAGTGGGAAAGATAAAGGAGTGGTCGCTCTTGTGTCAAAGGCTGTAGAAAATGACGGTGGTTCAAAACCAATAGTCTTACATTGTATCATTCATCAACAGTCTTTGTGCGGAAAATGTTTGGATATGTCTGAAGTTCTGAAACCAGTCATATCAACTGTTAATTTTATCAGATCTTTTGGGCTGAATCACCGACAATTCGTACAATTTATTAAAGAGATTGGAGAAAATGACTTACCTTATCATACTGCCGTACGTTGGCTTAGTTGTGGGAAAGTCCTTCAGCGCTTTTTTGAACTTCGAGCAGTGATCGAATTTTTTTTTAATGAAAAGCATCGCCCTCTTACTGAATTGCAAAACAACGCATGGCTGTGGAAGTTAGCATTCTATGTTGATTTGACAAAACATGTGAACGAACTGAATTTGAGATTGCAAGGAGAAAACCAGCATCTTCCTGATTTATACAATAATATCAAATCATTCCGGAAGAAATTGAT
Organism: Octonoba sinensis; assembly: GCA_038502835.1. NCBI lineage: Eukaryota > Metazoa > Arthropoda > Arachnida > Araneae > Uloboridae > Octonoba > Octonoba sinensis. The sequence continues at coordinate 103,099,550 of CM076606.1, read as the reverse complement.
ACTGTTTCAATCACAACTACGAAGTAAATGTTTTTCACATTTTAAAACATGTGAAATATTTAGCCACACCACTGAGACCGAGTTTCCTATCGATTTTGCAATCGAAACTTTGAGTGCTTTGAAAATAAATTTTGATACTCGTTTCTCGGACTTTGATGCCATTGCGAATCAAATTAAGATTTTTCAGAATCCTTTTGATACTGACATTGAAACCCTAGCCCTGGAACTTCAAATGGAAATGATTGATCTACAGTGCAGTGATATAATTAAGAACAAATATCAAAACTTATCTTTGTTGGAATTTTATAAGTGTCTTCCACTGACACAATTTGATAATTTGCATAAATTTGCTCGTGGGCTGTTTTCTGTTTTTGGTACTACTTATTTGTGTGAGAAGACCTTTTCCAAAATGAAGTACACAAAAAATGTTTACAGATCTAAATTAACTGATGAGCATCTTAAATCTCTTTTAATAATTGGTACAAGTAAAATTAGTCAACAACTACAAACTATTGTCAGTGGAAAATCTCAATTACATAAATCTCATTAGTATTTCATATGTCGTTACGCTTGTTATAAGTTATCTTTTCATTTAAAATGTATAAAATGTTAGTTGGATTCATTTCAATAATTTGTTAGTTAGTAAATAATAACCTACAACAATGTTATGAGTAGTTAGCCCATGACCATATCAATGTAGATGTCATATTAATAATTATTCAGCATAAAAATAGATTACTTCAGTAAACTTAATTTAATTTGCTATAAAAAATAAATATGTTCTCTAGAAGGAGTTTTCTTTCAAGTATGCTAGCTCTCCGCGGGCCGGACAAAATCTGTCCGCGGGCCGGATGTGGCCCTCGGGCCGTAGTTTGGAGACCCCTGACTTAGTGCATTAGATGTCATTGTGCAATAATCTTATACCATCTGCTTTCCGTTTGTCCTGTTTCTTATTATTCCGAAATTGTAAACAATACAAAGTCAACTCAATGAAAGTACGATTATAATTTTACCCGCTTAAAGTTTTTTCTCTTAGCCGTTTTTTTTTTTTTTTCTCCTTCTTCCATGCCACGTGTTACAGTTTTTTTTTTTTTTGCAATTGTGCAGCAGTCTCGTTGCATCTGCTTTTAGTGTGCGGTTATTCTCATTATTTTATTTTTAGTTTACAACATAGAAAAAAAATGATCAAAAATAAGAAACGATTTTCCAGTATGAATGTTTATTGATTGAAATTTTATGTGTCAAGGTTCGACTTGCAATTTTCGAAAATTGAATTCTCAAAATGCGAGTTCGCGCGACAGGATTTAATAATATCTTAATGAAAATGCTAGCATTTCTTTATTTTCAAAGATTGATCAATGCATATTTTTTTCAAAATACATCTTAATTTTTTATACGATAGTTATTTTAATTTTTCCCCGTGTGAACTTCCATTTTTAAGCATGTATATATATCCATATATATATTTCAGTTAACGTGGACCAGTTACGATTAAATTTTGCGGTACGATACGATACTGACATGATGCAAAAACAAACTATGGTAAAACTATATTTAAAAAATTGTTTAATGATTAGCTTAGAAAAATAACATAATATTTGTTTTTACTGTCGTAACTTACGGACTTTAACAAATTTATTTATATTTGTTAAAAATTATTTTCATTTATAAATCAACTTTTAATTTCCGATTCTTTGGAATGGCAACACCTTAGTTTGTGTGTCTAGCAATTTTTCTTAAGCCTTTAAATTTTAAAGCGTTTTTTAAAATGGTTAATAGCCCGCAGATGTTCTGCGGAGAATCAGCTAGTATATATATATACAGTAAAACCCGTTTAAGAAGTTCCCGCTTAAGAAGTTTTCCCGTTTAAGAAGTTTTTAATTTCAATACCAGTTTCATTCCCATCTCCCCAATGTTAAAATAACCCTTTTAAAAAGTTTTGATTTTATTATTTTCCGCTTAATAAGTTTTCATATCGGTCTTTTTTTTCTTTCAAGTGACACTTTAGTCTTCTAAAGTTTCTTTTTTTTTTAAAGTTTTTTTCAAACTACGTAGTTCTTTTTCTTTCGAATGGAAAAAAGACAGAAGTAGGTTCAGAAAAGCTGCTTTGGTCAGCTTTTTCTCAAGGGCACCCTTTTCTCAACACCAAAGTTCCAGGAAAACAGGTGGCAGAGAGGTCAGTTGTCAGGAGAACAATAATGACTGATAAGGGGAGAAAGAAATGTTTGTAGCTTCTCCTATATGGGTGTTGCTCTTCAACAGTAATAAAGCAGGGAGCAGGGGTGAGTAGGTATTGTATCAATAAGTTAACTGAACCATGAGTTGCTGTTAACTCGCAATGCATTCTCTCACCTTGTTTTAAAATGGAATGAACCACAGACTACAGTTGTGGTTGGTGCTCAGCTCTTTCCACTGAAATTATTTTTCTACGTGATTCTTAGCTTCCTACGTCAGTGAAAAAATTTGTGAACAAACTCCGCTTCTTTTTCAAAATGTCTGGAAAAGGAATTAAAAGAAAAGCATTGTCGATTGAGGAAAAAGTCAAAATACTGAAAGATGTGGATAACAACTCACATTTATCTAGGGTTGAAATTTCTAAAAAATTAAATCTTCCAGTGACGACATTGAATGGAATTGTTGCCAAACGAGAGGTCATTTTGAATTCTTGTAACCAATCTCGGAAAATAAAGAAAGTTAAGAGGGGAAAGTATGAACACATAGAAGAGAAGTTGTTAATTTGGTTCAAGCAAGCAAGATCGGCGAACATTCCCGTAAGCGGAACTATTTTAAAAGAAAAAGCCGAAGAAATTGCTAAAAAGATGGACGTTGATTTTGTTTCTTCAAATGGATGGATTGACCGCATGAAAAGAAGAGCTGGGTTAGTGTACAAATCGGTAAAAGGCGAGAGCAAGAGCGTCGACCTTCATGAAACGGATGCATGGAAGAGCACCTTACCTGAATTGATATCTGGCTATCAACCAAAAGACATATTTAATATGGACGAGTGTGGACTTTTTTATAACCTTTTTCCGGACAAAACTTATGCCTTTAAAGGTGAAAACTGTCATGGAGGGAAAAGAAGCAAAGAAAGATTAACAGTATTAGTAGGTGCTAATATGGACGGAACCGAAAAATTACCAATTTTGGTAGTTGGCAAATCTAAAAAACCAAGATGTTTCCAAAACGTTAAGTCACTTCCTTGTGAGTATGAAAGCAATAAATCGGCGTGGATGACGATTCCAATCTATGAATCATATTTAAAGAACTTAAACAACAAAATGAGGAAAGCCAACAGAAACATTCTCATCTTTGTGGACAATTGCGCCGCACACTCGAAAAACGCTCAATATTCAAACATAAAAGTGCATTTTCTACCCCCGAACTCTACCTCCGTTTTGCAGCCGATGGATCAAGGGGTCATCAAAGTGTTTAAGCAACACTATAGAAAAAGGCTCGTGAAATGGATACTGGAAAAGCTTGAGAGCAGTGATGAATTTAAAAAAGTGAACATCTTGGAAGCAATCCATTTTCTCGTATCTTCTTGGGACTTAGTTACACCATCTGTAATTTCAAATTGTTTCCAAAAAGCTGGATTCCTGGATGGAGAATCAACAGAAGAGTACGATTTTGACATTGACAACAGTGATGATGATGATGATTGGATGACGTTGCAACGAAAAATGAAATTAAGTACATCCTTTGAGGAGTATGTTGCGATCGATGACGAAGTACTACCATGTGAAGTGCTTACCGTGAATGATATTTGTGAGGCAACAGAAGGCAGTGAAGAAATAAGTGAAGATGAAGAAGATGGCATGGAAATTCCCAGCTTTACAGAAGCCATAAAAGGACTGGAAACATTTCGCTGGTTTGTCGAAACAATTGAAAATGTGCCTGAAGAGGTCTTTAAAAGCTTGCGGCAATTGGACTGTTTCCAGTTACAGATTTCTGAGCGAAAGAGAAAACAAAAAGCTATGCTGGATTTTTTTCAGAAAAGCAGTGAGTAAATGTAATATCTTCAAATGGCTGATGTTTCGGTAAAGAATTTTTTCCTTATTGATGTTGTTTTAACTATGTAAAATTAATTAATAAATGCATGAATTTTAAAGCAAAACTTAAAATTATGGAAATGTATTCCATGTCTAATTTAAATATTGACAAATGATATCATCCCTAAATATCATTAAGTAAATTCATTTTCAAAAATAGAGCCTACCCGTTTAAGAAGTTTTCCCGCATAAGAAGTTTTTTTCTCTTGGTCCCTTGGAAAACTTCTTAAGCGGGTTTTACTGTGTATATATATATATATATATATATTTTTTTTTTTTGCTTCGATGCCACGTGCTACGATAGTTGACAGTTTTTCTGCTATTTTACAACAATCTCGTTGTATCTGATTTCAGTTGCGAATATTTCTTGTTCTTTTATAATTACTTTACAACATAGAACAAACATATTAATAAAAAATATGAATCAATTCTTCAGTATAAATGTTTATTAATCAAAATTTTATGTGGTTCAAGTTCGACTTGCAATTTTAAAAACGTAATTCTTAAAAAACGAGTTCACGAGACAGGGTGGAATAATATCTTAATAAAAATGCTATAATTTCTTTATTTTCAAAAATTGACAACGCATATATATATATATTTTTTTTTCTACATACATCTAAATTTTTATAATTGATCACGTGTTTTTTCAGAAGATTATTTGTCAACAGAAAACTGCTGGTACTCAATATATTTTTCACGTTACAAAATATTGGTTTATTTCGGTGACCTTACATTGTGCTCATAAAAATATAAAGAATATGTCGGGTATTTTAGTGTAATTTTCAACTCACAAGAAAAAAAGCTAATAAGATTGTTTCTTAAGACGGCCGGCCCCTTCATTCATTAGTAATGACAAAAAAATCTCACGTCTGTTCTTGAAGTAATATCCAGTATTTCTTGGTTATGAACATGGGGGGGGGGGGGGGGGGGGGGTTACTGCGTACTGCGAGCGAAACTTTTTAATATTTTATTTTTATTTTATAAAAAGAGCTATTTTTAGTTAAAATAATTTTTATAATAAAAAATAAACAGAATCGTTCCCGCTTTTCTTTCAAAAACGGGAGAAAAATTAAGAAAAAAATCCGAGGGGTGTTGACAATTTTGTTAGATACAAACCCACATTATATGTTAGCCTGTATTATAACATCTACATTCCTCCCCATGAAAACAAAAATAAGAAAATAAAGGCAGCTGCACTTGTCATTTGCAGTGCAGGTGCTACAAAAAGAAAATGTTGGAGGAAAGGAAAGGAGACCCGATCCGATCCAATAGTAGTTGACTACTTTTGAAATTATAAGAAAAAATAATTAAAACTCCTCTGATATAGCTATTTTTTTACCACCTAATAGTTTATTTTACTAGAACCGCGAGTGATTCTTTTAGTTTTAATTATTATGTAAACTTCCTAAAAACAGTAACAGTTTTATGGTGCTTGAATAATGCATTTATGTTTTTATAAACATTAAAATAAATAAATGATTTATATGACATTTTTGATAAGCATAATGGTTAAAAGCGATTTTTTTCCATCGGCCATCGGCCGATGGAAGAGGAAAATAATCGGCAATCGGCCATCGGCCGACCTCGGAACAATCGGCCAACAATCGGCATCGGCCCGTCGGCCAAAAAGTGCCATCGGTCGAGCCCTAGTTGTAACCCTTGGTTTGAAAATACAGTGTCAAGAACAACCCGAGAAAATGTATGCTCGCAAGTTCTTTGGAGTCTTTCCGCACTCAAAAGCGAAAATCATTCCGGGCCGCCAACTGCTCTATGAATAAATAATATATACGAAATTAAAGACATCTTAAGCGCTATAGAACAAACTATCTGTTCTGTTCTGAGCAAATTTTCTTTACAGCAGTGCACCCCTAAAAACTTCGAAAACCAAACATCAAAATATTTTTTTTATTATGTATCTACCAATTTATTAACTTTGCACTTATCAATAAGTAATTTCAACTCTTTGGGTGTATTATGTGGATGTGACGTAATAGAGTTTCCATTCATGTAGCACGACAGCTCTGATTTTGAGCGCTTCAGTGAATTGATTCCTTCTTTCTCCTCTTTCCTGATTAATTCTGGAACTTTTAAGGTTATTACCCTTTCAATTCTACTAGATATGGGCAAAACAGCTCACTTTCTTGAATCGCTCAGAACGGTTCACTCACTAAAATGAACTAGTTCTTTAAAGGAGGTTACTAGGTCTTCTGTTAAAATTATTTTTTTTTTTTGTTATTGGTTCGATATTGGTATAATAAAAAATTATCATTGGGATCATTCATACAGGATGCCACTCTTCGAGGGGGGAGGGGGGTAACAAGAGATGTGACATCCCTGCTAATGCAACATAGCGTGACATGTGACAAAGGGGGGAATGGGTAAGTTGAAGTGTGACATTTTGTGACAAAAGGGGGAGGGGGCCAAATGTGTGGGAAAAAAACGTGGCATCATTTATGAACGGTCCCATACCACTCCTGTGAGCTTTTCACTCTTTTAAGCGTCTTCAAGCTTAAGGCATTATTATAGTTATCATTCTTCAAAGCTTTCACTCTTCTTCAAGCTGAAGACATTATTATAGTTGTATCCCGTTTAGTATTGTTTCTTATATTAGTATCGCTGAAAAGCTAAATGTTTCTGTCTTTTACTTTATATATATCTTTTAACTGTACTATTTTTTTCAGTGATTGTGATAGTCATTAAAATCTTAACAATTAAACTTATGTCCCGAAGTTATGATCTTTGCTTCCTACGTCACACAAGAATTCAACAACAGCACTTAAATTTAATTATCACTTACCTGAGTTGAGACCAGTTCACTACGAATATTATTTTGACAATGAATCAACATCCTTGCAACTTATAGGGTGAGAGGTAATTTAAGAATATGATAAAGGATTCATGAACAATAATAGATGTTTTTATCCTTGAAAGTTCCTAAAACAGAAACCTATATTAGTGTACTTAATAACAGTATATATTATTATGCTAACACTTTATTTACATACATTATGCCGGAGGAAGGCATCTCCTCCTCCTCCTCCATTTTGTTATTTAAATAAATGTTATATTACCATCCTGCAACCATACTCTTTTTGTATTTATTTGTTTATATTTTAATTTCAGGAGTACACCAGTCTCAGAGGTAGTTTTTTTTTTCTTTTGAAAAGGGGAGGGGATTACGTCTGAGTTATATAAAGGGGGCAAGATTATTAGCCGCTTAGCAATTGCTCTTTCATGGAAACAATTGCTAATAACTGATTACATATAATTAAAAACAGTTTATGCACATATTATAGGAGTAACACATTACTTTACTCAGTCATTTAGAGTATTATAAATATTCTAAAATTATTAGTTGCACAATATCTTAAAAAACATACTCTGTTGCAAAAAAAAATTTTTTTTGCTCAGGATTACACACATTATTTTTAGCTTTGTGTGTGTGTGTGCGTTGGTGCGTTGACGGAAACAGCTAAAACATTCAAATATAGAATGAAGATATAAAATATACCCTTTATTGCACTAGAAACGTTAGATACAGTTATTTTTAATTAAAATGTATCTAATATTCCATTAAAATAAATATTAAAATGAATAGAAGATTCCGTGATGAAAACGTTCAGTAAAGAACTCATCAAAACCCCCAGCAGCCAAATCTTTCATTTTCGACGACTTCCAGCTCAGTGAAAGAGGTTTAAACAGTTCAGAACGTTACCAAGGCAACGAAAAGAACTATGAACTACAACAAAGCTTTAAGCTACCTAACGGGATCGGGCGGCTAAAACAGTTCACTTCGTTACCAAGGCAACGAAAAGAGCTATGAACTGCAACAAAAATGTAACCTAGTTCAGTGATCACTCATTGTAAAAGAGTCTGAAACCTTCCACTTCGTTGTCAAGGCAACGAAAAGAACACTGAACTACAACAAAACTGCAGCGCTACCTAACGGAATGAGTAGGCGTAAATAACCAACCGTTCTTTTTTCGAGAGCTACTAATCTTTCACTCACTGGAAAGATCTAGCTCTTTTAACTAGGTCATGATCGGAGCACTCATCTCTGAATTCTACTATTCTTATGGCGTTTAATTTTTAATACTAATAGATTGTCAAGATGAAAATAAGCCGCTACTGCTATATTGGAGATCGAAACCGAGCACGCTGAGCCCGTTACCATTCTTCGGATTATATATATATATATGGCGGGGGGGAGGGGGGGTAAAGTGTTTTTTTCTAAGATGCCTTTTGATTCGGAGGTCCGGTGCCTTTTTGATAGAGGGCCCTTTTGCTCTGTGTAAAGTGTTTAGTATGAGAGAGGGGGTGTGGAGTGTTGGCATTAGAAAGTCTACTGATTGCTGAACCAATGATATGACCAAAGAGACACCGGGGCTCCGCCCCCAGACGCTCTCAAGAGAACGTATTTAGATATTCGTGCTCTTTCTGTAGAAGATTTTATTAGTGGAACACACGGGGTTGCCAGAAAGACGAGACTGATTCCAATTCCAACCAACCGTTTCTGAAAGGAAAGTAGTAGATCTTCGGGCCTTTGAGTTAGGGCTAAGTAATATTTGTTGGATGTTTTTATCTTTTTTGTTTATTTAATGTTCTGGATTTGTTTCAACTATTTTGAAATTAACCTTAAACTCAATATGTATACGTATGTTAATAGACTAGCTTTGATTTTTGTTGCACGTGACTCGTGCCCAAATAAGCGATAGCGTAGACACATCATGTACTTAGGGTTGTGAGTTAATAATAATTATTATTTTATTTCAGTTGTTAACCATCACAGAATTTGTGTATTTAGTCTGGAAATGATTGATTATGTGTTTTGACCTCAACTCGAAAAAAAAAAAAAAAAAAGGATGAAGAACATAGTGGATACTTGGTAATTAGTTAGTGGATTATTTTTTTAAAATTGCAGTAGCTTAGTTATTGCGTAAATTAGCGTAAAAATGGACGAAAAATTAAATAATAAAAACTATTCATAATTAAAAAAGGAATAACAGATTGCTAGTCAGGAATTACTGCAGCCACACCGTTCTTCGGGTAGGAGGCTGTTGGAAAATGCATTTTTATGTCATGACATGGTTAGCAATGTAACCTATATTGAAATTAGAAATGCAACCTTTATTACCATGCTAGGATTATTATTTTAAAAAATTGCAGTAGCTTATTATTGCGTAAACTAACTTAAAAAAGGAAGAAAAATGCAATAATAATAACTATTCATAATTAAAAAAAGAAGAAGAAAAACTAATCGCTAAGCAGTAACTGCCGCAGCCACACCTTTCTTCGGGTAGGACTGGGTTAGAAAATGCATTTTTATGCCATAACATGCTTGGCAATGTCACATATATTACCATATTAAGATTGGAAGTGCGACCTATATTACCGTAATAGATTGGTAATAAAACTTATATTAGCAACTGATTGGCTGTTTATGCTATCTTACCGTACTAGGATTGGCAATATGGAGTAAAACTGTGTTCCGAGAGTTTACTCCCCTCACTTCCTACTTCATTGCTCTCTGTTGTCCAGATTTTCCAAATGAGTGATTTTTCCATACAAAACTGAAACAAAATTTAATACTATAAATATTCACACCAAAATTAAATAATATCTCGTATAATACTTATGTTGAATCTCATCACACATACAGAAATTGACTGCACACACTTCGTCCAACGCTTTTATTATTACCATAACATTTTAAAATAACCTAGTTTCGCAAAACCTGAATTTTATTTTTTCCCCCTTTTTTCCACAAACAAGTAGCGTTTGAGAGTTTCTGTCGGGAAAAATGTTTATGAACTCAAGAGAAATTACTTATTAGATGAGAAAACATTACACAAAACCCATTTCGTATTTTCGTACTTATTCATTCAGAAATATCCGTAAAATTCAGATCAAAAACTTTCACGCGATATTAGATTCGGTTAGTTCCTTAACGTTCATAAGATTCCGTCATATGATCCTTCCGATAAAGTTTTTTCCTGGCAAATCCGTCTGTGAGATCATTATTTATATCGTATTGAAATTTCTCCGTAGGTGCTAATGTTAATTTTTTTTTTTTAACTGCTCCAAATTGAACAGAGATTGTTCAAATCAAAAAATGTTTCATTGAATGCTCCTTCCAATAACCTTGTACAAAGAAACTTGGATCTTATGTCAGGGTTTATGCAATTTTTTTCGTATTTCGCCGTAGGCGCTAATGTTAAGATTTTTTTTAACTGCCCAAAATTGAACGAAATATTGTTTAAAATATATATATATGTTTGTAAATGCGATGAACTTGCCGAGATCTTTCGGATGCAAAGAAAAAGTTGGCTCTGACAATTCTCAAAAAAGTCACATGACCGACACATTTTCCCCATATCGAGGGTATTTTGTTTGAATTGCTGGGTAAAAATTTATTTCCGATACTATCGGTATAATTTATTCTTTTCACTACCAGTTAGAGTGGTGACGAAGTAATATTTGTTGTTGTTCGATGATATTTTTGTTTATTTCATGTTCTGGATTTGTTACAACTATTTTGAAATTCATAACTTAATATGTGTGTTAATAGAGTAGCGTTAACTTTTGTTGCATGTGAATCGTGTCTAAATAAGCAAATGTGTCGACATGTCATGTGCTTAGAGTTGTGAATTAATCCCCCCCCCCTTTTTTTTTAGTTATTAGTTTTCACAGAATTTGTTATTTTTTTCTTCAAATGATTAGTCATGTGTTTTCACCTCAATTGTAAGCATTACAGCGGAAAAAAATATAAAAGGATGAAGAGCATAGTGGATACTTTGTTATTAGTTAGTGGATTATTTTAAAAATTGCAGTAGCTTAGCTATTGCGTAAACTGACGTAAAAATGGTATTAAAATTAAGTAATAATAACTATTCACAATTAGAAAAAAAAAAAGAAGAATTGATCGCTCATCAGGATCTATCGCAGCCACACCTTTCTTCGGGTAGGAGGGATAAGAAAATGTATTTTTTGTGCCCTAACATGGTTAGCTATGTAACATATATCACCATATTAAGATCTACTGATTCTGAGTTGTTGCTTTCAGAAAAGAGATAAGTAAAAATATTGAATTTTCCGTAGAAAATTCTGCGTGACTACACGGCAATTGTTTTAGTTATCATCAGTGGGTAGGTGAGGCGAATTTTGTCACTGTTAAGCCATAATGCCGATCCTTGTATAATGTAACTTTTTTTAGTCAAAAGACTTCTATGTGCCCCTTTTTCTCTACGCTCCTAAGGGATGATTCATAAATCATGTCACGCTTCGAGGGGGAGAGGGTTCGTGAAATTGTGACAAGGGGGGGGGAGTGGTAACAAGAAGTGTGACATCTCTGCTTATGCAACATAGCGTGACTTGCGCCAAAGGGGGGAGGGTTCCGTTGAACTGTGACATTTTGTGGCAAAGGGGGGAGGGGGGTCAAATATGTGGGGGAAATGCGTGACATCATTTATGAACGGTCCCTAAATGAAAACTCTTGTGGTGCTCTAATTTAATCATTACCATTTAACACGTTACGACCAGTAAGTTTCATTTGCAAACTTACAAACTTAGATATAGTTTATTGTAACTGCGATGGCACAATCGTGTGACAGGGATTGCGCTGCGTTGTAATACAGTAAAATCTCGTTAAAACGCGGGTGTCGGGGGACATGTTTGGCACACTCGGTTATAACATAACCGCGGTATAGTGAACCTGTACCGCGGAACCATATTCACGAAATAAATTCGCTCTTGTTGCGAAACTTTTAACTTTATCAATTACTCGTAACTTTTCCTTAAGTTGTATAATTGTTTCTTTTTTTGTTTGCTGCTATTTTATTCGCTGTTATGTAATTGCTGTGCAGGAAGCATACTTCTCAACTGAGCAGTTAGTCTATCGAGTGATAGGTCATTCAGATTAAAGTGTTCTGCTCTTTGATGCTAGCTAAAACCATATCAGCCGCAACGAAACCAATTGTATTCTTAGAAAATGGGGAATTCAAAATCTCGTTAAATTATCAACATGAGATTATGAACGGGAAAAGATTCTAATTAACCCTTTAGCGGTAGGGTAATTTTCAAGAAAACGGTCATAAAAGTGCCTATTTTTTTATCCTTGAAAATTATATAAAAATATGCGTATGAACAATATATATATTCATTTTTAATTTTTGATTTGTTTATATTTTAAAATAAATAACACTCCAGCCCGTCATTTTCACGGGCGCGACAAATAAAAGGTTAAACCTCTGCCCGTCATTTTTACGGGAGCGAGAGCGAATGGGTTCAAAAGTAGATGTGTGAAAGGGGAGGAACGCACTTTTCAGAGAAACAATGTTTTAAGTATTTATACACTCACTCAGAGTAGAGAATATGTGCAATTAAAAAAAATTTAAAGAATCTGGAACAAAGGTAAATAACGCTATAAACCACTCGGAAGAGACTTTGTCGGCTGGATTTTTTTGCGATGGTAAATAGAGGAATCACCCTTAAATGGCAATGATAAAATGTGGTTTGAACGTCCGGGGACCGGATAGTAACCGCCTTATATCCGATTCCTCGGTATACCGAGGCGCGGTATTGCGGGGTTTTACTGTACTGAATTCAAAAATACAGTAGAAGCCCGCCATTCGTCCGCCTCGCTATTCTCCCAACTTTTTCAAGTAAAATTTAACTCGCCATTCGTACTTGTCCCGCGGTTCGTACGGCGCCAGGGGCCAGCTGTGTTGCCAGTTTGCCTTTTTTAAGAAAAAAATCGTGAAATTATGTTCATTTTGAACTCGTCTAGAAATAATTTGCATGAGGCTTTTAAGGGGGACAGCAAGAGAAAGTGGTTGAAGAACTTTCTTTTTCAGGGGGGGGGGGGGGTAGCCAGGAAAGCAGTTCCGTTTCAGCAATTAAAGAGTTGTCTTACACCTGCGGAAGAACACGAGAGAGTGGTGGAAAAATGGCATCCCAACACTGCTGTGGTCAACAGCATTAACTTGTTTAGCGACAGTGTTATTGACCATTTTAGAAAAATTCTGAACAATCTTCAAATGCAGACAACATTGGGCAGGCTTTTAGAGGAAGAAACCCACGATTCATCTAGTGCAAAAAGACAGAAAAATGTAAGAACAGCAGAAACACCTGAAGAAATGTTACATGATGTTTTTATAGAAGGGGACTCCTCTTCCAACTATTTCTCATTCCACTTATGCCACCAGTGCACCTCAGTACAAATAAAGTGCAGTTAAATTTTTATTAATCTATAATTTCATGTATAGTACTATACATTTTTTTTTTCATAGCTTTAAATAAACAACCATCTGTGGGTCTGGAACGTATTAAAAGAAATTTTTCATCGTAAATGAAATAAAACGACAGAAAGCAGTAGAGTGTTTTTTCTAAGCATTAAATTAGTGAATGCATACATTTTATAATTTTAGGGATTTACTAAATTCACGTTTGGCTTATATGCATATATTTTATTTGTTTTTTCACTCCATGTCACCTATTCAATTATTCTGCAAATAGAAATCGTGAGTTTGATGCTTTAGAGGATATTTTTAACCAGTGAGAGCTGACATTTGCGTTTTCCCCTTATGTCTCGAACTTTACTGGTTTTATTTATTTATGCATTGATTATATTTATTTGTACTTCAGGTTATTAATAAGAAAACACACGTCATTATAGCCCAAATTTCAGAAAACATATTTCGGGACAAGAGAAATCCTTTTATCAATGAATAGAGTTGTACGCATCTGGATGCAAGTAATTCGAGTGATTTACACTCACTTGGATTACTTGCATTTTTTAGGTCGAATCTTTACGCATTGATAAAGGGGTTCCTTTTAATTCCAAAACATGTGTTTGGAGTAATTTTTGCAACTTGCGCTATAAGAACGTTGGTCCGCTCATTAATTTTTTACCACTCAAAAGTAAACTTTGAACTTCATATTATGTCTAGATTATGCTTTTAAATATATATATATATATATTTTGTTCGGAGACGTTTAAATTTCTTATGCTTGTATAGAATGATAAAGTTAAAAGTGGAAGGATTGAGAGAGAATCTATCTTATAAATCTAGAATTGTACCTTTTTAAAATTAAACTCGTGCCACATGAACAAGGGTTACAATTGAAATACCTAAAAGAAAGGGAGACTTCCCTCTAAGATTTGTTGTTGATTCTCCACGCGTTCAAGAGTACACCCATTTTGTACACCATGCAGTCTTAAAACATAGAAAAATAAATAAACTATCTAAGGGACCGTTCATAAATGATGTCAAGCTCTTTTCCGATATATTTGACTCCCTCCCCCCTTTGTCACAAAATGTCGCAATTCAACGGACTCTCTTCCCCCCTTTGTCACATGTCACGCTATGTTGTATAAGCCTGATGTCACTTCTTGTTACCCACTCCATTCCCCTTATCACACTTTGTCACAATTTCACGAACCCCCTCCCTCCTCGAAGCGGGACATAATTTATGAATGACCCCTAAAGCGTATTTCTGATTTCTAATTTAAAAGTGGGGAAACATTAATTTAAGAAAGGATTCAAGGAAAATCAGCTTACAGAAAATCAGAGAATCAGAGGTAGATTTCATCGAAGAAATGCCGGTTGCTAAGTCTTGGTATTAAAAATTGAGAATATTCAGTGTAGTCCAGAAAAAAAAGAAAAAAAGAGGGGAGAGGGGGGAGGCTTACAGATAAGAGCATAAGTTATTGTAATGAAATAGTGGTGGGGGAGGGGTTTTTTGAAAAGTGGAGAGACGATCGTGTAAGATAAAAAAGTTTTTGGACAGTCCTCCCCCCCCCCCCCCCCTCCGACTGAGAGTACTCATTGCTTTTTGTTGTCAAGGAGTATGTCATCTAAATAAAAATGTCTCAAGGAATATTTAAAGAAAAATTGCTCTTATCCAGGGATGTCCACGATTGAAGTTCATGGCGTAGACTGCGCCATTAAATTTTTTGATGAAATTTTTGACACCCCCTGGACAGGGGGGCATGCTTTCATCGAGTTTGAGCCCTTTTGGGTGTTGTCTTTTTTAGGGAACTTCGTACCGTTTAGTATGCACCATCTTGCTTAAGGGGGTGGCACCCATGTATTATCAGTTACAAGTTTTAAAAATAATCTTCATAACTCTGAACTGCATAAAATGAAGCGTTTTAAGTAATTATTTTTAATTTCTCATTTATTGTACTTAATTGTAATATTTGAAAATATTTCCCCTTGATTGTTTATTTTATTGAATCGTTTTCTTTTACAAAGGCCTAATGTTTGACCTTTCTTACTTAATATTTTAGGATTTTATTCTAAATATTTAACAAGTGCAATTGCTTTAGATGAGACCAGCAGAAAAAAAGTCGCTACTCTTATATGATAATCCATCTGTTAAAGTTAAATGAAGTCAGCTATACTATACAATGCAATATTAGTTATTAGTATTATGCTATTAGTCTGTCAATAACAATGAAAAATTGTTGCATTAATCATTTACTTAATTACATAATTCTTCAACTAATCTTTATTTGTTAAGTCACTTCACAACCGAACTGTTCAACTTTCCTGTAATAATTAAATTTACAATAAATGGACTTGAAATAATTCAATTAACACAAACATTAAAAATAACTTTATTAATCATAATCTATGTCATTTTTCTTTTAAGTGCTGTTATTCAATAGTATTAACATGAATGTATTGAAAATTGCTTAATAATAAAGTAACTAATAACCATTTAAAGACTATTCAATGCGGCTTTCAAAAACCTGCTAGCCAATTTATTTGTGCTTCACAATGTGAAAGGATAAATGTATTTCAGAAAATTATGCGCAGTTATTGTCGTTCAAAATAAAAATAAATCTGAAAGCATAATGTGATCAGCCAATTGCGAAGAAAATTTTCTCTGTGTTCATTATATACGTATGTATGAAAAGTTGTATCTAAACGAGCAGCTTCAAAGGCTGCATGTGTTACTACCAAAAAAAACGATCTTTTAATTTTTTTCCTTTGCATTAAAAATGTTTAAATGGCAAACACATAACCCTGCAACGTATTTTGATAGTTACTTTTGCCCTCAACACTTAACTGTTTATCTTTCTTGCAATTCAAGCTTTTAACGCGATGATATTGCAATGGTTAGACCTTTAAATCCTCGCTTTTAAGTACATGCTAACAGCGCCAATCGACTGAAGTGGCAGAAAATGTAATTTCTATATGATCGCAGGCAGTCATGGGTGAACTGAGCGGTGACTTGAATTTGGCGAGTGCTCAATGTTCGGTGCTATGAATATGGCGGACTTTGGTTTGAGTTCTCAATGTTAAGCTCATTGATCTCGAGATAAATTGCTGATGATAACGGAGTGATATCTTTTGGTCCTTGTCACAATGTTTTTTGAGGAGTAATAATTTATTTAGACTGAACTCCCAATAATTATTTACTCTATATGGTTTTCCTCTTGATCGAAACTTTTTCTTTGTAAAGACACGAGCATTTTGGACTGCTCGGTATTTTCCCTTGTTTAAATAATAATTATTATCATTGGTATTATTTCTCGCATGAGTAATTCACTTTTTCTCAAAGTAAAGGCCATAACGGTTGGGATCCGTACATATGCGGACAAAGCGCTCTCGATCATGTGTGTAGTGCTTGTACCCTAACACTCCACGGTCCATGAGGCAATGGCGTACAGCAATAGCTGTTGACATTAATCATACAGTTCAAAAATTGTAGCATTTTTTTTTTGTAAAGAAAACGTTTTGACAGAATCATAAATCTGAAACTTCTTATAATAAAAACTGTTTTGAAAAGGGGAATTTAATTTCGGTGTCTCAGAAATACCACCAAATATTCTCAATTAAATTTATGAATACCCTCGAAAATACCCACAGATATTAAAAATACCCGAATTTCGGGTGCAAAAATTAACATTCCTATATCCGCAGTCCATTTTTTGTTTCAACCCGCAGCGCCATCTAGTAAAGATAAATTTAACTAAGCAAAAGGTTAATTCAGCAATATTTCTGACACAGCACTTAATTTATAGTCTTATTTTACAAACAACCATTCCGTGTTCAAATCTTTTTGAAACTAAATTACACATCGCTAAAAGATTTTTCTTCAATTCTCCCAGTTTATTTCTAGCTTAAATAAAATTTCGAAAAAGAAAGAAAAAAAAACGCCTTCCAGGAGGATTTAAGGGGAAAACGCCGTGCTACTTTTCATGTAATTTGCAAGCTGTAACAATAGTAAATTTTAATTTAATCTTCAAACAACATTAGTGACTTTCCATATATATTATTTACCATGTTTTGCTATAACGGTTGGGATATGCCAAAATGCTAGCGGCAACACGAATAAATGAAACAAAACAAAGTGTTTTTTCAAAAGCAAACAATAACAGAAATTATGTAAACCTCACAAGCAATCAACAATCCTTCTAAAAGTGATGGCGTATGTACATATATATATATATATATATATATATATGTGTGTGTTACTCATAAGTCTTTTTTCCTTTCTTCCCGAGCTGGATAAATGGTTTCACCACCCAGGTGAATGATTTCTCCTTTACTTCACAATGTTGCAGGACACTTGGAAAAACCCTCGCATATCGAGCTGATATGAGTTGCTGGAGCTTTATCTCCTGCTTTTGACCAATCGGCTAAGGATGAAGTCCACCCCCGGATGTTTGTGTTGGCGAACCTATGACCCGTGGGTCAACACTGAACCACACAAGATTTTTAACTGACCCACAAATGATAGGCAACCATTTGTTTGTTTACGAGGGTATATTTAGATTTTCTAATTTGTGTGGATAATTTATATTTTATTTGTATATTTTCAAGCACTGTATTAATACAAATGCAATTTAAATGCTGCCTATAGCCTTCAGTTTGATAATTTCAGTTCTAAAGTTACGCAAATGACGACGAATCCGTTTGTATTATTTGAAATGAAGACAAAATGTTTACAAAGTATCAAATAAAGTGAATAATTTTACTCACATTGTTTGTTGAAAAAAATCGACGAACCAAAGCAAATAACATTCTTTAAAGCACTTTCTTCAATTAAAATGTTTGCAATTTTCGTTAGGCCTTGGTAATTCCAACACTTATTGCCACTTGCACCAAAAACTTGAGAATTTTTAACAGCACTAAAATTTTTGAAATCGTCAAACCACGACCCTTTTCACCAGTAAGGCCAATTGAATTGCCCATATTTAGTTGAAAAATACTCAGTTAAAAATTTTGAAACTTAACTTTGGTGCAAATATGCATTAGTGACCCACGAGCTAGTCTGAAAAAAAATATGAAAAAAAATTGACACACATCTGAAAAAGTTTCGACGTCCCTGTTCTAGATCTTTGTGTAAGAAAATGAATGTGTTGTCTTCGCACCACGTGACTTATTACGCCATCGACTCTGCTGATTTGGGGTGTCAAGTGCATAAATTTCGATGCCGTTAATAATTTCATCCGATAATTTATATCTGTGGGTAAGATTTAAACAATTATCACACTGTTGATTATTTGAGAGGCATTTTTACAAATCTCCACTGTTATAGAAAACAATTGAGTCGCATATAAGGGAAAGGAGGAAAAGAGTACGCACCAACTGGATTGTTCGTTATAAAAATGAGAATTGAAAAGTGAGAACCTTGAAAATTGACTGAATCATAGTTTATTAACTTAGAAACTTAGGTACACAAAATGAAAGTTTTATCTTTAAAAAATATATGAAAGAAAGCAAGCGGAAAAAAAGAAATTGCAAATGTGAAGAGGCACTATAACTAGTAACAAATTTTGTGTGATGGTAGCTTCGATACAGTCAAAATGACTGGTCTGGTAAATCAAGGTGCCCCTTTAAACCCTCTCCCCAGTGCTAACGACTATGGTTTTCGGATTGTGATAATAGAATGAGTTTTCTTCTTACAGCACTTAGTTTCCCTATCCTCGTACTCCCTCTGTCCCAAATTAGTTGCTGCATTTAGGTGGAAAATTTTGGCCCGTATGAGTTGCTACATTTTAAGTAGGTGGAGTAGGTATTAGGTGTGTAATTCCAAAACTATATTATATGCAAGATATCAATTAAAATTGATTTATTTGCGATTGAAAGTATAACAACTTGATACTTAACTTCTCATTTATTACGTTTCACAAATTTTTTTTAGGACAAAATTTTTCGAAGCAAATTCACATTCGCTCTTAAGCCACGCCCAATTTTCGAAAGGACTCTACGTAAGGCTACTGGTGGTGGTGACCAAAATAATTTTTAAATCTAAACATTTTCTCTTTGAATGAGGGAATGGTTGGTAAGTAAACATTGTTGATTGATAGCATAGCACCAGAAAAATCTTTGAAAGCTGCTCAAACTCATCAAAAGCATCAGCATCAATAATTGGATACAAAAGTATTTAAATGTGTAAACTATTTTGGGGACGGAGAAAGTATTAATTTACCTTGGATCAGAGGCGTAGCTAGGTGGGGGCAAGGAAGGACAGCTGTCCCCGGGCTCAGCGTCACGGGGCGCCAATTTAAGGTTAATTTATCTTATTTTTAAATGCGAAAAGAAAATTATTCGAACTAAAGAGGTGTGAATGTGTTCGACAAAAAAGTGGGAGCACCGCAAATGATATCGGGAATGACCAATGTAGCACAGGAGTGCGTGGGAAATCAGATAAATAATTTTGCGAATCCTAAGTGTCCCATATTTCCCTTAGAAGTGAATGGTAGCTAATAAAAATGAAAGGTAAAAGGGCTGCTCTTTAAAGCTTTATCATTTAGGAAGCATAAAAGTGTTTTTTGAAATTCCCTCTAGGGGCGCCCCTAGGTCCCCAGGGACCCAGGGGGCGCAAAATCTTCAGGTGCGCCCGGGCGCTGAAAACCATAGTCTGTGCCTTGGATAAAGTATCAAACAATGCTCGTTTAGCTAACAGTTTGTAAAAAAAGAAAAAAATTAAAATATATCAAACATTTTTTTTCCCGGTTGCGTGCATCTTGGAGGGTCTAAAATCAAATGTCCATCAGTGATGGATATTTAATTTTTGTATCCAACCGCGTCCTCTCCTCTCTTCTTGCTTGCAGCGACATCTACTGTGCAAGAATAGTATTAAGCGAAATGCGTACATGACCGAATATTTCAAAGTCGAAGACCATTTTGTGAGTAAATATTGCAGCGGCGGAAGAGTCCTAATACTATATGCTTGAAAAATATCGAAAAGGTAAAAACTCTTAAAAGCAAAATTTTTTTCAGGAGATAGAAAAAAAATGGCTGAAGAGTTGGAAAATCTCAACGGGTCTGATCTTTTACTATTTTATTCTAGTAGGTAATAGCAATGCAATATTGCTAAATTAAAACGATTTTTGATTAATTATGACATTAATATTAATAAGTTAATACTGAGAGTTCGTTCTTTTACAAAACGGAGGTGCTACCTTTTCGAAATAAACGATTTAATTCGTTTCTAAAAGGTACTGACTAGTTTGGTCACTAAGCTGGCAGACACTTTCAATAAGTTGTTGATTTGTTTTTTATTTTATTTTCAGTGTAAGGTTTACTATTATTAAACGTGCCAAACGGGTCATGTGCTCTTGAACTATTTCCGGTTCCAATAACCTTTAAGGTAACAATTGCCGCCATAAGAGGCGAACATTACGCTTGCAACCGCACCACTCAGTACCGCAAGATATTGTTCTATACTTTTAGTTATATATACCGCATGCAACATACGGAGTACTTTATTTACTGGTAGCTAACCCCAGAAAGAAAAATTAACAATATTTAGATGTCACAGGCTAAGAATCTTAAACGCCACTGATTCATTTGAACAGCTTCACTTGTAACTAGTTTAATAAAACTAGTTTCAAGAGCTGCGACTTAACGATGTTGAGGTGCTCACTAACCTCCGCACCCCCTATTTTTTTTTTTTTTGCACTTATTCATAAAGTGCAAAACAGAGGGATGGGCGTAAATCCCACAAACCACTTGTGCTTCCGGTTGCTGAGTACTGAGCAACAATTAGCTTTGCTTCTTTCGTTATAGAGAGGGTAAAATTCTAGGAGAGCATACCCCGTTTCAAAACCGCCAATTCGGCGTCCATCTTATATTTTGGCGATAAAATTTTATTTCTGGTTAGGCAGTGGACAGCGGATCTTGATGGTCACATCTTGGCGTCAAAAAAAATTGCCATAAAAATTCGGCGTTTAGAAATAAATTTTCTAACCTTCAACACAAGCAAAAATACCCTCTAATACCCGCAGATTTTTTTGAATTGTGTGAGCCTTCTAGTGACGAGGAACCGAATTAAGCAAAAGGCTTATACAGCCGTCTATTCGTCACTCATCACTTTTATAGTCATATTTTACACACTATCTTCCCATATTCAAATTTTAAAGCGCCTTTCAAATGAACTAAATTTGCATCGCTAAATGAATTACTTAGACACTACTAGATCAATTGTAGTAAAATAATTTTAAAATATCCACAAAAAAAAAAAAAAAAAGAGAGAGAGAGAGAGAGAACCACCTTCAAGATGGATTTAAGAGGGGGGGGGGGGGGAGGGAACCAAGGTACTTCTAATATAACATTCAGCTGCATTGAATTTATAGTAAAAATTTCATTTATTCTTTGAACACCATCAATAACACTTTTTGCAATGTATTTATTTACTTCGATTTGCTATGACTATTAGGGAAAATTCTATAATGGCGGGAAAACTTCTAGAACTAAGAAAAATATGCAAGGAAAGAGAGAAATAAACCAGTCTTGTGTAAATGAATAAGTGAAGAACGAACGGAATCTTAACTTAACTTTTGCTCTGAGTGTTATTTTCGTAAACGTTCATCCATGAACATATTGCTGATCCCAATCGTTATAGCAATGCATTTTTAGAAAACTTAATTCCAGACAGTGGAGAACGGAGATAACAAACTAAAACAACCAAAAATAAAACAAATAAGAATGAACATATGAACAGGGAAAAATTAAATTGATCATCATGATTAATCTCATTTAAAACTTTCATGAGGCATGCTGCAAACCCGACAAAAACAATGCTTTGGTAATGTATTTCCATACAAAACTAGTGCATGCTTGCAGCGCACCAGAGAGGAAAAAAAGTAACTATCGTTTGAACGCTTATTCCTTTGTTCTTACGCCGCGTCTGACAGCCGCTATATGAGCGCAGGCTGTCATGGTCCGATGCACCAAACAAAGCAAAAAGGAAAAGCCGAAAATAATTCGTGTCACCCGCAGCGCCAGACACCCTGACTACAGCCACTATGCTACAGCCAACGGCATCGAACGATATAGTTTCAAAGACTGGATTTTCTGTAACCTAGATCAGAAGTTGTATAATAAATAAAAACCTTTTCCAAAAAAAAAGAACAACAACATATTTAAGAAGGGAAAACCAAACTGCTTTTTATAGAATTGAGAGCTGCGCTGAATTAAGACTAAATTTTTAATTCCTTCAGTAACATGAATGACACCTCATTGCCATGTATTACTTCCCATGCTTTTTTCTCCTATAATGGTTAGAATCTGCGAAAATATTAGCGAGAAATGAATAGATGAGGTAAAAGCAAAGTGTTCTATCGAAAGCAAACTATAATAGAATTCACATGATTCTACAGCTCGATCAACTACCCTCGAGCTAGTTGTCTAAAAGTTCTAACGCATTTTTTGACTCATAGGCCTTTTGACTTGTCGTCCCAAACTCTGGGACAAGTTGCGGTCTCACCTGCCAAATGGGTCAATGACTTCCATTTTGTTTCCCCCAAGTTTGCAGATCACGTGATAAGGACCTCACACTTCAGACTAGTTGGAAAGGGACGACTGCTAATAATGGCGACTGCTAAGGATGCAGTCGCCAGATGTTTAACGAACTGGTCACGTCACTAACCGCCGTATTCACCGTCAACTCTAACCTCATGGTTTGACGCGAAACCGGTCTCCAACCTGAAGTTACCGCGGATTTCCTATTCACCATCAACTTTGACTACGCGCAAACAGGTTCCCGAAACCATGCCAGGTCGAGTAACTCAACCAAGCTCCAGAGCAAAGTTAAAGTTTGAGCGCATGCGCAGTACATATAAACATTAGCAATGGCGGACTGGATGTTGCGAAAATTGGAATATGTTGAGATTTTAGAGCTTTCTTCGCTTTACACGATCTTGAATTTCTGAAGAGGCCTTACAAAAAATACAACTTTAGAGTTGTTTTAATTTTATTAACTAGTATTGTTCAATGATTTCTTTGTCACTTTTGTGTGTTTCCGATAATGTTTTTCTCTCGGGAGCTATTACTTCATTAAAGATTTTGAAACTTTATCATGATTCCTAATTGAACAGAAATACCAAACAATGGGGGGTAATATATCTTTAGTATTTTTATTTAATTATTTATTTTTCTCTCTCTTTGTTGCTTTTTGATATAATTTTATTCTACTTTAAAGGGTACATGTATATACTGAACATTTAACATGCGTCCTGATTTTTTTTGCCAAGGTTACTTCTGGGCCTGCGAAGTTCATGTGGAATATTTTGATTTATGTATGTCGAATAAAATAAACTTGTTGACCTTTACCATGTGTTTTATGTCATTGACCAATTTCATTTGCTTGTATATTCTTTTCTTTTTCTTTTTTTTTTTTTAAATTTAACAAAGGTTTTGAATATGTGAAAAGCTTCTTTAAAAAAAAAAAAAAAAAGACATATGAAATGAATCCATAATGCTAATGGCAGTTTTGTGTTTAAAGGTAAACTGCAAGGTTTTTGAAAAAGTCAAAATATTCGCCATATGTATTTTGTATTAATGAATTCATATTTGCATTAGAAAAAGGGTTCTTGTTAACCCCAAATCACATAATTTTGAATTGCCGTTTCATGCAGTTGTAAGACTTAAACCAAATTTTTACTGTACTTTGCCAATGCGAAGTGATTGTAAGAATAAAGTATTTACAATAGTTATAACTGAAATCAAATGCATTTTTTAAATACTCTCATAAATTTAATGCAAGGCCATAGCCAGATTTTTTTTTTTTTTTTTTGGGGGGGGGGGAGGCTTTGAAACAGTTACGTTGAAGAAAGTTTCAGGGAGGAATATATGCTACATTGCGAAAATTTTCGGGGGGGGGGGGGGTTCGTGGGCATCCCTGGTTACAGCCTTGATTTAATGAAAGAATATTCAAATAAAAAATTAAAAGATACAATAATACACTACTGCTTGGTTCATAATGATACATTTCTATATTATATATATATCGCTTGTGAATGGTACATTTCTAATGTCAGAAAGAGATATATTACAATGTTAAAATTAGTTATAATTTCCTATTCGTTAAATATATCTATATTTTCATTTTCCGAGAAAAATTTTATTGGATTCTTTACTTTTCAATATTTTTAAATTTTTTCCACGAGTGCTAGAAGTAATACCTTCTCAAACGGGCTAAAAACCACTCGTGTTTTATTCATCGCTATATCGCAGAGAACGGGAATTTTAAAAAACGGGAAACGAAATGTACACTGCGCGGCGAAAAAGCATGAAGAAAATCATGTGATAGTTTTGACCAATAACGGGCCTCCGTACGTTCCCACACGGCGTCGAGTTGACTAACTTCGTGGTTGGAAAACCCCAGGTTGATTTTCCTTCGTGAATACCGATTTTTAACTTCGCAGCGCTGAGCCCCAACTCCGAGTTAACGGATCTCGTGGTTTCACGCGTGGAGTTAGGTTGACGGTGAATATGGCGGTAAATCTTTGTTTAAAAAATTAATGTTTAACTGATAGGTCAAGTTGCAAAATTTACTACCTTGAAGTGAACTCTACCTCGCAACACTTAAAAATGCGACAATTCCAGTTACTGCCTCATTACTTAGATATATATACACTTTAACACATGATAAATTTAAAGTACTGGTAGTTAAAAAGTGGATTTCATGTGTACAATACTAATTGCAGCAACGAGTCTTTGTTTCTTAGCATAAACTACAACATAAAAGCAAAATACTTCTAGTTAAACAATGTCTTGAAGTCAAAGAGACGAATTGAATATTTGATTATGATATTCTTTTCTCCCACTTGTTTTCAGAATTTTTATTCAAATGACGGGGGCACATATCCCAATCATGGCATTACATGTACGTACAAGGGATATGCGATCGTCCTTGGCAGACAAGTGTTTTAGGGGTCCGCATAAGCTATTTAATTACGATTTATATTTTCTAGGTAATCCGTAAAGTTTTCTTCTTATTTTGATCTTTTCACTTATTTAAATGTATTTATTAAACTACCAGTATAGTTTTGCTAAAATAATATCAAATAATATATATTGTATGAGCCCACAGTGGGACGGGTGTTAGGGTTTGTGGTCGGCATGTAATGAGGTAATGTCCGTCAAGTTGGCGGCAATTTATGTTTCCGCCATAAGATTTCCCACGGAAATAAAGATACGCTCATTTGAACTCGTAAAGTCGATACAGTCGGCAAAAGTCAAATTTCCACAGTACCAAAATAAAAATAAAAAAATTAGCGAGCGGGTGTGCTCCTCTTAACTCGATGTGCTGACTGCTCACTTTGACATCCTTTTATTTATTTTTAAAATTCAATATTACTTTCGGCTTTTGTCGAGGTAATGGCAGTCAAATTGGCAGCAATTGGAGGTTACCGCAAAAAGAATGCCTACGGAAGTAAAAACACATTCATTTATTCAAGCGAATAATGTTTATGCAGGCAAATTAATAAAAAAGTGTTTGAATAGTAATTACCGTCTCTATTAATTTATCAGTGAAGCAACTTTTTACCTGTCGTTGAATTGATAACTTAAAATAATTTATAATTATCAAATACTATGAGAAAACTATTAAATTTTCAAAGATTTTCAATTGTCTCCAGTAATAATTTTCATTCTTTCAGCAAAAGATAGTCTTATGAAGAACTTAGTAGATTCACTTATTCATTAAATATTTCATGACTCGTGATATAAATATTGAATATTCAGGGGTTGGGGGTGCTTTTAATATAACTCTATTAGCACCAAATTTAAAATTATATAATTCTCTACACACACTCGTAAAACAAGTATATATATAACATTGAAAACTAAAGAACTTTTTTAGACGCCTTTTTGAATTCTGTTTCGTTTTTGAAACATAGATATTTTTTATATGTCCTCCAGCCCGGGAAACTAGCGCGGGAAAG
Organism: Octonoba sinensis; assembly: GCA_038502835.1. Taxonomy (NCBI): domain Eukaryota; kingdom Metazoa; phylum Arthropoda; class Arachnida; order Araneae; family Uloboridae; genus Octonoba; species Octonoba sinensis. Next base: position 103,073,309 of record CM076606.1, on the reverse strand, counting down.
ATTATGTAATGTGAACTAAAAATAGTAACGAATAGCAATATCGGTGCATCATCACGTGGCATGTAGCTCGAAAGTGTATAAAAGGCTCTCGCAAGCTTTTCGCGCGGGGATTCACGATGTAAATATTCTTGTAAAAACTTTGATGTTAGTGTTTGTCTTTGTATTGTTTTGAATGTGTATTTCCTATTATAAAACTCAAATAAATCAAGGATTAAATCTAATCTGGTCACGACTGCTTCCAGGATGGCTTCATAGACGGACATTCGATAAAATGAAATGCTGTTGTAACCGTGATGTTACACACACACATATATATATACACACACAATCCGCACACAAGATTTTGCTTTGAGAGGGGCCAAAGTTAAGATTTGGGATAAACCGGATATTGATTTTTCTGGATGCCGGATATTTGGTTCCGGTGTTTGAAACCAGTAAATTCTATGCATATTTTAAACACACAAATGCTTACAAATACATAGTATGTTTTCAATTAACTATGTTTTCAAAACATGCAAATTGATTAGATTTCAAAAATCAAATTTGACGTGCCGGATAACCTGGTCTTTCATGCAGTATCCGGATCGGGTCTCGGATATTTAAAAAAAAAATAAGTCGTGTACCAGATATACAGTGCCTTCTGGGGGGAGGGCACCCATCAATCCAGCTCCGTCGGTGCGCCCCTGTTTTATATATATATATATATATATATATATATATATAATAAAATATATATATATATATGTATATATATGAGGAGTTTTTTAGTTTGAAATGTTCATTCAATTTAGCTTGACTCTTTTTACTCTAAAAACACCATTTAAATTTTGGACGGAATCTTCGATTTTTTTTGAGGCGGGCAAATGACATCCCTCTTCCTTCAAGTTTAATAACATTATAATTAAAAAGAAAAAGAAAAGAAACAGAAATAGGGTGAATCTATCAAACGCAAGATAAATTTAATGCTCAGCAATTCTTTATGCGCACTGTTTTGACTTTTGTTACTATTCCTATAAAAGGAATTTCAAGTTAACTTTGCAGATGTTAGGAGAAGAAGGAGGGTTGGGGGGAGGGGGTGTCCTCTAGCGGAAATTTTCGAAACTTTTGTCCTGAAAACGCTGTTTTCATTAACTTTGGGGTCGTTAGGAGAAGAGAGCCCTAACCCGAAAGATTTTTGTGAGGATAGGGAGGAGAAGAAGGACGAAGGTGGCAGTTCGTTCTCCCCAAAAAATTTTTAAAAAATTGATATCATGAAAAGTTAATTCTTAGCTTTCTTTGATAACATTAAATGATAATAGGGGTTGAGTTTTTCGGAAATTAATAAAGGATAAAGGAATTTTTCTACGAAACTTCACTTTCATTTTAGACTACCTTTGTAAATTTTGGGGTAGAAGGAAGACAGGGGCTTTCCTCCTGAATTTTTTTGAAATTGATGTTTTAAAAGCTCAACTTTAGACGACTCTTGGTGATGATAGGGGAGGAAGGAGGTACCCTATAGTAAAAGTTGTAAGTTTCCAAGTGTTCTGAAAATGACTGTTGATGCTAGGCGTCTACGTCACACTCTGCAACCGAGAGAGAGAGAGAGAAAAGAAGACGAAGGGGGGGGGGGAGGGGAGTAATAATTTACAATAATAACAAAATACTACGTACTCTGATACTTCTACTAATTAATGTTACATTACGGATAAATTTGGTGCTGCATAAGCAGAGATTAATTGCAATTTGAAACAAAAACACATTTTTCAGATAGAATGGTTCGTATATGAATACTTCTTTTTTTTTGTGAGAGAACTACATGAGATAGAACAACTATGTGACATACAAATTTCAAAATATACCGAAAGTATATCAATGTATAATGCAATATTGTGTTAGGGTTCCTTACGATTATTGCTTAGTGTCAGGTACTGTTTGAAAGGGTTGCTTGTCATCATGAAATGAACTGTTTTTGAAAAACTGTTTGAAAATTGATTTCATCCTTTACTGTTGAAATTTAACGAGGTCTAAACTTAATGAATTAGTGAATGTGTATTTAAAATGCATTGAATGTATGAATAATGCACTATTTAGCATTACAGAACTGACCTTTAAGTGTTTGGATCAAATCCAAGTTTTGTATAAAAATATAGGCAATTTCTTTGTCACCAGTTTTTGTTAACAATAGCTTTTGTACTTATACATAAAAAGAAGCGGAACGCTAATATCCTGGGTAAAAGGCCCCTCCGGAGCCTGACGGCCCGCCCAAAATCTAAGTTATGATGATGATGGAACGATAATATACGGCCCATAACCAATTGTTGTTGATCGGGAACGGTATCCAACTCGCTTTGAGTTGGTTGAAAGTTATGAACATGCAAACAATTACACTTAGATCTACAGCTTTATTTGAAATTGTCTGACTGTAGTAGGAGACTGGCTGGAGTAGGAAGAACTAACTGCAAACTGTCGTCCAGTATTACAAATAGTACAAGTCAGATGCCGATAATGAAGAGTAAAATTTGTAACACAGAAAAAGAAATTGCAACCAGGGCTGGGGTGTCGAATCGAAACCTCACCGCCTTTAATTGCACTAAATGCCGTAATCCGCAGACCCATTTTACCACCTAAGTCCCCGCACTAAATCTATTACCTAATTTTTCCCGATTTCCTCAGGTGCTACTTACTTGCAGTAAACCCATACTTATGACTCAAAAAATAAACAAATAAATAAATAAAGGGAGCGAATACGCACGAGAAAAAATCTAGGAAAGGAAAACATTGGTTGTGAATTTGTTTTTGCAAACGTTTAGAATACGAGCCATCGTACAAGCAAGGAAATTTCCTATTTAGAAACTACACTCAAGCTTCAACACTCAAGCTCAAGTTTTTCAACCAGAAAATATATTCCATTTTGCATGTTAAGCTATATGTGTAAAGCATTGTTGCGTCTTTCTTTAAACAGAAGCCTGCAATTTATGAAACGCAAGCATGCAAAAAGAACGCTTAAAAACACACAAACGCACCAATAAATAACCTCATTTATGCATTTGGATTAATTAAAAGAAAGATATTTTAATTTTCGTTTTCGCTTTACTACTATCTACATTTATCTTTAAGCGACTCTTGGAGTTGGTCTAAAATACTGAGATCGTAATGACGGCTACATTTTCCCAGTGGCGCAAAATGAGTTTTTCTCGCTTTGTGTGGGAAAGAGGAGTTCACACAACTATAGCTATATATTACAACTGGCAATCATAGCTCAAGATCATCGTTTCTCAACCGGTGGTTCGCGAACCCCCAGGGGTTCGCACTGTGCAGAAAGGGGGTTCGCGAAAATAATATTGCAATGGCGGAATTTTTTTATGGATAACGTAAGAGAAAAAACGAAATAATAAATTTACATGCAAATTAAAACGGAGTGAAAAAAATGTTTCTTTCTTTTTAATGAATTGTTTTCTAGATACTGCAGGAAAGTAGTGGACCTGAATTCTAATTTGGATCACAACCAGATTTATCATTTCGGTACCAATTTCGATCACAAATTCGTACCGAAAGATATTTATTGGTTTATTTTAAATTTTAGAACGTATTTCTCTTCTACCATTTCCCACTTTTTTCTAGCAAGCGCGAAGAACGAGTCGGAAGCATGTATATTGCATAAAATGTAAAAATTTTCATTATTTTGCCGTAATTTTTCATTATACAGACCCTAAAGTGGAACCAGGAGATATTTATTCATTAATTTTACATTTGAACTCGCATTTATCACACTTTATTCCAACTTTTCTGCATTATCGCAATAGAAATAAATTTCAAAATATGTAAATTTTAATTTTTCATTAAATTTCCAAAACATTTCCGAGTTTTGTATATTTTAACCGGAAAGTGGAACCTATCGGGAAAATGATTTTTTAACTTTTTAGGAAATTTGTTTAGGAATGTTTACTGCCCTAATAATAATAATTCAAAAGAGCAAATGATAAAAGAGTAAGAATTAAAAACAATTGTAGCTGTATTTTAGTTTCTATTTAAACTTAGATGTTCTACAACAATTATGTTTTCATTTCTTGTTACGAAGTACTGTACAACATGGAAAATAAATGCACTAGTAAATTTTAGAGTTTTGTCACCCGTTACTAACGACTACAGAAGGGGGTTCGCCATTTTCTTTCGGATCTTAGAAGGGGTTCGCAAGAGAAAAAAGGTTGGGAAACAAACCATCCTCTGGTTGCACCGTTGAATTTTCTGTTACGTTAGTACCTTGTTCTCAATGTAATTAGTTCACTTACGTAGTATAAACTTCACGCTCCCCCTCACTCTCCCCCAATATATAAAGATGCGCGATATAAGTGATGCCGTCAGAGCTCAAACTTAAAATTTTGGGAGACGTAGAAAAAGCGCGATATAACGAGGGGTTACGGGGCCGGAGATTTTAATAAAAACGCAATAGTTTTTAAAGTGCCGTTTTATTTTATCTGTATTGTTGCCATTTCAACAGTACAGTTGCCGTTTCAACAAATCAGTACAGTTGCCATTTTATTAACAAACCAAATTACAATCACCATTTCTAGCATCTTGAGGAATCGCCGCATTTGCTCTGTTCAACTAATATGCGTGAAGAGCAGACGATATTTTCGAATCAATTTGTCGTTTAAAAGATTGTGCTGCATTCTTATATCCTACATTGTGTATACATACGTATATTTGTACACTGTCTAATTTGTTTTCAGTTTTGATGTTAGATTTTTAATTTTCCTAAGTGTTATTCTTCTCACTTTGTTGGGGACTTTTTTGGGACTAATATCGTAATTGTAATGAGGATTTTAAATGAAATTTACCATTTGTGATAAATTTGAAGCGCAGAATTCTTCGAATCAAGTACTCCGGCAGGGAAAGAGCAATATTTGAGATAGCCCGTGCACCGCAGTGCTACACAACTAAGTTTAAAATAGCGAACAAAGTATTACGAGTTCGTTTCTTTCTTTTCATAGGACCTGTGCTTATAAACTCGTACAATATTGAATATATATATCGTACAATATTGAAAATAGTACAAGACAGATGCAGACGATAAAGAGTAAAGTTTGTAACACGAAGAATAAATTACAACCAAAGGGCAGGGGTGGTGAATCGAAACCTTTAATTGCAGCAAAGGCGAAATTGCGCAAACCCATTGGATTGCCCAAGTCCCCGCACAAAATCTATTAAAGATTTTTTTTTTGCGATATCCTCAGGTACTACTTTTTAGAAGTAGATTATACTTGAACAATAACGATTTCCTCCGAGACATTGTTTGCATAACAAAATGTACATCTTTCGTTTTGAAATTCATACTAGCTGATTCCCAGCAGAACATCTGCGGGCTATAAGTTCAACTTCAGATTGATTGCTTGATATAAAAAAAATAAGGTGCTGCAACTACAAAGAATCGGAAATTAGAAATTGAGTAACGAATGGAAATACTTTTTAAGAAAACACTCTGAAATTCGATAGGCTAAAGAAAAGATCGTTAAATATAAACAAACTAAGGTATTGCCATTCCAAAAAATCGGAAATTAAAAATTGAGTTATGAATCAAAATATATCGCATCGTATCCGAAGAATTTTTATCGTAACTGGTCCACGTTAAGTGACATATATATATATCTTCTAGGGGGCACGAAAAAATTTCCATGATGAAAGAAAGATAGGGATTCACCGGGGGAGGGCATGCCAAAGGCCTAGTGCAAACAGAGAAGAATGTTGGAGGAAAAAAGTACTCCAGCATCAAGTTCTTGAATATCAAAGGAAACAGGTTAAACTACGAGAATTGTGCAATCCTTTCCTGAATTTGGTACGAGGCATACATCTGTTTCTTGCTCACAAGGAATCTCTTTTTCAATGCGGAAACACTCTTGAGCTTCAGCATTTCAGAAGTAGTCGCAGTTAAGGTATCACTGTCCCAACTTTTATGATTGAATTTCAATGTAGTTCACTCAGGGTCGCTCCCCCGCTCTCAGAGCACAATGATGCACCTCCTAAAAAACTATGGAAGCTCCCAAAAAACGATTATCCCCCAGATCGGCCAATCTCCCTAAACGCCCCTAAAAACCACCCTACCCCTAAAATTTTTATGGCACAATATGCTCCCTGACATCCCCGGTGACCACCCCTGGTTCACTTATGTAGCTTAAACCTCTCCTCCCCTTCCTTTTTTTGTGCTAGAACTGCATGAGAGAGAACAACTACGTAAACACACACATACACCGAATGTATATCAGTGTATAAAACAATATTCTGTTATGGGTTCCTAATGATTATTGCTTAGTGTCAGGCACTGATTGAAAGGGTTGCTTTGTAATCCTAAAAGGCACTGTTTCTGAAAAACTGTTTGAAAATTGATTTCATCCTTTACTGTTGAAATTCAACGAGGTCTAAACTTTTTTCACTAGTGAATATGTGTTTAAAAAGTATTGAATGTATGAATAATGCACTACTTAACATTACAGATGATGATGTTTGGATCACATCCAAAGTTTGTATTGAAATAAAAATAAAGGTAATTCTTTCGTCACCAGTTTTTGTTGGCAAAACATTTGTACTTATAATTCAAAAGAGGCGAAATGAGAATACAGCGCCCGTAGCTTTAGTCTGGTCTCGGGAACCATATCAACTCGTCTTGAGGCTTGGAGTTGGTAGGAAGGTATGAACATGACAAAAAAAATACGCTTAAATCTACAGCTTTTTTTGAAATCGTGACGGTAGGAGGAGACGGGCTGGAGTAGGAAGATGTTAACTACAAACTGTAGTCCAGTATTACAAATAGTACATGTCAGATGCTGAAAATAAAGAGTAAAATTTGTAACACAGAAAAAGGAATTACAACAAATGAAGGAGTGGTCAATCGAAAACTCACCGCTTTTACCATTCTGCTGTCTAAGTCCCCGCACTAAATTTATCACCCAATTTTTCTCGATTTTCTCAGGTGCTACTTATTAGAAGTAAACTCATACTTATAACTAAAAAAGAAACGGGAGCGAATATGCACGAGAAATTATGTGCGGGAAATTTCATTCATGGAAGAAGTTCACGAAAGAAAAAAATCGGTTGTGCATTAATTCTGCAACGTTTAGAATACGAGTTATTGTGCAAGCAATGAAATTTCATATTTAGAAACACCCTTTAAACATCAAAGGTTTTCAACCAGAAAATATGTATTCCATTTTGCAGCTTTCTTTAAACAGAAGCATGCAATTTATGAAAGGCAAACATGCAAATGGAACGCTTAAAAACACACAAACGCACCAATAAATAACTTAATAAATATTTGGATTAATTAAAGGAGAGAAATTTTAATTTTCTTTTTCTCTTTACCACTTTCTACATTTTTTCTCAAAACGACTCCTGAAGTGGGTCTAAAATACCGAGTTCATAATGACGGCTGCATTTTCCCAGTGGCGCAAATTCTCGTTTGAATTTTTCTCGTTTTGTGTGGGAGAGATAAACTCACAACTGTATTTATATGTTGCAAGTGGCCATCATAGTTTTAGATCAAGTGTTCTGGTTGAATCTAAGAACCGCCCTCTGGTTGCACCGTTGAAACGTTTCTATTACGTTAGTACCTTGTTCCACATGTAGTTCACTTAAGTAGGATCAACTTTCCTCTCCCCCTAGTAGCTCCCACACTATTATAACAAGAAGAACTATACGAGCCTACTTTCCCGTATACAGCAAATTCAAATTTATAATCTATCCATGTCTTTCTCTCTCTCTCTCTTTCTCATTTAGCCTTTAGTTCTTAAGTACTTCAAATATACCTTTTTCAACGAACAATACTTATTCACTCACTCGCTCATTCATTCTTTCATTTATTCGGTCATTCATCTATTCATTCATTCATTTACTCATTCATGTATTTATTCACTCATGTATTTATTCATTCATTTATTCATTCATTTATTCATTCATGCATTTATTCACTCATTTATTTATTTTTTTCATTTATTCATTCATTCAATGTTTCACTCATTCATTTATTCATTGGGAAATATCCTTAAAACATCGTAAAATCTTTCCGTTAAAGTTTGTTGCAAGCAAATCCATCGGTTAGATCAGGGGATTGAAATTTCCCGCAAGGTGCTAATGTTATTTATTTATTTTTTTTTTGAACTTTTCAAAAATGAACACAAATTATTTAAACCAATCTCAGGAAGCATTACCAGCACCTAGTTACCTTTTGCTAAATAGCAATATGAGATAAAACAATATATAGCAATAAAGGAATATAAGAATCTAGAAGATATTACAAAGGAGGATGTAGATACTGATATAGTAAGTGCTATAAGTGTTATACAGGAGACAAAATTAAAAAGAGCCGAAGATTTTTCACGCCGAGAGCTCCTTCTAATAAGCTTGCTCATAGGAACTTGGATCTTGTGCCCAAAGTTTACCTAATTTGTTTTATTTTTGCCCATAGGCGCTAATGTTAAAATTTTTTGAGCTGTTCAACAATGAACACAAATTGTTTAAACCAATATTTCACGCCGAGAGCTCCTTCCAATAAGCTTGCTCATAGGAACTTGGATCTTGTGCCCAAAGTTTACATAATTTGTTTCATTTTTGCCCATAGGCACTAATGTTAAAATTTATTGAACTGTTCAATTGAATTGTTGAAATCAGAACGTAAAATATGGAAATGAGATGTCCTCGCCGAGATGTTTCGAATGCAAAAAGAATTTCTCTAATCGGACAATTCGTTCAAAAGTTATTAGGGGGGACAGGCAGACTAACAGACCGACAGACACACATTTTCCCCATTTCAAAACCCTGCAAGATTTTTATTTTTCAGTATTTTTATTTAATTACTTTATCACTTTTTTTTAACCTTTCTTTATTTTTAACGATATTTTAAAGACACATTAAGCCTTCTTTCATGCTTTATTATTATTATTATTTTTAATTTTACGGGAAAGTAGGTTAAAAAGGGACGGAGCCATTTTTATATTTGTGTGAGAACTAACTATATGAGAGAAAACTGCGTTGTGGCTCACATATTGCGAAATATACCGAATAAACGTTTCTTTAGGTTACGAAGAACCTTTTATCAATGTATAATGTGTTCGTGCTTTTAGGGTTCCTTCTGGTTAGTGCTTAGTTTCTGTCACTGAATTCTGGGGTCAAAAGCCTAAAATACGCAATTTTTGAAAAACCGATTTTAAACTGATTTTTTGCTTTACTGTTGAAATTGAATGTTTTCTAAACTAGCTGGTGAAAATGCATTAAGAATGTATTGGATATTTGTTTAATGCACTATTTAACACGCAGATAAACCTTACAAATGCTTGGATGACATCCGAATTTTGTACTGAAATAAAAACAAAGGTAGAAATTATTTCGCTACCAGTATTTGTTGACTACGTTTGTTCTTAAAAATAAAAAATGAAATCTATATTAGGTCATATTTCTATATAAATCAAGCTATCCGAGAATCATATCCTGTTGCAGGTTCTGAGTTGGAAGGAATTACAAAACAGATCGTCGAACAAATTTGCTTGGATATGTCTTTATTTGAAATCGTCTCTCTTCGCCTTTTGCTGTGAAAGGTGGGTCTTCTGCTAAATCGTTATGTTAAATCTAGAGTTCATAGCTTTCCATTTGTTTTCTGAATTGATCATCTTATATGTTAAAATTTGAGAGTAAACAAACGTATGTATCCATCTCGCGATGTCTCCTCTTCGTGAGGAGACATCGCGAGATGGATACAAGCTGGGAGTTAATTGTCGCGTGAGGTATCAAAACAATTCGAATTTTAAAAGGAAGCCGCTTCGCACATTCTCATCGCTATGAGAGTTTAAAGAGCGGTGATATTAATAAAAACGCAATAGTTTTTAAAGTACCGTTTTATTTTATCTGTATTGTTGCCATTTCAACAGTACAGTTGCCGTTTCAACAAATCAGTACAGTTGCCATTTTATTAACAAATCAAATTACAATCACCATTTCTAGCATCTTGAGGAATCGCTGCATTTGCTCTGTATTAAATTAATGTGCGTGAAGAGCAGATCAATTTGTCGTTTAAACGATTGTGCCTGCATTCCTATATGCTTCATTGTGTATACATACCTATACAGAAGAGTCTCGATAATTCGACTCGCGATAGTTCGAAAAGTCCCATAAATTCGAGATAGCGAAACAAAATTGTTTTAGCCCTAAATGATCAACAACAGCGATGCTCGTGAAACAAATATCACTATGGTTTTCCCTGTCATTCAATGGTTGAAGCACCTGAAGCCACCTGCCGAACCTCCCTCACAAACAAAACGGCTGAATCTTCCTATACACACTTCATATACACCTAGTAAGGCTCAGACGATGGTGCAATATTGCTGCGCGAAAAATGAGCAGTCTATTCGAACAAAAAACAATGGAGGCAATTCAAGGAACGTCATTGATCACGTGACAGAGATGAAAGCAATGTAAATAAAGGAAGCCCTAACATCGTTTTACTTCGAGTTCGACAAATCTAATTAAAAACTAGCCCTAAATAAAGTTCTTCTGCATTACATAAAATTAACACTAAATAAAACACTATAACTTTTCTAATAATTAATAAATTTCTTGAATAATGATTAAACTAAATGTAAATACTCGGTTATAATTAGAAAAAGCTGTGCAAATAGTCTAATTAATTTTAAAATAACCAATTTTGCCTAGTAAACTTAACGTAGACCTGAACATCTTAGTAAACAAAAAGCGGATATTGACAATTTATTTTCTTCTTCGAAGTTACTACGAGGAAGAAGGCGCAGATTTTCATTTTTGAAGGATTCAAAGCAATTACAGTGCGCACTTCGCAGTGTTCAGTCCTCGACAGCACTGATTAACACAGTTAGATTATTGCTTATATATATAACTGAGTAAAACCTGTAAGCTAAAAGACTGGTAGATACTATTAAGATGTTTTACAATTCGCAATGACCTTGTTGCAATATAGGAGAACAATCAGTTTTCTGGATGATAATAATCATTTTTTTCCCTTATACACACACTAAAATTCTTTGGAGCATTAAAATTTTTTTTATACAGGGTGAAAGGGTGAGTTGTAAATATATTATACCAATAGAGTTCCCAGCAGAGCGACTAATTTTCAATATTGGGGGAAAATATGGAGAAACCTTTTTCAATATATTGTGTAACGAGATGTTAATTTATTTAGTGCACATTGAAATGGGACCAATATAAATTAGAAATGTACTTTAGGCAAACCCAGTGACGGATCTGGGGTAGAGCGAGAGGAGCGGCCGCTCTAGGCACCAGATGGCAAGGGGCGCCAAAAAGCCAAATGCGAAAAACAATTTCTAGCGCAAAAAAAAAAATAAAAATAAATAAGTAAATAAATAAATAAATTAATTAAACTAAATAAAATTTGATGGCGCTTTTTGAGAGGCGCTGGAACAGTGTTGCCAGATCAGATAAATCGCTGCCTTTTTTAAAGCAAAATCTAACTATTTGGAGCGGCTAGTCCTAGGTATCTCTAGTAAGGAAACAAAAAACTATTATTTCAGCAAAAACATTCAAGATGAATTCATTTAATTACTTGGAAATGAAGTAAGAAATACTATTATCATGAAAATAAAGAAATCTAAATATTTTTCAATTATTTTAGACTGTACACCTGATATCAGCCGCACTGAGCAGTTAAGTGTCACATTTAGATTTTTTGATATTGATGACAATTGCATACGTGAATGTTTTGTTACATATACACAAGTATCGGACTCCAGTGGCCAGGGCATCAGATTTATTTCTGGATGAGGTGATAATGAAACATGATTTAGACATGATTGTAGGGGGCAAGGCCATGACAATGGCGCCAATATGCTGGGGAAACAGAAAGGCATCCAAAGCCATATTATTAGGAAATTTCCAAGGACTTTTTTGAATCCTTGCGGCTGTCACAGCTTGAACTTGGTTATTTCGGGGACGCTGCTAAAACTTCAGTTAAATCAGTGTCGTTGTTCGGAGTTATATAACGGCTGTTTGTTTTTTTCTCCTCTTCCACAAAGAGATGGGAAGTAATCTCAAAACGTACAGAAGCCCTGACATTAAAAAAAGTTTGTGAGACACGTTGGGAAAGCAGAGTCTCAAGCCTTGAAACTATTAAGTATCAATATAAGGAAGTGACAATAGGAAACCATCGGGAATGGTTTCCCATTGGTCCCTTACTTTAGTTTGACTATATTCGATAATTAGAAAAAAAATTATGGGCAGAAATGTTGTTCATTTTTTTTTGTTTTTGTTTTTTCATTTAAAACTTTCAACTAAATGAACCGATTTTGATGATTTTCCTTTTATCGATAGATGGTGATCTAACTTAAATTTCGTATATCGATTTGACTCCAATTGTTCTTTATAAAGAACGTTATCAATGAAAAATAAGTATTTTGCTTTTAATATTGTAAAGGCTTATTGTTGAGTAAATTATTAGACAATAAAAATACAGCTTATTGTTAAAAAGAGCAGTTGCCATCAAGCTGTATTATTAAAAGTAATTACAATAAGAGTTTGAGCGAAAGTTTCTCTAAAACAAAAATTTAATTCATTCAGTCTGTTTTAAGACTCGATGAATTTGAAGCATGTTCTGGACTTTTTAAAAAAAATCAGTTACAAATCGCAATTTATCATTCAAATGATTATTTTTCAGTGCCAGTCACTCAAAGGGGATGTGCCATTTGATATGCTAATTATTTTTTTAAAATAGAGTATTCTTATGAAAAATGTATTTACACTAAAAAGAATGAAATACAAATATTTAAAAAAAAGAACCAACTTCAAATTTAAAATTGCTCTAAAAAAGTGTAAAATGAATTAATTCTTTCAACAATATCGATAGGTCTTTTAAACATGATTTATGAAGTCTGCGCCAAATTATGTAATTATCATTACGCCTTGTGCTACTTTACTTGAAACTGTTGCAAACTTTTTGGCTTTTTTTTTTTTTTTGTAAGTGATTCATGATTACGATTACAAAATATATAATTTATCATAATTTTGCCCGGCATCGTAATGTCGGTCGGCAGGGAGGCGTAGCGGTAAGGCGCAGGCCTCGTACGCCCAAGCTTGCAGGATCAAGCCTGGCCCAAGTCGGTGGATTTTCAAGATCGACAGCTCCCATGTCGTATGATTATGCAGCATGTAAACTATTCCTTGAGTATCCGTTTAGCGTGGATACTCTCGGCTAAATTAAATTCCTAGTGCAGTTTGCATCAATTGGAGCTCAGGTGCCGCCATCTAGGGGGAGACTGAGAGTCAAAAACTTATGGCAATGGTACCTCCTTCATTACGGTGCTGTTTATAGATGGATTACCCAGAAATTGGTACCAATCTCTGGGAACGCAACAGGTATTCCATGATTAAGAACCAATATATACGCAGCGCATTTGAAATAATAAAATATAATAATAATGTTACGGCTGGGGGTGAAAATGATGTGTTGAAGCTCACGTGTGTCCCGCATCCTTTCCCTGCATTTGAAAATTCTCGACCGCAGTTCTGTCTTCACCCTTTATAAATATTTAATTGTTCTTAAAATTGTAACTTTCATGACTTTGTGCCAATTATTATTAAAAATTCTTAGAGTTTTAAAACTAACTTTTAAAGATTTTTGACATCTAAATTTCTCATTGTTTGTCTATTATTTTTAGGCCACCACTATTTTTTACCTTTCACAGTAGCAGACAAATAAAAGTCAAACCAGCAGTAAAATGTTCAGCAGAAAGTAATTTAAGATTCAGACAATGATAAAAGCCGACATCGTGGCAAGACGCGAGACTCGTACGCCCGGATCGAATGTCATCGGATTGAAACCTGGCAGTGTCCATATCGTATATCTATACGACATCTAAAAGATCCCTTGCGTAGAGTTTGGGCTTAGATACTCTCGGCTAAACCACATTCCGAGTGCAATGAGCTCATGTGTCGCCATCTAATAGAAACTGAGTGCCAAAATTCTCAAAGTGGTAATGGCATCCGACTTGAAAGCTACTTCAAGCTAGCTATTCTTTCGAGTAGCTTTTGGTGCTACTTGAAAGAATGAAGAGACTTGAAGAAGCCGATTTCGGGGGAATGCACTAGGTCTGCAATGGTTAGTGACCATACGCAGCCCCATTAGAAAGAAGAAAGAAAGATAAATTATGGAAGGGTGAAATCATAAATTGATAATTAACTCTAAAAAGAACAAAGAGAGTGAAATACAAATATAGATCACTTTTTATAAAATAATTAAAATGTTTTGGCAATAAGAGATTAAGAACTTATATACCTGACAAAAATTCTTAGAGTTTTTTTGGCCAAAACTTTTTATGCAATTTCATCAAACGCTTCCTTCGATCGTTAAAAGATCAGAGTCCCTTAATTTCCTCGGTGCGAGGAATCATTTTTAGGATCGACCTCTACCGTAGAATCCATATTTTCTACAGTGGTATAATGTTGTTTCCAATTCCACCTTGGGTATTAGAGTTCTCCTTCGCAAAGCGACTAGGAAGGAAGATAGTAAGGAACTTTTCATTTTTAGAGATGAGCACCACAACGGTTTAACTACGGTATTTTTTTACGGACGTATTTGTTATGGCACTAGATGGTGCCATCACAAACAAGTCAGCTTCCTTTTTTGAGCTAAGAGTAAAGGGAACGGAAATTCGAAATGTTTGAGATGCGTACCCAAATTTTCCAAATTCTATCTTTATCTTTAAAGAATCTTTTTTTCGCAAGCAGTAAATGCACTTATTTTTTGTTCCACGAGTCAAATTATATTCCTTGATTATTTATTTATTTATTTTATTTATTATTATTATTATTTTTTTTGAAAATGTTGCTTTAATACAGTGGTCGGCTACCCGTTGATCGCGATCGACCGGTCAATCGCAACAGAATTTTGGACGGTTTACATAATTTAAAAAAAAAAATCAAATGACTTTTGAATGAAAAGGCAAATCTTTTCCTTTTTCAGAAACTATTTATTAATTTGCCAGACCATTCGCCGGATCTAAAAAAATTTGCCAATAATATGGAATGCCAGTCTGCACATCACTAACTACGCTCTCTGTGAGTCAATTAAAATATGTAAAGGCATTTCACCTGTGTGTTTTATTTAGAAAACAAAGCAAAACAAGACAGGAAATAACAGTATTTTCTGAAATTTAAAAGAAATAATACATTAGTATCTGAAATATTAAAATTTATTTCAGAAATTTTAAAGTCGGTAATTTATAAGCATCAAAACTTTTTCTGGCAAGAATTAACCTATAGTTTGAAGACAGGCGCAGTCCCAACAAGTCCTATTAATAGTGTATGCTCCCCTTCGTCCTCAGAGTTGATCTTGGTGTCCGCAGTACCAGGAAAGTAGATCTTCAGTTAATTTAGGTTGCCGACCGCTGCTTTAACAGATAGTTCTACTCAACTTATTTCTGTCGAACGGTTGACTTTTCAAATCGAAATATGATACAAAGTAGCAGTCCTCCTTGTGATGGGCCTGAGTAAGCCAAATCTGCTACACTGTAAACATTTTGAGTTTAGTTGCTACCCTTTTCGGTGTTACTGAACCCATTTTTAGCCTACTTTCCCGTAAAAGTAAAAAAAATAATAATAAAGCATGAAAGAAGGCTTAATGTATAGTAGAAATATCGTTAAAAATAAAGAAAAGTCAAAAAAAAAGTGAAGTAATTAAAGAAAGATTGAAAAATAAAAAATTTGAAAGTAGGGTTTTGAGATGGGGGAAAATGTGTGTCTGTCGGTCTGTCGGTCTGTCCCCCCCCCCCCTAATAACTTTTGAACGAAAAGTCTGATTCGAAAAATTCTTTTTGCATTCGAAAGATCTCGGCGAGGACATCTCATTTCTATATTTTACTTTTTGATTTGAACAATTTTTCTTTCAATTTTGAACAGTTCAAAAAAATTTAACATTAGCGCCTAAGGGCGAAAATGAAGCAAATTATGTAAACTCTGGGTACAAGATCCATGTTCCAATACACAAGCTTACTGGAAGAAGCGCTTGGCGTGAAATATCAATTTGAACAGTTAATGTTCATTTTTGAACAGTTCAAAAAATTAACATAGCGATTACGGGGAAATTTCAATCCTATATAAATCCTGATCTAACGGACCGATTTGCTTGGAACAAACTTTATCGGAAAGCTCTTATAATGTAGAACATGTACAAATAGAAAGTACATCCAGAACTAAGGAGCCTATTTTCCTATGACATTTTTTTTTTTTTTCGGATTTTTTAAGGATATTTCTCAATGAATAAATGAATGAGGAAAAGAATGAATAAATGAGGGAATAAATACATGAATGAGTAAATGAATGAATAAACACTTGAATGAGTAAACGAATGAATGCATAAATGAATGGATGAATAAAGGAAAAAATGAATGCGTGAATGAATATGTATTATCCGTTGAAAAAGGTATATTTGAAAAAATTAAGAACTAAAGCTAAAGGAGAAAGAGAGAGAAAGAGATAGCTAGATTATAAATTTGAATTTGGTGTATACGGGAAAGTAGGCTCGTATAGTTCTAGACGGAACTTCTTGTTAGTGTTCAGATGGTGTAAAGTTGGAAATTATTCATTTTTAAAAAAAAATAGATTTAAAATTCTTTTAAATGTCAGCCTCAAAAATATGGACATTATAAGGATTCTTAGCACACGAAATTTGTTAACTCCGCTACGTATCGAAATTTCGTTGCGATTGCTCATTTCTATGAAAATAGGATCAATGAGCAATCGTGATGAACTTTTGATGCGTAGATGAGATAACGAACATCATATGCTAAGACACGTTCTACTGTCTGTATTTTTCTTAGACAGACACTTGTGCTAAAATGTAAGTACAAAGATAAAACAACCTAAAAAAGCACAAATTCAGAATAAAAAGTAACGCAAACAGCTATTTCGAAGCTACAATGGAGCCTCTTCATCAGTGCAGAAAAGAAACGCAAACACGCAGCTAGAAAGCTATGAGTAAACAGGCAAGAACCAGAGAGACAACCGGTATTATACCAAATGTGTCGAATTAGCGATTGACCAACCACATGCCAGGAACAAGGCGGGAGCAGAGCCCAAGAGGAAAAGGCGGGAAACGAACTGGAAAATGCGGGAAACGAACATGGAAAAGGCGGGAAACGAACATGGAAAAGACGGGAAAGAACAGGAAGGGAAAAAAAATATATATAAAAATTGTTTCCAAATGTCAGGAAAATATGGAGTTCTTTTTATTTGTGCTTTTTTACGTTGTTTTATCTAATAAAAATGATGTTCAGAAACACCAAAAAGTCTTACAGTGTACAGAGTCGCCTATATCAAGAATTCAAAATGAAACCCGGTAACTGGAAGACTCGCTGTAGTATGACTGAACAGTCTCGGATGAACGCAGACAAAACTAAACTGAACTGTCCCAATAATGTGTTCTTAAAAAAGGCATGCACTTCGTACTTAAGCTCAAAAAATGCAGGCTAGTTAGTTTTGAATGCACATTATTCTGCAATGAAATTTGCAATTTGATTTTAAGATAACAAACAATCACAGTATTGTTAACGACGGACACAAAGAAATCTGTTTCATGGTGCCACCGAGAGGGAATTTTAGGGGTTATACATTATGTTCCTTCGTTTTCAAACCATATTGCCAACCCTGGAACGCCAACATAGGCCCTTCCGTTGAGAAGATCTACAGTCATGAAACCTTACAAATGCTATTGTAAACCACTAGATATTTAGGAACGCTTTCCTGTATTTCACTAAAACACGCGTGAGACTTGTTTCAGAAAAGACCTTTTTTTTAGCGAAGTAAAATAATTAAGTCCCCCAGGAACCACCATAGTCAAGATTCAGTAAATATCAAGGGTAATTCTTTTTTAACTTATACCTTTTATAATTTTTTTTGTCTTTTTCTTTTATAGCAATAAAACAAGGACGAACGAAAACTCCAACACAAAACAAAAGCACAAAACACGAAACGTATTAAGGATTAATTAGAATAAGGAGGCGGTTCAACGGGCGTGGTAACACGCCTTTGCCTACTAAGATTGAAATTTAAAAACAGTTATATCCGGGAACCTCGTAGCGTTGTTTGTGTGATTACTAAAGTATATTTGATCATTGATTACTGGGTTATGGTGACGTTCAACAAGATTGTGGAATTGAGTTGCAGAATCAATAATAAATTGATTAATGAGCTTAATTTTAAGATCTTCATGACGGGAGTTAATAGTAACGTGCCAGGGAGAGCCTGTAATACGTTTAACTACAGCATTTTGTATTAGTTGCAAGTTCATAGGATTGGTTTTAGCTGCAGAACCCCACACTGTATTAGCGTAGGTGAAGGTAGGGAGAAGAAGGGTTTTATACATAAGAACCTTGGATTTTAGCGTAAGAAATTCATTCTTAAAAAGAATGTTTAAAAGACCAAATTTTCCTTTTGCTTTTTTGGTAATGGCAGTTCTGTGCTTGTGGAAACGCATGCCCCTGTCGAAGATACAGTGGAGCGCCGTTTATCCGGACGCCGCTTAACCGGATGTTCAGTCAACCGGATTGGTCAGGAGACCAATCCGTTTTTTTTTTTCCCCTGCGGCTTTCGAAAAAAAAAAATACACGAAAACCCAGACTTTGAGATTCTCTAAAGAAGGTCGAAAACCAGCTTCCTTTGCCTATTGGCATTCCAAGAAAGAGGGATTAGCAAGGCTGTATCCAGAGTGGGGGGGGGGGGGGCGCACTACCCCCCTGAAATCCCGAAATTTTTCTCAATGCAGCAAATATTCCTCCCCGAAATTTTCCTTGACATAAGTGTATCGAAGTCATGTTATAAAATATGCACTACTGCAAATACCAGTCCTAAGCATGGAAAATGTGTGAAGCGAAGTTGCCTAAAATACTTATCCCTATTTGTGATTAAAAGTTCTTAATACGATTATCCGGATTTTTCCACAACCGGATCTACCGCGATCCCGACCAGTCCGGATAATCGGAGCTCTACGTTAATACCAAAGTATTTTACTCCGGTGGAGAAAGGTAGTGAAGAACCATCCAAAATAAGTTGTGGGGGTGGGAGGTAAAATACGTAGGGCACCTTTGCTAAAAGCAATAACTTGAGTTTACTTGGATTTATTTTCATTCGCGATTTATTGAAATAATTAGCGATGATTTTAAGGTGAAGCGAATGTGAGGTGTGGTTTTAAATCAAGTTACCCTATATGTGCTATTAGGAACCTATCCCTACATTCCTCCCACATAAAATAAACCTGATTGCTCTAATGCTGTTAAGGGGGGAGCATAAAACACAAATAGGTTATGAATTTTGTAGTCATAAAGCTCAATCAATTTATGTTTTTAAGACACATCTCGGCATTTTTTTTTTTCGTGTTTAGGGAACTCCCCTGTATCAGTTGCATTTGCGCCAACTATTTCCGTTCCTAAATGGAAGAGACCAGTTAGAAGTAATTGTTATTAATTTTTAATTTTGAAGAGAAGGCAAAACGTCTTTTCACTGCTTTGGACCCCTTGAGCTATGCGGAACCTTAAGGTTCCGCGGAACACAATTTAAGAAACTCTGCACTAGATAAATAAGACAGGGCGCTTCCACTGAAAATACACAATTCTTTTTTAACATTTATTTAATCGCCTCCCTAAAGTACACATAGGACCATTCGTTGAGAGAGGCCTACTGTCATGAAATAAATTTTACCTCAATCAAGTTATTTTTTTAAGACTCATCTCGGCATTCTTTTATATTCGTGGTTAGGAAACTCACCTGTATTTTTTATCTTTGAGATTTCATAACCTAAACAATAAACTCGCGAAGTCTAACAGTAGCATTTGCGCCAACTATTTTCGTTACTAAATGGCAGCGATCAGTTAGCAATTATTATTGTTATTTTTTTTTATTTTGAAGGGTTTACATAACGTTTTTCATCGCTTTGTGGACCTTGAGCAATCACGCGGAACAGTTTAAGAAACTCTGTACTAGATAAATATGACAGGGTGCTTCCACTGAAAAGTCATTTTTCTTTTTACTCTTATTTAACACTTTACCGACCGGCCGTCGATTAATCGACGTTTTGTTCTCAGCGCATACCGACCGGCCGTCGATTAATCGACGTTTGCTCCCCAGCGCTTACCGACCGGCCGTCGATTAATCGACTTTTGATCTTTCTGTTAGATTCGGTGAGCGGGCGGTGAAAGGGCATAGTATGTTCGAACCGCTACCGGTCGGTAAAGTGTTAAGTGCCTCCCTGACGTGCATATTCTGGACTGAAGAATTTGGACAAAGGCCCTTCTAAAAAGAAGAACTTCTGTCATGAAAACACGCATTCAGCGAAGAAATTTAAGCATTATTTTGGAACTCTTTCTTACATTTTAATAAAGCTCGTTTTACTTGAGACTGGTTGCTGCAGTAGTGACATTTCTAGCAAATGTGCAGTGTGGTTTTAAACCAAGTTACCCTGAAGCAGTTTAGAGCTCGTTTAAATCGACACATGCCACGGAAATTTGATTAATGTCACATGGACCATGGGGAAACTATATCTGAAATAAGAAACCATCTGTTCACATTTTTACCAATAATTGAGCGTTTGTTGCTGCTCCATAGATAGCAATTTTTACCACCAAGTTGCTGTCATTGATAGAGAAACACTTTGCACTTCTGTTGAAAACTCTTTGAACGTTCGATTGACGAAAATGGAGTGTACATTGAACAAATAGGGTTAAAAATGAAGCTTTTGTTTCAGACATGCTTTTTGATGCGCTTCTTTTCTCACCTGTTGGAATAAATTTGAACGAATTTCTTCTTATTGCAAATTTTTATATCTTGTGGTCCGTAAACTCCGTTGTAATAAAATATATTTATAACAGTGTTTCCCAACCTTTTTCTCCTCGCGAACCCCTTTTAAACTCCGAAAGAAATTGGCGAACCCCTGGTACAGTGACAAGTAACGGGAAAGAAGTAGCTAAGACTTTTTTTGTTATAGCAAAAAATGAAAACATAATTGGGAAACGTCTCAATTAGTATAAACATCAATAAAAACTGAAATGATACTTTCAAAAAAAAGAAAAGAAAGTTCAGCAAACCAACTATTCTTAACTAAGCATACGTTAAACATAGAAAAAATCCTAATGAGATATTTGTGGTTGTCCGCTGGAACAAAGAAATTCAAAGTTTGGTTCAATATTTGAGTTTCAGCCTTAGGTCAGGCTCTGCATCTAATCAGTTTATATATTTATCTTTCAAGTAGGTGTAAGTTGAAAAACCTTTCTCACATAGATATGTCGTACAAAAGGGTAACAAAACTTGAATGGCTTTTTTTGAAAAAAAAAAAACAAACAGTATATTCATTAGTAATGCTGAGCCAAAAATCTACTAAAGAGTGATCTTTAAAAGTAGCTTTTAGAGAACTGTCGCAGGATAACTCAATAATTATTTATTTTTCTCTTGAAGCTAAAGAGTTACCAAAACTTACATCCACTTCAAAAGGATTACGTATCCAATTGTTTGATTCGGACACCGTGCGTCTCTCAGGGAAATAATATTCAAAAGTTGATTCAATATGTTTCAGATGTTTACATATATTACTTTCATCAGGGGTAATTGAATTTTCTGACAGAAAGCTACTGAGAGAACTAAAGCATTCGTACTGATTCATTTGCAGACATTGGATCCAAAAGTTTAACTTCTTTATTATGTCTTCAATTCTATCTTCATTGAAAATGGTGACACCTACGCCTTTTAAATATATATTAAATCAATGACTTCGTTGCAGATTACGCAAAGAGGTTTACAGTCTTTCTCTTCAACAGTAACATAAAAACACATTTGTAAATAGTCACTGTCATATTTTCGTCTTTTCTCTTAATTCTCGCTACGTTCATTAATTTTTTCTTGGTTTCCAGTCAGGTGAGATGGGAGCCCGCTACAGCTTTCTTCATTCGGTGTTGATTCACATTCAGGTGCTGAAATTGAAGAATGTGCAATTGGCTGTTTGTCCATATTTTTGATCTACTCGACTAAACGACCCGTTTTTAACCATCGATCCATGAATAAAACTACGGTATTACAAATATTAAAAGTTACTAACAAGACAAGGACTTCACTTAGCATAAAATCACACAAGGTTTTCAAGCATCTGTACGTGTATCTATTAATGCGACTCTACTTTTCCAACTGAGAACTTCGAATAAGAGATATTTCGTCAAAAAGCTGCAAAAATATTCTTGTGTGTTTTCGACAAAAAGCCCTCGTAATATACCGACAGAGGCATAACTTAAGGTCAAATAAATGTATGATGCGTACTAGTTTAATATACGTACAGTAGATCTTAGCTTTTGTTACATTTTCAAAAACAAATAAATAAAAAAAACCCTGGAGGTAATTTGAAATAAAAGACGACACTAAGAAATACAACAGTTTGTTTATTTTGACGTTACAAGAACGTGTTATTAGACTAGTCATAGCTTCTGTACGGCGCCATTAAAAGGTGCGATAGAGGGCTTTTCGTTTTCTTGCTTATCGAAGATATTAAAACCGCTGATGAGTTTTTAGTTTCTACTTTCTTTCTTTCTTTTCTTTTTCTGGAAGAAGTTTCATGAACAGAGTGGAAAAATGTCCATCTCTCGGATCGGACAAAGTGCATTATCCTTTTCCAACCTTTTTTTTTTTGGTTTTTATTATTTTATTTTCGATTTTTAACAGTAGTAAATATATTCATGGAACTTTTCAATTTCATTATTTTTTTACGTTCTCGGGTTAAAGTTCCGCTATTACAATATTTTTTTCGCGAACCCCCTTGGACGGTCTCGCGAACCCCCGGGGGTTCGCGAACCACCGGTTATGAAACGCTCGTCTATAAGGACCTCTAGAAGTAGGTCATCTTAAAAATATGTCTATTAAAATGTCTATTAGAACGTCTTAGAATTAGGTCATCTTTAAAATATGTCTATTTTAATGTCCATTAGAACTGCTTAGAAAAAGGTCAACTTTAAAATATGTCTATTAAAATGTCTATTAGAACGGCTTAGAAAAAGGTCATCTTTGAAATGTGTCTATTAAAATATGTGTTAAAAATTCACTTAGTTAAAAGTTAGAGAATCTCATTAACTTTTAAAGGAATCGTTCGATTCAAAAAAATTTTTTTGCATTTTGAAGAACTCGGCGAGGACATCTCATTTCCGCATTTTACTTTTTCTATTCGAACAATTTTTCGTTCAATACTTAACACTTCAAAAATCTTAACTTTAGCGCCTATGGGGCAAAAATACAGCAAATTGTGTAAACTCTGGGCATAAGATAAAAATTCCTACGAACAAGCTTTTTGGAAGAAGCTGTCAGCGTGAAATATATTTTCATTTAAGCAATTTTTGTTCATTTTAGAACAGTTCCACAAAATGTTATTATGGCGCCGACGGGATGATTTCAATCCTATATGAATCCTGATCTAACAGGCGCGTTTGCTTGGAACAAACTTTATCGGAAAGCTGATATGACGAAGAACACCATCATTGCTGCGATTTATCATGGGCAGTCAGGCCCCGAATGGCCTTTTACTCAAATTCATTAATAGTACACATCGGGGGATTGTAGGGCCTAAAGGGGAAAGGGGACAGAATAAAAGGGTGAGCCTGAGCTCGGGGGAAAGTTCTTCATTTCTTGACGTTCTCATATTCTTTTAGGGTTTTCTTCAGAATGGTCAGGAGGTCCATCGTCTGTCCACGGGGGTAGACTTAATTCTGGGTTGGAAACAAACGTTCTGGCGCTGTTCTTCAATTGGCTCCGCTGCGGGGACGTCGAGAGCAGTCCGTACCTGTGGCCGGGTGCGCCGCCTGACGTAGACCATGAATAGATACCAAGTTCGTACACGACTAAAAGAGCCTATTTTCTCACGAAACGTTCTGATATGGATTATTGGGGAAATTTCTAAATATATAAATGAGTAAGTGATGAATAAGTAAATGAATATGTATAAACGTCAAATAAGATA
Organism: Octonoba sinensis; assembly: GCA_038502835.1. Lineage (NCBI taxonomy): Eukaryota > Metazoa > Arthropoda > Arachnida > Araneae > Uloboridae > Octonoba > Octonoba sinensis. Next base: position 103,049,329 of record CM076606.1, on the reverse strand, counting down.
TATTTAAAGTAATTAAGAACTACAGCTATATTTTCTATTTGATATAGGTGCATACGGCAAAGTAAGCTCTTACAGTTAGTTTGTATAAAATACCGCTTCGCGAAGAAATTGAAGTGTTAGGGAACATGGTAGTATAACAATTGAGCTCGTACATCTCTGTCTAAGCGGAAATTTTTCATATTTTGCAGATTCGTTTTACCTAAAACTGGTTGTTAAAGTTTTGATGTGTTTCGCTAAGGTATATTAAAATGTATCGTTTAATTAAATCTCATTTTTGCGTTTTATAAACAATCATGAAAAGAGAAATTTACAATAGAGATTTCACACATATATGAAAATAGACACTACAGTACTCACTAAAGCTTCTCAAGAGAGCAAGCAACATCTGAGAAGTGAGGGTTAGGGGTATACTGTTGCACCACCCTGTGTCATTTCGGTAAAAAATTGTACTTCAGTAAAACTCCTCCAAACGGACATCCCTCAAATCGGACAATTCCCTGCCAGCAAAGCATTGAACCTGAACCTCTCTTTTACGGATACCCCTCTATTGCGGACAAATATTTTTTCGTCTCGCTGGTCTCCTCGATAGAGGAGTTTTACTGTACTACACCTTTATTTTCTCGTAGTTCCCTAATCTTCCGCAAGAAATTTAAGGTTCCGTATAACTGCAATCTGAACGAAAGAAATTTTTATTACGCCTTCCAGTAAGAATCGGCAATGGTTTACATACACAGGGAAAGAAGCAATTTATTTTGTTGGTTTTAATTTGGCTATTTTCATTGTTCCTTGTGTATTACCCTGGATATCAGCAAATGAAGCTCGACTGGATAATCCAATTACCGTCAATGATTCGCGGTTTGATCCATTGTCACCGGGTATGCGGCGGACTCAACCTCAACACCTGTGATGTGCCTCATCGCCACCCGAACGTCGTACAACATTATGGATTATAAATAAGTCATGAAGAACTATAAAAAATCAAACTAGCAAACTACTTTGTGTAACAATTTCGAATTGATTCTTTGCACCTTTTATTATTTTTACCTCTATGTTTCTAGAGTATTATTTAAAGTTCAAAATTTATCATTGTGGTAATTATGAATGATTAATCTTTAAAAAATCTTCCCTCAACCAATGGTTAATAATCCACCCAACAAAGTAAGACCAGTGCTCGAAACATCCTGTTAATAAACGAAATAATCAAAATGGTTATCAAATTTCACAAAATTCAATAGTGTATAAAGATCTGGGGGGCGTAAGGTTTTAAAAATTTATCGGGTTTTAAGAGGGTTGCAACACAAAAAAGAGACTAAATCACATCCAACTTCATGTCAATTTCTTCGTGTTGTTGTCATCTTTCGCACAAACAAAGCAGTTCCGTGTAACTTCAATCTAAGAGAACGAAATTTTCATCACGCATTCTAGTAAAAGGCGGCAATGGTTTGCATACACAGGGAGGGAAGCATTTTATACTATGTTGTTTTTAGATGTTTTCTCACTGTACAATACACTGGATTAGGACTGCGGCAACTGAATATTCAAATTACCGTCACTGATTCGCGGTTCGACTGATTGCCACCGGGTGTGCGGCGGACTCAACACCTGTGATGCTCCCCATCGCCACCCGAACAGTGATCAACAGCATCAGTTATAAAGAAGTTATAAAAAAACAGAAAAAAACTAAACTGGTGAACAGAAAACTAAATATTGTCTAATAAATTAAAGCTTTATGTATTTCAACTTTTACTTATCTTGCTGCTATTTCTGTGAGAAAGAAGCAACGAAAGAACTCAACGATGTAACGCAGTGGTTCCCAAAGTGGTCCATATGGACCCCCAGGGGTCAACTGTGACCTACAAGCGGTCAACGTCAACGAAAGAAAAAATAGACAAGACAGAGGGCAAGCCGTGGTTTTAAGCCACACTGCCAATCTTTGGGTGTTACTATCATTTGAACTATTACGAACACTACAAATTTTGGTTAGAAAGAGAGAAAAGATGAATTCTAATAACATTAAAATTTTTAAATAAAGTATCATTCCGCTTCCCCCCACCCCTTTTTTTTAAACATGCGATTAAATCCTGTCTTGCTTTCTTTCGTTGTCTAAGGGAGCCTTAGGCAGAGGGCGCAGGGGACTCATCTCATCCTGCCATCACCTCAAGGAGGCACGGGCTGATCATAGTTAGAGCTATAGAAAAAAATCATTAACCCTTATTCTCATGACCCTCAATTTTTAAATATATTTTTTTAATTTTTTTTCTGTATTTTTACAGCTAAAATAAAGATTATTTAGTATCATAACCTTTCTAACCTAATTAGCTCAAAAATTAATTAGAGTTTTATAAAAGGTAGCATGTATGCTACTGCTTGAGAATGGGGTCACTGGTTCATGAGGCTTGTTGTATTTGTGTTACATGATAAAGACTGTATAAGTCAAAAAACATTATGCTACGTACAAATATTATTTTAATGAAAATATTTATAAAATATAAAAGTCAATGAAACAAAAAAAAAAAACTATATACATCTATATACAATACAATATTCTTATATTTAATGATGTGCTTGCTCAAAGCAATTCCGGTTCATCTTTATCTTCTACATTGATGTAAACAACATGTTTGTCAAAAAAAAAAAAAAATTCACCTCTAAATTTAGTTCTTTGTCGGGAATTTCTTCATCAACATTTTCCTCTGCTTCAGATATTTCCTCAGATTGAGGAACGAGAGACAATAATAATGGGAATGCCCCCATCTTTGGCACCGAAAGCATTGGGTCACTTTCCCTTTACTTTTAAATGACTCGATATTCACTTGTAAGTATGATATTACTTCAATGTTGTAAAAAAGTTTGTTTTTATCATTTTTTTCGAGGTTTATGAAAAAAAGAGTTAGGGGATTTTTTCCTTCCCTTTTGTCATTCTTGCAATTTTTAGCGGGCAGAATCCCAATATATTTAAGTCTTCTTTTAACTCCTCTTCCTTGTAATCAATCGGGAGCCACTTTATAACTGCCCTAAGCGTTCTATCTTCTTTTAATTGACTTGTAAAGGATTGCAGCTTCTGTTCATTTGTGATTTCTCTCATGATTTTGTGTTTGGCTTTATCTAGTGACTTACTGATAACCTCAATACTAAATTTCTTAATCTGGACAATCTGGTTTAAAAAAATGGATATGCCTACCGCCCGGTAGTCGTCCTTCAGGTGTCTTGCTTCCTGGATTTCTTCGCCTGATTCAGGGCCCGCGATGTCCATCTGTAGGGGTAAGAACATGTTATTTTCCATCTCCGCATCCTTGCCGTGGTCTTCATCCATGACTAAGCTAAGGAATATGGCCTTGATAAAGGCCGTTCACTAAGGACTTCAGATGAAGGAGAAACTCTCGTGTCCTGCTTGATCGAATGAACCTCTGAGAAGTTCTTTCGTCCTAAGAGCGCGACCGATCTCATCTTATCTTATCCTGAGTATGTAAAGTTTTTAATCGACGTTCGGACTGCCTCACAGCCGCGAGCCTGGGAAGTTGTTGGAACTCTTTCCTTTATTTTAATAGAACACGTTTTACTTTAGACTGGTTGTTTCAGAAATTTTTTTTTTTTTTTTTAGCGAATGTGTGGTGTAGTTTTAAATCAAGTTACCCTATATGTGCTATTAAGAACCTATCCTTCCATCTCTGACACATACTTATTATTATTATTAAGATAAATCTGATTGCTCTAATGCTGTTAAGGGCGGAGCTTTAAACACAAATAAGTCATCAATTTTTAAGTTTTACCTCAATCAAGTTATGTTTTTAAGACTCATCTCGGCATTCTTTTATATTCGTGGTTAGGAAACTCACCTGTATTATTTATCTTTGAGATTTCATAACCTAAGCAATAAACTCGCGACGTCTAACAGTAGCATTTGCGCTAACTATTTTTGTTACTAAATGGAAGCGCCCAATTAGCAATTATGTATTATTATTTTTTTAATTTTGGAGGTGAGGCATAACGTCTTTACACCACTTTGAAGCACTTGGGGAATCATGCGGAACATGAAGGTTCCGCAGAACAGTTTAAGAAACTCTATACTAGATATATGACAGCATGCTTCCTCTGAAAATTCATTTTTCCTTTTACTCTTATTTAAGAGCCTCCCAGACGTGCATATTCTGGGCCAGCGCATTAGGATACGCAAAGAGAAAGGCTCCTGTCATGAAAGCAGACATACAGCGTTCACTGACGATAATAATATGTTTGGAACTCTATCCTGCATTTCAATAAAACATATTTTACTTGAGACTGGTTGCTGCAGTAATGACATTTCTTGCAAATGTGCAGTGCGGTTTTAAATCAAGTTACCCATGTCACATGGACCATGGGGAAACTATATCTGAAATCAGAAACGAACTGTTCACATTTTCACTAGCAATTGAGAGTTTGTTTCAGCTCCATAAATGGCAATTTTTTACCACCAGGAATGTACATTGAACAAATAGTGTTAAAAATGAAGTTTTAGTTTCAGACATGCTTTTTAATGCGTTTCTTTTCTCATCTGTTTGTATAAATTTGAACTAATTTCTTCTTATTGCAGATTTTTATTCCCCGTGTTCCATATAGCTTATACTCCGTTGAAATAAAATATGTCAAAAAACCTCTTAGAAGTAGGTCATCGTAAAAATATGTCTATTAAAATGTCTATTAGAACGTCTTAGAATTAGGTCATCTTTAAAGTATGTCTATTAAAATGTATATTAGAACGTCTTAGAAGTAGGTCTTCTTTAAATTATGTCTATTAAAATGTCTATTAGAACCTTTCAAGTAGGTCATCTTTGAAATATGTCTATTGAACGACTCTGCATAGGTTAGAAATTGGGCGACTATTCATACCCCCCCCCCCCCCTGCAACCTTAAATGCGTAATTCAAGGAGATCTCATTTCTTCTGCTTATAAATACTTTTGGACGGAAAATTAAGCAGATAAGATTACACACATACATTAAAAGAGATACTACGACAAAACTTTTTGAAGAGAGGGTCTGAGGTTAAAGTTACAGCTAACGAATATAGGGTGTAAATTATTTGATTATTCAACTTCGAAAGATAGAAGTGACAAATGCAAATGAAAAAGTGACAACCAACAACAGGCTCTTAACCTGGGTCTTTTTGGGTGGTCCTTACTCAATTTGCCAATCCCCAAAACGAAGCGTGACATTTTTTTAAAATGCGTATATTTGCATCATACATTAGTTACTAATAGATATGTGTTGGGTCATTCATGGTTTAGAGGGCACAAATAAATCCAATGTTTTTTTTTTTTTTTTTTTTGTCCTGTTTACTTGCCTTAATGCTTCGGATATAACGCTAAGTGATCAGTTTCCTTGTTTTGCCTACTTTCCCGCAAAAGTTAAAAAATAGAAAAAAAAGAAGGCTAAACGTTTCGTAAAAGTATCCTCAAAAATAAATAAAACGTAATTAAATAAATGTTGAAAAATAAGAAGTTTGAAAGTTGGCTTTTGAGATGGGGAAAATGTGTGTCTTTCTGCCTGTCCTCCCCAATAACTTTTAAATGAATCATTCGATTCAAAAGATTTTTTTCTGAATTCTAAAGAACTGGGCTCATTTCCGTGTTTTACTTTTTTTATTCGAAAAATTTTTCGTTCAATATTGAACACTTCAAAAAATCTTAACTAGCGCCTATGGGCAAAAATGCAGCAAATGGTGTAAACTTTGGGCATAAGATCCAAGTTCCTGCGAACACGCTTTTTGGAAGAAGATGTCAGCGTGAAATATTTTTTCATTTGAGCAATTTTTGTTCGTTTTAGAACAGTTTCACAAAATGTTAACATAGCGCCAATGGGATAATTACAATCCTATATAAATCCTGATCTAATGTGCGAATGATTAATCTTTAAATCATCTTCCCTCAAACAGGGGTTAATAATCCACCCAAAAATGTAAGACCAGTGTTTGAAACATCCTGTTAATAAACAAAATAGTCTATATGATTGTCAAATTTCAAAAATTTCATAGTGTATAAATTTTTTTTTGGGGGGGGGGGGTGTAAGATTTTGAAAATTTGTCGGGTTTTAAGAGGGTTGCAACACAAAAAAGAGAAACTAAATCCCATATAACTTCATGTCAATTTCGTCGTGATGTTGTAATCTTTAGCACGAACAAAGCAGTTCCGTGTAACTTCAATCTGAGAGAACGAAATTTTCGTTACGCATTCCAGTAAAAGGCAGCAATGGTTTGCATACACAGGGAGGGAAGCATTTTATACTATGTTGTTTTTATATGTTTTCTCACTGTACAATAACACTGGATTAGGACTGCGGCAACTGAATATTCAAATTACCGTCACTGATTCGCGGTCCGACCGATTGCCACCGGGTGTGCGGCGGACTCAACACCTGTGACGCGCCCCATCGCCACCCGAACAGTGATCCACAGCATCAGTTATAAAGAAGTTCTAAAAAACAGAAAAAAATTAAACTGGTGAACAGAAAACTAAATTGTGTGTAATAAATTAAAGCTTTATATATTTCTACTTTTACTTATCTTGCTGCTATTTCTGTGAGAAAGAAACAACGAGAGAACTCAACGATCTAACGCAGTGGTTCCCAAAGTGGTCCATATGGACCCCCAGGGGTCAACTGTGACCTACCAGCGGGCAACGTCAACGAAAGAAAAAATAGACAAGACAGAGGGCAACCCTTGGTTTTAAGCCACACTGCCAATCCTTGGGTGTTACTATCATTTGAACTATTACGAACAGTACAAATTTTTGTTAGAATGAGCGAAAAGATGAATTCTTATAACATAAAATTTTTTAAATAAAGTATCATTCCGCTCCCCCCCCCCCCGCCCCTTTTTTTTTAAACATGCAATTAAATACTTTCTTGCTTTCTTTCGTTGTCTAAGGACGCCTTAGGCAGGGGACTCATCTCATCCTCCCATCCCCCCAAGGAGGAACGGGCTGATCATAGTTAGAGCTATAGAAATCATTCATTAACCCTTATTCTCATGACCCTCAATTTTTTAATTTTTTTTTTTTTTTTTTTTTTCAATTTAAATTTTTTTTCTGTATTTTTACAGCTAAAATAAGGATTATTTAGTATCATAACCTTTAAAACCTAATTAGTTCAAAAATTAATTAGAGTTTTATAAAAGGTAGCATATATGCTACTGCATGAGATTGGGATCACTGGTTCATGAGGCTTGTTGTATTTGTGTTACATGATAAAGGCAGTATAAGTCAAAAAAAATTATGCTACGTACAAATATTATTTTAATGAAAATATTTATAAAATATAAAAGTCAATGAAACAAAAAAAAAAAAAAAAAACTATATAGTGTAGAACTTGGATAATTCGAACTTCTTTAATTCGAATTTTCCTTTAATTCGAAGATTTTGCTTGGTCAATTGAACTTTGTTTTGAAATCAATGTGAAAATTTTTGGATAATTCGAAGTTCAACTTCTTTAATTCGAAGGTTTTTTCATCCGAAATCGACAAAAGTCGTTTGAAATAATTTCTTTGTCTGCTAAAATTTTATCCTTCTTGCTTGTTTGCAGGAAATGGTAGATTAATGGAATTTCTGTCTTGCTTTCTATTGTAAAAGATTCTATCCTTTCATCCAGCTGTTGGGGAACGTGACAACTTTTGTAAAAGTAATACTCTAGTTATATGTTCCCGTTTTCGTATGTATATGCTATAGTTTTATTCTTTATATTATGTACAAAATAAATTTTACTTTGTTGACAAATGCAATGTTTAATTATTTTATGCACATGCCTGGAAATTTCCCAGAAAAGATTATTGACGTTATTTTTGGCGGAATAAACATTATCGGCATTCGTGGGTATTAAATTAGGCTGCAAAAGTTAGTCTTGTGTAATTCGAAGTTTAGCTGTGGTCCCTTCAGCTTCGAATTATCCAAGTTCTACTGTACATCTCAATACAATACAATATTCTTATATTTAATGATGTGCTTGCTTAAAGCAATTCCGGTTCATCTTTATCTTCTACATTGATGTAAGCAACATGTTTGTCAAAAAAAATATTCACCTCTAAATTCAGTTCTTTGTCGGGAATTTCTTCATCAACATTTTCCTCTGCTTCAGAATTTGCCTCAGATTGAGGAACGAGAGACTATAATAATTGTTCTCTAGAAGGGAAATCCTAAATCAAGTCAAAATCCGCGTAAGAAATAAAAAAAAAATCTTATTGTAAAATACCGATTGGGTAAAATTTAAAAATATTTTATTTATGTGTAAGTAACAACTGATCATGTCAACAACTACCCTAATTTCATGAAGTAACATATATGCAACCTTCAGTTTTTAGCTTGTATTTTTTCAAAGCAGTGGTAATCAAACAACTTAAACAATTTTTTAAAACTAAAGAACATAAGAAATGTGAAAAATATTTTTCAAAGTAAAAAAAATCAAAATTAATACGAAAAATAATTCAATGAACTGACCTTGTGCACACCACGAGACAAGATGCACAAACACAAGAAACCAACAAGTTACCTTAAACTAAAATTTAAATAATTTTAACTTTGGAGAGACTTTTCACTCTGAACGAAGCTTCTATACTGCTCCTCTAGCCAATAGCAATGCATTTTTGAGCAAAATTTTGGTATATTTATTTAATTATTTTTAATTATGAAAATATTAATGTAAGTTTTCAGTATTTTTTAGAACATTTTGTACAGCTAGAGCCACATTTGAATACGCGCTGACGTTACTTAACAAATAGAAAGTAGGGGAAAACCCCAGGTAGCATATATGCTACTTTATAAGAATAAGGGTTAACTAGGCTCGGTTACTCATATATCTGAACAATGTATAACAAACTAGAAGCTTTTATCAACTGTTGCACTATCACCATATTAATGTGGTAGGGTCCGTGCACCAGTGATTGCAATCAGAAAAAATTTCACACGTATATGAAATTAGACACTACAGTACTGATTAAAGCAAGCAATATCTCACAAATATAGGTTTAAAGGGTATACCATTGCATCATTCAGAGTCATTCGGTACAAAATTGTATTTCAGTAAAACTCCTCCTAACGGATACCCCCTCAAATGCTCCACCCAAGAAGCGCGGACCTGATTATAGCTAGCGCAATAAAAATATTTTTAACTAGGCTCGGTTACTCATGTCGGTTTGTGTTAAAACAATGTCTAACAAAATAAGAGCTTTTGTCAACTGTTGCCCTAACATCAGTATCAATGTTTTAGGGTGAGTGCATCAGTGATTAACACCTTTCCCCCAAAAATTCATTTATTAGATAAAAAATAAATCAGAAAATAAATAATGCCTAATTGCAGAATATCGGGAGCTAATCTTCTTAGAACTGAAGAAAATATAATTTTTAGGGTTTCTTTTTCATTTCCTTTCGTTTATTTTTCTGAAATGGAGTCGTAAAAATAGCTTTTAGTGAAGATGAATTCTTAAAGATCCCCCTGACAACGTTCCTGTCACTGCAATATCGTCATTTCTGCTCAAAAAACTAATAATTTAAAAAATGACTCCGCTTTTTTCACTCAATGGGGAAAAATTCTCATTTTTGTCTCTACCCATTCTCTCCTCCCCCCCCCCCCCCTAAGCAAAAAGGTAGAAGTAGTAAATGGATTGCCTAAAAGTAATTACATCGATTTTTTACATTGCAATTTTTACGTAGAAAACTTGGCTAAAGATAGATAGGTTTTTTCAGATTAACAGTTTTTAAAGCACTTTAAGGCGAGAAAAAGTTAATTAAATCCCATTGTTTCTTTTTATATACAATTTAAAAACGATAATTTCACTTAGAAGACTGGGTATGGAAAAATCGCATAAGGTAGCCGTACCTGGAAACACTTTTTAAGAACACTATCGATTACGTCATCACTCAATGTTGGAACAGATAGCGAACAGAGAGTGCGGTCCAAAGCAGCCTCCCTAACCAAGCTCCAGCTTGACTACCCATGTACCTCTCTCTCCATTTCAGCCTTTCTCCGCCAGATTTCCCCGCCAGATCTCCGCCATCGCAGTGCCATGGCGGAGATCGTATCTGGTATCTCGTAGTATTTCGATTGTAGAGATACGACAAGCTACCCTTAAAAACGAAAATTTCGAGTGGAAGTTTTCACTGGATTGCCTTTTTGGCCACTTAATTTTAGAACGTACCAGAAACCAGCACTAATTATGCAGGGTGCATACAAAAGAATGTTCCAGTTATATAAATTTCGATAAAATCAATTATAAGCGTTGTAGAAAATTAGTCACAATTACAGAGCAATTCAAACAGTTTTAGATAAGCACATGCGCGAGTATTTCCTTGTTGTTTTCTGGCTTGCAGCGAGCGCCACATACGAAAAATGGCAACTCCTGAGAGTAAATCGTTTTGTGTTCTGCAATTTGCAAACATTCAATCTGTAATTTGAGTTCAACGTGCGTTTCGTTTAAAGTTTTAATGTGTTTTAAGTTTAAATGTGTGTCTAAATGTTCCGCGTTACCTAACGATTTCACAGAGTTGAGATTCAGAATTCAAGAGGTTGTTGCTTGCATTACACCAGACTTATTAACCAAAGTATCAGAATAATTGGACTATAGGTTGAATGTGTGCCGTGTAATTAAAGGTGCGCATATTGAACACTTGTAGGAAAAACTGGGTTAGTTTAATTTCAATTTTATGCATGATTTGATGTAAGTAGTCTAAATTAAACTGTTATTATATACCATTGAAACTTGTCGAAGTTTCAATGGTATATTCAGGCGGCAAGAAGCTCTTTTTCCTGGTTTGAAAGCGAACGTGGCGATAAGTTAAATTAGCGAAGAAAGGGCAGTGTTAGAGCTTAAGTAGGAGCTGGGGACGACAGAAAGTATAAGCAATCAAGAAAGTGGCAGACGAAAGGAAAAAAATATATTTATAGTAGAGAACGAGAAAAGGAACGAAAAGCCTGCACTATCTTTCCTTTGGTATTCTTCTTCGAATATTGAGTTTAGGTTTGGAAGTGAACTTCCTTTTGCCTGGTGTCAACTAAGAACATCAATTTAGTAATTAAAAGGGTTAAAGCTATTTACAACTAACCTTTTAAGGACTAAATTATTATTTGAAGATTTTTATGCCCATGGGACGGATTTAATTTGTCGCTATATGGATCCCCACTTTTATCCCCCAATCTCACTGTTCTCCACTAAACCCCTACCTGTGAGCCGAGGCCTTAGCATTGCTTACGCACGGGGAGAGATGGTGGGGTCAACGGATTTTACATGCAGGTATCCCCAAGTGTACATGGTGGTTCTTCAGCGAGTCGGGTATCGAACCCCCGACCTTCCGGTTGAAGTCCGATATCCTGGTGGAGGTGCCGCATGCCAAACATCAACTTCAGATGACGAGTCAGACTCGTATACCGTAACTTCGACAAAGTAAGCAGATGGCGAGTCTCACTCATGAAATGTACTAAAAAGGTTAAAAATAGATGTATAAAAATAAAATAATAGAATCAATTTAACGAATAGTTCCGAAGGTTCGCAGCTGAGATCAAAAGGTGGGGTCTCTTCGCAAATCTGGTGTGAACAGACGAGACCCAGCTCCAGCCATCTTCTGGTGGCACAGTCGCGCAGTTCTGCGTTCGCGAATTATAACAGCCCCAATCTAGTGTACTATTTTTATTAAAATAAATTATGTCGTACTTGAAACAAGTGGTTAAAAGTAAAGATACTGTTTTTGTACAATCCAATCTTTAATACTCGACTTTCTCTTAATATTCGGGAAAATCTATTAGTATTTCCACTGTTGCTCCCGGGATCGAATGGGATCGCTAAAAGTTCGAGATTGGTAGAAACGTAACTCAAACTCTGTTCAACTTTAAGCAGCACCAGAATATCCGAAAAAATTTCTCGAAGAAAAAAAATTGGAAAAAAAGAAGCTCTTCTTGCAGCCTGTAAAATACAGTACTTCCATCATTTTCTGCTCAACAGTACTTTTATCATTCTTCTAAAAGCTAAAGTCTGATAGTGTATCAGAATCCAAATATTTTCTTGCCGGGGGTCCTGTTGGACAATTTACTGCGTGCTGACAACAAAAGCGAAGTTTCCGAAATATTTTTTTTTTTTTCTTTTTGTGCATCAGAATAATTGAAGCAGTAAGGTGCAAGGGATATAAGTGACTAAAAGACGGTTTCTGAGTAAAACGTGTTCAAACTTTGGGTCGTATGAGACTCTTAATGTTAAATTATTTTTAAATCATGTTAGTTAACAGCACTTGTTAGAGTTGCCACTTACATCACTTGCCACTGCATAGAATGGCGCTTTCCCTATTATTTGGCTTTGGTCCTCTCAAAATTTTCAATTTTGTCACTTACTCTCCTGTGCTTCCAGATAGCAAAATTTTATGTTTCGTGCTTGACGTACAAAAGGAAAACATCGGCATTGCTTCCATGTTTTTTATACTCCAGAATCCACTCTTCAACGCTAATTATGATCCTACCAGCAAACGAAGAATCTGCTTGGCAGAGTGCCATTCATGTGTCTAAGGGAGAAACTGATGTTATAACGAATATGCCTTATTCGCTTCTCCTTTTCGTTCGTTAGAATACTTTATTTCTTCTGAGCTCATGCTATATGAGAGTTTGTAAATTTGGTTCTTTTTAACAAGCAGCGAAGTAAACTTTCTGATCCGTATGCTCATAAACGCACCTGCACAGCGAACTTCCCTAAAACTCGAATGGATTCGTTGTATTCTGCCATGCGCAGAAGCTTCCAATTCCGTGGTCGGACTATAGATTTTTATTTCTTATAGAGAAAAAAATCGCTGGTACGTTATCGTCTGATTGTAAATTGAGAGACACTTCAGGTTATTGTTTTCATTAACGTTGCAGTTTAAGGAAAAGACACACTTGTTTTCTCTAAAGAAACACATTACAAAAAATCCAAGCCTATCGGAAACTATTTTAAAGTTAAATCCCGTTACAACAAACTTTAGAGGAGCGAAAAAAATATTTCGCTGCAACGCAAAATGGAATATACGTTGCCCAAATTTAAAACCAGAACTGAACATTTATTTCGTTATAACGGATATTTCACTATTCGTAATCGCTTTCACAGGGCATCTCTTTCTCAAAATCATTGACAGGTCTATTGCTAATCTTGAAAGAAAGAGGCAGGACACTACAAATCTTTACTCAGTTGTGCCATCTTCAGTTGGTTTAGAATAAAGTCTCGAGTAGAGAGTAGTACTATGTAGATTACAGATAATTATTCGTTCTAGATGATTTTAAGTTCTAGTTTTCTATTAACTGTTCATTATAAAATTTCGCGTTAAAAAAAATTGTTTTCAACTCCATTATGAAAAGTTAATAGGTATAGCGCAAGGGTCTCCAACCCTATGCCCGCGGGCATCATGGCGCCCGTCGATCGGTCTAGGTACGTCTGCTGCTTCTTCCAACGATAAAATATTTCAGTTTTCCATTTTAGAATCCAGAGAATATGAATAAAGGGGCAAATAACTATGAATAACTCTAATGATAAATGACAATTAATATCATTAAATCAAAATATAGATCATGACTTACAGATGAACACCTTGACGATTGCTTGCAAGGAGGAATTTCATCATATTCTTCAATTATGAAGCGCTGGGCCGTGAAATACAATGCGAAAGATTACATTGACTGTATTTTATATATTTTGTGAATAATTTTTATACATCGTTTGTTTTGCAAGCAATTTAGTAATCATTTATCTTGCACAAGAATATTAATACTAACTATATTCATGTGTTAATCAATTTTTTTATGCATTATTAGTGTTGTGTAATATTAATTAGGTCCACCAACTATAAATTTTTCTGAAAAAAATAAATGGTGACCGCCATTCGGCCGATAGCCTCGTTTGTGCTCTTAGGTACAAAAAGGTTGGGGAGCCCTGGTATAGCGAATGGAAAAGAAAGTACGTCAAAACCTTTTAAAGATACTAGAGATGGGCGCTCCGATCATGACCTAATGAAAAGAACTAGGTCTTTCCAGTGAGTGAAAGATCAGTGGCTCTCGAAAAAAGAACGGTGGGTTATTTACGCCTACTCATTCCGTTACGTGGCGCTGCAGTTTTGTTGTAGTTCAGCGTTCTTTTCGTTGCCTTGACAACCAAATGAACGGTTTCAGACTTTTTTACGATGAGTGGTCACTAAAGTAGCTGCAGTTTTGTTGTAGTTTATACAGTTCTTTTCGTTGCCATGGCAACGAAGTGAACCGTTTCAGCCGAGCGATCTCGTTACGTAGGTTAAAGCTTTGTTGTAGTTCATAGTTCTTTTCGTTGCCTTGGTAACGTTCTGAACTGTTTAAACCTCTTTCACTGAGCTGGAAGTCGTCGAAAATGAAAGGTTTGATTGCTGGGGGTTTTGATGCAGTAGTTCTTTACTGACCGTTTTCATCAGTGAGGTTTACTGTACTATCTCTCGCTGGATTCCGATCGCGAGTGAGCGCAGATTTCTTCCGATCCTTCTGAACTTTTGCTTTAAATTTTCGATCGCGTGCTTGAGGTATCTCTTTGTGTGGGTGTGTGTGGGAATACCGAAATATTTCATACCATTATTTAAGAATTTATCTTTCTGTTATTTAAAACAAGTTATGATCTATTATTTAAAATTCCTGCATTTGCAATTTTTAATTTATCCTGTTGATTAATATTTCCTTGAACTACAATTGGGCCACTAATGGTGTTGTCCGTTCCTTGTTGTTGCAGGAACTTCTAATTTAATTCCATAATACTCATAATCGCGGAATTATTTGACCTATTGACTTAGAGATAGTCGCAATAACAATTATTATTGTTTTAAAACAGAAGTATTTAAGGATTTCATTGTATTTATTTATTTTTATTCATTTTTTTTTTTTTTCCCTCGATAACTCACAAACTTGGATTTATTTGATTTTTTAGATTCTGACTAAGAAAACAACAACAATAATATTAATGGTAAAAATAAATGAAATGCACATATTTCAGAACTTAAAATTTTATTTATGAAGAAATTATAAAGTAATCGATTGAATGGCATATTATTTACACTATTAGTCAATATTAAAGTTAACGTAACTGTAGGTAACTGTGTTAAAGCAGTCCTAAATCTATATTATGTTAGGGCTTAGTTAGATTATAGTTTCACTTCTGCTGGGTGTATGTGATTTTATTACTCAAAGTTTCCGTAAGAAGAAATTATTGATTAAGGATATTTACCTATTTTTAATTAATTTTTGAAGCTTGGGGATTTTCTTCAATCTTGTTTTTGAGGAGGAAAGTGGGATTTAAAAGTTAATTTTTTTTTCCTGTCCACGTTTAGATTTGTTCTACTAAAAAGTTACTTTGCTTACGTTTTCTGCATTTTACTGTCATTTATTATTTACGTTTCTTTCAGAGGTTTGAAATTTTATCATTTATTAATCGCTGCCCTTTTTGTTGGTGACATATTTTCATTTTACGTCTTATTGTATTTCCACTAAATAGAGTTTTACAATCGTACGCCTCCGTTAATAGTGTCAACCTTCCAGCCCCCCTTTGTGCTCACTTCTTAGCCTTTTTTGGTTTGTAGATAAGTTTATCGCGACAGAACATTCCTTTTATATTAGCAAGCTGAGAACTGATCATTATTGAGCATGGCTCAAAAAAGCCTATTTGGTACTCTTATGTTAAAGTTGAAATGCTTGGAATTCAGGGAAGGGTTTCCGTATTTGCACTGGAATTTTGTTATCGTTCCACAAAACCGAAAAAAGAGCTTTCTACAGGGAATCTTCTATTCATTTTAATATTTATTTTAATGGAATATTAGATATATTTTAATTAAAAATAACTGTAACTAACGTTTCTAGTGCAATAAAGGCTATATTTTATATGTTCATTCTATATTTGAATGTTTTAGCTGTTTCCGTCAACGCGCACACACACACACAAAGCTAAAAATAATGTGTGTAATCCTTAGCAAAAAAAAAAAAATTTGCAACAGAGTATCATGAATATTTTATCATATACTTAAATTACTTCTCACTCTATAAGTTGCAAGGATGTTGATTCCTTGTCAAAATAATATTCGTAGTGAACTGGTCTCAGCTCAGGTAGGTGATAATTCAATTTAAGTACTATTGTTGAATTCTTGTGTGACGTAGGAAGCAAAGATCATAACTTCGGGACATAAGTTTAATTGTTAATATTTTAATGATTATCACAATCACAGAAAAAATAGTACAGTTAAGAGATATATATAAAGTAAAAGACAGAAACATTTAGCTTTTCAGCGATACTAATATAAGAAACAATACTAAACGGGATACAACTATAATATTGTCTTCAGCTTGAAGAAGAGTGAAATCTTTGAAGAGTGATAACTATAATAATGCCTTAAGCTTGAAGAAGAGTGAAAGCTTTGAAGAATGATAACTATAATAATGCCTTAAGCTTGAAGACGCTTAAAAGAGTGAAAAGCAGCAAAGGAGTGGTATGGGACCGTTCATAAATGATGCCACGCTTTTTCCCCACATATTTGGCCCCCTCCCCCTTTTGTCACAAAATGCCACACTTCAACGCACCCATTCCCCCCTTTGTCACATGTCACGCTATGCTGCATATGCAGGGATGTCACATTTCTTGTTACCCCCTCTCCCCTCGAAGATTGGCATCCTGTATGAATGATCCCCATGATAATTTTTTATTATACCAATATCGAACCGATAACAAAAAAAAATGATAATTTTAGCGGAAGACCTAGTAACCTACTTAAAAGAACTAGCTCATTTTAGTGAGTGAACCGTTCTGAGCGAACTGTTTTGCCCATCTCTAAAAGATATCTTGTTTAATTTTCAACGAACTAACCTTTTTATCTTTGCGAAACCCTTCTAAAATCGAAAGAAAGGGGCGAACCCGTTCGGTAGTCATTAGTAATGAGTTAGAAAACTAAAATTTGCTAGCACATTTATTTCCCAAGTTGCACAACAGCTCATAACAAGAAACGAAAAGACAATTGTAAAACATCTGAATTCAAATAAAAACTAAAATAGCAGCTACAAGAAAATGAATATATTTTTTAAATTATCACTTTTTTATAAGTTGCTCTCTTTGAAATATCAATATAACATCAAACATGCGCATTCGAAAAAAATATTTTTAATAATTATTTGTTCGATCGTGTGAAAAAGGTTTGCATGGTGTGAGAAATTAAGTACAAAATTTTGAATCTATCAATAAATATCGTTCGGATCCCTTTCTGGAGTGAAATGTGCAAAAATTATGGAGATTTACAGAAATATTAAAGTTTACGCATAGTTTCAAATTTCTCATTGCAGAAAGCTGAAATAATGAATTATAAAAGCGAGACGAGAATTTGAAATTAACTATCTTCCGGTTCGACTTTGGGGCCTCTATGCATGAGAAATTAGCCGAAAATAATGTAAAACTTCAGATTTTAATGATTTTAATATTCAAATTTTCGACTCTTTTTTTTTCTTTAGTGCTAACGCAGCAGAAAGAGAAAAATTGTAGGAGAAACACATCTTCAAAATTTGAAATATATCAATGAATACCTTTAGATTAGTCAACAGGGTGGCGTAGTGGTAAGGCGCAAGTCTCGTACACCTAAGATCGCAGGTTCAAACCTGGCCCAAGTCGGTGGATTTTCAAGATGCAGAAAATCGTTTGCGCCCATGTCGCATGATTGTGCGGCAAGTTAAAGATCCCTTGAGTATCCGTTTGGCTTGGATACTCTAGGCTAAATTAAATACCTAGTGCAAGTCGCACTAAATGAGAGCTCAAGTGCCGCCATCTATTATCAGTGGCAATGGCATCCACCGACAGTGGTGCTACTTGAAAAAATGGATGCTGATTTCTGGGATACGCACTAGGTCTGCAAATGTTAATGACCATACGCAGCCCCATTTCAAAGAAAGAAAGAATTAGAAAATATCTTTTGATTAATGGACTACTTCGTTATCGACATTTTCAAGATTAGCAAAAGTAGAGGTGCATTTCAAATTTTATATGTATGTTTCCTATCTTAATTCAGAAGTTTTCCTTATTATTTGGAAAACAATTTATTAAAAAAAGTCATTTTTACGTAGTCCCAGTATGTATGAAAATTTATATTTCGTTTTTTTTTCTTTTACATCAGCCTTTAAAAATTCCGCAAGTGTTATATTATTTTCGCGAACTCCCTTTCTACGTTACGCGAATCCCTGGTTGTTCGAGAACCACCGGTTGGGAAAAGCTGCTCTGATAGTAGCGTACCCAAAGAAACTGCAAGGGGATATTTCTGACAAAACCATAATCAAATCTGAAAAATCGCTTGGTGGGATATAGTGAACCTCCGGCTATAGTGTCTATTGGGTTCGCAGACGATTCACTATAACGAGTCTCGACTGTATATACAGAGAACTTAGAATCATACTATACTTAGAATCATATATTTTTTAATTTTTTCCTTCTTCTTCTTATTCTTATTCTTTCGTAAAATAAAATCACCGAGAAAATATAAATTAATAGTAATAATAAATAAAACGATCGATATTATTTTCACAAATATAATGGCCCCTCCTCCCTCCGTTTCTGTCATGGACCATATTAATATGTCTCCGTCATAGACGGAGAAGAGCCGGCCTTTCCTTCGCTTTACGACTGACAGCTGGGCGAACAAGTCACGTGATGTTGACGATCTAGTTTCGACCAATTAGAGTTTTTGTCTTGTCTCGCTTCCCCTCCTTCAACTTATCTGCTTTTGCCTTAATTTTTTCCCACGGCGCAAAGTTTTCAAGATGGGATTCTGCTGCTCGTTCAACTGCGTCGGACGAGATTAATTCGAGACATTCGCTTATCAGCAGGAGCAACACCTTTTAAACCGAAATTCGCTTATCCTCTGGAACACGTGAACCAGACCGACTCCCGCCCTTATGCCACTAGAACTCCCCCAAGCGGTGCCTACGATTTTACCAGCTCTATGGTTCTTGTGTAATGTGCTGCTATCTTTGCCAGTAACAAAAAAGTTAATTTTTCTCTTTGTTTAATTTTGATCTTATAAATTTTTTTTATTCACATGTATGATGTCCATAACGCAGTAGTTGTCGAAGTCATCGATTCATGGTCATCATCTTCGATGACTCCACTCCGATGAGGCTCAAAACTTCTGCGATGCTTGTTTTCACTCTTTGCCTTTCTAGCTCTTAGTTTCTTCTTGGCCTTCTTGATAAAATTTCTGACAAATCTCGAAATATCGTAGATGTTCAGGAGAGACACTCCTAACCACATCCCTAAGTAACAACCGATGACGCTGAAGAGTTCTAAACTCTAAAAGAAATACATATTATTATATAAATGAGGTTTGAATTTGTAAGAGAATCGTTTAAGAAGAATATGAATTACCCGTAACATTTTCTATTAGTGCGTAAGAGCAATAATTTTCTTAAATCAAGTTTTTTACCCTGTAGACTTCATTTATTCTTAGTTCTATAGTTTACTCAGTCCCTTGCTGCGAGTGTGACATTTTCTCGCTAATATTTGCCCTACAATTAACGAACTTTATATATGAAAGTATCTGAATGTCGTGGAAAGTATGATTGGTTTTTAGTTGGGAAGCAATCAAACTGGTAAATGGGACAAGGGATTAAGATTTGTGCTACGTCTTCAAAATAGGCTATTTCACGAAGGAAGCATCAAGTAAACTCCTTATAAAGGAATGTTTTTTTTTTTTTTGTCGTGTATATGACATAGCCGAATTAGATGGATCCATGTGTCCTGATTACTGCTTCTGAATTTTGCTCAAAAGATTCGTCATACAGGTCCATCAATGACGGCAAGCCTCCCCATTCCTCGTAGATTAGCACTCATAGCCTTGGTGAAAAAATCCAGATATTTTTCTGGAATTTTAATCTTCAAGAATTCATTTTAATTTTATGTCTTCATTAAGAGCTCCAATTGAGACAGAACGCATTTACAATATTATACAGAGCTCACTAATATAAGAATAATTATGCTAGATTAATTCATGTTGATTTGATCATGTTTAAAGCAAAGCGTCACATGTTTTAAACACGATTCTTCAGATGTCGACTTAAAAGTTTTGGAAAGGCGGGATTTTGCACAGTAGTACTACGAGAGAAGGTGTTGCAACTACAGAACTCTTCCAAATATTAAAAAATCTTTGAAAGGAAAGTTTGAAGTAATAAATCCTTCTTTTTTTTTTTTTTTTTTTGTAGTTTAATAGTTTAATCGATTTTAGAAATTTCGTGCACATAAACAATTGAGGTCTTAAAAAGATTTAAAGAAACAATGGCAAGGAAAATGTTGGAACTTTCAATTTGAAAAATTTCGACTTATTCTTAAAATGTTTTTATATTTTAATTGAACAAAATTTGTCATTTATAAAAGATAAATTACTTCAAGCAGATACTGAGCACAAGTGTTAATATTTTACCTCATACTTTGCCTTGTATGTAAGATTCTTTATAATAATCCGGTCAAAGAAGACATCAATGTCGATGTAAGAGCTTCTAAAACGAAAAAAATATGCGCATTATAGTATAATGAATTTACATGTAAACAGTGAATGTGTAACAAATGATTACAAAACATGAAAGAAAAAAAATTAAACTCTTTTTTTCAGGTTTTCTTTATCGGGCTAAAATTATTTTCCTTTACATTTTCCACAAGAAAAATACAATTTATGCGGATTTTGATTAAAAGCGGTATTTTAAAATCATAGACACACGTTTTGGAATGAAGTGAAACAATTTTGCAATTTTTCAATAATTTGAATAATAATTCAAAACATTTGGTTAAATGTTATTGATATTGATCTATCAAAAATTGTTATTAGTTCAATTATGCAAATTTACCTGTTTGTACAATATTTCTAGAGCGTTGAAGAGTTTTTATAACTTGAAAGAACTACCTACTTGACGCAAATACGGACGTCAGATTCTAATTGTTCTGTAAAATTATTTATTTTACAATTTTAATGGACACTATAAAATAAAGAACTTTGCTGAGGCAAACGGCACTGTAGATTAAGCAATGTTACGCGCGGTGAGGTTACACATCTATACTACAATCTTTAATCTATAGCAAATAAATGAAAATCATTTTAATGACTTCTCTTTTTGAATGAAAAGAAAAACCACTATATTTTAAATTCTGTCGGGACCCCAGAAGAAATTCTTCGCAATCGGAAATGGGGTCGCGAATCATAGATTGAGAACCCCTGCTTTAAAGCGTTCGAATTGTCTGATGATACAAGGCACTTACTTTTGTCTCCAGAAGTTATTACCCGAACAGTCGTGCTGAAATGCGAACGAAATTATTAGACAATAAAATCGATACACTACAAAACCGAACGAATAGCTTTGTGATAATAACGTTCTAAATTGTCTTGAAGAGGAGAAGAAACATTGTTACTCAAATACAAGTAACTACAAGAAAATAGGAGTAAGAAAAGAAAAGACAAAATATTTCAAAAGTCAATTTATATATATATAAGTATGTTTTCAGAGAACAGAGTTTTTCTTTCTCCTTTCTCTCTCGCTCTCTCTGTATCTCTCTCTCGAGCGAGAGAAAGAAAAAGTAAATGCATTGAATGAGTAAATAAAATAAATTTTAAAAAATATATAAATAAATAATAGAAGGGAGAGAAGAAAGGATAAAAATATTTCAAAAGCCAAGCATGTTTCTCCTAACGCTAGTACACAAAACGTGCAAAACAAAAATCCAGAGAGAAATTTAAAAAAAAAAAAAAAATGAAATTTCTCTAAAACTTTGTACAAAATTTCAGAGGGCAGAGTTCCTCCTCCCCCTCTCTCTCTATATATATATGTATTTATTTATTTATTTACATATATTTAGAGAGAAACTGCTGATCTGGGACAAAAATTGGCGTTTTATTACTTTTTTCTATTAACGAATCAGTTCTCACAACTTTGATGGAAGTTCACAATTTTTCCCTGTGAAATTAAGCAAAATTTTAATGCAATATATATGGGTTTTCAATGGAGTGCGCTTGCAAAATTTACACAAATTTCAACTTTTTCTTCGAACTCAATGATGAGCAAGCACTGAATCCTGAAAGCATTTTTGTTTTTTTTTTTTTTTTTTTGAACTACCAGTTGTTTCATTATTACTTCTTATATTAATAACAAAAACTGTATCTTACGTTTTATAGTTACAATCTGTTTGAATTAGTTGCAGTACAACTTCCGGAACCTTTGTTTGTGGGAGAAGTTTATATTGTAAAATGCAGTATGTTTCCCAAACTGGTCGTTCGCGAAAATTATACGTCGCAATGACGAAATTTTTTATTGCTAAGGTAAGTGAAACAATAAATTAGTAAAATAGCATACGAATTATTTTATTTTTTTTAAATATATAAATCGCTTTCCCGATATTTCCGAAAAATTGTGGACTGCAAAAGAAGCGTAAAGAATTTGAAAGCACTTATTTTAACTTTTGCCTGATTTCGAAAATGCGGATTACAACGATATATTAATTTTAAATTTTTAACATGTTTCTCCTACCTCTTCGCTCTGAGCTAGCGCAAATAAAGAATTTCTCATCCCCTCATATGTCTGCGAGAGTGCGTTTGTATGTGATATAAGTCATTTGTTTTGTCAAGTTGTTTGTTACTTGTTCGCATTACTAACCACAAAAGAAATATTTGTCGGGTTTTAAGAGGGTCGCAACACAAAAAAGAGAAACTAAATCACATCTAACTTCATGTCAATTTCTTCGTGATGTTGTAATCTTTCGCACGAACAAAGCAGTTCCGTGTAACTTCAATCTGAGAGAACGAAATTTTCGTTACGCATTCCAGTAAAAGGCGGCAATGGTTTGCATACACAGGGAGGGAAGCATTTTATACTATGTTGTTTTTAGATGTTTTCTCACTGTACAATACACTGGATTAGGGCGACGGCAACTGGATATTCAAATTACCGTCACTGATTCGCGGTTCGACCGATTGCCACCGGGTGTGCGGCGGACTCAACACCTGTGATGCTCCCCATCGCCACCCGAACAGTGATCAACAGCATCAGTTATAAAGAAGTTATAAAAAAGAGAAAAACATTAAACTGGTAAACAGGAACCTAAATAGTGTGTAATAAATTAAAGCTTTATGTATTTCAACTTTTACTTATCTTGCTGCTATTTCTGTGAGAAAGAAACAACGAGAACTCTAACGCAGTGGTTCCCAAAGCGGTCCATATGGACCCCCAGGGGTCAACTGTGACCTACAAGCGCTCCACGTCAACAAAAGAAAAAATAGACAAGACAGAGGGTAACCCTTGGTTTTAAGATACACTGCCAATCCTTGGGTGTTACTATCATTTGAACTATTACGAACACTACTAATTTTTGTTAGAATGAGAGAAAAGATGAATTCTTATAGCATTAAAAATTTTAAATAAAGTATCATTCCTCTCCCCCCCCCCCTTTTTTTTAAACATGCGATTAAATACTTTCTTGCTTTCTTTCGTTGTCTAATGACGCCTTAGGCAGGGGACTCATCTCAACCTCCCATCCCCCCAAGGAGGAACGGGCTCATCATAGTTTGAGTTATAGAAATCTTTCATTAATCCTTATTCTCATGACCCTCAATTTTGAATTTTTTTTTTTTTTTTTTTCATTTTTTAATTTTTTTTTCTGTATTTTTACAGCTAAAATAAAGATTATTTAGTATCATAACCCTTCTAACCTAATTAGTCCAAAAATTAATTAGAGTTTTATGAAAGGTAGCATATATGCTACTGAATGAGATTGGGGTCACTGGCTCATGAGGCTTGTTGTATTTGTGCTACATGATAAAGGCAGTATAAGTCAAAAAAAATTATGCTACGTACAAATATTATTTAAATGAAAATATTTCTAAAATATAAAAGTCAATAAAACAAAAAGAAAACTTTATACATCTCAATACAATACAATATTCTTATATTTCATGATGTGCTTGCTTAAAGCAATTCCGGTTTATCTTTATCTTCTACATTGATGTAAGCAACATGTTTGTCAAAAAAAATATTCACCTCTAAATTCAGTTCTTTGTCGGGAATTTCTTCATCAACATTTTCCTCTGCTTCAGAAATTGCCTCAGATTGAGGAACGAGAGACTATAATAATTGTTCTCTAGAAGGGAAATCCTAAATCAAGTCAAAATCCGCGTAAGAAATAAAAAAAAATCCTATTGTAAAATACCAATTGGGTAAAATTTAAAATTTTTTTATTCAAGTGTAAGTAACAACTGATCATGTGAACAACTACCCTAATTTCATGAAGTAACATATATGCAACCTTCAGTTTTTAGCTTGTATTTTTTCAAAGCAGTGGTAATCAAACAACTTAAACATTTTTTTTAAAACTAAAGAACATCAGAAATGTGAAAAATATTTTTCAAAGTAAAAAAAAATCAAAATTAATATGAAAAATAATTCAATGAACTGACCTTGTACAGACCACGAGACAAGATGCACAAACACAAGAAACCAACAACTTACCTTCAACTAAAACTTAAATAATTGATTTCTTGTTCAGACTTCTCACTCTGAACGAAGCTTCTATACTGCTCCTCTATCAAATAACAATGCATTTGTGAGCAAAATTTAGGTATATTTATTTAATTATTTTTAATTATGAAAATATTAATGTAAGTTTTCAGTAGTTTTTAGAACATTTTGTACAGCTAGAGCCACATTTTGAATACGCGCTGACGTCTCTTAACAAATAGAAAGTAGGGGAAAACCCCAGGTAGCATATATGCTACTTTATAAGAATAAGGGTAAACTAGGTTCGGTTACTCATATATCTGAACAATGTATAACAAACTAGAAGCTTTTATCAACTGTTGCACTAACACCATATCAATGTGGTAGGGTCGGTGCACCAGTGATTGCAATCAGAAAAAATTTCACACGCATATGAAACTAGACTCTACAGTACTGATTAAAGCAAGCAATATCTCACAAATATAGGTTTAAAGGGCCATTGCATCATTCAGGGTCATTCGATACAAAATTGTATTTCAGTAAAACTCCTCCTAACGGACACACCCGCTCAAATTCAGCACTCCCCCCAAGAAGCGCGGGCCTGATTATAGCTAGCGCAATAAAAATATTTTTAACTAAGCTCGGTTACTCATGTCGGTTCATGTTAAAACAATGTCTAACAAAATAGGAGCTTTTATCAACTGTTGCACTGACATCAGTATCAATGTTTTAGGGTGAGTGCATCAGTAATTAACACCTTTACCTCAAAAAATTCATTTATTAGTTAAAAAATCAATCAGAAAATGAATAATGCCTAATTTTAGGATATCGGGAGCTAATCTTCTTATAACTGAAGAAAATATAGTTTTTAGGGTTTCTTTTTCATTTTCTTTCGTTTATTTTTCTGAAATGGAATCGCCAAACCTAGCTTAGTGAAGATGAATTCTTAGAGATCCCCCTGACAACGTTCCTGTCACTGCAATACCGTCATTTCAGTTCAAAAAATTAATAATTTAAAAAATGACTCCGTTTTTTTCACGCAATGGGGAAAAATTCTCTTTTTTGTCTATACCCATTCTTATTCCCCCTCCCTCCCCCAAGCGAAAAGGTAGAAGTAGTAAAAAAAATATTTCCTCATCATTTTGCGTATACGTATTTTAGAGTTACAATGGGCCTGTTCCTCAGGGAATAAAGTTATGTGCGATTCCCGCTCCTCCCTCGTCAAACCTTGAAATCCAGAAAAACGATTACACAATTTTTATTAACAGTTGGGTTCAACTTACATTGATTTCGTACTAAGAGAATAATTTTGTACGATATTTGAAATGAGTGCTTTCTGTAAAATTGTATCACATGAACATTAGGAAGATTTCTTTTCGTTGAAAGATTTTTCAATACCCTAATATAAAAACTCTTTCATGGATTGCCTAAAAGTAATTACATGGATTTTTTACATTACAATTTTTGCGTAGAAAACTTGGCTAAAGATAGATAGTTTTTTTTTTCAGATTAAAAGTTTTTAAAGCACTTTGAGGCGAGAAAGAAAAACTACAGAATAAGTGTTCCCATTGATGATATAATTTCCCTGTTTGACTAGGTACTTTTCCATTACACGAGCATCAGTAGAAGGAATAGTTACGTCTTGCTTCTTGGGATGCGCTAGTCTGCTTCCCGGAGTATTTCGAACGCTGATTATAGGTACTATTATATTTTGTCAAATCCCATTAATTTTTGAATTGCAGAAAGAAAAATTTAAAGTCTGGCTCGCGTTTCACAGAAAAACACCCAAAATTATAAAAACATTAGACTATAAACTTCTACTTGCAAAAGTTACCAATGCGTTTTTGCTGCGTCATCGTAAACGGACAACAAATAAGTCCCCCCACGTATAAAACATTAAATTTAAATATTCGGAAGGCATTCTAACTAGACCGCCCTTTTTGGTAGCCTTCAGATTTTGCAAGTTAACACCTCTTACGACATTTATTATTCATATTTAAACGTACTTGCTTGAACTAAAAACTGGTGGTTAAAATCAGCAATAACATTTTTACATACTGTGCTCTTTAAAGTTAATTAAATCTCATTATTTCTTTTTATATACAATTTAAAAACCATAATTTCACTTAGAAGACTGGGTATAGAAAGATTGCATAAGGTAGCCGTACCTTGCTACACATTTTAAGAACACTATCGATTATGTCATCACTCAATATTGGAACAGATAGCGAACGGTCCAAAGCAGCATCTCTGACCAAGTTCCAGCCTGACCACACCAAGTACCTCTCTCTCCATTTCAGCCTTTCTCCGTCATGGCAGTTGTAGAGATACGACAAGCTACAGTTAAAAAAGAAAATTTCGAGTGCGCGTTTTCACTGGATTGGTTTTTGGCCACTTAATTTTAGAACGTACCAGAAACCAACACTAATTATGCAGTTTGTCCATAAAAGAATGTTCCAGTTATAAATTTCGATAAAATTAATTATAAGTGATGTAGAAAATTGGTCACAATTACAGAGCAATTCAAACAGTTTTAGATAAGCGCATGCGCGAGTACTTTGTCGTTTTCTGGCTTGCAGCGAGCGCCACATACGAAAAATGGCAACTCCTGAGAGTAAAGCGTTTTGTGTGTTCTGCAATTTGCAAACATTCAATCTGTAATTTGAGTTCAACGTGCGTTTCGTTTAAAGTTTAAATATGTTTTAAGTTTAAATGTGTGTCTAAATGTTGCGCCATTACCTAATGATTTCACGGAGTTGAGACTCAGAATTCAAGAGGCTGTTGCTTGCATTACACAAGACTTATTAACCAAAGCATGGGAATAATTGGACTATAGGTTGGATGTGTGCCTTGTAACTAAAGGTGCACATATTGAACATTTGTAGGAACAACTAGATTAGTTTACCTTCAATTTTATGTATTTGATGTAAATAGTCTAAATTAAACTGTTATTATATAACATTGAAACTGGTCGAAGTTTCATTGGTATATTTAGGCGTAAAGAAGCTCTTTTTATTGGTTTGAAAGCGAACGTGTCGAGTTAAGTTAAATTAGCGAAGAACGGTCAGTATTAGAGGTTAAGTAGGACCTGGGGACAACAGAAAGTATAAGCAATCAAGAAAATAGCAGACGAAAGGAAAATATATTTATATTTATAGTAGAGAACGAGAAAAGGAACGAAAAGCCTGCACTATCTTTCCTATGGTATACTTCTTCGAATATTGGGTTTGGGTTTTTAAGTGAACTTCCTTTGCATGGTATCAAATAAGAACATCATTTTAGCAATTAAAAGGGTTAAAGCTCTTTACAACTAACCTTTTAAGTACTAAATTATTATTTGAAGATTTCTATGCCCATGGGACGGATTTAATTGGTCGCTATATGGATCCCCTCTTTTGTCCTCCAATCTCCTACCCTGTTAGTACTATGCTTTGGGGACAGCCTCCCTCGTGCGCTAGGTAGTCTGGTTCACGGATTTTACATGCACGTATCCCCAACTGCACATGGTGGGTCTTCAGCGAGTCGGGTATCGAACCCCCGACCTTCCGGTTGGAAGTCCGATATAATGGTGGAAGTGTCGCATGCCAAACATCAACTTCAGATGACGAGTCAGACTCGTATACCGTAATTTCGACCAAGTAAGCAGATGGCGAGTCTCACTCATGAAATGTACCAAAAAGGTTAAAAATAGATTTATAAAAATAAAATAATAGAATCAATTTAACGAATAGTTCCGAAGGTTCGCAGCTGAGATCAAAAAGTTTACGAACCATCATTTTCTGGTGCATCAGAATAATTAAATCAGTGAGGTGCAAAGGGATACAAGTGATTCCTAGTAAAACGTCTTAAAACTTCGGATCGTATGAGAATCTTAATGTTAAATTATTTTTAAATCATGTTAGTTAACAGCACTTGTTAGAGTTGCCACTTACATCACTTGCCACTGCATAGAATGGCGCTTTCCCTATTATTTGGCTTTGGTCCTCTCAAAATTTTCAATTTTGTCACTTACTCTCCTGTGCTTCCAGATAGCAAAATTTTATGTTTCGTGCTTGACAATCGAAAGGAAAACATCGGCATTGCTTGCATGTGTTTTATACTCCAGAATCGACTCTTGAACGCTAATTATAATCCTGTCAGCAAACGAGGAATCTGCCTGGCAGAGTGCCAAAAAGAATCCATTCATGTTCAAGTTAGAAACTGATGGTATAATGAATATCCCTTATTCTGTTCTCGTTTTAGTTCCTTAACATACTTTATTTCTTCCAAGTTAATATTACGTGTCGCCGGCAGGGTAGCGTAGTGGTAAGGCGAAGGCCTGGTGCGCCCAAGCTCGCAGGATCAAACCTGGCCCAAATCGATTTATATTCCGGATGCAGAAAATTGACAGCGCCCATGGCGTGTGATTGAGCGGCATGTAAAAGAATCTTTGAGCATAAGTTTGGCGTGGATACTCTCGGCTAAATTAAAATCCCAGTGCCGTTTGCGTCAGTGGGAGCTCAGGTGCCGCCATCTAGGGGTTAATTCAGCGTCAAAAAATTGTGGAAATGGTACCACACTCATTGCGGTGCCGCCGAAAGTGTTGGTACCAATCACATTGAACGCACTTGTTAGCCGAGGCCTTAGGATTGCTTGAGCATGGGGCGAGGTAGTGGGGACCACGGATTTTACATGCACGTATCTCCAAGTGTACATGATGGGTCTTCAGCGGGTATCGAACGCGCGATCTTCCAGGTGGAAGTCCGACGCTCTGACCACTAGGGAACGCACTAGGTCTGCAATGGTTGAGACAGCCCATTAAAAAGAAAAAAAAAATTACATACCAATTTATAAATTTGATTGTTTCTAACAAATAGAAGACTAAACATTTTGCTTCACGCGCTAATAAAAGCACCTGCATAACGAACTTCCCTGATACTCGAATGGATTCGTTCTTTTCTACCATGCGCATGCGTAGAAGTTTCCAATTGTCAAAACTCCGTGGTCGAACTATGCATTTTTATTTCTTATAGAGGAAAAGAAAAAGCAGTGTTTCGTTATAGTCTGATTGTATCTTGAGAAGCACTTCAGGTCATTGTTTTCATTTACGTTACAGTTTAGGGACAAAACACACTTGTTTGCTCTAAAGAAAAACATTACAAAAACTCCAAGCCGTTTCGGAAAACAGTTTACAGAGAAATCCCGTTACAACAAAATTTAGGGGAGTGGTAAAAATATTTTGCTGCAACGGAATGTTCGTTATATGGAATATACGTTGCCCAAATGGCGTTTAAAACCGGAACTGAACAGTTATTTCGTTATAACGGATATTTCACTATTCGTAGTCGCATTCACAAGGCATCTCTTTCTCAAAATCATTGACAGGTCTATTGCTAATCTTGAAATAAAGAGGCAGGTCACTACAAATCTTTACTCAGTAGTGCCATCTTGATAATGTTTAGAATTAAGTCTCGAGTAGAGAGTAGTACATACGTTCTAGATAATTATTCGTTCTAGTTGATTTTACTTTCTTGTTTTCTAGTAACTGTTCTTTATAAAAACGCAATCTACGAAACGATTGAGCCTTGTACTAAAAATCTTTGTACTCGGAAATACGAATAGTAGGCATTTTTTATTACAAACTTGTGTTTATCTTACATTGGTATTGCACGTATAGCAAAATTTCTAAACAGCAGTTGAAGTAAGTATGTTATGAAAACTTGCTTTGTGTGAATATGAGAAAGAGTTATTTTTTCTGAAAAGATACTTTAATATATTGTAAATAAAATAAAGTAAAAATCTTTTTTCCTCGGGAGTTGTTTTTCAATAATAAAACATGGTATTTTTACATTTTAATTTTATGCGTCGATTTTCATTCAAGTCGGGATTTTTAAACTTTTTAAATTTCAAATATAAAGGGGGGAAAATAGTTTCAGAATTAGTTTCCGAGTACTATGTCTGTTACTTTGTTTTCCTAACCGTTAGTTTGAATAAATATTTCTTATTTCGGATAAGGAAACAAAAACCTTTTAGAAGTTATTAATACATTTTACGATAGTTCCACAATTTCTTCCTCGTTTATACTTTATTTTAAGAACTGAAAAGTTAAAGTTACATGTCTGCAGTAAAGCAACCCCAAATCCTTCTTTTAAGGAAGGCGGGAGTTTGGAGTTTAAGGGTTACCTGGTGCGATTACTATCGTATTAGGGCTAACAACGTTGTCTAAAGCCAAGAGTTCTGAATGAGCTGTCCCCCAACCGCTCTAGTTACACTCCTCCCATTTCTGACTAAATAAGTTCACAGACAAAGAGAGTTAAAATGTAGAGAGACAGAGCCACATTTGAAGTTCCCAAATTTCGCGTTAAAAATTAATGTTTTCAACTCCATTATGAAAAAATAATAGGAATAGCGTATATGCGTCAAAATCTTTTTAAGATACCTTGTTTAATTTTCTACGAGCACTCAGGCATTCTTAATAGGAAAGCCTTTTAAGTATTGTGCAATTTCAGAAGTCAAGAAAAAGCCACGGTTTTACAGAACAATTTTGTAATTTAATAAATCTAGTCTTACTTAAAACTGGTTGCTAAATTTGCAAGATACGCAAGTTTTTAGATAACATATGTTTCATTGGTTATAGTTAAATTAGTCCCATTTTTTCCGTTTATAAACAATTTTGAAATCAGAACTGTTCATAGGATATCCCGCTCACGTAATAAGACACACTTAGGAATCACAAAACTTCTGAAAAAGGGGGAGTGGGGATTGTTTTTAAAGATAAGCTGCAGATTTAAACTTTAACTTTATAACGATGCTGCTATGTAAATAAACAGGAGAGATCTTAAACGCGATGGAAATATGAAGTACATTATGAATTGCATACTTTTCGAGCACTTATTTAAAAATAAAACAATTTAAGAATTTAGTAAACTGTCATTAAATGTATTTCAAACGAAGCCTTAAAATGTTCTTCCATCGCAAAATTTTATCTATTTTCTGATCAAAAGTGATTCACTCTGCAGACAATTTGTTCGTATAAAACGAGTTTTTAAAATTTCATCTTCCGCATCTTTTCTAATCATTCATTATTTTCGAAAAGTCAGTATAAACAGAGAGAGTATGTTACAAACCATGTGTCTAAGCAACATACTCGTAGATTATACAGTACTGACCTCATCCAGAAATGGAAACCCTAGATCAGTGGTTCCCAAACTTTTTATCCTTGCGAACTCCTTTTTAAATAAAAAGAAAGGGGCGAACCCATTCGGTAGTCATTAGTATTGGTTAAGAAAGCTAAAATTTGTTAGTACATTTATTTCCCAAGTTGCACAACAATTCATAAAAAGAAACGAAAACACATTGTAAAACAACTGAATTCAAATAAAAACTAAAATAGTAGCTACAAGAAAGTTAATATATTTTTTAAATTATCACTTTTTTATAAGTTGTCCTCTTTGAATATAGCATCAAACATGCGCATTCGAAAAAATTGTTTTTAATAATTATTTGCTCGATCGTGGTATGAGAAATGCAAGTACAAGATTTTGAATCTATCAATCAATATCGATCGGATCCTTTTCTGGATTGAAATATCCGATGCAGGTTTACATTTTTAGATGTGTCAGGAAATGTATGATAAGAAAAATTTTAAATAAATTTATTGAAACGGCGCCTTAAAATATTCTCACATTGCAAAATTTTCCATTTTCCCATCAAAAGGGACTCACGTTGCAGACAATTTGCTCGTATTAAACGAGTTTTTCAATTTTCCCGTCCGCATCTTTTCTAATCATTCATTAATTTCGAATAGTCAATATAAATAGAGAGAATATCCATCTGTCTAATCAACGTACTCGTTGATTATACGGAACTGAATTCATCGAGGAATGGAAACACTAGGCAGTAGCGTTCCCGAAGAAACTGCAAGGGGATACTTCTGACAAAACCATAACCAAATCTGAAAAATCGCGTGGTGGGATATATGAACATCATATAGTGTTTGTAGGGTCCGCAGACGGTTTACTATAACGAGGCTCGACTGTATATACACTATCAGAAATATCAAAAATCTTGAATCTTTATGCTTAAAATCATTTTTTTTTTCCTTCTTCTTCTTATTCTTTTGTAAAATAAACACACTAAGAAAACATGAATTAATAATAATAATAGCAATAATAAAAAGATCGATATTAATTTCACAAATATAATTGCCCCTCCCCCCTCTGTTTCTGTCATAGACATATTAGCTCAGACGGAGTAACGCCGGCCTTTCCTTCGGTTTACGAGTGACCGAGGGACGAACAAGTCACGTAAAGTTGACGATCTAGTTTCGACCAATTAGAGTCTCTTGTCTTACCTTGCTTCACCTTATCTGCTTTTGCCTTATTTTTTTTTTCCAACGGCGCCAAATTTTCAAGATGGGATTCTTCTGCGCGTTCAACTGCACCGAACGAGAGTTCCCCATTTCCAGTGGAATTCGAAATGCTCGCTTATCAGCAGGAACAACGCCTTCTAAACCGAACTTGGCTTTTCTTCTTAAACACGTGAGTCAGACCGATTCCCTCCCTTGTGCCACTAGAACTCCCCCAAACGGTGCCTACGATTTTACTAGGTCTATGGTTCCTGTGCAATGTGCTGCTATCTTTGCCAGTAACAAAAAAGTTAATTTTCCTCTTTGTTTGATTTTGATCTTATAAATTTTTTTATTCACATGTAAGATGTCCATAACGCAGTATTTGTCGATGTTATCGATTCATGGTCATTATCTTCGATGACTCCGCTCCGATGAGGCTCAAAACTTCTTCGACTCTTGTTTTTATTCTTTGCCTTTCTCGCTCTTAGTTTCTTCTTGACATTCTTGATAAAACTTCTGACAAATCTCGAAATATCGTAGATGTTCAGGAGAGACACTCCTAGCCACATCCCTAAATAACCACCGATGACGCTGAAGAGTTCTAAACTCTGAAAGAAATACATATTATTATATAAATGCGGTTTAAATTTGTAAGAGAATCGTTTAAGAAGAATATGAATTACCCATAACATTTTGTATTAGTGCGTAAGAGCAATAATTTTCTTAAATCAAGTTCTTTACTCTGTAGACTTCACTTATTCTTAGTTGTATAGTTTGCTCAATCCCTTGTTGCGAGTGTGACATTCTATATTTGCACTAAAACTAAAGAATTTAAATCTTTAGCTTTTACTTTTCGTATTTTTGACTGTAAATAACAATTACGCATCTTTATACAACGTATCACGTTTCTTCGTATAACGCTCAGGAAAAAGTTTTACGTAAAAAAGAATAATTTGTGCATGTTACGGGCGTGACGCTAATGTGACGCCCTGATTGATAGTTGTACACAGGCTCAAAACTCGCGA
This sequence comes from Octonoba sinensis, assembly GCA_038502835.1. Taxonomy (NCBI): domain Eukaryota; kingdom Metazoa; phylum Arthropoda; class Arachnida; order Araneae; family Uloboridae; genus Octonoba; species Octonoba sinensis. The sequence goes on along the minus strand of CM076606.1, from coordinate 103,015,503 downwards.
GAAGGTTTTGCAAATACAGAACTCTTCCAAATATTAACAAAATCTTTTAAATGAAAGTTTGAAGTAATAAGTCCTTTTTTTTTTTTTTTTTTTTGGTAGTTTGATCGATTTTAGAGATTTCGTGCACATACACATTAATAAACAATCCATATTGATTGAATCCTAATCTTAATTTAGTTAAACGGTGGAAATTCGTCACAAAATTAATGCACAAAATGTCAAATTTTAATTTGCAAGAAACAATAAAACATTATGTCAAATCTCAAACAAACTTTATATTTATAAGAAAATTTATCGAAAATGCTTTGTGCTAAATTGTGAGTACAAAGAAAAAAACAACGAAAATAAAGCAAAAATTGTCAAATCAATCACGCAAATAGCTGTTTCGTGGCTACAATGGTGCCTCTTGCAGGAAAAGAAAAGTGGTCAACACGCAAGAAAAATTGTTGTGCTATAACTTTTTACTTGTTACAACTTTTTACAACGGAGCCTCTTCATGAGTGCAGGGAAAGAAAAGTGCTCAACACACAACAAAACTTGTTGTGTTACAACTTTTGATGGTACAACTCAACTGTGTTAAGCCCTTTTCTTTCGCTGCACTGACGAAGAAGCTCCGTGGTAGCATCGAAATAGCTATTCGTGTAATTGATTTGACAATTTGTGCTTTATTTATGTTGTTTTCTTTCCATGTACTCTAACCGTCTCATGTATGCATTTATTTATTTGTGTTATAAACAAAAACTTCATATGCCGCAAACTAATTTAGCCTCTCAGGATTGTTGTGTAATAATTTATTTTTAGAAATTTGGTCCTGCATGGTCAAAAATTCGTGTTCTTGTATGAAGACGTTTTATGCTATTTTTCCGTTTTTAGCCTACTTTCCCGTAAAAGTTATAAAAAATAATAATAAAGCATGAAAGAAGGCTTAATGTATCGTGAAAATATCGTTAAAAATCAAGAAAAGTCAAAAATAAGTTAAGTAATTAAATAAAGATTGAAAAATAAAAAATTTGAAAGTAGGGTATTGAGATGGGGAAAAAGTGTGTCGGTCGGTCTGTCGGTCTGTCTGTCTGTCTGTCTGTCGGTCTGTCTGTCGGGCTGTCGGTCTGTCTGTCTGTCTGTCTGTCGGTCTGTCTGTCGGTCTGTCTGTCTGTCGGTCTGTCTGTCTGTCGGTCTGTCCCCCCCCCCCCCCAATAACTTTTGAACGAATTGTCCGATTGGAAAAATTCTTTTTGCATTCGAAAGATCTCGGCGAGGACATCTCATTTCTATATTTTACTTTTTGATTTGAACAATTTTTTGTTCAATTTTGAACAGTTCAAAAAATTTTAACATTAGCGCCTATGGACAAAATTGAAGCAAATTCTGTAAACTCTGGGCACAAGAGCCAAGTTCCTATTGCAAGCTTACTGAAAGGAGTTCTCGGCGTGAAATATTGATTTGAACAGTTTTTGTTCATTTTTGAACAGTTCAAAAAATTAACACAGGGCTTACGGGGAAATTTCAACCCTATATAAATCCTGATCTAACGGACCGATTTGCTTGGAACAAACTTTATCGGAAAGCTCTTATAACGTAGAACATGTAGAAATAGAAAGTTTATCCAGAACTTACGAGCCTATTTTGCTATGAAATTTTTTGATCGGGATTTTCAAGGATATTTCTCAGTGACTCAATGAGTGAAATAATGAATGAATGAATAAATGAAAGAGTGAAAGAATAAATCAATGAATAAATGAATGAGGAAAAGAATGAATGAATAAATTATTGAATAAATGAAAATATAAATAAATGAGTGAATAAATACATGAATGCGTAAATGAATGAATAAACACTTGAATGAGGTAACGAATGAATGAATAAATGCATGGCTGAATAAATGAAAGAATGAATGAGTGAGTGAATGAATATGTATTATCCGTTGAAAAAGGTATATTTTCAATAATTAGAACTAAAGATAAATAAGAAAGAGAGAGAAAGAGATAGCTAGAATATAAATTTGAATTTGGTGTATACGGGAAAGTAGGCTCGTATAGTTCTAGACAGAACTTCTTGTTATTCAATATAATAATAAACATGGCAAAATTGAATATTAAAACTTCGTTTACAAGGAATAAGAAGCTGTATAATAAGAACACACTTCTTAGTAATGTAAAGCACACTTCCAAATAACTAAACAGAATTTCTCTTCTAACTAAGATTTTCTCTTCTTTCTTGAATCCTCCATGGACTCCCAAAGATATCTTAATCTTTTAACAATCTTGAATACCCTATGAAACATTTTGGGGTTTCCAAGAACTCTTTGGAGTGTCTAGATGAGGACGACATGCAAATTGCAGCACAAAAACGAATTTGCATAAAAATGTGAAGCAAAAATATATGTCACCTCATATGAGGCTTTCATTGCATGAGAGGGTTAAACTTGATACTCATTTCAGGACTAGTCTCAAAAATAGTCGAAAAAGCCAAAACCACACAAAAAAGAAAATCCAGAAATTATGCTAATTAATTTGACTATAGGTTTCCTGTTTAAGAGGAATGTCCTTTTGAAATATCTCCTCTCCTGTACCCCTTCGTCCAGGAGTCAGTACTAGTCGCATGCAAATAGGTCATTTTTCAACGTTGGGAACCCTAGGGAAAAAGTATTTTCGTCTGCTCCCATCAATCAGTCAATCAATCTCAGTATCAATCCAAGTCTTTTAATCGTCCTTATTTTCAAGTGAATTATTTTTGCAAATATTATGGTACAAACTCAAGTTATGTCTTAAAATTCATAGGAAATTTAGGCCCGTTTTTCTTTTCACACAAAAAGTCTTAAATTCTGTCAAGAACTTCCAAGATTGAAAATTTAACCGTTTTCACAACTTTGACTCTTGAAGTTACTCCACACCTACAAAATTACTCTAACAAAGGTATAGTTTCAACAGTAATAATATCTTTTCACCGTTTCGCCATCCCATAAAATACAATAGTAAAAAAATTGCTAACTTTTATTCTGTCATAACATCCACCTGTAAAGAAAATGGTGCCCTAGTGGTTAGCCTGCCGGACTTCCAACCAGAAGGTCCGGTGTTCGATACACGACCCGCTGAAGACCCACCATGAACACTTGGGGATACGTGCATGTAAAATCCGTGGACCCTGAAGTCCCGAGACAGCTCCGATGGTGCCGGTGGGTGGAGCTTTTTCCTCCTCTTCACTCATAGGTCTAAAAAGGAAGGTGGCGTATTTGTGGTGGCGCCATCTGGTGTCATCCAAGTACATTACGAGCGAAGTCGTACTTCAAACATTGGTGCTCATCAAGAAAGGAAGGCGCTCCTTACTGACTTAATTCCTAGTCGTTTCGACAAATGGGACCTTCAATTTCCAAGTGGCATAATTAACAACAACAACAACAACATTATGTTATTTTACCATAAAAATTTTTACAGTGTATTATGGTCAAGTAAACCACTTTTAAACTTACCTTTTTATTCGTGTGCTGCCGAATTTTGAAATTGTTAAAAGTGCTGCCATAATAAAAAAGAAAAAAGAAGAATGAGAATCACGGGTTCAATGGCATGGTCTCTCTACTAACATTAAAAGTGTAAGATTTTACTAGTTACAAGCACAAAGAGAATGGGTACCTACTTGAAGAATTTATGAAATATATTTTACAGTTAGTCAATTTATATGATTATTATATAAAAAAGTACGTGACATTGAGAGAATTTCTGTTTGATACATCACGGAATAAAATTTGGTGGTAACTTGGATAAATGAGATCCAGTCTTATAGACCCCTATCTTTTTTTTTCGTTGATGAACGGATCCTTTGTAGGTTACAATAGAAACTTGTAAGGGCCCTAAGCGAGCACTGCGTGCACCTAAAGGTGCAGCTCACAATATTATTTCGGTTTTGCGACTTTATCTGAGGGTTTGCATGAATGAAACTGACGAACTGCGGAATTAAAGAAATATATGTATTAATGATATTTTAAACACAACTGGTAGGCAAAAGCAGCTATTGACTTTTGGTAACTTAAAATTAGTTTATTCATTTAAAAATCTTTGATTTTCTAATGTTTAGAAAGTTTGTCTCTTCATAGGGTAAAGTGAATATTTGAAAAGCATAAGCGAAACTTTGTTCGTATATTAAAAAACGTTTCTTTAAGAGCAGCAGTGTTGTAGAAGATATATATCTTGTTAACCAGTTCTTTCAATGATAGAGAAACGTTTCAAAAATTTTATTTTTTTTCCTTCATGTCTGAAGCAACTAACTATAGATAGACTTTATATGTTCACCAATACATGATCCATTGTTGTAGAACTGATGTCAATCCATTCCTTATTAACCCTTAATATTTCGCAATTCACTAACAAACCATAGATAGACTTAGATTTTATATGTTCATCAATACATGATCCGCTGTAGTGAAAACGATGTCAAACCATTCTATTAACCTTAAATATTTCGCAAATCAACTAATCAATGTATCAATGTCTTTTTTCCATTAAGTCAACTGTTAATCATATTTTTATTAAAATCATTCACTATTGTTAACATTTAACTCAAGTGTAGTAACAACCATGCCGATTGAGCATGTGGTATATCTCTAAACCCATCTTGGCTAGAGTTACCCCCCCCCCCCCCCAGTGGTGTAGTCCTGAAAAAAAAGTTGGGGGGACGCCATTGATAAGAAGATAAGCAATTGAAATCAAAAGCGGAGGGACGCTTATGTTTAAATGTAAAAAGTTTGGGGGGACGCTTACATTAAAATAAAAAGGTAGGGGGTTGTCGTCCCCTTGCGTCCACCCTCGACTACACCACTGCCCCCCCCCCCCCCCCCCCCCCCCCACGTCTTCATAAAAAAAACTCTGCACGGCTAGCATTTTCAGAGTTGTTTGGAAATAAAATTTCTACCCACCAACACAAGCAAAAATACCTTTCAATGCCCGTTGCCCATGTTAGGTTTCGTCTTGTAGCGCCATGTAGTGTAGAGGACGGCAATAAAGCAAAAGACTTATTCAGCCGAGTACTTCTAACTCATCACTTTTATAGTCTTATTTTGCAAGCGACCTTCCCGTATAAATTTTAAATCCTCGTTTTCAAGAACTGAATTGTGTATAGGTAAATGAATCACTCAGAGACTCTCCTAGATCATTAGTAGTAGAGTAAGTAGAAAAAATTCAATAAAAACCACCTTCGAGACGGATTGTCCTATGGGAGCAAAGCTGTAATAACGTTCCAAATGAGGGAGCAATTAGAAAACTGAGAATAGTTTTCATCGATTTAAGTTTTAAAAAAAGAAGGAAAGAAAAGAAAATATTTTTAGGAAGTAAATAATCAACCACCAGTATTTTTCTTACACTTTTTCTGTACGATATATAATGCCTTAAAAAGTGACCTTTCGCTGGGTGTGAACGAAGTGGTAAGAATAAATGAGATTACGCCCACTTATAAATGGCAATGTCCCGTTGGCAACCCGTTGTGTTAGGGGGATCACATGCACCTCCCCCCTCACTTGGAAAATAATTTAATGTATTTCTACGTATGTACACGTATTTTGTCTTGTTTTAATGCAACGTACAATGTGTTTTTACTTCCCTCCATTTAAGAGGGTCGGGGTGGGGGGAGTGCCCCCTGGCCCCGACATTTTCCTCGCATTCATTATGGCACGAATACCAGCTGACCGTCTGCTACCCCTCTTTTAATCCTAAATTATCTAGTCACTAGCTAATTACAGTGATTTTTTACGATAGCAAAAAATGCATTAAATAAGATACTAAAATAACCTTTTGATTATATGTTTAACTTATAATAAAATGCAATAAAATATTGCAAATAATAATTTCAATTGTTGGAACAACGAGAGACTAATGCGTGCCGAACGCCCGAACCGCCTGGCCGCTGCCGCCAAAACGAGCTGATTTTCCGCTACCTTTCTCCGAATACTCGGGCTCAAACGAAATTTCTCTTTCCCTACTTGATCAAACGGCAAGACATTTTACTCTAGCGCCATCTGACGGCGGTGGAAAAATCGCGCCATGTTTTCGGCCCGTTCCCCGCTTAGTTGAGACTCCTTCCTTTTAGACTCCCTGGGTACAAGAGTACTGTGGAGGTAACTTCACATCCTCAATAAATACAGCAAAAATTTTAAAAAAAGCGAGAAACTTTGATCTTATCCTACTCGTTTATTCAGCCAGATTGTTGAATGTTGATACCTTTTCCCTGAGGTAGAGAATTTGCAAGAACTAAAGAAGACGTAAAGCATCCATAAAAATATCGTAGTTAAAAAGAAAATGTCAAGCATAAATTATTTACTTTTCAATACATTCAATAATAAGTAGTATTTGAGAATGGAAAATGGGAGTCGACGATCCGCCTTGTGACTGTGTCGGCTGCCCTCTAATATGAGTATCTACTATGAGGATTTTATTATTCACTTGATAGTTCTATTTACGACTCGTGTTTCTCATTTGATATAGGATTTCGTGTAGTGCTTTCGGCACGAATGAATTTCTTTTTTATCGAATAGTACTCGAAACAGTCTTCATTAAAATATTTTTCAAATGATTCAGCAAGCATTTGGCAATGAGTGTTTATATTATCGATATTTTCGCTGTTCAATGTAATATTGCCGTCTGTTGTAAAATTTTCCAAATTTGGAAACGACTGGGGCAAGAATTCAGTCAAATTACTTGTACTCAAAATTCAATATTTTTTAAATTGCAACACCAGCTCAAAATTTCAATGGAAAATTTTATCCTTTTTGTGAATTTTGGCGATCATATTTGTTAATTATAACTATTAATATTGCATCCTCATTAATAACCTTGTTTAAAAAATATTTTTCAATTTTTTTTTTTTTTTTTTTTAAAGAATTTAAAATGTTCTCTTTTTTTGCCAAAGTCTCAGGGTTCGGGTTTTTTCGTTTCATTTACTCATTATATATTGTTACAAAATAAATAAAAAACAAGAAGTTCCGTCTAGAACTATACGAGCCTACTTTCCCGTATACACCAAATTCAAATTTATATTCTAGCTATCTCTTTCTCTCTCTTTCTTATTTATCTTTAGTTCTAATTATTGAAAATATACCGTTTTCAACGGATAATACATATTCATTCACTCACTTATTCATTCTTTCATTTATTCAGCCATGCATTTATTCATTCATTCGTTACCTCATTCAAGTGTTTATTCATTCATTCGTTACCTCATTCAAGTGTTTATTCATTCATTTACGCATTCATGTATTTATTCACTCATTTATTTATATTTTCATTTATTCAATAATTTATTCATTCATTCTTTTCCTCATTCATTTATTCATTGATTTATTCTTTCACTCTTTCATTTATTCATTCATTCATTATTTCACTCATTGAGTCACTGAGAAATATTCTTGAAAATCCCGATCAAAAAATTTCATAGCAAAATAGGCTCGTAAGTTCTAGATAAACTTTCTATTTCTACCTGTTCTACGTTATAAGAGCTTTCCGATAAAGTTTGTTCCAAGCAAATCGGTCCGTTAGATCAGGATTTATTTAGGGTTGAAATTTCCCCGTAAGCTCTGTGTTAATTTTTTGAACTGTTCAAAAATGAACAAAAACTGTTCAAATCAATATTTCACGCCGAGAACTCCTTTCAATAAGCTTGCAATAGGAACTTGGCTCTTGTGCCCAGAGTTTACAGAATTTGCTTCAATTTTGTCCATAGGCGCTAATGTTAAAATTTTTTGAGCTGTTCAAAATTGAACAAAAATTCTTCAAATCAAAAAGTAAAATATAGAAATGAGATGTCCTCGCCGAGATCTTTCGAATGCAAAAAGAATTTTTCCAATCGGACAATTCGTTCAAAAGTTATTAGGGGGGGGACAGACCGACAGACCGACAGACACACTTTTTCCCCATCTCAATACCCTACTTTCAAATTTTTTTATTTTTCAATCTTTATTTAATTACTTCACTTATTTTTGACTTTTCTTGATTTTTAACGATATTTTCACGATACCATTAAGCTTTCTTTCATGCTTTATTATTATTTTTTTTTACTTTTACGGGAAAGTAGGCTAAAAAGCAGTTTCACAAATATAGGTGATTGTGAATTGAATTAAACACAGCAATGCTTTTTTTGAAAATAACGAGAATTCATTTTCAACTTCGAGCCAAAATTTTCCGAACTCTAATCGAATAAATTCGATCTTCAATCCTGAATTTTTATGTTCTAATCTTTTATAATTTCTTCTCTTTTGACTGCACGAGTACCACCTGGGGAGGCTTCGCGTACCACAGTTTGGGAGCCGCTGGAGTCGTCGCGATGATTAGTGCTCGAGTGATCATAATAGTGCAAGTGGTTTTTATTTATTTGTGTGTGTATGTGAGATTATTTTAAACATTAACAATCTATATCCAGCTGCCTACTACAGGGAGAGGCGGGTGAGAGAATACAAATTTAATTTCCACGGCAGCAGCTGTATCTGTAATTCAACCTTGAGCGACTCAAACTATAAGTCGTCTCTCTTGAATCTACCATTTCATATAAATAGATTGGAATTAATTGTTGGCAGCTACATTCTATATAGTATGTAAGTATAAACAAACTGGTAGTTTTGCAATATTATTTTTAAACTATCTTTTCGTTTTTACTTTTTATCTATTAACCCTACACTGCGCAATTTTTTTTTTCTTTGTTAAATTTTTTTTGTGTGTTTGTTTGTGTTAGTTATAAGTGGGAAAAATACTAAAAAAAATCTTATTTAATGTGCGGAAAAGTAGAATTCGAGAAAAATTGACATGTTGTTTAAAAACAACACTGTGCATTTAGGGGTAACAAAAATAATTCTTTTATATAATAATTTTAACAAGTGAAACCAAATTTTAATAAATAGGCATGCATTATAATTATAAAATAGCACTAAAATATGAAAATTTAGTAAAATAATTTCTTTTGTTATTATTTATAAATTTATTAAAGTAAATATTTGCAGATATAGCTAATAATTATTGTACATGTACGAATTTTTGCTTTGATTACCAATAAAGTTTAATAATAATTTCACTGAAAGATTTTAAACAAGAAACCTATCATCTGTAGGGGTGTATGCGATAATGGTTGTTTCTTCTTTGGTTGAGCGTGAATTGATTTTAAATAAAGTTCCTAAATAATAATTTAATCGACCACTAAAAGCTAATTTGTGAAATATTTAACCCCCCCCCCCCCCAATAATCTTCTAAAATATACTTTTCTCCACCAGACCCCTACCTGTTAGCCGAGGCCTTAGGATTGCTTACGCACGGGGAGAGGTAGGGGGTCTACGGATTTTACATGCACATATCCCCAAGTATACATGGTGGTCTTCAGTGGGTATCGAACGCGCGACCTTCCAGGTGGAAATCTTCTAAAATATACTAAATGATGTGAAATAGAACAACCTGTGACACCTGTTTTTGTTTATACTGCGAATAATGCAGGAGCTTAAAAATTGCCCCCGAATGCGCGGTGTTGTTTTAAAACAACAAGTAAAAAAGGCGCCTTAATATATATTTTTCCCGAAATTTTTCGGACAACTTATGTTTATTTTATTTTAAAACTATGTAAGCAATTAGAGACTATTTTTTTAAATAAAATTGTTGCTTAAAATTTGTAGGAAAAAAAATTAAGAAGTTACTGTTTCTTACGATATGAAATTACGATTTTGTGAAAAAAGATGAACCTTGAGTTCAGTTTACTAGATCTAGGGGAAACTATATTAACTAATATGATCACACATACAAAATGAAACGAAAGAATGCGCCACATGTTACAAATATTACAAAATAAAAGCTTAGTGAACGAAAAATGGAGGTGTTGTTTAAAAACAACACAGCGCAGTGTAGGGTTAATAGAACTTCTATAAGTATTACTGTCCTTAAAATTCTACTCAGTTCCCTGTACAAATATGTTGACAGTTGAAGGAACACGTTTAATTCTATTTTTTAAGGATATATATCTGCAAGGGTTCTGTTAAGAGTATTTTATCCGGCCGAGAACTTGAACCGATGCTGTGTTTTGAACTGACATTTTCTTCGGATTGCTCCACTTTTCTGATTTTTGCTCCTGAGAAGTGGTAAAATTCAAGAAATAGCTTTCTCTCTATCTCTCTCGCTCTCTTTTAATGTGTTAGTAAAGAATTTAGAAAACGATTTTACCAGATATTTTCAATGAACAATGCATCTAATTGATTTCACAACTGAATTACTACGTGGTTCCTATTAGCTGTAATGAATTAACTTTCGATAGACTGAGTATTATATTTATGTAAATCCTTTTAATTTCAGTGTAGTTCGCTTAAAAAAATACTATTGCGTAAAAAAAGTTGCTGCAGATCATAATACAGTAGACAAAGGGAAGGTTTTACTTTTTAGAGAAAGCCCGGAGACGATCAGAAAATTAATCTTGGGTTCGTATATTTATCATTCTATATTCACTTCAAAAATAATTCGTTGAAGGAGTTAATTTGCCTAAAACTAATATTCATTTTCGCTCAGTTTTCCTTTGTTTTTTGTTTTCTTTCCCTTAGCTTTACTGCCAATCTCGTCATTTTAGAAAAAGGTAACTGATTAAAATAATAATAATTACAATATCTGTGATTTTATTTTACATCCACCAAATGTGAAGAGCGAAACCGATCATAAGGGAATGCAGTTATTTCAAAACAGCTACTAATTTTACATTACTTTTTCTTCTTTTTTCACTTATACGTCTGATTTTTAAAAAACATCCTGGTACAACTTGACATTTACAATTAATGTTAAAAGCAGTAATGACAATTATCTGCCATATCAGCATAGCGAAGCAAAGATTTTCCTTTACCAATTTTCACAACAGTACCATGTCGTAGAAATACGTTTTGTAACTAGTTCGAGGGTAGTTGATTGTTCATAAGGATCACGTGAATTCTGTTATAGTTTGCTCTCGATAAGACACTTTGTTTAGCCTCATGTATTCCTTTCCATCCAGCATTTGCGCGGATACTAACCGTTATAGCAAAGCATGACGATAATGAAGTCATTGAGGTTGTTTAAAGAATAAATTCAAGTTTTTCTATTCATTCAATGCAGCTCACAATAATGTGAAAATTGCGTCGGTTTTTTCCCCCGTAAATCCGTCTTAAAGACGGTTTTTCTAAAGAAATTTTATAGGAAATATTTTGTTTTTTCAAGAGATTAATTCATTTAACGATGTAAAATGTAATTCATTAGAAAAGCGTTTTAAGATTTAAATATGGGAAGGTCGTTTGTAAAATAAGACTATTGGCCATCAGTTAGAAATATATTCGGCGGAATAAGCCTTTCACTTAGTTCGTATCCTCTTCACGGCGCTGCGGGGCAAAAGAAAAAAAAAGAACTACGGCAGCACTGATCCTTAAACTCTGTACGCCCGTTACAAATTATGTGCTGCTACACCTCCTTTCCTTCTGATACCTAATACATAGCTTCTTCCAGCCGCGGAGACGCGCGCCTCGGCCGCCGGGGGGCAACTACCCCTACGCAGCTTGGAACCTTCTTCTCCTCTCATACCATCCGCTGGGTTAGCGGGATTTTGAGCTTATACTTTCGTTCCCTGTAAGAATGTAAATATTTTCTTCCCTCATTTGCGGAATTTTACTACAGTCAACGCTCTTTATAACGACCCCACATTATAAAGACCATTCCATTATAACGACCAGCGGTAAAAGTCCCAACTTTATCCCTATGAACTCTATGTAAATTTGTTTTCGGTATAGCGACCTTTCTGAATCGTCTAATCCATTACAGCGACCGAACGAGGTGTCATATCAGCTCAGAAGTTCTGCTTCCAGAAATGTGAATGTTATTTTTTCCCTATATTTTCTACTTTAAAATCTGTTTAATATTTTGCACTGATATATTTTTTTAAATTCCAATTCCAAAAATAATTTCGTTGGAATCTTTTAAAAACTACCAGTTTTAATGGAAATACTGAATAACGAAAATTCCACCACTTATAGCGACCACTCGTTATAAAGACCTTTTTCTGTGGGACGCAGATGGTCGTTATATCGAGCGTCGACTGTATTTTTATTTATTTATCTTACTTTAAATGTTATTTATTTATAATAACTCACTAACACCTTCCCTTTCGCACCCCCTGGCTTGTTCCACCGCCACGTCCTCTTCACACCCGGAAAAATCGCTTCGCGCTGCCGAAACGTCCCATTAGACGCTTCGCTTGTTCCGGTTCTCCAGAAATAACCGGTCTCTCGCTCGTGAGCTCGGTTAGCCGGCCCAAGTACTTCCCCCTGCCAAGTAGTTGGGCTCTATTCTCCCCGGACGGGTCTCGCCGCGGTAGCAGGTTTAATTTAGCTCTAAAACAAAAAGCTGCCTTTTCCAATATCCTTCTCCTTTCCCTGCTTACTCTCTTTCCCTGGCTACGGCCTCACACTCGTCTTCTGATGACTCGCAGCTTTAATGTCCCCATCGTCGTGAGCATGATCAACAAGGATGAAGAAAGTAACTGTACGGAACCTTGGATGCTAGAAGAAATGCAGAATACCATTAGCAAACGCACGGATTTCAACAAGTGGTCTGCTAACGAAAGAAGAATCGTCAACACCATCTCACTTCTTCTTGCGCGTGTCGCAAGGACCAAGCAAAATACTGGTATTCCATTTTTTCCCGTTATACCTCGAAAAAGCAATTATCTTTCTTGAAAATGCCTTTCTCTGGTGTTTCATGCTTTCCGTTCTCCCATATATGCAATTCGTTTGTTTTCTGTATGCATATCTATAACAGTTGGGATTCGTGAAAATAAATCTGTAATAATCAGTTGATTGATGATTGATCAAATGCTACATGAAAACAAATTACACGATGATATCGTAAATCCAATCGTACTTCAAGCACTTAACCCCTCAATAGGCGAAGTCGATAGCAAGCAAACAGATCATTTCGGAAAGACTGAACATTCATTAAAAAAAACAAAACAAAAAAAAAAACTAGTGACGCGACCGGACATCCTTAGTCGATAGCAGCAGGTAACATTCCGGCAGCTCTTTTCACCCCTAACGAATTGGTCGGAATTTCGGAATTGTAAAGTTCGGGAAGCGAAGACAAAATGTTTATGAGTCAAAAAATAAATTTTGCTCGTAAGAATCATGTGAATTCTGTTATGGCTTGTTTTTAATAAGGCACTTTGTTTTGCCTCATTTTTGTGTCCCTCTAGGATTTTGGCGGTTCCCAACCGCGATACCAAAGCATAGTAAAAAATGCATGGTAAACAAAAGTGCCATTTATGTTGTTTGCAGAATGAATTGAATTTTTATTTCAAATTGAAGGAGCTCACAATCATATGAGAAGTAGCTCAGCTTCTCCCAGTAAGATCCGTCTTGAAGGAGGGTTTATTTTTTGGAATTTTTTAAATCTATTTTACTACTAATGATCTAGAAGAGTTTAAGTAAGTCTCTTAAAGATGTAAAGTTTATTCCATGAGAAAGAAGCTTTCAAGTTTTACTACGGAAAGGTTGTTTGTAACATAAGGCTGTAATAAGAAAGAGGAGTTAGAAATAATCGGTGGAGTAAGACTTTTGCTTCGTTCCATTTCTCTTCACTGGGTGGCGCTGCAAGATATAGTGGAAAAAAAGTAGACTGCAGATATTGGAGGGTATTTTTGCTTGTGTTTGAGGCCAAAATCTTTTTTTTCCAGACGGCAGCACCAGAGAAGAAATCCGATTGTTCGCTACACTCCTCCGAATCCATCGTCTGAGAGTACAAGATGTGGTTCTATTAGAGCAGTGGTTCCCAACCTTTTTCTCGTAGCGAACCCCTTCTAAGGTCGGGAAAAAAATGGCGAACCCCTTTTGTAGTTGTTAGGAACGGGTAAAAAAAAAACTATAAAATGTGTTAACTCATTCATTTTCCAGCACAATGGTTCATAACAAGAAATGAAAATACAATTGCAAAACATCTTTGCTTAAATAAAAACCAAAGTTGCTTTTTCATTATTTGTTCCTTTTTGAGTTATTAATGGGGCAGTAAACAAATTTATTTGAAAAAGGTATCTCTATCTTGGAATGGCATGAGAAATATACGTTGAAAATTTTGAATCAATCAATAAATATCGTTCTGTTCCACTTTAGAGTTGAAATACACAAAATTTTTTAAAAGTTGGAATAAAGTGTGAGAAATGAGTGTATAAAATTTAAAACTAATGATTAAGTATTTCCCAGTTCCAATTTGGGGGTTTGTATATGAGAAATTTGCCGATAATAGGGCAAATTTTTCCCTTTTAGTAAATTTTCATTTTCTTTGACTCTTTTACGCGCTAGCGAGGAAAAAGGGGGATATGATAGGAGGAAGGTAAGTTCAAAGTTTAAAGTAAATCGATAAATATCTTTCCATACCACTCTGAGGTTCAACTTTTTGAAATTAGGTAACAATAGAAATGAGTGCATTTCAAATTTTGTACGTATGCTTCCTTTGCTGGTCCAAAACTTTATTATCGGGAAAACAATTTATTAAAAAAAAAAAAAAAAACATTTTTACCCTCCCTCCTAATACTTATGTAAATTTATTATCTCGGTATTTCTTTTGCCGTTAGCAAATAATTAAAAATTCCGCCATTGCAATATTATTTTGTAGGGCTCGACCGATGGCATTTTTTGGCCGATGGGCCGATGCCGATTGTTGGCCGATTGTTCCAAGGTCGGCCGATGCCGATGGCCGATGGAAAAACTTCCCTTTAAACCACGTGTAGAATGCTTGTCAAAAATGTCATTTAAATCATTTATTTATTTTTATGTTTATAAAAACATAAATGCCTTATTCAAGCACCATAAAAGACTTCGGGGGAAGTTTACATGATACAGTAACTTTGAAAGTTCGGACATTTTTCCGATTTCAGTTTTATTAATTTTTTTTTTAAAGAGACTTGCTTAAAATTGCAATATTTCATGTGAAATGCAGTTAAACATCTTTAACTGAGCAATAAATAAATAAATATAAGGGCTCGACCGATGCACCAGTGCCGATAGTTAAAAAATCTAGCCATCGCCACCGGCATTCTTCGGAAACTTCGGAAAAACTTTGGCCTATCGACCTTGAATAACATCTAAATGCCGATGCAATGCCTATGTTTTCCGTATGGAAAAATATCTTCCAGACTTTAATTTATTTTTACTTCAGAATGAAAAGTACCAAAAATCACTTTCCTGTATCTAGAAAAAAAACAGGACAATTTCCCGATCGCGATATTATTTTTCGATCTTATATTCCCCTAATCCGTTACTTTTCAGATATACTAATAGTAATACTAGTAAATACAAAACTGAATAAATGTAGAATAAACAATCAGAAGAAAACAAACATCAGCTAAAGCGACCTTGTAAGGCACGTGCACGAAGCAAAGATTGGTTCCGATTATTCATCGTTTTGACTCCGTTTTTTAGTTCATGGTAGAGTTTTACATGAATCCCTTGATTTTGATGCAGAGGAACTAGAACATTTAGTATTATTTTTATATGAAACTCATTCATTTTTAAACGAGTGCAGTATTTTGTTTGAATTAAAGATTCCTGAGCGCCCAAAATGTCGCGTTGTTTTAAAATAGTGTGAGAGTTGGACATAAGGAATTAAAAAAGAAAAAAAATAATTTTTATTACGTACGGTTAGACCAGAAATGCACGACGCGTTTTTAGCTACCAGTTTGTTTAAAGTTGGGATTCGATACTCGTACAGAAAAAAAAAAAAATCTTTATCTTTTCAATTTGCGCCTTGCCTACCAGTTTTTGGCAAGCCAAAATACTAGGGATCAAAACGGACAAATTTAAAATTAATAACGTGCAGTTTTCGTTCTCGTATTTGAGAATGGTCGATTTCACAACGGCAGTTTGTATAAAAAGCAGTGTTGCGTTTCAAATTGAACCCTCCAACCCGATTCAAAATACCCTCCCATAACCGACAATTTTTTATATGTGGCGCTACCTTCTGCGAAAACAATGTAACTGTTCAAAATTCCTGAGACTCGAATTCGCTTAAATTATATGTCTACCTTTTTAACGTTATTTTTAAACACAAAATTAGTTCAATTTTGCAATATTTTGGAAATCTTTTCTTTTTATCAAATTTTAAAAAAGTTCTCACGGTGACGACATCACGTTTATTCTGGGAAGAGAGGGCTCTGGAGTCTCAAGGGTTTAAACTGCAATTCTTTTTACACAAATTAATGTCGACAGTTATTGCGGCACGCCATTGCATCCACTGAGCTAAATAAGAGAAACCTGGAGCGAGGACTGGGCGGTCGAACCGCTTCACACCCTTTTCAGATATCAAGGCAAAACGCGCAAACTACCAATTCGCGCAATGATAAAACGGCTAAATTTAAAAAGCTCTCGAGCTCTTAATTCTTTTCCGATTTTTCTAAAAAAATTTATTCTAATGCCAGACATATAATAATTTAAAATTTCTCATAGCATTTTAGAACAATTATTCATACATTTTTTCACGATAAAAAACATTTTGCGACACTTTTTATTATCTTTGAATGCTATATGGGAGTGTGCGACTATGGCAGGTTTAAAAAATGTTTATTTAGACAGGAAGACACCCTGATTAATTGATTTACTCTCCTTGACTACTGATGAATAAATACTTTACACAGTTAAAATATAAATCTCATAAGAAGTTTCAGTGAACAGCTTCGAACAGCATCAATATAGCGACTTTTATTCCCAAAAACGATAAATGCGTTTTTAGAGTTCTTACACTTTGATATTGCACTTAAACATAATACAATTAACAAGAAGTTCCGTCTAGAACTATACGAGCCTACTTTCCCGTATACACCAAATTCAAATTTATAATCTAGCTATCTCTTTCTCTCTCTTTCTTATTCATCTTTAATTCTAATTATTGAAAATATACCTTTTTCAACGGATAATACATATTCATTCACTCACTCATTCATTCTTTCATTTATTCAGCCATGCATTTATTCATTCATTCGTTACCTCATTCAAGTGTTTATTCATTCATTTACGCATTCATGTATTTATTCACTCATTTATTTATATTTTCATTTATTCAATAATTTATTCATTCATACTTTTCCTCATTCATTTATTCATTGATTTATTCTTTCACTCTTTCATTTATTCATTCATTCATTATTTCACTCTTTGAGTCACTGAGAAATATCCTTGAAAATCCCGATAAAAAAATTTCATAGCAAAATAGGTTCGTAAGTTCTAGATAAACTTTCTATTTCTACATGTTCTACGTTATAAGAGCTTTCCGATAAAGTTTGTTCCAACCAAATCGGTCCGTTAGATCAGGATTTATATAGGGCTAAAATTTCCCCGTAAGCTCTGTGTTAATTTTTTGAACTGTTCAAAAATGAACAAAAACTGTTCAAATCAATATTTCACGCCGAGAACTCCTTTCAATAAGCTTTCAATAGGAACTTGGCTCTTGTGCCCAGAGTTTACAGAATTTGCTTCAATTTTGACCATAGGCGCTAATGTTAAAATTTTTTTAACTGTTCAAAATTGAACAAAAAATTGTTCAAATCAAAAAGTAAAATATAGAAATGAGATGTCCTCGCCGAGATCTTTCGAATGCAAAAAGAATTTTTCCAATCCGACAATTCGTTCAAAAGTTATTAGGGGGGGAAAGACCGACAGACCGACAGACAGACAGACCGACAGACAGACAGACCACAGACAGACAGACCGACAGACACACTTTTTCCCCATCTCAATACCCTACTTTCAAATTTTTTATTTTTCAATCTTTAGTTAATTACTTCACTTATTTTTGACTTTTCTTGACTTTTAACGATATTTTCACGATACATTAAGCCTTCTTTCATGCTTTATTATTATTTTTTTTTACTTTTACGGGAAAGTAGGCTAAAAAAGAAGAAGCACTTAAAATAAGAAGAAAGAAGTCATTTTTTGGAGACATTATAGGATAACATTTTTATTTAAAAAAGTTTGCAAATAACTGGAATGGAGCATGTCATTTTGAGATGAATCTGAAATGTATAAGCATTTACAAATTTTATATTTTACAAGTTTACTTGCCTATGACCAAGTTAAATATTTCTCACTAATGGAACATTTCATTTATGGATATTAAATGTAAATAAGAATAATAAAGAAATACTACTTATTTTTTTAACCATGCACTAATTAAAAATATAGCTGATCAGTGCATCTGCTGGGAAAAAGTGTGTGCTGTAATTCAAAGTTTTATAAGCACATTAAAACTCTTTGAGTGCAGATGTTAATTTAGTAACAAAAAAAAACATGATCATAATAATATTTATCATGATTTTTTAAATCATGCACAAATAAAAATTTCAGCTCATCAGTATATTTACAGGGGAAAAGTGCTGCAATTCAAAGCTTTATGAACTCATTAAAAATCTTTGAGTGTAGATGTTAATTTAGTAATAAAATAATAAATAATAATAAAATAAATGTTTTTTAAAAATAGCCACAATTTGACAAAATAAAAATTAACACACGCAAAAATCAAAATTTTGCTCAAATGAAAAGTTAATTCAAAAACATCAAAATTATTATTGAAATTTCCATTAACTAGCAAATTAAGATAAAAGCAAAAAAGGTACATGATTTAACTATTTGTGTAACTGATATTTTCACTTATAATAAAATATTACGTAATAAGGTTTGATTATCGAGAAAACAGGAGAAATATTTAGGCTATAATGCTAAAAGAAAAAGATTTTCAGCAATGTAATTAAGTTGTAATATTATGATTTAAGGTAAACTTTATTCATCCAAAAACAATTTTGTGTACATTATGGGCATAGTAATTAAATTTCTGTGAAAAAAAGCCATTCAAAGATAGAATACGAGAATAAGGCATTTAAAGTTTAAATAAGCAATTCGCCATCAAAATGAGCTTTAACACCGTTTTCTTTTAAGTTTCACGAATTTATTTTTACATCCCTTTGCACAACAGGATGCAAACGTATTGCTAAATGACGAAAATAAAATTTTTTGATAAACTATGATAAATTAAACCGAAATTTGTAACAATACACCATACGAGCCAATGCTTCCACAATGGGAAGTCGGCGATATTTTGCCTTGAACGCTCGAGCACTGTATTCATGCGCGTCGGCTCGCAAGCTGCCCTGTTGAAGCATGGGGAGTCCTCACTCCAGATTTCTCTCATTTAGCTCAATGATTGCATAACGGAATTTTAGGACACAAGAACTATACACATGAACGATTGTGCTTCGTTTGCAAATCTACGGATCCCAACCGTTATGGCAATTTGTTCAAGAAAAAGACGAAATACGCATGCAATATGTAAGTGGATCTTGATAATACTAGTAATTATGATAAAAAAAAAACAGTAAATAGTAGCGAGCATGCCGAAAGAAGATTAAGAATGAGTAACAATTTAATTATTATGATTGTTGTTGTCATTCTCGTTCTCGCATATGTGGAATTATTTTTTTTCTTTCAATAACTTGTTATAAGAACTGGGATCCTCAATTTTTGTGTCGTGCGTTTACGAAAATAACTCACAGCAAAAATTAAAGTTGGTTTCTTTTATTTTTCACTTATTTATTTACACATGAATAGTTAATCTATAGCGGTTGGGATCCGTAAAAATGCATTTTAATAGTAAACGGTGTGCTGATTGATTAAATGCTACAAACATACCAACAATATCACAAAAGCATCCAACTTTAAGCAAAAAAAAAAAAAACACACACACATTTTGTAGCAGCATTCCTGCAGATATTTTTCTTGCTGAAGAAACATCAATATTTCTTTCCCCCTTCTGTTCTTCTTCTTTTGCTATATGTGTGAGAATTATTCTTAGAATAATTCTCGCTGACTCGGAACAAAAGTGCGAATTCTGCAGAATCGTCGAATGAAGTCACAGAACAAGATATCCGACTGCTTTTCCGAGTATTCCCTCCGAATGTCTATTAACTCCAGCACGAAAATTGGGGATGTTGGGCATAAATAGGCAACCGGATAATAAGAGCCTGAGCTGATATAAAATAAGCGACACCCATTTGTTATCAAAACGGTGTAAAACAAAATTTGGCGTTGTTCTAAAATTAAAAATAGTATTTGTTTTTTTAAAATCTTTAAAACTTCTGTCGTAAAAAACTAAAATATTTATAAAATCTCCCAAAAACTATTAAGAAGCCAAAAGAAAGCCAGGAGGCCAAGCAAATTACTCCAAAAGCCAAATGTTTCGTATTTATCTTAAAAATAGCCAAATTAGCAACCCTGGCTCCCCCATGATGGCGAAAATTGTTTTTAACTGCTGTGCTGCCTCTTATTGTATGAAAATAGAAAACTAGCTATGGAGGAGGAAGACAGTTAAAGACAGAATGTTTTGTGCAAAATTGTATCAAGTTTTGTGGAAAGTTGGAAAACATCGGCCTGGCATCGGCTTTTAGATGTTTTTTAAGGCCGATGGGCCGATGTTTTTCTGAATTTAACATCGGCCGCCGATGCCGATGGCCGATGGCAAGTTTGTTGAACAATCGGCGCCGATGCATCGGCGAGGCCGATGCATCGGTCGAGCCTTATTTCTAAGTCATCACTTTTATAGTAATATTTTACGAACAAGCCTTCTTTTTTTTAAATTTAAAAGTTCCTTTCTCATGAATTAAATTCAACTCCGTTAAATGACTTAGACTCTCCTACATCATTATTAGTGCAATAAAAAAAAAAACGCCCTTAAGAGATTTTACTGGAAAAACCGAGCTATTTTTCATTTTATTGTGAACTGCATTGAAAAAACAGTCAAAGTATGTATGATACCTTAAACAGCATTAATGGCACTTATTTATTTACCATGTATATTTTAATCATGGTTTGCTAGAACTGGTGGGATAAGCGAACATGCTAGAGGGTTAGCAATAAATGAGGTAAAACAAAGTGCCTTATCGAAAGGCAAATTTTAACACAACTTTCATGATCCTCACGAGCATTTGTGACCTTTGGACTAGCTGCCTGAAAGCAAATTTTAACCCCATTTACACGATCCTCACGAGCAATCATGACCTACGAACTAGTTGTCGAAAAGTGCTAACGTGTTTTTTGACTGATAAACATTTTGCCTTGTCATCCCGAACTTAATGATCCGCGTAATTGGCAAGGGTGAAATGAGCTGCCGGAACTTTACCTACTGTTTTTGACCAATCCGCTTAGGAAGGATTGTGTCGACGGATGTCTAACTGGTCGCGTCTCTAGGATCTTTTAAAGAATGAATGAATCTTCAGTTTTTTGACTTGTTTGTTTGCTTCAATTGATGTTCAAAGAAGCTTCCGAGGCATAACGAGAGAAAAAATTGATTTGCGCATAATAGAAGACCAAAAGAAGAAAGAAAAATAAACTAAATAAGTAAGTAATAAACAAATAAAAACATCTAGAACAATTAAAAAAATAAATAAATAAACTAATCTTTTATAAATAAACAAAAGAGGAACAAACTGGGAAAAACTTAACTTTTGCTGTGAATTATTTTCGTAAACACGGGTTCGTACACCTTTCTGATTGTCTTGTTGATGACTAAATGTCTAGTGGACTGAATCGTTTTTATTAATATTAATTTTTCTTCATTAACAACTCTGTAACTATTTACAGGTTTTATTTACAATAATTTATACTCTTATACATTGAGCACCATAGCTCACATTTCGTGCCGACCATGCAGCACTCATAAGAAAAAAATTAACAACAATAGCGTTTCGCTCAAAGCGGTATACGTTCTCGTTGCATCATCATATGCTTTCAAACACATACTGAACTTAGCTCGCCAAGAGAGCGAAGAGGCGTTCGAGTTGGCGATTTTTTTTTTTTTTTTTTTTTTTTTTTTTTTTTTTTTTTTTTTTTTTTTTTTTTTTTTTTTTTTTTTTTTTTTTTTTTTTTTTTTTTTTTTTTTTTTTTTTTTTTTTTTTTTTTTTTTTTTTTTTTTTTTTTTTTTTTTTTTTTTTTTTTTTTTTTTTTTTTTTTTTTTTTTTTTTTTTTTTTTTTTTTTTTTTTTTTTTTTTTTTTTTTTTTTTTTTTTTTTTTTTTTTTTTTTTTTTTTTTTTTTTTTTTTTTTTTTTTTTTTTTTTTTTTTTTTTTTTTTTTTTTTTTTTTTTTTTTTTTTTTTTTTTTTTTTTTTTTTTTTTTTTTTTTTTTTTTTTTTTTTTTTTTTTTTTTTTTTTTTTTTTTTTTTTTTTTTTTTTTTTTTTTTTTTTTTTTTTATTATTTTGGCGAACCCCTAGGGGTTCGCGAACCACCGGTTGGGAAACGCTGTATTAGAGAAAATCAACATAGGCGAACTATCGTGATATATATATTTAATCTGAGGAGTTAAAAAGACACTGGTGGAAACAAATGCTATAAGCAAAGTTTACATTGATTCAGGCAGCCATGCTTCGTTCCTTCATAGTCTCAGAAGCTTTTCAATTGAAGATATGTTCAAATTTAGGACGAAGTACGGTACAAGAAAAAACAAGAAAATTACATTTGGAACGTGTTTAAAACCACCCTTCACTCTTGAGGCTCTAAATTTGTTGATTCCTTTGTAAAAGCATTCGTATTAATAAAAATATAATAAGTTCATAACTGGTGCTAAGATAAGAAATGAATGCTTCACTAAAAGGGGGAGTCACATGCTTAAAAATGATAAGAACTAGATAATGTCAATTGGTGGTACTTCTTTGTTACTATCAAGATTTCAAATGGGCAGGTACCGAAACTTGAGTAGTTTTAGGATCTTTGTGCATTAATAAATTTGGGGTATTCGGTGGCATTTTTGAGACATCAAGTATTGAAAAAAAAATTATTTATTGAAAATTTCAGACTTATTATTCTGAAAAATAATTTCCTTTAAAAAAAAAAAACACACAGCATTTTTTTTTAAAACAAATTAATGTCGACAGGTATTGCTGCCCGCCATTGCATCGTGGGGTTTTACGTTACAGGCACTACACACATGAACGAGCGTGCTTCGTCTGCGTATCTACGGATCCCGACTGTTGTAGCAATTTGTTCAAGGACAAAGCGAAATACGCATGCGTTATGTAAGTGGGTCTTGATAATAATAATAATTATTACAATAAAACAAAGAATAGTAACAAGCGATTAAAAACGAGAAACGGTTTAATTATTATGATTGCTGTTATTTGTAATTTTCGTTCTCGCATGTGTGGAAATATTTTTTACTTTTAATAACTTGCTATAACAAATGGGATCTACAATTTTTTTGACGAAAATTACTCACGGCAAAAGTTAAGTTGATTTCTTTTGTTCTTCGCACATTTATTTACACATGAATGGTTAATTTTTCTCCTTCTTTATTTATTTTTCTTACTTTTAGGATTCCTTTTTTCCATCTTACTTTTGCGATTTTTAATTTTAACTTTTTCATTTTTTCATTTTTAAACTTTCTCAACACTTATTTATTTGTTTATTTATTTCGGACTGATTTATTTTATTTTCTTACTTTTTAAGATCTTACTAGCATGCGTAATTGTAATATTTTCCCGGCAAGCCTTGCTAAAACAATTATCTTCCTTGAAAATAATTTCAGAAAATGCCTTTCCCCTGGTAGAGTTTATTTCCCTCTTTCTCGAGCATGTGCAATTCGTTTGTTTTATGCAAGCATATCAATAGCTGTTGGGATCCGAAAAATGCATTTCTAATAGTCAACGGTGTGATGATTGATTAAATGCTACAAATATACCGACGATATCTTAAATGGCATCGAACTTTAAGCACTTGAGTCGATGACAAGCAAATAGATCAAGTCGGTAAGACTAAGAGCATTCGTATTTCAAACAAAGATTTAGCGAAGCGAAAAGTTATACATCTGGCTCCTGCATCGTCAGCCCACCCCTAGCCAATAATCGGAAGTGTGAAGTCATTTTCGCGTGATCTGCAAACGTGAGAACAGAGATGAAATCATTGTTAGGACCGTCTATATCTCAAAACATCTCTGCACCCGCTCGGCAGCCGAGACCGCAGCCTATCCCAGAGTTTGGAACGACAAGTCAAAAGGTCTATGAGCCAAAAAGTGCGTTAGCGCTTTGGGGGAACTAGTTCGAGGGTAGTTGATGGCTTCGTGAGAATCATGTGATTTCTATTATAGTTTGAGTTTGGTAAGGCCCTTTTTTCGCCTCATTTATACAGTTCCCGCTAACACTTTTGCGGATCCCAACCATTACAGCGAAAAGCATGGTAAATTAGTAAATAATGCATGGTAATGAGATGTCATTCATGTTGTTGAAGAAGGAATTAACTATTTACTCTTAATTCAGCTCAGCTCACAATTATCTAAAAAGTAGCTCAATTTTACCTAATTAAATGTATTGTGAAGGCGGTTCTCTTTCTTCTGTTGAATTTCTTTTATTAATTCTACTGCTACTGATATCTAGGAGAGTTTAAGTAATTCCCCTCTCCCCCTTTTACTATGTAAAACTTAGTTCATGAGAAAGGTGACTTTTGAAATTTGTACGCGGGAGGTCGTTTGTAAAATAAGACATCGAGACGAAGCAGAAAATGCTCTGTGGGTATTGGAGGGTAAAACCTTAATTTCCAAACTGCTGCATGTAGTTTTTCATATCCTTAAAAAGCTTAAATGGCACCATTTAAGCTTTTAGTCTGGCAATTTTCCGTTGGATCAGTGCGATAGCTCAAAAAACTACTCAAATTTGCCTACAATTTCTTTAATATTCTTCAGGAAAACCATACTTTGAACTTGAAAATCGTAAATGATTTTTTTAAAAACATATAAAGAAATCCCAGTTCTTCCCGACAATGTTCCATTAATGAAACTTACTATATTCTATAATTGATACAAAATTTTTGGGTATTGCTCTAAAATAAAATAGCGTTTTGAGCCCTCAAACTTAAAAAATACAGCTTTTTTTTCCTTTCAAAGGTTTCCACAGGCTCGTCATTTGTGGGATCCGTGGAAGGGGGAGTCAACCCATGAGATTACACAAAGGTCTAAGGATCACGCATATTGATCTTTACAACACACACACACACTTCATGAACAAAAGAGTCACCTTTTATAACTTGGCTTTCATATCACAGATGGGACGCCTGACAGTCAGCACTGTGTCAATTCAGGATTTTCTGCCATTTAATTTAGGCCAGCGGCTCCAAATCTTTTTTTTTTCTCGTACCACTATTTTTCTTGCAAACCATTTCCGTATCGCTGCGAATGAAACTTTATTGTATAGAACCGTGCACTAAAATATAAAAAAAAAAAAAAAATAGGGTGACTAGGTAATATACCATTTTTTATAGTTATTAGGGCAGAGAAAAGAGTTTATTGAACAAAGCTGCATGTATAAAACAAAATATATGAAATATATAAAATATTTTTTTTAATAATTCGCGCTTCCAAAACACATTAGAAATACGTCTTTAAGTACAAAATACATGTAAAAAGAAAGTGGAAAACGAAATTAATGAGATGGTTGCTGCTGCATGGTAGATACAAGTAAGGTTCATCTGGTTCATTAAAAGTTAGTTTTAACCTCAAATTTGGGACGACATTTAATTTGCTTCTATGTTAATTTTTAAAAAATATATTGGAAAAAGCTGTTTCACTAGAAAAAGTGGTTGTGAACGGAATTAAAAACACCAAAGCTTTTCTTGCCAACAACGAGAATTGTACGTTTACGTATTACACGTTTGCATTTCAAAATCAGCAAATTTCACTGTTCTATGAGAAGAAAGCTGTAATAACGTTCCAAATTAGGAAGCAATTACGAAAACTGAGAATACAGTTTTCATTTGATTTAATTTAAAAAAAAGAAAGTAAGAAAAGAAACTATTTTTAGGAAGTAAATAGTTAACAACCAGTATTTTTCTCACGCTGTTTCTGTAAGATATATAAAACATAACAAAGTGAACTTTCGCTGGGTGTTAACGAACTGGTATGAATAGATGAGGTCAAGTCCGCTTGTAAGTGGCAATTACTGTTGGAAACCCGCAAAATCAAACGACGGTAATGTCGACACAGCCAAGAGGTAAAAAGAGGGGTTAGCTCACATCCTCCATAAATACAGTAAGAAATTTGAAAAAAAAAAAAGTGAAAAACTTTGAATCACCTTATCTCACTCGTTTATTCAGCCAGATTGTTGATACCTTTTCCCTAAGATTGCGATTTAGCAAGACTTAATACGTAAAGCATCTATAAAAATATATTGCAGTTAAAAAGAAAACGTCAAGCATAAATTATTTACTTTTTAAGTAAGCATAGTAAGCATTCAATAATAAGTGGTATTTCAGAATGAAAAATGTGAGTCGGCGATCCGTCTCTGACTGTGTCGGCTGACCCCCAATATGAGTATACACTATGAGAAAACTTTCATTCAATTAAATGATGAATTTATTTTCAACAAAATTTAACATTATCGCCGAAAATAATTGGCACAAAATAATAAATTTACACACAGTGTTGGCAGTCAGGGGCGACATCTGTGAAATAAATTCCAAGTTTATAAAAAGTTGACTGCTTTGTTCGTGAAGAGTGTGTGATCTTATCTGGGGGGTTAATTGACTCCACCCCCCTCCCCAGATCATCAAATGACGGACCTGTGGAAACCTTTAAAGGAAAAAAATAATTTAAAAAGCTGTATTTTTAAAGTTTGACGGCTCAAAACGCTATTTTTTTTTTTCTTTTGGAGCAATACCTTAAGTTTTGCATCAATTATACAATATAGCAAGTTCCATAAATGGAGCATTGTCGGGAAACACTTAGTATATAATACTTCTTTATATGTGTTTCAAAAATTTGATTTACGCTTTTCAAGTTCAAAGTACGGTTTCCCTGTGGAATATTAAAGAAATTGTAGGCAAATTTGAGTAGTTTTTTGCGCTATCGCACTAATTCAACGGAAAAACTGAAAGACTAAACTTATGGTGCCATTTCAGTTTTTTTTTTTTTTTTTTGTCTCGAAAAATACAACAAAGCTTCAAATAATAAAGTATCAACGCTAAAAATGATTTGCATTTCTGATAATCTGGAGTTATATATTAAAGAGAATATATTGGTTATCTTTTGAAGGGATCAAAAAATGAATGAAGGTAATTAAACTTACAATAGAAAAAATAATAAATGATCACTATACCAAAGCACTCTACGCAATAAGCAAGAATATATGAGTTATTGTGCAACGTACATCTGAGTTTGAACAAAAAAGTAAATAATAGATGAATAATAGACACCTCACTGAAATTCTTTCAAGCAAAATATAATAGCTATTATAATTGTTCGCGGCTTCAAGTCCCGAATTTTTTCTTGCGTTCATGTTAGTCAGGAAAGCATGCTTCGTGCAGTCTTTTGTCGCATTCAAAACAGGGCTTTTTAGTTTTCTTACATACAGCACAACGTCCCAGTAATGTAGAAATAATTCGGACTGATAGATCTTTTCCAGTAAGGCTCGACCGATGCATCGGCGCCGATTGTTCAACAAACTTGCCATCGGCCATCGGCATCGGCGACCGATGTTAAATTCAGAAAAACATCGGCCCATCGGCCTTAAAAAACATCTAAAAGCCGATGCCAGGCCGATGTTTTCCAACTTTCCACAAAACTTGATACAACTTTCCACAAAACATTCTGTCTTTAACTGTCTTCCTCCTCCATAGCTAGTTTTCTATTTCCATACAATAAGAGGAAGCACAGCAGTTAAAAACAGTTTTCGCCATCATGGGGGAGCCAGGGTTGCTAATTTGGCTATTTTTAAGATAAATACGAAACATTTGGCTTTTGGAATAATTTGCATGTCTTCCTGGCTTTCTTTTGGCTCCTTAATAGTTTTTGGGAGATTTCATAAATATTTTAGTTTTTTACAACAGAAGTTTTAAAGATTTTTAAAAAACAAATACTATTTTTAATTTTAGAACTATGCCAAATTTTGTTTTACACCGTTTTGATAACAAATGGGTGTCGCTTATTTTATATCAGCTCAGGCTCTTATTATCCGGTTGCCTATTTATGCCCAACATGCCCAATTTTCGTGCTGGAGTTAAAAGACATTCGGAGGGAATACTCGGAAAAGCAGTCGGATATCTTGTTCTGTGACTTCATTCGACGATTCTACAGAATTCGCTCTTTTGTTCCGAGTCAGCGAGAATTATTCTAAGAATAATTCTCACACATATAGCAAAAGAAGAAGAATAGAAGAGGTAAAGAAATATTGATGTTTCTTCAGCAAGAAAAATATCTGCAGGAATGCTGTTACAAAATGTGTTTTTTTTTTTTTTTTGGCTTAAAGTTGGATGCTTTTGTGATATTGTTGGTATGTTTGTAGCATTTAATCAATCAGCACACCGTTTACTATTAAAATGCATTCTTACGG
Organism: Octonoba sinensis; assembly: GCA_038502835.1. NCBI lineage: Eukaryota > Metazoa > Arthropoda > Arachnida > Araneae > Uloboridae > Octonoba > Octonoba sinensis. Next base: position 102,987,150 of record CM076606.1, on the reverse strand, counting down.
ATCCCAACCGCTATAGATTAACTATTCATGTGTAAATAAATAAGTGAAAAATAAAAGAAACCAACTTAATTTTTGCTGTGAGTTATTTTCGTAAACGCACGACACAAAAATTGAGGATCCCAGTTCTTATAACAAGTTATTGAAAGAAAAAAATAATTCCACATAGAACGAGAATGACAACAACAATCATAATAATTAAATTGTTACTCATTCTTAATCTTCTTTCGGCATGCTCGCTACTATTTACTGGTTTTTTTTATAATAATTACTAGTATTATCAAGATCCACTTACATATTGCATGCGTATTTCGTTTTTTTCTTGAACAAATTGCCATAACGGTTGGGATCCGTAGATTTGCAAACGAAGCACAATCGTTCATGTGTATAGTTCTTGTGTCCTAAAATTCCGTGATGCAATCACTGAGCTAAATGAGAGAAATCTGGAGTGAGGACTCCCCATGCTTCAACAGGGCAGCTTGCGAGCAGATGCGCATGAATACAGTGCTCGAGCCATCAAGGCAAAACATCGCTGACTTCCCATTGTGGAAGCATTGGCTCGTATGGTGTATTGTTACAAATTTCGGTTTAATTTATCATAGTTTATCAAAAAAATTTATTTTCGTCATTTAGCAATACGTTTGCATCCTGTTGTGCAAAGGGATGTAAAAATAAATTCGTGAAACTTAAAAGAAAACGGTGTTAAAGCTCATTTTGATGGCGAATTGCCTATTTAAACTTTAATGCCTTGTTCTCGTATTCTATCTTTGAACGGCTTTTTTTCACAGAAATTTAATTACTATGCCCATAATGTACACAAAATTGTTTTTGGATGAATAAAGTTTACCTTAAATCATAATATTACAACTTAATTACATTGCTGAAAAACTTTTTCTTTTAGCATTATAGCCTAAATATTTCTCCTGTTTTCTCGATAGTCAAACCTTATTACGTAATATTTTATTATAAGTGAAAATATCAGTTACACAAATAGTTAAATCATGTACCTTTTTTGCTTTTATCTTAATTTGCTAGTTAATGGAAATTTCAATAATAATTTTGATGTTTTTGAATTAACTTTTCATTTGAGTAAAATTTTGATTTTTGCGTGTGTTAATTTTTATTTTGTCAAATTGTGGCTGTTTTTTAAAAACATTTATTTTATTATTTATTTGTTATTTTATTACTAAATTAACATCTACACTCAAAGATTTTTAATGAGTTCATAAAGCTTAGAATTGCAGCACTTTTCCCCTGTAAATATACTGATCAGCTGAAATTTTTATTTGTGCATGATTTAAAAAATCATGATAAATACTATTATGATCATGTTTTTTTGTTACTAAATTAACATCTGCACTCAAAGAGTTTTAATGTGCTTATAAAACTTTGAATTACAGCACACACATTTTCCCAGCAGATGCACTGATCAGCTATATTTTTAATTAGTGCATGGTTAAAAAAAATAAGTAGTATTTCTTTATTATTCTTATTTACATTTAATATCCATAAATGAAATGTTCCATTAGTGAGAAATATTTAACTTTGTCATAGGCAAGCAAACTTGTAAAATATAAAATTTATAAATGCTTATACATTTCAGATTCATCTCAAAATGACATGCTCCATTCCAGTTATTTGCAAACTTTTTTTAATAAAAATGTTATCCTATAATATCTCCAAAAAATGACTTCTTTCTTCTTATTTTAAGTGCTTCTTCTTTTTTAATTGTATTATGTTTAAGTGCAATATCGAAGTGCAAGAACTCTAAAAACGCATTTATCGTTTTTGGGAATAAAAGTAGCTATATTGATGCTGTTCGAAGCTGCTCACTGAAACTTCTTATGAGATTTATAATTTAACTGTGTAAAGTATTCATTCATCAGTAGTCAAGGAGAGTAAATCAATTAATCAGGGTGTCTTACTGTCTAAATAAACATTTTTTAAACCTGCCATAGTCGCACACTCCCACATAGCATTCAAAAATAATAAAAAGTGTCGCAAAATGTTTTTTATCGTGAAAAAATGTATGAATAATTGTTCTAAAATGCTATGAGAAATTTTAAATTATTATATGTCAGGCATTAGAATAAATTTTTTTAGAAAAATCGGAAAAGAATTAAGAGCTCGAGAGCTCTTTAAAGTTAGCCGTTTTATCATTGCGCGAATTGGTAGTTTGCGCGTTTTGCCTTGATGGCTGAAAAGGGTGTGAAGCGGTTCGACCGCCCAGTCCTCGCTCCAGGTTTCTCTTATTTAGCTCAGTGGATGCAATGGCGTGCAGCAATAACTGTCGACATTAATTTGTGTAAAAAGAATTGCAGTTTAAACCCTTGAGACTCCAGAGCCCTCTCTTCCCAGAATAAACCTGGTTTCGTCACCGTGAGAACTTTTTTAAAATTTGATAAAAAAGAAAAGATTTCAAATATATTGCAAAATTGAACTAATTTTGTGTTTAAAAATAGCGTTAAAAAGGTAGACATATAATTTAAGCAAATTCGAGTCTCAGGAATTTTGAACAGTTACATTGTTTTCGCAGAAGGTAGCGCCACATATAAAAAATTGTCGGTTATGGGAGGGTATTTTGAATCGGGTTGGAGGGTTCAATTTGAAACGCAACACTGCTTTTTATACAAACTGCCGTTGTGAAATCGACCATCCTCAAATACGAGAACGAAAACTGCACGTTATTAATTTTAAATTCGCCCGTTTTGACCCCTGGTATTTTGTCTTGCTAAAAACTGGTAGCCAAGGAGCAAATTGAAAAAAAATTTGGGCGCTCAGGAATCTTTAATTCAAACAAAATACTGCACTTGTTTAAAAATGAATGAGTTTCATAAAAAAAGAATACTAAATGTTCTAGTTCCTCTGCATCAAAATCAAGGGATTCATGTAAAACTCTACCATGAACTAAAAAACGGAGTTAAAACGATGAATAATCGGAACCAATCTTTGCTTCGTGCACGTGCCTTATAATGTCGCTTTAGCTGATGTTTGTTTTCTTCTGATTGTTTATTCTACATTTATTCAGTTTTGTATTTACTAGTATTACTATTAGTATATGTGAAAAGTAACGGATTAGGGGAATATAAGATCGAAAAATAATATCGCGATCGGGAAATTGTTCTGTTTTTTTTTCTAGGTACAGGAAAGTGATTTTTGGTACTTTTCATTCTGAAGTAAAAATAAATTAAAGTCTGGAAGATATTTTTCCATACGGAAAACATAGGCATTGCATCGGCATTTAGATGTTATTCAAGGTCGATAGGCCAAAGTTTTTCCGAAGTTTCCGAAGAATGCCGGTGGCGATGGCTAGATTTTTTAACTATCGGCACTGGTGCATCGGTCGAGCCCTTATATTTATTTATTTATTGCTCAGTTAAAGATGTATAACTGCATTTCACATGAAAAGTTGCAATTTTAAGCAAGTCTCTTTAAAAAAAAAATTAATAAAACTGAAATCGGAAAAATGTCCGAACTTTCAAAGTTACTGTATCATGTAAACTTCCCCCGAAGTCTTTTATGGTGCTTGAATAAGGCATTTATGTTTTTATAAACATAAAAATAAATAAATGATTTAAATGACATTTTTGACAAGCATTCTACACGTGGTTTAAAGGGAAGTTTTTCCATCGGCCATCGGCCGATGGAAGAGCAAAATAATCGGCCATCGGCCATCGGCCGATCTTGGAACAATCGGCATCGGCCCATCGGCCAAAAAATGCCATCGGTCGAGCCCTATTTTCCAGGTACTTTGGGTGACACCCACCAAGTAACATCAACAGTGTTGCCGTTTGAAAATCAGGGTTTTACCCTCCGATACCTCAGCCATCTGCTTCGTCTTGCAGCGCCATCTAGTGATCTAGTGAGCAAGAGAGGAACTAAACAAAAGGCTTATTTATAAGGCTCGACCGATGCATCGGCGCCGATTGTTCAACAAAGTTGCCATCGGCCATCGGCATCGGCAGCCGATGTTAACTTTATAAAAACATCGGCCCATCGGCCTTAAAAAACATCTAAAAGCCGATGCAAGGCCGATGGTTTTTCGCAGGGACAACTTTCCAGAAAACATTCTCTGTCTTAAACTTACTTTTTTCCTCCATAGCTAAATTTCTATTTCCAGACAATAACAGGCAGAACATCAGTTAAAAAAAGCACAAAAATAATGTCATTCTACAAAGTGTATTTGATAAAATATTCGGAAAAATAGTTTAATCGATCACTGCCCGAAAACCTTCATTATTGAAATTATTTCTCTTTGAACAGAATGCTAGCGAAATAGAATATGTTAAAGGGGGAAATACGTGTAAAACGGCGTATTAAGAGCAATTTTTATGATTTTTTTTAACGTATAAAGAATAAATATATTTTATTGAGATTTTGAGATTATTTTATAGATATATTGAGGAACATTTACTGAAATTTTCAAACATTTTTCTTGAAAAATCCGGGAGATATCGGCTGCTGCACACTGTAAGTCGCCACCCGGGTCGGCAGTTTGCGTACATCCTGAAGGGCACAATTTTTATCTGAAATCAATTTTTTTTAAATCAACTTTTTTTATCAGTGTCTTTTCTAGTTGAATGGGAAAATTAAATACGATTTTTAACCGTTTTTTTTTTTTTGTTCTTTTCTTACAATAAAAAAAGTAAAAATAAAGAGATGTTTATGATTCCAGTTCAACTAAAGCGCGTATATATAAGGAAAATGTGTGCTAAATTTGATATGGATTGATCAAAAACTTTGCGAGCTAGAATGTACGCAAATTCGAAAAAAGTAGTTTCGAGAAAAACGCGTTTGAAGAGAAGAGTGGTATTGAAGGTAAATTTAAGGCAGTAAATGAATCATTTTTTAAAAATACTTATAGATACTAATACTTACAGAAATTTCTATCCAAGGTCTCAATTGTTAAAAAAAAAAAAAAAAAAAAAAACATCTCCTAGCGTTCTCTAAGTCCCTTCAGGTCATTCATGAGGGACTACCTGCCCAACTGCTCCGAAAGGGGCGATCGCTCAAATGCGTATAACTTTTAAACGACTTGGAATTTTACTTTAAAATTTTCAGGGTATATTATTGAATAGTTGTAGAATTGATTTATATGAAGACTTTTACACGTATTTCCCCCCTTAAAGTTAAAGTAATAGAGGCGTCTTATGCGTGCTATTTGTTTTTCGCACTAGGTTAGTTGCCTCATTTTGTCCGTTTTTCGCTAAATAATGACTTAGTGCGTTAGATGTCATTGTGCAATAATCTTATACCATCTGCTTTTAGTTTGTCATGTTTCTTATTATTCCGAAATTGTAAACAATACAAATTCAACTCAATCAAAGTACGATAATAATTTTACCCGCTTAAACTTTTTTCTCGGTTTTTTTTTTCTCCTTCTTCCATGCCGCGTGTTACAGTTCTTTTGCAATTGTGCAGCAGTCTCGTTGCATCTGCTTTTAGTGTGCGGTTATTTTATTTTTAGTTTACAACATAGAAAAAAAATGATCAAAAATAAGAAACAATTTTCCAGTATAAATGTTTATTCATCGAAATTTTATGTGTCAAAGTTTGACTCGCAATTTTCAAAAATTGAATTCTCAAAATGCGAGTTCGCGTGACAGGATTTAATAATATCTTAATAAAAATGCTAACATTTCTTTATTTTCAAAGATTGATCGATGCATATTTTTTCAAAATACATCTTAATTTTTTATACGATACTTATTTTAATTTTTCCCCGTGTAAACGGCGCTTTTTAAGCACATGTATATATATTTTTTTTTGCTTGCCACGTGTTACGACAGTTGAGTTTTTCTGCTATTGTACAACAATCTCGTTGCATCTGCTTTCAGTTTCGAATATTTCTTGTTCTTTTATTATTAGTTTACAACATTGAACATACTGATAAAAAATATAAATCAATTTTTCAGTATAAATGTTTATGGATCAACATTTTATGTGGTTCAAGTTCGACTTGCAATTTTCAAAAACGTAATTCTTAAAAAAACGAGTTCGCTAGACAGGGTGGAATAATATCTTAATAAAAATGCTACAATTTCTTTATTAGCTTACAAATATATATATATATATATATATATATATATATATATATTATATATATATATTTTATTTTTTTCAAAATACATCTTGATTTTTATAATTGATCACGTGTTTTTCAGAAGATTATTTGTCAATAGAAAACTGCTGGTGCTCAAAATATTTTGATATTTTGCACGTTACAAAATATTAATTTATTTCGGTGACCTTACATTGTGCTCATAAAAATATAAAGAATATGTCGGGTATTTTAGTGTAATTTTTAACTCACAATAAAAAAAGCTAATAAGATTGGTTCCTTTTAGTTCTTCATTCATTGGTAATGACAAAATCTTACGTCTATTCTTGAAGCAATATTCAGTATTTCTAGGTTATGAACATGGAGGGGGGGGGGGGGGTTGCGTTAATGCCAGCGAAACTTTTTAATATTTTATTTTTATTTTATAAAAAGAGCTATTTTTAGTTAAAATAATTTTTATAGTAAAAAAATAAACAGAATCGTTCCCGATTTTCTTTAAAAAACGGGGGTAAATCAAGAAAAAAATCCGAGTGGGGTTGACAATTTTGTTAGATACAAACCCACATTATTTGTTAGTCTGATTTATAATATCTACATTCCACCCCAGGAAAACAAAAATAAGAAAATAAAGGCAGCTGCGCTTGTTATTTGCAGTGCAGGCGCTATAAAGAGAAAATGTTGTAGGAAAATAAAGGAGATGCGATCCGATGCAATAGTTGTTGAGTTCTTTTGAAAGGATAAGAAAAAATAATTAAAAATCCTCTGATATAGCTATTTTTTCTACTACCAAATAGTGTAATTACTTTACTAGAATCGCGAGTGATAATTTTAGTTTTAATTATTACGTAAACTTCCTACAAACAGTAACCGTCTTATAGTGCTTGAATAATGCATTTATGTTTTTATAAACATTAAAATAAATAAATGATTTAAATGACATTTTTGATAAGCATAATGGTTAAAAGCGAATTTTGTCCATCGGCCATCGGCATGGCCGATGGAAGAGGAAAATAATCGGCAATCGGCCATCGGCCGACCTCGGAACAATCGGCATCGGCCAAAAAATGCCATCGGTCGAGCCCTAATAAATTTGATAAAAAAATCATAAAATAGATAAAGCTTGGGGTTTGAAGGAAAGGAAAATTTCACCAATAGATGGCGTTACCCTACTGTGAGCAAAAAAAGTGCAAAACGATTATTTCGTAGGAAGCTGTTAATTCAAATCATTCAATTCGAGTATTTCGTCAGGATTCGTATTCACTAAATCTTGGAACAGAAACAATTGCTGCTTCGAGCATCTAGAAACTAAAACTAAAATCCTAGGGAAAACACTCACCAAGCGCGAGCGCCATATTGTATATAAAAGCAACAAGCTGCAACATTTTGCGCGTGTGGAACCGTCCACTTTCCGGCAGGGACAAGCGGGACATAAGAACTCCGATCGATCTTTTTAACACACGATTCGATTCGACTAGACAGAACACTGAAGAGGCAGAATCACTCGTCCGAAGCGCTTCGGACAGCGTACCTAAATGTTTATCTGATGAAACAAAACACGATTGTATTAAATTTTCATCTTCTATTTATTTAATCTGCGTAAATGAAAAAACTGGTGGAAACAAATGCCATACGTTTTTCAATTGATATGTTCCAATTCAGGACGAAGTATGCTACAAGAACAAACAAGAAAATTACATTTGTAACCTTTTTAAAACTACCCTTCACTCTTTTTGTAAAAGCATTCGCATTAATAGGTCTCAGATATTTAAATTGAAGTGTAGTTGATGTGTTTCAGTTCCAGTGCGATGTATACAAAGATCGTAACTTCGAGACTTCTGTTATAGTACTTTAAAAGGTATACATATATGTATGGTGAACGAAAAATGTAATAAGAAGTACTAAAGTATTTTGAAAATGTGTGTGTATTTTCGACGGTATTTATAAATTGAAGGTATTTGGGTGGTATTTTTGAGAAAAGTTTTTAAAATAATTTTTTTATGGGAAGTTTCAGGTATTTAGGATGCTGTCAAAACGGTTTCTTCAAAAAAAAAAAAAATTGCGACAATTTTTTAAACTATATATGACCCATGTCAATAGTAATTGCTGTACACCAATGCATCATGTGCCGTGGAGTATCAGGGTACAAGCACTACACACATACATTGTACGCATACCGTACGAATCCCAACTGTTATAGCAATTTGTTTGAGAAACAGCGAATTACTCACGCTTTACCTGTTCATTAATTCATTTTTCATGCTTATAAGTGCTTTGTTTTCGTTCTAGCGCGTGTTAAATTACTTTTTCTACCAATGCCTTCTAATAACAATTAGGATTAGAAAGAATGTTGATGAGAGCGATTTTACGAAAATAAAACGATAAGCAAAAGATCCTTTGTTCTTCCACTACTTATTTACGCAAGATTAATTTATTTCACTCGTTGTTTATTTATTTTTCCTCTTTTGGGGTTTATTTATTTTTAATTTTCTCTTACTGTTTTGAGTTTTTTATTTTATCTCATTCATTATTTTAAAACTGTTTAAATACGTGTTTTATTTGTTTATATATTTCTTACTGACTAATTTATTTTGTTTTTCTTCCTTCTTTTGGTCTTTAAGCTTGCGCAATTCGATTTTCCCCCGGTATATCTCTGAAAAGCAATTATCTTTCTTGAAAATGCCTTTCTGGGGTATTTCAATTTTTCGTTCCCACATATAAGCAATTCGCTCGTTTTCTGCATGCATATCTATAACAGTTGGGATCCGTGAAAATAAATTTCTAGGAACATCTTGAGTAATGAATCATTAAATGCTACAAAAAATTGATTGTAACGATATTGTAAATGGAATCGCACTTCAAGCACTTGCCACCACAAATAGGTGGTCGATAGCAATCTAAAGAGTCATTTCGGAGAGACAAAACAATCATTTTTAAAAAGAACAAGTGAAAGGATCGGTTAGACATCCGTCGGTGCCCTACATGCTTAGCCAAACATCCTTAGCCGATTGGTCGAAAGCAGCAGGTAAAGTGCCGGCCGCTCCTTTCCCCCTAGCTATTAGTTGGAATTGTAAGTTTCGGGAAGAGAAAACAAAATTTTATGAGTCAAAAAATAAGTTTTGCTCGTTAGGATCATGTGAATTCTGATAGTTTGCTTTCAATAGAGCACTTTGTTTTGCCTTATTTATTCGTTTCCATCTAGCATTTTCGCGGATCCCAACCACTATAGCAATTCATGGTAAAAGGTACCAGAGCCTGGTAAATAATAAAGTGTCATTGATGTTGTTTTAGGTATGATTAATTCAATGTAGCTCACAATCATATAATAAGTAGCTCCCTGTTTTCAAGTAAAATCCGTCTTGAAGGTGGTTTTTTTTCAATATTTATCATCTTACTGATGATCTAGAAGAGTCTAAGTAGGTTCAATCAGTGGCGTACGCAGAATTTTTTAAAGGTGGGAGTTCATAATTTTCTGAAACTACTAAAAGAAATTCGAGTATATAATAAAGAACTATTTTTTAGAGCTCAAGGGGGGGGGGTTAAGAAGCCCCTAAACCCCCCTTGCGTACACCACTGGGTCCATTAAACAATGTAAAATTTAGTTTTTAGAAGGAAGCTTTCAATTTTTAATACGGGAACGTCGTTTGTAAAATAAGACTATAAAAGTGATGGCAGAAATAATTGGGAGAATAAGCCTTTTGCTTAGTTCCATTCCTGTTCACTAGATGACGGTGCAAGACAAAGCGGAAAAGACGCTGCGGTCACTAGAGAGTAAAAACTTGATTTCCAAATAGCAACACTGATTATGAAATTTATTTGATAACAAAAGGGCTTCAAAATTTGAATAAAACAAGAAGTTCCGTCTAGCATACGAGTCTACTTTCGAGTAGAAACAAAATTCAAATTTATAATCTAGCTATCTCTTTGTCTTTCGTTTAGCTTTAGTTCTTAATTACTCCAAATATACCTTTTTCAACTGAAAATACATATTTATTCATTCACTCCCTCATTCATTCTTTCATTCATTTACTCATTCACGTATTTATTCATCCATTTACTCATTTTTGTATTTATTCACTCATTAATTAGGTTTCTTATTCATTCACTCATTTATTTATTTTATCATTTATTCACTCATTTATCCATTGATTCTTATTTTCACTCATTTATTCATTCATTCTTTCACTCATTTATTTATTCATTTATTGATTGAGAAATATGCTTCAAAATCCCGATCAAAAAATTTCGTAGGAAAATAGGCTCGTTTAGTTCTTGTAAAACTTCGTACCTGTACTTATTCTACAGCGTAACATCTTTCCGATAAAGTTTGTTGCAAGCAAATCCGTAGATTAGGTCAGGATTTATATGGGGTTGAAATTTCCCCGTAGGCGCTAATGTTAATTTTTTTTTTTTTAACTGCTCCAAAATGATCAAAAATTGTTCAAAACAATATTCTACACCGAAAGCTTCTTCCAATATGCTTGTTAATAGGAACTTGGATCGTACCCCTGAGTTTACATAATTTGCTTCATTTTTGAAAATGGGCGCTAATGTTAAAATTTTTTGAACTGCTCAAAATTGAACGAAAAATTGTTTAAATCAAAAAGTAAAATATGAAAATGAGAACGCAAACATAAATTTTTCGAATCGGACAATGTGTTCAAAAGTTATTAGGGGGGACAGACCGACCGACAGACACAATTTTACACTTATCCAAAGTTCGAGTTATCGAAGTTTCCTCCCACTCCTCGGCACTTGATGTTCGACATGGTTTAAGTGGTTTGACTACAGTTGTAAATAATACTACAGTTGTACGCGTTTCAATTTTTTGATAGCCTATGTAAACAACAAGAGAAGGATGGGGTGAAAAGGTTTATTAAAAGTCACAATATTTGGCCTCTTACATATTAGTATACATACCATGTAAATCTCATTTGAAAAATACAGTTAATTTTTGTTGTTTGCATTTTTTAAAGTTGTTGGCATTCACAAAGTCACCTAATTTTTGAACACAGTTAAATAGCTTGTTGTCTGTACCTTCGGTGGTCTCCAGGTATTGTTGTAAGATCTGAACAGCGTCCTGTGCTTGCTTACTTTTTGGAGGTGATGGGATTTCAGCTTCCTCTTCGTCCTCATCTCCTTCGGGCTCTCCGCAAATTGCATTAATTATTGCTTCGTCAGACAAGGATTCTGACGTTGCAATGTTGCCATCGATGCAAATGAAATCTTTTTCCCAGTCCATATCACGCATGCCTTCAATGTTGCCATCGATGCACATGAAATCTTTTTCCCAGTCCATATCACCCATGCCTTCTAAGGGATCGCAATTGTCGTCTTTCGCTACATTGTCATTTGAACTGAAGAAACCACAGTTCTTGAAACAGTTCTCGATCACCGTTTGAGAAACATCACTCTCCCAGGAGCGCGAAATGAGGCGCATGGCATCTAGCACATTGATTTTGTGCTCTACGCCATTCTCCACTTCCTCGATGGATTGGCGCACTAAGCGTTTTCGATAGGCATGCTTCAGGCACTTGATGATTCCTTGATCTGCAGGCTGAAGTTTTGCCGTTGTGTTGGCCGTCAGGAAGAGCAACTTAATCGCGGACAATATCTTTCAAAATCGTAGATAAAGTGTTTGGAGGTATGCCGTACTTAGAAGCCACATCTTTCTTTCTCAACTGATGATTTTTTTCAGTCTCCAAAATAAGCTTTGCTTTTTGATCTAAAGTAAGCGTGATCAATTTCCGTTTAGACATTCCGGATACAAAATGCTGATTAATTCAACAAGCGCAATTCAAAGACCTCAACCGCAACGTCACGGAGTCAAAGAAAGAAGAGCAGCCAGCTGGGAATCCTTATCAGGAATGTGCAACTCTTTCTACACGCTGCCGGGAAGGACCCAATTTTCACAAAACAGGTGAAAACCTACTCAACCTCACAAAACAGGGGCTCTCCCCCCCCCCCCAATCTCCAAAGTGAACCCACCCCCAAGACAGTGACCATCTTTGTTCAGTCCACTCCAACCTCCCCTTCCCCCTTCCCTCCACAATCTCTTATCTCTGTTTATCCTCTCGGACAATGGAGGGGAGGGGGTGAAGGGTATTCCAAGAATGTGTGTCCCACATAAGTGGATGCCATTGCAATTCACAGAAGGAAGACATGAGTGGACTGGCATTCGAACTTTTGAACTGAATCGTTTTTTTTCCCCGGGGAAATCTATCGCAAAAACTTCGACTTAGAAGATGTTCACTTCGAGTTATCGAGACAGTTTTTTAAAGAAAAGTATAGAAATGATTCGGGACTTGATTAAAAGTTCGAGTTAGCGGATTATTCGACTTATAGGAAGTCGAGTTATCGAAGTTCGACTGTATATATTTTTAGGTTACGGGAAAGTAGGCTAAAGATGGTGGTTAGTACGATAACAAGCTGGTATTGGAGACTGGAGAGTTAGAAATATGTAGCTGCAAAAGTCTTTACGTTAATTTCATTCACATTCAGTAGGGGATGTACAGTGGTGGTGGCATCAGGCATTTTAAAATAGTGATGCTTTATTCCGATCGGACCCGGTCCGAAGGACTCAATCCGCAAATGGAACTAGTTCCGAGTTTAGTTCCATGGCTGACGTTATCGTTCCGGAAGTTATTCCGAACTATTTCCGGTGGGGAAGAAACCTGGTCCGATGGAACTAGTTCCGAGTTTAGTTCCATGCCTGACGTTATCGTTCCGGAAGTTATTCGAACTATTTCCGGTGGGGAAGAAACCTGGTCCGCTGGAACAAGGTCCGGATTTCTATTCCTTCATTCCCTGCGGATGATATCGGTCCGATGGAACTGCTTCCATGTTTTTATTCCGATCGCAAGCAGAACGACAGTTCGGTCCATTGGGAATCGGAACTATTTCCATGTTCTTATTCCGATTCGAAGCAGACTTGGCGGTCCTAATCGTCTTTTTTAGTGCTCTTTCCTTTTTAGTTCCAAGCGATACTTTACTTTAGTTCTTTTGAGGATATTATTTCTCAGATTTATTTTGTTCAATTTTCTAGCAAGACATATTCGTCATATAGTTTTACAATGAACTTAAGAGTGCTAATTTGTTTTAAAATGAACTATCAAATGGAAAGGATTGGATTTATTTAACTGCTTAAAGTAAATCCTTGCTTATTGTCATAAGTTACAGCATGCTATTTGTTTTAGGAATGTAGCATTTCTTTATATAAATAGTCAAACTTAAACTATGACCCCCTTTTTTTTAGATCTGATAATGTCTTATCCGTAAAAGAAAAGAAATTATTTTAAGAGTTACGTGTTTTTCATTCTTTAATAATTAAAAAATTACAACATAGATTTTTTTTCTTTTTTTAAATACACTAAAAAAAAAAAACAGTTTCCATATTTTGTGCAATAAAATATAAATTATCCAAATTTTGCTTATATGATTAAAATACGAATTAATTATCATTATTATTATTATATTAGTACTATAAACGGCAAAACCCATTTTAGTATTTTTAAATTGCATTTGACATAGCAGAAGTTTCAGATGATACTATTGCCCTCACACCAAAATCCTCCGATATTTAAAAAGAAAATTCTCCTCTCAATAATAATAATAACAAAAAAAAAATTCTGCATTAATTTTTATTATTTCTGTTCATTTTTTCTTTGTTAATCTTTTCTTACATTTTTCTCCCCCTTCAATCATTTAAACATTTTTGTTTTCCATATTTTGTGCAACAAAATATAAATTCAATAACTTCCCTTTAAATAACCAAAATTCTCTTAAAAAATAATTTGGGGAATCAGAAATAGAAATGTTTGATTTTAAAAATAATCTTAAAATTCTGAAGATTTTTTTTTTTTTAATGTACAAAAGAACCCTATGTAAGTGGCAAATTCAACTGTGGTGCACCAAGAAAAAGAAACAAAAAGAGAAAAGAAAAGAAAAAAATATTGAATTAAGAAAATTTAACTTTTGTAAAGAAAGGAATAAATCCCTAGTTTGATGTTTCGATTAAAACCGTTTAAAAGAATTATTTATTTGTATAAACTATTAGAAACTCTAAAATTGAAGAATACTGAATATGTACGCGCGAACATGTTTTTAAAGGCATGAAATTAATTTGCCTGATACTTCGGAATTTGCTTCTTAACCTTTTGATGAGGTGGTAGCAGAATGTTTCATTTGTGCAAAACAAATGATTAACGGTGAATGCTGTCGTGAAACATATATGAGTACTTCGAAATCATTTTGAATTGATTCGCAAGGCATTTTCTCATTTATTATTTGTGTTGCAGTCAAAATGCTTCCTGCAAACAGTATTGTGCTCGAATATATGCAATTGTTCCATAAAAATTTGGGTATTTAATCTGTGTAAATTCATGCACCAACTCTGATTCGTAACTTCAACGCACTGATCTTTTCGTTTTTAATTTCAAGTAAAAATTTTCAAGAATTGATTCAATAAATTTCTTACTTAATTCACTAATGAACGTGATTGCTTTATATTATTTTACTCAATTATGTCTGTTCAGGCTATTTCGTATGTTTAATAGATCATGAATTTTTATGTTTCATATTCATGAATGGGAATTCTATTGTTAGTATATCATTGAACTTTTCGTTACTTACGCTTTGTAGAGTAGCGATTTCATTAAGTTGAGCCAGCTCCCCCCCCCCCCCCCCCCACACACATGGTGACTTCTTTTGTATGCGTCTTTCGTTTATTTTTAAATTTTACTTGGAATGCTTTCTTTCTGATAAAGTTTTTGTAAATAAAAGCTGTTTACTAGAAATATACATTTGCTGTTGTAATCATTGTTTGTTGTTATTGTCAAATACATTAGATTTAAAGCATGTCATAGTCTAAGGAAAAAATACCATTATAAGGATGTAATGACTTGGAATGAGATCTATATCAGTAAAAATGAAATTCCTATTGTAGTGTATTGTTAAATTACAGAAAAAAGTGATAAAAGAGGTAATTTTTGCGTATTCGAAAAAGCGCTTTATTCTGAATGAAATAAACGCTTAAATTTTAATAGGATACAGTAAAACTCTGTTTCCCAAGTGAGGGTTAAACGAGCACCGGGCATTGTTGCTATTCATGGGCGAATGAAGGGACTGCACTTTCTTGACGCTATAACAGAGGTATCACTATAAACGATGTTACTAACTATAACCAAGTTCAACTGTATATTATAAACACAAGCATACGCGCACATATATGTAAATGCATGTCTAACCATATGCATACACATCGAGGTCAAGTCGGAAAGCTTGACCATTAGCCTGTCATCGGCTTCACTCATTTGCGGTGTCAAATGCAAAGTTCGATGCCATTTATGATATCGTCGGTATGTTTGTAGCATTTAATCAATCATCACAGCAGGGACTATCTGAAAAGCATTTTTACGGATTCCAACCGCTATAGATTGACCATTCATGTGTAAATAAATAAGTGAAGAAAAAAAGAAATCAACTTAACTTTTATGTGAGTTATTTTCGTAAACGCACATCAAAAAAATTGTGGATCCCAATTGTTATAACAAGTTATTGAAAGAAAAAAAATAATTCCACATATGCGAGAACGAAAATGACAAATAACAACAATCATTATAATGAAATTGTTTCTCATTTTTAATCTTCTTTCGGCATGCTTGTTACCATTTACAGATTTTTATTATAATAATTACTAGTATTATTAAGATCCACTTACATAACGGATGAGTATTTCGCTTTTTTCTTGAACAAATTGCTATGACGGTTGGGATCCGTAGATTTGCAAACGAAGCACGATCGTTCGCGTGCATTGTGTATAGTTCTTGTACCGTAAAACTCTTTTAAAATTTGAAAAAAAAGAAAAGATTGAAAAAAATTTAACTAGTTTTGTGTTTGAAAATAGCTGTAAAAAGGCAGACATATAATTTACGCAAATTGGAACCTCAGGAATCTTGAACAGTTACTTTTTCTCACAAGGTGGCGCCACATTCAGAAATTTGTCGGGTATTTTGAATCGGGTTGAAATCGTTGATTTTGGAACGGCAACACTGATATACATATATACTGAGAAACATTTTTGTTCTACAACCCCCTCCCTCAAAAAAAAGAGAATAATAATAAGAAAAAAATTAACACATGGAGGAAAGTTTTTTTCTTAGTTCCGAAATTCAAAGGAAGGAAAGGAACAAGTTCCTTAGAGCATGGCTGCCTGCGATCATATAGCGGCTGTCCAGACGCGGCGCCAGAACAAAGGAATAAGCGTTCATACGATAGTTATTTTTTTCTTCACTAGTGCGCTGCAAGCATGTACTAGTTTTGTATGGAAATACATTACGAAAGCATTGTTTTTGCCGGGTTCGCAACATGCATCATGAAGATTTCTTTTTGGTAATTTTTTAGTTCATGCATTACTGATCGGAAATATGTCACCCGATGTTTAATTGTGTGTAACCTATATATATTTATTTTAAAGTAATTTTTCATCGTAAATGAAATAAAACGACAGAAAGCAGTAGAGTGTTTTTTCTAAGCATTAAATTAGTCAATGCATACATTTTATAATTTCAGGGATTTACTAAATTCACGTTTAGTTTATATGCATATATTTTATTTGTTTTTTCACTCCATGTCACCTATTCAATTATTTTGCAAATAGAAATCGTGAGTTTGATACTTTAGATGGTATTTTAAACCAGTGAGGGCTGACATTTGCATTTTTCCCTTATGTCTCGAACTTTACTGGTTTTATTTATTTATGCATTGGTTTTATTTATTTGTACTTCAGGTTATTAATAAGAAAACAAACGTCATTATAGCCCAAATTTCAGAAAACATATTTCGGGACAAGAGGAATCCTTTTATTAATGAATAGAGTTGTACGCATCTGGATGCAAGTAATTCGAGTGATTTACACTCACTTGGATTACTTACATTTTTTTGGTCAAATCTTTACGCATTGATAAAGGGGTTCCTTTTAATTCCAAAACATGTGTATGGAGTAATTTTTGCAACTTGCGTTATAAGAACGTTGGTCCGCTCATTAATTTTTTACCACTCAAAAGTAAACTTTGAACTACATATTATGTCCAGATTATGCTTTTAAATTTTTTTTTGTTCCGACATCTTCAAATTTCTTATGCTTGTATAAAATGATAAAGTTAAAAGTGGAATGAGTGAGAGAGAATATATATTATAAATCTAGTAATGTACCTTTTTAAAATTAAACTCGCGCCACATTAACAAGGGTTACAATTGAAATACCTAAAAGGAACGGAGACTTCCCTCTAAGATTTGTTGTTAATTCTCCACGCGTTCATGAGTACACCCATTTTATACATCATAGAGTCTTAAAACATAGAAAAGTAAATAAACTATCTACGGGACCGTTCATAAAGGATGTCAAGCTCTTTTCCGATATATTTGACCCCCCCCCCTTTGTCACAAAATGTCACAATTCAATGAACACCCCTTCCCCCCTTTGTCACATGTCACGCTATGTTGTATACGCCTGATGTCACTCTTCTTGTTACCCCCTCCCATCCCTTTATCACACTTTGTCACAATTTCACGAACCCTCCCCTCCCCCCTCGAAGCGTGACATCATTTATGAATGCCCCCTAAAGCGTATTTCTGATTTCTAATTTAAAAGTGGGGAAACATTAATTTAAGAAAGGGTTTAAGGAAAATCAGGTTACAGAAAACCAGAGAATCCGAAAGCTTTTGATAGATTTCATGGAAGAAAAGTCTTGGTATTAAAAATTGAGAATATTCAGTGTAGTCCAGAAAAAAGAAAAAAGAGGTGAGAGGGGTTAGGCTTACAGATAAGAGCATAAGTTATTGTAATGAAATAGTGGTGGGGGAGGAGGCTTTTGACAAGTGGAGGGACAATCGTGTAAAATAAAAAAGTTTTCGGACGGTCCTGCCCCCCTCCCCCTGAAAGAGAATACTCATTGCTTTTTGTTGTCAAGGAGTATGTCATCAAAATCAAAATGTTTAAAGGGATTTTTAAAGAAAAATTGCTCTTATCCAGGGGTGTTCGCGAGGGAAGTTCATGGCGTAGACTGCGCCATTAAATTTCTTGATGAAATTTTTGACACCCCCTGGACAGGGGGGCATGCTTGCATCGAGTTTTAGCCCTTTTGGGTGGTTGTCTTTTTTGGGGGACTTCGTACCTATTAGTATGCACCATCTTACTTAGGGGGTTGGCACCCATGTATTGTCAGTTACAAGTTTTAAAAATAATCTTGATAACTCTGAAATGCATATAATGAAGAGTTTTAAGTAATTATTTTTAATTTCTCATTTATTGTACTTAATTGTAATATTTGAAAATATTTCACCCTCATTGTTTATTTTATTGAATCGTTTTCTTTTCCAAAGGCCTAATCCTTGACCTTTCTTACTTAATATTTTAGGATTTTATTCTAAATATTGAACTAATGTAATTGCTATAGATGAGACCAGCAAAAAAAGAATTCGCTACTCTTATATGATAACCCATCTGTTGAAGTTAACTGAAGTCAGCTATACTACACAATGCAATATTAGTTATTAGTATTATGTTATTAGTCTATCAATAACAATAAAAAATTGCTGTATTAATCATTTACTTAATTACATAATTGTTCAACTAATCTTTATTTGTTAAGTCACTTCACAACCTAACTGTTCCACTTTCCTGTAATAATTTAATTTACAATAAATGGAATTTAAATAATTCAATTAACACAAATATTAAAAATAACTTTCTTAATCATAATCTATGTCATTTTTCTTTTAACTGCTGTTATTTAATAGTATTAACATGAATGTATTTAAAATTGCTTAATAATAATGTAACTAATAACCATTTAAAGACTATTCAATACGGCTTTCAAAAACCTGTTGGCAAATTTATTTGTGCTACACAACGTGAAAGGATAAATGTATTTCAGAAAATTATGCGCAATTATTGTCGTTCAAAATAAAAATAAATCCGAAAGCATAATATGATCAGCCAATTGCAAAGAAAATTTTCTCTGTGTTCATTATATATAATAGCATACGTATGTATGAAAAGTTGTATCTTAACGAGCAGCTTCAAAGTCTGCATGTGTTACTACCAAAAAAACGCTCTTTTTATTTTTTTCCTCTGTATTAAAAACGTTTTAATGTCAAATACATAACCCTGCAACGTATTTTGATAGTTACTTTTGCCCTCAACACTTAAATGTTTATCTTTCTTGAAATGCAAGCCTTTAACGCGATGATATTGCAGTGGTTAGGCCTGTAAATCCTCGCTTTTAAGTACATGTTAACAGCGCCAATTGACTGAAGTGGCAGAAAATGTAAGTTCTGCTTGCACGCACTTTTTCGCCCGTTTGGACAGCCGCTATATGATTGCAGGCAGCCATGGTTAAGAAGAGCGAAATTCAACTTTTTTTCTGGAAAAAAGCAGGAAGCTGTTTTTTCAAATCATTCAATTCGAGTATTTATTCAGGAACTCTTGGAACAAAAACAATTGCTGCTTCGAGCATCTAACGAAACTAAAACTAAAATCCTAGGGAAAACGCTCACCAAGCGCGTGCGCCGTATTGTATAAAAACGCAACAAGCTACAAAATTTTGCGCGTGTGGAACCGTCCGTTTGTATTGCCTCAGCGTGACGGCCACTTTCCGGAAGGGATGAGCTTCGATCGTTCTTTTTAAGGGGTATACAGTGGTGGTGGCCTCAAGCATTTTAAAAGCTCGCCACTCATCAATTGGAAGTGGCATTTTTCATGACTCTAAACCTTTTTAACAGTAGTAGTCGACTTGCAAAACAGTTACAAACACTTACAAAACTTTCATGTTCATTCTAACTGGTAGTAACTTCTAAACATCCATTATGTGATATTTTGAGGAATAGAATTGTGATTCATCATTTCCAAAAATATAAAGTATCTCTATATATGTGCATGTATTTCGTTGCTTTTATACTTTTCATGTGCTAATGTTACATTAAAGGAGCAGAAGCATTAAAATTTGAGAAAAGTATAATTTTGCCGACATTGCTCTGCAAAAATTACCGTATGGATTGGAATTATCGCTTAATTTTTTGACACAATTTTTCTGTTAGGGAAAGTAATGATATTCACGATTTAAAAGAAATGCAATTTATTACATTTTCATACTTTTCATTAAAATCAAAATTCAAAGTTTCATGTAAAACTTAAAATTTAATTCAAATTTCATAACTAAGTATGAACAATTCAAAATAATTATATTGTTAACTGAATATGGTGTATTTAAAAAAAAATCATGTTATTGTAATTTTTATTGACAAACATATTTGCATGTTCCAGAAATGGAACAATGGCGCGTAAAGAGCTATTTTTGACCATGTTAGAGACCTATTTTTGACCATGCAATTTTTGACCATGTTAGACCATTAGAGACCATGTTAAAGTCTTGGGGGGTTTGGGGGATCCAGGAATAGATTACGAACGCTGTTGCTTGAGAATATAAATAAAAACAATCAGGACCAATTTTACAGTGATAGTCATGCATACATTCAAAATATTGCTAGGAAGAGGAAAGCAGTTTTTGAACACAAAACAAATAACTTACTTGTTTATTATTATAATTTTATTTTGAATTCCATGGGACCGGTCTGGTGTGCATTGGAATTATTGCTCAATTGTTGGCAATTGTTTGACATAATGGCTATGCTACTGAAAGTAATGGTAATCACAATTTTAAAAAATGCAAGTTATTACTTTTTTATCAAATCAAATTCAAAATTTCATCTAAAATTTGAAATTTAATTCAAGTTTTCATAACGAAGTGAGAACAATTCAAAATATTAATATTATTAACTGAACATAGTGTATTGAAAAAAAAATCATGTTATTGTAATTTTTATTGACAAACATATTTGCATGTTCCAGAAGTGGAACATTGGCGTATAAAGGTCTACTTTTGACCCTGATAGAGTTTTTTATCTTGAAGGGTGCGTAAAAAAATAAGAAATTTTTACAAAAACTGGAACTCAGTGACTTAGCAAGAAAGTCTTACGGTAGGGTTGGGAGTCCAAGAATAAGAATAAGCAATCAGATCCAATTTTACAGAGACAGTCATGCCTACTACATTCATAATAGTATTGCTAAGAAGACGAAAGCAGTTTTTTAAGGCAAAACGAATAACTTACTTTTATATTATGGGAATTTTATTTTGAGTTCCATGGGACGGGTCGGGATTCCCCCCCCCCCCCCCCCAACCTTGTCTACAAGACTGAGGAACTCATATAAATGTCATACAAGAGCAGTGCTGCCGTTTAGAAATAAAGTTTTTGCCCTCATATAACCCAGTTTTGACTGTTTAGTCTATATTCTGCTCCCTGGCCTGTTGCCTCCGTCTTTTGCACAGAGCCCTGCGTGTGAACCTGAAGGGATTACATGTCTTTAAAAACTCAAACAAGTGTTTCCTTATATAGCTAACCTTTGTTTATAAGTCATGTGTAGGCCCTTGAAACTGTGCTTTCAACGTAAAAATGTTTCAGCACACTTGTGCTGATAAAACTGATACAGAGAGGCGCATATTTAATCCTCTCTGGGATTTTCTTAAGTTACAGACTGTTCGTTACATTGAACAGATGCCTCCTTCAAAACCTTTTCGAGCAGTAACAGAGAGAATGGATTATTTTTATGCACTATCTGGTAATTCTGAAAAATGTATTGATATTTGTCAATTACTCTCAAAAGAAAGAGCATGTTTGAGGGATAAAGAAGGTATAAAAGAGGCCAATTTCGAGTGGGTTTTGCTTACTGATGCTTGTGGTCGAATCGAAATATCTGCTTATATAGACGATGGTGAGGTATCACATGAAGACTCATTTTTTTCCCATTGTACCTACAACTTCACGAGTCAGATCACCTGCAAAACGGAAAACTGAACTAAACAGAGAAAATCAAAACTGAACTAAACAGGGAAGAAAATCAAAACTAAAAAATATGCTAAGCACGGATGGATTAGAGAACATTTGCGAATAGGGAAGTTTCGACCGATAAAAGTTTCTTATTTTGAAAGCTAAATATGGTTAAGACAATACAAAAAGTTTTGAAATTCAACAACGTGAGACTTAGAAAACCAATTATTAATTTTCAAAATTTTTTTTAAAATCCCACGCTCAAAAAACGGAGTGGAGCTTCCGTCTCTGACGCCACTCTATATATTTTTCTATAGACTTAACGTTGTTCTTGACTAGTTTGCTTTCTCCTCTTCGTTATTTTATTGTTACATTGAAATTATTACTTCATTACGGCATTTAGATCTGTGAAAGGTCATCACACAATTGCCAAAAGTAACGTCAATGATATCTCTCGTTTTATCCAATTTCTTGCAGCAACATTTTAAATTTGTCCACTTCTAGAGTCTGGCGAAGACTTTAAAAGCAAACATAATGCAGTTGCTCTATTGAGCTCTGTCCGCATATCTACGGATCCCAACCGTTAAAGCAATTTGTTTGAGAAAAAAACAAATAACGCGAGAAATTATACCAACAACAATAATAATAGAAAAACAAGGAAAAGTACAGAGTATTCCAAAATGAGATTAGTGAGAAAATCAATTTTAGCAAACAATTATAAACGCAAAAACTGAATAAATGAACATCACAGCAAAAGTAAAGTTTAACCCTTTGTTCTTCACATATTTATTTATGCAAGATTAGTGTATTTAAATCTTTGTGTTTTTAATTCTCTTATTTTGGGATTTATTTATTTTTAATTTTCTTTTACTGTTTTGATTTTGTTTATTTTGTCTTATTCATTTTCTTTTTGTTACTCGGAAACACTTTAAACATTTTTTTATTTGTATACATATTACTTACTTATTTATTTGATTTCTTTTCCTTTCTTCTTTTTGTCTTCTGGTACGCGCAATTCGATTTTTCCCCCGTTATGCCATGGAAAAGCAATTATTTGTCTTGATTGTGACTTTGGAAAATGCTTTTTTCTGATATTTAAATTTTTCCGTTCTCACAAAAATGCAATTCGTTTTATTTCTGCATGTTTATCTATAACAGTTAGAGTCCGTGAAAATAAATCTCGAATATTCATCTGTGTGATGAATGACTAAATGCTACAAAAAAAAAAACTGTAAATTGCGCAATGAAATTGTAAATGAAATCGTACTTCAAGCACTTGGCACCTCAAATAGGTGAAGTCAATAGCAAGCCAATAAGTCATTTCGGAAAGACTAACATTTATTTTAAGAAATGACGAGCGACGTGACCGGTTAGACATCCGTCGGTGCACTACATACTTAGCCGACAACCACCGAGACTAGCCGATTGGCCGCCTTAGTCGATTGGTCGAAAGCAGCCAAGTACAGTTACAGCAGCTCCTTTCACCCCTAACCAATGAGTCGGAATGGTAAAGTTCGGAAAGAGAAGACAAAATGTTTATGAGTGAAAAAAAAAAAAGTTTTGCTCGTGGTGATCACGGGAATTCTGTTCTAGTATGTTTTCGATAAGGCACTTTGTTTTGTCTCATTTATTTGTTTCCCTCTAACAATTTTTCGGATCCCAGCCATTATAGCAAAGAATGGTAAAAAAATACGTGTTAAATGATGTTGTTTTAGGTATGAATTACATTTTTACTATTAATTCCATGCAGCCCAAAATGATATGAGAAGTAGCTCGTTTTTTTCCAGTAAAATCCGTCTTGAAAGCAGTATTTTTTTTTTTTTTTTCCTTGTCTTACTGATGATCTAGGAGGAGTAAGTCATTTAACGATGTAAAATTTAGTCTCTGGAAAGAAGCTTTAAAATTTGAAAACGGGAAGGTAGTTTGCAAAATAACTCTAAAAGTGATGACTTAAAATTTTTCGGGTAAATAAGCCTTTTGTTTAGTTGCATTCTTGTTCACTAGACGACGCTGCGAGACGAAGCGGAAAAGATGCTTCGGGGATTTGAGGTTAAAAACTTGATTTCCAAGCGGCAACACTACTCTTGTATGACAGTTATGAGTTCCTCAGTCTCTTATGGAAGAGGGTGGTAATCGGGTCCAGACTAGAAATGGGCGCTCCATTAATGACCTACTTAAAAGAACTACATTTTACTAGTGACTGAAAGAACGGAAGGTCTCGAAAAAAATCAGTTGTTCTTTTACGCCTACTGGTCCCGTTAGGTAGCGCTGCAGTTTTGTTGTCGTCCAGCGTTCTGACCGTTGTCTTGACAACAACTGAACGGGTTTCAGACTCTTTTACTCTGGCGACATTGTCATTTTACGGGTTATAATTTTTCCATTAAATGAAGTTTTACAATCGTTCGCCTCCGTTAATAGTGTCAACCATAAATATACCCTTTGTGCCCATTTCTTAGCCTTTTTTGGTTTGTAGAAAAGTTTCTCTTGATAGAACATTCCTTTCATATTGGCAAGCTGAAAACTGATCATTATTGCGCAGGGGCAAAAAGGACTTTTTGGTTCTCTTATGGAAAAGTTAAAATGCTTGGAATTTCGGGAAGGGTTTCTGTACTTGCATTGGAATTTTGTAATCGTTCCACAAAACCGAAAACTAAGCTTCCGACAGGTAATCTCCTTTTCATTTTAATGAAATATCAGATATATTTTAATTAAAAAATGTATGTAAAATTTCTAATGCAGTAAAGGCTATATTTTATATGTTCATTCTATATTTAAATGTTTTAGCTGTTTTCGTAAACGTACACACACGCACAAAAAGCTAAAAATAATGTGTGTAATACAGAGCAAAAAAAATTTTTTTGCAACAGAGTGTGTTTTTTAACATATCGTGCAACTAAATATTTTAGAATATTTACGATTCTGTACATGATTGAGTAAAGTATTGTATTACTCCTATAGAATGTGCATGAAATGTTTTTCAATTATATGTAAGCAATTATTAGAAATTGTTTCCATAAAAGAGCAATTGTTAAGCGGCTAATTACATTGCTCCCTATATATAACTCAGAAGCACCCCCTTTAAAAAATAAAAAAAAAAAGAAAAAGTACCTCTTAATGTCGTGTAGCCCTGAAATTAAAATATAAACAAATAAATAAAAAGGAGTATGGTTGCAGGATGTTAATATAACAGTTATTTAAATAACGAAATGGAATGTGGAGGATATGCCTTTCTCCGGCATAATGTATGTAAATAAAGTGTTAGAATAATAATATATAGTGTTATTAAGTGCAATAACATGGGTTTCTGTTTTATGAACTTTCAAGGATAAAAACTTTTATTATTGTTCAAGAATCTTATCATAGTATTAAATTACCTCTCACCCTATAAGTTGAAAGGGTGTTGATTCTCTGTTAAAATACTCGCAGTGAACTGGTCTCACCTCAGGTAGGACATAATTAAATTTAAATGCTGTTGATAAAATACTGTGTGACGTATCTAAGCCAAAATCATAACTACGGGACTTAAGTTTAAATATTAATAATGTAATGATTATCACAGTAAGAGAAAAAAATAGTTTAGTTAAAAGATATATATAGAGTAAAAAAAACAGAAACAGTTAGCTTTTAAGCGATACTAATATAACAAAAAAATACTAAAATATATACAACTATAATAGTGCCTTAAGCTTGAAGATAAAAAGGAGTGAAAAGCAACAAAGGAGCGGTATGATCATTTTTTATTACACCAATACCGAACCAATAACAAAATAATAAAATGATCTCAGATATAAACCTGGTCCAAGTCGTTGGATATTCAAGATGCAGAAAATCGTCTGCGTGCATGTCGTATGATTATGCGGCCTGTTAAAGATCCCTTGAGTATCAGTTTGGCATGGATACTCTCGGCTAAATTAAATTCCTAGTGCAGATTGCATCAACGAGAGATCAGGTGCCCCGTCTAGGGGAAACTAAGCGACAAAAATTTTGTGGCAATGGTACCACACTCATTGTAGTGCCGCTGAAAGAGTTGGTACCAATATCTGGGGACGCACTAGGTCTGCAATGGTTGATGACTAATACTGCAGCCAGATTAGAAAAAAAAAGTAATATTTTTAGAGGAAGACCTAGTGACCTACTTAAAAGAAGTAATACATTTCAATGAGTGAACCATTCTGAGCGATTCACGAACGTGAGTTGTTTTGCCCATCTGTAATGCACACGGTAAATGTGCAGAACTATGTCGGCGAAATTGTATTTTTCACAAATTTTAATGAGGATATTTTATGTTTCTCAAAATGATGAATGGGAGTTCTATTCCTCAAAATATCACGAAATAGTTTTTTAGAGGTTACTACCAGTTATAAAGAACGCCAAGTTTGTATAAGTATGTGTGATTGTTTTGAATAGTCGCATATTGAAATTAACGGATATCTAAGTTATCCTGCTAAATGCCATTTTCAATTTGATGTGGCAGGCTTCAAAGATTCCTATTGCGAGCATTACTGTGCCTCCCCCTAATGAAAATGAAAGAATTTAATCTTTAATGCAAAGACTTTTACACCCGCATATTTTTTAAACAAACGACCATTTTTTATACAAATTTTGAAGCCCTTTTTTTATCAAGTTAATTTTATAATTAGTGTTGCCGATTGGATATCAAGTTTTTACCTTCAAATACCCGAAGCCTCTTTTCCGCTTCGTCCTGCAGCGCCATCTGGTGAACAAAAATGGAACGCAGAAAAATTCTTATTCACGTGAAGTCATCACTTTTATAGACTTAATTTACAAACGACCTTCCCGTATTCAAATTTTAAAACTTCTTTCCAAAAACTAAATTTTACACCGTTAAATGACTTACTTAGACTGTCCTACATAATTAGTAAGAGAATAGTTAGAGTTTGAAAAATTGCCAATAATAGATTTTCAAGTAACATACTGTACAAGTGGACATAAAGTGCTAGCAAATCCCCCCGAACAAAGAGTTAATACTATGTATTTACATCCAGGGTGCCCAAATAACTCACGGTTTAAAAAAATACTGCCTTCAAGACGCATTTTACTTCAAAAAGCAGAGCATCTTTTCACATGATTTTGGGCTGCATTGAATTAATAGTTAAAATTCAATTCATACCTTAAACAACATCAAGGACACTTGATTATTTACCACGTATTTTTAAGGTGTATTTTGCCTTGCTATAATGATTGGGATCCGCGAAATTGCTAGAGGGAATCGAATAAATGAGACAAAGAAAGTGCCTTACCGAATGCAAACTGTAATAGAATTCACTTGATACACAGGAGCAAACTTTATTTTTTGACTCAGGAACATTTTGTCTTCTCTTCACGAACTTTACAATTCCGACTAATTGGCGAGGGGTGAAAGGAGCTGCCGGAACTTTACCTGCTGCTTCCGACTAATCCGCTAAAGCATAGAGTAGAAAGAAGGAGACGAATCTTCTCCGAGATCGCGGGTTGAAAAGTAAACCCGTTTTACTCATCTTTCCTAGAGGGCGCTCGCTCTCTATGCTCCCGGGTGTGGGAGCCAAATCCATGTTAATGATACTAAAAATGGTCATTCTTTTAGTAGCTGCTGTTTAAAGCAAAAAAATTTTCCAACTTGAAATCGGTGTTAATCATCGTGAAACATTATGAACTAAATATGATTTTTGTGTCAATAAAATTGGTACATTACTTTAATAGCAAATGTTCAATTTATTTGCCGTTATAAACTCGCCGAGTTCGACCGATGACAGTTGACAGCTGACAGTTGTAACGCGATTCGCTCTTTGCAAAGATTCGTGTAAGGAATGGGAGTTTTTCTATTTCGCTAGATAATTAACAGATTAAGCTTGCAGTTTCCATTAAAAATTAAGATATTTTTCTTTTTATTAATTATTTTTTTTTTGAAAACCATCATTAAAAATGAAATAATTTTTCACTTTGAATTACTTTTAACAGGTAGAAAAAGATGCTTATAATTTTATTTACTTGATTTCTAATTTTTTTATATTAAATATTAGTTATCAAGTATTATTTAATTAATTTGATTTATTTATTTATGCCACGCGTTTTGCATTCTGCGAAATTTCGTGTACAAGGAATAATAATTTTTCTGCTTCTCTAGATAATTAATACATTATGCTTGCAGTTTTCATTGACAGTTAAGACACTCATTTTTTAAAAATTAGTATTCATTATTACTTTTTTTAACCACAATTAAAATTTAAATAATATTACACTTCAAATTATTTTTAACTGATACAAAAAATTGCTTTTCTAACTCTATTTAGTGATCATTCATAAATGATGTCACCCTTCTAGGGGGAGAGGGTATCAAGAAGTGTGACATCATTCTTGCACAACATAGCGTGGCATGTGACAAAAGGGGGGGGGGATATGTTAAAGTGTGACATTTAATGACAAAGGGTGAGGGTGAAGTGTGTGTGTGGGGGGGGGGGGGGGAGCCTGGCATCATTTATGAACGGGCCCTTACTTGTTTTCTAAATGTTATTTGTTATAAATATTTGTTATCAAGTGTCATTTACTTGTTTATTGCTTAAACTTAATTGATTTCAATGTATCGAAAACATCAACGTTGAGTAAGGTTTAAATTAACTTCCAGTTAAAAGTCAAAATTTAGAATAAAATATTCTTAAGCGCTTAGTCACACAATAGCGCGGGTGATTTTTCAGAATTCAAACAATCTTTAAAAAAATTTAAACAAAAAGTCATAATAAGAACATTTATTAATTTACAGTGCTTATTTAATGAATTATGAAAAATAAAATCCTTAGTGGCTTTCCTGGGAGTTCAAATCACTTCAGTAATGATTCTATTTGCATTCTAACTACATATAACTTTATTTTAATGTTAGAGCTCAAAAATTTGCCGACAAATTATCAAGACAAGCTGATGAAAACACCTTCCAAATCTCAACGGTGAAGTCTGATTGCATGTCTTTCAGCAGGAGTAGAGAATGGTTTCTATGAAACATCTGAAAAGGACATTTAAAAAGAGTATTGAACCATGTGAGGTCAAACCGATGGAGGGGGGGGTGGGGTTACTACAGAAGTCAAATGATAACCGGTATTCTACGAATTTTTCTTTAATATCCGTCACACGACGACTATTGGCGAAAAATCTTGTTTGTATGAAATTAAGTTAAAAATTTGATAAATTTTCACTTTTTATTTTCTAGGCAGCAAACATCAGCATATCACATTACTTTTGTAAAATATTACAATTGGCTTATGAATGGAAACTAAAAATTAAGGGGTCACAGTACCTCAAAATTGTTCAAAATACCGAAAATTTTTTATTCCATATTTCAATAGATCAGACCGTTCATAAATGATGTCACGCTTTTCTCCCATATATTTGACCCCCTCCCCCTTTGCCACAATTTGTCATACTTCAACGGACCCCCTACCGCCCCCCCCCCTTTGTCACGTGTCACGCTATGTTGCATAAAGCATGATGTCACACTTCTTGTTACCCCCTCCCCTTGTCACACTTTCAAGAACCCCCTCCCCCTCGAAGAGTGACATCATTTATGAATGATCCCTAAAACTATTTTAAAGCTTTATGCAAAATTTCAAACTTATGTGAGCAATATTTTAAAAGATATTCCAGTTTTTGTGAATGACTTTAGATGGCTTTCATTCTGCATTTAAAAACTTTAAATGCATTTTCCTCTGCTTTGTATTTTTGACCAATTACATGTAGTAAAATCCCTAAGACTTTTGTTCAGCTAAAGATACAGCGTTGAAACTTTGTATGTATATTCCACGGAGTATATTTGACAAAAATTAGCACGGGATTGAATCTGAAGTTTGTAGTTTTCTTTTATTTAATTCTTGAATTTGAATTTTTTGTCCTTTTTTCTGAGATTTTACCGAAAAAAAATATTAAAATTCAACTAAGTTTTAGATAGTTAATTCCGTGCTAACTTTTTTCTAGAATGTTTGGAAAGTATTAAAAAGAAAAAAAAATTAAAAAAAAGTTATAATTGAAAAAGTTATAAAAAATTAAAAAATTGTAAAAAAGTTAATTTTTTTTAAATTTTAAATTGATTGTTGATTATAAGCATCTTTTTCTACCTGTTAAAAGTAATTTAAAGCGAAAAATTATTACATTTTTAATGGTGGTTTCCAAAAAATAATGAATTAATAATTAGAAAACAAGTATCTTAATTTTCAATGAAAACTGTAAGCTCAATCTATTAATTATAGAGCGAAATAGATAATATCCTAATCCTAGTACACGAAACTCCGAAGAGCGCAAATTGCGTGGCAACTTCTGTCAACTGTCAGCTGTCATCTGTCATTCGGCGAGTTTGTAAACAGCAAATAAATTGAGCATTTTCTATAAAAAGTAATGCATCCATTTTATTGGGATAAAAACCATATTTAGTTCATAATGTTTGACGATGTTTAACACCAATTTCAAGTCTGAAGAAAATTTTTGCTTTAAACAGCAGCTCCTAAAAAAATGACCGTTTTCAGTATCATTAACATTGATTTGGCTCCATACATGGGAGCATTTGGAACGAGCGCCCTCTAGGAAAGGTGAACGGAATGAAGCCAACTCAAGATAACGAACATTTCGCTCCTCCCCTTTAACCTCCATGCGCTAAGGATATACTTCACCGACGGATTTCTAACCGGTCGGGTCGCTACTGTATTTTTAAAAATAAATGTTTCGCCTTTCCGAAATGACTTATTTATTTGCTATTGACTTCGCCTTTTTGCGGTGCCAAGTGCTTGATTTACAATGTAATTGCGTAATTTACATTTTTTGGTAACGCTTAATTTATCATCACACAGTTGGATATTAGAGATTTATTTTCACGAATACTAACTGTTATAGATATGCAAGCAGAAAACAAGCGAATTGCATTTTTGTGAGAACGGAAAAATTGAAATATAAGAAAAAAACATGTTCCAAAGTCATTTGAAAGAAAGATAATTGCTTTTCCGAGGCATAATGGGGAAAAAATCGAATTGCGCATACAAGAAGACAAAAGAAGAAAGGAAAAGAAAATAAATAAGTTAGTAAGTAATATATAAACAAATAAAAAAAACATTTAAAGAGTTTTAAAGCAACAAAAAGAAAATGAATAAGATAAAATAAACAAAATCAAAACAGTAAGAGAAAATTAAAAATAAATAAATCTTAATATAAGAAACATAAATAAACAAGGAGTGAAATAAACCAATCTTGTGTAAATAAATAATTGAAGAACAATGGGGAATTTAACTTTTGTTGCGAGTCTTATTTTTGTAAACGCACGCTCACCCATATTTTTTGTGATCCCCACGGTTATAACAAGGCATTGGTGAAAAAATTAGTTTCTCACGTGCTAGAACGAAAAGCAAACAATTATAAGCATTAAAAAACTGAGTAAATGAACATGTAAAAAGAAAATTGATTTTTTTTACTAATCTTATTTTTTAATACTCTGTACATTAAATTTTTTCCAATTTTTATTGTTATTATATCTATATAATAGCCTTTCCCAATCTTTTTTCCCCCCGCACCATCATTTTTCTAGAAAACCATTTGCGTACCACTGCTAATGTAAATTTTATTATATAGAAAAGAACATTAATAGATTATAAGAAAATACTGTATAGTCTGTGCAATTAGAATAGGCGCGTCAAGGTCACACAACTCTACTTTTCCCTCTTCTGATAATTATAAATAATTCACAGAAGAGGGAAAAATAGAGAGGTAGTTTTGAAATGGTTTCCGTGCTGGAAAATTTTGCCCCACTTTGGTTTGGGGAACATGATAAGTAAGTCTGTTGTTTTAGTTATAATAATAATAATAGACGGATTCAAAACAGATTTATTTCTCAATGGCAAAAATAGATTGCGTAAGATAAATTATTTAAAAATTTTGAACGAATCTAAATCTTATTCTAATATTTTGATGTATTTCAGAAAATTATTGTATACCTAATTTATTGTATTTTATATTTTGAAATTGTTAAAATCTTATCTAAACATTCCAGATTTAATTTATAACAAATTTAATTGCATTTACTTATTATCAAAAATAAATAAATGGAAAATAAATTATTTACTGTTACTTTCTCTCAATTATTCTAATAATATGAACCGGAGGTGTAGTAATGCAATTGCCTTAACTGCAGTGCAAAAAAAAAAACTCTGGCGCTGTTATCTTTTTCAGAGTTTCCATGGTGACGAAGCATTAAACGCGACCATGACGCGCCAATTCTAATCACACAGACGACTAGCTTATTTCAACCCCCCCCCCCTTTTTTAATAGAGTAAGCAGAGAAAAGCGTTAATTAAAATAAGGCTATATTTAAAAAAAAATAATGCAGCGAACGAAATATATTTTTAATACGTACTTCCGAAACAGCATTAGAAATACATCTCCAAGTACAAATTGCATGTACTGCTGCATGCCAGATACAAGCGAGGTTCAGTAGAAGTTAGTTTTAACCTCAAATTTGGGTCGACATTTAATTTGCTTCTAAATTTATTTTTATTAAATATTATATTGAAACAAGAAGTTCCGTCTAGAACTATACGAGCCTACTTTCCTGTATACACCAAATTCAAATTTATAATCTAGCTATCTCTTTCTCTCTCTTTCTTATTTATCTTTAGTTCTAATTATTGAAAATATACCTTTTTCAACGGATAATACATATTCATTCACTCACTCATTCATTCTTTCATTTATTCAGCCATGCATTTATTCATTCATTCGTTACCTCATTCAAGTGTTTATTCATTCATTTACGCATTCATGTATTTATTCACTCATTTATTTATATTTTCATTTATTCAATAATTTATTCATTCATTCTTTTCCTCATTCATTTATTCATTGATTTATTCTTTCACTCTTTCATTTATTCATTCATTCATTATTTCACTCATTGAGTCACTGAGAAATATTCTTGAAAATCCCGATCAAAAAATTTCATAGCAAAATAGGCTCGTAAGTTCTAGATAAACTTTCTATTTCTACATGTTCTACGTTATAAGAGCTTTCCGATAAAGTTTGTTCCAAGCAAATCGGTCCGTTAGATCAGGATTTATTTAGGGTTGAAATTTCCCCGTAAGCTCTGTGTTAATTTTTTGAACTGTTCAAAAATGAACAAAAACTGTTCAAATCAATATTTCACGCCGAGAACTCCTTTCAATAAGCTTGCAATAGGAACTTGGCTCTTGTGCCCAGAGTTTACAGAATTTGCTTCAATTTTGTCCATAGGCGCTAATGTTAAAATTTTTTGAGCTGTTCAAAATTGAACAAAAATTCTTCAAATCAAAAAGTAAAATATAGAAATGAGATGTCCTCGCCGAGATCTTTCGAATGCAAAAGTAATTTTTCGAATCGGACAATTCGTTCAAAAGTTATTAGGGGGGGACAGACCGACAGACCGACAGACAGACAGACCGACAGACACACTTTTTCCCCATCTCAATACCCTACTTTCAAATTTTTTTATTTTTCAATCTTTATTTAATTACTTCACTTATTTTTGACTTTTCTTGATTTTTAACGATATTTTCACGATACCATTAAGCTTTCTTTCATGCTTTATTATTATTTTTTTTTACTTTTACGGGAAAGTAGGCTAAAAAGCAGTTTCACAAATATAGGTGATTGTGAATTGAATTAAACACAGCAATGCTTTTTTTGAAAATAACGAGAATTCATTTTCAACTTCGAGCCAAAATTTTCCGAACTCTAATCGAATAAATTCGATCTTCAATCCTGAATTTTTATGTTCTAATCTTTTATAATTTCTTCTCTTTTGACTGCACGAGTACCACCTGGGGAGGCTTCGCGTACCACAGTTTGGGAACCGCTGGAGTCGTCGCGATGATTAGTGCTCGAGTGATCATAATAGTGCAAGTGGTTTTTATTTATTTGTGTGTGTATGTGAGATTATTTTAAACATTAACAATCTATATGCAGCAATTAATGCAATAATTGTCATCAAATTTCTTTGCGAACCGAAATTTTGCCGCCTTGAAGTGGCTCCACCTCACGACGTATCACTGTGACAAATCCTAAAAGAGGTCTCTTTACTTAAATATATATATATACTTTAACAAAGGAGAGGAAATAAAGTACTGGTAGTTAAAAAGGACTACGTGTATAATATTAATTGCAGCAACAAATCTTATTCTTAGCATAAACTACAAGATAAAAGCAAAATACTTCTAGATAAGCAATATTTTGAAAACATAAGAACGACCTAATATTTGGTTATGATATTTTTTTCTCCTTCTTTTCAGAATTTTTATTCAAGAGACGGGGTACAGATAGCATTCATGGCATTACATATGCAGTGAAACCTGTGTAAGTTGACCACTTGTGGTGCCGCCCTTTAGTGGTCAACTTATAGAGGGTAGAGGGGTATTTTTTGTCATTTTTTACATTATGCATTTATTTATTTGCAACTAATTAAAATGAAGCTTTAAGTATTAACATTACTTTAAAATAGTAATTAGCTTTTTTTCCCTTAATAATCTAAAGTTTCATTCAAGAAATTTAACTTAAATGACTTACAATGGATCCTATACAGCTTTAAAATTAAAGTAATTAGTATAGATAAAGACAAATATCTAATTAATTGTGTAACTTCTTTATTTGATGGTAACGATTTACTAAAAATGCATAATTTCTCAAAATGGATATATCGGATAAAAGAAAAGAGAAGAAACTCATTTAAGGAATAAAAGAATGCTCATAGTATTTTTGCCATATGCTTAACTTACAAAGATTTTTAGACTAACTTTAATTGATGCTTCATCCATCCAGACAAATATTGGTCTAACATTATGGCACAAAAATGACTTGGAGAAGTTATTTCAGTTTCTTTAATCTTTGCAAAAACAGACAATTAAATTAATGTAGTAATAATTAGGCGGTCAACTTACAAGGGAACATAAATATCCCATAAAAATACCAGTGATACTATTGCATTATGACAAAGGGTTTTTTTAAATTAGTAGAAGTGAAGTCGTTTGTTACGTACTGTTTTAATAAATATATATTTGCATTAAGAAAATAGAATTTATTTAGGAAAAACAAAGAAAAAAACAGAACTGTCTTTTTAATTAATTAAAAGAAAAGAGTGAAACTAAGTTTCGTATTTGTTAATGGCGAAAAAAAGTTACATACGAATTCATTCTTTAAAGAAAATTTAGTACTAATTTTGAACATAATTTTGTAGTTGACTTAAAAAGGATCAATGAAATCTCAAGGATTATACTCACGGGCGCAATGAAGAAGAGCTTGGGAATGTAGCTTACCTACACAACCTTTAATTTTAACGTTTAAGGCATATCGCCAATACTAGTATAGTAAAATATATACACATGTCTCATACTGCGATTGGTAATATGTTTTAAAACAAGGGTTGTGACCCCTCCCAGTAGGAAATACGAACACTCTTGTGATTTGTAATAAATCCAAGCCCTGATGCAAACCTATGCTGTATTTTCCAAGTAATTTGCATTAAAATATTATGTTGTCTATTATTGGTTCCATAACTTTTGTTTTTTTTAATGTAAAATATTAACCCAAATTGTGTTTATGAAAAATTCCTGATTTAAGTACTGACAAAAATGAAAAATAATTTTTGTTTTCTTCTTTGCAGATGCAACACTTGAAAAGAAAAAAAAAAGGCGAATAATTTTTCCCCGACATTTTTTTTTTTAAGATCAAGACTTCATTAAGGCATGCAGAGAATTGCATTTGACAGCACGTTCGGTCCACATCTAACCGCAAGAACTACCAACGCATAGTGCGTCCTTGTGCATCAGAGCATGCTGAATTTTACAAAATTTATTACAATAAATTTGATAAGAATTCATAAAATAGATAAAACTTGGGGTTTGAAGGAAAGGAAAATTTTGCCAATAGATGGCGCTACCCTACTGTGAGCAAAAAAAAAAAAAGTGCAAAACGATTATTTCGCAGGATGCTGTTTTTTCAAATCATTCAATTCGAGTATTTCTTCAGGAACTCTTGGAACAAAAACAATTGCTGCTTCGAGCATCTAACAAAACTAAAACTAAAATCCTAGGGAAAACGCTCACCAAGCGCGTGCGCCGTATTGTATAAAAACGCAACGAGCTACAAAATTATGCGCGTGTGGAACCGTCCGTCTGTATTGCCTCAGCGTGACGGCCACTTTCCGGCAGGGATAAGCGGGACATATGAACTTCGATCGTTCTTTTTAAGGGGATGTACAGTGGTGGGGGCCTCAAGCATTTTAAAAGCTCGCCACTCATCAATTGGAAGTGGCATTTTGCATGACTATAAACCTTTTTAATAGTAGTAATCGACTTGCAAAACAGTTACAAACACTTACAAAACTCTCATGTTCATTCTAACTGGTAGTAACTTCTAAACATCCATTTTGTGATATTTTGAGGAATAGAATTGTGATTCATCATTTCCAAAAATATAAAGTATCTCTATATATGTGCATGTATTTCGTTGCTTTTATACTTTTCATGTGCTAATGTTACATTAAAGGAGCATAAGCATTAAAATTTGAGAAAAGTATAATTTCGCCGACCTTGCTCTGCAAAAATTACCGTATGGATTGGAATTATCGCTTAATTTTTTGACACAATTTTTCTGTTAGTGAAAGTAATGATATTCACGATTTAAAAGAAATGCAATTTATTACATTTTCATACTTTTCATTAAAATCAAAATTCAAAGTTTCATGTAAAACTTAAAATTTAATTCAAGTTTCATAACTAAGTGTGAACAATTCAAAATAATTATATTGTTAACTGAATATGGTGTATTTAAAAAAAAACCATGTTATTGTAATTTTTATTCACAAACATATTTGCATGTTCCAGAAATGGAACATTGGCGTGTAAAGACCTATTTTTGACCATGTTAGAGTTTTATTTGCTTACAGTGCGTAAAAGAAGTAAGAAAACTTTTACAAAAACTGGCACTCCATGACTTAGCAAGAAAGTCTTGGGGGGGTTGGGGGGGATCCAAGAATAGATTACGAACGCTGTTGCTTGAGAATCTAAATAAAAACAATCAGGACCAATTTTACAGTGATAGTCATGCGTACATTCAAAATATTGCTTGGAAGAGGAAAGCAGTTTTTGAACACAAAACAAATAACTTACTTGTTTATTATTATAATTTTATTTTGAATTCCATGGGACGGGTCTGGTGTGCATTGGAATTATTGCTCAATTGTTTGACATAATGGCTATGCTACTGAAAGTAATGGTAATCACAATTTTAAAAAATGCAAGTTATTACTTTTTTATCAAATCAAATTCAAAATTTCATCTAAAATT
The DNA here is from genome assembly GCA_038502835.1 of Octonoba sinensis. NCBI lineage: Eukaryota > Metazoa > Arthropoda > Arachnida > Araneae > Uloboridae > Octonoba > Octonoba sinensis. The sequence goes on along the minus strand of CM076606.1, from coordinate 102,949,875 downwards.
TGAAATTTAATTCAAGTTTTCATAACGAAGTGAGAACAATTCAAAATATTAATATTATTTACTGAACATAGTGTATTTAAAAAAATCATGTTACTGTAATTTTTATTGACAAACATATTTTCATGTTCCAGAAGTGGAACATTGGCGTGTAAAGGTCTACTTTTTATCATGTTAGAGTTTTTTTAATCTTGTAGGGTGCATAAAAGAAATAAGAAATTTTTTTACAAAACTGGAACTCAGTGACTTAGCAAGAAAGTTTTAGGGTCGGGTGGGGAGTCCAAGAATAAGAATAAACAATCAGATCGAATTTTACAGAGACAGTCATGCCTACTACATTCACAATAGTATTGCTAAGAAGACGAAAGCAGTTTTTTAACGCAAAACGAATAACCTACTTTTTTATTATGGGAATTTTATTTTGAGTTCCATGGGAAGGGTCTGGATTCCCCCCCCCCCCCAACCTTGTCTACGAGACTGAGGAACTCATACAAGAGCAGTGCTGAAGTTTAGAAATAAAGTTTTTGCCCTCCAAATAACCGCAGCCTATTCTCTGCTTCGTCTTGCAGCGCCATCTAGTGAACTTAAATAGAACTAAGCAATAGGCTTATTTACCCGAGCATTTCTAAGTCATCACTTTTATTGTCTTATTTTGCAAAACCACCTTCCCGTATTCAAATTTTAAAGGTTCCTTCAAAAACTCAATTTTACATCGATAAATGGATTTACTTAGACTCTCCTAGATCATTTGAAATAGAATAAATAAAAAAAAAAAATACTGCCTTCAAGACGGATTTCACTGAATAAAAACCGAGGTACTTTCCGTATGATTGTGAGCTGCATTGAATTAATAGTAAAAATTTAATTCATACCTAAAAATTAAATAGATTCTCTTTATTAATCTCATTTTGGAACACTCTGTGCTTTTCCGTGTTTTTATAATGATAATAATTATTATTATTGGTTTTATTTCTAGCGTGAGTAATTCGCTTTTTCTCAAACAAATTGGTATAACAGTCGGAATTCGTAGGTATGCGTACAAAGCTCGTCCGATCATGTGTGTAGTCCTTGTACTATAACACTCCCAGGTCCATGACGCAATGGTGTAGAGCAATAACGGTTGATATTGATTATATAGTTTAAAAAATTGTAGCATTTTTTTAAAAAAGAAAACGTTTCTACAGAATCCTAAATTCCCCCAAAAACTTCCGATATAGAAAATTATTTTAAAAACTTGACGTCTCAGAAATGCAACATAAATACCTGAATTTATAAATACCCTCGAAAACACCCACAGATTTTTAAAATTGCCGAGTGTCGGGTAATGACTCGCACATTGGCAAGCCTGTACAAGAGTGTTTTTGACTGTTTAGTCTACAAGTACTTAGTAAATAAAAAAAATGTTTAAAGAGTTTTAAAGCAACAAAAAGAAAATGAATAAGATGAAATAAACAAAATCAAAACAGTAAGAGAAAATTAAAAAAGAATAAATCCTAAAATAAGAAACATAAATAAACAATGAGTGAAATAAACCAATCTTGTGTAAATAAATAATTGAAGAACAATCGGGAATTTAACTTTTGTTGTGAGTTTTATTTTCGTAAACGCACGCTCACCAACATTTTTTGTGATCCCAACGATTATAACAAGGCATTGGTGAAAAAATTAGTTTCACACGGGCTAGAACGAAAATAGCAAACTAAAACTGAGTAAATGAACATGTAAAAAGAAAATTGATTTTTTTACTAATCTTATTTTTTAATACTCTGTACATTTTATTTTTTCCAATTTTTATTGTTATTATATCTCTATATAATAACAATTGCTGTTCCCAATCTTTTTTTCCCCGTACCATCATTTTTGTAGAAAACCATTTGCGTACCACTGCTGATGTAACTTTTATTATATAGAATAGAACATTAATAGATTATAAGCAAATACTATAGTCTGTGCAATTAGAATAGGCACGTCAAGGTCACACAGCTCTACCTTTCCCTCTTCTGTTAATTATAAATAATTTACAGAAGAGGGAAAACTAGAGAGGTATTTTTGAAATGGTTTCCGTGCTGGAAAATTTTGCCCCACTTTGGTTTGGGGAACATGATAAGTAATTTATAACAAATTTAATTGCATTTACTTAGTATCAAATATAAATACATTTAAAATAAATTATTTATTGTTACTTTTCTCAATTATTCTAATAATATCAATCGGAGGTGTAGTAATGTAATTGCCTTAACTGCAGTGCAAAAAAAAAAAATAAATAAATAAATAAAAAAAACCTCTGGCGCTGTTATCTTTTTCAGAGTTTCCATGGTGACGAAGCAGGAAACGCGACCTTGACGCGCCAATTCTAATCACACTGACTACAGAACGACTAGCTTATTTCAACCACACCATTTTTAATAGAGTAAGTAGAGAAAGCGTTAATTAAAATAAAACTGTATATAAAAAAAATAATGAAGTGAATAAAATATATTTTTAATACGTACTTCCGAAACAGCATTAGAAATACATCTCCAAGTACAAACTGCATGTACTGCTGCATGTCAGATACAAGCGAGGTTCCGTAGAAGTTAGTTTTAACCTCAAATTTGGGTCGTTTGTTCTGTCATTTCAAAAAAAAAAAAAAAAAAGGGGAATAATTTTTCCCCGACATTTTTTTTTAAGATAAAGACTTCATTAAGGCATGCAGAGATTTGCATTTGACAGCACGGCCAGCCCACATCTAACCGCAAGAACTACCAACGCATAGTGCGCCCACGTGCATCAAAGCGTGCTGAATTTTACAAAGTTTATTACAATAAATTTGATAAGAAATCATAAAATAGATAAAACTTGGGGTTTGAAGGACAGCAAAATTTCGCCATTAGATGGCGCTAACCTACTATGAGCAAAAAAAAGTGCAAAACGATTATTTCGCGGAAGCTGTTTTTTCAAATCATTCAATTCGAGTATTTCTTCAGGAAATCTTGGAACAAAAACAATTGCTGCTTCAAACATCTAACGAAACTAAAACTAAAATCCTAGGGAAAACGCTCACCGCGTTTTCTTACGCGTTTGCGTGCGCCGTATTGTACAAAAACGCAACAAGCTACAAAATTTTGCGTGTGTGGAACCGTCTGTTTGTATTGCCTCAGCCTGACGGCCACTTTCCGGAAGGGATAAGCGGGACATATGAACTTCGATCGTTCTTTTTAACAACGCGATTCGACTGGACACTGAAGAAGGCAGAAACGCTCGTCCGAACCGTTTCGGACAGCGTACTTGAATATTCGACTAATTAAAATGAAGTTCAATTCTTTTATCATCATCATCACCTAGATTTGCAGATGGGCGATCAGGCCCTGAAGGGGCCTTTTACCCGGATATCCTTTGGGAGGAGTCAATGGTATGGTCATCAAGTGCCCGAAGGCATACATCTTGGTCCCCGAAGGGCAGAGAAGGGAAAGGTAGGAGAAAAAAGATGAGCCGGGGCTCGGTGAAACAAAGATCGTCAATTCCTCTCGTTTTCGTACTCTTGAAGGGCTTTCTTCAGGAGAGTCAGTAAGTCATTTGGTTGTTGTGGTTGGAGGCTTGCATCTGAGTGGGGTATTTTCTGGCTGGCGCCGTTTTCTTGGCAGCTCGGTTCTGGGGGTGTCTTGGGCAGTCTAAACTCGTCGCCTGGCGCGTTGCGTGGCAATTTGCGCACTGCGATGGGCCTTCTTTTTGCTGACAGTCCTTGGATCGGTGGCTGCCTGCGCAGTATTTGCATCGCTCTCTGATGTTGCATGCGTAGGAGTTGTGACCCCACCGCTGACACCTGAAGCACTGGGTGGGGCCATTTCTGCGTCTCATTTTTTCCGTCTTGACGATGAAACCGTCTATAGTGAGGGGTTCTCTGAATATTTTCAAGTTTTCTTCAGTGTGCGGCAACTGCACGAAGAATATGGGCAAAGGTCCATTTTTCCCGCGGAATTGCTTCATCTGGAGAGGCTTCCTGTCTTGTGCTGCTAATTCTTTTTCCAGGGTTTTGGGATCAAAGTTGGTTGGGAGTCCCTTTAGAATAACTTTGATGGGCGGGCATTGATCGAACCTTGGGGCGTAGTACTCCTTATTGCACTCTTCGGCATAGCGGATGACCGCTAGGTGTCCGTCTTCAGTAGAGGGGTACACTTTTACTTCGTCTTTAACAAGCTTAATTTCATAGTTTTCATTGTGTTTTTCCTTTATCTTAGTTAATGCGAGAGCTGGATTACCTTCGTTTATGATGACTACTGGTCTTCTCTTCAAATTTTTTGTGGGAAGCTTCTTATCCTTTTCGTTGAGTGCTTCGGTGAGTCTGCGTACCTCGGAACGTAGCTTAACGCATTCCTTTTCATTCTTTTCAAGTTGGTCTTTGAGGTGGGAGATTTGATCCTTATAATCGTCTTCCGCTTCCTAGGTAGCAAGCTTGGTGCTGACTTTGACCAGGGCGTTAGCGAGGCTGCAGTAGATTTGGAAATCGTACAGGTTGGTTTCATTAACTTCATGTGCGTAGTCTCGGAACCAAGCTAACTTGACTGTGATTACCGCTTTGAGCATCAATAAGGCTGTATCACTACTCTCTTTTTCGATTCGACTTTGCAGACGAGGCCAATCATGTAACTTGGTATCAACCAGTTTACTTCCAAATGCACAGGTGGCGTAGGAGTCGTTCTCCTCGTCCGGGGCTGGGGCCGCGTTGACAGGTGTTACCTCGCCGGCCCTGAGAAGGGCCTCGGCACTGCTGTCCACTGGACTCGGGGCTTCCTTCGTCTTCTTCCTTTTTTCGAACTCTTATTCAATCCTGGTGGTTGATCCTCCGGCTTCCGCCCTCATAAAACTTCGACCTCTCTTCAAAATCATATATCTCAATTTTTTTAACTTTGCATCTTTTATTTATTTAAGCTGGAATAATTAAAAAACTGGTGGTAACAAATGCTATAAGTTTTTCAATTGAGATCTTCCAATATAGGACGAAGCATGGTACAAGAAAAAACAAGGAAATCACATTTGTAATCTTTTTAATAACACCCTTCACTCTTTTGGTAAAAGCATTCGCATGAATACGTCTCAGATAATTAAATTGAAGTGTAGTAGTTGTGTTCCAGTTCCAGTGCGATGTATCCAAAGATTGTAACTTCGAGACTTCTGTTATAGTACTTTAAAAAGTTATACATATATATATATATATATATTATATATGTATGGTAAACGAAAAATGAAAAAAGAAGTATTAATGTATTTTGAAAATCTGTGTGTATTTCCGACGGTATTTATAAATTGAAGGTATTTTGGTGGTATTTTTCGGACAAGCTTTTATAATAATTTTTGTGGGAAGTTTCAGGGATTTAGGATGCTGTCAAAACGGTTTCTTCAAAAAAAAAAAAAAAAGAAATGAAAAAATGCTACAATTTTTGAAACTATATATGATGAATGTCAATAGTTATTGCTGTACACCAATTCAAAAGATCCTTTGCTCTTCCACTACTTATTTACGCAAGATTAATTTGTATCACTCGTTGTATATTTATTTTTCCTCTTTTAGGGTATATTTATTTTTAATTTTCGCTTACTGTTTTGAGCTTTTTATTTTATCTCATTCTTTATTTTAAAACTTTAAATACGTTTTTTATTTGTTTATATATTTCTTAGTGACTAATTTTTTTTTGTTTTTCTTCCTTATTTTGGTCTTTTAGCTTGCGCAATTCGATTTCCCCCCGATATGTCTCTGAAAAGCAATTATCTTTCTTGAAAATGACTGTAGAAAATGCCTTTCTGGGGTATTTCAATTTTTCGTTCCCACATATAAGCAATTCGTTCGTTTTCTGCATGCATATCTATAACAATTGGGATCCGTGAAAATAGATTTCTAGTAACATCTTGAGTAATGAGTCATTAAATGCTACAAAAAATTGATTGTTTAACGATATTGTAAATGGAATCGCACTTCAAGCACTTGTCACCGCAAATAGGCGAAGTCGATAGCAATTCAAAGATTCATTTCGGAAAGACCAAACATTCATTTTTAAAAAGATCTAGTGACACGATCGGTTAGACATCCGTCGGTGCCTGCATGCTTAGCCAAACATCCTTAGCCGATTGGTCGAAAGCAGCAGGTAAAGTGCCTGCCGCTCCTTTCCCCCTAGCCATTAGTTGGAATTGTAAGCTTCGGAAAGAGAAAAGCAAAATTTTATAAGTCAAAAAATAAGTTTTTCTCGTTAGGATCATGTGAATTCTGATAGCTTGTTTTCAATAGCGCACTTTGTTTTGCCTTATTTATCCGTTTCCCTCTAGCATTTTTGGGGATCCCAACCATTATAGCAATTCATGGTAAAAGGTACCAGAGCCTGGTAAATAATAAATTTCATTGATGTTGTTTTAGGTATGAATTAAATTTTTACTATTAATTCAATGCAGCTCACAATCATATGAAAAGTAGCTCCCTTTTTTTCAAGTAAAATCCGTCTTGAAGGTGTTTTTTTTTTTTTCCAATATTTATTATCTTACTGATGATCTAGACAGCGTTTTCCAACCAGTGGTTCGCGAACCCCCAGGGGTTCGCGCTGTGCAGAAAGGAGGTTCGTGAAAATAATATTGCAATGGCGGAATTTTGTATCGCTGACGTAAAAGAAGGAACGAAATAATAAATTTAAATACGTATAAGGAAGAAGCGATTTTTAATAAATTGTTTTCCAGATTAGGGAGAAAGGTAGTGAACTGGCACGGCATGCATAGGAAGCATACATACGAAATTTGAAATGCAGTTACTTCTACTTTTCCTGATTTCTAATTTGGAGCAGAACCAAATTTATTATTTCGGTGCAATTTGGATCAGAAATTTGGACCGAAAGATATTCATTGATTTATTTTAAATTTTAGAACGTATTTTTCCTCTACCATTTTCCACATTTTCCTCGCAAGCGCAAAGAAAGAAATGGAAGTATGAAAGTTACTCCATAAAATGAAACATTTTGCGTTATTTTAAGCTAATTTTTCATTATATAGACCCTAAAGTGAAACCAGAAAATATTTACTCATAAATTTTAAGTTTGGATTCAGCTTTATCAAACTTATTCTAACTGTTCTGCAATATAGCAGTTAGAAATTTTAAAATACGTAAATTTGAATTTTTCTTTAAATTTTCAAAACTTTTCCGAATTTTGTATATTTTAACCGGAAAGTAGAAAGTTAAGGAAAATAATTTACATTTTTTTAGGAAAATATATATGTTCCTAATTATACCTATTAGTAGTTTTAAAAGCACAAATACATAACAAAAAAGTATATTTGAAGATGTATTGTATTCAAACTTAGATGTTTTACAATAATTATGTTTTCATTTCTTGTTATGAAGTATTTTACAACATAGAAAATAAAGTGCTTTGTAAATTTTATAGTATTTTTTGCCCGTTACTATCGACTTCAGGCCGGGGGTTCGCCATTTCCTTTCGGATCTTAGAAGGGGCTCGCTAGGGAAAAAAGGTTGGGAAACACTGATCTAGAAGAGTCTAAGAAGGTTCATTCAGTGGCGTACGCAGAATTTTTTCAAGTGGGGAGTTCATAATTTTCTGAATCTACTAAAAGAAATTCGAGTATATAATAAAGAACTATTTTTTAGAGCTCAAGAGGGGGGTTTAAGCCCCTAAACCCCCCTTGCGGACACCGCTGGGTGCATTAAACAATGTAAAATTTAGTTTTTAGAAGGAAGCTTTCAATTTTGAATACGGGAACGTCGTTTGTAAAATAAGACTATAAAAGTGATGGCAGAAATAATTGGGAGAATAAGCCTTTTGCTTAGTTACATTCTTGCTCACTAGATGACGCTGCAAGACGAAGCGGAAAAGAAGCTGCAGGCACTTGAGGGTAAAAACTTGATTTCCAAACGGCAACACTGATTATGAAATTTATTTGATAACAAAAGGGCTTCAAAATTTGAATAAAACAAGCAGTTCCGTCTAGAACTATACGAGTCTACTTTCCGTACACACCAAATTCAAATTTATAATCTAGCTATCTCTTTCTCTGTCGTTTAGCTTTAGTTGATTACTTCAGATAACTTTAGTTAATTACTTCAAATATACCTTTTTCAACTGAAAATACATATTCATTCACTCCCTAATTCATTCTTTCATTCATTTACTCATTCATGTATTTATTCATCCATTTACTCATTTATGCATTTATTCACTCATTAATTAATTTTTTTATTCATTCACTCATTTATTTATTTTATCATTGATTCACTCATTTATTCAGTGATTCATACTTTCACTCATTCATTCACTCATTCGTTGTTTCATTCATTTATTGATTGAGAAATATGCTTAAAAATCCCGATCAAAAAATTTCGTAGGAAAATAGGCTCGTTCAGTTCTTGTGATACTTCGTATCTGTACTTATTCTACATCGTAACATCTTTTCGATAAAGTTTGTTCCAAGCAAATCCGTAGATTAGGTCAGGATTTATATGGGATTGAAATTTTCTCGTAGGCGTTAATGTTAATTTTTTTTTTAACTATTAAAAAATGATCAAAAATTGTTCAAATCAATATTCCGCACCGAAAGCTTCTTCCAATATGCTTGTTCATAGGAACTTGGATCGTACCCCCTGAGTTTACATAATTTGCTTCAATTTTGACCGTGCGCGCTAATGTTAAAATTTTTGTAACTGCTCAAAATTGAACGAAAAATTGTTCGAATCAAAAAGTAAAATATGGAAATGAGATGTCCTACTCGAGATCTTTCGAACGCAAGGAGAATTTTTTGAATCGAGAAATCGTTCAAAAGTCATTAGGGTGGACAGACCGACCGACAGACACATTCTTTCCCCCTCAAAACCCTACTTCGAATTTTTTATTTTTATTTAACTATTATCTACTTCACTTTCTTTCACTTATCTTTACTTTTAACGGTATTTTTAAGATTCATTAAGCCTTCTTTCAAGCTTTATCTGGCATCAGGCGTTTTACAAGCACGCCACTCAGCAATTGGAGGTGGCATTTTGCACGATTTGATTACTCATTTACTACAAGAACCGATACTGCAAAAGAGTTACAAATTCTTATAAAACTCTGGTGTTCTTCCTAACTGGTAATGACTTCTAAACATTCATTATGTGATATTTTGAGGAGTCAAACTCCGATTCATCATTTCGAAAAATATAAAGTATCTATATATATGTGCATGTATTTCGTTGTTTTTATACTTTTTACGTGCTAATGTTACATTAAAGAAGCATAAGCATTAAAATTTGAGAAAAGTACAATTTTGCCGACATTGTTCAGCAAAAAATAACCGTGTGCATTGGAATTATTGCCTAATTTTTTGACACAATTTTTATGTTAGTAAAAGTAATAATGTTCACTATTTAAAAAAATGCAATTCATTATATTTTCATACTTTTTATTAAAATCAAAATTAAAAATTTCATGTAAACTTGAAATTTAAGTTTCATAACTAATAAGTGTGAACAATTCAAAATAATAATATTGTCAGCTGAACACGGTGTATTAAAAAAGACATCATGTTACTGTAATTTTTATTGACAAACATGTTCCAGAACTGGAAATTTGGCGTGTAAAGGCCTACTTTTGACCATGTTAGAGTTTTTTTGCTTACAGTGCGTAAAAGAAATAAGAAAACTTTTACAAAAACGGGCAATCAGTGACTTAGCAAGAAAGTCTTGGGGGGGGGGGGGGGGGACCACGAATAGAATACGAACACTGTTGCTTGAGAATCTAAATAAAAACAATCAGGACCAATTTTACAGTAGTAGTCATGCGTACATTCAAAACATTGCTAGGAAGAGGAAAGCAGTTTTTGAACACAAAACAAATAACTTACTTGTTATTTTAATTTTATTTTGAATTCCATGGGACCGGTCTGGCATTGGAATTATTGCTCAATTGTTTGGCATTGGATATGCTACTGAAAGTAATGGTAATCACAATTTTTAAAAATGCAATTTATTACTTTTTCATCAAATTCAAAATTTCATCTAAAACAAGAAGTTTGAATTTGAAATTTAATTCAAGTTTTTATAACTAAGTGAGAACAATTCAAAATATTAATATTATCTACTGATCATAGTGTATTTTTAAAAAATCATGATACTGTAATTTTTATTGACAAACATATTTGCATGTTCCATAAGTGGAACATTGGCGTGTAAAGGTCTACTTTTGATCATGTTAGAGTTTTTTTTATCTTGTAGGGTGCATAAAAGAAATAAGAAATTTTTTACAAAACTGGAACTCAGTGACTTAGCAAGAAAGTCTTAGGGTCGGGTGGGGAGTCCAAGAATAAGAATAAACAATCAGATCCAATTTTACAGAGACAGTCATGCCTACTACATTCACAATAGTATTGCTAAGAAGACGAAAGCAGTTTTTTAACGCAAAACGAATAACTTACTTTTTTATTATGGGAATTTTATTTTGAGTTCCATGGGAAGGGTCTGGATTCCCCCCCCCCCCCCCCAACCTTGTCTACGAGACTGAGGAACTCGTACAAGAGCAGTGCTGAAGTTTAGAAATAAAGTTTTTGCCCTCCAATAACCGCAGACTATTCTCTGCTTCGTCTTGCACCACCATCAAGTGAACATTAATAGAACTAAACATAGGCTGATATACCCAAACTTTTCTAGGTTATCACTTTTATTGTCTTATTTTACAAACCACCTTCCTGTATTCAAATTTTAAAGCTTCCTCCCAAAACTAAATTTTACATTGTTAAATGTATTTACTTAGACTCCCCTAGATCATTTGAAAGAGAATAAATTAAAAAAAAAAAAATACTGCCTTCAAGACGGATTTCACTGAATACAAACCTAGGTACTTTTCGTATGATTGTGATCTGCATTGAATTAATAGTAAAAATTTATTTCATACCTAAAACAACATCAATAACACTGTATTATTTACCAGGCTCTGGTTCTTTTTACCGTGACTTGCTATAAAGTTGGGTTCCGCGAAAATTCTAGAAGGAAATAAATAAATGAGGCAAAACAAAGTTCCTTATCGGAAGAAAGCTGTATCAGAATTCACATGGTCCTAAACGATAAAACATAATTTTTGACTCACAAAATTTTGTTTTCTCTTCCGGAAACTTACCCACGTGATCTCTTCATTAGCAATTACAAGTTAATCTTTTCCTTTCTATTTTTTTTCTTTTGCGAATTGACTAATTGAGGCGGTGAGGAGCAAAGGGATGTAAGTGACAAAAGTCATTTTGAGTAAAACTCGTATGAAGTTTAATTCCTATACTAAATTCTAGAGGTTATTCGTGGAAATATTTTTTTTAATTTTTGAGCCCCATATGTATGTGTAATTTAAGTATGAAGTTTAAAGTGTTTCTGATGATTAGATTTGGCGTAGAATTTTTTTTAAAATATCTTTTTTTTTACGTACACCCCTTTGCTTCCAACTAGTTAACTTACACCCCTTTGCCACCAAATGAAAAACGTCTCTTGTTCATTTTGATAATTTACACAATAATAAAGATAGTTTGTTAGTGATATAAACTTCATTAAAAACTGCATAATATAAATTTCGAACAATTATATTTATCATCAAACTAAAAATCATTGCCAATAGACAAATTAATCGGTTCATTTAGTGAAAAGTTATGGATGAACAAGAAGTTCCGTCTAGAACTATACGAGCCTACTTTCCCGTATACACCAGCTTCAAATTTATAATCTAGCTATCTCTCTCTCTTTCTCGTGTAGCTTTAGTTCTTAATTGCTTCAAATATGCCTTTTTCAACGGTTAATACAGATTCGTTCAATCATTCATTTATTCATGAAAAAAAAATAAAATCTGCAGACGATTTCACCCTTGTTTTTATAACTATTATTCAACAATTTGGAATTCTTTTCCTATTTTTTTTCGCTTTAAGTTTCGTAAATAGATCCTCTGCATCGCTTATTTAAACTAACTGAAAAATCAAAGAATTTTTTTTAGAGGCAAACGGATGTAAGCGCACGTTCACCCTTTTCCCACCAAACGGAAGGCAGCTTTTATTTAGTAATTTTTTTAAACCGCGCTTTTTTTTGCAGTATGTGTCAAAGATACCACTAAAATATCTTTACTATAAAACAGAAGGGGGTTTAATTTATCATTTGCGCTATCTATCTCAAAAGTCTCATTTTGATCACTTACACCATTTTGCTTTCATGTTGTAATAACGGAATGTGGGAACGGAAAAATTGAAATTCCACCTAAAGGCATTTTCTAAAGTCATTTGCAGGAAGGGACACTTGCTTTTATGAGGCAGGACGGGGAAAAAATCGAATTGCGCATGTTTGAAGACAAAAAGAAGAAATTTTAAAAAAAAATCTATTTTTCAGTTAATAATATATAAACAAAATAAAAAACCTGTTTAATCAGTTTTAAAATAATGAATAGGATAAAATAAAAAAACTCAAAACAGTAAGATAAAACTAAAAATAAATGAACATCAAAATAAAAAAAAATCAAATAAGCAAAGAGTGAAAGAAACCAATCTTGTGTAACTAAATACATGAAGAACAAAGGAACTTTTGCTTGGAGTCTTATTTTCGTAAACGCACGTTCAACAACATTCTTTCTTATCCCAACTGTTATTGGAAGGCGTTGGTAGAAAAAGTAATTTAACACGAGCTAGAACGAAAACGACAAACAATTATGATCATAAAAAAAGAATAAATGAACAGGTAAGAATTAAATAGATTCTCTTTACTAATCTCATTTTGGAACACTCTGTGCTTTTCCGTGTTTTTATAATGATAATAATTATTATTATTGGTTTTATTTCTACCTTGAGTCATTCGCTTTTTCTCAAACAAATTGCTATAACAGTCGGAATTCGTAGGTATACGTACAAAGCTCGTTCGATTATGTGTGTAGTGCTTGTACTATAACACTCCCAGGTCCATGACGCAATGGTGTACAGCAATAACTGTTGACATTGATCATATAGTGTAAAAAATTGTAGCATTTTCTAAAAAAAGAAAACGTTTCTACAGATTCCTAAAATCCCCCTGAAACTTCCGTTAATGACCCGCACCTTGTCCAGCCTGTACAAAAGTGTTTTTGACGGTTTAGTCTACATTCTGTTCCCTGGCCTGTTGCTTACGTCTTCTGCACGGAGTTCTAGCACTTCACGAGTCGGATCACCTGCAAAGCGGAAAACTGAAGGAAACAGAGAAAAATGTCAGGGAAGAAAGGCAAAATTTAAAAATATGCTAAGTATGGATGGATCAGAGAACATTTACGAATAGGGAAGTTTCGACAGATAAAAGTTTCTTATTTTGAAAGCTAAATATGGTTAAGACAATACAAAATGTTTTGAAATTCAACAACGTGAGACTTAGAAAACCAATTATTAATTTTCAAAATTTTTTTAGAAATCCCACGCGCAAGAAACGGAGTGGAGCTTACGCGTCTGTCTCTGACGTCAATCTATATGTTTTTACTACAGACTCAATGTTGCTCTTAACTAGTTTGCTTTCTTTTCATCGTTATTTAATAGTTGCATTGAAATTGTTAATTCATCATGAAATTTAAATCTGTGAGAGGTCAGCACAGAATTGCCAAAAGTATAACGTCAATGATATCTTTCGTCTTATCCAAATTTATGAAGCGAAATTTCTTATTTTGCGACTTTTAGAGTCTGGCGAAGAGTTTAAAAGCAAACAAAATGCAGTTGCTCCATTGAGCTCTGTCCGCATATCTACGGATCCCAACCGTTACAGCAATTTGTTTGAGAAAAAACGAATAACGTGAGAAATAATACTCATTATAATAATAATAGAAAAACAAGGAAAAGTACAGAGTATTCCAAAATGAGATTAGTGAGAAAATCAATTTTAATTTTACCTTTTCATTTATTCAGTTTTTACGTTTATAATTGTTTGCTATTTTAGTTCTAGCCGTGTGGAATTATTTTTTTCGCTAATACCTTGCTATAACTGTTTGGATCAGAAAAAATGTTGATGAGCGTGCGTTGACGAAAATTAGACTCACAGCAAAAGTAAAGTTTCCCCCTTTGTTCTTCACTTATTTATTTATGCAAGATTAGTGTATTTCACTCTTTGTTTATTTATTTCTCTTATTTTGGGATTTATTTATTTTTAATTTTCTTTTACTGTTTTGATTTTGTTTATTTTGTCTCATTCATTTTCTTTTTGTTGTTCGGAAACTCTTTCAACATTTTTTTTCATTCTATACATATTACTTACTTATTTGTTTGCTTTCTTTTCCTTTCTTCTTTTTGTGTTCTTGTATGCGCAATTCGATTTTTTCCCCGTTATGCCATGGAAAAGCAATTATCAGTATTGAAAGTGACTTTAGAAAATGCTTTTTTCTGATATTTAAATGTTTCCGTTCTCACAAAAATGCAATTCGTTTTATTTCTGCATGTATATCTAAAAAAGTTAGAGTCCGTGAAAATAAATCTCGAATATTCATCTGTGTGATGAATGATTAAATGCCACAAAAAAAAAAAAAAAAAAACTAAATTGCACAATGAAAATGTAAATGAAATCGTACTTCAAGCACTTGGCACCGCAAATAGGTGAAGTCAATAGCAAGCAAATAAGTCATTTCGGAAAGACTAAACATTTATTTTAAAAGATGACGAGCGATGCGACCGGTTAGACATCCGTCGGTGTACTTCATCCTTAGCCGATACCACCGAGACTAGCCGATTGGCCGCCTTAGTCTATTGGTCGAAAGAAGCCAGGTACAGTTCCAGCAGCTCCTTTCACCCCTAGCCAATGAGTCGGAATGGTAAAGTTCGCAAACAGAAGGCAAAATGTTTATGAGTAAAAAAAAAATAAGTTTTGCTCGTGGTGATCATGGGAATTCTGTTCTAGTATGCTTTCGATAAGGCACTTTGTTTTGTCTCATTTATTTGTTTCCCTCTAACAATTTTTCGGATCCTAGCCATTATAGCAAAGAATGGTAAAAAAATACGTGTTAAATGATGTTGTTTTAGGTATGAATTACATTTTTACTATTAATTCCATGCAGCCCAAAATGATATGAGAAGTAGCTCGTTTTTTTCCAGTAAAATCCGTCTTGAAAGCAGTATTTTTTTTTTTTATTTCTTGTCTTACTGATGATCTAGGAGGAGTAAGTCATTTAACGATGTAAAATTTAGTCTCTGGAAAGAAGCTTTAAAATTTGAAAACGGGAAGGTAGTTTGCAAAATAAGACTCTAAAAGTGATGACTGAAAATTTTTCGGGTGAATAAGCCTTTTGTTTAGTTGCATTCTTGTTCACTAGACGACGCTGCGAGACGAAGCGGAAAAGATGCTTCGGGGATTTGAGGTTAAAAACTTGATTTCCAAGCGGCGACACTACTCTTGTATGACAGTTATGAGTTCCTCAGTCTCTTATGCAAGAGGGTGGTAATCGGGTCCAGACTAGAAATGGGCGCTCCATTAATGACCTACTTAAAAGAACTACATTTTACTAGTGACTGAAAGAACGGAAGGTCTCGAAAAAAATCAGTTGTTCTTTTACGCCTACTGGTCCCGTTAGGTAGCGCTGCAGTTTTGTTGTCGTCCAGCGTTCTGACCGTTGTTTTGACAATAACTGAGCGGGTTTCAGACTCTTTTACTCTGGCGACATTTTCATTTTACGGGTTATAATTTTTCCATTAAATGAAGTTTTACAATCGTTCGCCTCCGTTAATAGTGTCAACCATAAATCCACCCTTTGTGCCCATTTCTTAGCCTTTTTTGGTTTGTAGAAAAGTTTCTCTCGATAGAACATTCCTTTTATATTGGCAAGCTAAAAACTGATCATTATTGCGCAGGGGCAAAAAAGACTTTTTGGTTCTCTTATGAAAAAGTTAAAATGCTTGGAATTTCGGGAAGGGTTTCTGTACTTGCATTGGATTTTTGTAATCGTTCCACAAAACCGAAAACTAAGCTTCCGACAGGTAATCTCCTTTTCATTTTAATGAAATATTAGATATATTTTAATTAAGAAATGTACGTAAAGTTTCTAATGCAATAAAGGCTATATTTTATATGTTCATTCCATATTTAAATGTTTTAGGTGTTTTCGTAAACACACACACACACACGCACAAAAAGCTAAAAATAATTTGTGTAATACTGAGCAAAAAAATTTTTTTTGCAACAGAGTGTTTTTTAACATATCGTGCAACTAAATATTTTAGAATATTTACGATTCTATACATGATTGAGTAAAGTAATGTATTACTCCTATAGAATGTGCATAAACTGTTTTTCAATTATATGTAAGTAATTAATAGAAATTGTTTGCACGAAAGAGGAATTGTTAAGCGGCTAATAATATTGCTTCCTTTATATAACTCAGAAGCACCCTCTTTTTTTTTTTTTTTTAAAGTACCTCTTAAAGTCGTGTAGCCCTGAAATTAAAATATAAAAAAATAAATAAAAAAGGAGATGGTTGCAGGATGTTAATATAACACTTATTTAAATAACGAAATGGAATGTGGAGGAGATGCCTTTCTCCGGCATAATGTATGTAAATAAAGTGTTAGAATAATAATATATAGTGTTATTAAGTGCAATAATATGGGTTTCTGTTTTATGAACTTTCAAGGATAAAAACTTTTATTATTGTTCAAGAATCTTATCATAGTATTAAATTACCTCTCACCCTATAAGTTGAAAGGGTGTTGATTCCCTGTTAAAATACTCGCAGTGAACTGGTCTCAGCTCAGGTAGGAGATAATTAAATTTAAGTGCTGTTGATAAAATACTGTGTGACGTATCAAAGCCTAAATCATAAATACGGGACTTAAGTTTAAATATTAATAATGTAATGATTATCACAGTAAGAGAAAAAAATAGTTCAGTTAAAAGATATATATATAGAGTAAAAAAACAGAAACAGTTAGCTTTTAAGCGATACTAATATAACAAAGAAATACTAAAAGATATACAACTATAATAGTGCCTTAAACTGAAGATGAAAAAGAGTGAAAAGCAACAAAGGAGCGGTATGATCATTTTTTATTATACCAATACCGAACGAATAACAAAATAATAATAATAATAACAATAATTTTAGAGGAGCCGACAGGGTGGCGTAGTGATAAGACGCAGGTCTCGTATGCCCCAAGTCGTTGGATTTTCAAGATGCAGAAAATCGTCTGCGTGCATGTCGTATGATTATGCGGCATGTTAAAGATCCCTTGTGTATCAGTTTGGCATGAATACTCTCGGCTAAATTAAATTCCTAGTGCAGATTGCATCAACGAGAGATCAGGTGCCCCATCTGGGGGAAACTAAGCGACAAAAAATTTGCGGCAATGGTACCACACTCATTGCAGTGCCGCTGAAAGAGTTGGTACCAATATCTGGGGACGCACTAGGTCTGCAATGGTTGATGACTAATACTGCAGCCAGATTAGAAAAAAAATAATATTTTTAGAGGAAGACCTAGTGACCTACTTAAAAGAATTAATACCTTTCAGAACCAAAAGAATTAATCCCTAGTCGGATCCGGATCTTTTAGACGGATCCAGGTCCGATCCTTTGTTGATTTGAACATAATTTTAACCCTATACACTCCTACGTCAGTCGTAGCTGATCCCCATGAATCAGCCATGCCCGACGACCTTGCACTGGGCCTGTTTCAAATACTATTTAATGCAAAAAATAATAAATAAAAGATGTTCTTAAAGAAAATGAAAATTTACCAGTCTTTTGTTTTAAAAAAGCAATTTAAAAAAAAAAGGATGATATGTAGAATTTGCCGCTCGTTTAACTAAGAGATTCGGCACTGATATGCAAAGCGTAAAGAAAGTCAAAAAATCTTTGACTCGTTCCCTCGTTGAAAGGAGCACAAGACATTCTAGTGTTCTAGATTAAGATAAAATTAATTATTAGTACTACCCCTCTCCTCCGGATAAAAACTGATAAGGGAAGTCATCTAAAATGCTAAGGGGAAAAATGATCTTTTTTTTTTGTTCATTTTGCCGGGGGGGGGGGGGGGGGTAAAATGGAAAAGATTTTCTTAAAAACTTCGACTTGAAAGGTGTATGCTTGATGTATGTAGATAATTTTGTATTGGTTCGTTGTGCCAACGAAATGACATTTCGGCTTACATTTTATGCAGTCATGAATTTTAAAAGGTCTTTCGGGCCCCTTCTGCTTAACAACTGACACAGCAGGATATTTATTGATTTACGGGGATCAGAAAAGAGAAAATTACCCATAATACCTGGTTTGAGAAATATAATATAATATATTTATGTGTATGTATTTTGTTGTTTTTTTAAGCAATATATGTTGAGATTATACCCTCCGTCGAAAAAAATGAATGGTGAATAAAAACTATAAATGGATCGGATGGAAATAAAAAAAACATCTTACGAAAAATAATATTGTAAAATTCAATAGCACATGGTTAAAGGGCAGTAGAGTAGCAAAAATCGTGAAAAAAAAAAGAAAATAGTTTAGCAAAGCATTTTATTAATTTTTTTTAAAATGCCACACGGCTGGGATAAAAAAGAATATTTAGTGTAAGAGTAAGACTTATTTTACAATATAGTTAAAATGATTTCCAATTATGAAAAATAAAGAATGTTGTTAAAATTATATATGTTTCGTTAACCTTCCCAAAACTCCAAATTTTTTCCCAAAAATGGCTGGGCTTTTTGCGTATGGATTTTTAGGAAATAAATACTCCTCCCATTAGAAAAGTAAATTATGAAATAGATAAATTTAAAAAAATTGATTATCGATTTATAATTTTTGATTTATTGAATCTGCACTGGGTGCGTGTTCCTATCTTTTTAATATCTCCCGTTTGACATTTTTTATGTACTCCTCCTTCGCAACTGGATGAAAGTGTGCTTAAAAATTTCAAAAATGGAAGAACAGTAGAAGAATAAAGGAAAGATTTTCTTCTCGAAAATGTCTCGTTCGTCAGCTTATATAGACAACATAACAGACAAAACGCTGCCTTGCCCTCCACCCCCCCCCCCCCTACTCACTGGCGGACGAAAGCGAATAAAAGATTACTTCTAAAAACCGCAGCCCTAATACTGCTTCTATTCTTTTTTCTCCAGATGCTTCCAGCATCACAGTATTGAAACCTCTTCTTTTACCCCGCCGTTCTAGCGCCGAATCCGCTGCCATCTTTAAAAAAAAAAGAGATTTTGGACTCTGTGCACCTTGCAAGACAACAGCCCCTCCTCTCCCTCCCTCAGATTACATGCCGCGAGGATTGGGCGATTCAGAGCGGAACCGATCCGTTCCAGCCAATCCAGTGCCGAGTTCCGGATCCGTTGCCATCTCAAAAAAAGTTTTTGGATTCATCGGATCGGTTCGAACCACCCGATGGTCCGTGTCCTCTGAGCTTTGGATCTATCATTCCATATCCAATCCAGCTATCCATCCGGTTCGGATTCGGATCTTGAACCCGTCGATCTTTTTTGCGGATCCGCGGATCCATCAATCTTTTGTCGGATTCGTATCCAAAAAACCCGATCCCATCCGGGATCCCCATCTCTAAAATGAATGTATTTAATCTTTAATTCAAAGACTTTTACACCGGAAAATTTTTTAAACAAACGACCATTTTTTATTCAAATTTTGAAGCCCTTTTGTTATCAATTAAATTTTATAATTAGTGTTGCCGATTTGAAATCAAGTTTTTACATTCAAATACCCGCAGCCTCTGTTCCGCTTTGTCCTGCAGCGGCATCTAGTGAACAAAAATGGAACGCAGCAAAATTCTTGTTCACCTGAATATTTCTAAGTCATCACTTTTATAGTCTTATTTTACAAACGTCCTTCCCGTATTCAAATTTTAAAACTTTTTTCCAAAAACTAAATTTTACATCGTTAAATGACTTTCTTAGACTGTCCTAGATAATTAGTAAGATAATAGTCAGAGTCTGTGAAAGATTGCCAATAATAGATTTTCATGTAACATAATAGTGTACAACTTCACAAGAGGACATAAAGTGCTTAAGCTAATCACACCGAACAAAAAGCTAATACTATGTATTTACATCCAGGGTGCCCAAATAAATCACAGCTAAAAAAAATACTGCCTTCAAGACGCATTTTACTGGAAAAGCAGAGAATCTTTTTACATGATTTTGGGCTGCATGGAATTAATAGTTAACATTCAATTCATACCTTAAACATCAAGGACACTTGATTATTTACCACGTATTTTTTACGGTGTATTGACTTGCTATAATGATTGGGATCCGCGAAATTGCTAGAGGGAAACGAATAAAAGAAACAAACAAAGTGCTTTACCGAATGCAAACTGTAACAGAATTCACGTGATTCTCAGAAGCAAAACTTATTTTTTGACCCAGGAACATTTTGTCTTCTCTTTCCGAACTTTACCATGCCGACTAATTGGCGAGGGGGGGGGGGGGGAGGAGCTGCCGGAACTTTACCTGCTGCTTCCGAGTAATCCGCTAAGGATGTAGAGCACCGACGGATTTCTAACCGGTCACGTCGCTACTTAGTTTTTAAAATAAATGTCTCGTCTTTCCGAAATGACTAATTTACTTGCTATCTACTTCACTTATTTGCGGTGCCAAGTGCTTGATTTACAATGTAATTGTGAAATTTACATTTCTTGGTAGCACTTAATCTATCATCACACAGTTGGATATTAGAGATTTATTTTCACGAATACGAACTGGTATAGATACACAAGCAGAAAACAAGCGAATTTGCATTTTTGTGAGAACGGAAAAATTGAAATATCAGAAAAAAGCATGTTCCAAAGTCATTTGCAAGAAAGATAATTGCTTTTCCGAGGCATAATGGGGAAAAAATCGAATGGCGCATACAAGAACACAAAAAAAGAAAGGAAAAGAAAATAAATAATTTAGTAAGCAATATATAAACAAATAAAAAAAACGTTCAAAGAGTTTTAAAGCAACAAAAAGAAAATGAATAGGATAAAATAAACAAAATCAAAACAGTAAGAGAAAATTAAAAATAAATAAGTCCTAAAATAAGAAACATAAATAAAAAAAAAAAGACTGAAATAAACCAATCTTGTGTAAATAAATAATTGAAGAACAATGGGGAATTCAACTTTCGTTGTGAGTCTTATTTTCGTAAACGCACGCTCACCAACATTTTTTGTGATCCCAACGGTTATAACAAGACATTGGTAAAAAAAATTAGCTTCACACGGGCTAGAACGAAAATAGCAAACAATTATAAGCATAAAAACTGAGTAAATGAACATGTAAAAAGAAAATTGAATTTTTTACTAATCTTATTTTTTAATACTCTGTACATTTTATTTTTTTCAATTTTTATCGTTATTATATCTCTATATAATAACAATATTATATCTCTATATAATAACAATAGCGGTTCCCAATCTTTTTTTCCCCGTACCATCATTTCTCTAGTGTGTTCTCTTCCATCCGTGCTAGAAACTTTTTCCCCACTTAGGTTTGGGGAACATGATAAGTAAATCTGTTGTTTTAGTTATAATAATAATAATAGACGGATTCAAAACAGATTTATTTCTCAATGGCAAAAATAGATTGCGTAAGATAAACTATTTTAATATTTTGAACCAATCTAAATCTTATTCTAATACTTTGATGTATTTCAGAAAATTACTGTAAGCCTAATTTATTGTATTTTATATTTTAAAAATTGTTAAAATCTTATCTAAACATTCCAGATTTAATTTATAACGAATTTAATTATCTTTCTTTAGCCCAAGTACCACCTGGAGAGGCTTCGCGTACCACAGTTTGGGAACCGATGGTTTAAAGGATTCGTCGCGATGATATGAGTGCTCGAGTGAACGTAACTGAGCACTTGGATTTTTTTTTTTTTTTGTGTGTATGTGAGAGTTTTTAAAAATTAACGATCTACAGGGTGTCCCAAAAGGTCGTTTACAAACTTAACATGGTGGTCTGTCATATCATGATGAACAAGATTTACATAGGAACTTGTGTCCGAAAATGCAAACTGAGACCGCTAGAGGGCGATAAGTGCAGGTTTGGATGAGGAGAAAAAAAAAATGATATCGACAGCGGTGTTAATATGATTTTTATTACAAAACATCATTACATCACAGCAAATGTTCAAAATTCCTTCCATTCGCCACAATGCACGTTTCACAGCGTCGGCGCATGGATTCACGAACCCGTTCAAATTGGCCAGGAGTGTCACGGACACGTGCTGCCGCTTCCGCGATCCTGGCGATAAGATCCATGTCCGATGTTACGGGTGTCTCGTACACTGTGGACTTCATGTGTTCCCACAGGTAGAAATCCAGGGAAGTCAGGTCGGGGGATCGCAGTGGCCATTGGACTGGTCCGCCTCTACCAATCCAGCGATTAGGATAAATACTATCGAGGTTTTCTCGAACAGTGTAGCTAAAGTGGGCATGCGCTCCATCATGCTTAAACCAGATGTTTCGGCGTGTAGCGGCTGTAACGTCACCCATCAGATCCGGCAAAACTCTTTCTAAAAAAAATGCGATAGGTATTTCCGTCGAGGCGTTCAAGTTGAAGGTAAGGGCCAATCAATATGTCACCGATAATACCAGCCCAAACATTTACGGTGAAACGTTGTTGATGTGCATGGGCACGTGTACACCTTGGGTTTTCATGCTCCCATAAGTGCATGTTGTGCAGGTTCACGACACCATCTTGTGTAAAGCTGGATTCATCAGAGAACAAAATCCACGATGGAAAATCTGGCTGTGTGACCCGCTGTTGCAAATACCAGCGTGAGAATGCAATGCGTTTGGGATAATCGTCAGCGCACAATGCCTGTACTTTTTGGAAGTGGTAAGGGTATTGCATGTCATCGTGCAGTATGCGCATTATGGTGGAACGACCTACACCAATACACATTCGCCTTCTCGGAGACTTGTTTCGGGTTGATGCCAAACTCCTGTAGCACGGTTTCCTCTACGACAGGCGTGCGTGTAGCACGTTCTCGACCGATGTGGCTACGTACTGAAAGAACCTGATTCACGTAATCTGCGGTGCAATCGTCCAAACAAAAAGGCGCAATCGTCCAAACAAAAGGGAAGCGCTCAAGGTACGTCCGTGCCGCGGCTCGTCCATTTCCATCAGCGGCGCCGTATACGTAATGCATGTCGGCCATTTCTGCGTTACTAAACTCATTCATCCTTCTCCTTCAACGCTCACGCCTGAAATGATTGTTTTTCCCACTCTCTCCCGTTTTCGTGCAATTATCGCCCTCTAGCGGTCTCAGTTTGAATTTTCGGACACAAGTTTCTATGTAAATCTTGTTCATCATGATATAACAGACCAGCATGTTAAGTTTGTAAACGACCTTTTGGGACACCCTTGTCGTCAATTTTTCTTTGCAAACCGAAACTTTGCCACCTTGAAGTGGCTCTACCTCGCGACACATATCCCAAGAGATCTCTTATTACTTAAATATTTATACCTTAGCAAAGCCTAAAATTAAAGTACTGGTAGTTAAAAAGTGGTCTTCAACTGTACAATACTAATCCTAGCAACGAGTATTTGTTTCTTAATAGAACATACATAGCAAAAACTGCAAGATAAAGTCAAAATACTTCTAGTTAAACAATATTTTGAAAACAAAGAGACTATTTGAATATTCGGTTATGATTTTTTTTTCCTACTTGTTTTGAGAATTTTTATTCGGATGCGGATACGGGGTACAGATCCCATTCATGGCATTACATATACAGTGAAACCTTTGTAAGTTGACCACTTGTGGTGCCGCCCTTTAGTGGTCAACTTATAGAGGGTAGAGGGGTTTTTTTTGTCATTTTTTACATTATGCATTTATTTATTTGCAACTAATTAAAATGAAGCTTTAAGTATTAACATTACTTTAAAATAGTAATTAGCTTTTTTTCCCTTAATAATCTAAAGTTTCATTCAAGAAATTTAACTTAAATGACTTACAATGGATCCTATACAGCTTTAAAATTAAAGTAATTAGTATAGATAAAGACAAATATCTAATTAATTGTGTAACTTCTTTATTTGATGGTAACGATATACTAAAAATGCATAATTTCTCAAAATGGATATATCAGATAAAAGAAAAGAGAAGAAACTCATTTAAGGAATAAAAGAATGCTCATAGTATTTTTGCCATATGCTTAACTTACAAAGATTTTTAGACTAACTTTAACTGATGCTTCATCCATCCAGACAAATATTGGTCTAACATTATGGCACAAAAATATCTTGGAGAAGTTATTTCAGTTTCTTTAATCTTTGCAAAAACAGACAATTATATTAATATAGTAATAATTAGGCGGTCAACTTACAAGGGGTCATAAATATCCCATAAAAATACCAGTGATACTATTGCATTATCATAGAAGGTTTTTAAAAATTAGTAGAAGTGAAGTCGTTTGTTACGTACTGTTTTAATAAATATATATTTGCATTAAAAATAGAATTTATTTAGGAAAAACAAAGAAAAAAACAGAACTGTCTTTTAAATTAATTAAAAGAAAAAAGTCGAACTAAGTTTCGTATTTGTTAATGGCGATAAAAATTTACATACGAATTCATTCTTTAAAGAAAATTTAGTACTAATTTTGAACATAATTTTGAAGTTGACTTAAAAAGGATCAATGAAATCTCAAGGATTATACTCACGGGCGCAATGAAGAAGAGCTTGGGAATGTAGCTTACCTACACAACCTTTAATTTTAACGTTTAAGGCATATCGCCAATACTAGTATAGTAAAATGTATACACATGTCCCATACTGGGATTGGTAATATGTTTTAAAACAAGGGTTGTGACCCCTCCCAGAAGGAAATCCGAACACTCTTGTGATTTATAATAAATCCAAGCCCTGATGCAAACCTATGCTGTATTTTCCAAGTAATTTGCATTAAAATATTATTCTGTCTATTATTGGTTCCGTAACTTTTGTTTTTTTTTAATGTAAAATATTAACCCAAATTGTATTTATGAAAAATTCCTGATTTAAGTACTGACAAAAATGAAAAATAATAGTTGTTTTCGACTTTGCAGATGCAACACTTGAAAAAAAAAAAGGCGAATAATTTTTCCCCGACATTTTTTTTAAGATCAAGACTTCATTAAGGCATGCAGAGAATTGCATTTGACAGCACGTTCGGTCCACATCTAACCGCAAGAACTACCAACGCATAGTGCGTCCTTGTGCATCAGAGCATGCTGAATTTTACAAAATTTATTACAATTAATTTGATAAGAAATCATAAAATAGATAAAACTTGGGGTTTGAAGGAAAGGAAAATTTCGCCAACAGATGGCGCTACCCTACTGTGAGCAAAAAAAAAGTGCAAAACGATTATTTCGCAGGAAGCTGTTTTTTCAAATCATTCAATTCGAGTATTTATTCAGGAACTCTTGGAACAAAAACAATTGCTGCTTCGAGCATCTAACGAAACTAAAACTAAAATCCTAGGGAAAACGCTCACCAAGCGCGTGCGCCGTATTGTATAAAAACGCAACAAGTTACAAAATTTTGCGCGTGTGGAACCGTCCTTTTGTATTGCCTCAGCATGACGGTCACTTTCGGGCAGGGATAAGCGGGACAGATGAACTTCGATCGTTCTTTTTAAGGGGATGTACAGTGGTGGGGGCCTCAAGTGTTTTAAAAGCTCGCCACTCATCAAAAGGACGTGGCATTTTGCACGACTTTAAACCTTTTTCACAGTAATTGTTGTTAAAGCAAAAGAGTTACAAATACTTATAAAACTCTGATGTTCATTCTAACTGGTAGTAACTTCTAAACATCCATTATGTGATATTTTGAGGAACCAAACTCCGATTCATTATTTCGAAAAACATACAGTATCTCTGTATATGTGCATGAATTTCGTTGCTTTTATACTTTTTATGTGCTAATGTTACATTAAAGGAGCATAAGCATTAAAATTTCAGAAAAGTATAATTTTGCCGACATCGCTCTGCAAAAATTACCGTATGCATTGGAATTATTGCTTAATTTTTTGACACAATTTTTCTGTTAGTGAAAGTAATGATATTCACGATTTAAAAGAAGTGCAATTTATTCCATTTTCATACTTTTCATTAAAATCAAAATTCAAAGTTTCATGTAAAACTTAAAATTTAATTCAAGTTTCATAACTAAGTGTGAACAATTCAAAATAATTATATTGTTAACTGAATATGGTGTATTGAAAAAAAAATCATGTTATTGTAATTTTTATTGACAATAATATTTGCATGTTCCAGAAGTGGAACATTGGCGTATAAAGGTCTACTTTTGACCCTGTTAGAGTTTTTTATCTTGTAGGGTGCGTAAAAAAATAGGAAATTTTTACAAAAACTGGAACTCAGTGACTTAGCAAGAAAGTCTTAGGGTAGGGTGGGGAGTCCAAGAATACGAATAAACAATCAGATCCAATTTTACAGAGACAGTCATGCCTACTACATTCATAATAGTATTGCTAGTCTATATTCTACTTCCTGGCCTGATGCCTCCGTCTTTTGCCCAGAGCCCTGCGTGTGAACCTGAAGGGATTACATGTGGGTCATTCCACGGTGACTGACGTTACAATTTGACTAAGTTTTTTAACTTTTAAAATCCACACTGTCTTGAAATTTAACTTTATTTTTCTGAAATTGATCTAAAATACCGAGATAGATTACAATAATACTACCCATACCTGTTTTTAGATATAAAAAGCTTTTTTGTAAGGAATTAAGGTAAAACAAAAATTGTGACTGACGTTACACAGAAGAGACATTAGGAAAAACAACTTTTATATTAATTGAAATTCTCCTCAAACTAAGAACATGAAGATTAAAATTCTTTTTTTCCAGTCAAGTAGAGATTTCAAACTTTATGAATACACTTCGTTTCATTTAAAAAAGTTTAAAATTTGCAATGGATGAAATTTTTAATTACCGTGACTGATGTTACAGAAATTTTGTGACTGATGTTACACCAACATTAATCGGTTTAAATTATAATTTATTTCCTCTTAAAAGTCAAATTAGCAATTTTTTTTTCAAAATTACACAAATCTACTCAAATGATAAAAAATAAACAATAGTAAATAAATATAATTATACAAGTGATGTTTTTAGTGCAATTCAGGAAATGAAAAGTGTCCTCGTGCATTTACTACATCTGCTGTACTAAGTTTTCTTATTATTTTTTCTTGTGAATAATAAATTTCATCCACCGTGTCAGACCATTTCCAATGCTTCCCTGTTGGAATCATAACACTGACCAAGTATTCATAGTTTTCAATGGCTCTAACTTCACCTGGATAGAGCTGTCCATCATATTCCACAAGAGCCCACGCTCCAATTGTGGCCACCAATTATGGAGCTTGTTCGCTAGGTTTTGAACAGGCAAATGATGTTTTAGATAAATTTGAGCTTTTGGTGATTTTGTCTACCACATCCAAAAAGTGTTGCTGCGTGATACCAGCTATAGTTTCTGAATCAGGAAATATTTTATTCACATTTAACTCTTTATAACGCAACTGTAAATCGTATGATGAGATCTCAAAGATTTTCACACTGCTTCAAGCTGCGGCATTTACAAAATCTTTTACACTGTGCACGAAATGCTTTCTTTTTTTTACAGCTTCCCATATCTGCCTCTTTACAGAGCCGCCAATACAGTCCACTGGGCTTCCCATGTGAAGTAGCAAAATAATTCGATTTAATGAACAATTTATATTTTTCTGTAATATGGGTTTTGTGGCTGCAATAAACTTGTTTTTGAATTGGGCCGTCTGACCAAATATGTAAGACTTCAATTCCTTGAGGAATCTTTTCCGTCATTCTTGTTATGAGAGGAATCACAATCTCTTTAGAATGAGACAGTTCATCTGAAGCTGTCACATACAGATGCATTCTACCCGAGTGGTACAGTGCTGCTGCAAATATGCTTACTTGGGCTTAATTAGGAGCACCTGTTTCCCCAATTTCATTGTCAAACCATTTTTTTTATGACAGCCTTCTGCTTTCGTGGAGATGTAGGCAGGGCGCACTTTGCGCGAGTTACAGCTTTTCCTAAGGTTTTATTATTTTGGAAAAGTTGTTTTGTCACTGCTAATTGAAATTTTGCACTTTAAGGTGCTACATTTTTCCACTATTTTTCTTACATTTTCTTTGATTTCACTTTTTGAACTGACTTAGGTAACTTAGCTAGGTCATTTCCTTTTTATCTCTACTCCTTTTAGCTTCAGCATTGCTTATCTTTTTATAATCTTCATATTTTTCTTTCTTCTTTAATTTATCTTGCCTACTTTTTTGCCTTTCTGCAGCAGTCAATGCCATTTGTAGTGTTTAAGTATCTAACTGGAAAAGAGAAAAGTGACTGATGTTACATATTTTAAAGAAGTTTTTAACTCATAAATTGAACTGTTGTTGACTATTTAACTAATTGATATTTAAGATATTATCATCAATGAAGAGAATATGGCTTTTTATATTCTTAACACTATTTTTCTTTAAGCAATAAAAACTTTTATAAATTTTTGTGACTGATGTTACATCACAATGAGGCCTAATTTATAAAAAATAATTTTTAATGCAATAATCACAGTTTAAAGATTCTTTACTGGTCTAACCTCACGTACAGACTAAATTTCAATAAAAAAATAAGATTTTATACATACCTGTTAATTTCTTTACGAAAACAAGATGAACTTTCCGAACTTCTCTAAAGACAGCAACACATGTGACAAAAGTAACATTGCCAAACATTGCCTATAAAACTTACAAAAAGGTACTGCGAACCTTTAAAACATAATTTTATAAAATTTCACATATTTTTACCTTAGAGGAAAAAAAACTGCATATCTGCAAGAAGAAAATTTTTTTATGTTGCTGTCCCTGTTTTCATGGAATTGCCCCTATACTAATAAAAGTGTTTTTTAAAGTATAGGAAAGCAATAATTTTTTATGATCAATTTTTAGTAAAGAACTTAATTTATTTGTTTTGAAATGTGTGCTCTACAAGT
This sequence comes from Octonoba sinensis, assembly GCA_038502835.1. NCBI lineage: Eukaryota > Metazoa > Arthropoda > Arachnida > Araneae > Uloboridae > Octonoba > Octonoba sinensis. Next base: position 102,920,911 of record CM076606.1, on the reverse strand, counting down.
AGACTCTTCAGTGGACGTTGTTTGATGGTTTGATTGCAAAAACAAGCGGATTAATATTGTGAGTTGATCGCCAGCGCAGCAGAAGCAATAGATTTCGGCCTCCGATTGCGGCCTACGGAAGGAAGGGAATCGCTTCTCCGAGAGGCAGTCCAGCAGAGGCTTTTTAGTTCAGGGGGTGTTGGCTGAGTAACCCTTTTTAACCGACTTCAAAAAGGAAGGAGGTTATACATTCGTAGTGTATGTATGTCGGTTGTTTTTTGTTTGTTTGTCCACTCATAACTTCGCACCGGATGAACCGATTTTCATGATTTTTTTTCAATCGATCGGATGTGGTTTCCCATAGGTCCCGTACCTTCGTTTGACCCTGTTCGATAATTAGAAAAAACGTTATGGGCAGAAAGTCATTTCTTTGGTTTTTCATCCATAACTTTTGACTAAATGAATCGATTTTGATGATTTTTCTTTAATCGATAGAGGGTCGTCTAACTCAAATATCGCACATCAATTTGACTACATTTGTTTTTTTAGAAAAAACGTTACGGATGAAAAATAAGCATTTTTCATTTTAATTAGAATGGCTTGGCTTGATTTTTCTTTGTTGGGAAAACTATTAATAAACATAAAAGTCATTGTTAAAAAAGTGCTTGTTGCCATTGTGCTATAATATTAAAAGCAATTACAGCAAGAGTTTGACTAAAGGCTTCTCTGAGGCAAAAATTAAATCCAATCAGTTTGTTTGCTAAAATCGACTTCAAAGCCGAATTTATCATACAAATGATTAGTTTTTAGTGCCGTTCAGTTAAAGAAGGTTTGCCCGTTGACATGGATTGTTTAAAAATAGAGTATTTATATAAAAAATGTATTACACTAAAAAGAATAAAATAAAATAACTTTTTCGTAAAAAATAGAACCGACTTCAAATTATAAATTGCGCTAAAAAGTGAAAAATAAATTAATTCTTTAAACAACATCAATGTTCCTTTTAAACATAGTTTTAGAAGTCGGTGCAAAATTATGAGTCTAATTACCACTACACCATTTGCTACTTCATATTTTAACTGTTGCCAATTCTGAGAATATATTTGGAATTGATTCATGATTACAAAAGATTTTATCTATCCTGATTTTGCACAGACTTCTAAAACTACGTTTAAAAGTCACATCGATGTTGTTTAAAGAATTAATTTATTTTTCACTTTTTAGCGCAATTTATAATTTGAAGTCGGTTCTATTTTTTTAGAAAAATTATTTTATATAATATTCCGTTTCTCATTCTTAAAGTTAACAAACGTACATGTTATTAGCCTCATTTTAGTGACACAACAATGAGAGCACAGAGACATTATACCCTCTGTACTACCCCTATGCCAAAATGGGTTCCCTCCAAAGGGTCCATGACCCTACCATGCCTGACACCCCTTCTCTCACCGGCCCTGGGCAACACCCCCTGAACTAGAAAGCCTCTGGACTGCCTCTCGGAGAAGCGATTTCCTTCTCTCCGTAGGCCGAAATCGGAGGCCGAAATCTACTGCTTCTGCTGCGCTGGCGATCAACTCACATTATTAATCAGATTGTTTTTGCAATCAAGCCATCAAATAACGTCCACTGAAGAATCCACTTGTAGAGCACACATTTCAGAACAAATAAAATTAAGTTCTATACTAAAAATTGATAATAAAAAATAATTGCTTTCCTATATTTTAAAAAAAACACTTTTATTAGAATAGGAAAATATTTTTGTGTTACTTATGAAATTTTTTTTCTGTTTTGTGTTCTCATTGACTTTATTTTGTGGCGAAAGCATCGATGCTGATTAAGGGTTAAATTAGCTTCTAGTTAAAGTTTAAATTTGAAAGAAAAATCTTGAGCATTTCCACTTTAAGACAAATTAGCGCGTTAATTTCTCCAAAATTCGAAAGATTAATGTTTTTAATATTGTATATTAATTACGTTTTTATTCCTTGTAAACCTTAATCTCATGTTATACAAGTTAAGCACACACATAATCATTATTATTGTTATGCTCAGAAATGTCATTAAAAGTTCAAGATAAACTTGGAGATGAGGTCTATAACGAAGTGCGGCTTTGTTTCTAAACTATTATACAAATAAATATGCTTATGTAATATTGCGTGACATGTGACTGGAAAAGGGGGTACATTGAAGTGTGACATTTTGTGACAAAGGGGGGGGGGGATGGTCATATACATTGAAAAACCGTGACATCATTAATTTACAAATGATTCCAGTATCATAGCTTTTTCAGTGTTTGGAACTTCTTATATTTCGGGCGAAATTTACGAATTACCCAAACGTAATACGCACAAAAATCAAAGAAACAATGCATCAACTTTTCTTTCAAAAACTTTCCAGTTTAAAAAGTTTGAGGTTTATCTTACAAGAAAATAAGACAAAGATTATGCACAGACTTTTTGGAAATGGATTTAACTCTGTTCAATTTATTTTTGACTTTTCTTTTAGTTCTTTTTCAAAAAAAAAATAGCTTAATAATTTAGTGATGGAAATGATTTACCCCTGTAGTTCGCTTTTTGCTTCTTAGTAAATCATAAATTTTTAGCTCAGAGTGAGAAACGTAGTTCCGATTTTCAATAATTTAAAACATTTCTTTTACTCGTCACACAGTTTTTTCTGTAGCCTTTAGAAGGAAAGATCATGGCATACTAACACAAAGATGCCCTTAAAACATCTTTTCTTTTCTAGTAAAAGGGAATTTTCCTAATTTCTAGAATTCTGAGATGAGAGAGTCATAAAATGTCCGCCGCACAAAAGCTTCTCTTTTCAATAGCCCCTTTCTAATCACACAGTCATAAAAGACCACCGGAATACAAAACGTAATTGTGGGAACCTGATAAGAACACTATGCAAATACTTTTTCTTCACTTTTGTTGGTTTCTTTTACGAATGTGGCGTACAAGACTATCTTCAAGTGGTCGTATAGCGTTGTTCAGAAGTGACCAGGGTCCTAGAAAATTATTTCTACATTAACAATTTAAAATCTACAGAAAGCTTTCCGTTATTGCTTGCTTTTAAATATTTTGCCTAAATTTTTTATTTCATTTCAATTTGATTTTTAAAGTTTTAGTATCTAAACAACCATAGTCAAGATTTGCATTTATCACCCACAAGTGTGACTTAAATAACTTCATAAATTTCAGGAATATTATTAAAAACTATATGAAAATGGATTTTTTTCCTTGTATGGAAATGAACAAGCATTAGTGTTAAAATATTAAGCTTAAACAAAATATACGCCTTCAATATATCTTGATAAGTTTCTATGTATGAAAAATAACACCTCTAAAATGTTTAAAATTGCAGTTCTACTGTAACAATCATGTTTCGTGAAAAGTACAGGTTAATTATCTAAATGCAGTAAATTATTTTCGAACTGGAATTATTAACTTTTTTTTTTCCATACTCAGTAAGTATATAAATGTGTTGAACTCCTTCTGCAATTTCTGATGGCATCCTTTTGTTTTTATGCAAAGATTTCCTGCCGAAATCCAGTAATGTCCCAATTACGAATGCTATCGGCTGACGAGCGGGGTGAAAATCGGCCTACGGACGTTGCGCAATAGTTTCAGTCCGGAGGCTTTCTAGTTCAGGGGGTGTTGCCCTGAGGGAACTACGAGGAGACCTCCAACATTGTGCAATATTTCGAACAGAAAAGTCAACAGAAATTGTGATGCTCCTGAAAGGTTTGAGTGAAGTTTTTAATCACAGTATTTTATAAATGAACGGTGTAGTAAATAGCAAAATAGTGGGGGCTACAGGCTCCCTTGGAAATTTTCATTTGATGCCCTTAGGAAACTTATATCTATGTTCTAGAGTGACTTTTCTTTTTTCGTAATTAAATCAAATAATCACGTTCCTACATCAACATTGTGATGCTACCCTTGATTCCCTGTGTGACCCCTTGAACATAGAGATGTGGGGTGGAAAATTTTCCAAAACGGAAAATTTACCGGAAAATTTTAAATTTCAAAAAGTATTTTACACTAAATTTTTTGTGTGGCTCAATAAAACTATTCATGTTTTCTGTTATTAACACATTTCAGTTTTATTTCAACGAAAAATACTGAATTTCATTCCAACTTGGTGCTAAAAATTAAAAAAATTAGTTTGACCGTTTTCAATTCAGTTTTAACTATTCCTTCATGTTCATATCATAACAAAACATTTCAGAATTCCTAAATTTAAATAATAAAATAACATTCACAAAAAAAAAAAAAAAATAATAATAATAACCTTTGCTCGTGGTGTGTGCAAAAGCTAATCCGTGAGGCGATATTAAAATCCAACAGATGGTGGTATTTGTAGCTTCGGTCACAATCTACCTTATTAATAGAAATAAGTTTTGATTTCAGAAGCTCTTTACTATGTTTTATCTCTATCAGCAATAATGCCAAACCAGAAAAAAACAAGTGTGTGGAAGCACTTTGTTGAAGTTCAGAAAGGTAGTAAAATTATTGGTAAGTGTAAATATTGTGGCAAAACATATACTAATAATGCAACAAGGATGAAAAGACATTTGGGCCGATGTCAGAAATGCCAGAGAGAATACAGTCTAGATTTAATAAGTTCGTGAAATCGCGACACCTGATCCTATATTTTTAAAAGCGGTACACACAAAAACTTCTCGTCATACTGGGGAATACAAGTTTTATCAGCAGAGATTGAAAGAGTAGGTCCTTCAAAAGTATTGGCTCTTACAACTGATAACGTAAGTAATATGAAATCAGCAGATACTGCAAAAAAAATTTCATTCTTTTAATCTTCATTTAATCACATTTGCATGTCTTGCACATGGTTTGAATCTTCTCGCAAAATATGTAATATACTTGAACTCTATTCAAACCGTATTAACAAAATGCAAGATTATTGTTAAATTATTTAAAAATCACCACATGGCAAATCAAACTCTAAAAGCAATTCAAAAAGAGAAACATGGAAGAGAAGTTGCTCTCATTTTGCCAGGTGAAACAATATGTTTTGACGGTTTGTTGTGAACAAAGAACTACTACTTACAGTGTGCAGTGACAGATGACGAACTGTCACGTATACCTTCAAATGTAAGAAAGCAAGTACTATATAATGATACCTTTTGGGTTCAAGTTCAGACTGCATATAACTTACTGGTACGAATTTCTACAGCTAAACAACATATAGAGGGAAATGTGACAAAGGTTTCAGAAGTCACTGTTACATTTTTAAAAAATGACGAAAAAATAAAAGAGCTAATGTCTATTTCACCGCTTACAAAAAAAAAAAAAAAAAAAAGAAAAGAAAAAAGACTGCTGAAGGCTTTTTAACTAACAGATTCAATTTTTGTTTCCACCCAGTACCTTCAGCAGCAAATTTTCTTGACCCACGATATTGTGGACAAAGTCTGTCAGAAGATGAATTAATATTGGCAACGGAAACCATTATTAAAGTTTCTAAAAGCACCCTTGGTGCAATTGAGGTTACAATAAGGCAGATATAGCAGCATAAAGTGCAAAACAAAAGACTTGGAGCAAAGATATCCTATGGAAAGCTGCAATCAATGTATCTCCAACAACTTGATGGAAAGGCTGTTGCAGTACAAGGGAATTGTCAAGGGTTGCTGAAGGAATTTTTAATATTTCCCCAACAGCTGCTTCCTGCGAACGCAATTGCAAGGCATTCTGCAACATAAAGACGAAAAAGAGGAACAGATTATTAACAATTGAGCGCACAGCTAAACTTGCATCTGTTTCTCAAAATCTACACTTGATGAGAAATACAGTAGTACGTTCAAACTGCGAGCATAATGTACTAGAGCAACACACTGACATCGAAACAGTTTCTTTAAGTAGTTGCCGTTCTGACCTGGATCTGTCCATGTTCTCTGTATCTGAGAGTGATCTAGAAAGTTTGGATGTGATGGAACCTGAGTGATCTAGAAAGTTTGGATGTGATGGAACCTAAGTGATCTAGAAAGTTTGGATGTAATGGAACCTGAGTGATCTAGAAAGTTTGGATGGAACCTGAGTGATCCTGCTGTTTAAGAGCCGATTGTCAGTGCTAAAAATTTTGTTCATGAAATAATTTTAAAACGTAATAGTATTGTGAATGTTAATACAGTGGAACCTCGCTATTCGTACACAATTCGTTCCTGGAGGCAGTTCGAATGGCAATTTGCACAAATGGAGATTTATTTTATCACATTAGATACAATGTAAATTGGATTAATCCGTTCCAGTCCCACAGATGGTTGATTATTTAAACCTATGAAAAACAAATGGGCAGAAATTCTGTACATGAAATTATACATAAATAAAAATTTAACTGCTCTTTGCTTGTACTGAGGTAAGCTGATGGCACAAGTGGAATGTTGAGAGAAGGAAGAGAAAGGTTGATGTTAATGTGTGGAAGAAGAGAGTCACCGGTCAAATGGCGGGGTTCCACTGTATTGAAATAATGTCGCTTCTCCATAAGGAATGCCATTTGTTGTCGTGAGTCGTGACCCTTAGGTTGGGAACCACTGATATTGTACATAAGAATTTAAAGATGAAAAATATTCACAATTTACTGAGTGGAAAATTTTCCGGAAAACCCACATCTCTACTTGAACACCCCGTTGAGATTTTCTGCTTGCAATCAAAATTATGGTTATACAATTCTTGTGCAGTTTAAAGAGGAATATTCTTCCCTCGTTGTTACGAAACGTATTTCGGCACTTCACCATTCGCAAACTGCATTGTTCTCTTTTGTGCAATGCGGAGCGCTCAGATTATATGCAGACAACGAATAAATGTCACAAGTTACTTCCAGAAACATACTTCATGCTGATCCAGACATGAGAGTTCTTTTGCCATGCATAAAACCTAATGTGAAGTATATCTGCGCAAATAAAAGTGTTATTATTACTCATGCTATTGAAATTTCATTTATTTATATGTTGTGCATTATCATGGTTATACTACCAGTTATATTTACAACGGGCTGTATATGTAACTCAAAACGTATTAGTACAGTGTGTCTAATGCAGGGGTCTCCAAACTTTCCAGCCTTAGGGCCATATTGATTACTCCAGTAAATTCCAACCGTATTATCATTAATTGTTGCCGGTGGTAAAAAGTTGAATCAGTCCACTAGTGGTGTAAAATATGATTACTTTTTTGCCAGATGCCAAGCTGATGTATTTTCTGTATCGTATGGGTATCCGTTATAATGGGGTACCCGCATCGTATCGCCATAGTAATCATTGATTACAAAAGTAATGAAATACACAAGTAATCATTGATTACTTTTTTCTTCAGTAATCGTTACTTCGGTTCCTAACGAGTACTCAAGTAACGAATGAGTATTTTTTTACATGAAAAAAAAAGTCCGAAAAAGTACGCCACGTTTAAAAAAGGCTGCAAATCGAACTAAAGTCCGCAAAACGGCAACACTGCATATTATTAATTTTCCTGTCATTATCTGTAATTTCTAGATTAGTCGTAGAGTACGAGCGAGCCATGAGGAGTAACGTGACAGGACATCTGGTGGACACAAGCAGAAATAGGTAGTACCTTCTATCCCTAACAGATGGCGCTAATAGCACTTACAGAATAATCTCGTTGGTTCGATAAAGTTCTGGTGTCTTCCACTCACTTCTAGATGGCAGTAAGTGAAATATATAAGAAGGCTAGTGGCGCAACCACAAGTCAGTTCCTATGACACTGCTGTGAAATAAAATAGTGCGTACCTCCTTAAAACGTGTTTGTGCGTGTTTAAGTTTAAGACATCTTTGTAACAATATTTTTATTTGAATTGTTGCTTTTGTGTGTGATTTAGTAGAATGGAAAAGAAGCGAAAAATTGATAGTGAATGCAGAAAATTCAAAGATCAGTGGAACATTCAGTATTTCGTAATTGAGTCCAGTAACAAGGCGCTATGTTTGATTTGCAATGAAAGCATAGCCGTTCTCAAAGAATATAACATTAAACGTCATTATGAAGCAAAACATTTTCAAAATTACTCAAAATATACAGGAAGTTTGCGGACAGAAAAATTCGAAGCTATGAAGCGCGGATTGAAATCGCAGAAATCTTTATTTACAAAACTCAAAACTGAACAAGAGGCTGCAACTCGTGCCAGCTTTCGTGTGGCTCTTGAAATTGCAAAACGTGGAAAACCATTCACCGATGGAGAAATGGTCAAAGAATGCATAATCGCAGTAGCCGAAGAAATGTGCCCTGAAAAGGTAAATTTATTAAAAACTGTCAGTATGTCAGCAAACACTGTGGCTCGAAGGGTAGAAGACATCGCTGAAAATATATCCTCTCAACTGTTCAACAAAAATGGACATGTTGAGTGGTTTTCTTTGGCCTTGGATGAGTCAACGGATGTGTCAGATACTGCTCAGGTGTTGATTTATATTCGAGGAGTAGATAAAAGCTATGACGTGCATGAAGAACTTCTTGATATGTATAGTATTCATGGCACAACTACTGGTTCAGATATTTTTAAAGGAGTTGAAATGGCCATTAAGCAAAAGAACCTTCGATGGAAAAACTTGAAATGTATTACAACTGATGGAGGCAAAAACATGAGTGGGAAAGATAAAGGAGTGGTCGCTCTTGTGTCAAAGGCTGTAGAAAATGACGGTGGTTCAAAACCAATAGTCTTACATTGTATCATTCATCAACAGTCTTTGTGCGGAAAATGTTTGGATATGTCTGAAGTTCTGAAACCAGTCATATCAACTGTTAATTTTATCAGATCTTTTGGGCTGAATCACCGACAATTCGTACAATTTATTAAAGAGATTGGAGAAAATGACTTACCTTATCATACTGCCGTACGTTGGCTTAGTTGTGGGAAAGTCCTTCAGCGCTTTTTTGAACTTCGAGCAGTGATCGAATTTTTTTGAATGAAAAGCATCGCCCTCTTACTGAATTGCAAAACAACGCATGGCTGTGGAAGTTAGCATTCTATGTTGATTTGACAAAACATGTGAACGAACTGAATTTGAGATTGCAAGGAGAAAACCAGCATCTTCCTGATTTATACAATAATATCAAATCATTCCGGAAGAAATTGATACTGTTTCAATCACAACTACGAAGTAAATGTTTTTCACATTTTAAAACATGTGAAATATTTAGCCACACCACTGAGACCGAGTTTCCTATCGATTTTGCAATCGAAACTTTGAGTGCTTTGAAAATAAATTTTGATACTCGTTTCTCGGACTTTGATGCCATTGCGAATCAAATTAAGATTTTTCAGAATCCTTTTGATACTGACATTGAAACCCTAGCCCCGGAACTTCAAATGGAAATGATTGATCTACAGTGCAGTGATATAATTAAGAACAAATATCAAAACTTATCTTTGTTGGAATTTTATAAGTGTCTTCCACTGACACAATTTGATAATTTGCATAAATTTGCTCGTGGGCTGTTTTCTGTTTTTGGTACTACTTATTTGTGTGAGAAGACCTTTTCCAAAATGAAGTACACAAAAAATGTTTACAGATCTAAATTAACTGATGAGCATCTTAAATCTCTTTTAATAATTGGTACAAGTAAAATTAGTCCACAACTACAAACTATTGTCAGTGGAAAATCTCAATTACATAAATCTCATTAGTATTTCATATGTCGTTATGCTTGTTATAAGTTATCTTTTCATTTAAAATGTATAAAATGTTAGTTGGATTCATTTCAATAATTTGTTAGTTAGTAAATAATAACCTACAACAATGTTATGAGTAGTTAGCCCATGACCATATCAATGTAGATGTCATATTAATAATTATTCAACATAAAAATAGATTACTTCAGTAAACTTAATTTAATTTGCTATAAAAAATAAATATGTTCTCTAGAAGGAGTTTTCTTTCAAGTATGCTAGCTCTCCGCGGGCATGACAAAATCTGTCCGCGGGCCGGATGTGGCCCTCGGGCCGTAGTTTGGAGACCCCTGGTCTAATGCGTCCGCTTTCAGCTCTACGTTTTCGTGTGTCTCTCTCTGTGGAAGTTCATGGAATCGCAAGCATTCAACGATCTTATAAAGTGATATTTACGGAATTAATGTAACTAGAAACGGCGCCGGCGGCATATATGAGTTGTCCGGTCTCCGGTGTCGTCGCGTCACTGCTAGAAAAACGTTCGAAACGAGAGGAGAAAGAGAACTATTTTGGTTTATTCCTAACCAAATAAAAAGATAAGCAGGAACGGAAGGGGTCTAAATAGGAGCGATATTTATTTGATAAATTATTGAGTAACTGAAAGATTTTAGTGAAGTTTTTAACCCGCATTTTACAAACAAACAGTAGAGTAAATGCCAAGATGGAGGAGAGGCACAAGCTCCTTCGAGAACTTTCGATTGAGGCAATGAATCCCTTGGGAAACATCAAACATTCTCTTTTCAGCGTGTTTGGAAACAATGAATAAATGCCACAAGTTACTGCCACAACAGACTTGACGCTGATCCTGACACAAATAAAAACTATACCCTTACCTATATACAAAAACCTGTTGTGACGTACATCTGCTCTAATAAAAATCCCTACCGCTCACGTCATATTTTTGCAATTATTGTTTGCAGCCAATAAATATTATTTAAAGTAATTGTCATTGTTATTTCCAGTTATCCAGTTCCAGAATGTTGCATTAAGATGACCGACAACCTTCGTAACAATAAAAAAAAAAAATGCAATTTTTGCACATGTTTTATACTTTTTTGTTTGAATAATGATTTATGAGCATAAAAACTTTAAAAATACATGTACTGTAGTTTATGAATAAATAGGTAAAGTTAGGAAAATTTTGGTTACATTTCATCAAGACGGTTAACATTGTAAAAGAAAAAACATTGCAGCAATATTGATTATTTTCAGCCATTAGTTACAAAAAACAATTATCTTCAAAATCACCTAAAATGAAAAGGAAATATTATAATTTATGAAAATAACAAAGAAATGTATGCTAATGCATAGTTTTTCGGAATTTTTAACAAGCAATCCACATAAAAACCCTTGTAAATAAAAAACTATTTTATTTACATTAACGACAGCTGATACTATTTAAAGCATACACTGAAAATTTTTTGACAATGCTTGGATTATGTTTTCCGATATCACGATTCCGGTAAATGGGTTTTACGAAAGAATAAGTTTCGAGAAAAATGCAATTGAAAGTTACAGTTCGTTGAAAAACAAGCTGAAATTAGATGAGTAGTAGCAGATGATATGTTTTATAATAGCTATAACTTTTTTTTTAAGCACGTAGAAAAAAAAGGAAAAGTTTTGGAAAGAGCAAAAAAAAAAAAATTACAGATAGTAGAAAAATAAATTTAAAATAATTCAACCCTGAGGTCGAAAATTGATGTTTTTAGCGTATCGGTCACCTTAATATCACACTTTTTAGAATAACAGGAGCTCCAATTGTAAAAGGTGGCCTTTAGGGTCATTCATAAATAATGTCCCGCTTCGAGGAGGGAGGGGGGTTCGTGAAATTGTGACAAAGTGTGACAAGGGGAGGGGAGGGGGTAACAAGAAGTGTGACATCATGCATGATGCAGCATAGCGTGACATGTGACAAAGGGGGGGAGGGGGGGGTGAAATAGATGGACAAAATCGTGACATCATTTATGAGCTTCCCCTTTGCGGATTTATTATTTTTGGAAAAATTATTATAAGCGCTGAATTCTTTCAAGGTATAAGTAGTGCTGTCATCTATTGATTTCAATAAAAATGAATTTTTTAAAACTGATTTGTAAAGATGAAAAAGACGTTTGGGACAGGAATTTAAACACATGTTTGGAAGGTTCAGAGAACCTATCATTTAGCATGTAAATATTAGAATGTCAGAAAAAATCCTTTGCAGGTAAGTTGAATCTCGTTTAAGCCGTAATTGTTTTAATTCTTTATTTTCCATCTCATTTTCTGACGCATGTATGACTAAATTGAATTTGATTTAGCATTATATCTAAATAAGATTTAAAATATATTGATTTCTCTGCATAAAGGTTGTGTTTCCTTTTCTCCCCTGAAAATTTAAATAACAAATAAAATTACAATGCCTGGTATTGCTATTCATTTTTCTTGTAAATAAAGACTCGTGATATTGCTTTTAAGTTAATAATGAACATTACGAAATAAGAATCAAGAGTACTAAATAAGCGTTCTATCTAATTTTGAAAGAGAGATATAAATTGTTCGAGGTAATTCAATCTTTAGTTCAATTCAGTTCATATTTCACACTGATGTATATTTTGGTTAGGAGTTGGCAGCATTAGTTATACGTAACTGCTACCGCAGATCATCAGTTACATGCTCAAGGTGAATTGCCCTTTTTGGGTAATTTCATAGTAACTCACGACTCCTACAATATTTTTCTTCTAAATCGCATGCTTAAACGTGGTGATTTTTTCTAAAAACTTCGCTGAGCTTCTTTCAGAAAAACAAACTTGTAGTGAACAAGACATATATTTTTGTGGAAAATAATGAAAATTTTTAAAAAAAACCACTTTTTTTTGGTAATATTGATCAAAATATGTTGGTAGCTCATTCTACCAAAGAAAAAAAAAGAAGCACACACACACACACACACACGATTATGAGTTTTTTCTTAACACAAAGCAGCATTCAGGTTGGGGTGGGAGATTTTACGAAATGAATTTCTATGTTACGCAATGCAAATGGTAACTCGGATAACAAAACTGGGTAACTCCTAACTCATTCCAGACATTCGTCTGCTCCTCCGCTCTGGAATATAAGAAATTCGTCATGCCTATTAAAGGCAATTTCAATTCAACCTTCTGAATTATATCATTTGATTTTCAATGTGGTAGTCTACTCTTAGTCAAGCATCGAACAGCTAATTTCACTCCATAATAGATAGCATTCAAGAAAATGGCGTGACATCAAAAATAATTATTCATGAATCTTGATTTCGGAAAGATCAGCATTGGTCGAATACTGAGTTTCGCGAAAAAGTAACTAGCAGTCCATAATTGATAACATTAAAACAATGGCGTTTCATCAAAAAATAATTATTCATGAATCTTGATTTCGGAAGGATCAGCATTGGTCGAACACTTAGTTTCGAGAAAGAGTAACTATCAGTCCATAATTGATAACTTTGAAGAAAATGGCGTTTCATCAAAAAATAATTATTCACGAATCTTTATTTCAGAAGGATCAGCATTGGTCGAACACTGAGTTTCGCGAAAGAGTAGGTAACTATCACCTCAGAACACTGAGTCGTCAACTTAATTAGAGCGCGAATTTTCATGGGATTTTGCACGCACGGACACTTCTCCTGTAAGAAAGAGTAACTAAGGTTTCAAACAAAAAAAAAAAAAAAAAAAAGAAAGAAAAAAAAGAAAAAAAAAGAAATTAGGCGTTTAAAGGGGGGATGGGTCAGTTGCACTCAAGATAACGCAAAAGGGTCGAGTTGCCCTCACCACCCAAATTCTAAGCGACCGAGTTGCTTTCAATCCCCCTCTGGGACCGCTATCTAGGAATATGGGATACCTGCATTATGAATGACAGGTTATTGCTGGGTTTAAAACGAGAATGCTTTAAAGTACAGTTAAGAATGTCACCTGAAAAAGTAACCGAAGTATTCAGTGAGTAACTTGATTAATTGATGATTTTTTCCTCCTCTTTGTATATAAAAATATTGTATAGTAATAATAAAACTGGCATGTTTAGTTGTTCATTTAATCCATTGGAACAGTATAATGTATGTTACACCAACATGTTACATCTAAAGAACTAGAGCTACTAGGGTAAACGTAATGCCATATTTGAATTCAGGGCATTAAGTTCATACAAAATCAGCTCCAAAATTCTTGGCACCAAAATCAATTTTGACCAGTGTTATTTTTCTTCCGTTTATTAGAGTACTTTAAAATAACAATTATTATTACTAGTAAAACGGGTACTTAAAGCATTATAAAGAGGTTTAACAACCCCATTTGTTGGTCAGAGAAAGAGCCCCTCTTACAGGTATGATAAAGAAATTAGCTTCCCTCACCCCACCCCCTCCCCACGTGAGAGGTGGAGTGAGAGTGCAACTGACCCTGGTCAGTTTACTGATAAGAAATACTTTGAGGGCAACTGACCCTTTTGCTTTGATTGACAGATGAGTGGGGAGTGTAACTGACCCTCGCCCTCTAAAGGCCATTTTATTTATTTAAAATAATTAAACAGGAACAAAGCATATTATGAACTAGCGTTGCACGGGCTTCCCGAAATATTGTGTCATTTCCCGGATGGAGGATCTGTCATATTTCTTCATTACTATTCCTAAAAACACAGAAAAAATAATTTTCAGGCATATCTCTGGAAAGTCACTACAAAACAAACAAATGCACTGAGCTCATGAAATCTCAAAGTAAAGCCTCACGGAAAACCCGAATTGTTGTTGTAACAATGTGCAGACTAACCACCTGCGTACCACCACAATCTACTGAAAATTTCCTCGTGAACAACTAATAGATCTCGATCGACGGTTTTGCGACCACAGCTTTAAATTTGATTACATCATTTTTAGATAGAGCACGATAGTAAACGCAGAACATTTAAGGAATAACACGTTCAGAAACGTTATGCAATCGTTATTAGGGCACAATTGCAATGTCATTCACTGTTTATCTATCGCCAAGAACATTACGTCATTTTCGCCGCATAGCGATCCCCCCATTCCACTTCGTCATAAACCAGGGAGGGGTTTTTTGGGGGGTTTTAAACCCCCCCCACTTTAAATATTTATAATTTATTCATTTTTTCCCCTCAACAAGCTAAATCTTTAATCAACGGGGTAGAGTTGGGAAAAACCTTTTTTTTTATTCGGTTAGCTTTTATAGGCACAAATTTAAATTTTCCCCTCATCTTTTTTCCAACTATGCAAAAACGTGGAGATGGCGTACGAAGGACAAACCCCGGCCTTGAGCACAAAATAAAACCGCTTTTTTCAATAATTTTTTTTGAGAAACTTTTAATCTTAAAAAACGGAGAGTCAGAGAAAAAAAAGGGGGGATATTTTGTTTAAATCGTATTTTAGGGGATGTTATTAGTCTGATATTCTTTAACCAAACGGCAAGGGTGGAGGGGGTTGAATAAAATTTCTTTATGGCAACACGGCCTTTTTTGGAAAACCGAGGGTGTTTTCTGGGGGAGGAAGGGGGGGGGGGGGGGTTAAGACGCAAATTGACAATAAGTCCCCTTTTGTAACCAGAAGCCCTTGAAAGAAAAATCACAACACTAGTTTACAGATTTTTGCCCAAAAAAAGTCCCCAATCTTTTGGTTTTTTAAACCCAAAGTACTGTTCGAGTTTATGTGCTTCAGTTTTCCCCCCACCAATTAAAAGGGTCAGGGTTTCCCCCCACATCCAACCCCATTTAAAAATTATTTTTTAAATTTGAAGTAGCAAATTTTCCCTTTTCCCCCTTAAACTTTACCATTTCAGTTTTTAATAACCCGTTTAAATTAAAGGATTTTAAACATTTTAACAAATTATTTAGAAAGCATAATTTTAAAGTTAAAACAAAAATTTTAAGTGAAGTCGCTCTTTTTAAAAATTTTTCCTTAAAAACCCCAAATTTAAAGTACACTATGAAAGTACTTAATATATATATATTATATATTTCTAATGATATTTTTATATTTATGTGTATATATTGTCTTTTATTCCTCTTTGCGCTATTGCACTGTAATTAGGTAAGTTTTAATATTTTCCTTCCGATCTTGAGTTAGCAAACGGAAACTTTCTAAATTGGTATTGTTTTTGATATGAAAAGTCATTCAGCGGGAAAAAAATAAAATCAAAACTTTTTAAAAGGGTTATTTTAACATTAGGGACATGGGAAGGAAACTGGTATTGAAATTAAAAACTTCTTGAAAAGGTTTTACTGTATTAAGATTTTAATGTGTACATACTAATAATGAAAATGCATAAAAACTTTTTTTTACGAAAGTCCTGTTAAAATTTTTGTAAAATGGTATTTTGCTCGCATAGGCGTAACCAGGGGTTTGGGGGTTCATCCCCCATTCGGTATTTAGTTATTTAGGCACATTTATTAGGCATACAAAAAAAATTCTGGCTACTCCTTGCAAAGCATATATCTATTTTTTCCCTAAGAAAAATAAACACATATGCATATGATTTTATTTCCTCTTTCTGAAGTGTTGTGATCATGACCAAAGTACGCAGCTCATATTAGAGCGGACTATTCATCTGGTTATAATCAACCCCCTTATCACCTTTAGGAATTTTACAGCGAAAGGTGGCTTCAATCACCATATCACACACAGACAGACAACAGATATCCTTTCAATCACTCCAGAGGGTTTTCTTTCCTTCTTGATGGCTTTTTTACCCAAAGGCAGCAATTTGGGAACACAATCGCACAAGTTTCCAGGAAAATATTCTCCTGTGATGGAGCTTTGTTTTCTGATAAAATGGTGCTGTAGGCGCTGGGGTCTGAAAATGAAGGACCCCTAACCAACAATTGTCCTAATGGGTTAAACCCTCAAGCCAGGAAGGGATGCTTATCAAGGAAACTTAAGAAAACAGCAGTTTTTATTTATTCCTGTCCAAACACCCATTTTGGTAAAATCGTTTTTGTAGATGGGCTGATTGGAAAACTGATGAACTGTATTTGCATTGCATTCTCATTTACAGATGTTCTCTCATCTCTTATATTTTAAATGTTTTTTTTTCTTACGGTCCATCTCTAATTGCATTACGACTCTGGAAATCATCCGTTCAACGTTTCCAAGCTCACTGCTACGATTTAATGCTGCATTTTAATTTACAATCAAAGTATTATTTATATTTTAGCTAAATTTTTAATTATTTTCGATATATAATAATGTTTGCACTCCAGCGATGGATACGTTCGTCATCCAAAAAGAAAAGAAAATTTGATTCAGACGCTTCCACTTCTGAGGTATGTTTTGCTATAGATTTAACAAAAATTTTAGTAATTTATTGTGGGGATGTGCATTTTCGTAGGGAAATTTGGAATTCTTTTCTCTAAAATTCCACAATTTCCCAGTTTTAATATTATGAATACCTGGACTTAGAAGATTGCTTAGCGCTAAATATTGAATTTTCTATGCCTTGGCTCCAGGGGAAGGGGGACATGTTAAGGAAGGGCAGCGTATTCAGCAAGGTATCCGGACAGGAGGTAGGTCCAAAACCATAGGCGAGGATTCAAGGGCTCTCCCCTGGAAACTTTTTGAAATCTTTCTTGTCAATGCAATTTCGGGATTCTTTGGTGATATTAGAGGAAACAGAAAGGAGTTTGGTTACTCTGTCCCCGGCAATTTTTTTCAAAATAATGTCTTAATACCTTTTAGGTTACTTTTGGTGTCGCTCGTGATAGTATTCGATGTCCTTTCCCCGAAAGTGTTTCTGAAAGTAAAGTGTCTTAAAAGCGTAATTTCTCTTTTCTTTCTTTTTTTAAAAACTGTGATCCGATTTTTTTCGCCCGGGGGGGGGGGGGGTTGACTTTCTCCGAGGGGGTACCCCCCCCTAGAGATGCCTGAAATAAACACGGAGTATATCTGTAATGACAAGTCTTTATGACTAGTAAATTTTGAACTCTTTTGCACTGCTTATTGGTGTTTAGTCTGTACATTTTTAGTGTGACCCCCCCCTTACCCCAACCCTAGTTACGCCTATGATATCTTTAGAGACAAGTATTTATGGCTAGTAAATTTTCAACTCTTTTACACTTCTTATTGGTGTTTAGTCTGTACATTTTTAGGGTGACCCCCCCCTTTCACCAACTCTAGTTACGCCTATGCCCCCCATTCCTACTTCGTCATAATATTCCTAAAGGAAATCATAACGAATTCGCACTTAAAAAGGCTTTTTTACGACGAGCAAAAAACAGGTTTTGTTTCAACAACAGAGCACTGAAATATTTCATAATTTATAGGGATGATTGTTTAAAGTGCATTCACCATGACACAAGCTACAATCTCACATCACGCAAAGTGAAAATGTTACTCTTTTTCTGACTTCCTATTCGGTTAGCTTTTATATGCATTTCATCAATAAAAGCTTTCCTGCTTTTGATCGTCGTTTATCTTTTTTCCAACTATGCAATGCGCTGCAGAGCAGTGGCGTACGCAAGGGGGGGGGGGGGCGGTAGGCATTTAACCCTTCCTTGAGCACAAAATAATAGTGCTTTATTACATACTCGAATTTCTTTTAGTAGTTTCAGAACATTATGAACCCCCCCCCCCCCCCTCTTGAAAAAATTCTGCGTACGCCACTGCTGCAGAGAAATCACACACAGTTACTTGGCACATTCGTCAGTGGATATTCTTTAAAATCGTATTCGTAATAGGTATTTTATTAGTAGATATTCTTTAACTCTTTAAGGACGGCACGGGCGGATTCGGGCGGTATGAATAGAAGTGCTTTATGGACGAATACGGCCGTTTTCGGGCGCCGAGGGTGTTTTCTAGGGGTGTATCGCATGAAGGGGACTTGGGCGGGAAAACTTCGTGGGCGACCTTTGCTTATCGCAAAGTTGTATCAATCAATGTCAGCTCTCCCCTTCGCTAACCACCGAAGCCATTCTTGACGTTGAAGCTTCACTATTGCAGAATGCTCTTATACACTATTATGAGAGTATTGTATACGATCCCTATAATAAAAGTCCGCTAATCTAGTTAAGTGGTTCTTGAATAGCTCAAGCAATGTAGCTGTTCGCATGTTCGGGGCTTCGGGGAGACTTTTCCTCCCCACCAATTAAGTCTAGGAGGGTCGAGCGATTTCCCGTGCGAACACTATCCGAACTTTCTCCTTTGGAAGAATCCATTTTGTGTTCCTCAGCGCAGATTTTCCTCGAAGTCAGCAATTTCTCCCTTTGTCCCGGGCCTGCTTCAAGATTTGATTGCGCAATCCATGTCATCCCGATATATTGCTGATAGGACTTCAGTTAAAACTTACAGTACTTCGTAGCTTTTATTTTTAGAAGTCATTTTTAACAGTAATTATTCAGTAAAGCATAATAATTTAAAAGTTAAAAGGCAATACTTTTAAGTGAAGTCATCTTTTTAAAAATTATTCTTAGGAAAACAATAAATAAATAGCTATGGAAATAATTATCAACTTTCATTTCAATTTTCTTCATATGTAATTGATGTTTTCATTGTAAGTGTTCTTTTAAACTATAAATAAATATGTTAAAAGATCAAAATTTATATTAAATAAGTATAAATTTATTTTCAAAATATAAAATTCATTTTATTCTTAAATTTTGTAGTAGTAATTTTAAAAATAATTCTTTAGAGATTTAAAGTGTTCTACATGACAAAATTTAGAATTTTTCAGAACTTTTATATATTTTTAACATTTTTGAAAAAAAATATGATTTTAAAATTTACATTGTAAGGTAGTAATTCAAACAATCCGAAAAATTCAAGCATAACTTCAGTGAGAGCAAATTGAAATAGAAAATATTGTTTCTAGTTTCAACTAAATTGTAAAATGGCGAGTATTACCGTAATTATCTGTGTTATGGCCCGCGGGTTATCTACGAAAAAACTCCCTCTTTTACTATCTGCGGGCAATATAACGATGCGGGCAATACACGGAATTCAAAAAATAATAATTATTATTAAAAAAGAAAATTAAATTGATTGATAAATTGAAAGAAATAAATGATAGGTTTCGAAACGATGATCCAATTTCACCCATCACCCTCTTAAAATCCCCATGCAAGCCTTTGCTTCCACACCAATTAAATTACAATAGGATAGTAGGACCAGAGCACATGTCCCTGTATAAACAAAATGTGTAAACAAAATAACCATCTATAAACAAAATATGGTAAAATGTAAAATTGTTACAATATAATTTAAAATGTTAAGTCTTAAGTGCTCTGTAATTAAAAATTGTTTCCTTATAAACAGTGTACCTTACAGAGTGATTTGTTCATGTAATTGTTTTTGTTTTGGGTGCGGGTTATACACCGAACTTGATTTTTTTTAGGATGAATTTTTCTTCCCTCGGACTATACAACGATGCGGGCTATTTACCGATAATTACGGTAATTGAATTTACTCAAATAAAAAATTCGGACGACTAACTGGGACCATGAGGGCCCTACCCTTAAGACCAATAGTTAGACAAGCACCCGTCATTGTCAGCTAAAAGGAATCCATCATTGGGACAGTTTAATGGTTTTATTGCAGAAAAGGGGGCATTGTGACGCATTTGCCTTGTTTTGTATCGCTACTTCCAAGGGGCCTTCGGTCGCAGAATCCTTCTCCGAGTAGGGTGATTCTTAGATAAGATGTAAACATTTAACATTGGTTTCTGAAATACAAATACATTTGCACTACTTATTACTGAAACCTCCTATCCCCTCTTTCGTTCTTCGTCCATCCCATCTATTCTTTATTCGCGTTAAACTAATACTGAATTTAACTCAGCAATTCTATTTTTTTCCTTAATTATTTTAAGCAATTTGAAACTAGAATTTTTTTTCCGGTTTTTAGTTTGAAAAAAAAAAAAAAACATACGCACACACACTTAAGTCAACTTAGCTGCCCATAAAATCTGGCGCCCGGGGCACAGGCCCCCCCCTCCCCCAGTTACGTCCCTGGCCACACACCATACCAGCTAGCTCGTATACCATCTTCGCGCAGTAGGAACTTGGAAGGAACATGGGATCACTTGAATGACTCATGCTAGCGATTCGCATGCTTGAAGCAGGCCCGGAAGAAAGGGAGAAATTGTTGACTTTTCGAAGTCGGCAATTTCTCCCTTTCTCCCGGGCCTGCTTCAAGATTTGATTGCGCAATCCAAGTGATCCCACTTTCTGCAGCGCTTCATCGTTTCACATCGCATTTTTTTGTTTCATACCGACCAAAAGTTCTCAAACTTTCGCTGCCTGTACTTCATTTTGGTACATTTACAGCAGAATATTAAACACATATATTTTGTTTTTTAAAGCAGAAAAATATACGGAAATGTTTTAATCTTATTAGATTGCTGATAGGATTTCAGTTAAAACTTACAGTACTTGGTAGCTTTTATTTTTAGAAGTCATTTTTAACAGTAATTATTCAGTAAAGCATCAATAATTTAAAAGTTAAAAGGCAATACTTTTAAGTGAAGTCATCTTTTTAAAAATTATTCTTAGGAAAACAATAAATAAATAGCTATGGAAATAATTATCAACTTTCATTTCAATTTTCTTCACATGTAATTGATGTTTTCATTGTAAGTGTTCTTTTAAACTATAAATAAATATGTTAAAAGATCAAAATTTATATTAAATAAGTATAAATTTATTTTCAAAATATAAAATTCATTTTATTCTTAAATTTTGTAGTAGTAATTTTAAAAATAATTCTTTAGAGATTTAAAGTGTTCTACATGACAAAATTTAGAATTTTTCAGAACTTTTATCTATTTTTAACATTTTTGAAAAAAATATGATTTTAAAATTTACATTGTAAGGTAGTAATTCAAACAATTCCAAAAATTCAAACATAACTTCAGTGAGAGCAAATTGAAATAGAAAATATTGTTTCTAGTTTCAACTAAATTGTAAAATGGCGAGTATTACCGTAATTATCTGTGTTATGGCCCGCGGGTTATCTACGAAAAAACTCCCTCTTTTACTATCTGCGGACAATATAACGATGCGGGCAATACACGGAATTCAAAAAATAATAATTATTATTAAAAAAGAAAATTAAATTGATTGATAAATTGAAAGAAATAAATGATAGGTTTCGAAACGATGATTCAATTTCACCCATCCCTCTTAAATTCCCCATGCAAGCCTTTGCTTCCACACCAATTAAATCACAATAGGATAGTAGGACCAGAGCATATGTCCCTGTATAAACAAAATGTGTAAACAAAATAACCATCTATAAACAAAATATGGTAAAATGTAAAATTGTTACAATATAATTTAAAATGTTAAGTCTTAAGTGCTCTGTAATTAAAAATTGTTTCCTTATAAACAGTATACCTTACAGAGTGATTTGTTCATGTAATTGTTTTTGTTTTGGGTGCGGGTTATACACCGAACTTGATTTTTTTTAGGATGAATTTTTCTTCCCTCGGACTATACAACGATGCGGGCTATTTACTAAGGCTCGACCGATGCATCGGCCTCGCCGATGCATCGGCGCCGATTGTTCAACAAACTTGCCATCGGCCATCGGCATCGGCGGCCGATGTTAAATTCAGAAAAACATCGGCCCATCGGCCTTAAAAAACATCTAAAAGCCGATGCCAGGCCGATGTTTTCCAACTTTCCACAAAACTTGATACAACTTTCCACAAAACATTCTGTCTTTAACTGTCTTCCTCCTCCATAGCTAGTTTTCTATTTCCATACAATAAGAGGAAGCACAGCAGTTAAAAACAGTTTTCGCCATCATGGGGGAGCCAGGGTTGCTAATTTGGCTATTTTTAAGATAAATACGAAACATTTGGCTTTTGGAATAATTTGCATGTCTTCCTGGCTTTCTTTTGGCTCCTTAATAGTTTTTGGGAGATTTCATAAATATTTTAGTTTTTTTACAACAGAAGTTTTAAAGATTTTTAAAAAACAAATACTATTTTTAATTTTAGAACTATGCCAAATTTTGTTTTACACCGTTTTGATAACAAATGGGTGTCGCTTATTTTATATCAGCTCAGGCTCTTATTATCCGGTTGCCTATTTATGCCCAACATGCCCAATTTTCGTGCTGGAGTTAATAGACATTCGGAGGGAATACTCGGAAAAGCAGTCGGATATCTTGTTCTGTGACTTCATTCGACGATTCTACAGAATTCGCTCTTTTGTTCCGAGTCAGCGAGAATTATTCTAAGAATAATTCTCGAACATATAGCAAAAGAAGAAGAACAGAAGAGGGAAAGAAATATTGATGTTTCTTCAGCAAGAAAAATATCTGCAGGAATGCTGCTACAAAATGTGTTTTTTTTTTTTTTTTTGCCCTAAGTTGGATGCTTTTGTGATAGTGTTGGTATGTTTGTAGCATTTAATCAATCAGCACACCGTTTACTATTAAAATGCATTTTTACGGATCCCAACCGCTATAGATTAACTATTCATGTGTAAATAAATAAGTGAAAAATAAAAGAAACCAACTTAATTTTTGCTGTGAGTTATTTTCGTAAACGCACGACACAAAAATTGAGGATCCCAGTTCTTATAACAAGCTATTGAAAGAAAAAATAATACCACATATGCGAGAACGAGAATGACAACAACAATCATAATAATTAAATTGTTACTCATTCTTAATCTTCTTTCGGCATGCTCGCTACTATTTACTGGTTTTTTTTTATAATAATTACTAGTATTATCAAGATCCACTTACATATTGCATGCGTATTTCGTTTTTTTCTTGAACAAATTGCCATAACGGTTGGGATCCGTAGATTTGCAAACGAAGCACAATCGTTCATGTGTATAGTTCTTGTGTCCTAAAATTCCGTGATGCAATCACTGAGCTAAATGAGAGAAATCTGGAGTGAGGACTCCCCATGCTTCAACAGGGCAGCTTGCGAGCCGACGCGCATGAATACAGTGCTCGAGCCATCAAGGCAAAACATCGCTGACTTCCCATTGTGGAAGCATTGGCTCGTATGGTGTATTGTTACAAATTTCGGTTTAATTTATCATAGTTTATCAAAAAAATTTATTTTCGTCATTTAGCAATACAATTGCATCCTGTTGTGCAAAGGGATGTAAAAATAAATTCGTGAAACTTAAAAGAAAACGGTGTTAAAGCTCATTTTGATGGCGAATTGCCTATTTAAACTTTAAATGCCTTGTTCTCGTATTCTATCTTTGAATGGCTTTTTTTCACAGAAATTTAATTACTATGCCCATAATGTACACAAAATTGTTTTTGGATGAATAAAGTTTACCTTAAATCATAATATTACAACTTAATTACATTGCTGAAAAACTTTTTCTTTTAGCATTATAGCCTAAATATTTCTCCTGTTTTCTCGATAGTCAAACCTTATTACGTAATATTTTATTATAAGTGAAAATATCAGTTACACAGATAGTTAAATCATGTACCTTTTTTGCTTTTATCTTAATTTGCTAGTTAATGGAAATTTCAATAATAATTTTGATGTTTTTGAATTAACTTTTCATTTGAGTAAAATTTTGATTTTTGCGTGTGTTAATTTTTATTTTGTCAAATTGTGGCTGTTTTTAAAAAACATTTATTTTATTATTTATTTATTATTTTATTACTAAATTAACATCTACACTCAAAGATTTTTAATGAGTTCATAAAGCTTTGAATTGCAGCACTTTTCCCCTGTAAATGTACTGATCAGCTGAAATTTTTATTTGTGCATGATTTAAAAAATCATGATAATTACTATTATGATCATGTTTTTTTGTTACTAAATTAACATCTGCACTCAAAGAGTTTTAATGTGCTTATAAAACTTTGAATTACAGCACACACTTTTTCCCAGCAGATGCACTGATCAGCTATATTTTTAATTAGTGCATGGTTAAAAAAATAAGTAGTATTTCTTTATTATTCTTATTTACATTTAATATCCATAAATGAAACGTTCCATTAGTGAGAAATATTTAACTTTGTCATAGGCAAGCAAACTTGTAAAATATAAAATTTATAAATGCTTATACATTTCAGATTCATCTCATAATGACATGCTCCATTCCAGTTATTTGCAAACTTTTTTAAATAAAAATGTTATCCTATAATATCTCCAAAAAATGACTTCTTTCTTCTCATTTTAAGTGCTTCTTCTTTTTTAATTGTATTATGTTTAAGTGCAATATCGTAGTGCAAGAACTCTAAAAACGCAGTTATCGTTTTTGGGAATAAAAGTCGCTATATTGATGCTGTTCGAAGCTGCTCCCACTGAAACTTCTTATGAGATTTATAATTTAACTGTGTAAAGTATTTATTCATCAGTAGTCAAGGAGAGTAAATCAATTAATCAGGGTGTCTTACTGTCTAAATAAACATTTTTTAAACCTGCCATAGTCGCACACTCCCACATAGCATTCAAAGATAATAAAAAGTGTCGCAAAATGTTTTTTATCGTGAAAAAATGTATGAATAATTGTTCTAAAATGCTATGAGAAATTTTAAATTATTATATGTCAGGCATTAGAATAAATTTTTTTAGAAAAACCGGTAAAGAATTAAGAGCTCGAGAGCTCTTTAAAGTTAGCCGTTTTATCATTGCGCGAATTGGTAGTTTGCGCGTTTTGCCTTGATGGCTGAAAAGGGTGTGAAGCGGTCCGACCGCCCAGTCCTCGCTCCAGGTTTCTCTTATTATTTAGCTCAGTGGATGCAATGGCGTGCAGCAATAACTGTCGACATTAATTTGTGTAAAAAGAATTGCAATTTAAACCCTTGAGACTCCAGAGCCCTCTCTTCCCAGAATAAACCTGGTTTCGTCACCGTGAGAACTTTTTTTAAATTTGATAAAAAAGAAAAGATTTCCAAAATATTGCAAAATTGAACTAATTTTGTGTTTAAAAATAGCGTTAAAAAGGTAGACATATAATTTAAGCAAATTCGAGTCTCAGGAATTTTGAACAGTTACATTGTTTTCGCAGAAGGTAGCGCCACATATAAAAAATTGTCGGTTATGGGAGGGTATTTTGAATCGGGTTGGAGGGTTCAATTTGAAACGCAACACTGCTTTTTATACAAACTGCCGTTGTGAAATCGACCATTCTCAAATGCGAGAACGAAAACTGCACGTTATTAATTTTAAGTTCGTCCGTTTTGACCCCTGGTATTTTGTCTTGCAAAAAACTGGTAGCCAAGGCGCAAATTAAAAAAAAAAAAAAAAAAAAGAAAAAAAAGGTTTTTTTTTTTTTTATTTTCTTTACCAGTATCGAATCCCAACTTTAAACAAACTGGTAGCTAAAAACGCGTCGTGCATCTTTGGTCTAACCGTACGTAATAAAAAATTTTTTTTTTCTTTTTTAATTCCGTATGTCCAACTCTCACACTATTTTAAAACAACGCGACATTTTGGGCGCTCAGGAATCTTTAATTCAAACAAAATACTGCACTCGTTTAAAAATGAATGAGTTTCATAAAAAAAAGAATACTAAATGTTCTAGTTCCTCTGCATCAAAATCAAGGGATTCATGTAAAACTCTACCATGAACTAAAAAACGGAGTTAAAACGATGAATAATCGGAACCAATCTTTGCTTCGTGCACGTGCCTTACAAGGTCGCTTTAGCTGATGTTTGTTTTCTTCTGATTGTTTATTCTACATTTATTCAGTTTTGTATTTACTAGTATTACTATTAGTATATCTGAAAAGTAACGGATTAGGGGAATATAAGATCGAAAAATAATATCGCGATCGGGAAATTGTTCTGTTTTTTTTCTAGATACAGGAAAGTGATTTTTGGTACTTTTCATTCTGAAGTAAAAATAAATTAAAGTCTGGAAGATATTTTTCCATACGGAAAACATAGGCATTGCATCGGCATTTAGATGTTATTCAAGGTCGGCCAAAGTGTCATCGGCCAAAGTTTTTCCGAAGTTTCCGAAGAATGCCGGTGGCGATGGCTAGATTTTTTAACTATCGGCACTGGTGCATCGGTCGAGCCCTTATATTTATTTATTTATTGCTCAGTTAAAGATGTTTAACTGCATTTCACATGAAATGTTGCAATTTTAAGCAAGTCTCTTTAAAAAAAAAATTAATAAAACTGAAATCGGAAAAATGTACGAACTTTCAAAGTTACTGTATCATGTAAACTTCCCCCGAAGTCTTTTATGGTGCTTGAATAAGGCATTTATGTTTTTATAAACATAAAAATAAATAAATGATTTAAATGACATTTTTGACAAGCATCCTACACGTGGTTTAAAGGGAAGTTTTTCCATCGGCCATCGGCATCGGCCATCGGCCGATGGAAGAGCAAAATAATCGGCCATCGGCCATCGGCCGATCTTGGAACAATCGGCCAACAATCGGCATCGGCCCATCGGCCAAAAAATGCCATCGGTCGAGCCCTACTATTTACCGATAATTACGGTAATTGAATTTACTCAAATAAAAAATTCGGACGACTAACTGGGACCATGAGGGCCCTACCCTTAAGACCAATAGTTAGACAAGCACCCGTCATTGTCAGCTAAAAGGAATACATCATTGGGACAGTTTTATGATTTTATTGCAGAAAAGGGGCATTGTGACGCATTTGCACTGGCGTAGATAAGGGGGTAGTTTTGGGGATAAAAACCCCCCTGAAATGGGGAAGAGTGTCTGGAATTTTGGCAATTTTTCTTGTAAAACCATGAAATTAGCTCATTTTTCCCGAAGAAACCCCCCCTGAAATCTGGGTCTAGCTACGCTACTGCGCATTTGCCTTGTTTTGTATCGCTATTTCCAAGGGGCCTTCGGTCGCAGAATCCTTCTCCGAGTAGGGTGATTCTTAGATAAGATGTAAACATTTAACATTGGTTTATGAAATACAAATACATTTGCACTACTTACTGAAACCTCCTACCCCCTCTTTCTTTCTTCGTTCATCCCATCTATTCTTTATTCGCGTTAAAGCAATACTAAATTTGACTCAGCATTTCACTTTTTTTTCCTTAATTATTTTAAGCAATTTGAAACTAGAATTTTTTTTCGGTTTTTAGTTTGAAAAAAAAAAAAAAAAAAACACATACGCACACACACTTAGTCAACTTAGCTGCCCATAAAATCTGGCGCACGGGGCACAGGGCCCATCTGGCCCTGTAGTAGTGTTAAAGTCGTATCTCGAGGTATCACTGTGTATAAATTACATCTTTTTCAAAAATATTCTCCTCAAGGTTCAGAAATTCAGTCAACCGTTTCTGACTATGCAGCCTCAAAATCAGTATTATCTGACTACGTTCTTCTTTTTACAAAATACAATGACTCACTTAATGACAAAACCAACATCAGGTTGGGGAATTTCCCTCAAAAAATGAAGGGGAATCCCCGTTCCAATATCGCTTCATCATAGAATTTTCTGCATTCTCCAGCGCTTACTTCGTTTAGATAAGGTTACAGATAACAACTAGTAAGATTAGGTGTGAATTATAAACATTTCCCAGACATAGTTTATAATTTTAATTTGATTTATTACGTATTAAGTATAGTAATTCTAATTTGCGCCAATTGCTTATACTAAAGAAACTGCTTAGAGGGGGAAAAAAGAAAAAAGTGGGGAAATCTAGCTGCAACCAACATTTGGTACTGAAGTTGAAGCATTATAATGGCTCCTAGTTTCACATTCATGGTGAGACTACGCCATTATAATGGTTCAACTTAGTACCAAATGTCGGTTGCAGCTAAGTTTCACATTTTTTTGGTTAAAGGTTGAATTAGAATTGTTTATAGTGCATAATGGTCGTGTCTTGATTTTAAACTTGTAAAGCCATCCCGAGGGAAATGATGCATTGCATTATATATTTAGCTGCATCGAAACCTCCTTTACTTTCTTCATAAGCGTAGGCTTCCAATGGGAGCTTTTGAGCTCCGATATTTATTAAAATACAGTTGAACTCGCTTAATACGAAATGCTGAAAATTCGCAAATTTGTTCGTATTAGCCGTTATTCGAAACACCCGTGAATAAGTAAAATTTACAAACAAAAGTATTAGAAATGCATCTTCATATTTTAAAAATAATTACTACTATTTATAATACAAAATAAAATAAATAGTGAAAACAAAAAGATTTATTTTTACTAATATACTTTTAAATCTTACTAGTACATTGACAAAAAGTGAACTTATGTTTTAAAATTTGACAATTTTGGAAAAAATCCTTAATGGTTAGTTGTTTTTTAGGTACATAAAATTCTATCAACACATGTCTCGGCGCAAAATGCCTTGTGCCATTTGTACTTGGTGGTTTACGATGACGCAAAAACAATCAACAATTTCTTTAAAAAAAAAAAAAAAATAATTATATGCAACTGAGAAAAATGTTTCGTGAATAGGTCAGAAATTTTATTCGTCTTAGCCGAAATTTGTATTTAAGCCTTCGTAATATGCGTGAGATATTTAGTGTAATTAAATAGTAAATCAAACTTAATGAACAAATTGTTCGTTTTAGCCGTGATTTCGTATTAACCGTGTTCGTATTAAGAAAGTTCAACTGTACTGTGAAGAGCAGTTGTTCTAGCGGATTTTTCGTTCTAGGTTCGACGTTTTTCTTGAAGCACACTGTAAGAAATTCTAGAAACTTCCTTTCGCGAAAAAAATGGAAAAAGTGATGAAATTTACTGCAACCAACATTTAGTGCTAAGTTGAGCCATTCTAATGGTGTACTTTCACCATGAATGTGAAACCAAGAGCCATTATTAATGATTCCAACTTTAGCACCAAACGTTGAACAGCTAAATTTCACCATTTCTTTTTTCATTTTTTGGCGAAAGATTGAATTACAAATTTTTAGTGTATGAACAATATTCTTCACAAACTGTACATACTTCTGTATGATATATCTTTAATCACACACATTTTTACTGCTTTCTTTAGAAAAGAACTCGTAACTTTATTTTAAATTAATAATTTAAACAAAGGGAGAAAAACACTAGTCGTTTTGCAGATATACGAACAATTAAGTATTTAAAATCTAAGGTTCCATTGCACTTAATATCAATCACTCATTTGTCAAATTAATTAAACTTTATAAAGAGAATTATTGTGTTCCAGCGATAAAACCATATAAAAAGTTTGCTCAGTTGTCGAAATTTGACGCAATTCAATTCATTACATTTTCAAGTTCAGCCTCGAGGGTATGGATAATTTTTAGACATTTCAGTTTTTCTCTTTGAAGAGAGTTTGTTTTGTTTAAATAATTCAATGAGCGATAATTTCTCCTCAGTTGGACTGATTAGCCACTGAGTTAATTATTTAATTTAATGCTTTTGTAACACATAATTAATGCATTTGTAATACATATAATTTTATTTTTATGCACTCCTAATGTAAAGAAAATGGAAATAAAATTTTTCAAGCTCCCCCTAAGATTATTGAATAAATTATAAATACAAAAATTCACTTTCAATTTAATCAAGAATTCAAAACGCTTATACAAATCAACGAACTTACGAAACGTTGGTTTGAAGCCAAATAACGCGTCACAGCACTACCTCGTTTTATATTATATTAGACATTGTTAGTTTCAAATGGAGAAAATTCACCTCTAGAGGGACTCATGAGCGATCACTGTTGTCACGTGATATTCGCTCTTTGTTTACTAAGATTTTAAATTGAGTTCTACGTGGAGTTCACTAGGCAAAATTAGTTATCTTAAAATTAGACTATTTTCAGCTTTTTCTGATTACACTCTGCAACACGAAAATTGTCCTTTTCATGAAAATGTCTGTTTCTTATGTATTTTTGGCTGAGAATTATGAATCTGCAATTATTTTTTGCCTATCACGTACCATTTCCCCAAAATTCCACAATTTACCTTTTTACGTATTTTCTGGATAAATGTGCATATTTTCGTAATCTATCGAATTAATTTATTGTAAATTATATCTTTCTCATTGACAGTGAAATCGTTGCCATTCTAGAGACCTTTTTAATGAACTTGGGTTACTTTGGCGACATTTTTTGGCAACAAAAGCTTTATCTACTTCTCGAAGTTTTGAGTTTTTTACAAGACGACAAAAACATTTTGTAGACTATTTTGCGGAGAATGAAAAAATAGTATGTTGCTGTGATGTGAATGTAGTGTTTCAAGCATTAGGGCATGAGCACAATTCAGCAGAGTGGCGCTTGTTTATCGGTGCTCTTCCCTCTAAGTATTGTTTTCCTATTCATTCCTGCAGCATATTTTGCAAACACAAACGAAATTTCAAAATTTTGAGTGGCAAAAGCATATCAAATTAGCCACTTGTAAAGCTTCAATGTGCCTTTTGCACATTTGTATATTAAACTTGGTTTATCAAAATATTTGTAAAAGCTCTGGACAGAGAAGGAGTGGCTTTCTTGCATTACAGGAAAAAATTAAAAAAATTAAGTGAGGCAAAATTAAAAGAAAGGATTTTTATTGACCCACAACTTAAGGAAGTCCTTTTATGATGAAGAGTACGAAAACAAACAGTAAGAAGCCGAAAAATCTGCCTGGATGGCCTTTAAATCGGTGTGCTCACGTTTCCTTGGAAATGAGAAAGCTGAAAATTACGAAAATCTTGTTAGTGACATGATAAAATGCTTTTGTACTATTAGGTTGCTGTATTTCATTAAAACCACACTTTTTGGACTCCCATATGGACTTCTTTCCTCAAAACCTAGGCGTAATTAATGATGAGAATGGGCAAAGGTCTCATCAAGATAACTGTGTTTTAAAAGCGTTTCAGCGGTCGATAGAATGGAAGTATACGAATTGAATATTGCTAATCTGTTATCATGGCACACCAACAGATGCCCACAAGATGAAACGGCCAAAAAAAATCTATTTTGTGTTTGTGTTTTCAATAAGTAAGCCATAGTTACATTCTTGTATAACCAAATTGTATAAATATGAGAAGTGGGTCTCCAGCAGAAACGGTACGTGATGGACCATTTTGGTTTGGATAATTGAATAAAGCACATTTTGCTTATATAGAATCACATAGTTTCATCTAAAGGACAAAAAAAAAAGTTCAAATTTGTTGCCCAGTGTTATAACTGAGTATTTACATTTAATTTAAACATTATAAAAGAAATTTGTTAATTATCACAATAGTTATAGTGTTTTATTTAGTGTTAATTTTATGTAATGTAGAAGTACTTTATTTAGGCCTAGTTTTTAATTAGATTTGTCGAACTCGAAGTAAAGCGATGCTACGGCTTCCTTTGTTTACATTGCTTTAATCGCTGTCACGTGACCAATGACGTTGCTTGAATTGCCACCATTGTATTTTTTTTTTTTTGACATTATTGCGTTCAAACAATCTGACTGACTTATGTATATTGGAAATGGATTAACTGAGACCTTAAGCTTGGTATTATTTTGCTCTGACATTCATTAAATAGGCTACATTTTCGCTTTTGTTTTCTCTTGACATTTCTTCTTCTTTGAATTATAAATAGTAAAAACAGTGTTGAGTATAGTACAAATATTGTAGATTGTAGATGTGTAAGAAGAAGTGGTATGAAAGTGTAAGAAAAAAAGACTTCTAGAGAAAGGCTTCGAATCTACGTCGAAAGTAAGAGACATTTTTTTAAAAAACTGTTTCCAAAATTTTTATTGATAACACTAAAACTCATCAACAGCTACTAAACAAAAAAAGTATGAAAATTGGCTGACAAATAGAGGAGAAATTGGTACGCAACTGTTTTTTCTTTGCGAATTTATATATAACTTAATTTTTATAAGCTAACAGCCTTAAGACTTGTTTAATCTTTTATAAAAATTAAAATTTTACTAAAATTTCAGCATTTTGATTAAGCAAATGGTGATTAGTTGAGGAACCCCTGTCGAAGTTCCGAGGAACCCTAGGGTTCCGCGGAACCTGGATTGAAGCCCTCTGACGTTAGGAAAAAAAGCAGGCAGGAAATGACATAAACATATGGATTCACATAAACATCGTGGATTCTTCATTAGCAAAATTTATTATTTCCTTTCGTTTTTTTCCTTCTGAATTTACTAATTATAATAATATTATGAATTACATATTACCTTAGTATCTGACGCACAAATTAAATTAAAAGTGAATAAGGAGAGGTACAAGTAGAAACAGAAAACAACTTACCTTATTTAACTATTATGAAGTTAATTAATAGGTTTTCAAGATAGGCAGTTTTTATTTATTTATTCTTTGATGTAAATAAAATATAATCCACAAGTAGAAACAGCAAAAAACTTACCTGGATGTTATGAAGTTAATTAGTAGGTTTTCAAGGTAGGCAGTTTTTACTTATTCTTTGATGTAAATAAAATATAAACCAGACATGACGAAAAGCGAATATCTACCAGGGAATAATATCACGTCCTACACTAAGTATACATTTTTGGCAGCCAGCAGTTATTAGTTCTTGACTACAAAGTAATCATACGTATCCTAATGTTAATTCCCATGTAGTCAAAAATAGGAACTATTTTTGGCGGTTTTGCAATTACTTCAATTGCCGTCACTACCCATTCTTGGCTATAACGGTTACTGACGTCTATCACTTTCACAGAAACTCATTTCCGTTATTTTTGAATAATTAGTAATTTTTGCGGGTTTTGAAAAACTGCTTCAATTAGTTTAAAATATTGCTCCATTTAAATAAAGACACCATTTCTATTGTCGTCTAGAAAACAACGACTTCAATACTCTAATCTGCAGCTGTTTTTTTTTTTTTTTTAATTGATTATTCCCCCTTCTAATTTTATACGATTTCATTAACTGCAAGTAAACTGCGTTTTCACTGATGTTTTGTATCACAGTCCAATTAAAATAATGCTTTTAAAAATATGTATCTCTATTTCAGAATTCTAAATGCATTTCTCTTTAGATAGTTTGCCTAGCATTACATTTGACTCAGTTTTTTAAATTTTTATTTTGGTGATATAATTTTTTTATTCCATGAATTTCAGAATATTTTTAAGATTACTTCTTGCTTTATTCACCTTACTTACTATTTTTTTTTCTTTATATTAAAGTAACATTGAATATCATATAAAGAGAGCGCTTACAAATCTGAACAGAATGGTAATCATTTTACATAAAACAATCTTCAATTGAATTTTCTATGTAGTAAGACAAGTTCACAATTATAATGCTAAATAAAATATACCCCGTTAAATAAATTCTAATACATAAACCATTTATTTTCACCAGATGAAATGCAAATGTAGAACATGTTCTAAATAAATTCAGTCAAATATATTTGTTGGTTTAAAGGAAATTCTTTTTAAGTTAGATAATATTTAAAAAATGATCCTTTTTAACTACTCCTACCATATATAAAGCTTCAATTTTAAATATATTCCAAAAAATAACGAACAAAAGTGATGAAAATGCAAAAAAATAAAGTAATAAGAAAAAGGTAAGCAAAGCTGCAAATTAGTGAATTGATTCTAAAGAAATATTCATAAAAAAAAAGAAAGATAATATCGTAGTAACCATGAGTTAAATTTGTAATGCGAACTCTTGTAATTTAGTTCATGGTTTCAACGTGGTGCGCTAGTGAAATCGGCACTACAAAATAGCTTGAGAGTTGAGTCTCTGGTCTATGATTACTCTGTGTTCATGACATACGTAAAAAGCTAACTTATTTTTAACTTTTGGAAGTATCAAGCAGGAAAATGCATAAGCAGCTAGAGATCCACGTGATTAGCAATTACAAGTTCATCCTTTTCTTTCTATTTTTTTCTTTTCAGAATTGACTAATGGAGGTGGTGAGAAGCTAAAGGGATGTAAGTGAAAAAAAAAGTATCATTTTGAGTAAAACTCGTTCGAAGTTTAATTCCTGTCCTAAATTCTACAAGTTCTTCATATAATACGTTTTTTTATTTTCGAGTCCTATATGTATGTGTTAGTTTACATATGAAGTGTAAAATGTTTCTGATGATTCAATTCGTCGTAGGACTTTTTATAAAAAAAGCTTATTTGTACTTACACCCCTTTGCCACTAAATAAAAAACGTGTATTGCTTATTTTTTAAATTTATACACTAATAAAGATAACTTGTTAATTATAAAAAAACTGCTTGATATTAATCATTGGCCTACAAATATGGAAAATTGAGGTTACTAATACATGTCCTATATAATATTCTACATGTTCTCTAAGCAAAACATATTTTATAAAGAGCAACCGGCTTCAAAATAACCTCATCACAAATTTCGAATAATAATATTTATCAGCAAACTAAAAATCATTGCCATTAGACAAATTGCGAAAGCAAAATATGACAAAAATAAAATCTGCAGACGACTTAACCCTTGTTTTATCATTATTATTGTTTACAACACTTATTTTAACAATTCGGAATTCTTTCTTATTTTTTTTTTTCTTTTCCGCTTTAAGTTTCGCAAATAGATCGTCTGCATTGCGTATTTAAACTAACTGCAAAATCAAATAATTTTACTTAGAGGCAAACGAACGTAAGTGCACTTGCATCCCTTTGCTACCAAACGGAATAAAGCTTTTACTTAGTAATTTTTTAAAACCACGCTTTTTTTTTCCAGTATCCTGTCAAAGCTACCACTAAAATCTCTTTACCACAAAACAGAAGGGTATTTAATTTATCATTTGCACTAGCTATCTCAAATTTTCATTTTGGACACTTTTACACCTCCTCTTTGCTTCTAAGTTCCTAAATTATAGTTTATATGAATTATCCAAAAAAATGAAATTAAAGTAAGAAAATGTCTAGGAACACGAATTTGATTTGAAAAATTTTATGACAGTAATGTGCGTAAGCCGTACTGGCACTAGTAGCTTTATCTTTTGCTTTAATTTTTTTTCTTCTGAATGCACTAATTATGAGTAAGGGATTATGCGAAAAAATAAAGCAGGAAAATAATCAGGAAGACACATTTTGTGATGATTTTACAAATTGTGGATGCCGAAGAATCAGTGACAAAAATTCAAATTAACAAAAATTAACAAAAACGTAAATAAATAAATAAGAAAGAAAGAAAAGAAGAAGAGTTCTGGTAAAAAAAAAAATCCCGTGAAACGTCCGGTTGTTTTCTATCGAACATTTCACGCGAAATTCTGTCATTTTGGGTTGTTTCTATAATGGGGAAGGCCGACAAATTCATTTTTTTTTAAAACTTCGACGTAATACCGAAAAAAAAAAAAAAAAAATCCCGGTTGGGGAAAATTTTAAACGGAGATTAAAATTCTCTACGTACAAAATTTATAGGTTTTTAAAAAGTATTTTTTTCTTTTTGACTTATTTTATGTGTTTTTTTGTATTACAATATTCAAATATATACCCCCATTCATTCTATCTCTCTTTCTTTTCTTCCTTTCTTCTTTAAGACATCTGAACTAATCTGTTCTTTCATAACTACTTCACGTATGCATAATAAATTATCGAAAATTTTCCAAAGCGTCTCCCGTCTAAGAAAAAATACTTTTCCGCGACAAAAATGCAATTACATCTAAGTCTAAGAAGACTCTCATATGGTTCTATTTTTTTTTGGATTAGCAGATTATTTGCGAATGAGTAACATCGACATCAATGGAGAAACGACTGCGATTGGCTGCTGCAAAGAAAATGATTCTAGAAAACGAAGGGACAACTACGCTGATCATTTCTCACTCCGTGGACGTCGAAAAGTGGTTGCCAAATCTTGTTTGGTGAGTTGCTACGCTCTTCATTTTTATTTTCTTCTACCTTTTAAATCCGTTTTAGAAGAATTTTAAATCACTGTTCCAAGGATTTTAACTTCGGAAAATAAGATGCTTCATTATTTTGCGCTTAACTTAGAAACACACTTCGGACAACAATATATGTCAGTATTTTGCGCCTAAATTTAGAAACACACTTCGGACATCAAAATATTTCAATATTTTCACTTAACTTAGAAACACACTTGGGACAACAAGATATTTCAGTATTTTTCACTTAACTTAGAAACACACTTCGGACAAGATTTCTTTTCTTTTCTCCTTCTCTTTTTCTTTGATGCAAAAAAAAAAAAAAAAAAAAAACTGAAAAATACTAATTAATGTGTACAAAATATATTCTTAAATTAATTATTATCACTTACCAGGAGTCGATCCAACATTTTTTTACAGGGTTCGTTTTTTGTCCATTTTAAAGAGAAATTTGGGAAAAATCAAATATTTTTGGGAAAACGGAAAATGTTTAAACATATGGTGCTGAAAAACTTTACTCCTACTTGCCGCTTTTATAATAAATAATGGTGTGAAAAGTACGATTTGGAAGCTGGGAATTGTGTAAAGGGTCCTCTTTGATTGATTTTAATTATGTGCAGGGTCCGTTTTGATTGATTTTAATTATGTGCAGGGTCCGTTTTGATTGATTTTAATTATGTGCAGCGTCCGTTTTGGTTGATTTTAATTATGTGCAGGGTCCGTTTTGATTAATTGTAATTTTGTGAAGGGGCTTAAAAGGGATCCGAATTTCCTCTGGCACGACCACTGCTTATTAGAGTCGGGTATATCATGTGGGTTAAATACTAGAAAACATATGTTATCAACAATGTTCCAACTTCAATGCGAATAAGTATTACTTGTATTATTGCATCTTTCTTTGTTTATTTTATATTAGCTATCAGGATACCTATATTTAGTTTCAAGCACAATACTTACCAAAATAAATTACATTTCTTTCACAACCAGAAACATCTATCTATTTATATAAATATTTTAAAATTAAAATTGTAACTTATAAATAACCAACTTCTTAAATAAACAATATATACCTTTTGCGAAAGACCTGGTTTGACCAAATTTCTAATTAATTTTATTCGAATGTTAAAGTTATAGTTCAATGGATTCATGAAGGGAAAAACAAACAAATCTTGTAAATCAAACAATTATTTTGGATCAAAAGATTATTAGCTATTTAGAATTAGAAATTTAGTTTCAAGCACCGTACCTTCTAAATTAAATTAAATTTCCTACACAACCGAAAACATCTACCTATTTATGAAAATATTTTTAACTAAAACTTTAACTTATAGACAACCAACTTCGGAAATGAAGGATTGACTTTTTAGGTTTATAAGTTAGCCCCCCTGAATTAGAAATTTTTTAAGTTTATATCACAGTGAAACGTTAATTGCGTTATTAAAAAATGAAAATCCGCAGTTTAAAAATTAACTTTGTCGATGGAAATTAAAACATAAATGCAGGAAACAGTTATATGCTTAAAAATCATTAAAAATAATCATAAAAAAGTAAATAACAATTATTATGAAAAACAATTTCCAGATATCTACCAGTTTAAATTAAACAGATGTCTTTCCAATCGAGTATTAAAATTGCGTATTACGTAAAAAATGAAAACCTGTAGCTTAATAAATTTACTTTGTCGATTGAAATTAGAAACTAAACGTACTTTTCTTTAGAAAAAACTGGTACGAAACGATATATACTTTAAAAAATTACGAATTATCATAAAAAAGTAAATTATAACAGTAATTAGAAATTTTTTTTTTTTTCCCTCGGATAACTACCAGTTAAAATTAAAACAATTTTTTCAAAGCGAGTATTAAAACTGCTATCTCTAAATTACTACAGGCAGCACATAGCACCCAAACACAGCGTTATTATTATGCACTAACCTCCACACCTGATACTGATCCATATAATCCAATCCACATTTTAAACTATATTTATTGTGCAATACGGTAAAGTTATCGCAAATAATTTTATGAAATATAACTTGTGGAAATGTGTTTTGCAATAGCTGCTATGAAAGAAAATAAGATGCTAAGAACTAGTACGTCGTAACAAAGTATTGTTCATCTATATTTTAATTTTTAACAAAGCAGTGATATGTAAATCTTCTATTGTGGAGAATATGCTATGAATAGTACCTACCTCTTTTGTGATACAAAACATTTGTTTAAAGACGTGATTTATAAAAAATAAATATCCAGCGCCAATGAAATACATGTTAATCATACTTGAAACTTGCAAAAATAGGATTGTCTTAAGATGTTTATGCGATTTAGAAGTCAATGCATACGTAATTTATGTTTTAATTTTCATTCATAACTTGTAAAGTATGTGATACTTAAACTCAAGTTTTTTTTCTTGAGCATTGCATTTTATGATTTTGTACAAATGTATTTATTTTTAATGAGCGAAATATGAAATTATTTAATCTTAAAGAGGAATATTTTCATAGGAATATCTGAAAATTTCTTAAAACCAGGTGGCCAGCTCAATCATAAACACAATTGAATAACATTTCACCTGTACTTACTACCCCGTATTCGTCTAAAGTAAAATGTAAACAAACACTTTTCACACGCGTTACATAACCGTTTCGGGGAATTCCCGTATCCACTTTTGCCATCCATTTTGGAAGAATTCTTTTAGAAGCCGTTTTTTAAGCTTGAAAACACATACTAACAGGTGTTTCATTTCCGAAACTCAAAGAGTACAACCACAAGTAATCCACTTTCTAATAAGGGACGTTCTGGCCCAAGTTTCCAACAAGAAACCAGAACAAATTTTAAGAATGAAAAGTAAAACTTCCAAGGAAAGTCAACGAGGGAAAATGGTTCGTGTTCCGTTACTAGAAGATCCAGCTGGAAGGGAAATTCCCCAAATGCTGCATCCTGATTGGTGCGCGTTCAAGAATTGAGTGACGTCAGCTACTATTGTCACTGCCAGGGACGAAATGATTAATGAAAGAAATGTAGATAGGTGTTAGTAAATACTGCATCAAAGATGTCATAAAGTTGTCAGGGTAGGTTATTTACGTTGTACAACTTGAACTGCTTCGGGAAGTTTCGCAATCTGCATTTTGGAGGAAATAAGCGCTTTTACGAATGACATTCGAAAAGCCAGGATATTTATTCAGTAATTTTTCATGAATTTTCAGCGGTTTTGTGCCATAGCATTTATTGGATCAATCTTGTCGTTGAAGTTAAATGTTTCAGAACTTGTACGTTCGCTTTTGGAATAATCAGGCGATTTTTTTGTTTTATTGTAAAATATTTCATGTTAGCAAACGATGGTTTAGAAGAATTTTTTCCATTTTTAGCATACTTTTCCGTAAAAGTAAAAAAATATAAAGATAATAGACAAATATGAAAGAAGGCTTAATGTATCGTAAAATATCGTTAATAATAAAGAAATGTCAAAAATAAGTGAAGTAATCAAATAAAGATTGAAAAATAAGAATGTTATTTACATATTTCATGTTTTGATTTTAAGAATTCCTTGTTTCATTTTGAACAGTTCAAAAAAAATTTAACTTTTGTGCCTGCGGGGAAATGT
Organism: Octonoba sinensis; assembly: GCA_038502835.1. Taxonomy (NCBI): domain Eukaryota; kingdom Metazoa; phylum Arthropoda; class Arachnida; order Araneae; family Uloboridae; genus Octonoba; species Octonoba sinensis. Next base: position 102,880,988 of record CM076606.1, on the reverse strand, counting down.
CAATCCTATATAAATCCTGATCTAACAGACGGTTTTGCTTGGAACAAACTTTATCGGAAAGCTCTTATAACGTAGAACATGTACAGATAAGCAGTTCATCTAGAACTAAACGAGCCGATTAATAATAGTCGGATATTTCTGAAGGAATTACGGAATGAGTGAATGAATGAATAAATAAACAAACAAAAAAAAATTGGGCCCCCAGATTTTATCCAAACATTTTGTAATTTGAAAACAAAATCATTTTGTGTGTTGGGGGCTCCCAAATGTTAGTGTGATTCTTTGACATTTGAAAAACAAATTACTTTTTGTGGTTTGGGGGCCCCAAATTTGGTGTGGCTGGCAAGTTTTACAAACACATACTGAATATTATGTTTAAAAATTTTTTGTTGCGTGAGGGGCCCCCAAACTTGAGTTGTATCTATAGTGATTCAAAATGTAAATCGGGTCCTGGTCAGAGGGTTTAAGGCATCGAGTTTTCACTAAGAGCGAGTTTTTTCCTATAGTTTTATAAACAACTTAATTATATTTTCCTGAATAATCAATGCACCACAATATATTTTTCATGTAAATAATAGTATATTCATATGCTCTATAGAGCTTCGCATTTTACTAGCCGAAGTCCCGCTGTTTACCAACCCTAACCATAACTCCCACAAATGCACCAATTCCTTGTGCTGTAAATGTCTATAAAAAATGTACAAAAACAGGGAAAGCGTCGTAAAATGCCAAAAATGCATTATCATCAGCTTCTGGAGCCTGTTAGTTACATTTCCCATACTCTTTGGGGAATAAGTCGATGTAAAAATTTTAAAAAATTACAGTAAAGAATTTTTGGTCTTAATTAAATGCGTTAGATTCATTAGAACAAGCACACACACACAAGATGGTGGAAGGGGGGAGAGAGAGAGAGAGAGAGAAAAAAAAAGCTAATATATATATATATATATATATATTTGGAATAAATTATATCTCTAAGTTTAAATATTTAATTAAATCGTTTACTTAATGGAAGTTAAAACACTGGCATGCGTTGGACAAATGCTGACAAAATCCTTTAAAAATGAAATATTCAGATAAACGCAGAACCCCTTGAAGATGTTTCACAAAACATCTGAGGCAAAATTTTAATTCTGAAGTTGGCGTATTTGCGATTACTAAAGTTTAATTTGGTTGTTGCAAGTTTCACGAAAGTATCGCAAAGCTGAAAATATGTCTCGACAGCTTAAGTAGTAAATTCTTAGTGATATTCCAATTGAGCCATCGCATGTCTATGGGAACAGGAAAGGCAGGAAAAAACTTTTATTATTATTTATGACAAAAATTTCTTATTATTCCTGTTCCAATTAACCTCGAAATTTAGAGCATTCTTCATTTCATGCAAAATTCGCACTTTAAAATGATACGAAAAATTTAAATCTGCAAGAATTTTTCGTCTCGATATAAGCGATTCAATGTAAAAATTTGGCTTAAAGTTAGTAATAGTAAATCTACAATCATTTATAACTGCCGTAAAAGAGGAGTTTAACCATTATTGATTTCTCAGAAAAATATAAAAGCAAAAATTTTTAATGCTGAAGAACTACACAATGCTTTAAATAAACAGACGGATTCATAGTATAAATAAATAAATGAATTTTTTTCTCCCCCAAAACGAAATAGATTATCGTCATGGAGCACATAAAATATAATGCTACATCTTGTCGCTTATTTCATATTGCTGTCGATAATGTCAGCTGCAAAATGGTCTGAGGGACAAGAATCTTGACTGTGGCAGAGATGAAAATAACCAAATAAATAAACATAAATGAATAAATAAATAAATGAAAAATAAAACAAAAGAAACTACAGATTTTGGAAGATAATAATAGACCGGAATTTCTAAGAACATTGGTAATTTCCAGAGTAAGCAATCTCCATCATGAATATAACATGCGTTCATGTAATTTTCTGCAGTTGTTATCATTTTTGAAATTCTTGCATGTTTCGAGTAAAATATGTTAAAGTAAAGCTGAATAAAATATTGAAAATATAGAAAATAAAGGTCCGCTGAAGTATGACATATTGTGACAAAGCGAGGGAGGAGGGTAAAATAAACCTGAAAAAAGCATGACATCATTTATGAACGGCCCCTTAGCTTAGTCGTGTTATAAAAAACAAAAAGTTAACCTCAAAATTAAGCATTTAAATACTTAACTACAAAGCAGTAAGAAATTATTAGTTATGTAATTTATATAATGTTTGCCACATTTTATGCCATCGAACATTTTGAGAAAAAGGTTAGTAATTTACGTTTACGTCACTGAAAGCATTTAAAGTGGTATCGCTAAGGGAAAAGTTAAAAAAATAACTATGAAAAAAAATTCATTTCAATTGCCAAAATCAATTAAAAATTTCCTCCTTAAAGCCACCCGATTTCTTCCTCCATTTTTCTAGCTCTAGGCTGGACTCTGGAAGTTTTGCGTTAAGTCTTAATGTGTGATCAGAGCCCAGAAAATTACACCATACCATACGCAAATCGACAATGGGGGTAGAGAACGAAATTTTGTTCCGCTACTCAGGTCTCTCACAAATTTTGAAAGAGACTTACTTGAGTCGACCCTTCTCCAACGTAAATTACACATGCATTAGCTGTTAATTTATTTATTAAAAGGAACAACTATAAATACAACTGGTAGATAAGGAAAAGTTATAGGAACTTATTTGGTTTATGCCCTACCTTTTTTTGGTCGCCAAATATCGCCGAATAAAATGTAAACAATGCAATTTTATTAGATTAAAGTTGCACGCACTGATTTTCTTTCATTAAAACGCCAAAAAAAAAAAAAAAATGAAAATAATAATAAATAAAAATAGTATTAATTGTAATATTCACTAGTTTTACATGTGGAACAGTCTATTTTTCTTTCATTTTGATTAATTTGTGCGCAATCTAGCAGAGGTACTGGCAGACGGTATTTGATTCGTATCTAAAAGGCATATGAAAGTTTATAGAAATTTTGACTGTCAATAAGTCAACTGGAAATTAAACTATCTAAATATATTTTGTTAAAATATTGCATTTTATTAGATATTTTTTGTATTTTTATTGAATTAATCTTATAATGTTTTCATTTTTATTCAGCAACCTTAAGTGCTCGTAGCACGGGAATTCATGATCGCGATTTTTCTAAACCGTCGCCAAGGTAGGGCGTATAACCGATACGTACCAAATTATACTTCTAGATTAAGCAGACTACGCCGTTGATTTTTTTTTATTTTTTGGGTGGGGCATTTTCAAGATCTGTTAAGTGGGATTGGTTCGATTTGGTGGGTCGTTTTGGTCATCGATTTTGTGTGTGTTCAGCAGCTTTTTTTTTTTGCGTCATTGCCCTGAGAAGTGTGGGCACCTTGTAATAAATACGATAGTCTTTGCCTTTCTATTGCTTCGAAAGTTTTTTTCTTCAAAAAAAGATGAAGTAAACATTTTAGTACCACAACAGTGAATTTGTATTGAAGAGACAAAATAGGATTACTGGTTTGATGTGTCACAAGAGACGCATTTAACTACGTGATAAGTTCATAGGATAACCAAAAGTTAACGCTTAACACAACAGAGAAAATTTCAGTGCAGCTATCTGTGAAGCAAAAAACAGCTTATACCTAACTGTGTACTTAGCACTTTAATTAGGGCATTCAAATTATGAATAGTAAATTGGACACATTGAAAAATAAAATTTTAAACCCCCGCTGCATACACCATGTAGGGAAAATAAACGAAACAACGAGGATTTTTTAAAAAAAAGTCACATTATTATAATAAAATTAGTTCTGAGATTTTAATCTTGTTCCGTAACAAATGGAGTTATTAACCGAATTTCCTTTCTTTAAGCTCCAATTCATGTAGAATAAGCATTGAATTCGTGAGAATTTTCTATTTTCGAGTTTTGACGCTAACTCCGCACGTAATGCTGGTATTGAACGAAATTTGGTACACATTGAGGGGGGGGAGTACCCACCCCCCTCAAAACGATGACGCACCGCCAAGTCTACGGAGCCTCCAAAAGAAAGACCCCACAAAAATCGTCCAAATCTCCATGAAACACCCCCAAAAAAATTTCAATGGCACCGTCTGGTGGCCACCTCTGCATACAGCACTCATAGGAAGTGGTGCTCATTAGTTTCTTGTGCAGTTCCCTCCAAGAAGGGCGGAGCAATAAAATGTTTTCCTTGTTTGACTTGACTGCTATATTTCAAGAAGTAATGGAAGAACTGAAACAAAAATAAATATACAGGTGTCCTTTGTAAAAACAGGTGCTGATGAAAAATGTTCGATATTCGCTCCAAGGGAAGTTTAGCAATCGAACGCTTTCTCTTATTAATCCAAAGGGGCTAGGGGCTTGATAATTTTTGGCGCCTTACCCTTTATGAGGGCGGAGCAATCGAACTTTCTTTCGTTAAGCCTGATTGCTGTATCTCAAGAAGAAATGCTAAGATTTGAGCACCCCAAATTGGGGTAACGGGGAGTCTGAATGGAAACACGATCTGATCCTTTTTTTTTTTGGCCACCAACGGCTTCAAGGAGAGGGCAGGGGGTGACACAAACATGCATCCGAACGTTTTTTATCGTTCTTTATATTTCTAGAAGCAACGCAAAAGTCAAATGAAAAATTGCATACTTATATCTCAATAAGAATAGATTCTTATTCGCTTTACTCGCTTGGCCTACATCTCCAGTTAAACAAAAATTGATATTCATGTGTAACTCAATTGGAACAGATGCTGGTTCGTTTCTGATCGTTCAGTGGCGTAACTATACCATGTAAGGCTTAGTTACTTAGCCTGTCTTGTTTCATAGATTAAATTAAATAGGGTTTTATTAATTTTAGTTTCGAAAATGATCTTTCAGCACCATCTGCAGTCACTGGAATTGTAACAAATATCATTAATGCAGAACGTGCTTCAGGAAAGAGGGATGACGAAAAATGGTTCTGTATTATTAACAAATCAGCAAGTTCTCTAATAGTACACAAATATTTTTTAAATTTTGTCTCTAAAGAGTGGCCGAAAATTGAGAATTTCTCTGGCAGCTCAGATGTGTCTTTTTTATATACATATTTCAACAATGTTTAGAGATTTTTTAAGTAGATCAGTACTTTCTTGGTCTCGGTTAACAAATTGCGGGAATTCCCCAAGCGTCAGTAACACACCAGTGGCACTAAAGTACACCAGAAAAAAATGAAGCAACCAATGATCGCTTTCTAAAATTGATCCTGTTCTTATGAATGCGTATAAATCTTAATAATTTATTTGAATAAGTTTATGGTCTTCAGTTGTGTCTAACTTTAATTAATTTAAATACTGATCGAAAATTTATAATTTTTGCTAAATTTTGTTAAGAAAATAAGGCTTCTTCCGAGTATCGAACTCGCAGCCTCTCGGCCTGGGGGCCCGTGGCATTTTGCCAGCTCTGCCACTCTGTAGCACCTGCCAGAGGGGGGAGGGGAGGTCACGTAATCAAACATTGTTCTTTTTAAGTGGATATCTAAAGCAGTAATGCAATTATTCAAACAAAAATCGGTATATCGGCGTGCTGTAATGCCAAGAGGTGCTGATTCGTTTTTAGCACTAATCGCTTCAACGGTGGGAGGATAACACAATCATGTAGTTGAATGTTTCTTTCTCTAAGTGCATCTGTCGACTATTGCAAGAATTTGAATAAAAATTGGCATGGTATGACAACCCTAACCACATTGGGGTACATTTGATTTAACCCCTATGTAACCTCAATGGGACGCTAATTAGGATTTGGCGCCATTCGCTCCAAATTAGAAGTATTTATTGATTATTTTGTAAAAAATATTCATATGAAAGATATAGAAGATGGGTTTCATGAATGTTTCTTAGAGAAAATATGCATAAAATTTGCTTCTGTCATCATGGATAAAGTTTTGAAATAGTCATGATCGAGCAGAATATTGACTTCATAGTACATTTTCGAAAAAGTTCTCAGGGTGTGTAGCAAATTCTTTCAATGAAAAATAAGCACTTTTAAGTACTTTTTAAGCACTCAAAAAAGATCATTTTAAGCTATTCCCATTACATCTCCCCCCCCCCAAGTGCTAAAACTCCTCAATACAAATAATATTAAATTTATATTACCAGGGGTAGTAATAGTAAGGATTTGCATTTGCCGAATTTTCAAAAAAGGATCATGAACCTTGAATTTTTTCATAGGTACTATATTTTCTGGCATATAAGACAAAATAATTTATCTAGTTGAAATTAATGAAAACTGCTTGATTCAGACAGAAATGGAAAAAGTACTTATTTTAACAGGGGTCCCAATGGGAAGTGTATAAAATATAGAACAAGAAAATGGTACAAAAAGGGCGTATTATTTTAATAAAATGGGTGGATTATTAAAAGAAATAATACAATTTCCTCTGGAAAATCATCAAAATGATGAATAAAACACTAATTAAAATTAATTATTGCATTTAATTCACCCCTTTTGCATATACCAGTTTATTTATATTGCCTCCATTTTGGCTTCTGCTGCTTCAATACTTTGCATGATTTTTTGTTTTAATCCTGTTGCAGTCCTTTACTTCATTCATCTATTATCACTTAACGATGCAAAAACAATGCAGAAAACACCGACTTTCTGATTCGCTAATTTTGTGTAATTGATCGAGTTGAAATTAGAACTTCTTTAAAAAAAATAAATCAAATAAGACTGCAAGAAATTAAAACCCAAAAGCTCTTTTTTATTGATTCAGAATAAAAGCAACAATTAACAATCTAAACAGCAAACACGAACCCTTTACGAAAATCGCGATCGCAAAAATGAAACTACACATCATAGCTACACGTTTCAAATTGTAATTACAATTAATTCTCCTTCTTTTAAAAACAATTATGTCTAAAAATTCAAGGCAAAAACGTTCCCGATTTTTCTCTAAAAGGTCGACTTACACGAGGCTTTCTGTTTATTTGTCTGAAAGTTGGGGATTCTGCTTACATGCGAATCGACTTACACGATATACGGTAAGATATTGATAAAAATAAAAAGGAATTTTGTTTGCTTACTTCATAATTAAACTTAAAAAAATAGTTAAAATGGAAAATATACGATTCTTTACTGGATGCAGAAAGATAGCGCAAAGAAAAGAACACAAACGTTTTCTTTCTTGCACGTGGAAATTAGGCTTACGATATTTTAAAGAATTGCATAAATCAATTAAGAAAAATGTGTTGCTGCAATTTAAAGCAAAAAAAAAAAAAAAAATGAGAGCTAAACATTTAGGGTCAAGAAGCAAAATAAAATTTCCGGAACTTCAGCAAAAAAAAAAATTCCGAAAATTTCCGGTTTTCCCGGAATTCTACCACCCTTGTATTACAACATAGCAGCAAAAAAAAAAAAATAAATCATAAAGATGTAATTACATACCTGCATAATATAAAGAAAAAGTATCTTTTTGCATAAGAGGAAATAAGCACTTCCTACAAACATGGATGAAAAATAAGCACTTTTAAAAGCTTTTAAAAACCAAAGCAAAAACAAGCACTATTAAGCACTTTTAAAAAACGCTACGCACCCTGGTTCTTTAAATATTAATAACAACTTTCAAGTGGAAAAGAAAAAAACTATAACAATGAGTAAAAAAATCAGGAGTTTAGGAAGCGATTTCATGTATTGCACGTCTCATTTGCCAAATCGATTTATAAAAACTTCCTCTTTATTTCAGCCTTCAAAGTGTTCTGTTGGCGTGTAGAGAGATACTATATGAGCTTATAATCAAGTTTTAATTAAGTACATTTCTCCTAATGTAACGGTAGAAAATTTACCGAGAGCGCACAATTATTTTCATTGGCTTTCATCTTCTTTATTGATTTTCTCCGCTACTCGTTAATGGAGTCCGATTGCATCTAATGAAATTAATTCAAAAAGACAAAAATAAATTAATTAATTAATAAAACTAAAGTGCAGAATAGGGGTGCATTGGCGCTATATTGAATTTATCACTTTGGTAACCTAAGACTTTACTGCGTTAGGTAACATTCTATACATAGATGGCTACCCTAGTATATTGCCCTAGTCTTTTCTGCCATGTTTGGTCATTTGTTAGTGGAAATGTGTTTTAATGGGGTATAACATTAAAACATTCTTTTAAAGATTATGGCTGAACTATAAATATTTATTTTTTAAATATTAGCTCTTTTTATGATTATTTAGAGTACTAATTTCTGAGCAGTTTAGATTAATTACTTTTCATTTGTCTATTCATGACTTTTTAGCTTATTGTTTATAGATGAAACTTTTTTTTCTAAATTTACTTTAGTTAGAAGAGTTCCTTTCTTTCTAAATTTAAAATGATAAAAGAAAATTCACGTGGTGTAAATTTATATCTTTTTAAGGCGAGATAATATAATATGCCGAAAAAATAGGAGCTTAATTTATTCTAAAATGTTTGTACTTTGATTATGTTGTACAAAAGTACTAATATTTGGTCAAATTAGTTCCTATTTAGCTAATTGTTCATTTAATTTTTAGTATTTACGTGTAAATTTTGCATTTTCAAATGAACCAGTAAAGTACTTTATAAACATTATTATGCTTTTTTTTATGACCAATCACGGCGGCATTCTAGAATGATGTTTCTCTACTACCGCCAAGTAAAATATTTAAAAATCGCCAATGCAGCCCTATTCTACTTTTCCCCCAAAAAATGAGATAAAAAACAAAAAGCTGCTTCCTGGGAGAAACAAGTGTAACCTTTTCGGAAGTAATTTTCCTATCATTGACAAATTTATTATCTCATTTCTGTATCAAATGCTATCATGTCCAAATATGTTACGTATAAAGCTGATAAGGAAAATGTGTTTCCAATCTGAGCGAGGAATTTCACTCTACACATAGGTTTTTTTCTTATCTGAATTTTGGCAACACAATAATTTCTTGTGAATAGGAAGACGACTCGATACATATTCCTAAAATTTTGAATTGATTTCGTCGCATTGTAGGTGTTTTGGTAAATGTTGAAACATTTCGGATTTATTGTGTTAATTCTGGATTGAAACATGTTCCTCATTTTAACCATCTTATCATTCTGGATCCAAGTTATCAGCACAGATGGAGCGATATGTCCATACTTGCCAAATGCAGGTTTTTATCTATTTCAGTTTATTAGTTTGTTTTTATTTATTTCTTGTCCAGTTACGATGTGGTATGAGTGCATTGTAGTTTGGAAACTTTGATTTATTACTGTCGTAAACAAGAATAACAAGAAGTTCCGTCTAAAATTATACGAGCCTACTTTCACCGTGTACACTAACTTCTCTCTCTCTCTTTCTCATTTAGCTTTAGTTCTTAATTACTTCAAATATACCTTTTTCAACGGTTAATATATATTCACTAACTTATTCATTCATTCATCTACTCATTCATGTCTTTATTCACTCATTTATTCACTCATTCACTCATTCATTCATATCATCATTTATTCAGTTATTTATTCTTTCATTCCTGTATTCAGTTATTTATTTATTCCTTCATTTTTTTACTCATTCAGGTATTGATTCACTCATATATTTTTTCATTTATTCACTCATTCATTCATTTACTCATTCGTTCTTTCATTCATTCATTCTTTCACTCATTTATTCACAACATCATTTATTCAGTTATTCATTCATTCATTCCTGTATTCAGTTACTTATTTATTTCTTCATTTTTTTAGTCATTCACGTATTGATTCACTCATACATTTTTTCATTTATTCACTCATTCATTCATTCATTCACTCATTCGTTCTTTCACTCATTCATTCATTCTTTCACTCATTCAATCATTCATTCATGTCTTTATTCATTCATTCATTCCTGTATTCACTTATTCATTTATTCATTCATTCATTTACTCAGTCAGGTATTGATTCACTCATATATTTTTTCATATATTCAATCATTTATTCATTCATTCTTTCACTCATTCATTTATTTATTGATTCATTCGGAAATATCCTTAAGAAGTTAGATCAAAACGTTTCGTGGGAAAATAGGCTCGTTTAGTTCTAGATGAAATTCCTATCTGTACATGTTCTACGTCATAAGAGCTTTCCGATAAAGTTTGTTCCAAGCAAATCCGTCTGTTAGAACAGGATTTCTATAGGATTGACATTTACCCGTAGTCACTAATGTTAATTTTATTTGAACTATTAAAAATTGAACAAAAATTGTTCAAATAAAAAAAAATCAAGCCGAGAGTTTTTTTAATAAGCTTGTCTGTCGGAGCTTGGGTCGTATGTTCAAGTTTTATTTAATTTGCTTTACATTCCCCAAGTAGCACTAATGTTAAAAATTTTTGAACCATTCAAAATTGAACAAAAATTTGCTCAAAATTAAAAAAACAAAATATTGAAATAAGAAGTTCTCGCCGATATCTTTCGAATGAAAAAGTTCACATCGGACAATTCTTTCAAAAGTTATTAGGAGGGGGGGGGGGGGGAGCAGGCAGACAGACCGACAGACACACATTTTCCCCATCTCATAACCCAACTTTCAAAATCTTAATTTTTCAATCTTTATTAAATCACTTCACTTATGTTTGATTTTTCTTTATTTTTAACGATATTTTTACCATACATTAAGTCTTCTTTCATACTTTTCTAGTAGTATTATTTTTTTTTACTTTTGTGGGAAGAGAGGCTAAAAATGAGCTAACGAAATGAAACCAAGCATGCTTCGAATAAAAAGAATAAGTACTAATAGTAATCATAATAATTTTCCTAAAATGTCTTGTGTGGGTTAAATGAGTACTTGTCAAGTTATGTACTATATTTAATACTAGCGGTACCCGCACGGCTATGCCCGTATTAAAAAAATGAAAGACCAGTCGGTTCGCCATAGTGATAACATTTTATACGAAAATTAAATTATTTCATTAAAATGTATAGCATTCCGCATAATTAAAAATTACCCACCCATGGCAATGAACCCGGTATCCTACGCATTTAAGCAATTTTCACACAATAAATACACACAATAAATAAGAAAAAAGAAATGAAAGAAACGAAAACGAAAATATTTAAGAGAAAACGCACTTTGTTTAGTTCAAGTACCCACACAAAAAGGACGATATTAATCCATTAGAATAGTTTTAATTAATACATTTCAGTATAATTAGTTTTTATTTATTAGTCATTAACAGTAAAACAGAAAGACGAAATTTTGTAGCTTGCAGAAACTAACAGCAGCAAGGAAAGCTTTGAAAGCGGAAAAACCTTTCATCTTAGCCTAAATAGGCAAATAACATGTACGCTAATTCACTGCAGAAAAAATAAAATAAAATAAATAAAAATGTAAATAGTAATAATAAGTTGGAATAACAAAAATCGCTATAAAGTATTACATTAGTTAAAAAAAATCCTGTGTAGTATGGAGAATGGTCCCGTAAAATGCATATCAAAATAAGTAAATCAAAATAAAGCTATCGATCGCAAAACTCTTTCCGGAGTAGTTTTTTATGCGCTTTTCAATGGTATCAACCTCGTAACGGTGCGATAATATCTTCCTATAGAAAAAGACCATTTTTTGCAATTTTCGGCTGTAAATTGAAATAAAAAGAGAACAAATTTGAATCTCAGAAAAAACCTTTCGAGGTGCACACCCCCATGCTCCAAACTAATTTCGTGCTAAATTTCAAGGAAATCCTTCGAACGGTAATGGCCCTAAGCCGGACACAGACAGACAGACATACTTGCTGCTTTATTATTAGCTAGCGGTACCCGCACGGCTATGCCGGTGTTAAAAAATGAAAAGACCATTGGGTTAACTTTTTTTATGTGTAAATTACGTTTTTTATTAAAATGTATAGCATTCCACATAATTGAAAATTATCCGCTACGGCAATCAACCAGCGATCCTACACATTTAAGCATTTTTTTAAAGCAACACACCCAATAAAAGAGGACAAAAGAAAGAAAGAAACGAAACAAAACGGAAAAGAAAATATTTTAGAGAAAACGCATTTTTGTTTGATTAGTTCAAGTACCCACACAAAAGGAACGATTATAATCCATTAGAATAGTTTTAATTAATACATTTCAGTATAATTAGTTTTTATCTATTATTCATTGACAGTAAAACAGAAAAGCGAAATTTTGTAACTTGCAGAAACTAACAGTAGCAGAAAAAGCTTTGAAAGCGGAAAAACCTTTCATCTGCTCCCAAATACGCAAATAACATGTTTGCTAATTCACTGAAGAAAAAAAAGTAAATAAATCAAAATATGAATAGTCATAACAAAAATCGCTATAAAGGATAACATTTCTTTAAAAAAACCCCTGTGCTGTATTTTAATTCATTAAAACAAATAATCAAAACTCAAAAAGAAAATAAATAAATAAATTAACAAGAAGTTCCGTCTAGAACTATACGAGCCTACTTTCCCGTAAACACCGAATTCAAATTTATAATCTAGCTATCTCTCTCTCTCTGTCTTTCTCGTTTAGCTTTAGTTCTTAATTGCTTCAAATATACCTTTTTCAACGGTTAATACATATTCATTCAATCATTCATTTATTAAGTCATTCACGTATTTATTCACTCATGTATTCATTCATTCTTTTGCTTATTCATTTAATCATTCATTAATTCAAAAATATTACTGAAAATCCCGATTAAAAAATTTCATAGGAAAATAGGCTCGTTAGTTCTGGATGAACCTTCTATTTGTACATGTTTTACGTCATAAGAGCTTTCCGATAAAGTTTGTCCCAAGCAAATCGGTCCGTTAGATCAGAATTTATATAGGATTGAAATTTCCCCGTAGGCGGTATGTATTTTTTTTTTTTTTTGAATCGTTCAAAAATGAGCAAAAATTGTTCATATCAATATTTCACGCCAAGAACTTCTACCACTGAGCTTGTTCATTGGAACTTGGATCTTGTACCCAGAGTTTACATAATTTGCTTCATCTTCGCCCATAGGCGCTAATGTCAAAAATTTTTGAACTGTTCAAAATTGAACAAAAAATTTTTCAAATCAAAAAGTAAAATATGGAAATGAAATTTCCTTGCCGAGATCTTTCGAATGCAAAAGTAATTTTTCGAATCGGACAATTCGTTCAAAAGTTATTAGGGGGGGACAGACCGTCAGACAGACCGACAGACAGACAGACCGACAGACACACTTTTTCCCCATCTCAAAACCCTACTTTCAAATTTTTTATTTTTCAATCTTTATTTAATTACTTAACTTATTTTTGACTTTTCTTGATTTCTAACGATATTTTCACGATACATTAAGCCTTCTTTCATGCTTTATTATTATTTTTATTTTTATTTTTACGGGAAAGTAGGCTAAAAATCGGCTGCTCCTCAAAATGATAAAAACGGCAAGAAATAAATTTTAATTCATTAAAAAAGAAAATGATTATAAGCCAGTCGACATGGTAACAATTCAAATAAAATTAAAGTTAATTACCCTGAAAAAATAATTTCGAATTGCAGAGAAAAACGCTTATAACTTCTTTTCTAGTTAATTTAGAGGCTTCGAATTTTAACACGTAGCGAAAAACTCTTCTTGAAGTAGTTTTTTACGCGCTTTTCAATGGTATCAAGATCGAAAGGATGCGGCAATTTCTTCCGATAGAAAAGAAACTATTTTATTCAATTTTCGGCTAAAAATTGAAACAAAAAAAGAACAAATTCGAATTTCAGAAAAAACTCTCCGAGGTGTACACCCCCATGTTCCAAACTAATTTCGTGCCAAATTCCATGAAAATCCGCTGGACGGTCTGGGCCCTACGTCGGACACAGACACACACACATACTTTATTATTAGTAGAGACAGTAAAAAATGCTGCATTTTAGAAGTTGTCTTTCAAGACAGCCAATTTATGTTGTTGCTAAACTATATATATGCTGATCGTTTACTATAAATTTATAGTCAATTTATCATTTAACTTAGTTTTTTTTCTCTAATTTTGGTAAAAACGTCTGAAAATGGTGCTTTGGTGATTTCTTTACCTACTAACTTGGTGATAAATCGGAGAAATATCGTTCACCTCATCGTTATATTTTCTCTTTTACTATAATTTAACACTTTAATGGAGGTTTTATTCTGTTGGAGGAATTTTTTTTTGTTTTATTGAAAATTTTAATATCGTTTTTATTACTTTTTTTATTTACTCGGCTGTAACACATTTTAATGGGATTTCTGTTTTAACTTGCTAGCTTGTTTTACTAAGTTCGAGGATTATATCATTTTAATCGAGTTTCAGCTCTTATTTGAGCGTTTGATTTACTTAGAAGGAGGATTATGTCATTTTAATCGAAACTTTCATTTTTTAATGGTTTGTTTTATTTTCTTGGCGAATTGTTTTAAGCTTTAAATGAACCTTTATCTTGATAAAGATCGAAATTTACAAAAAAAAATAAAAAAAAGCAGTGGCCATAAGAAACGAAAATAATCACCAAAATAAGCAGTTTTCCTGTCAATTTTATTCAAAACTGCTGGCAAATTCTAGGTGGTGTGGAGTTTTTTCGGCTTCAAATTTTAGATATTCTTCTGGCCCAAAAATAACTTCAAGGGAAAGAAAAATCTTGCCATGTAAAAAAATGTCATCGACTTTAAACGCAATCTGCTATGGCCGGAAGCGCAAACAGATGATTGGAGTCAATTTTTTTTTCGTTTCCCTTATGTAAAAATAACTTAACTTCTCCTTGAGATTCAGTTGTTGTTGTTTTCTAGTCCTCGCACGTGACTAGGAAGAATGGGTACGCTGCTCCTGAGTCTAACGGGGCCCTTATAGGCAGGAGTCCTATTTCCGCCCCTTTTTGAAAGGTCTCTTAATTTTTGAACCAGCTTCCAGATGAGAGACCGTGACCTGGGATAAGTCAGACTTCAGTTATCTACGTTAAATACATGTGGACAAAACTCGAACTTGTTGTACCCCTCCCTCCCATGCCCCGGCTCTCCCGATTTACGTTACTATAAATTAGGAAACAATATATTATATATATATACAGTGTGTCAAAGAATTTTTAACTACTAGGTCTATAAAATAAAGCAAAAACTAGTTATTATATTTTTTAAAAGTATTTTTTATTCAAAACTAGCTGTACCCGGCCACGCGTTGCTGTGGCTGAGTCTGGTTCGATGGAAAAGCAAGAGAAAGCACATATTTATAATATGTTTCATTTCACAATGTTTTTTGTTTCATTGTCTGAAAATCTAGATTGTCTGGTTTACTCATTCTAGAATACGCAATATATAATTTTCCACGTGAGAAGCAATCCGTGTCTAGATCTAAACTGCTCAATTTGATTGATTGGCTTTATGCTTTTTTCACAATGCTTGTGGGCAATTTTTTTTTTTGGTCGTTCCATTGTTTATGAAGATTTTGATATTGTCTGGCTCGGCACATTGAAAAATTCCAAAGTAAGTGATATCCAAACAGAAGAAATACAAACAAAAATTCTAAATTGGAAAATTGCCATTCAAAATTAACATTTTTTGTTTTAAACTTCCCCTGGACCATTAAGTGAAAAATATTAACAAAATACTTCAATACAAAGAGAAAAAACACAAAATTTTTAAATCAAAATGAACATAGCTAAATTAAACTGTTGCCATTCAAAATAAGTAATCTTTGTTGTAAAGTTCCATTTAATCTTCGAGTGCAAAAATACTAACAAATACTTCAATACAAACACAGAAAACAGAAAATATCTAAATAAAAATGAAAATAGCTAAATTAAAATGTTGCCATTCAAAATAAGTAATCTTTGTTTTAAAGTTCCCCTTAATCTTCGAGCGCAAAAATACTTCAATACAAACAGAAAAAACACAAAATTATTAAATCGAAATGAAAAAAAGCTATACCCTGCCATACGTTAAAGTGGATCATTCTCCTTAATAAAATATTAAAAAACGAAATAATTAAATCAAAACTAAAATAAATTTAAAGTGATATATAAAAACACGCACGTATTCGAACGCAATGTTCTAGCAAAATTTCAAAGCAATCGGTGAAATACTTTCGGAGATTTGAGGTGATGAACAAACGAACACTTACATTTTTATTTATATAGGTTAAGCTAACACTATTCACCCGGACTTGAGGAAACTGCTAATTATTATTTTTGGATCAAGGTAAGCCTTAAGAAATCTAACTAAAAAGCTTATAACTGGCGTTCTTATTGACTTAGGAACTTCGAACAAATGCCATCTTGTGCAGAAAAATCAGCAGTTCCGGTCGATAATTTACATTAATATGTGCAAGGTTTTTTAAACCCCCTTACTGGGGAAGTTATGTGTAAATTTGAGTAAAATTGGAATAAAAAAAGGAACTTCCTGTCGGATTATTTTCTAACGGGTCTATAAACCTTCCTCTTCACTCACTCTGCCTACTGGCAAAATTTCAAAGCAATCGGTGAAGTACTTTTGGAGTTTAGCGGTTATGAACAAACGAACACTTACATTTTTATTTATATAGGTTAAGTTAACACTATTCACCCGGACTTGAGGAAACTGCTAATTATTATTTTTGGATCAAGGTAAGCCTTAAGAAATCTAACTAAAAAGCTTATAACTGGCGTTCTTATTGACTTAGGAACTTCGAACAAATGCCATCTTGTGCAGAAAAATCAGCAATTCCGGTCGATAATTTACATTAATATGTGCAAGGTTTTTTAAACCCCCTTACTGGGGAAGTTATGTGTAAATTTGAGTAAAATTGGAATAAAAAAAGGAACTTCCTGTCGGATTATTTTCTAACGGGTCTATAAACCTTCCTCTTCACTCACTCTGCCTACTGGCAAAATTTCAAAGCAATCGGTGAAGTACTTTTGGAATTTAGCGGTTATGAACAAACGAACACTTACATTTTTGACCGACTTCACAAAGGAAGGAGGTTATACATTCATACTGTATGTATGTCGTTTTTTTTTGTTTGTTTGTTGGTCCACTCATAACTTCTCACCGGATGAACCGATTTTCATGATTCTTCTTTTAATCGATCGAGGGTGGTTTCCCATAGGTCCCGTACCTTCGTTTGACCCTATTCGATAATTAGAAAAAAGATTATGGGCAGAAATGCAGTATGTTTGTTTTTTTGTTTTTTCATCCATAACTTTTGGCTAAGTAAACCGATTTTGGTGATTTTTTTCTTTAATCGATAGAGGGTCGTCTATCTCAAACATCGCAAATCAATTTGACTACATTTGTTTTTTAGAAAAAACGTTACGGGTGAAAAATAAATATTTTTAATTTTAATTGGAAAGGCTTGGCTTGATTTTTCTATGTTGGGAAATCTTATATATGAGCGGCTTATTCTGTCTGTGTCTGTCCGCTTTAGGATCCTCGGCCGTTTTACCGATCGGGACCACATTCGGCACGGTTAATGTTTACGACCCGAGAAACGCATCGCCGCAAAAATGAAAATTGTGACTCAATTAGTTTTTAAAAAAAAATTTTTTTTTAATTTTTCAATGATTTTTTTGACCCGTTTTATTTTACTTTTGCATTGTTGCCCTCATTTCCAAACATATAATTACAGTTGCCGTGTGAACAAACAAATCAATGCAGTTGCCATTGTTTTTGTCATAATGTAACAAATATATTAATAACAATCGAAAGGTTTATCTCGGTTAACGTCATATTGAGTGAGACTTCGCTGTATTTCAATCTCCGTTAAAAATTAATGTATACGCGAATTTAATTTAATCCTTTCTTTCCTTTTAATTTATTTATTTATTGTCTGCCCTTTTCATATTTTTCTTATTAGAGTGGCAGCGCTCTTTTTCCCCAGTTTCGTTAAAACTGTTGTTTTGAAAAGCATAATAAAATGTTCAATAAGTTCTTTCGATGATAAATATAGATTTTTCGCAAACAATTTTATTATATATAGTAAATAAATGTGTGGCGATTAAGCACTTCAACTTCTAAAAAATAATAACTTTCACTTTCACCAAAAAAAAGAACTCTAATTAAAATTTTTTAATTTAGCGGTTGTTGGAGTAGCGATGTATGTCGACGCTTGTTGTTCGGAAGCCTCATTCTTAATTGTTTAATACTGCATGATTGTGTTTATTTTTTATGTAATAAATATTTGATAAGATGACAGAGTTATCATTGTACGAGTGACACGCAATTTTTAACTTCAAAACCTTGACTATAGTTAGTATGGAATAGACTTTACTACATTGGTGACCAAAGAACGTGTGAACTTTTACGATGATAAGTGCAATCGAAAAATATCTAAGCTGCGTAAGTTACCGCACGATTTTATTTGTCTAAATGAATTTGGTTTTATATTCACGAGTTGGTACATTGCCTTTCGATGTTGAGTGACATAGATTCTCTTTGCTTACTTATGATAAATTGTAATGTCATTTATGATAATTGTCGCCTTGATGATAACTTTCTTTTTGAGTGCTACTTTAATGTGTGTTTTTTTACGTGTTAATCCCTAATGGAATTATATTTGTAACTCAAGTTATATATAATGTCGACATCTGAAGATCAAATTTTCAACGAACCACAAATTTCTCACGTTGCGGTGAAACCACCGCCGTTTTGGAAGAATGATCCTAGCCTGTGGTTCCTCCGCTTAGAAGCACAATTTTCCTTGGCACATGTGACGACTGACGAAACCAAGTTCAATTATGTTGTGGCAGCTGTTGATTCGGACATACTAAGCTCCGTAAGTGATATCATTATGCGACCTCCCGAAACCAACAAATATGAGCAGTTAAAAACACGTTTGGTTGAATTACACTCAGAAAGCGAGTCGTCTAAAATAAGGACATTGTTACAAGGGTTAGAGCTCGGTGACCAACGTCCGTCACAATTGCTTATACGCATGCGTGCTCTAGGTGGCGATTCCGTAGGTGAGCCATTGCTTAAATCACTCTGGCTTGGACGACTGCCCAACAGCACGCAATCGATTTTGGCAGCGTTAAATGAAGATTTAACGAAACTCGCATCTATTGCAGATAAAATCCACGATTTAACGCCTCAATCGTCCATTAATTCTGCACAAGTCTCTATTGCACCACAAAATATCGCGCTACAGGCGCAAATTGACCAATTAACCCTGCAAGTCAAACAGTTAACTTCTATAGTTCAGGAGCGAAGTACACGGAGGGACAATTACATTAGAAATCCTAGACACCGAAATAACTCTCGCTACCGTAGCAATTCTCGCAATCGAAGCTATAAAGAGCCAGAAAATGGTTTATGTTTCTATCATATTAATTTTGGTGAGAATGCCAAAAAATGCAACCCTCCTTGCTCTTTTCGTCATTCGGGAAACGTGTAAGGCGATCGCTTACCGGCCATAATGCTGACCGCCACCTTAATCGCATATTAATGGCCGATTCAAAGTCTAAACTTTCCTTTTTAATTGACACTGGTGCGGACGTATCAGTCATTCCTAAAACGTACGCTCCGCACTCTAAATCGCAATATTTAACGTTGTATGCCGCCAACGGCACAAAAATTGCTACTTATGGAACAAAGCGCATGACCATCAATTTGAATTTGCGCCGTGATTTTATATGGTCCTTTGTAGTAGCAGACGTTAAACAACCTATTATCGGCGTAGATTTTTTAAAACACTACAATCTGCTAGTTGATGCTAAAAACCATAGAGTTATTGATGCGAATACTCGACTTTCCTCTAATGGACAACTACCTTCACTTAACTCTCCTGAATCGAACATCGCTATATTGGTTGGTGATGGCATACTGGATAAAATCCTTAGTGAGTATCCTGAGTTATTAAACCCATCGCAACCCATGAAAGGTAGTAAGCAAGATCAAATTTACCATCATATCGAAACAAAAGGTCCGCCTGTATTTTCAAAACCTAGACGACTAGCTCCCGACATTCTTAAAGCTGTTAAAAAAGAATTTGAATATTTATCCGCTCAGGGCATCATCCGACCATCTAAAAGCCCCTGGGCAAGTCCTTTGCACGTTGTCAGAAAACCTAACGGTGAGTATCGTCCTTGCGGTGACTACCGTCGTCTCAATTCTACAACCGTGCCTGACCGCTATCCCGTTCCGCACATCCAGGATTGTACCCAAAGCTTGCATGGAAAAATAATTTTTTCTACTCTCGACTTAGCAAGAGCGTACCACCAGATCCCTATAAACCCTGCTGATATACCCAAGACAGCTGTAACCACACCGTTTGGTTTGTTCGAATACACTGCTATGCCATTCGGATTGCGGAACGCAGGGCAAAGTTTTCAAAGGTATATACACCAAGTTTTATCCAATCTTGACTGTTGTATTCCCTATTTCGATGACATATTAATAGCTTCTTGCTCAGATGTTGAGCATGCTAAACATTTGCACGAGGTGTTATCCCGGTTAAAAAAGCATGGGTTAAAATTAAACCCTGACAAATGTGTATTGGGAAAACCTGCCGTAAAATTTCTCGGGTGCCTCATAACTGCTGCAGGCGTTAAGCCGCTTCCTGATAAAGTTGAGACCATCATTAACTTCCCGAAACCGAAAACTATTTCTGAGCTGAGACGTTTCTTAGCGATGCTAAACTTCTACCGGCGGTTCTTGCCAAAAGCCGCAGAAACGCAAGCGTCTTTAAATGAATTTCTGAAAAATTCTAAAAAGAACGACAAACGTCCTGTGCCTTGGGATGATAAATCGACTCTTGCATTCGAAAATTGCAAATCCGATTTGATTAATGCCACAACATTGACGTTTCAGTCACCTGAGCATCCACTGGCCCTCATGGTCGACGCCTCAACCACTTCTATTGGAGCAGTTTTAAATTCCCAGTCTCCTAATGGCCCAAAACCGCTCGCATTCTTTTCTCGTAAATTATCGACTGCCGAAGCCAAGTACAGCACATATGATCGAGAACTTCTCGCTATGTACTCTGCTGTAAAGCATTTTAGGCACGCACTTGAAGGCCAATGCTTCACAATTTTTACTGATCACCGTCCCTTAATTTTTGCATTTACTAAAAATTCTGACACCTGTTCCCCTCGCCAGCTCAGACATCTCGACTTCATTGCACAATTTTCAACCAATATCAAATACATCGCCGGAGAAGATAATGTCGTCGCTGACACATTGTCTCGCATTCAAGAGATTTGTCCAACTCCAATACAGTTTGAATCTTTATCACAAGCTCAAGAAACCGACGCCGAATTACAAAATCTCTTAGGCACAACCAACCATTCCCTAAAACTGAAATCCGTGCCAATTTCTCCAACGTTGAGACTTTGGTGCGACATCACAGACGATAAGGTGAGACCATTTGTACCAAGCAATTTCAGAAAGCCAATTTTTAATTCTCTCCATAACTTATCTCACCCAGGTATCCGTGCTACTAAACGACTAATACTGGACCGTTATGTGTGGCCGTCTGTGGCTAAGGATGTTGTTACTTGGTCACGTGCTTGTGTGGACTGCCAGAAATCTAAAATAAGCAAGCACACTCACAGCCCTATTCAACCATTCTTAAAACCAGCACGAAGGTTCGACCATGTGCATGTTGACTTGGTCGGTCCATTACCACCCTCTGATGGATTCTCTTACCTCATGACTTGCGTCGACCGATACACCAGATGGCCCGAGGCTATACCCGTGACTGATATATGTGCTGAAACAGTGGCACGTGCAATTGTGAATCACTGGATTTCACGTTTTGGGGTACCATCCATCATTACAACAGACCAAGGTCGGCAGTTTCAATCCACACTTTTTGCTTCTCTTTCCCGACTATTGGGAGTTAAGCATATAAGAACAACCCCATACCACCCTGCTAGCAATGGAATGGTCGAGAGACTTCACCGTACCCTCAAACAGGCTCTTAAATGTTACCATAACCATCGATGGACTGAAACATTGCCTCTTGTGCTTTTGGGATTGCGTTCCACCTTCAAGGACGATCTCCAGTGCACTACTGCAGAGCTGGTATATGGCTCAACACTCCGACTGCCAGGAGAATTTCTCTCTCCGTCCACGATATCCAGTGAAGAACCATCTGAATTTGTACAACAACTCCGGATAATTATGCAAAATCTCTCCCCGACACCAGGATCTGCCCATAATAAACAAACACCTTTCATCAACCCAAGTTTACTCAACTGCACCCATGTTTTTGTTCGGCACGGTGGAGTTAAGAAGCCGCTACAAACACCTTACGATGGCCCCTACAAAGTCATAGAGCGCACTCCTAAACACTTCACCCTGATAATCAACAACAAACCAAGCACGATTAGTGTTGACCGTCTCAAGCCAAGCTTTTCCTTAGCTACTGACGACCTGCCTACTGCAAGCAACTGTGCGCCCTCAACGCATAATCTAGCTGACGTCCCTGTTGCTCTCCCAATGAGCAATGAAACCACCGACATCCAGCAACCCGTTCCAAGAAATGAAACCACAGACATAGTACAACCTGTCCCAATAACCACTCGCTCAGGAAGACAAGTTCGCTTCAACAGAAAATACTTGTAACATCAGTGCCCTTGGCACTTGGGGGGGAGTACTGTGGCGATTAAGCACTTCAACTTCTAAAAAATAATAACTTTCACTTTCACCAAAAAAAAGAACTCTAATTAAAATTTTTTAATTTAGCGGTTGTTGGAGTAGCGATGTATGTCGACGCTTGTTGTTCGGAAGCCTCATTCTTAATTGTTTAATACTGCATGATTGTGTTTATTTTTTATGTAATAAATATTTGATAAGATGACAGAGTTATCATTGTACGAGTGACACGCAATTTTAACTTCAAAACCTTGACTATAGTTAGTATGGAATAGACTTTACTACAAATGTATAGTAGTGTGGGGCTGTAAGCGAAGGGGCGTCCTCGCCGCCTGATCTGGGTAATTCAGTTTGAATTATCAGACACCTTTGAACAAATCATTTTAATTACAATTTATAATATCTAGAACAGCGGTCATTTCGTATGACTGCCGGGCGTACTGGTCTCTTAATAAAGATAAAAGTCATTCTAAAAAATGTGTTTGTTGCATTGATATAATATCAAAAGCAATTACAGCAAGAGTTTGATTGAAGGTTTCTCTGTGGCAAAAATTAATCCAATCAGTTTGTTTTCTAAAATCGACTTCAAAATAGAATTTATCGCACAAATGATTAGTTTTTAGTGCCATTTATTCAAAGAAGTTTTGCCCTTTGATATGGATTTTTTTTAAAAATAGAGTATTTATATAAAAAACGTAGTTACACTAAAAAGAATAAAATAAAATAATTTTATAAAAAAACAGAACCGACTTCAAATTTCCAGGCATTCGAAATTCATGCCTCCAAAGCTGACAGGTCCAAAGTTCGAAACAGGCATTCGAACACCTCCCTCCAAAGCTCGCGTCGAAACTAAATAACAAAAAAAAAAAAAAAAAAATTACTAGTTTTTATTTTATTTTATAAACCTAGTAGCGAAATTTTTTTGGCACACTGTGTATATATATAATATATTGTTTTTTAATTTGTAGTAACGTAAATCGAACGCTTCTCCAGGCGGGGGATTGAGCTGGTAAGAATTCATAACATATACATATGTACAGATAAATTGTACATATGAAGAATTGTACAATAAATTCAACATAGAAAGGAATCCTTTTTTTATATCTCTTTTGCGCAATTTTTACTTTGAAGCTGGTACGGCGTTTTTCCCCAAAATTATTTTATTCCTAATTCAATCCAAGTTTCACATAGCATGAATAATACGGAAATGTGAATTTAAGATTGTGGGAAAAGTTTACTCCTCTATTTGACAGATATTCTTATTAAAGATAACAACTACTACTCAGAATCAAGGTAATGAGTGGGTGCTAGAGCAGAGAAGACAGCAGCGGACTCTTTGCCTATTTACGCGCTACCGAAGTTTTCTTATTTATATAACATTTCTGGTTTTTGAAGACTGGTAGTTGAAAAGATCGATTTTTTTAATTAAATTGCTTGCAATTTAAGAGAGGCGTTATACTACAATTCTTCTCTGGGGAGGAGGGGGGGGGGGTGTCAACGGCTCGAATGCCTGTTCCAGCTCACATTGTGATACTGCTTCCAAAGCTCGCGTCGGAGCTGCTTGTACACAGTGTTTAACAGAATTTAAGATTACAGCTGGAACTAAGCTTACAGTTTCGCTATCTGTGTTATCGAGTATTTGTGAGACTCCTTAACTATCAGCTGATCCACTGCCAAAACCTCAGTTCATCTGTTCAATAGTATACAAGCAGCTTCGAGGCGAGCTTTGGAGGCAGTCCCACGAAAAGTGAGCTGAAACTGGCATTCGAATGGTTGTTAAACCGCTGTAACAAATGTATTGAAGCCGAAGGAGCTTATTTCAAATAAATATGCTTAAAAATATATAATTACTAGTTTTTATTTTATTTTATGAACCTAGTCAAAAATTCTTTGACACAATTTATATATATATATATATATATATATATATATATATATATATTTATAGCTACCAGTATTATTTAAAAATTGCACTCAACTGATGAAGTGACAGTAACTACTCTTGAACTTGTTGCAAGTGAGTCGTCTAGTTTTAAACCAGCTACATCCAAAAAATGAAATTTTTCACTGCGGGCGAAAAGCTATTATCTAAGAAATTTGAAATGTTAGAGAACCAAGATTTTCTAGGTAAGAGCATCGGATGGAGTTTTGCCTTTTGAAATTTCAACGCAAAAATAAATTTTTCTTGGAAGATATTTCGAGGGAAAAAATGGACGCATCTGGGCTTAAAACTAACTTTGGATGTACCTCTTTATGACAAAAATTGGTAGTTTTCTGGTGCATTATCACAAGCATGTGCACGTTTTTTTAATATTTGAGTCGGGATTTAAATAGGCGCGTGAACTTGTTTTGGTTCGGCAACAGTGGTTTTGAATTACATTAAAGGTGTTAATAAATTGAGTGACTGATTTTAGCTAAACTTCAAAAGTTGTTTTAAAAGCGGGTATCGCTACCCCTTCGATTAGTGGGCATAAAACCATTGATAAAATTTTTCGAAATAACATTAGTAACCGTATTTTGTGACCAAAGAAGTGTATCTAGAAATGCTTTTTGACACATTTGGCCTTTTTCTCTTGTGTCAACAGTGAGAATAAAAATATTAAAAGCTCATTAAACTTTCCTTTTTCATCGCTTACGATATGGGTTCGCTTTGGAATACTAGTTTCAGAATATTTAAAAATAAAGCTATCCTGTCTGGCCTTTAACTGCAAGATTGGTAAAAATTTTCATGAAAGCGATAGTTTTCTTCTTTCGTTATTTTTTCACAATGGGAGGCAATTCAAGCAACGTCATTGGTCACGTGACAGCGATGAAAGCAATGTAAACAAAGGAAGCCGTAGCATCGTTTTACATCGAGTTCGACAAATCTAATTAAATCTAGACTACATTACATAAAATTAACCCTAAATAGAACACTATAAATATTGTAATAATAAATTTCTTTTATAATGATTAAATTAAATGTGAATACTGGGTTATAATCAGAAAAGCTGTGCAAATAGTCTAATTAATTTTAAGACAAATATTTTTGCTTTTGAAACTTTGAATGCATAACGGAAGAAAACATGCGTATATATGTATATATATAAATATACATATAACATTAAAAACACAAAACCCTTTAAAACCCCTTTTTTAATTCAGTTTCGATTTCAAAATATAAAAACTAAGGTGACCTTCAGACATTCGTAGGCACTTTATACACGTTCTCGTGACTTTCCCACTTTTGATCATGGCGAAAAAGAAATTATATAACTTGAGCGCCAGGTAATTTTTTTCAGAAATCAGCCAATAGTAAAATTCTTGCGCGATCATGTGACCTTCGGCTCAAAAGATTATTTAAGAGAGAAAAAACTGATTTTTGTGTGATTCGCAGGGATTTCGCAGGATTTGTAAGATGTAAATATTGTACAGGAATTTGTGTTTTGTATTTTCGTCTTCTTGTTATTTGAAATGTGTCATTCACAATGTTGAAGGTGGAAATAAACTACTAATTAATTGAACTTCGCTTTACAGACTTTACTGCTTTACAGACTCACATTCTACTAAAATGAAGTGCTGATGCAACCGAAGGTTACATATATATACAGTAAAACCCCGTTATACCGCGCCTCAGTATACCGCGGAATCGGATATACCGCGGTGACTATCATGTCCCCCGACGTTTAAACCCCCTTTTATCATTGCCATTTAAAAGTGATTCCTTACCATTGTAAATAAAGCCCAGCCCGAGCACACAAATATTCTAGCCAAAGAGCATCCAAGCTCCCCTCAAGACACACCAACATATAACGCCCTATTGTGATAGGCGTGTTGTACACCTTTTTCACGCTTTTTCTCTCTTTCAACCTAGAACATATAGCTAGATTTCAAAACCACCCTGACTTGTTTCTCTTGACGTGGGTGGAGCTCAAACTGTCAGGGACTTGCTCAGTTCAATGCTTAACTATTCCATTTTCGGAATTCCAGTTATGCCTGTGTCACTTACACTTGTACAGCGCTAACAACCTTTATATTCCAGATTCTATAGCATTCTTGAAAAGTAAACATATTCCCCAGTGAGAAATGCGTTCCTCCCTTTCCAAATCTAACTTTTTCTTAAGACCTCTCCGCAATCCCATCGGGGTTTTACTGTATATATATATATATATATATATATATATATATATATTGAAATATAGATATAAATGAAAAGAAAATGAAAGTTCCGGGACATGTAAACTAACATTAACGAAACGTATCAATTGCTAATACAAAAATTAAAAGTCAAAAAATAAGAAACAAAAACAAATAACTCTCCTCATCAGTGGGCGGGGAGCATAACGTATTCATAAGAAACCAAGCAAAATAGTCCTACAGGTTTCGGAATGCGTCGCAGAAATGGCATGTAAAAGGAAGTATTGTAAATAAATTGAAGCGACGATGTTGCGATAAATTGAAAAATGTGGTGAATAACATAAAAAGGAAACTTTGACGAAAATAACGCAAAAGGCTTTGACACAAAAATTACAAAATTAGACGGACGTGAAACATGCCACCAATACGACGCACCCGCCCATACCTGCAGGACGTTGGCACGTAGCAACGATTATACTCACCTACACCCAGAGATGAGAGGTCCAAAGATGCGACGACAAAAGCAGAAAACACAAATACTTTCATTGTTGTTCCGTGTCCGCAAACTCCTGATCAAACATTCGTGTCGGACATCATCCGCTGCAACACATCCAGATTGAGGCCTTCCATAGATTTTTAGAGGACTTTAGCCACGACCCTTCACAATATCCACAGCGAACTATGAATATAACTATGTGATCAATTCTAACAAAAAATTGCAGATTTACAGATACATAGATGATATTCTAATGATCGATTCAGATTTTTGCAACATCCACTATAAAATATATCCAAAATGCCTTACGTTAAATAAAACCAATAATACTGCAACCTGCGCTAACTTTTTAGATATCTATATAAATATTGAAATTGACAAACTAAATCTCGATCTTTACGACAAACGTAAAGATTTTAATTTTTCTAAGATACATATTCCGCATTGGCACAGTAATTTAAATAAAAGAATTTTTGTTAACGTAATAATATATCAATTAAACAGATTTTCAAAAATCTGTAGCAATAATATCTTTTTAAATAAACAAATTTTCAGCAATACAGCAAATCTTTATTATAATAACCTTTTTCCACTAGAATTCATTAAACATTACGTTAATATATTCAAGAGGGCTGTGCGCATGTACGACGCCAGTGCTAGCTGACGTACTGGTGACGCTGTTCGCTGTGGATGTTATGAAGGGTCGTGGCTAAAGTCTTCTAAAAATCTATGGAAGGCCTCAACCTGGATGTGTTGCAGCGGATGATGTCCGACACGAATGTTTGATCAGGAGTTTGTGGACACGGAACAACAATGAAAATATTTGTGTTTTCTGCTTTTGTCGTCGCATCTTTGGACCTCTCATCTCTGAGTGTAGGTGAGTATAATCTTTGCTACGCGCCAACGTCCTGCAGGTATGGGCGGG
Source organism: Octonoba sinensis (assembly GCA_038502835.1). Lineage (NCBI taxonomy): Eukaryota > Metazoa > Arthropoda > Arachnida > Araneae > Uloboridae > Octonoba > Octonoba sinensis. Next base: position 102,852,939 of record CM076606.1, on the reverse strand, counting down.
TGCGTCGTATTGGTGGCATGTTTCACGTCCGTCTAATTTTGTAATTTTTGTGTCAAAGCCTTTTGCGTTATTTCCGTCAAAGATTCCTTTTTATGTTATTCACCACATTTTTCAATTTATCGCAACATCGTCGCTTCAATTTATTTACAATACTTTCTTTTACATGCCATTTCTGCGACGCATTCCGAAACCTGTATGACTATTTTTCTTGGTTTCTTATGAATACGTTATGCTCCCCGCCCACTGATGAGGAGAGTTATTTGTTTTTGTTTCTTATTTTTTGACTTTTAATTTTTGTATTAGCAATTTATACGTTTCGTTAATGTTAGTTTACATGTCCCGGAGCTTTCATTTTCTTTTCATTTATATCTATATTTCAATATATTAAAGTTCGCTGCATAGTGCTGCATTTGCGCCTGGCACTAACTTTGACAATTTCATATACTTAACAACTTGCTACACCTATATATATATATACGAGGGCTATACAGAAAGTCGGTTACGTTTTGCTTTGCAGACGCTAGGGGCTGGTAGAGCCACTTACAGAATACAGGAGCCTTAGGGGCGGGGCTAACGCGGCCATCTTGATATCAGAGCGTCCGTCTTGTTCAATGGCTATCAAGCCGTGCTATAGTGAGAGATTATCGTTGCTGCTCATTCCCGTACAATACTAGATTGAAATGTGCGCAGCTATTGAAAATCCCGCGACCTCTGAAATTCGGTCGGTGATACGGTTTTTGTTGGCTGAGAACAATAAACCAATTGAGATTTATCGCCAACTCTGTGAAGTTTATGGGAACGATGTGATCACTGAAGGCGGAGTGCGTGAATGATGCAATAGGTTTAAAAATGGCCGAACTAATGTGCACAACGAAGAACGAAGTGGACGGCCAAGCATTGTGACCGATGAAATTGGTCCAGATTCAAATTAGGCAGGGGGTATTAGGGGAGCAATTTCGTTTCTGTAAATAATATTCAATGGGATTCTAAAGCTTTTAACCGCTTGCCTGATTATACCGTGTTATCTCGGGCTCACATATATTGCAGTTGATTAGTATCCCGAGAAAACACGGAAGAAGCATATATTTTTACACCAGTAAAAAATAAAAATTCAACTTAAAATCTATATATTTTGTTTTGTTACATTTCTTTGTATTAAATAATAAAATTAAAAAAATGATTATTTTTTGCAATTTTTTTTTCAAAACAATTTGTAAGGGAAGCGGTTAATGTAGGACAACCATGTCGCTTCCATGTTTCTTAGAATAATGACAGCAACGCTGTGATTAGAACTCAATTATTTATGGTTCCAAGCTAAATTCCTTACCACTGGTCTAAGAGCGGCCACTTGATTTCTCCTTGGATGTCTTTTCTCTCTGTCGTTCATGATTTGAAAGAAAAATAAATAAATTAGAAAAACTCAAAAAACCCTTGCTGTGAATGTTACTTGGAGCCTTTTCATATTTATACTTATTCTCTACTAACTAAAACTACATAAGAAAAAAAAAGAATACTTACGTACTATCGCAACCATATGGCGAGATTGGCGACTTATATACTTACTTATAGTTACCATAAACGCCTTAGATAGGTATAAAATCCGAGGTGCCAATTTGGCGCGTTATCCCCGAATTTTGGCATGGTTGTGATAGTACGTAAGACCAAAAAAAGTATATAATGATGATTGATATTAGTATATATTTAGAAAAACCAAAAAAAAAAATATTAAGAAAAAAATTTATAAAATTTTAAAAAATGTACAAAAATATATCTCTTTGTAGTAGTTGTTTAATTGCGTGAATTAACTACCTAACCGGTATTAATTAATAGTTCGTGACTTGGACTATTTTTGCCCTCCGGGGACAAGGAAGTAATAATTTGTTGATAGATACCCTCACGACGTTTGCTCACACAGAACCTGGGTAAAAGGCCCCTCTGGGGCCTGATGGCAAACCAGAAAATCTAAGTTATGATGATGATGATTTGGTAATTAAAAAACCTTTCAATTACTGATGGTAAATTTCTCACAATATGAAGTTAAAGTTTTAAGCGCATGCGAACCATGAATTACATTGCTTTTTTTATTTAGAATATATGAATACAGTAGCACGTCTCTTAACCGGCTGCGGATTAACCGGCGTTTGCTTTATCCGGCCCATATTTTCAAAATACAAAAAACAAAAATAGCGGTTAGAGCGCTAGTTAAAAGGAAGAAATAGGTGCTGCGGTACTCGAGTGAATTTTTTCGCTGAATCTTTATCTCCCCGGACTAAGCGGGAGTAATGGCGGCACTATGCGGGGAAGTGCCGGGCTTCTCGTCTGCAGCAGAACACCGGTTCACAGACTTCTTTTATGTAGCTCTCAAAATAACCGTACTAAAACGCAGTGAATCATCACACCTCCACTCTCTTTTAAATTGCATAATATGTCTCTCTTTTTTGCTATCCCCCGCTTTAACCGGATCTTTATTTTACCGGATCGGTCCCAATTAATCCGGTTAACAGAGGTTCTACTATACTATTGCTTGATGATGAATTACCAAAAAAAAAAATAAGAAACATTCGGTACGGGTATCCGCTTGAAATTGTGATTATAGAGTAAAAGTGACGTAAAAATTAAATTATAGTTTACAAAACGAGAAAAAACACCCTTTTTTAACCAATCAGAACTTTAAAAAAAAAAAGAGAAAAAACGAGTAGGAAGATTATGTTTATTAAGCGCCAGGATGGTCCCGCTATTGCGTATGACCGATTTTTTTTTCAACCGGCTTGAAATAATAAGAAGAAAATCATTGACCAACGAATTGATTCTAATTAAAAAATATGTGTTGCTTGATATCAGCTGTCTTAAATCTCCCACTGATAGCTCGTTAACGTAAACTCTTTATGGAACGTTAAATAGAGGAGCACCCTACGCTCTTTTTAATTAAGAATTTAATTATTAAATCAAAAATTTTACTCTTATATTATCTTCAGTTTATTCAAAAATTTAAGTTATACTTATGTGAGGGACGTCCTATTGCTATTGAACATGATCTTTTACACTGAAGTATAATTTCTTTGTTACGTTCATGTTGTTGCGAAAACGTGTTTTCCTAGCTTTTTGTTTTGTATCTTAACTATTATTGTCTGTTTTTCAGTCTTTAAACGAAACTGAAGATGCAAATAATGAGAGAACTTGGGTTTTCTTATGTAACAAGGAACTTAAATGTTTATTATTGTCCGCGTATCTGTAGCCATTTCAGCTGACGGCTCCAATCAAAGTGTATCTTTCGAAACAAAAAAAGCGAAAAGAAAACAAAAGAAGAAAGACCCACTTCGAAACAAGAAAGCGAGTACAAAAATACTTTCACACTCATAAAAACAACCATTTATTAACTAACAACGAAAGCGGAGAGCACTGACACTAATCTTAATTTAAACTAATAGAGGTGTGAAACGAAGTATCTTAGCGACATCTGGTAATATGGCAATCAAACCATTTTCCTATTAACGCGTTGACTGCCAGCACTGTTTGTAGTTTGTGGATCTCCATACGATAGTTTAATTTAATTAAAACATATTGTACAAAACATTTTATGAAGTAAAACATTACTAACTTTCTATAAATGTATTGAAAAATGAAAGAAACTCGGCAATAACAAGACAACTTGGTCTCTCAACAAGTTCACCTACTACGAGCTATCTCGTAGGTTGGCAGTCAACGTGTTAAATAAAATAAAATGTAAACCTTTGTGTTGGAAACTAAAAAGCTAAAAATCAACTTAAAATTGGGCTCAAAATTTTCAAAAATTGCAGACACGCGTTTGGAGGTTAAAAGGAGCCCCTTTTTTCTGGTGCAAAAGAGTATTTCACTTTCCTATTGTTGCCATTAAAGTTGTTGCTGTTAAAGTATTCGAAGTTTGAAAAGTATAGCCCCTGAGGTTGTATTGCCATTGTCAGAATTTCAAATAATCTGAACAAATGGCATTGAGTGAAAATGGAATTTAAAAAAATGTATTGCATACATGTATACATGTCAAACTAATAAAAACGGGTAAAATCCAAGCGATTCATTAGGTGGCGATTGCACCACTTTCGAATTGTTACCATCAAATTAATATGCATTATTTATAATTATATACATCCTTATTTAAAAATTAACAAGAATGGATGTATGCAATCTATTATTAAAAAAAATCGCTTTCTAATGGAATAAAAATCTGAAATGTGGAACAATTTGTTCGTTTTCTCTTAGGAAAGAGGAAGAAACCGCTAAGTAATGAGTTACCTTGAGGAAAGCTGTAAAAAACTGATCTACAATCCCTTATTACTCTCATTCTAATTAACTTAAAACTCAGATTTATTGTGTGCTTAGATATTAAGGCTTAGAAATTATGGCAATGATTTTTTTCATTCCTATATGAGGAGGAAATTTATGCGAAAATTTTGCTTGAATTAGAATGAGAAAATATCAGAATCAAATTTCAAAATATACGTCTCGCAAGGCTATATTGTCATCTATTATTTATATTTTTGCTTCTGGAAGTGGAAGAAAATTGAGTTATGATATCCCTGGTCTAGGTTCTGAAAATATGGTGAGTTAAATCGTAGGTAATAAAACAGGTTATAAAAGCGTGTTAAAAAATTAACAGCGAATATTTTAACATACTTTTATTAGTCGCCGCATCGTATGCGTTTTGTTTAGAATTCTTCTCTTATAACCTAATATAAATTTATGCAAACTAAAATTTTATCCCGTTACTAATACTGCTTCAGTAATTCAAACAACCTGCTCTTTCAACAAAACATTCTTGCTTCTTTATTGTTTGCGAAATTTGATTCGATGAATCTTACAAAATTACTTCGGAAGTAAAACTTAAAGAATCTGAACTAAAACTAAAGTTTTGGTTTCTTTTAGATAAACAAAAACAAACGAGTAACGACAGGAAGAATAAATCCGGTAGATAAAATTTTCCGAAAAGATTAAGTTCAGATTTTTCTGACGTAAGAATGTGATAGTATGACAGAGGTTAAATAAACCATAACTCATCCTAAACTGAAATGAAGAGCTTTAATGAACGGGATTTCATACCACGTGATTGTGGTTTCAGTTCGAAACTGAATTGTGATTAGTCACATTTGAATTACTCAGAAGCAGAATTCCATATTATCATTACTACGTCATTGGTCAATATTGCGAAACAACCCTAGTAGTCACTGTCACCCACGAGAATGGACGTGTTTTTAGTATGCCCTATAAATTTCCCTGCGTGTTGGGAATTACATATTTTTATTACCGTCTGGCTCTTGATTCAGCTGGTGGCATTGGAGGTCGGATATAATTTTATTTGCTATCGTAAGTTCTAAAATCCTCCTTATTTTTGTACTTTTTTATTTTTTAATGAAAAGTATTGCATTTATTAAATAATTTATATTTCATTCTTATTTATAAATTACTGGCGTTTCACTGCTATATATTTTTGAATTATAGAAGTAAAACGAAAGTATATTAGTAAAAGTATGTTAGCAAAATATAAATTTCGTTTGAGTACGCTTTTCCGTTTTATTATTTTTTTAATGAAAAGTATTCATTGAATAATTTATATTTCATTTTTTTGAAATAAATTACTGGCGTTTTACTTCCATTTACTTTTAAATCATAGAAATAAAAAACTATATTAGTAAAATTCTGTTAGTAAAACATAACTTCCGTTTGGGTATGCTTTTTCGTTTTATTATTTTTTAAAGAAAAGTATTGAATTCCATTGAATTATTTATATTTAATTTTTGTTTATAAATTACTGGTGTTTTACTTCTATAGTTTTTTTAATTACAGAAGTAAAAAGAAATTATATTAGTAAAATTATGTTGGTAAAATATAATTTTCGTTTGAGTATGCTTTTTCGTATACAAAATTTTAAGATAAAAATTCTAAAATTAAAATTTTGATACATACATTTGCATTCAGCATTTTCTATTTATCAATTCGATCGATGGTTAGTATAAGCACATTAAGCCATCGTCCATGTAAATGGAAATATTGTACATATACACATCACCAAAAGAAGCAGAATTAAAAAAAAAAAGTTACATTATTCAATTAGAAATGCAATCATTTTAACCATAATGTCATTTTAACAATATTTTAATACAGACAACACGATTCGCCTTAAAGAAAATTCCCCAGTTAGTAATGTCGTAACTTAAAGTTCTTATACTTATTCTTATCCAGGTTTAATGCAGGTGTGCGATAAATTTTCTGTCGGTATGTTAAACTGGTGGTTTCTTGAAAAATAGCACTTAGCAACTTTGACGTTGTAACTTACGATGTGCAACATGAGGACCTTACTACTATCACACACAAGCATTCTTTATTATTACTTTGTTATTACATCACAACTTACAATATCAACTTAAAGTAGTCTGGCCTCCCAGACCCTTTTCTCCCCCTGCTCCACCACATTCAGTGGTTTTATAGAACTCATGGGGTGTTGCCAATCAGTCGAAAACAAAAGTTCTTCTGGCGGAATTTGTATATTCTCGCCTGTTGAGGGTTCTACGCAACAGTAATGTATCTCAGTGGTTGAGAGAAGGATTTAACTTGAATTCGACGAATAATTGAAATAGTCCATAAAAGAAGTAAATTCATATAAAAAACGTAAATGTAATAATGGAGAAAAAAAATTCGAATCATCTGAAGAAATACATTTTTTTAGGTGGTTAAATGATAAGAAGATAGTGAAAGTGAAAGTAAATTTTGTAACAGGGCGTTGTAGATATCGAGTGATTTCCTACTTCGCAGATTCGAAGATGATTAAATTTTAAAAAGGCTTAGCAGAATTCAAAAGCTTTTATATATAAAAAGGGGACGAATTTTTTATGCTTTAAGATATGATAACATAGATTATAAGATACAGTTGAACTCGCTTAATACGAAATGCTCGTATTAGCCGTTATTCGTAACAACCATGAATAAATAAAATTGTAAAAAAAGTTTTTTAAATGCATGTTTATATTTTAAAAATAATTACTACTATTTATATTTAAAAGTAAAATAAATGATGAAAGCAAATTATTTATTTTTGCTAATATACACTTTTAAATCTTACTAGTACATTGATAAAAAGTGAACTTACCTTTTAAAATTTAACAATTTTGGAAAATTTCTTAATGGTTAGTTGTCTTTTAGGTACATTAAAATTTATCATACGCATGTCTCGGCGCAACATGCCTCGTGCCATTTATACTTAGTGGTTTGCATTAACTCAAAATAACCAAAAAATTCTATAAAAAAAATAATTATACGCAATGGAAAATAATTTTCGTGAATACATCAGAAATTTTGTTTGTCTTAGCCGAAATTTGTATTTTAGCCTTCGTAATATGCGTGAGATATTTAGTGTAATTAAATAGTAAATCAAACATAATGAACGAAATGTTCGTTTTAGCCGTGATTTCGTGTTAACCGTGTTCGTACTGAGAAAGTTCAACTGCATATTGAACTTTTAAGACATAAATCAAGTTTGTGTGATTATTTTTGCTGAAGTTTTTCACTAAAATGAACGAAGAGCACTCGCACCATACCCATTTTTAGTAAAACACATTTTTGTTGCCTCTTTGAAGCTACCTGTTGCTTTTTGCAGTTTTCTAAAACTGCCATTTGCAATTAAAAAAATATCTACCATTGCTACATTGCATTCCAAACAAAGTACTTTTTCTAGGGAAATGCATTTCCTATGAGTCCTTTAAGGAGATTATTTTTACCCTAATGGGAAAAAATGCCGATAGTTTCGTAGATTTGTTTTTCAAGATATGTCTAATCAACTTAATTTTACGTACTTTCAACGTCGGATGGTGGTAAAAAGTCGGAGGTAAGGGGGTGTTCTGGGGATAAGCCCCCCTAAAATGGTGAATATTGTCTAGAATTTTATCAATTTTTCCCGTAAACCAATGAAATTAGCTCACTTCTCCGGAAGAAACCCCCTGAAAAAGTGAAGATTGTTTAGAATGTATCCAATTTTTCCTGTACAACAATGAAATTAGCTCACTTCACCCGAAGAAACCCCCCCCCCAAAATCCGGGTCTAACTACGCCACTGTCTCAGACCAGCTTTGCGAAAAAACGGCGATACTTTCTGCAGAAGGCCCCTATCATTTTGCATGGCACTGCTCGGCCGCATGCAGCGCGAGCTGTGACTGATTTGTTCGATCGATGGGGCTTGGAAGTGCTTTACCATCCACTATTCTCCTCAGATCTAAGCCTTTATGACTTCGACTCAATACCTAAGATGAAGGGACCACTTCGTGGCTTTCGCTTCAAGACTATTCCAGAGATTCTTGCTGCAATAGACCGGTCCATTCGAACTATCCACAGAACAGGCGCTGCTGCAGGTGTTCTGCGACTTCCACATTTCGTTCGAAATGTGGAAACAGAGGCGTAGCTAGGTGAGGGCAAGGAGGGACAGCTGTCCCCGGGCACAGCGTCAAGGGGCGCCAATTTAATGTTAATTTATTTCATTTTTAAATGCGAAAAGAAAATTACTTGAACTGAAGAGGTGTGAATATGTTCGACAAAAACGAGGGAGCACTGTAAACCATATCGGGAATGACCAATGTAGAACAGGAGTGCGAGGGAAATCAGACAAATAATTTTGCGAAGCCAGTGTCCCATTTTTTCCTTAGAAGTGAATAGTCGCTAATAAAAATGAAAGTTAAAACCGTTGCTTTTTAGTTATATTTATCACTTAGGAAGCATGAAAAGTTTTAAATTCCCTTTGGGGAATTAAAAACTTTTCCCTATTTAAACCTTTTTCCTAGGCCTCCCAGGGGCGCAAAATCTTCAGTTGTCCCCGGGCGCTGAAAACCCTAGCTACGCCTCTGTGTGGAAATCGTTGGAAATCGTTATATACATTTCTGGCGACTATATTGAAGGACTAATACATGGTGACGTTTATTCCATGTAAATAAATAGTTGCCACTATTACAGTTCCAACCCTCGAATATATATACAGTGAAACCTGTGTAACTCGACTACTTGCGGTGCAGCACTTTATTGGTCAACTTATAGAGGGTGGAGGTTTTCTTTGTGCTTTCTTACAATATGCATTTATTCATTTATAACTGATATAGCTTCATGTAATGACGCTACCTTAAAATAGTGATTAGCTTTTTTCCCTCACAATTATCTAAAATATCATTACAGAAATTCAACCCGAATGACTTACATTGTATGCTATACAACTTCAAAAGTAAAGTACTTAGTTAAAATGAAGATAAACATATTAATTATGTCAGTTACTTATATAATAGTAAAGGTTTCCTAAAAATATATAGTTTTTCAAAATGGCTACATCAGATAGAGGAGAAAAGAAGAAACTTATTTAAAGAATAAAAAAAGGCTCATAATAGTTTTCCCATATGGTGAACTTACAAAGAAGGTTAGGCGAGCTTTATATAGACGTTTCATCCATCCAGACAAATACTGGTCTAACATTATAGCATAAAAAATATCCTGGAGAAGTTATTCAATTTTTTTTTATCTTTCCAAAATTAGATAAACTAATAAATATAGTAATAATCAGGCGGTCACTTAACGCTCCCACCCAAATTTGGCGTACATAAGTGGTCCTCACAGACAGGTGGTCAAGTTACAAAGGTTTCTCGACATTATGTATGCTGACCACCTGTCTAAGTTGACCACTTTTGTGAGGAACAGAATGAGCCCTATATTATTTCATGTAGAGAAGCCTTCAAACTTTATATAACTTGACCACCTACCTTGAGCACTTGTTTATATTGACCACTTATGTATGCTGCAAGAGATTTCCTAAAAATATATATATATTTAAATGTCTATATCAGACCAAAGAAAAAAGAAGAAACTTATTTAAAGAATAAAAGAGTGCTCATAGTAGTTTTTCCATTCGGTTAATTTACAAAGAGGTTTAGGCAAACTTTCTATTGATGGTTGATCCATCCAGACAAATACTGGTTTAACATTATAGCATGAAAAATATCCTGGAGAAGCTGTTTAGTTTTTTTTATCTTCCAAAAAATAGATAAACAAATAAATGCAGTAATAATTAGGCGGTCAACTCACACAGGGTTCTTTATAATACTCCCACCTAAATTTGGCGTACATAAGTGATCAACATAGACAGGTGGTCAAGATACAAAGGTTTCTCCACATTAGATAACCTAGGGCTAATTCCGTTCCTGACAATAGTGGTCAACTTAGACAGGTGGTCCGCTTACAAAGGTGGTTAACTTAACAGGTTTTACTGTATATATATATTTGAAAATAATCGGCAGAAACTAGTGACGTAATCCTTAATTCTTAAATTCCGCAATTTATAGTGGCTTAAAAATTAAATTCGTCCAACCTTTGGCACTTGGTTCGTCCAAACTTTTCCCTCGCATTGGCGAAATGAGGCTACAATTTGAAATAATTATAAAAACTAGTTTAAAAAAATAGTACAGCAGTCAAAGTAATATCATTCAATGACATTTTCGTTCAATTTTGAATTTTCTAAAAATTAATTTCTACACTAATTTTAGGAATATTAACTACGTTATTTTCATCAGTTTCAAAATTTTAAAATAACGCTATAGTTTTTTTTTCTTTTGACATTTTTAAAGAAACTATTGGCGAAAACCGGCAAAATGTTTCCTAAAAAAGTTAAATAACTATTATTTAAACTATTTTAAAGATTTAGACAAAAATAGCGCCCTATACAAAATTGATTTCTTGTAAAGATGTTAAGCTATTTTTGTGCAGCAGTTCCAGAGCTGCATTAAAGGGCGCAGTTCATAAATGATGTAACACTTTTTCCCCAGGTATTTGATCCCCCCCTTTGTCACAATATGTCACACTTCAGCGACCCCCTCCCTCCTCCTTTGTTAACTGTCACATTATGTTGCATAATGTCACACTTCTTGTTACCCCCTCCCCTTGTCACAATTTCCCGAACCCTCCTCCTCCCCTTCGAAGCGTGACATCATTTATGAATGATCCCAAGGGTATACGGTGTATACCTTCTAGTTTGTTTCGAAAAAAAACCGTATAGTTTTTGCTTTTTAAGGTTTGATATTTTATAATTCTATTTTAGTACTGTGTCCAAACATAACTACAGAAATAAGTGTTGCATAGTACACAGGTGAATCGACAGTCTCAAAAACCGTTCAAATAATCACCACGCTCTATTACATAAGAATGCATTTTTTGGAAAATTTTTACACGTACATTTTACCCAAGCTATCCGTCTGCTATTTTCTTTTGTTATATCTCTCTTGTGTTTGTCAAGGGAGACTTGCATGAATGAACTTGAGAAATGAAGGAACCATGTAACATGGACAATCAAAGTTTAAAATTTAATATAAAAATGACATAGAAATAGCTGGTAGTTAACTAAATTTATGCATTCATGAATGAAAGATTTAGTATTATGCATTATAGCAGCGGTTCCCAATCTTTGTTTTCGCGTACCACCGTTCTTCTTGCAAACCATTTGCGTACCATTGCGAATATAACTTTATTATATAGAATAGAATACTAGTGGATTATAGAAAAATACTATTACTACTTGGTAATATAAGTTACATTAAAAAAGTGTAAATTAAAATAAAGCTGTATATAATACAAAATAAGATATATGAAATATATGCCTCAGGCATACACCTTTGTTGCCAACTGCTGTTTATTAATGCTGCAATGCACAAAAATGCAGTTTTTTTGTCAAAGATTTTATTTTGGCGAAACCTCCTCCGTGTTTCCCTGTCATTGGCGAGCACCATCAAAACAGTATAGGGTCAGTTGGGGTAATTGTAAACGCTTTTTCAATGTTTTAACTTTTGACCCTTCCCAACCTCTTGAATGAATTCAGAGATAAAATTGTGAGCATTGTAGCCACAACTGTACTTCTTGTGAGTAAATGTGTGCAAAAATTTTGACCTTATGACTATTTGTTAGCAAACGAGCTCGTGTTGTTTGCAATTACCCCAGAGATCTGGGGTAATTGTAAACAGTGATTTATTTTCCAATAAGGCTGAAGCAAATGGAAAATTGTTTCATACACAGTCTGTTTGAAGGCTTAAGAAGTTCCGGAGCAATGGTTCTCAATCTGCGGCCAACAGGCCGCATGTGGTCCGCTGAGTTATGTTATGAGTCAACTCAAATCATTTAACGAGAAATATCATCCAAAAAATCAAGTAATGCGACAAATTTATGTAAAATTTGTCCCGCAGAGTATGAGTCGGTTAAGTTTGGGTATCCCAACAGAACACCGAAAGTGAAGCACAACTGGCCGTGGTCAAAGCTAGGGAGGGGGACCACCTCCCGCGACTGATTCCTCTGAGACCAAAAATACGTCGTCGCTTCAAATGTCCACCAAGTTAGAAATAATTTCCGCTGAGGGACCAACCTAGGTGACGATCTCTCATCTGGGAGTTGGTTCAAAATCATTAAGCCCCTCTGAGCCAAGTGTACTTCATTCTACCGGAGCTGCTCATTAATAATCAGTAGGAGTTTCCTTAATTCATGGTCGCCCTGCAAGGGGGGCTTGGATTTCCAATTGGAATTAGCAACAACAAAAAACATTTATGTAAAATAGACAAAAGAAGTGTAATTTACATCAAAACATAATACTTATTGTACCCCCAAAATTTTGGAAATACGATAAATTTATGTGTTTACAATTACCCCAGAGTACGAAATATATGGGGTAATAGTAAACACCTAACTTGCACATGAAAAATAGCAGGGAAGATTAAATTCATAACTAAATGTTTTTAGCAGCATTCCATATGACAAACAAGAAGTTCCGTCTAGAACTATACGAGCCTACTTTCCCGTATACACCAGCTTCAAATTTATAATCTAGCTATCTCTCTCTATGTCTTTCTCGTTTAGCTTTAGTTCTTAATTGTTTCAAATATACTTTTTTCAACGGATAATACGTATTCATTCAATCATTCATTTATTCAGTCATACACGTATTTATTCACTCATTTATTCATTCATTCTCTCACTTATTCATTTAATCATTCATTAATTCAAAAATATTCTTGAAAATCCCGATCAAAAAATTTCATAGGAAAATAGGCTCGTTAGTTCTGGATGAACTTTCTATTTGTACATGTTTTACGTCATAAGAGCTTTCCGATAAAGTTTGTCCCAAGCAAATCGGTCCGTTAGATCGGAATTTATATAGGATTGAAATTTCCCCGTAGGCGGTATGTATTTTTTTTTTTTTTTTGAATCGTTCAAAAATGAGCAAAAATTGTTCATATCAATATTTCACGCCAAGAACTTCTACCACTGAGCTTGTTCATTGGAACTTGGATCTTGTACCCAGAGCTTACATAATTTGCTTCATCTTCGCCCATAGGCGCTAATGTTAAAAATTTTTGAACTGTTCAAAGTTGAAAAAAATATTGTTCAATTAAAAAAGTAAAATATGGAAATGAGATGTCCTCGCCGAGATCTTTCGAATGCAAAAAGAATTTTTCGAATCTTACAATTCGTTCAAAAGTTATTAGGGGGGGGACAGACCGACAGACAGACCTACAGACACCGACAGACTGACAGACAGACCGACAGACAGACCGACAGACACACTTTTTCCCCATCTCAAAACCCTACTTTCAAATTTTTTATTTTTCAATCTTTATTTAATTACTTCAATTATTTTTGACTTTTCTTGATTTTTAACGATATTTTCACGATACATTAAGCCTTCTTTCATGCTTTATTATTATTTTTTTCACTTTTCCGGGAAAGTAGGCTAATAAAAATGGTTGAAACCGCTTACGTAGATTTTGTAGATGAGCTGGTGAGGAAAATGTAAGATCACTAAATTTTGTTAAACAACTTTTTTCACTGTGCCATTTTCAAACAATTGTGACGCCTGCACAGTTGTTTCGAAACTTATGAAACTGTTTCAATGTCTTCCCTACGCTGCCAGGTTATCACTCACAAGCAGATAAGTTTTCAGAAACACCACAAGTGTAGTTACGAAGCTTGTTTACAATTACCCCAACTGACCCTATAATGTAGGAAAGCCTTCGTAACTTGACCCCTTAATTTGACCACCTGTCTATATTGACCACTTATGAGCGCCAAATTTGGGTGGGAGAATTATAAAAAACCCTTTGTAAGTTAATCGCTTAATTACTACTATAATTATTTGTTTATTTTTCTTTTTTTTTGCAAATATAAAAAAAAAAACTAAAGTAATTTCTTCGGGATATTTTTTATACTACAATGTTAGACCAGTATTTCTCTGGATGAATGAAACATCAATAGAAAGTTTGCCTAAACCTCTTCGTAAATTAACCAAATGGGAAAACTGCTATGAGCACACTTTAATTAGCCTACTTTCCCGTAAAAGTAAAAAGAATAATAATAAAGCATGAAAGAAGGCTTAATGTATCGTGAAAATATCGTTAGAAATAAAAAAAAGTCAAAAATAAGTTAAGTAATTAAATAAAGATTGAAAAATAAAAACACTGAAAGTAGGGTTTTGAGATGGGGGGAAAAAGTGTGTCTGTCTGTATGTCTGTCGGTCTGTCCCTCCCTAATAACTTTTGAACGAATTGTCCGATTCGAAAAATTACTTTTGCATTCGAAAGATCTCGGCAAGGAAATTTCATTTCCATATTTTACTTTTTGATTTGAAACTTTTGTTCAATTTTGAACAGTTCAAAAAATTTTAACATTAGCGCCTATGGGCGAAAATGAAGAAAATTATGGAAACTCTGGGTATATGATCCAAGTTCCAATGAACAAGCTCACTGGAAGGCGTTCTTGGCGTGAAATATTGATATGAACAATTTTTGTTCATTTTTGAACAGTTCAAAAAGAATTAACATACTGCCTACGGGGAAATTTAAATCCTATATAAATCCTGATCTAACGGACCGATTTGCTTGGAACAAACTTTATCTGAAAACTCTTATGACGTAGAACATGTACAAATAGAAAATTCATCCAGAACTAACGAGCCTATTTTCCTATGGAATTTTTTGATCGGGATTTTCAGGAACATTTTTTAATTAATAAATGATTAAATGAATAATTGGAAGAATGAATGAATAATTGAGTGAATAAATACGTGTATGACTGAATAAATGAATGATTGAATGAATATGTATTAACCGTTGAAAAGGGTATATTTGAAGCAATTAAGAACTAAAGCTAAACGAGAAAGACAGAGAGATAGAGAGATAGTTAGATTATAAATTTGAAGCTGGTGTATACGGGAAAGTAGGCTCATATAGTTCTAGACGAAACTTCTTGTTCTTTAAATAAGTTTCTTCTTTTTTCTTTGATCTGATATAGACATTTTGAAAAATTAGGTATTTTCAGGAAATCTTTACTATCATTTGACTAACTTACATAATTAATAAGATTTTCATCTTTTTTTTAACTAACTACTTTACTTTTAAAGTTGTATAGGATAGGATATATTGTAAGTCATCCAGATTAAATTTCTCTAAGTTGAGTGGCAGTTAAATAAAACAGAAATGTTTGGTTCCACATCTATTCCAATTTTTCATGTCATTGTTTCAGAGAAGCCTTCATTCAAACCCTTATTACAATTGCTTCTATTATGACTGCTTAATGGCAACAAACTCACTTTAACCATGAGTTTAATGTTTATTAACTAATAATTTACTCAATGAAGACATGTTGCCATCTGATGTCTAGGAAAATACAACATTATAATTATAAATAAGGCTTGCCTGACAATAGAAAAGGGGAAATAATTAACTAATAATAAACTGCTTCCAAAACTTTTTAATTGATATCACTAAAACTCGTTAATAGCTACAAAACCAAAAAAAAAAAAAAAAGTAAGAAAATCGGTTGAAAAACAGAGGAGAAAATGGTTGTTAACTGCTTTTAACCGACTGCACAAAGGGAGGAGGTTATACATTCGTATGTGGTTTTTTGTTTGTTTGTCCACTCATAACTTCTCACCCGATGAACCGATTTTCATGATTTTTTTTAACCGATCGAAGGTTGTTTCCCATAGGTGACGTACCTTTGTTTGACCATATTCGATAATTAGAAAAAGGTTATCGGCAGAAATGTGGTCATTTTTTGGTTTTTTGACTAAATGAACCGGTTTTGATCTTTTTTCTTTAATTGATAGAGGGTCGTCTAACTCAACTATCGCACATCAATTTGACTACATTTGATTTTTAGAAAACACGTTGCGGGTGCGAAATTAGTATTTTTTTTTTTTTAATTGGAAAGGCTTGGCTTGATTTTTCTTTGTTGGGAAAACTATTAATAGATATAAAAGTCATTGTTATAAAATATTTCGTTAGCCTACTTTCCCGTAAAAATAAAAAAATAATAATAAAGCATGAAAGAAGGCTTAATGGTATCGTGAAAATATCGTTAGAAATCAAGAAAAGTCAAAAATAAGTGAAGTAATTAAATAAAGATTGAAAAATAAAAAATTTAAAAGTAGGGTATTGAGATGGGGAAAAAGTGTGTCCGTCGGTCTGTCTGTCTGTCGGTCCGTCGGTCTGTAGGTCTGTCTGTCGGTCTGCCCCCCCCGCCCCCCAATAACTTTTGAACGAATTATCCGATTCGAAAAATTCTTTTTGCATTCGAAAGATCTCGGCGAAGACATCTCATTTCCATATTTTACTTTTTGATTTGAACAATTTTTTGTTCAATTTTGAACAGTTCAAAAATTTTTAACGTTAGCGCCTACGGGCGAAAATGAAACAAATTATGTAAACTCTGAGTACAAGATCCAAGTTCCAATGAACAAGCTCACTGAAAGAAGTTCTTGGCGTGAAATATTGATTTGAACAATTTTTTTTTTATTTTTGAACAGTTCAAAAAAATTAACATTGCGCCTACGGGGAAATTTCAATCCTGTATAAATCCTGATGTAACGGACCGATTTGCTAGGAACAAACTTTATCGGAAAGCTCTTATGACGTAGAACATGTACAGATAGAAATTTCACCCAGAACTAAGGAGCCTATTTTCATATGAAATTTTTTTATCGAGATTTTCAAGAATATTTTTGAATTAATGAATGACTAAATCAATAAGCAAAAGAATGAATTAATAACGGAGTGAATAAATAAATGAATGACTGAATAAATGAATGATTGAATGAACATTTATAAACCGTTGAAAAAGGTACATCTGAAGCAATTAAGAACTTAAACTAAACGAGAAAGAGAGAGAGAGATGGCTAGATTATAAATTTGAAACTGATGTATTCGGGAAAGTAGGCTCGTATAGTTCTAGACGGAACTTCTTGTTGCTATTGAGCTCTAAAATTAAAAGCAATTACAACAACAGTTTGACTGAAGGCTTCTCTGAGGCAAAAATTGAATCCAATCAGTTTGTTTACTAAAATCGACTTTTGAACGAAATTTATCATACGAATGATTAGTTTTTAGTACCATTCATTCAAAGAAAGTTTGCTCTTTGATATGGATTTTTTTAAAGAAAAGTATTTATGAAGAAAAATATTTACATTGAAAGGAATAAAATAAAATAATTTTTGGGGAAAAAAAATAGAACCGACTTCAAAGCAAAGCACCTATAAATTGCGCTAAAAAGTAAAAAATAAATTCATTCTTTAAACAACATCAATGTGACTTTTAAACACAGTTTTAGAAGTCGGTGCAAAATTAGGGTAAATAAAATCTTTTTCAATGATTAATCAATTACAAATATAAATGGCCCAGAATTTGCAATAGTTCCAAGGTGAAGCAGCACACGGAAACATGGTGTAATGGTAATTATACTACTAATTTTGCACCGACTTCTAAAACTTTGTTTAAAAGTAGCATCAATGTTGTTTAAAGAATGAATTTAACTTTTACTTTTTAGCGAACTTTACAGTTGCTCTGCTTTGAAGTCGGCTCTATTTCTTTCCCAAAAATTATTTTATGTATCTGTCGATTTAAAAATAGATGTTGACAATGTAAAATAAAAGAGCTCAAAACTTTTAAGTTAGCCGTCATACATTCTGTAAAAAGGCAAAATGTCTTTCAGTGAAACACAACTCAAAGTTGAATTTCTCACATAACAAGAATCCTTTAAAATATGGCTAAGAAAACAAACAAATAAATTGGTAAGAATTAAAAAAAGAAAAGTTACGCTCAAAACATAAGTTAATGTCAGTTTTAAAATGATTCAGTACTGCGCATTGTTAAAACCGTTGTTTTCCTCTTGCACAAACTGAGTCCCTACTGATTTGATGTTATGCAACAGTTGGCGATCGAAAACAGCATGCGAGCACACGTGTCACGGTTTATTTCTGCGCATGAATAATAACTTTCTGGGCATATGAAACCGTCTACACCTTAATTAATTTGTTATTCCGAACTCAGATGCAATAACTGTGGCATTTCATAGCTTATTATCAAGTTATCCGTAAGTTTTAAGACTTTAAATCCTACCTTTTGTATTTACGATTGCATATTTGGAGCTTTTTGATATTAGTTTTAATTGTAAATGGGTTGAACTACATTTGCCAACTGGCTATGTTTACTTAATGATTATTACATAGGAATCTCTCTTGATACTAGTTTTAATTACAAAATGGTTGAACTATATTTGCCTACTGGCTTTGTTTACTTGTTTACTTAATGTTTATTGCGTAGGAGGACTTTAAACACGGCTTATTTTGAAAGTGCGTTAAGGGGGGAAATACGTGTAAAACGGCGTATTAAGAGCATTTTTCATGATTTTTTTTAAATGTATAAAGAGTAAATATATTTTATTGAGATTTTGAGGTTATTTTATAAATATCTTGAAGAACATTTACTGATATTTTCAAATATTTTTCTTGAAAAATCTGGAAGATATTGGCTGCTGCACACTGTAAGTCACCACCCCGGTCGGCAGTTTGCGTACATCCTGGAGGTCACAATTTTAATCTGAAATCAATTTTTTTTCAAAGCTATTTTTGTTATAAGTGTCTCTTCTAGTTGAGCTAAAATCATCGCAAAAAATTGAAAATTTCTATTTCTTTTAGAATGGGAAAATTAAGCACGATTTTTAACCGTTTCTTTCTTCTTTTTTTACCATAAAAAAAGTAAAACTAAAGATATGTTTTTGCTTCTTGTTCAACTAAAGCGTGTGTATATAGAGAAAATGTGTGCTAAATTTAAAAAGAATTGATCAAAAACTCTGCGAGCTAGACTGTACGCAAATTCGAAAAAAGCAGTTTTGAGAAAAACGCGTTTGTAAAGAAGAGTGGTATTGAAGGTAAATTTAAGGCAGTAAGGAATCATTTTTTGTACTTATAGTTACTAATACTTACAGAAATTTCTATCCAAGGTCTCAATTGTCAATAAATAAATAAATAAATAAAAAATAAAATAAAAGGACATCTGCTAGCGTTCTCTAATACCCTTCGAATCACTTATGAGGGACTACCTGCTCAACTGCTACAAAAAGGGGCGCTCGCTCAAATGCTTATAACTTTTAAACGACTTGGAATTTTGTTTTGAAATTTTCAGTGTATATTATGGAACAGTTGTAGAATCGATTTACGAAGAAAATTTCTTGAGACCTTTACACGTATTTCCCCCCTTAAAAGATTTAAGTTAAGCGATCGAATCAAAAGCTTTTATTATTAAAATTGAAATCAATCTAGTCATTGAAAATGATGCTGCAATTTCTGATTATTGGCAAGGTTTCAATTTTTGCTATTTATTTGTCATTCATCGGTTAAGGGGTTAAGACCGTGTTAAGATCGCCAAAAAAGTTTTACATCGCCAAAGTAAATGCAAACAGAGCAACTTTATTGCAAATTTTTTAATTAAATTTAAATTGGTTGCGCCTATTTTTAGTAAAACTTTTATTAATAACACAGTTTGAAAAAAGGCACCAAGGTCTCTTAATTGAAAAACAACATTTGAAAATCATTGTAAAAATACATTCAAAAATTCTATCCTCTAGCATATTCAGCATGCAGCGCTGTTATGTCAATAGGGATTATTTCTAGAAGTAACTTATTTTGCTATTTCTTGAAGCAAAATAGTAACTATTTTGTGTTCGCCATCACGGAATTTTCTTCTATATCCATCGCCGTCTATATCCATTGATTTGGACATTTTTTTTTTCATTTTTGAACAGTTCAAAAAACTTAACATTGCGCCTACGGGGAAATTTCAATCCTTTATAAATCATGATCTAACAGACCGATTTGCTTGGAACAAAATTTACCGGAAAGATGTTTGGCCGTAGAACATGTGCAGATACGAAGTTCAAACAGAACGGAACGAGCCTATTTTGTTATGAAGTTTTTTGATCGGGATTTTTAAGGATATTTTCAAATGAATGAATGATTAAATAAATGGGTGAAGGAATAAACGAATAAATGAGTGAATAAATCAGTGAATAAAAGATAAAATAAATAAATGAGTGTATGAAGTGAAAAATAAATAAATGAGGGTATAAATATATAAATGAGAAAAATGAATAAATAAATAAAAGAATGACTGAATAATTGAAAGAATGAGTGAGTGAATGAATATGTACTAACCATTGAAAAAGGTATATTTGAAGTAATTAAGAACTAAAGTTAGATTATAAATTTCAAGTTGGTGAATACGGGGAAGTAGGCTCGTATAGTTCTAGACGGAACTTCTTGTTTTTCTATGCATTACGTCTTGAGTTACAGCACCCAGAAAAAACAAATAAAAAGTTCGATTGATCCACTTCCCTTAATGTAATCAGCACCTGTTCCTATTAAAATCCACTTTTCGATTAAATTTTGTTCGAATTCTTCCATTCTTCTTGAAATATAGAACTCGCGTTAACTGAGAAAAGCGTTTGCTCCGACCCCTTTGAATGGTGCCAAAACGAATCAGCATCAGTTTGCATCAGGGTCTATGTGTACACCAAACTTCGTTCCATTCCATGAATTACGTTTCGAGTTACAAAGGTCACAAAAAAAAAAAAAAATAAATAAATAAAATAACGACCACTTCACACAAAGACAGACATTTCTAATAATGGTCAAAATGAGTTCAGCACACTCTCAAAAATAGAATCCTCATTTTCGACGATTCTTCAATCGTCAAGAAAATTTTGCCATTTGTAACGATCCATTCCTCTCGCGATTACGTTAAAAAAGTTACTACACAAATTTCGCCAATTTGGCGAAAGTTTTACTCGGAGCATTTTTCACGAAGCCATTTCGTCAAATACGACGAAAGTTTCGTGAGATTTGAGCATGCGTTTCTGAAAATGCACACCTCAAAAGGTATAAATCAGTCAAAATATGAAAATTTTCACGATCTCTATATATTGCATATAGAAGAAAGTAAGAAAAAATTCAGGGCTTGTGCAATTTTAAAGATTTTTCAATTCCAGAGATCTTTTTGAATGATAATGATGTTTTCAGATAAACAGTTTGGATTTATGTCTGTATTTTCGAATTCTTACTAAAATACGCTTAAAATAACCACATCAGAAAATTATGCTTTTGTGAAAGTTCTACGTCATGAGCTCTTTCTGAGAAAGTTTGTTCCAATCAGATCTCTTTTTTTAAGATTTGTGAAAGATTTCAAATAGAACATAGTGTTACCTTTTTCTCTAGTGTGCAAAACAAAATGAAAAACTGCTCAGATCAAATTTGGGCATGGAGTGTCCCACAGGCAGATATATCTCTGAAACAGAAAATATTTTACTCTATTCGAGCTAATAGAATCTACTAAAATTAATTTGATCAACAGGAAGAAAACATCAGTCAAGAATTTCCTGTGAATGAATATTTTTTTTCTTCATCTTCTTATCTTCTTTTTTTCTTTTTAGACATTTACTAAGTTGAGTATTATCTAGAAGTTATCAATTTTAGTTTCATTTTTCGTCATATTTCAATCGAGCTAAAATTTTTGAGATATTTATTTATTTATTTGAAATATTTAAAACTTTTGGAGTACTTTTTAACTATATTTTTTAAACTATTTTTCTTTTTTATAAATTGCTATTTCAAACAGCTTTTCCTCGCAAATTAAAGTAAACAATTTGTTAGGCATTGATGGGTTAAGGTTTCAGTCAAGGTTTCGTTGGACCACTATTGAAATAAGGCCTTCATATCCAATCAACCAGTTCTAGATTACTATTGGTGAATTTCATGTAAAAGCGAACATCTTTGGGGAACATTAAAAAGAAAATTTTTAACAAGTATTACTTTCTTATGTTTTTTTAGGATACAGAAGTTATTTAGAAGCACTCTTCCTACCCCCTTGTGAGATAAAACTTCTTCACAATAAACAATTTGGCTATCACTAGATGCATATTAGAAGCCTGCTTTTCTTTTGCGTTGCGTCACTTACTACTATTTTTTGTATGCATAAATAATAAGCCTAACACCAAAGAATAACACAAGTGTACATCTTTTTAAGCATGCATTTTTTTTTTCGTCTAAATGAAAATTTCCCAGTCACAAGTTCATAATTCACAGATTTTTGAATTTGTTTTGTATTTTCCAGTACATATGTCAATTTCATGTTGCGTCACTTACTGTAATGTTTTTATGCTTTTCTACTCATTACGAGTAGAATAACAGGTTTTCAAAAAAGGCCCTATACTAATGTAGCTGAATAAGACAGTAGAATAAACTATTTTATATTTTAATTCTTATTCTGGCTATTTAAAGATACTTTTTTGCTTTCAAATGTTGCGTCAGTTACCGTGGAATGCACCTATTCGTTTCAAATGTCGACTTTTTTTCATTGTATTTATTAGTATCTTTCCTCTTAGAACTCGACGAACCTGCTATGGCACCATCCCATGTTTTCCAAGACCCAATATTCTGGAAACATTTCAAAAAGGAGGTGATGGCAAAATCCTGGAAATGCAATTTTCCTCCTCACATCCTCACAGACAACATCCAAGAAGATTCAAGGCTCTACAAGGATCCTTCTGTGTTCGAAAGGCGACGGAGAGGGGTACTACCTTGGGCAAAGAACGATACCCAGTGGGTCCAGATCGTCCTTGGGGCCTGCCAAGAACTGGCGCGAGGTCGCGTAGGTCCCTACTCTGAGCAGCTGAAGAATCTCCACATTCTGGAAGCCCTAGAAGACTTCGTAGAACATCTGAACTGTTTCCATACCGTTGCTATGGTGATGGCATCTGAAGGGCAACCTGTAAAGCCACTGAGTCAAGACTCTTCCCGAGTAAGCTACACGTTGCCTCACTATCCGAGCTTGAATATGGTTGAGTTATAGTTTCAGGTCACTAAGATTTGGTTGTCAAGGTTTTGTCCTATTATATGGGGTTTTGATGACATTTTAAATCCCCAGTTTTCGGTCTTAAGGGGGAAAATACGTGTACAGGTCTCAAAAAAATTATAAAAAAAATTTCTTCATAAATCGATTCTACAACTATTCAGTAATATACACTAAAATTTTCAGGGAAAAATTCCTAGTCGTTTAAAAGTTATAAGCATTTGAGAAAGCTGCTCTTTTGGAGCGGTTGAGCAGGTAATCCCTCATTCATGAATGACCAATGACTTGAAGGGTATTAGAGAGACAGAAGAATGTTAGCAGATGTCCTTTTATTTCTTTTAATAACTGAGACCTCGGATAGAAATTTCTATAAGTATTAGTGTATATAAGTATAAAAAAAAATGATTCATTACTGCCTTAAATTTACTTTCACTGCCACTCGAAACTACCTTTTTCGAATTTGCGTACACTCTAGCTCGCAGAGTTTTTATCAGTCCTTATCAAATTTAGCACACATTTTCTTTATATATATACGCTCTAGTTGAACTAGAATCATAGGCATATCTTATTTTTATTTTTTTTTTGTTCTAACAACAAAAAGCTGGTAAAGAAAACAAAAAAAAAAAAAAAAAAAAGGGTAAAAATCGTACTTAATTTTCCCAGTCTAAAAAAACAAAAATAGAAATTTTCAACTTTTTGTGATGATTTTAGTTCAACTAGAAGAGACACTTATAAAAAAGTAAATTAAAATAAAATTGATTTCAGATAAAAATTGTGACCTCCAAGATGTATCTAAACTGCCGATCCGAGTGGCGACTTACAGTGTGAAGCAGCTGATATCTCCGGGATTTTTCAAGAAAAATGTTTGAAAATTTCAGTAAATGTTCTTCAAAATATCTATAAAATAACCACAAAATCTCAATAAAATATATTTACTCTTTATATGTTAAAAAAAAATCATGAAAATTGCTCTTAATACGCCGTCTTTACACCTATTTCCCCCCTTAAGTTAGTATGGTTGCCAGCCGTGTAATCAATTGATTCAATATGTCTACGTTACCAGACTTGAATGTTTCTCGCCAATAAAGTTATCAAGAGTCCATGCTTGGCAAAAATTTTTTTGTTTAATTTGAAACGGACTTCCGTTCTTGAACCCTAACAAGTGAATCTAGATTTTGTCTTAAAATTAATAGCAATTGCTTACGGTGATTCATTATAAGGTGAGATAAAGAATGAAATCTCACTCACCAAGAAAATCATTTTTCTCATTTTCCGAATTATAACATGCTGTAAAGCTCACTTCAGCTCAGATAATTTCGGCTATGTAGAATTTTTGTGACGTGGAATTTAGCCATTATTTTCGGCGATAGTCATGGCATTCTGGCAACCGATTCATATCAGATCATTTACCTCCGTCTCGATATACTTTAATTATCAAGAAATAATTTAGAGATTTTGAAATCGCAACGAAAACTCATACACGGGAAAATCTTCCGATCAAACTCAAGCTCGAATAGTAGGGACAGTCTTCTTTAAACTTCTGGTTTATCAAAAATCTTTTTCGAAATTACTTTTTAAAATCTTCAAAAAAAAAAAAAAAAAAAAAAAGAAAGAAAAAATATTATGATTATAAGTCACTTACGTTTTTAAATTGAATGCCCTCATAACAATATAAATTCTCAGGGCTTTATGATTATTTGTTATAACTTTAGTTAATGAAAATTGAATTGCGCAAATGATTATTTCTCTTTTTATTAAATAGTCTTTCATTCATTCCAGCTGTGCTTCAAAAGTTAAATAATTAAACTTAATAATATTACTGATAAAAATCAATAGAATACCTGCTAACGTTTTATTTTGCATTAATAAACCTCATAATTTACATAGATTAAGTTACCTTTTAAGAAGTTCTCAACATGAGTTTTAGAGAAAAACGATTGCTAAGATTCGAGTTATATATATAAAAACTAGAAGTGCTTAAAAAGTTATGATTTACAAATTTATAACTAATTAAACTTTCTGTTGAATTTTAAGAAGATAATATTTATTTGTGATACAAGCTCGTGAAAAAAAAATAATTACCTAGAGTCTGAACCATTCTTTTTATTGACTTACTGTTTATTTTTGACGGACAAAATGCTCTATACAGTGAAGCCTGTGTATACAGTGTAAGTTGACCACTTGCGGTACAGCAGCTTAGTGGTCAACTTAGACAGGTGGTCAACTTATAGAGGGTGAAGGGCTAATTCCGTTCTTGACAAAAGTGGTAAATTTAGACAGGTGGTCAACTTCACAGGTTTTACTGTTTATTTGTAAGAGGTTTTCTATTCAAAAGGTAAGAACGACGTTTTTGTGGGTGAGAAATGGCTGTATAATAGTTGTACAGTGTCACCAAAAATTAATTGAATCAATGAACAGGACCCAAAGTGCATATCAAAATGACCTGGTCACTTGGAAATTCTTTTGCATTTTAACTTTTAAAAAAATAGTAATTTAAAAAAATTAGTGGTGTAAAATTTTAGTGCCTAATTATTTCACTATTTAATGGTTCAATTAGTATAATTTTTGGAAAAATGACATCTTAAAGAGTTGCTCAGGCAAGTTGCAAATCATTTCTAATACAATAAATGATGTAGTCATTCAAGAGGACAAGGCTTATCCTCTTTTTTTCTTTTTTAAAATAATGTTTCTCACTATGGATGCATCCCAAGATCCTTTTCTTAAAAAGGCATTAAAAATAAATTTCTCAATTAAAGACTTTGATCCATTGAACAACCCTAACGTTTTTAAGAGATATATTGTTTATAGTTTTGTCATATTTTTTTTTCTGTTTGCTCTCCCCCTTCTCTTCTTATTGTTTCCCCCCTTACATAGCTATCCTCTTTTAGAAAGTAATAAATTTGCAATTTCAATTCCTTTAGAAAAGCTATTAATGGAAGTTTTCTTTCTTTCTTAACTTTAGAAATATTTTTAGAATGTGTCAGTAAAGCAAGAAGTTACTACTTTCAAATTTTAAGATGAATAAACAAAAAAAAAAAAAAAAGAGAATTGTTTTATACCTGTCTGGTAAGTTGTATTGTTTCATCATGCAAATTCCCATTTAAGGACGATTTTTTATTTCATACTGTCAAACTGAATCTCAAACAAATGTCGAAATGCCCCTATTCTTTCAGAGTTGAGAATTGCTGAATTGCCAAAAGAGATATCATTGATCGTACACAAAAAAGTGGACACCTGCAAAAGACAGTAAAATTCGCAGTGAGCTCGTTAGTAAATGTGAAAGAGAGAAGAAACACTCAATTTTACTGTCTTTTGTAGGCTTTTACTTCTTTCCTGTACGATCAATAATGTCTTTTTAACAAAAGGTGGATCCTGTTCATAAGGTGGATCCTGTTCATTTGTTCGACTATTTTTGGGTGACACTTTTATATTTAACTATTTCAGGTGCACGACATTGACAAGTTAGACCCCATCATGATCGTGGGCTATTCAGAAAGGTTTGAAGACCAAGCAAGCACTTCCATCTGGCAGAAATGCGTGGAGAGGCACACGGCGGTCAACCCCCACCATCAGGCGCATTGCATGTGGCACGACTGCCACTGCGTGCCATCTTGCGCCGGGTATTGCGAAAAACTTCGATCGACAGCCCTGAAGGAGATGATCTGCGACAAAGTTTCGAGACGCCTTCAGAAGACACTGAATGGAACTCTGTCAGACGATATGTGGGATGTAGAGTTGACGTATTTCGACGGGCTTCCACAAGAATGGTTAGAGAGAGCCGAAAGCATCATGCAAGGCATGAAACAGTCAAAGTTATAAAATACCCTTTTCTCTACATTGACACCTCAAGGATTTTTTTATGTTTATTTCACCTCGCGAAATACTTGCCATTTGGATAAGTATTTCAATCGAGTAATAATAAAATGTCGAATAGTAACTGATTAACATAACATGCGGATTTAAGCACAGCACAATAAATAAATACACATAGCTTTTTCTGTATTAAAATAACCTAGCAATAGGAAGGTCACATAATCCCAACTTTTCATGTATGTTGTACGAGTTACAGCTTCCTATAGGTGCAACTGCTGCTGTTATAGATAGTTAAATTGTCAGAAATTATGATCCTGTAAAGAATTTTTATTATATTACTACATGTACAAACTTTTTCATCAAAACAGAAAAAAAGCGACATTTAGAATACGTAACCTGATCAGTAACTTTATTTACGGGTATATTTTTTGAAATGCATTGATATTATTACTATGTACAACTTTTATGTGAAAACAAAAGCGGTCATGTTTTTCTATTAGAATAACCAAGCAATAGGAAGGTCACATAATCACCATTTTTCATCTGAATAGACATAAAATTTTGAATTGAAATAAGAACTTGAGTTTGGGAAAATAGAATGAAGTATTAACTAAAAAACAAAAAAAAAAACATGAATGCAATCCGTTAAAAAGTTTTCTTTTTAGCGCTGTGATTACTTTAAAAAATATTTCAATTGAAAAAATGTTTTCAGCTTTTTTATTTGAAAATTTTATAAGATTAGCTACTTTAATCACTATTAAGTGCCATATAAGTCATCGCGTTGGACGCAATATATCAGAATCGCAAAAAAAAGTTTTTCAAGTTTAAATGTTTAAAATACAAAATAATGGATAACTTCTTGCAAATAATGCATCTTTAATTCAACCTCACCAACAGAAACGCATTCAAAGCTTTGAAATACTCCAATTGTTTCATGAGAAAACTGAGTTTTTTGCAATTAACGATTCAATTACTTTTAGTAGGAATTTCAGATTATTATTTACGCAATCAAATACCTTAAAAGATTTTTTATAATGAATTAGTTACATGAAGCTCTTTATGTATTTGAATGTTATTTATTGTTTAATTTTTTCTTTAAATGAAATATATTTGTACATAATAGTCCAATGGATCTAAATGTCTCAAACATATATTTAAAAAAATAAAATGTCAAACATATTTGAAGCATTACGTAAATAAATTTTTCCAAAACATGTATCGCTATTTTGTTCATTTTTAATCACAGTGATATCTCGAGATACGAGTTTAATTCGTTCCGTAACCTTGCTCGTATGTCAATTTGCTCGTATCTCAAAGCAATTTACTGCGCAAGCACAGTAAACTGGGTGGGCGTGGCGTCGCAGCTGGCCGTTCTTCGTGTCTCAAATATCGCTCGTATTTCAAAACAAAACTTCGCTGCTCGACAGCGCTCGTATCTCAAATCACTCGTATATCAGGACACTCGTATCTCGAGGTAACACTGTACTTCCTTTCTCGTTTATTTCCTTTGTGTTTTCTCTAAGGTTACTTTTCACAACAAATAAAATGTTTCACTTGTTCTTTGTTTCTGATGTTTTGCTCATAAAAATGAAACTACAGTGAAACCCCGATTTTTCGTCCCCCGAATCTACGTTTTTCCCGCATTTTACGTTTTTTTCATCAGGTCCCAGTTTTCCCGTATACTAATAATGTTAATTTAACCCGGATTGTAAGTTTGTTATATATGAAATTTCCCGCATTTTACGTTTTCCCTGGAAAGTGAAAAAAAAAAATGTTCTAAAATAAGCAATATTTTTCCGTCTGTACTTTTCCTCAGCCGATGAAGACAAAAAGAACCGGAAGCACAGCCCGTCCCTTCTTTCACGATTGCAATGAAAAGCTTACAAATAGTGAAAGACTATTTTCTTTCTTATAAAGACCAGGAGAAAAACTTGCAACTTATTTCAATCCTAAAAGATGCTGCATTCACTTTGAACTCAATGACTAAAAAACAATCCACTATTACGGATTATTTTCAGCCTAAACGCAGAGAATCGCATCTAAATGTGTTAAAATTATCTTAAAATGGTATGTATAATAATGTTCTTTTCGTAAAATATAGATATTATACCTTTTGAAAGAGTCATCTTTACTACCTTTAGTTTTTTTCTATTTGATTTTTGCATTGTATGTACTTCCCGTATTTTACGTTTTTTTTGCCCAGTCCCTTGAGAAACGTAAAATCGGGGTTTCACTGTATTAGCGTAACATATGAAACAAGGCTATGCAAAAGTCAAAAAAGTATTTAAAGTAACGTTAATACATGAAGCTATATTTTAATTAGTTACAAATGAATAAATGCATAGTGTAAGAAATGGCAAAAAAAAAAAACATATAATTCCTCAACCTCTATAAATTGGCCACCTGTGTAAGTTAATCACTAAAGTGCTGCACCGAACGTGGTCAACTTACACAGGTTTCACTGTATTTGGAATTTTTGCTTTTTCTTAGTTTTTAAGCTTCTACTATTTTAATATTATAGTTACTTTAAAGCTCAAAAGGTTTTTTTATTTCGAAAAACGCACTAATGTCGCAAAATAATAATGTCTTTACAGAGAGCGATAAAAAACTTTTAAATTTTTTCATTATTTATCAGTAAAATAAATAGAAGTTTATTTACAACAAATATAGGAATTTCACCATTATATAAACCAAGTTGAACACTTTCGATTTTACACCATATGCACTCACGTGTTGATGCCACTGATTAATAATTAGAGAAACACTATACTGCCAAAAACACCCCTTTTCTTTCTTTTACAAGTGTCACTTAAAATATGCAAGAGAAACTTCCATGAACTTTTGAATAACTTTAGAAGCTACAATGCAACAATGGTTGTAAAATGCTTCTATATTAGCAGTTGTTGAAAAATAAAACTGGTAGTTGATTGAAAAAAAAAACTATTGGTAGACGAATTTATTTTACACATGGGGTTTGGAATTTTCGTTTTTATTAGTTTTTAAGCTTCTATGCTTTTAAGGTTATAGTTACTTTTAAGCTCAAAAGTTTTTTTTTTACTTTGAAAAACACGTTAATGTAGCAAAATATATAGTCTTCACAGATAGCGATAAAAAACTTGTGTCTTACGAGATCGAACTTCTGTGCGCCATTTGTGTTTCTCATGCAACAGACTATTTTTAGCGTTGTTGTGCTGTGAGGTGTTTTACCTGATATCTTATATTGTAACTGCGATGACAAATCCATTCCATAAAAATGAAATGTATTGTAAAACATTGAACTCAAATTAGGAATGTTCTTTAATCCATTAATGCCCAATTTTCTGTTAAATTGGGCATTAATGGATTAAAAAACAAACGAAGCATTACTCTAAATGAAAGAGAAACTTAACAATAAATCGATCAGTAAATACATAAAATAAAATAACCGATAAATAAAGACATAAACACATTTTTTAAAAATATTTATAGGGGGACAGGGGAGACCGACAGGGAGCTTCTAGATGCAAAATCATTTGGATGTTTTGCATCTAGAAGCTCCCTGTCGCATTGAAAAAGGGATTTCAAGCAATCTTGAAACATATGTCTGCGTTTTAATGCTCATTTGTGCTTTAAATTAACGTGAAATTTTATTTCTATTAATGGTAGACAATTTTATTTTACATATATTTGGAATTTCCTCTTTGTATTAGGTTTAAGTAGTGTTCGGCAGTAGTTAACTACTAGTTGTAACTACTTTCGTTTTGAACTAGTTAACTACTAGTTAAACTACTTTTTTCCCAACTACTAGTTGCAACTACTTTCAAAATTCCAACTACTTTCGAAAAAAAAAAAAAAATTAATCTATTTTTTAAACATTAAATTATTTAAATTTTTACTTTATGAATATTACTCACAAATATATTTTTTATATTATGTTATACAATGAAAAGTGCTCTTAAAAAATCATAATATTTATTGCAGTATTTACGCAAATTAGAAAAAGCTTTCTAATATATAATCAATAAATAGCGCCCGCACCAGCATATGCACAATGAAATTTCATTTAAAAAGACCAAATCTTCATTATGGGGAAACTTTACTTCTACTCCAGTAGCATTCACGCGTTTGGGATTCCATAAACACAAAAAGAAAGAAGAAAACTGATATTTAGGATTTCTTTCAGAAGAAAATACTGATTTTTATAATTTTTTTTTTCAGAAAAAAGTACTGATTTTTATGATATTTTTTTTAGAAAAAACTGATTTTTATGATAATTTTCTAGACAAAATATTGATTTTTATGATTTAAAAAAAAATAAATCAGTTTCTTCCAAATTATTAAAATATAGATATTTTTTATTATAAATTTTAATACATTATGGGTTCAAGTCATTCATTAGAATTTTAACTCACTATATGGTAGCCTTAATGCATCTGCTGGTCCTCTAGGGAAAGACAGAATAGCTTCGTTAAGGTGTCAAAGAATAACATTTTATCAGAGGACATTAAGTTTTTGGACATGCTGACTACAGCAAAAGCTTCAACCGCACCTTTGGAAAGGATTTTTTCTACATATGAAATAGTGCACTCAAACATTAAGAAACTTATTGGGGGTTGATAAGTCATCAAAACTAGTATTCTTAATGAAACCTCTAAATAGTAAAATTGATTAAACTCTAGTAAACATTTTATGTGATATTTGCCATCTTTGTTTATATATTCAAGAAATTTCTATCTACTCAAAAAAGTATAATAGTCCAATCAAGTTATTTGTATATATTCAAGAAATTATAATACATTTAGTCCAGAAATATAAGTTTTCTCTTCTGCTTCTTGTTGTCCTCTGTTTATCGAGCATACATTTTTTAAAAATAGTATAAATTAATAATTCATTTTGAACTAGTAATAAATAATTATTTCAACTGAAATATCTAATAAAAATTATTTGAAGACATAAATAATCAACTGAATTTGTTACCGCATTTGTGTGCGCAAACATATTTTGCTTTAAAAAAATCCAAAAAATCTGATTTAATTCAAAAAAGTACTATTTAAATTTTTTTTTTCAAATAAAAAAAAAACACCCACCCTGCCTTGAACACAATTTAAAAGAATATAATCTAAATTCCAAAGCATGCGCGTCATAAAGATATTTTGTTAATGAATGGGGGTTGTGCAGAGGGAGAATTTTAAATTGATATTAAGGGTAAACCCCTTCATTTTACAACTGCTGAAAAATTTTTATTTCTTAAAAACATAAATTATTAACTTTATTAAACATATTAAAATAGAAGTTTAAATTTAGAGAAAAAAGGTTTTGTCTTTATCCATATTCTCTTTACTTATTAATTGTTCAGTGTTATTTGGAAATATTCAATCTTTGAATGTTTTACAGGAATTTCTTTAAAATTGTTTTAATGATTAAAAATAATATTGAGTTGAATTATTAGGATTAAATATTTAAGAACAAACCTAAAAATCGAAATTCAAATAAACTATATTTAAAAGTAGTTAACTACTTTTGGAGAACAGTTAACTACTAGTTACAACTAGTCTCAGGAAAAGTAGTTAACTACTATTTGCAACTAGTTTTGTTTAGAGTAGTTAGTAGTTGGTAGTTAACTACTTTTTGACGAGTAGTTGCCTAACACTAGGTTTATGCTTCTTTTTTTTAGGGTTATAGTTACTTTACAGCTCAAAAGTTTTTTTTTTACTTTTAAACACGCTAATGTTGCAAAATATATAGTCTTCACAGCGACAAACAGCTTGCGTCTTACGAGAGAGCCATTTCATTTCAAATCAAGCAGAGAGTGTCATATGACCCGCACAGATTTTTTTTTTTCAAAAAATTACAGTAGTTGCAATAAGAAGCATATAAAATATCCAAAAAGTATTTTGCGAAAAACAATTGATTTTTCTAGTTACAGACTTATTAAATTTACAATAAAATTCGCCATTTTCAGAGTATCACTAAAACACTCTTTTAAAATGGCAACTGGTTCAAAAGTTTTTCACCGATTCTAAATTTTTTTTCTATAAAGAGTAAACTAAACTAAACTCAGTGGCCCGCCAGCCCTTGTCGGGGCCATGGCCTACAGTGCCCATCCCAGTTTTCGAGACCGAGGGCCCTGGCGTGCAGAAGCAGAAGTTCCCATCAAGTGGTTGGCCTGACGCGGAACCCCCAGCGATTCGCTCCCAAATATGCTTGGTCCTCATTTTATCGAACCCACTGCAGGGGTGAAAGGTTGAGTCGACCCTGCCCAGCCCGGGGATCGAACCACGGACCTGTGGCATGGTAGCACGGAAGGCTTCCATTCACCCACTGGGCTTCACTGTAGAGTAAAGGGATGGTATTTCATTTAGAAACCATTTTTAAAAATCTAGTTGGCTTTATTGATACAGAAAAAAAAAGGGTTTTTGACATGAAAAAATTGCAATTTACTGATTTAATGACTTTTTCCTATAACAAAAAAGTATTTTTGACAAAACCGAGATGGCAATCTACCGTGCTGTTATGGAAGTTTTTTATCATATTTTATTGAGATGCATAACACCTCAGAATTTAAAGTTTTAAATTTGAAAATGTTCAAAAATTACAATTTTTGAAGTGTAATTGCTCAAAAAAGCCATTTTTGAAAAATCTGAAAATCTGCTCAATTGATGCCCTTTAAGTTCTTTACGAGCTGCTCTCAATCATATTGTGTATTTTTGCCCAGGAGATTTTATATGATTTTTCAAAAATGGAGACTTGTGCGTTTCTCATAAATCCGGAAATTCAAATTTGTTCTTATATAAACATTTTAATTTAAGATTTAATCAATTTTTATTAAAAAATATACTACATTGTTACGCACTTACTGCAGTTAAATTGTATTTAACCCTACACTGCGCAATTTTTTTCATTGTATTTTTTTTTGTATGTGTGTTTGTAAAGTAGAATAAATACTAAATTTTATTCGGAAAAATAGAATCCGAGAAAATTTGACATGTTGTTTAAAAACAACTCTGCGCATTTAGATGTAACAATAATAATTTCTTTATATAATCATTTTAATGAATGAAACAAAATCAATAATAAATAGGTATGCATTATAACCATAAAATAGCAATAAAAGAGTAAAATTTTTTTTAAATTATTTATTTTATTATTATTCATAATTAACAAAAACTATTAAAGAAAAAATTTCACATGTAATTAATAGTGCAAATTTTTACTTTATTTACCAATAAAGTTTAATAATTTCATTAAAAGGTTTTAAACAAGAAACCTAACATCTGTAGGGGTCTGATAGAATAATGCTTGTTTCTTCTTCGGTTGAGCGTCAATTGATTTTAAACAAAATTCCTAAAAAAGAGTTTAATGGACCACTTTACACTAATTTGTTATATATTTATAACAATAATCTTCCAAAAGATGCTAATTAAAGTGAAATAGAACAACCAGTGACACCTGTTCTTGTTTGCACTGCACATAGCGCAGGAGCAAAACAATTGCCCCCGAATACGCGGTGTTGTGTTAAAACAAGTAAAAAAAGCGCCCTAATACATATTTTGCGTAGAAGTGTAATACTGTCCATATTGCTGGGTTTATTCCGGCACAGGTAGCGTTGCAAGGCTCTCAAAACACCTGGTTTATTCCCGAAAAAAAACGGTTTTTTCACCGGAAATTTAAAGCAAAATCGGGAAATTTCAGACTTCCCCAAAACTGGGAACGTTCTATTTTTTTTCCTTGAAATAATAATTTTAATACATCTATCATAAATATTTTTTTTATAAAATTTTCGTAATAATAGAATTACTTAACCGAACATTATTGTTAAAGCATTTTAAAACAGACAATATATTTATTTTGTTGTGTTAGTATTCGCTGTAGCAAAATTTTACTATTGAGAATGAAAAAAAGGAAATTGTTATTATTTTTCATTTACATTGTAAAACTTGATATTTGTTTGAGTCATTAATAAAAAATAAAATAACACATAAAAAACCAACCTTTACAACATAATTATTGAAATGTATATTGCTATGAGTAGTATTTTTTATTAAAAATTACCCCTCCAAATGGGGTTGGTAAAGGAGCAATAAAATGCTATGAATAAAACGGATAAGTTATGTGTATATATGTATTATTTCTTACAGTAATTTGAAATCTAGGAATAAAGAAGAAAAAAGATTTTGAAGGTTAATCTTATTTTCTGCAAAGTAACCAAGTCAAATACATTTTTAGAGTCAATATACTGCAATAAAAAAGCCTATTGAATTTACAAGTTAATTTTCTAATTTTCTCAACTATAGAAGTTTGATATAAAATGTTGTGTTTGACGCTAGTTCATATATCCAGAATAGAAATAATGTAACGTTAAAATGTTATATGTTCTGCAACAATGTTTGAACACTGAACACATTTTTTTAGTGAGTAAATAATTTATGATTATTTGAAGAAAGCTTAAGTTCGTTTTTTCCTCTCAAAATTCCCAATGTTCCCAAATTTCCCAGTTTCTTACCGAAAATTTCTGTGTTTTTATCCTCACGTCGAAATTCCCGGGTTTTTGAATTTGTAGGTACAGGGTATATTATTGAATATTGAATGGATGCTTCTTGACAAAGCTCAAATTAGCAAATTAACGCCAGAAATTACATGCAAGTTCAATAAATGAATTATTATTGTCATTATTCAATAGTTGTTTTATTTTAATCATTTCATCTACATTTTAATACGTAAAAATTTTATTACTTGCATCCTGAAGCTCACAATTTTATGAGCTAATAAATAAGTTTCTTTTGACCCAGAATAACATATGTACAATGTTTTTGTGATTTCTTAATGCTGGTTTTTTACTAGGTCAAACATTTTATTTCTTATTTAGTGTTGAGTCGATTTGTATTATTTGTACTTTCATTGGATGATCAACTCAATGAAAATTTTAAAATACTAAGACTTGCTAAATGTTTGCTTTTATTATCATATATTGATGATTTCATTGTATTTTCGTTATAATTATAAATTGCGTGCGGTAATTCAAAGTAATAATAATAAATAAAAATGAAGTTTAACAAATTTGAACATTGAACGGGAAAAAAATCAACTGTATTATAGATTTATAAGACAATTATCACAACAAAGAAAAATAACAAAATTCTTTTGGAAGTTCATTTATTTCATCAATTCCGAAATAGCAATTTTCATAGTTATTCTTCTATTAATTTTCGCCTTTTAACTAAAAAAAAAATAGTTATACGGGCATAAATAGATTTAATTCTTTTGGTACAAATAAACATTTTTTTGTATGAAATTAAACGACTCTCAACTGTCTTAGTTCTCATGGCATACAGACAGATTTTATACACATTTTGCACAGTATAAGAAAATTCTATGATGTTTTTTGCTTTTTATGTATTTTTTTGAAACAATATTTAGTAAAAATAAGTCACACAAGTATTGAAAACAACATCATAATAATAAAATACATACTGCAATGTATTTGTTGCAATGATGTTGTTGTAATAATAAGTAAAATGCATTGCAATAATGATTGTGTAAAATATTACAACCTTGCAATAGTAATTGCAAAGATTCAAGCAGACGTACGAAGGCGAAACTACAATGTCGCCGCAATTCGCACGGTTGCTCTGTTGATCTCCGTCTAATGTTTACATTCGAGGGTGGCCACATTGCGAACTGAAACTTCACCAGTTTGGTGAAAATCGGCAAAGGCTCTCCCGCAATAAGAAAAGTCGCGAAAGGGAATGCTCGAGCCCGATGGACAGGAGTGCCGAGGACCTTCTTCGGGCCGGCCGGGTTTCCCCCGTCAACGCGGCGCTCTAATTGATAGTCAACGTGGCATGGTTACGACTACCCCCCCCCCCCCCCATAGGAGAAGGCAACCCAGTCGACATCAATGATTTCCTCATCTAACGAAGCCTTGCCCGCTGTCTCACCGAGGCCTCCATAAATAAGGAAAACGGTCCGCGTAGACCTGAAGGAAAAGAAGAATTCGAAGCCGCCTGAAAAGAAGAAGAAGAGGCGGCTGGTCGTCCTTATTCAAAGCCCCAGAAAGGTTTTGAATTGATCAAGCAAAAGCACGACGATCCCTATGAGGTTCAGCTTCATAAGGACGAAGTAAAGGTATTCCCCGCTAGCGAAGATGGCCACCTTGCGGTAATCCGCTACGCTGAAGAGGAAAAAATCGAATACTGCGCACCGAGATTCGACCGGCGCCCTCCCCTCAAGGTAATACTAAAAGCGCTCCCGGTCACCCATACTGATTATTCCAACCAATTGGAACTCAGGTGTGTCTTGGTTGTCTTTGCCATCCTATGCTTCCTCATTTTGGGAACTGGGCATAATATAACCATGAAGACTTGGCTATTTTAACAAACCCAATGGTACTGCTGTCACAAAACAATAATAGATGTTAAAATTAAAAAGCAACGTAAAATTAAGCACACAGTTTGAAAAAAATGCAGACAACTGTTTCGAGGTTGCAAGATACTCCTTTGTCAATGCAAAAGAGTGTGTCTCTAGAATATAAACATAGTTCTTCCAAAAGAACGATCAGTTCCTTTGTATCCAGTGTTTTCGAGCCGTTTATTCTCCGTTGCATTTTCAAGCAGACAATGCATACAAAAGGGATTGAAAATTATATTGCCCGACATGCCCGGGGCAGGTAAAAATTCCAATCGAACATGAATTTTCTATCTTTACATGGCTGGCAGGGCATGCAATTTCTTAATTAAATTCTTCTTTTCAAAACTTAATTATATCGTATTTTATTGAAAAATCACTGCATCCATATCGGAGATGCAAATTGACATGTTGACGGATTTTATTTTAGGATCGTCATTGTATATTAATTTTTTAGTACATAAACAAATTAATAAGAAAGATAAAATTCGTTCATAACAAAATATAAGTTAAACAAATATAAGTTCCATCATGTATAACATTCATTACGATCAATGAGAAGGATGACATTGCGTATGTTGAGAAGACCGATAAAAAAAAAGCTGTCAGGACTTTCTCTGTTAAAACTGGATGCACATGTTCAAATTGCTACCAGAATATATACAGTAAAATCCCGTAATACCACGAAATCGGATGTAACGAGGTTACTATCCGTTCCCCCGACGTCCTAAGTCTAATAAGAATAAAAGTGCTATGTAATTGAATTTTCAGGAAATGTTTTGACAATTTTGCAAGCTGAATGTTTAGGAACTGGTGCCTTTATTTTGATGGGGAGTTTAAGATGGACTGTTGGTAATTTTAGGAACAGCAACTCTTAACAGTCTGTATTCAAATGAGTGTTTTTATACTCACTGACGTCTTTATTCTAATGGAGATTTTTTTGGACTGATGCCCTTATTCTATTAGAAATATTTAGGAATAGTTGTCTTTATTTAAATAGGGGGCTTTAAGGAATTTGTCTATATTGTAGCAGAAATATTCAGGGACCATTGTTCTTCATCTGATGGGCATTTTTAAAGAGAATACTGCTTTTATTCTGATGGGAATTTTTAGATGTGGTGTTGACCATATTGTAATTGGGATCTTTATGGGCTTTTGATATCATTTTGGCCAAAAAAATTTTCAAATTATAGCGGTGCATATATGCATTTTAGTTATTGTTTGCCTTAGTCTAATGGCAATTTTTATGAACTGTTGTTGACATTTTAATGTGGATTTTTATGGACTGGCGTTTTTGGTCTAAAATGAATTTTTCTAGGCTGTTCGTTTTAGTGCAATGGTAGTTTTCAATGATTTTTACTGTTTGAATAGGATTTTTAAGGACTTGCAAATCTCCTATTTGGATTTTTTTTTACGAAAATGTTTCCTTACATGTTTTCAACAGAATTTTTTACATGTGTCACTTGGTCTGCGAATGATGCAATATTACCCCGCGCAAAGCCGGGCATTTCAGATAGACTTTAATAATGTAAAGGGACACTTAATTAGAGCAATTGAGATTCTTTAACTTAATGAGATTCTCTAATCTAATTGCTTAAATACACGGCTCGAGTAGGACACCATTGTTATACTATCCCACAGGAAAGATGCATTTTGCCGGGGTGAAAAGTTACTAGGATCCGCGAGCGTGCGTGTACAAAAACAACGCTGAAAGTAAAATCTACTTAAAATTATTTCATTCTTTAATTATAACTATTATTTTCTTCTTTCTTTCGCAGTACCGATTAATTTACATGAATAATACTTTTTTAACATGAATTATTTAGCTAGCATTGGTAAAGTTCTTGAGATCCGAGGGAGGGGGAATCAGATTTTAATTTTGCTGAGAGTATCTAAGCCAAACAGATACTTAAGGGATAATTAACATATCGCATAATCATATGACATGCACACTGTTGACGATAAAACAAAAACACAAAAAACAAAATTGTATAGCTTGCAGAAACTAACAGCAGCAAGCAAAACTTTGAAAGCGGACAAACTTTTTATACAAGTTCAAGTAAGCAAATAACATTATGTGCTAATTCACAAGAGAAAATGAAACAACATAAATAAAAATTTATAAATATATTTTTCCTTCATACCGATTTTTCTTATTCCAAATCAGTATTAAAATTTGGAATAAGAAAAATCGGTATGAAGGAAAAATTTTCTTAGTGAACCCCCTTACAGTATGGAGAACGGTCCCGTAAAAATACCTGTCAAAATAAGGAAATCAAAGTAAAGCTATCGACCGTCCGAGTGATGTAGGAAAATTTTTTTTAATCGTTTAAAAAGGAAAAAATAATCAAAAGGTAACTTAAAAATCGGATGCAAAATGATAAAAACATTGAATAGAATTTCATTTAGCGATTATGCATGCAGACAAATTGGCAACGTTCCAAATAAAATAAAACTAAAGCGCTTTAGTAATCGCCTGGGGGGAAAAAAGGAAATTTAATTACTGTGAAAAAATAAGATTGAAATACAGCGAAAAATGCTTTTAACTTCTTTTCTAGTTAATTTAGAGGCTTCGAGTTTTAGCACAAAGAAGAAAACTCTTTCTGGATCAGTGTTTTGTGGGTTTTAAAACGTTACCTATTCGAAAAGATGCGGTAAATTTTTCCTATAGAAAAGAGCCATTTACTTCTTCGGTTAAAATTGGAATAAAAAAGAAAGAACTAATTCGATTTTTTGAAAAAAAAAAAAAAAAAAAACCTTCGAGGTGCACAGCATTGTGTTACAAACTGATTCCGTGCCAAATTTCATGAAAATCCGACGAACGGTCTTGGTCCTACGCGAGACACACACTCACATACATTGCTGCCTTATTAATAGTAGAGATAGACAAGCGACACGCAAGAAATTTCAGGACAAAGAAATGAATTTGAGGATCACTATGCCTGAACGTTATCTCGATATTTGCTATTTGGATAGGATACAACAAGAATAAAAAAAATTGGAAAAAGCATGTTTTTTTTTTTTTGTACGATCTGAAATTTGTTATTGCTAAAATATCCTTAGGTGATGAGGGAAAATAAAGGACATTTCCGGAATCAGCGCTCAACGCTAAAAAATATATTAATCAATGATCAAATGTTAAAATACAAGAAAAAATGTCCACAGCAGGCTTGGAGTAATCGCGATTACGTAATCGTAATCGGCTGTAATCGATTACATTTTGACAAAATCGTAATCATAATCGTAATCTGACAGTGGCATCTTCTTATAATCATAATCGAAATTGTGTAATCCCGTAATCCCTTTTCTCCCGTAATTTTAATCGTAATCTTAAGGAAAAAATCCGTAATCTGCTGGTCCTATAATCGTGTAATCTTGACCTGCTGAAAGCTGAAATTTTTAGTTCTACCATTGAATAGAAGAGATAAGATTACAAGAAAAAGGATTCAAGCTGTGTACTGAGGCGACCTATCCTATCCTAAGTGGTTTGTAACCTACGGGCGATCATAATATAAAAGGTTCTGTGTGGCGGTCGCAGACCCTTGATGGCAGGAATTCTGCCAGAAACGCTTCTTGTCCTGCTTGTTGCGGTTTCTCAGAATTCTTAATTGCGGCTCCACTCTCCCCGGGGAATGGCTGCTGGAGAGCCCGAGAAAAAAGGGTCTAGATACAGGACTTCTGGATATGTCACTCGCATCGCCTTGGGGCTCTCAAGGGGGTCTCCTCGCGTCGTCCAGTTTCGGTTAAAAGAGCGGTAATCTGTCCGCAAGTCAAAAAGATTTCGGGGTAGATAAGAAAGGGGAAGCACAAATTACCCCTTCAAAACATATGCAAACGGTTGAGCAATAGGCGAGAGTCTGGAGCCGGC
The DNA here is from genome assembly GCA_038502835.1 of Octonoba sinensis. Classification (NCBI taxonomy): domain Eukaryota; kingdom Metazoa; phylum Arthropoda; class Arachnida; order Araneae; family Uloboridae; genus Octonoba; species Octonoba sinensis. Next base: position 102,811,669 of record CM076606.1, on the reverse strand, counting down.
ATGAAATGGACGCCCCATTTTTCCTTTCAATAATCGAAGCAGACTGCCCCCCGAAAATCTAGTGGAAAGAGAATGTCACGAAATGCCTTTTGGCGTTTGTCTCCTTTCTTTAACGGCGGAAGTGAAGAATTTTTCCAAAGAATATCACATTTACACTTCAGCAATTTAGGACTAGGTGTTACATGATGCTCTATGCTTATGTATGAAATCTTAATCCTGGAAACGTGTGATTATTATTGTTTTTTTAAATATGTTCTTCGAATATTTAAAAAAATACATACAGTTAAATCTTAAATTTATTTATATTTTAATGCTAATATTCTTTTTAATTAATAGGCATGTACAAGAAAAAGAGATTATGTTCAGACATTCTCATAATTGTTTTTTACATGCATGAATTCATATTTATGAATTACTTTAAACAGTTAATTATCTTTTCCTTCTTAGAATTACCTCAACTGAATTTTGTATTTCAGTTTAATCTTGTACGTTAAATTTGTATTGTAAAATTACTTGCCCTTTATTTTTTTATTAAAACAGTTACATGGAAAAAAAAAAAATTCCCACAAGAAATCATATTAAAATATTATAGTCATTCATATTATAATTATTCTTCATATTACATTTTAACGATTACTAATTTTTTAAGAGTTATTTGAATGTTCATGTTCAAATTTTTTGAAATTATTCTAAAATGCAGCATTTATTTTCAAAGGATTATTTATCTCTTACACTATCTGAATATTTTGTTATCTCGTGCAATCCATACACCTCTTATAAGTGATTTCATACAGAATCATACAAAATTATAATTTACAGTAAATTAATTGGTGTTGTGTGAAATATACTACATTTTTAGAAATTGCGGCCAGCTAAAATTTTGATTGTATGCACACAAAATAACAATGAACCAGGTAAATCACTTATGCATTATATACATTTAGTGCATCGTCTTTTTTTATATACAAAATACGATCAATGTAGTTATCCCTCACATGAATTTTAAAAGTTCGGAATGTGCCTTTCCTGATTTTATATATATATATATATTACAAATTTTTCATTTCTGCAACGACGTCATAATTCCAGAACTGTGATGTTGAAATTATTTCATTATAATTGCATTCATCATCATTTCAGTTATCTCTTATTAAATCAAAAATTTAATTAAAAATCATAACTTTTTGATTTATGACACTATTGTGAAAATGAGAGTTGTATGCATAATATCGGATAATTTTATGCTAATCTAATCGTAATCAAAATCGTAATCGGATGTCATAATCGTAATCGATTACATTTTTCAACGACTGTAATCGCTGCCGTAATCGTAATTACTTTTTGGCAAAGGATTACAATCGTAATCGTAATCATAATCTCTCAATTTCTCCCTTTGTAATCTTAATCGTAATCGATTACGTTTCTTTGTAATCGACTCCAAGCCTGGTCCACTGCCACGAGTTATTTTTCAGCTTCTGATTGATGGATGAAGCAAGGAACAATTTGCGTGGTGCTGCCATCTACAGGAAAGAAACAAAATAGTAGCTACAATTTTTCAGTGCTGCTATCTACTGGAAAGAAACGCTAACGTTCCTCCGAGATTTGTAGTGCTTCCATCTAATCGCCGTTAAAACAAATTACATTTTTTTCATACTGACTTCTTATGCCGCAACAGCTCATTTTTGCTCCATTAAATTTAGCTTTGTGGCGCTAAGGGATCATTAATAAATGATGTAACGCTTCCAGGAGGGGGTTCGTGAAATTGTGACATGGAAAGGGCAGGGGTGGAAAAAAGGAGGGGAGATCTAAAAAAATAAGTTTAAGGGGCATAAATCTCGCTGTACTTTTTAAATTTTTGTTGCAGGCAATTGATTTTTCCTGAACTTTTTAAAAGGGGCGATTCCATATTTTTGTTCCAAAAAATTATTCCTCCATCCTTTTTCCTTTTCGACTGAAGGATATGACGCAGGCGATTAGAATTGACTGTCATTCTCAGAACACTTGAAATAGTAACAGATTTTGCTGTTAAATCTTGTGCTTTATATTGACTATTACCCCTATAAAAATATTTTCTAAACGGTGCTTCAAAAATGCGTTTTTTGTCAGTAATCAAGTACCGAATAAAGCAGCCGTAGGAAAAAGGTTGAAAAAGAAAGAAAGGGGAAAAACGAAAGAAAGAACGAAAAGGGAAATTTGTTAACAAAATTAATTTTGTTGTAAAGCCAAAAAAATTTTGCATAACAGATGATGAAAAATAAAATTGTTAACTAATGTTTAAATTAATTTCTACTCGCATAATTTGTCTCAGACTTTGTATTCTCAATATTTAATCCTTTAATTATTTTATTTATTCTTTTGCTCCTTAGAACTTTGAAGCAATTCCGATTGAAGACAATGCCTCGTCTATTAAAGGTCTGTACTCGATTTCTAGTGGCCAAATTTTCACTTGAATCTTTGCACATTGCTAGAATTAGAATTTTTTTCTGACTGGAAAAGGGGGGGGGGGAGCATCCTTATAAGCATTTCAAGTACAAACACTTCCTTATTAAGATCCGCGATATGGTCTTAAAAAAAGGAGTCTGGCAGGTTAACTTCAGAAATCAACCGCAGCTTGTGCTCCTGTATTCGCATTTGTCATTGAAATTTATTAGTCATGCTAAATAAGAAAACGCAGTGTGATTTAAGTTGTGCAATTAGCTGGGAGTAGTCTTTTAAAGTCCCCAAAAACATCCTAATTTTCTTCAAAAAAATTAAGTAACCTTAAAGGTACTCAATTTTAATTCAGTGACCTGAAAAGTACTTAATTTCCATTCACCAGCCTATTCTAGCAAAGTGTCCCCCTTTCACTTTTTTTATTAGTCGCTATTTCTAATAAAAGTGATGGATGCGACTGCCTCTTCAAATTTTGCTAAAATGTATTTCCAGCACCATATTATGCCAAAAATGCTAATTTCTCTCAATGTGTGTCATAATTGCACTAATTTTCGATTCTGCCGATCTTCCCACATCTCGCTTCAAGATGACATTAAGTCCCGGATCGTGGAGGGCCAAAGCGGGCCCCTCCATGTCGGTTTTGTCGTACGCCCTCCCCCCGTTGCGTTTGCATCCGGGCCATCCTCCGCACTACTCCTATGCGCAACCGGGCCGCCTCCATAGGGCCGGGCCTCATGAATCAGCCACGCCAGACAGCGGCCCTTCTTAGGGACCGTCCATAAATTTCATGATTTTTCTCCATATATTTCCCCCCTTTGTCACATGCTATGCTACACTGTAAAAAATATAGCTGCATGTTGCACCAAAAAATAGTGCAAATTGATACCAAATGCACCACAAAACAGTGCAAAGTTTTCACTCCAAAGGATGGTGCTTAATTTTACTATATTTTGGTGCAACATGCGCAAGTTAGCACCAAAATGTAGTAAATTAATCGCCATCATTTGCAACCAGGAAATTTTTTACAGTGTATGTAGCTTAAGCACGATGTCCATTATTGGTTTCCCTCCCCTCTCCCCTCTCCTTGTCACAATTTCATGCACAACCCAAACACGAAGCGTGATCATTAATTTTCTTAAAATGTAATCTTATAAGTTGTGGCTCAAAATTATAACACTTATGATTGAAACTTTTTTCAAAAAATTATAATGCCTAATATTTTGCTCAATAATTACTAATAAATGTGATTTTGAAAAAAAAGATTGAAAAAAAAAAAACATTCTGTACATGTCCTACTTTGAACTTTGCACAACAATAACTATAGCAAACCTGTTTCTCGCTTCCTTTTCAAGCGGTGAAGAAAATTAGCACAATCTGCACGAAGTTCCCTTAACCCCTTAAAACACGAGTTCTTTTTTTTTCTTCTGAAAAAAGTAGCATTGTGTAAATATTTCTTTGCAATTTCAAGTTGTGAGAGATGACTAGGGAGCGGGGGTTGGGTAAAAGTTACATAGAGAAAAAATATTGTACCAACAAAGTGTGAACGGATCTCAGACGGGCATTAGAAATAAAATAACTCTTGGGCATGGGCAAATGTTCCGGTCACTTTCGCCCGTGTCAGACACGGGCAAATGCGTTAAGAGCAGGGTTCGAAATTAGGATACAAAAGTTAGGCGTCATTAGCACCTAGCTGCAATGTTTTAGCTGCCAAAAATGTTCTGGTAGGCGTAATTTAACAATTGTCCCTTTGAGAAGTTGGTAATTTTGTTTAAGTTGACTCAATACAAACGTTTATTTTAATCAGTACCTAATAGAATAAAATATGGGTTAATTGGCTTAACTGTTTTTTAAGTGTTATTAACAAGACTTCATTTGTAAGTGAAAATTCCCGATTCAAAATTTGAAAGTCGAGAAGTTACAATAGTCCTTCCTAGGTATCGTTAAAACTCAAAATACACAAAATTAGATCAATTTGTATGCAAAAAAGTAATTGTACAATATTATACTACATTAAAAAAATATAAATAAATAAATATAAAATGACGACTTAGTGAAAAATTGACTGTCAAACTAAAAGTTTTTTGAAAGGTTCGGCGTCAAAAGTGACGACTGGATGGGAAATCGCGGTCGTCAAATGGGAGTTTTTAGTTACAAAATACGACTGACGACCGTTAATTTCGAACCCTGGTTAAGGGGCTAAAGCAAACGGAAATTTTGCAATACAAATTCCAATATTAACAATTATTTTCAATCTTCTCTCCTCTGACCAACTCTCTGGCGCGTACATGGGGAATTCTACTCTGTCTAGGATTTCAGACACTCAGTTTTTGAGGCACAAGGCCTCAGACACTCAAAAGCCTATTTGTGCGCGTAAAATATGATAAGCATTAATTATTATTAAAGGGTTCAGTTGAAAAGTTGAATTATAATAACGATAAACGAGATTAAAGTGTTCGACAAAACACTTTACACTCGCATTTTAACTATTATTTTAAAAATAATAATTTGACTCCAGAAACTATGTTCAAATGGACGCATAGTTAAAGCGAAGCTGCAGAACAACGAATACTTAGACAGTTCTAAAACACCATAAAAGTTCTTATGTAAATTATAATTTTAAAACATCAGACTTTAAAATTGTCAAATTACTGATTTTTCTTAAAAACGTAACAAGCAGCCGTAAGTCCTAGTAAAATGAAGAGTCCACTGGAAAAACGACCTGAGTCGCATACTACTTGATGAACTTTGATTATGTTTTATTATAAATTATGTATAATAAATGAATGAACTATGGATTGTAAATTTCAAAAGGACTGGGACCAGAAAAAGTGTCCCTTAAACGAGGTTTCACTGTATAATAAATGAATGAACTATGGATTGTAAATTTCAAAGGAACTGGGACCAGAAAAAGTGTCCCTTAAACGAGGTTTCACTGTATAATAAATGAATGAACTATGGATTGTAAATTTCAAAAGGACTGGGACCAGAAAAAAGTGTCCCTTAAACGAGGTTTCACTGTATAATAAATGAATGAACTATGGATTGTAAATTTCAATTTGGGTGTTACGGGAAAGTGGGCTCGTATAGTTGAAAATTGACATCTAGTTATAAAATGAATGAATAAAACATAAAGCTAAGTTCATCAAGTAGTATGTGACTTAAGTCGTTTTTTCCAAAAGGGGCCATTCAAATATTTACACCAAAATTATATTATCACGTACGTTACTTAATATTGAATGCACAGAAAAACCTGTAAAGTTGACCACCTGTCTAAGTCGGCCAGTTTTGTCAAGAACGGAATTAGCCCTTCACCCTCTACCTCACCGTCTATAAGTTGAACACTAAAGTGCTGCACCACAAGTGGTTAACTTGCACAAGTTTCATCTGAATTATAAACTCACATATGCAACATTACCACGGACTAAACAACGTTTCATTAAATTAATTCATTCTCATATGGGGAAAATACTATTTAGCTGCATAAACTTAATGATCATAAGTGGAGCAATGCGATGTGAAGGTGCAAATTACCAAGTGGTATAAATTGTTACATTCCTTAGAATGAGATGCTTCTAAGAACTACAACTATGAAGATAGCACATCGGTTCTCTGATTATTCAGTTCAAAAAATATTTAATAAAAATCTATCTTGTTTTCAGAAACAAATATTTTATCATGCGTAAATGAGATTATTGAATGCAACATTGCGTACAATGTTATTTATTTTACTGAAGTTCTGAAACATTATGTGGAAGATTCATTTCTTTGCTTACAAGGTGAAACAATTCCTTAGACGAAATTTTGAATTTAAATATACATTAGCAAATTTGGTATACAGTTGGACAAAAAAATACATATCTTCTGCAAACAATTGACTTAAACATGAATGTGCAGCAAGAAAAATCCTTTCATGCGTGTAGCAAGGGTTTCAAAGTTACTTTCCCATATGTCTTTATTCTCGATTTTGCGCAATACTTGACATTAATTGGTTTTCTTAAAATTTCATACATAATTAGTGTAGAAATTAAAAAGTAGTAAACAATAAGAGCTGGCTTTTAACCTTCTTTGGATGTCTTCTTAAACTTTAGCTTAGATTGTCAACCCCTAAACGACGTGGCACAACATCTAAAAAGTGATTACGGAGTGCAACAATAAAATTGCGTCGATTCTTTTTTTCCTGAAGTTTCAGAGTTTCAAACTTATAATAGATACATTTGTGGCTTAAAATACTAAGCTCTTCCTTTCTTTTGAAGTAAAAACTACCAAAATTCTAAGACGGACGAAAGATACATTTCTTGAAACTATTTAAAATTTCAAATACGTAAAACGTATATGACTTATTTAACTATTGAGGATATTTTAATTTTGTAAACTAAATATTTGCTACAATAAACCGTTTACTAGCGGTTTAGTGTAGCGAACAAAATATTTCATTGCATTAATGGCTTCCTGTAAATGAAGTTTTAGTTTAAAATGTATTTAAATGCACACATTAGTAACATTTCTTGCATTTAAATTTAGTATTCAAACTATTAAATATGGAAGACACATATTGATTCTTTGAACACTAATTTACAAACATACAAAACAAAATTTATCAATTGAATTTTTTTATATTAAATACTGCATCTGAGGACTACTATGTAGGTCCCAAAAGCGAAACAATGTTAATGTGTTTTTAAATGACTAGAGACATTAATTAGTTATCTGCAATTCAAAGCCATCTAACATAAATAACGAAACATGTTATAAAACATAAGATTTTCTTAGACAGTAATAAAATTCAATAATTGCGAGTACAACAAGAAACATTCTTACATACGTGTCACTAAACAAGATTTAAACTTCTTTTTCCGCGCAATACTTGAAAGGTTGCATGAACTTATTTCAAAATTAGCGTAGAAATTAGATACTGAAATTCTGAAAAATAAGGGCTCGCATTCAACTTTTTTGGAAGCCACTTATACTTTTAAGCACTTTGTCAACTCCTAAGCTTAATGATATCATAATGTAAACTTAAGAGTACTAAGTACAATACTATGAGTTTAAAAACTTCAGTAAAGTATATAACATACGGAAGCAGCGTTTGTGGTGTGAAATACGGAAATATTCCTTTGTTATAAATCAGAAATTGATAAGGCAATAAACACTGCCAAAAGTTATTTTATTAAAACTAGTTAAACTGCATTTTAAATAATACATCCAATGTAACACACACACAAAAAAAACTAATGAGAACTTATTCTCTTTGACAAGAATTTATGTATGCCCCATAAATATAATATACTATAACCACATTAAGGCATTTCTATTAAGTTCGAATTTAAAAAGAATTTTTAAGTACTATGCTATTATGATACTAATGGTAATTTCTGAAGCCTGTGAAGTTGATCGTTTGTGATCTAGAAGGTTAAAAATTAACTTGAAGAGGTGGTCAACTTATTGAGTTTATTTTTTTTATGTCCTTAGAAAATGAAAACGTGTGTGTCAAACTAATTTAAATACTTTTAGTAATTAAAGTAATTAGTTAAAACTAGTTTTTAATACTTTTAGATTTGCGAAATACTTAAAATAATTCCATTAATAAAAAAGCTCAACATGAATGCACTCGAACGTAAATGTTTCGCTTTCACACTCTCATATACAATGGACATAGTATTTCATTTCTTATATAATCAATTTATCTACAGAATTACTGGATAAAATGTCTCGTTATCCAGCCTTAATTTAAAATATATTTAATTTTAAAACAGACATTATATGTAAACTGTTTACCCCGGAACAGTCCCCTAGTTAACGCCTTAGCGAGTGCACACAATTTGTACAATCTTGATGCATTGTAAATATTAGTGCAAAAATAATAGAACATGACAATAGTTCAAAGAATGGCTGTATTTTTTTTTAGAGCATAAGCTTTTCTATCTTTTTCTTTTTTTTTTTGTTGAAGAAAAAAAGGGCAAAAGTGATCCACTGGGCCCCGGCCTAACATTGAAATTACTAACACCCTGAAATTACTTTTAGATAAGTGAAATTTCTCAACCACAAACTTCCCCATAATAAAAATATATATTAAAAAAATGACTCCAAGACATTTTACATTTTATATAACAAAAAAAAAAAGAAAATCATTGACTAGAGTTATGTTATGAGCAAAGTTTAAGTTAAGAAAAAAAAAGAATATTTAAATTTATATTTGTCTAAACGTTAAAATGTATGGCTTCATAAATAAAGTAGAACACAGAATATATAGTTTTATCCACACATCTACAACATAAAATATATAATAAGGTAAAATGGTAATCCCAAGCGGAGGAGGGTGGGTCCCCCGCTTCAGCAAGCAGAAAATAAAAATTAAGTGAAATTTATATCTCAAGCGGAGGTTATTTTCCCCCCACTTCAGCAAACATAAAATAAAAATTAAGTAGCGTGGTAATATTTGCATTTACAATTAAATTTGCAGTTCAGCATTTATGAGCATGTTAAAATGTATGTTATGATAAATAACATTTGAATTCAAAGTAAAACTGTGGAAAACAGTCATATTGAAACATTTACAACAACAAATATACTACGCGGAAAATCGCCTAAGACGACAGTGAAATCCTTGAAAATTAATGTATTGGAAATTTTTTTTATATATGCAGCATTATCACGCACTAAACAATGCTTCATTACATTAATATGCTTTATGATGATGCCATATAAATAAATATATTATTGAATTCAAGTGCATAGGATAATTTCTTTGCAAACGTTATGAAACATCAGTTCTCTATCGTCCATCAGTTCTTTTTAATTCATTCTTTTACCTGAAAAGGTGCTTAATTGCATCAATTTACTGATAATTAAACAATGTAATGTATAAAGGTTCGAATTTACTAAATTGCAAAATATTTTGCTATTCTTAGAATGGAATATTTTCCTGAATTATAATTGAGAAGAAAGAACAGTAATTCTCTGATTATTTAGTTTGTAAGTATTCAAACAAAATAAATGTTTGCAATGAAACTTTATTTTTAGAACTAAATATATTATAATGCATAAATGAGATTACGGAATACAAGATTTCATTGAATATTATTTATTTTAATGAAGTTTTAAGACATTATGTATTTATAACGTCAATTATGTAGAAGATTCATTTGTTGGTTTATAACGTGAAACGGTTCCTTGGATGAAATTTGAAATTGATGCATACATTAGTGAATTTGATATACAGTAAAAAATCATCTAATGTCAAGAAAGAACAAATAATAATACATATCTTCTATAGCAATAGATTTCAACATGAAAATGCAGCAAGAAAAATCTTCATATGCGTGTAACAAAGGTTTTGAAGTTAGTTTCTCGCACTTTATATTAATTGGTTTTATGACAGTTCATTACATAAGTAGAGTATAAATTAAAAAGTACTGAAAAATAAGAGCTGGCTTTTAACCTTTTTTGGAGTCCCCAGAAACTTTTACCTACGTTGTTAACTCCTGAACTAAAGCTCACAATATATATCAAGTGACTGCCGAGTAAGACATTGCTTCGGATCATTTTATTTTACTGAAGTTTAAGCGTTACAAACTTATAGCAGTTGCATTTGGTGGTTAAAAAGCTACAAACTTCCTTTCTTTTAAGGCAAAAACTATCAAAATACCAAGAAGACAAAATATGCATTTCTTGGAACTATTTAACATAGCAAGTGCTTAAAATATAAATCTCAGTAAATTAAAAAGGATATTTTAATTTTTTAAACGAAATATTTGCACCATTAAAACGACAAACGAAATATTTCATTGCATTATGCCTTCTTGTGAATTGTAAAATTTTAACTTAAGATGCATTTAAATGGTGTAATATCAAATTAGCAACTTTTATTTCTTATATTAAAATGCATTCTTCGGAACTGTTTAAATGTGACATATTACACATCGATTCTTCGAATACTAATTTTACGAACATTCAATAATTAGCATTTTAAAAAAATACTAATAACTTCTTTGTGTTGATACCACATAAATAAATACATTCAATGCAACAGTACATAGGATAACTTTACTGAATTTTTGAAACATGAGTTATACAGAAGTTATATTGAGGCTCGCAAATATGAAACCGCCTTTTTAAAATGAATACTTCGAAAATTCCATAAAATCTTTTCAATTTAACTTATTTAATACTAAATACTGCTTTATGATGGTGCAACATAAATATACCATATAATGTTCAACAATCATGAGTGCAACAGTACGTAGGATAATTTACTGAAGTTTTAAAAATCAGTTTGCTGGGAGTATCTATTAATGATCCCGAAGGCAAAACAGTGCCTTTAAAGTTATTCTTTTAACGATTAACAACATTAGTAAGTTATCTACAGTTTAAAGTCATCTATTCTAAATAATGAAACATGTTTAATATAATACAGATTCTCTTTAACATAATAAAATTCAACACCAGCAAGAAAGAATAAAATTGAGAGTACAGCAAGAAAAATTCTTGCATGCGAGTCACATAACAAGATTTAAACTTCAATTTCAGTGCAATACTTCATGCTGTAAGAAAGTTTTTATTTATTAGTGTAGAAATAACATACAGAAATTCTGTAAAATAAGTGCTTGCATTTTTGAATGTCACACTTTTAAGCACTTTGTCAACTCCTAAAATAAGTGATGACATAGTATAAACTTAAGGGATTACTAAATACAATATTATGTATTTTACTGAAGTTTTAATCTCCGAACATATGGAAGGTGCATTTGTGGTTTCAAACTCGAAAATATTCCTTTGCTACAAGTCAGAAAAAGTAAAATATTATGCGCTGATGAAAGTTACTCTTAATTGTTTAAATTAATTCTGCATTATAAATATTACATCCAATGTTATAAGACAAAAATAATGAAGAATTATTCTCTTTGACAACAATTTATGTCTGCTATGTTATCACTGTACAAACAATATAGTTACATTAATGCATTTTTGTAAGTTGTCTTACTTTAAAAAAGCATTTTTAAGTACCATACTTCTAAGATGCAAATTGCTAATTTCTGAAACCTGTGTAATTGCCCTCTTGTAAGGCAGAACTTTAGTAACCAACTTAGACAGGTGGTCAAGTTATAAGGAGTGGTGATGAATTTTACATTTATGTCCTTTCTTACACCAGATACAGCATTGAGCGAATTAACATTTTACTGCATCATTTGCAGATAAAGTTTATTTGTGGATTTAAAATGTATAACAGTTCAAGATTATCTAACATAAATGTGAAACAGGTCACATCACAATACATTTCTTCAATAGTAATAGAAACCAGGTTTATTTGAGCTACAACGAAGTTCTTACATGCGAGTAAACAACAGCTTTCATTGTTCATTTACCGTAAAATGTGGATTTTGCCATTCTTATACAGCACTTTGCATTTATGTTTCATGAAATTGAACACACAATTACTGTAAATTTTTAGATACAGCACTGAATAATATAATATATTTTATTACATTTGTAGATACAACATTAAGATAATTTACTGCATCATTTGCAGTTGCAACATTAAGATAATATTTTACTGCATCATTTGCAGTTACAACATTAAGATAATATTTTACTGCATCATTTGCAGTTACAACATTAAGATAATATTTTACTGCATCATTTGCAGTTACAACATTAAGATAATATTTTACTGCATCATTTGCAGTTACAACATTAAGATAATATTTTACTGCATCATTTGCAGTTACAACATTAAGATAATATTTTACTGCATCATTTGCAGTTACAACATTAAGATAATATTTTACTGCATCATTTGCAGAAAAAGTTTACTTGTCTATTTTGTAGATTTAAAATTTGTAACAGTTCAAGATTATCTAACATAAATGTGAAACATGTCACATCACAATACATTTCTTCAATAGTAACAGAAATCAGGTTTATCTGAGCTACAACGAAGTTTTTACATGCGAGTGAACAACAGATTTCATTGTTCATTTACCATAAAATGTAGAATTTGCCATTCTTATGCAGCACTTGACATTTATAAGTTTCGTGAAATTAAACACACAATTACTGGAAATTTTTAGATACTACAGTGAGTAATATAATATATTTTACTACATTTTTTGATACAACATTGAGTAAGATAATATTTTACTGCATCATTTGCAGAAAAAGTACATTTGTGGATTTAAAATGTGTAACAGTTCAAGATTATCTAACATAAATGGGAAACAGGTCATATCACAATACATATCTTCTCAATAGTAACAGAAAATGATATTGTTAGGTACATCATTAAGTTGGATAACATTTATTTTACTGGAAGTTTGGAAACATTAAATGTAGGAAAAGTTAATTTGAGGATTTTATATTTAAAAACATTCCAAATTATCTAATACAAATGTGAAGAAGCTCAAGTCACAATACATATCTTCTTCAATAGTAAAAGAAATCAGAGTTATTTGAACGGCAAGGAAGTTCTTACATTCAAGTAAACAGATTTCATTGTTCATTAACCATAAAATACTGATTTTGCCATTCTTGTACATCACTTTACACTAATAAATTGTAGGAAATTAGAACACACAATTACTGGAAATTTTTATGCAATTCCAAAGCTTTGAAAAATAAAAGTTGGGTTTCAGGTTTTTTTTTTTTTAAATTGCCTTGATTTTTAGCGATTTTGTGAACCTCTAAACTAAAGAACAAACATATTATACATTAAGAGATTACTGAATAGAACATTGCTTTCTAGATGGTATTTACAGTAATATGTAAAAACTACGCGACATAGTAAAGAATCTGTGACATTAATACAAATGACATTTCATTACATTAACACATTAACAATTCATGCAAATTATTGTATTTCTTAGATTAGAATCGTTTATATTCCTTTGTTCAAAAAAGCAACGATTCTTTAAACATTGGATTAACAAATATTTAAAATTTAAATGTTTCTTCTACTGAATATTTTTCAGAGCTAAGTGATGTCTAATGCTATTGCACAATAAATACAGCATTAAATACAACATTGTTTTGGATAAATACTTTACTGAAGCTTTGAATTATATGAGTTGTAGGGACGGTCCACTTCTGGTTTAAAATTTGAAACATTTCCTTAGAAGCAATTATTTTTAAATCATATAAACATTAGCAGTTTTTACAAAGCGATGATCCAGAAATAACAAATGTGCAGAAATTCAATAGATCCCTTTAAAGCATTAATAAAATGGTTTGTGCTCCAAAGTTATTTTCTAATTTTGCGAATGCAAGTTCAATTCTTAATTAACACCGGAACGAATAGTCACGCGGTCTAACCTCTGAACTCACGTTTAGGGCACTCTTTCGAGTTTAAAAAATTCGGAAAAATGTGTAAAATCAATGATAAAATTTTGATAACTCAAAAACTGATGAGTCTAAGCGAATAATAAGGAACAATTACTACTTCAATGCGGCTGCAGACAGTTGTAATAGTTTACCAAAAGCGACTGTTATTTGCAATGGGGCAAAAAGTTTTAAGAGCGCTTCTTGATGCTCACTGGGTATTGGTAAATCGACTAATAACGTCCTATCAGGGCCCAGCACCTGTTGATGGTTGTCACCATTCTATTTACATTTACTATCAAACTGCAATTACGATTTACCCCTCCTTTAAAAAGGCTATTATTATTGTATTACGTCACTTCTGGATTACGTTTTCAGGAGAAATCTAAGAGACATGAGAAAAAAGTACGCTTTTATGAATTATTAAATCGAAATTATTTAAATAAATATATATATTTAAATTACTATGGAAATAAGTGGTATTTTCCTGTCTTTATTTAGCTGACTTATGAAAGTTAATGTAATATTTGAAGCGTATATGAAGTACACATTTAGTAGAAAATTCAATTGTAACCTTTTAAAGTAATTACCTCGTAATTACTGCGTTGTAAAGTAATTAAGACGTGTTAGACATTTTTAGATATCCTTCCGTAGCCCACGAAAAGGTTACGTGGATTATAAAATGAATTTTATTTGACATTTAACTGAAACTCTTCCGTTTTTGTTTTCAATTTAATGCATACACAGAGATAGAATTTTTTCTCCAGGATAGCTCAATATGCATTTAAACATTTCTTTAAAATTACGCCAATCATCTCACTCCAAAAGAACAAGGAACACTATTAAATGTATTTTGTTTAAGGTAAAGAAAGGGCTAAAAATTATCGGTTTCCCATAGCAACTTCATGTTTTCTTATGCATTTTTAAATAAATGAAAGTCATTCAACTTTACCAATAGAAAGCATTATTTCGCATATTTTTGACAGCATTTAGACTCCCTAGAAACTACTGAACTTTCATTTTAGATTAGATCTTGTGCCAGTTTATTAGTTGTTAAGTCTAGTAGCAGATATTTTGAAGCTTGACATTGCATTGGAGAAGGCGATTTGATTGCAGATATTGAAACCACTCAATGTATTTATAACGCTCAAGCCACAGTTTAAAAAAAAAATCAAAGTGGTAAAAGAAAGAAAAATGCTTCCAATGTAATGGCTTTAAACCCCTAACGACGAGGGTGTGGACTCGCGAGTCATTGTGCACATGAATGCAACACATTATCGCAGAAAATGTGAGTAAAAACATGGAAACAATCTAGCTGGACAAATGTTTCCACGCAGTATTATGTCCTAAAGATTTGCTCGTCGCATAAGGCAGGGGCATGGCTGAAGGGACTAAATCCATTAAGTTCGAAAACAGTGGAGCACTTAACATTTTCTAGTAGTTTTGCTGCTGAAAGTGGCGACAGCTTCGGGGAGAAAGGCTGCAAGGAAAGTCAGCCTCAAACTTTCCCCATCATCGTTTAAACACATGCCCCCCCCCCCAAAAAAAAAAGATTGTTTGATAACACCTTGAAGGACGAAAAAAATTCATCTGCCCTGACATCCCACCCTTTTGACAGAAGTGGTATCGAAGCAAAACAAATAGAAAAAGTCGCAACCTTCTTGCAACGCAAAATAAATTTCCCATGATACCACTAATTCATCAAGTACTTGAGATTGGATTCTTGGAAGGGTATTTTATAAGAAACTCGAATACTACCCTCCTTAGCAATTTAAGTTAAAAAGATACTTCTCTCATTTAAGGATCACTTAAGAAGAGGTTTATAAAACAGACGGATTTATTTAAATAGTATAAAACAGTGATACCAAAATATTCATTTATGAAACTGAGAAACTTTTTTTAAATATTGCTTGACAAAAGTTAACGTGAAATAAAAAAGTTTACGGTTTTGGAAAAAAAAATATTAAGATGAATTTAATTGAAGCACACAAATTGCAGAATTATCGCATACATGTGTTTCGGGATTCCAAGGAACTAATTTTTAATGCGGAAAAAGTTGATCTTCCAGTGCTAAGCAGCGGTCAAAAAGCAGATTGCAATGACGATAAATGCACCAGCCTAGGCAGCCAATTGCAAAAGAGTTATCTATCATATTAACCAATGAGCACATGTAAAAACATTCATAAAAACTAAAGCCATGACAATAAAGGTGAAAATATATTAGAATTACTAAAACTGAAGGAACAAACTAATTCTACATAAATCAAATAAAAACTAAAACCAACCTTAAGCAAACAACATAGGTGAATTGAGAAGTAACCTGAACTTCAGAAAAAATATGAATCAAAACTATTCACACACTTATAAAAAATGTATCAGTTCAGACTTTAATGATTTATCTTCTACAGTTATTTTTCCTCAAGTTTGACGCTTTTTTATTTTTTTTTTGGCGTTTATAATTTTTATAATCTTTTTTTAAAAATTATGATTTTGCGTGTCATCAATTTGGTTTCGCATTTCAGTTAGTTTTTTATTCCTATGTTTTTGTTGTAGTTTGTACCTGCTGATGAGTTTTGAATTTTATTTGCAATTTCGAGTTCAGATTTTCTAGTAAAAGAATCATTTGAGCGTGTCTTGGATTACTCTTTTCTTCGCTTGATTTATAAATCTTTTAAATTGTTTATAAATTTCTTATTGCAAAATTTCCACATGTCATATGCATTCATTTTTAGATGTTTAATCATAGATTATTTTTAATTATTTTTTATTTTATATATTTTATCTTCATCTGTTTTTAAATTTTATTCTAAGGAATTTGTCTCTTTTTTTGAATGCATGTAAATTGCTTTGATTCATAATTCATTCATCAAACACTTCTACCTTCAGTTTATGCGTATTCCTTTATGTTTTGGAACATTTATTTAATTTCATTTCATTAATTCATTCATTCCTCTCATAAATTCTAATACATTTTCACCTTTACTAATGCTTTGACCTGATTTAGGGTTTTATAAAAATGTTTTCCATTCTTTTCATTGGTTAATACGAGTCCTGAATCTTACCATTGGCAGTCTAAGCGAGTACCTTTCACATAAATATCGTAGACTCAGTCTGTGTGCTTCTTTAGCAAACTTCCTCCCGTCGCAAGCTCCAAAGGGCTAGAAAAGGGGTTCCTTGCATCTCCGAAACACATGTCTGAAATAATTTCGCAATTATGCTTTTCTGATGTTTTCATTATTTATTGAAGAGTTGAAATATTCGAGATAAGTCCCTGTAAGGTGAAATAAGAAACAGAAACTTTCAAAGTTCACTAAACAAACATGAGAAATACATAGTTTTTAAATATGACTTAATTTCCGAGTATAGTAAAAACACTAATGAAATAAAAATTGCGGTTCCTTTTCGATATAAACACGGATAAGAATCTTTTTGCCCAGATCTTCAAAAATAATATCCTCCCTTACCGAGATGAGGCTACTATAATATTAAAACATTTGAAAAAAATCTTAGTTGTTCGATGGTATTTTCAAGTAGCTAGCCTAATCTTAACACAATTGCCGTTTGAAAAGTTACAATCAATATCTCCTAAAGGGATTATTCTCGGATATTTTTAGTTAATTTATTATAGAATAACCTGTAACGGATTTTGGAAGAGAGCGAACCTATTATGAGCACAGCTTAAATCGACTACAAAATCCCCTAAAATTAATTTTAAAATGCTAATTTTTTGGTTTACCTCTCAGTCCTCAAGAAGAGCCGTTTTCCGAAGCATCAAACAGCTAATCAATAAATTTAAAAAACTTATTTGCATATTGCGTAAGGGAAAAGCGTTGATCGAGCATACAAAAGAAAACTGCTAAATAAGTATTTCCAACACATACTCTGACGAAGTGTAATAAAATTACCGCTCACAATTTCTTAATGCCTCAAAAATGACTTTTGGGATAAAAAATCAAGTTAGCATGATTTTTTTCTATTATACTGATGAGAAAAGTTATTGCATAGATGTAACACTTTACACATAAAACAATTACAATAAACACGTTTTCCTTCGTAAACTATAAAATCGATTTATATATATGTAAATGTATAAACGCAAAGGACTACCCTGATCAAATTGTTGCTGTGCTGACTAAGCCCGACTTCATTTGAAGATACCTGTTAAGAATTTCTGTTAAAAATTACTTTCATTATTGATTTAGACTTAAAAATACCTCTCTCTTTTTCAAACAATGCCATTAAATAATCTAATAAAATTGCTTTGCTATACAGTGACGTAAATAAAAGCAGAAAGCTTAAAATTTTCCGCAGCTTTCTGGAAAAAGCGACAATTCCATGACACATTTATAGTGCGCATCTAATGATGGAAGCCTGCTGGAATGTTAACCTGTCATCGAAAGCTTACTAGAGGCTCGTAAAAAAGATTGTTGAAAAAGTTATTTCCTTTAACAAATGCTATTATAAACACATAAACCATGACTGGAGGTTGGCAGGAAAGCCTCCAATAATGCCTTGGATTCGCCATTGGAGAAATTGGGTTAACGTGAAAACGAAACAAATTAGCGCATAAGGAAATTTAATGAAGCTTAGGATACGGGTCGTTTCATATTTTTAAACTTGACAAATAGGTTTTGTTCAAAAACTGACATTGTCTAGATAACGACCAGTTATCTTTAATTTCAGACTTGAAAATGAGCAGCGAAATCAGATTTCGTTAACATTTTCGTAGATATTTCGGCAATGGTGACCAAAGACGAAAAGTCTTAACACAATATAAGATTATTGAAAGGTTTTAGCTATGTATCAAATCCAGTTAGATAACAAAGTGGTGAATCAAGAATAAACGGACTATTTGGAGGAAGATGTACGCCTTCAGCGAAGCAAGAGGAAGCAACATCGCACCATCAGTGCAATAATTTCGGAAACATGGAAAAGAAAAGCATTTAGTTTTAAGAGAACCAAACGTGGTTTTAGGATTATTTTTGCTTACCAGATTTGGCTAAATTGCTATACTTTTTGCTCTGAACGAATTTAAAATTATAGAATTATTTTGGTTTGTTTCTAACAGGTAGCAGGCTACGAGTTTCTCTATGAATAACTGCCAATATAATTTCCAAAAGTTGCTGTTTTTTTAACATTAAAAAAAATAGGTTCGTTGTTAAGTTGCTGAATATAAGGACACTACTGATGACTCAAAATAATAAATTTGAAAGAATTATCTTGATTAATAAATTTGGAAATTAAAAATGGTTTTGTTAGACCATAAGACCTATTGCACAAGCGCTAATTATTTTATCTTCCGATTATTATTATTTAAATTTAATCAAAACATTTATACTCCGAAAATTTTAGTTTTTAAAACTGTTTTGAGGAAGCCCGCTGTACACGAATACACTAGCCCTTTAATTCGGTCATCAGCCAGCTTTAATTCTGGTTTTCAATTTAATTCGTCAACTTAAGAGAAACAAAACTGGCTTCAAGTTACTTTTAATCTATTCAATTTGGCTAACTTGATATAGATTCTAAATGGACAAATTCGCTGAATATTTCTATACAATACATTTGAATGATTATACAGCATTTTAAAATAGTAAACTACTTTAAATATTTTCTGTGCTTGAAATACTTTTAGGTCTTTTGTACCGTATCTGTGGCTCACTTTTAGCTATTCTGTGATTTTATCAAAATATAATTTCCGTCCCACTGTAAATATAAAGGATAATTTAACTCCAAAGTTTATAAACAAATGAATTAATGTTTTATTTATGCGTAATAAGCAGAAACTAATACATTATGGATTATTGCCTAAAAAGAACCAAGCGGCTCATGTTCAATTTGAAATGGACGAGTGATGCAAAGGGAAAGGGACCGGGTCTCATTGACCATTACTGTAACTTGAACTAATTTAAGATAAATGAGGGAGGAGAGAAAATGTAATGTGGTCATACTTATATCGGGACGGAATGAAAAGTGGTAAATTTAACAGTCAACAAAATCAACAATAAACTAGCCTATTTTTCCATTCAACCATTTTGCGAAACACTTAAAAGCAACATCATAATAAACCACTATTTTCGCGCACAGGCCATCGAAATTCATTCAGTTTGCTAATCAATACTAGTATTTAATCCCTTCCCTCTCGCTCCCGTGAAAATGACGGGGTGAGGTTTCGCTGTCTATGTCTCACTCCCGTGAGACTTCCGGGGTGGAGTGGGGATATTTCAAAATAAAAAACAAATAAAAAATTAAAATGTATATCGTGCATACACATAGTTTTATATCGTTTTCAGGGATAAAAAAAATAGGCACTTTTATGACAGTTTTCTTGAAAATTAGCCGATCGTTAAGAAGGTTAAAAATATTTAAGGTTAAGGTTGTTGCATAAATATAAACCAGTATTAATTGCGTCAAAAGTCTCTTCAAAAAGACGTGGCCAAAAAATACCTACGAACGAACATTCTTACTTTAATAAATTCGTTTTAAGGTTTCTTTATCATACTATTTAATTTTCCTGTAATTGTTTTCTGCAAATGAAGAATAGTTTAAAATGATTATTTGTCACTTAAAAAAGCTAAAAAAAAATCTTTCATTTCGTACTACATACCTTGCAGCTCCTAACGACTAAACTCTAAACTAAAATTGTACATATTATGGGCCCATATTTAATAACTAAACTAAAAAATATATCACCAGGATTTCACCTAATTCTCAAGTTTCAAATTGCAATATTTAACAAACCCTTTGGTGGAGAAACTTAAGCGCAACCCTGATGTACCAGTTTCTTATTTCTAACTTAAAATTAGAACTAATAGCACACAATAAAATTGGATCCATTTCTACTTAGCCACAAAGATAGCCAACGCTTTTTCCATTGTTTCCTGCTAATTGTTGTTTCTTTTTACATTTTTTTTTAAAGAAAAGTACTTAGTTTCCTAACTTAAATCTTATACGTGAAGTATAGAAATTTGGAAGACTAAGCAGCTGGATATTTGCTTTGCAGCTACGTAGGCAAAAAATATTACTAATATCAAACATTTTCAGTAAAAGCTGAAAGTTATGGAGTCATAAAATGAAAGATTTTACTTGACGCTAACTAATCGCGTCGTATTACCATTTTTTTCATTTTAAAACTATTATTTCCTTTGCACTATTCAAAATTTAGCAATGCATTTAATTTTGCGTAATCTGAAAAATTACGTGAGAAACTCTAAATAGAAAGCTTATCTACAAATCTTTTTTACCGCGCTTAAGTTCTGAAATGGTATCGGCAAAAATAACCAAACTTCCAAATGGCAGAATAATAGCAACAAAGTCAAGTTCCCTATTACTCTACGAACTTTTGAATTGTGTATAAGATTCATATTTCATAGGTCTTTATTTCTTCTCGCATACCGTAAACGAAGATTTAGAACCGAGATATTTAGTTACACAATTAATACTATTTTTGGAAAGTTTTAAACCTAGTTTTTCCAAAAAAATTTTTAATATGCTACTTGATTTTTCCGCAATGTTAGACATTCTAAGCCTGCGATATCTAGTCTTGAATCTTGATATGGGTCAGTTATGTAACTCTTGAAGAAATCTAAACAGCTTAATGAATATTGTAAGAAAATGGAAAATGAATAAATTATTTTTATATTATAACGCGCTCCTTTCACATGCACTAATTAAATCGTTCAAATCCTAAAATTTATCTCACGTGTAGATCTTTAAAGTCTTTTTTGTTTGTTTTTGTTTTTAAATCGTATTCTTCAAAAAAGCAAACTGCAAAGTCTAGTTCAAGTACTGCATTTTACTATAAAAAACATTAGAAAAAAATCACTTAAAAAAGACTAAATTTTTGAAAACCTGTAACCGGATAGTCACACTAACGTTACGGTCAAAAATTATATTTTCCTACTATTTTGACTTTTAGTGCTTTGAAAAAAAAAGGACTTTTTCCTGGGTAAAAAGCTAAAACTAATATTCAGTCAATTTAGCTAAAGTAGCCTTCTCGGTTGTGTAAAAAATGGATGGAACAAAAGAAAAAAATAAAAAAAATAGAAAAAAATAAAAATAAAAAAAAAAGCTCTTTCAGAAAGAAAGAATTATATGTATATATATATATGACTAACTGACTTGCAATAGTTACGTAGTGAATTTTCTTTCGTATCACTCAGTTCTTAAATTGAACCAGAATACATTTTGGTGTTATGACTAACAGTTCCATTTAAATAAAACTTTCCCAAATTTATTTTATAATGACAGTAAGAAGTGAAATTATATTCTGAGATGTAGTAAATCTGCTTAAAGTGATCTGCAAAATACAGAACTCTAAGATATCCTAACAGAACGTTAAGCTTCAAGGTGTTTATGAAATACTGTACAATGTCTTTAATATACCGCTCACTTGCTACAAGTGAAACCTCTTCAGTTATCATGATTACTGAGGAGTCTGCAGTTATTTTTGCAACCATCTATAAAGTATATTTACTAAAAATCATACTTATCGAGTTATATTTTTCAATGTTACTATTGTAAGGATAATTGCGAGTTTCCTATAGGAATAACTTAAAAATTGTCAAAACTCGCGATTTATGACGTTGATGAGGCAAATAAATATGTAACTGCACAGTCACTGCCAAGTAGTAGAGAAAATTTCATTCAGCCAATATTTTGGCTCCAAAAATTTCGTCCCTTCCTCTTCGCTTTCTATGAAAAGTTTTAGAGAAACATTCGTTTCAAAGTGAAATGTAAACAGCATCAATTTTTGAAAACTGAATTGTTCCCGAGTCTATGAAATCACAGAAAAGTAATAAGTTTTTGATTTAGGAAGTAGAATTAAATTTTAATTTTTACTATCAGGTTTTCTAGAAAATAGGGCAATATTACATTCAAGTAAAAATCAAACCTAGCTTTTACTATTAAACTAGAAATGTGATAGTTTAACGCAAGATAAGAGTGGCCGGCTAACATGTCAAACAAAATTGATTTTTCAACCAAAATCGAAGAAAAAACATTTTAATTCACGTTGATAACAATGAAAAGAAACTGAAATAAAGCATTGGTTATCCTAAAAGAAAAGATTTTTCTTTGATTTACAGCTATTACCAGTTTTATTTTCAAGTGGAAAGGCACAATGTAAAATAGAAAAACGGCGAGTACTAAAAGGCTAGCGTATCCACGAAATACTGCCTGCTTTATGAAAACAATAAAGAGTAAAACGTTCTAGTGTATTTTAAAACTTTTATTTATTTTTTACGTCTTGAAATTTCGAATATCCCTTTTGATTAAACTGCACAATAAAAAATATTGCATCTTTGATGAAACATTTCAGTTCTGCAGCATCCCAACAACACTTTTGAGAAGATAAAATTTCACAAAATTTTTAGAATGGTTTCAAAATTTGAGAACTAAATCGAGTAAACTCAATTTTGCTGC
This sequence comes from Octonoba sinensis, assembly GCA_038502835.1. Taxonomy (NCBI): domain Eukaryota; kingdom Metazoa; phylum Arthropoda; class Arachnida; order Araneae; family Uloboridae; genus Octonoba; species Octonoba sinensis. The sequence goes on along the minus strand of CM076606.1, from coordinate 102,788,506 downwards.
TACTAGCTAATTTAGCTAAATGGCAAAATTTCATTAAGATTCAAAATCTCGAATGATAAACAAATTGTCTCTACAAGAGGTATGATGAAATAATGCATAAAAAGTATAACACAAAGAGAAAGAAGTTCGTCAAAATGCAGCAACCTACTGTTAAATTATTTCTTCAAAATTTGCTAAAAGCTAATTTACATCAAACGAATCATCAGGCAAGCATTTTCAAAACAAACTTTGTGCAACAATTTAGATTCGAACTGAACAGTTGATCGTAAAATTAAACGCATTGCCACCATAAAAGTAATTATCAGACTTCTCGAAAGGAACGTGACTAAATTATTTCAGTTTTCCTTTAAAAAGAGTGGTTTGAAAGGCAATAAATGTCAGTTGCCGTAAAAATTTAAAAAAAAATTTAGTCAGCTTAAACTGTGCACTAAAGAAATCAGTCCAATTGCCACTCATGTCATTAAAGTATTGGTAAACTTTAAAAAATAGTCAAAATAGAATGGCAATTGCCATCTAATTAGCTTACTTCTATCAAAATAAAATTGTTATTCTTACTGCTGATTGTCATTTTTCAGATGGAAGAAGCCGCTCTTTAGCGGTTAAATTGCATTTACTAAGGTAATTTAATTTTATGGCATAACATTGTAATCTGTCAGAGGAGAAACTTTCATCTGGTAGTTAGACATTCAAAAGTGTAAAAAGTGTATTTTCAAATTTGTCTTTACCCTTTAACTACCGGTAACGTCAATAGACGATTTGGCGAAACTTTTCAGTGGTGCGGATAACGTCAATAAGCGATTTGGCGAAACTTCCCTGTGGTACGGATAACGTGAATAAGCGATTTATTGACGTAATTAACTTTTTATTGGTTTGACAATAACAAAATTTCTTACGGCAAAAGTTCATGTAAGCAACTCATGACATATACATAAAAATAGATGTATCGACATTTAGGCAATTTTTGGATACTTTTTTTTGGCCTTCAGAACAGATTTATGAATATATTCCGGTAATTAAAGGGTTAACCAATAGGTTTGGTAAAATACCTAAGGTTCAAATGCATAAATATTTGTGAAAAGTTGCATTATATTACTCGGACCAAACAGAAAACTACAGCAACAGTTGGCTACTTCACATTCGAAAATAGACTTTACGTGTCCTTACTGTCATTGCTAAATTTCGTGCGACAAAACTTTAAACGATGTCTTTCTTTTATAACTTACATTTCGTTTGGAATTTATTTACATTTACTAATGGTTCAAAAATTCATCTGGACTGCCAAATCACGCGCATTCGTAATATGCAGTAGATATTGTAATAACAAGATTTTCCGAGTAGCTTTAGCGATGAAGTTCAAACAATAAGTTATTCAAGTTCAGAAAAGTTCGACTTTCTAACGAGTTGTTAAAACGCTTGATTTACGGTAAAATATATGAGCAAAAAATGAACTGATAGCATTTGTTAATTTGAAATTATTTTTAACCCCTTAACTGGTTTGCCCGTATGGGGTACGGGCTACCCAAAGTTGGCTCCAACTGGTTTGCCCGTATGGGGTACGGGCTACCCAAAGTTGGCTCCAACTGGTTTGCCCGTATGGCGTACGGGCTACCCAAAGTTGGCTCCAACTGGTTTGCCCGTACAGCGTACGGGCATTGAAATTTCCGCCTTTCTTGTTTTGAGTTGCCCGTATTTTTAATAGATTGAAAGAGTCATTCAGAGGCATTTGTATTTCAAAGTCATAAAATTAAAAAATGCTTATATTCATTATATATGAAATTTAAAAAAAATCTTTCCTTTTTTAAAACCAAGTTAGGACTTCAATTAACGCAATAAAAAATATGCTTTTTCAGGAAATATGCTTTTTTAGGAACAATTGTGGTAAAAATATTAACCAGTTAAGGGGTTAAAGGCTTTTTCTAGAGTTAATTATATTGATTCGAGATTGAATATCGTTTCACAAACCTGAATTTTTCACGATATTGAAATATGGTACTGCACATTTATCAGCCCCTAACGATGATCTTAAGAGCGTAAATCAAGAATCCAATCTCAAGTAATTGCTGTATGGAAGTCACATTACTATAGAAAGTATATTTTGATTTGTAATGAATCCGTTGCACTGAAGCTATACCACTTGCCTCTTCGGCCAAACGCCTAAAAAGGTCGCAGAGCCCACCTTCCAAGATGCACAATTTTTTTCGTCCTTAAAGGTACTCTTTTGATTAACGGGGTTGACGGGTAGATTATAAGCGATAGAATCTCACTCCCTTCGGCTCCATTTTTTAAAAATCCAACAGTGCCCGTGCCCGTCGCTGAAGCATGCAGCAAACTCCAGTACCTCCTCCAACGGCATTTTCCGATATTTTCATGGGAAGGGGTAGAACATCAACCTAGGTCTTAAAAACGCTCTTTAAGACAGATTATATTGAAGATTTTTATACCTCAGCAACTTTTATGGTAATAATTACGAACAATTTATTTTTTTTTATTAAGCATTTTTAATTTAAAAACCTTTTTAATAAAACTGCAAAGTCATCGCATGTGCCTAAATAATCTTTATCAGTTTTTTTTTAAACTTGTGCAACAAAATCAGAATTTTTGGCGCAAATGTTTAAAGTCCTGTAATTTTTTAGTAGTTCAATAATAAGTACTTAATATGATTAATAGTAATAAATTATGGCTGTTCAGTTTAAAACAAAACATTTCGATCGAAAATTTTGAAAGTGGATGAAAGTTTTACTAAAATCTGACATAAAACAACGTTGGTAACACTTGTCTCTTGATTTTTAAGTTATCTGTTTATTTATTACAATAAAGAACTTACGTTTGTTATAGATTAAATTACAATATTTCGTTTGATTATACTTAATTTCTTCTCAAACATTTCGTTTGATCAACCCGGTAATTTCGATACAAGTGATCATCATAAAAATTATGTTCCTGGAAAATACTTTTATGACAGTCACCAAAGCCCTAGAGAAAATCCTCAACTACAGTATATTTTGCGCAGTTTAGGGGGCGGGGAGACTACATAAACTCAGATGAGAGCGTGACTTGAAAATTGACATTTCCACAATAGTGTATTCATTCCCAGGCTCTTAAGCGTAAAGTAATTTTACCACACTACATTTTCTTAAGATTTTTTCGTTTATACTCGGAGGAAATGAATGACTAATGCTGAAGCCATTACTAGTACACCCCAAGCAATGTATTTAAATATTTTAAATATATGCTTAACATAATGAAACTTGAACTGAATCATGAAACTAAAATGGTTGTCATATTTTTCCTTAAATGTGAGCGAAAAGCTTCTACAAATCCGAAGTAATTTTGAGGAAAAATACAAACAAAAGTGACCACCAGCAAGAGGCACAGGGCCCAGTTAGGCTGGGCCTAGTCTTAAAAGCAAGCCTGATCCGAATAAAACGAAATTTTCTGTAATTAACTTATAGCAATTTTTAAATTTGATTTAACAGTAATTGTTACCCATATTGTACACGCAAATTAAAATTGGTTTGTTGTGTGAGCATGTGGTTTTAGAATACTGTAGGGGGCGTAAATTTATATGACGCGGAAAAAATATGACCGAAATTATCAAGATCCTTTCAGTGTTTCAAAAAAGTTAAATCCGCTATATTGGAACTTTTTAGGTAAAAACTAACACAATAATGAAGACATGAGCAGTCTAAGCGCAACTATAGTTTGGTCTTATGTAACTTAATTATAAAAATAAAACAGATTTTTCAATTTCTAAATTTACGAGCCATGCATAATGTGCGTGGTTACTTCAAGCATTTTAGAATTATCAGAATCTAGCAACAAATCTAGAATCTCGCAAATTAACGTAATATACTACTAATAGCAAAATATTTACTTATATGAGCACAATATTAAATTTGATTGTTAAAAATATTCTTTTCTCTTATGAATCAGTATATGTGTGTCAGAGCTTACACATTTTAGGTTCTTTGAGGTTTAAAATAAATTAAACGCTATTGAGTTTACTATAAAATGAAAGAATTGAATTTCTGTATCATTTGCTTTTTGTTTCTGCATCATTTGCTTTTTGTAAGTTTTGAACACATTAAGTGAATAAATTTAAATATTCATCGTATACCACAGTTTAATACAAATATACATTCATTCAAAGCAAATATTTTTCTTAGTAATGTTTCGTAATAATCTCTTCAATAATGGATACAATAATATGTACCAAATAGAATTTAAAAATTTTCGAATCTTCTTTGACAAGAACATTTATTTTCATTGTTTGAAACTAACTATACCTAATTAATCATACTACCAACTTCTAAGATTCTTCCGTAATTTTTACGAACATTGGTCAGTGTTAGTTTTTACGCACAAGTTTTTTTTATAGATTTTTTCTTCTTTTTTCACTAATCAATTTAATTTTTTTTCGCGAAAATATAGAGTATTTTGAAAAAACTGCTGAGATTTTTATAAAATGTCAAGTTTTCTTCACAGTTTTGGATGACTGAAGAATTTGGTTTCTTCGATATATTCTTAATTTCAAAATTGAATATTTTAAATCATATGAGCAGATCTGGTCGAGGAAAAAAGAAGAGACAGGAAAGTGCAAAAATAAATAAAACTGTTAGTAAAACTAAAACGCAATCTCAACCGAAATGTCACGTGATTACAAAGAAAAATTTCGTAGAAACCTTTCTTACTTTAGATTAACGAAAATGATAAGTTTTCTAAAAATTTTAAATTATTCAATTGTGGAATATTTTATCACAAAAACTGGCACAGAAACTCTGTCTAACGCAGTCTTCATTTTAAAAAAAAAATTACTCTTCATTTTAAAAAAAAAATTACTCTTCATTTTAAAAAAAAATTACTCTTCATTTTAAAAAAAAATTACTCTTCATTTTTAAAAAAAAATTACTCTTCATTTTAAAAAAAAATTACTCTTCATTTTTAAAAAAAAATTACTCTTCATTTTTAAAAAAAAATTACTCTTCATTTTAAAAAAAAATTACTCTTCATTTTAAAAAAAAATTACTCTTCATTTTAAAAAAAAATTACTCTTCATTTTTAAAAAAAAATTACTCTTCATTTTTAAAAAAAAATTACTCTTCATTTTTAAAAAAAAATTACTCTTCATTTTTAAAAAAAAATTACTCTTCATTTTTAAAAAAAAATTACTCTTCATTTTTAAAAAAAAATTACTCTTCATTTTTAAAAAAAAATTACTCTTCATTTTTAAAAAAAAATTACTCTTCATTTTTAAAAAAAAATTACTCTTCATTTTTAAAAAAAAATTACTCTTCATTTTTAAAAAAAAATTACTCTTCATTTTTAAAAAAAAATTACTCTTCATTTTTAAAAAAAAATTACTCTTCATTTTTAAAAAAAAATTACTCTTCATTTTTAAAAAAAAATTACTCTTCATTTTTAAAAAAAAATTACTCTTCATTTTTAAAAAAAAATTACTCTTCATTTTTAAAAAAAAATTACTCTTCATTTTTAAAAAAAAATTACTCTTCATTTTTAAAAAAAAATTACTCTTCATTTTTAAAAAAAAATTACTCTTCATTTTAAAAAAAAATTACTCTTCATTTTAAAAAAAAATTACTCTTCATTTTTAAAAAAAAATTACTCTTCATTTTTAAAAAAAAATTACTCTTCATTTTTAAAAAAAAATTACTCTTCATTTTTAAAAAAAAATTACTCTTCATTTTTAAAAAAAAATTACTCTTCATTTTTAAAAAAAAATTACTCTTCATTTTTAAAAAAAAATTACTCTTCATTTTTAAAAAAAAATTACTCTTCATTTTTAAAAAAAAATTACTCTTCATTTTTAAAAAAAAATTACTCTTCATTTTTAAAAAAAAATTACTCTTCATTTTTAAAAAAAAATTACTCTTCATTTTTAAAAAAAAATTACTCTTCATTTTTAAAAAAAAATTACTCTTCATTTTTAAAAAAAAATTACTCTTCATTTTTAAAAAAAAATTACTCTTCATTTTTAAAAAAAAATTACTCTTCATTTTTAAAAAAAAATTACTCTTCATTTTTAAAAAAAAATTACTCTTCATTTTTAAAAAAAAATTACTCTTCATTTTAAAAAAAAATTACTCTTCATTTTTAAAAAAAAATTACTCTTCATTTTTAAAAAAAAATTACTCTTCATTTTAAAAAAAAATTACTCTTCATTTTTAAAAAAAAATTACTCTTCATTTTTAAAAAAAAATTACTCTTCATTTTTAAAAAAAAATTACTCTTCATTTTTAAAAAAAAATTACTCTTCATTTTTAAAAAAAAATTACTCTTCATTTTAAAAAAAAATTACTCTTCATTTTTAAAAAAAAATTACTCTTCATTTTTAAAAAAAAATTACTCTTCATTTTTAAAAAAAAATTACTCTTCATTTTAAAAAAAAATTACTCTTCATTTTTAAAAAAAAATTACTCTTCATTTTTAAAAAAAATTACTCTTCATTTTTAAAAAAAAATTACTCTTCATTTTTAAAAAAAAATTACTCTTCATTTTAAAAAAAATGACTCTTCATTTTAAAAAAAAATTACTCTTCATTTTAAAAAAAATGACTCTTCATTTTTAAAAAAAATTACTCTTCATTTTTAAAAAAAAATGACTCTTCATTTTTAAAAAAAAATTACTCTTCATTTTAAAAAAAATTACTCTTCATTTTAAAAAAAAATTACTCTTCATTTTAAAAAAATGACTCATCTTCATTTTAAAAAAATGACTCATCTTCATTTTAAAAAAATGACTCATCTTCATTTTAAAAAAATGACTCATCTTCATTTTAAAAAAATGACTCATCTTCATTTTAAAAAAATGACTCATCTTCATTTTAAAAAAATGACTCATCTTCATTTTAAAAAAATGACTCATCTTCATTTTAAAAAAATGACTCATCTTCATTTTAAAAAAATGACTCATCTTCATTTTAAAAAAATGACTCATCTTCATTTTAAAAAAATGACTCATCTTCATTTTAAAAAAATGACTCATCTTCATTTTAAAAAAATGACTCATCTTCATTTTAAAAAAATGACTCATCTTCATTTTAAAAAAATGACTCATCTTCATTTTAAAAAAATGACTCATCTTCATTTTAAAAAAATTACTCATCTTCATTTTAAAAAAATTACTCATCTTCATTTTAAAAAAATTACTCATCTTCATTTTAAAAAAATTACTCATCTTCATTTTAAAAAAATTACTCATCTTCATTTTAAAAAAATTACTCATCTTCATTTTAAAAAAATTACTCATCTTCATTTTAAAAAAATTACTCATCTTCATTTTAAAAAAATTACTCATCTTCATTTTAAAAAAATTACTCATCTTCATTTTAAAAAAATTACTCATCTTCATTTTAAAAAAATTACTCATCTTCATTTTAAAAAAATTACTCATCTTCATTTTAAAAAAATTACTCATCTTCATTTTAAAAAAATTACTCATCTTCATTTTAAAAAAATTACTCATCTTCATTTTAAAAAAATTACTCATCTTCATTTTAAAAAAATTACTCATCTTCATTTTAAAAAAATTACTCATCTTCATTTTAAAAAAATTACTCATCTTCATTTTAAAAAAATTACTCATCTTCATTTTAAAAAAATTACTCATCTTCATTTTAAAAAAATTACTCATCTTCATTTTAAAAAAATTACTCATCTTCATTTTAAAAAAATTACTCATCTTCATTTCGAACCCATACGTTTCGAACCTGTTTTTTTTCTGTACCTGCACTAACTTCGTCCTATGAATTGCACAGAAATATTAGGAAACCTCAAATAATGGTCGCACATATTTCATATGTGCGACAGTTAAACATTAAAAATACTCCGTTAAACCGCCGTTAAATATTGAAAATACTACTAATTTGCAATATTTGTTATTTGTTCCTAAATACTAGGAAACAATGTCAGTAAAATAACTTTTCAATGACACACAAAAAAAATCAGTTAAATTTTTACATTTGAATTTTTTTTTTACATCACCTTCTTTGATTAGGATCTTCGTTAAAGGAAGACATTTCCTTTTGTGGAAGTATCAATACTACGACGATGCCAATTGTCCATTAGTCAGGCAAGGCTAGGAGTAGCTACCACATGAGACACGCATCTCTAACGAATCCAGCACATCAAGCTCAAGGAAGAATCAAAGTAGCAATGGCAGCAGTTCATCCTCCCCAGGTGGTGCATCACTTCACAAAGCTAGAGTCCATCCTTTGCTGCAAGAATCCAAAGCCCCATTACTTTCATCCCACAAGCAGTTCACAGAGAAAGGCAATGGCCGACCACTTACATTGTGCGAGAGCCCATCAGTTACACAGCTCCAGAAGCCCCTCACTTAGATGGCACTTTGTTTAAAACACGGGAAGTCCCTCATTTTAACGACGCAGCCCATATTCAAACAAAGCAGTATTTACTCAAACTTTAGAGCTCATCCATCCTTTGTCAAAGGACCTCAAGACCATAACTTGTCCAACGAAAGCAATTCGCAAACAAAGGCAACAGACCACCAAGTACATGACGTAAGATCCCATCATTTACACAACTCCTGAAGGCTCTCTTCGACTAGTGCACTTTTTAACAAAACCAGAAGCCCCTCATTTTAACAACGCATCCCATACTCAGAAAAACAACTTTTTAACTAATTTCGAGCTGGTCACTTGCAGCTCATTACTTGCACAACGAAAGCCGTTCATAGATAAAGGCAACAGACCAGCACTTACATATTACCAGAGCCCACTATTTAAACAACTCCAGCAGCCCCCATCTTACACAGAGCTTCTTTTAAACACTGGAAGCCCTCATTTTAACGACGCAGCCCATACTTAGACAAAGCATTATTTACACTAAGTTAGAATTCAACTCGGGTTGCAGAAGCCCAAAAGCACAAATTGGATGAAAGCAGTTCACAAAGGCAACAGACCACAACTTACAAGATGCCGGAGTCCATCATTTATATAACTCCAGCACATAGACGACATCTTTTAAACAGTGCTAGAACCCCTCGTTTTAACAACGCTACCGATACTCAGTAAAAGCATCTTTTATACTAATTTAGAGCTTATCACTTGTTGAAGTTCATAACTATGCACAATGACAGCAGTTCACAAACAAAGGCAACCGACCACCCAATACATAATGCCAGCGCCTATTGTTTAAACAACTCCAGCGTCCTTTTTACACAGATAAACATGTTATTCTTTCAGTTAGACAGCGCTTCTTTTAAACACTGGCAGCCCCTCATTTTAACGACGTGGCCCATACTTAGACAAAACATTATTTACACCAAGTTAGAACTCCTCACATGTTGAAGAAATCCAAAAGCACAACGAAAGCAGTTCCCACACAAACACCACGTACCACCACTTACACGACGCCAGAGCCTGTCACGAACTCAGCAGCCCAGTGTATAAACGACCACAACAGTCCATCATACAGATTGCACATCTTTTAAACAAAACTAAACGCCCTTCAAATTAACGATGCAGCCCCATTACTTACATCAGTCCGGCAACCCATACTTAGACAAAGCATCAGTTACATTAATTTAGAGTTCACTTCCTGCAGGAATCCAAACGGCCATAACTTGTACAACGAAAACAGTTCACAGAGAAAGGCAACATGCTACTGGTTGCATAGTGCCAGAGCCCATTATTTACTCAATTCCAGCAGCCTATCATATAGACGACCACAATAGCCCCTCAATTAGACGGGGCTTCTTTTAAACACTGGAAGCCCTTCATTTTAACGATGCAGAGCATATTCAGACAAAGCATTATTTACACTAAGTTCGATCTCGCCCCTTGCTGCAAGAGCCCAAAACCCCATAACTTGAATGACATAAGCAGTTTTTAAACGAAGACAACAGACCATCACTTTCATAACTCGAGATCCAACCCTTCACACCAACCCCAGCAGCTCCTCACATAGTCAGGAGCGAATCACGTCCAGATAAGCCATCATGTCAGGATCAGAAGGATTGCGTTACTATAATTAGAAAATAATTTTGAGAAGGTTTATAAAAAGTAGCAGTATAAAAAATAATCAAAAATTAAAGAAATAGTGTATTCATTTGTGACCGTTTCAAGTATGTCTTATGAGGTAAATATTAAAGATCTAACTAGTTTTAAACACATTATTTTCTTTTCGGATAGGGAAAAAGCCTAACTGGTTTCACAAGTTACAATTTACTGAAAATGCGTATTGTATTGCAAAGTTATGCAAATTTCACCTGAAAGAATAAAGTTTGTCCGATTTTTTTTATTGGTGACCGTTTACTTATTAAATTTATTACATAAAAATATTTTTCAGATTTTGATACTTAATTGACGGCCTGTAATAGGAAAGTGGTGTAAGTGACCAAACTGAAAAGTTAGATATAACTAGTGCAAAGGAAAGGGAAGGCACCATTCTATATTGTGGCAAGAAAAGTTAGTGATAACTAACAGGTGATCCGATCCACCCTGATTTAGAAGAAAATTAACATTAAAGCTCCCATGAGATCCAAACTTGGATTGCGTTTTCCTCAAAATAGTTTTTTTGGTCACTTACAGCCCTTTGCTTCTCACTATCTCATTTAAATTTGACAATACAAAAATACCATAAATTTAAAATAGATGAAATAATATATCATTGCAACAAGATTGGAATAATTTTTTTTTACCTTAATCAAATAAAATTCTTTGAACATTGATCATTCTGACCATATGTTTTTGTTTATTTTTACCACTATTGAAGTTGTTTACAATCACAAAGATGTTATTTGAGTTTTATGTATGCGACTTTTTCCATGACAAAGAAAAAAAATATATGTTTTTGGTGTTCTTTAGGACCTGGTGTTTCTGTCCATAGAGCAAGGGACGTCGCAGAGATTAAGGGCAAACTGCAACTATTGGATTTAAATTATATAACCTCTTTTGGTAAAAGACAGCCAGGTAATGTTTTTTTTCTTCTTTTTTCAAGGTCTGTATAACCAAAGTTTTGCGTCACAAGAGGAATGAGTTTTTTTTCTCAGCAAGCGGACAACTTTCCTTGCAATGTTCTATTAGGCCAATCCAACATGACAATATTTTTGATGCGGCTTCAAATGTTATGCATTTTTTTTTATACATTAATCATCATAACCAGGTTTAAGCAACAAGAATTAATGGATGTTTTTTTTTCTTTACTTTCATTCGTTTTAGCTCTTTTTTTTCTGTAAGAATTAGGATTGAAAATCTTGGCATGAAATTGCCAGGGGTAAAAATTCAACTTTTCAAGTGCCATCAAGCTTTACATATGGAGTGCATTGCTATTTTTTGGTCGGGAAAAGTATTAGTCATATTATTCTACTATTTCAGCCTTTTATGAATCCCCAAATTGTAAAAGTATTTAAATCCCAGTCAAGTATAAATTATATTTCTTTTGGAATGGTACATGTGTATACCTTAACATAATAGGCAATATGACTCAAAATCGGGAATTTTCGTAGATAACCCTCAGAACTCCCGCTTGGATGCACCCAGTTGACAATACTGTCACTATTAATTGTCTTGATATTATTTTGCAACTTTTGTGGCAAAATGAATAGGTACCAATAAAGCTAACTCACTTGCATTTGAGCTAAATTATTTGAGTGAGACACATGTCAAAAATTTCAGGACAAAGAAATGGAAATGAGACTATTTCTGGATATTGTATCGAGATTTGCTCTGTGGAGGGAACATAACTAGAATATAAAAGTTTGGAAGATTTAATTTTTTTTAACTATGTTAGTTTTGTGATTTCTGAAAAATCCCCAAGTGATGAGGGAAAATAAAGTTTCTTTTCGGAATCAACGCTAAAAATCCATAATCTAATGTTTAATCACATAAAAAGTCCACAGGAACATTTAATTTTTCTGATTAATGCATGTAGCAGGGAGTTAAGGAAAATTTTTGTGCCATCCACAAGAAAAAGACTAAAACGTTGCTTTAAATATTGTGGTGCTGCTACCTACTGGAAAAAAGAACAAACAAGTTCGTCCAATATTTGTAGCGCTGTAATCTACTCTCCGTGAATACACATGAAATTGCTTTTGATACTGACTTTTACGCCTCAATAATTCATTTTTGATCCATAAAATTTTATTTTTTGGGATTTTCTAAGTCATTTTTGTATATTTCACACATTTTTGATAACTTCGTTCAACCATAAACGTTTCTTATAGAAGATAGTTATTGCCATTATACAGAAGTTTGGTAAGACCTCATTTGGAGTACGCTGTTCAGTTTTGGTCTCCGTACCTAAAAAAGGATATTACCTTATTGGAAAGGATTCAAAGGAGGGCTACAAGATTGGTAAGTGGTCTTTCTGACTTAGATTATGAGGTTAGGCTTAAAAGGCTCAATATGTATAGTCTTGAGCAAAGGAGAGTCAGAGGGGACATGATTCAGTTGTTTAAATTCATTAAAACGGGAAATGTTGATGGACTACAGCTATGTGCTGAAAGTAGAACCAGAGGTCATTGTTTTAAACTTTTCAAATCTCAGGCTAATCTTGAAATTAGGAAAAACTACTACTTCAATAGGGTTGTGGGCAGTTGGAATAGTTTACCGGAAGCGACTGTTAATTGCAGTGGGGTAAAAACTTTTAAGAAAGCTCTTGATGTTCATTGGGGACTGCTAAATTAACTAGGACCAGCCTAGCTGGGCCCTGAGCCTGTTGCTGGTCGTCACTTTTGTATTTGTATTATTTTTTGATCTCCAGTTTTGTAGTTTTGGCCAGTTATGTTTTCTCTGCATCATATAAAAGATTCTTTGCATTTCTGAAACGTAACTGCAAGGTACCTGCAATTTTTGCCTTTTAAAATTGTTTTCTTGCCAACTTGGATGCTAAAGGTTTTGAGCAAATTCTTTCCATTTATTGTTAATGAAAAATGAAACTTGCGGATTTTATGACCACTTTACCCCACTAAGTAAACATTTAAAAAAGATTTTTTTCCTGTGCAGTATTGAGAGAATATTTTAAACATTTATGTAATATTTTTTAAATACTGTTGATAAATTGTTCCTATTAGAATAAAATGAATTTGAGTTAATTTTTTGTTTTGTAAAAACATTTTGTTTGCACTTTACATTTTATTTCAGCTCATTTTTAATTTCTAAACATGATTATACTTGAAACAATTTGTATTACATTTGATAGCCGGAACGACCTCAAAATAATGAGTTCATTGTTTTTCAAAATTGAGACTTGGCTACTTTGAGCTATAGTGAATTGGGAAAATTCTCGAAAAAAATGAGTATTTTCCTTATTTATGAGTATCTATTTTAAGCAGTGTACATATTCCATTAACTGCACTTATGCTCTACTCCAGCGTTTCCCAACCGGTGGTTCGCGAACCCCTAGGGGTTCGCGAAAATAATATTGCAATGGCGGATTTTTTTTAATTTTTATCGCTAAGAAAAAACGAAATAAATTTACATACGTATTCGGAAGGAGTGCAAAACGTTTTTTAATAAATTGTTTTCCAGATAATGCGTAAAAGTAGTGAACCGGCATTGGATGTATACGAACAACATTTGAAAGGCCACTTATTTCAATTTTTGCAAGATTTCTAAAATTTAGATCACATAGTGGTACCGAAAGATATGTATTGAATTATTTTAATTTTTAGAACGTATTTCTCCTACCATTTCTCACTTTTCCCTCGCAAGCGCTTAAGAATGAGTCGGAAATGTGAAAAATTACTGTATAAAATGTAAAATTTGCAATATTTTTGGCTAAATTCTCATTATACAGACCTGCACTGGAACCAGAAGATATTTATTTATTAATTTTAAATTTGGACTCACATTTATCACACTTTATTCCAACTTTTCTGCATTATCGTAATTAAAAATATGAAAGTATGTAAATTTTCATTTTTCTTTAAATTTCCAAAACTTTGTGCATTTCAACAGGAAAGTAGATAGATAATTTATATATTTTTTAGGAATATACATGTTTACTGCCCTAATAATAATTCAAAAAGAACAACTAATAGAAAAGTAATAAAAAAGATGTTTGTAGCTGTATTTTTGTTTTTATTTAAACTTAGATGTTTTATAATAATTAGATTTTCATTTCTTGCTGCGAAATATTGTATAACATGGAAAATAAAATGTGCTAGAAAATTTTATAGTTTTGTCACCTGTTACTGACGACTACAGAAGTGGGTTCGCAGTTTTCTTTCGGGTCTTAGAAGGGGGTTTGTAAGGGGAAAAAGGTTGGGACACACTGCTCTACTCGATAAAACCATTTTCAGTTCCAATACATTATATTTTTTAATGGTGACATATTGCATGTTTAAAATTTAAATAATTGGAAGATATAAACTTAATTCAATCACGGGAAAAATTAAAAATTTCATGGCTATCCAAATAAAACTTGTAAATAAAAATATGATTGTTCTGTTACCTTTTCTATTCAGGTGATTCTTGAAGAAGACATTAGAACAAAATAGATGGGCCACAACATCACCAGGAAGAATAGGGATTCCACAAGCACCAGGAGCGCCACATTCACCGGAGAGCACTAAGAGCAGCAGGTAGCACCAAGAGCACTAGAAGGGCCACAGCATCACCACGAAGAGCAGGAATTGCCACAAACACCAGAAGCACCACATGCATCAGAGGACACCAAGAACATCTGGGAGTACCAAAAGCATTAAAAGGGCTACAACGTCACCATGAAGACCAGGGATGCCACAATCACAAGGAGCACCACATGCACCGGAGAGCACCAAGAGCAGCAGGAAGCATCAAAATCACTAGAAGGACTACAACATCACTAGGGAGCGCCAAGAATATTAGAAGGGCTACAACACCACCATGAAGACGTGGGTTGCCACAAGCAAAAGAAGCGCCACACATACCGGGGAGCACCAAGAAGACCAGGAGCACCACATTCACCGGAGAGCACTAAGAGCAGCAGGTAAATTAAGAGCACTAGAATGGCCACAGCAACACCACAAAGAGCGAGAATTGCCACAAGTACCTGGAACACCAGATGCATTAGAGAACACTAGCACCAGGGAGCACCAAGAGTATTTAAAGTGCTGCATCTTAACCATGAAGACCAGGGATGCCACAATCACAAGGAGCGCCACATGCGCCGGAGAGCATTAAGAGCAGCAGAGAGCACGAAGAACATCACGGAGCACCAAGAGCATTAGAAGAGCCACATCACCATGAAGACCAGGAATTTCCATAAGCACCAGGAGCGCCACATGCACCAGAGACGACCAAGAGTAGCAAGGAGCATCAAAACCACTAGAAGGACCATGACATCACCAGGGATCACTAGGAATACCAGGGAGTGCCAAGAACACTAGCAGGGGTACAACATTACCATGACAACCAAGGTTGCCACAAGCATAAGGAACGCCACACACACCGGAGAGCACTAAGAGCAGTAGGTAGCACCAAGAGCACTAGAAGGGCCACAGCATCACCACAAAGAGCAGGAATTGCCACGAGCAATAGGAGGGCCACAACATCATCACCATGAAGAGCAGGAATTGCCACAAGCACCTGGAGCACCACATGCATCAGCGAACAGCAAGAACACCAGGGAGCACCAATAGCCTTAAGAGGACTACAACATCACCATGAAGACCAGGGATGCCACAATCACAAGGAGCGCCACGTGCGCCAGAGAGCACCAAGAACACTAGAAGGGCCACAGCATCACCATGAAGACCAGGGATTTCCACAAGTACCAGGAGTGCCACGTGCACCGTAGAAGACCGAGAGCAGCAGGGAGCATCAAAACCACTAGAAGGTCCACAACATTACCAGGGAACGCCAGGAACACCAGGGAGCGCCAAGAACGCTAGAAGGGCTACAACATCAACATGAAGACCAGGGTTGCCACAACGCGCCAATCCACCAGAACGCGACAATCCACCAGAACGCGACAATCCACCAGAAGCGCAATCCACCAGAAAAGCGCCAATCCACCAGAAAAGCGCCAATCCACCAGAAAAGCGCAAAATCACTGAAATAAAGACAATTATTAATAATCATTCTATTACAAACTAAATAGTATGTTATCTGTAATTAAATAATAATTATTGCTTCGTGCAAGAATATCAGACACAGTTTGTTCAACATATCGCCGTTCCGGAAGAACAGTGACGCAAATGCAAAAACTTCAATTTCACAGGAGAGTAAAAGAACGATTTGCAGTTGTATAAAACTTATAGTAATTGAAAAGGGTGTATTGACAGAAAATAATGGTATAATGAGAGTATGTAGGATCTACTTAACTTTCATTTACCAGGGATTATCATTTAATCACCTTAATATTTCAACCCCTAAGTGCAGTTACGTCATTGTTTCTCTAAAAATTGTTGTTCTAGAAGACACAAACTTGTAATTGCTAGTTCATCCATGTTCCCCTGTGTAAGGGATGTGTTTCTGATATAGTCTATGGACTTATTTGCATTTGGCAAATTTTTGCAGTTACGTTATTGCTCTTCCGGAACGGCGATATGACGTTCTAATGTTATTCAAATTATGTTGCAAGAAACACAAAGGTGTGATGCTTCATACCAGGTGTTTTAAAATGTCTTATTGTGTGCTATTCATTTAATAAGGAATCATTACCATATTCCAAATAGAAAAGCACCCTTTTTTTAATATTAAAATTAATAGTTTGTGCAATGACTATATTCCGATTATTTTCGACTCTTTCAAGTAATTAACTTAGTTGTGAGACATCTTATAGCTAAATTCAAATATTTTTCCTTTAACTTCCTCCTTAGCTCATATTGCAACAGCGCAAATTTGTGCATTGGACAGAGGAAGCCTCAAGAAAATATTTCACGAGGAAGAACGGCAATTTTGTTTAAAACTAACAACTGTTTACAAAGAAATGAAGAGAGAAAAGATGTTGAATAATTATTTGGGTTAAGGAAGCCCTTAAAGAAGCTAAATGAAAAGCTCATAGCTCTTGTTTTAATTAATTTACAAATTTCAAACAAATTCCATGGTGTGCAAAAACAAAGGGCTTTCGATTGATACATCATGTAAATATTTAGAAGTTTTTTCTCACATATTACGGAATTTGTGAAAATCATGGATAGATTAGAAAGAACAAATTCAAATTCTAAGAGATGCAGCCCGCCAAGTTGCATTGCCAGATTTTTCAAAAGTTCAGACTTCTGGTGGTGAAAATTAATTTGCAAGATTTTATTACATACCAGAGAAACTAATAAAAGTAAAATATATAAGAAGTTTATGCGATACAATTTAAAAATATCAGGCCTTCAGCTATTGCAAGATAACGACGATATGATCTAATATCTTGGTTAGGAAATAATGACCTGTAAAATAGTGATGAGAGGAAGGGGGCCAACAGTCAGGAGCAGCCAAGGGTGTCTTTCTGGATCAACCCCAGAAGCATGAGCCAAAGTTTCCAATCTTAGTATGCAAATATATGTTGTTGCGAGGCCGCCCCCTTATAGGCGATGAGCACTGCAACATACCATGCCTTGCTACAGTGCTGCCTCAGGATTATTTTTCTTTACTTTATCACATGCAGGGATTTCAGAACTCGGCTGGGGGAAGGGGTACAGACAACGCGGTCACAACCTCTACTACATGGAACTGGCCATATTTGTCCTGATGCTGCCGTTTTTCATGGCCTTATATCAATTTTTGCCCACTTAAATATCCCCATTTTCACACACAATATAAAATATTTTTATTTTATCCTGATACCAGGGACAATATATACCCATGAACTTAAGAAAACAAATTAATAAATTTTTAGTGACTTATAAAAATTAGTGTATATTTTCATTAATCAGACATCTTAGTGGTGATGGAATTGAGGGTGAACTACAACTTCAGGACTTAAATTATATAAGCTTTTTGTCTTAATTACAGTAGGAAAAGTTTAGCTTTGTAAGATCAACTTGAGCTTTTTTCCTCAACTAGGAAACACTTTCTAATTTCTTTGAATAAACTAATGTATTGTAAGAATGTTTTATTAATCAGAAACAATAAAAACTATATTTTAAGCATTTTTAGTATTTATAAACTTCATTAACTGATCTGAGCAACAAGTCGTTATGAAAAATACTTTCACTTTTATCTATGCCCTTCGAGTAAGACTTGGTAAGATAAGAATTGCGCATTAAGATAAGATTTAGTTTTTCTTAAATGTTTTATTTCAAAATTCTTACGTATCGTATATTAAAATATTCTGATTACGTGAAGTGACCGTCATAGCGCGGAGTATCTCGAAAATTTGTTCATTTCCTGGCGAAAAAAAGAAATTATGTCATGGGGCACATAGCATTCAGCCGTGAGCCGTACATAGAGAACGTGAAATTTTGTTAAAAATTTCAGTAGAAAATAGGATACAGTATTTAAAAATCTGCATTCGAACAGTAAAAGATGTTAAAATATCTCCTCCCCCCGATAAATCATGACCGTCATTAAAGAAAACTTGAAAACTGGTTGAAGTCAAATATTTCTGTTTCCTTACAACAACCTCTTTAAAGGTAAGTGTCCACTTGAGAGAAAGTCTCGAGATTAGTTCCGAAGTGTTGTACATTTAAGGATCACTTGCGCTCTCGAAGCAGGTGTTGGAGAGTCGACAGTCACTGCAGTCTCGAGATCAGGAAATTTTGTGTATACTCGAGAGTTGACTCTCAAGTCCCAGTCAATTCTGTGACTTGGTTGATAGAGTTTAGTTTTATTTTTCTCACTTTTTTTTTCAAAATGGATTCACGCCAAGCCTTTCTAATTGTGCATAAAATTATGAAAAAACCGGAAGTGAAAAAAAAAGGGTTTTGTTGCACTTCATGAGAAACTTTATAATAAATCGAAAATTGTATATTTGACTTATTGACTAAAACGTCAATTTAAATAGTAACTTTAATAATGATTTTAAAGAATTATATATACCTGATTGCGCAAGTTATGCATCTTCCGCTGAATTTCATTACCATCGCAATTTTCAAATTTCTAAGCAAATTCTTCGTACATTGCCATTTTTTCCCGCGTTTTTTGTACAATTTGTGTTTCACGTTCCATAAAAACGTTTTCTCCTCGTAAAGTTCTATTAATTTTAAAACTTCCTCTTCAGACCACTCGCGCTTATCCTTCATTTTATTATTCATTTTTAAGTATTTAAATTTAATAATAAAAACTAGCATTATCAAATAGTCTCAAGTCGGAGTCTCAGCTCTTTAAACAATGGCGGAAGACTGGTGACTAAGTCTCGTGAGCAAGAATGAACATATCCACTTGTTCCATGCAGTGTCTGATACTCGCATCGGTTAGTCTCTGAGTGCTCTCAGCCTCATAATACATTTGTGAGCCTGGTCTCGCCGACTGCTCTCGAGACCATTTTCTCTCAAGTGAACACTTAGCTTAACCCCTTGCCTCTCGCTCCCGTGAAAATGACGGGCTGGAGTGCTTAAAATTTCAAAATACGAATAAAAAAATAGAAATAAATATTTACACTGCTCGACATTGAAAATGCAACACCAAGAAGGAGTGGTCATAAATTTATGCAAATTTATGAGTAGACGCACGTCACTGAGTTATGCGAATAATGTGAAATGCGCAGCTCTCCGTCGCACGTGAAGTAAGATATAAGGAAGGGAACTTGCAGAATGGGCAATATTCGTGTCGTTATTTCTGCCACACGAATTATCGAATAAATTTTGTTTTTGTCTCGGAGGATACGTGTAATAGAAGAGAATGCCAGGCCGCCGTCAACAAAGGCACTTCCAGCAGATAGACGATTTTACAAGGGGTATGGTGATCGGACTGAGAAGGGCGGGTTGGTCCTTAAATCAAATCGCAGCCGATACCCACATGGATGCGAGCACGGGGCATCGGCTGTGGCGAACATGGTTGAAACAAGGAAATGTGGCAAGATTGAGGGGTGCAGGCGCAGCCAGAGTGACGTCAGCACGCGTGGATCGACGCATCCGCCGACAAGCTATGGCGGACCCGCAAGTGACTTGTACCTCGATTCTGCAGCATGTGCAAGATACCCTGGATGTTCCCGTGTCGACCAGAACCATTTCCCGTTGATTGGTTGCAAGTGGCTTGCGATCACTGCGTCCGCTAAGAAGACTGCCATTGACCCCACAGCATAGATGCCAAAGTCTGGAATGGTGCCGGACTAGAGCGACGTGGATGAGAGAATGGCGAAACGTCGTGTTCTCAGATGAGTCACGCTTCTGTTTATCCAGTGACAGTCGCCGCATACGTGTGTGGCGCCGACGTGGAGACAGAGCTAATCCGGCAGTAACTGTGGAACGCCCCACCGCGCGACAACGTGGCATAATGGTTTGGGGCGCTATTGCGTATAATTCCATATCACCTCTAGTTCGTATTCAGGGCACTGTGACGGCCAAACGATACTTTGATAATGTACTGCGGCCGGTGGCATTCCCCTACCTTCAAGTGCTGCCTAATGCAATTTTTCAGCAGGATAACGCCCGACCACACAGTGCTCGCATCTGCCAACATGCTCTTCAAGGTATACAGATGCTTCCCTGGCCACCGTACTCTCCTGACCTGTCACCAATCGAACGTGTGTGGGATGTGATTGGACGCCGTTTGCAGACTCTGACCCTGCCTCGTTCAGAAGACTAACTGTGGCAAATGGTTGAAAGGGAATGGAGAGCCATCCCTCAGGACACCATCCGCACTCTTATTGACTCTATGCGTAGACGTGTTTCTTCGTGCATCGCTGTCCGCGGTGGTCCTACATCCTACTGAGCCGACACCGTTCTCGCTCTGTATTCTGACTATCATTTTGAAAGAAAGATCACTTATTGTTCCTTGCTGTCTGTCTTTTTTCCGAATTTCATCACTTTCTGACCACTCCTTCTTGGTGTTGCATTTTCAATGTCGAGCAGTGTATATTGTTCATACACATATTTTTATATAATTTTCAGGGATGAAAAATAGGCACTTCTATGACCTTTTCTGTAAAATTACCCGACCGTTAATGGGTTAAGATGCAGAAGATTGAGCTTACGACGGCAAGCACTTAACAGGGAAAAATAGAATCCACGAAATGTATATGAAATTTACCACTTTACAAGACTTATTAATGCTAGATGCAAGGGATTGAATTTCGTTAATGGAAGCATTACATCTACAAGAAAATCAATCCTCAAGAACAATAGTTATGTTCGGGAATCGCCATAACAAAAGATAATTGTGGAAAATACAAAACAGGTGATAAAAGAACAATTTCAAAATTAACAGAAAAAATAAAACCCGACACTGAAAAAAAAAGAGCTGCGTAAAAGAAACACAGAAAACGTAATAAGCGGAATAAATTTAAACAATGCCCAAGTATCAACATTTTAAGCAGTTAAAGAACCACAACCAACAATTCAGGTAAAATTTCTGTAAAACTGCACAATTGCGAAGCTTTTTTTTAAATTTCAAATTTAAGAAAACTGAAAAAGCTTATACCATTCAAAAACAAATTATAGGTCACAAATTACCTCAGAAACATGTACAAAGCTAGTATTTTTTTTATTCAAAAGAATAAAATGCAGTTATTGAAAACATGATTTTAAAATATTCAAACGTCAACATAATAAAAATAGCTAACTTTTAGTATAATTAGAATAGCTTGGCAGTTTCAGCAAAAACAAAAAATGCTAAAATAGGTCAGCAAGGTACAAAAGATTTAATTTTACTAAATGAACTTAAGTACTTTAATTGATGCACATTTTCCTCCAATTAATTTTCCACTCTTCCAATGAAGATTCACGTCGAATCATCATCATCGTCATTACTGAAACAATAATCCAAGTCAACTTTTTTTCTAAACTTAAAGATTCTAATTATAAATTTAAGGATCAATTGCTTAAACGGGAATTTTTAATTAGAGACTTTTAGGAGTGAATTTTTGAAGAATAGGTGTTTGAAATAAGTGTCATCATAAGTTTAAAAACAAACTTGTCTTTAATCGCAGCGTAGTTATCTTAAAAGGTTTATTATGATCTCTGGGAACTACAGAAATGGATCTGTCACTTTGAGTTGCTCCACTCCATGCACTCCGAACACTTTAATCGAAATCGTTATTTATCACCTTTGTTTATTAAAATTATTAATAGGTATATGTGTCAAAAGAAATTTAATATTTCTATTTGGGACTATTACTAGAAACTAAATTGACTATGAAGTTTTCAATAAATATTTAGAATTTCATGTATTGAATTGAAAAAACCATGCATCTAGAAGAAGTTGAGCAGAGCTTCACAGTGGGCATAGCCAATAGATTTTGTTCTTTTTCTCTCACTGTAATCACCACATTCCATGTTTCTCGTCGCAACTCGGGTATTATAGAGTAGATATACATTTCTCAGCAGAGTAAGAATAAAAAATATTAATTTTAAATGTTACAACGCCAAATATTGCAATTGAAGCGTCATGAAGTGGAAACCTAAAGAAGTATTATTGCAAATTTTCTGGGGGGGTGGGGGGCTGAGAAAAAAATTTGGACCGGATATGACATCCTATGAAAAGAAAGATATTTTTTATTCGAATAATGCTTAGGGAAATTTTTGCGACTGAAGTATTGAGGGAAGTAACAATTACTGTAATCTCATCACAACCATTAAGTATCGAGTATGATTTAAATTGAGAAACAAATTTAAATACGGTTGATCTTAATATGAACACTGTTAATACGAAATCCCGGTTAAAAAAACATTTTGTTCAATAAGTTTGGTTTACTATTTAATTTCACTAAAAATCTCACGCATATTACGAAGGCTAAAATACAAATGTCGGGTAAGACGAACAAAATTTCTGACCTATTCACGAAAAATATGCATGATAAAATTTAATGTACCTAAAAATCAACTAACCATTGCGGATTTTTAAAAAAATTCTTAAATTATAAAAGGTAAGTTCACTTTTTCTCAATGTACAAGATTTAAAAGTATATTAGTAAAAATAAATCATTTGTTTTCGCCTATTTTGCTTTATTATAAATAGTAATTATTTTCAAAATATAAACATGCATTTCTAATGCTTTTTAACACACAATTTTACTTATTCACTTTTGTTACGAACAACGGTAATAAGAACAAATTCGCGACTTTTTGGCATTTCGTATTAAGCAAGTTCCAATCGTAAATGAAATGTTCAAGTAAATAAAATTAAGAAGTAAAACAATGAATAAAAAGATGTAAAAAAAACTAAGTCGTTTAATTTTTAATTAAATGATATCATAATCTGAACAGTCGAGCTAAAAAAATTTGCTCTCGCTCCGCTCCAGTTTCGAGGAAAATATCGTTGTTCCACTGCTGCACTCCAGATCCCGCTCGGGAAAAAAGCATTGAAATCGGTTCATTTAGTAAAAAGTTATGGATGAAAAACAAAAAACAACCACATTTCTCCCCATAACTTTTCCCAATTAACTAATACGGTCAAACGAAGGTACCGGACCTATCTGAAACCACTCTTGATTGATTAAAAGACAATCACCACAATTACTACTGATATTCAGGACTTCCATGTCTCATATAATGCCCTTGAACTAAACCATGCATTGCTAAGGCTAAAGTTGAGGAAATTCCCAGGAGAAGACTGCACGTCAAAATCTGTAGCCATTAAGAGAAATAGCAAGAATTATTACCTTGTTCGCCTTCTCTTTCTTTGACTTTTACATCCCAAGCAACTTTTCTGTCCACCTTTTTTTTTTCTGATCGGCAATGCGCTTTGATCGTCTTAGTGGGACATTTGGAGAGGGCATGCATCCTAAAGCAAACGTTTCTCTTTATTAAAATGTTGTAGTTTATAAAATGTTTCTTAAAAATAAAATTTAAGCATAGAAGAAAACATTCCCGTCAATCAGACTTTTACATGAGCCGAAGAATTAGCAAGCTTCTCCAGATTTATGCACCCAAAATTTCTTAAAATGCCCTCTTTTTTAAAAAATAACTAACCTGACATATTCAATTGATGCTATCATAAAAGAACCACAAAAGAGCTCCCTTAGGGAACTTTTAACCCTTTAAACTGCTTAATGCCCGAGTTTTATTGCTTCGTGTGAGCTGCATGCGGCCATAAGTAACGATCGCTGGACACTAACTACATTTCCGCACAATATGAATTTCTTTGGAGTATTAACATATCACGAAGACAAGCAATATTAATTTTTATATCTATTGATTATACAAAGAGCAAAGTTCTCATATCACATTTATCGTCGTGGACCCGTACTTGGGCTGGTTCCGAGAACTTGCCTAGCATGAGAGGTAAATTTATAAAATACTTTATCTTCGACAATTATAATTTATGTACCTGGGTGTAAAAAAATTCAAGAATAACGCTCAAACCGCACTTTATACATAACGCTTATAGAAATGAACAGTCGTATCTGAAAAAAAAATTTTTTTTTTTGGTTTTTATATTAAAATTTTTAGACATTTTCTCTTCATATTGGAAATACTGCCGTAAGTAAATGTTCAAAAGTGAAGGCTAGAGGCCAACTTTATATTTTTGGTGCAATACTGTAATAACTACTTTTTATAGTTATTTCTAATTTTTCTGTCATCATTAACATCCATGTGAGAGAAAACTAGAACAGTATCTATTTTATCTATTTTCTGAACAAAATCGATTATAATAATCATTGATACAAATAAGGTAATTCAATAAAACAAATTGTAAACGTTCAAACTCCTCCCTTGAAAAATGTCCATTTTGCAGATATGACACCGTTCATTTCTATAAGCGATAAGCGAAAATTCTTAAACCTCCGACTTCTATGGGATCATGTATGCATCCCTAGCAGTCAAATGATTAAAACGCGCCAGGACCATCGTTAATCTAACTGGGATTCTCAACCACTGTGCCGCCAAATTTTAGAAATTTATATTGTAAAAATTATAATCGCTTTCTAATATTAGAGATTAAATTTAAAATATTCGGAAGAATCGATTAATTCATTTTTAATCAACATTAGATGCACTGATCCCATGCTAGCCAGAAGAGGTTCAAAAATATTACAATTCTTTACATCTTATTTGTGTAAATTCGGGTTTTTAGTATTAACCAACCTGAAAACGATAGAGACTTAAATGCAGAAAACGATACGAGAGTATCATTGTCATTTTGCGACCAAATAAAAATAAAATTATCAAAAACATCCAGCTCAAATTTCTCCTTAAGGGCATTCTTATCGTCACCGTGTAATTCATTTAAAGACGTACTGTTGTTTTTGCAGTACATATATTATTTTACATTCAAAATTATCATAAACTACTTCACACAGTATTATAGTTCAGTGAACTTTTAAACTTCTCTTTTACTTTGTGTTCCACCAAATTTTAAAATTGTTAAAAGTGTGCCACGGCAAAAAGAAGTTGAGGTTCACTGAGCTAGACACATTACGTTAAAGCACATATATTTCTTCGGCTATTTCAATAAATCTTTACAATGAATAGCGCTTTTAAAACATTAAAGTATGATTAAGTGTTTTTAATCATTTATAATGGAAACTTACAATGCCCACACAGGAATACCCATCAAAGTATTCTTCCACA
Source organism: Octonoba sinensis (assembly GCA_038502835.1). Classification (NCBI taxonomy): domain Eukaryota; kingdom Metazoa; phylum Arthropoda; class Arachnida; order Araneae; family Uloboridae; genus Octonoba; species Octonoba sinensis. Next base: position 102,762,940 of record CM076606.1, on the reverse strand, counting down.
AAAGGTACTGCCTTGTTGAAGGTCATTAGGAACACTTATTTTTCGATGGAAAAATGCGAGTCAATACAAGGCTTCGTACAGAGCGAAAGAAAGTGCCAGCAAGTTTTAAAAATGTTTATAGGTCATAATCTTCAAAAAATGATCAAATAAAATTTTCAAAATTTAAACCTATACATTGGCTGCATCCTCTGATTTTTTTAAAAAGCTTTAAAGTCTATAAACTGATTGACAAATTTTGCGAATCCATTATTGACAAATCAATGACGTACATAAAAACGACCAAGAATGTCTTGATTAAATACGCATGTTTTGAGCTTTTTCTTCCGAAATACTGTGCTTCCGTCAAGATTCCTTACTTATATCAGAAGTAGAATTTTATAGTGAGCAATGGTATATGGACACTAAAGCGGCAGCGAAACTCATGTTCAATGCAATAAATCAACAATTATATTTTAGAAACAACATTTTAAATAATATGCAAGTATAATTTAGATCCATCAACATCTTCAGGTGACGCATTTCTTACGAATTTAATGAAATTTAAAGAATATACATCACCGTAAAATGGAACAAAAAATAATCTACAGCTTCCACGTTTTTTTCTTTATTGAATACAAGTTTAAACATTCTTAAGTAGTTTTTTTATACCATCATTAATACCTAAAAGCCTTTTCAAACTAGACGCAATATTTACGACACACGTCCGATCGAAAAATTAAAAAGTTATTGTATTCTTTCTAAATTTTAAAGCCATTTTTAGTCTCTAATTCGTAACTTTCCCTCGGTATTACGGCTCGAAATAAATATATTGAGCTTTCTCGCCCCACCCTTCCCCGTACATACTTATATTACATTATTATTTGTAAGACAGCACAAATGTCAGCTTTTCCGGTACTTTTTTTTCAACTAAAAACCAAGCTGTTCATTTTTAATTCTTAACCACTTAACTGCTCTGCCTGACCACAGTTCGCAGCGAAAGGGGCCTAATTTGCCCGTACACCGCTCGGGCCCTGTATTTTCTTACACCATTCCACTGATTTGTCCGGCAAATCATGTTTTTTTCGTTTGCAACGTTTCGAATAGATCTCTTATATAGCTTGACCGTCACAAGATGAAGTTCGTTAGGAAAGTATTAAACAATTCCATTTGCCAAAAGTAGAGGTGACAAAATTAAAGTTTAACAGATATTAATAACAAATGGAATGCTTATAATAGTTTTTGACTGCTGATTTGTAGTCATATAATCAATTAGAATGCAATATTGGCATGAGTGGGTTTTTTAATGCTTATTTTTTTCACAAATATGTCGCGAAAATGGAACAGTTAAGTGGTCAAAAATTCCCGTAAAGAAAAATAATTAACTGAGAAGAGATTTTTAAATTTTAATAAGAAAAGGGTCATTACTTACCTCTCGGTGGGCGATAAGTGACATCAGCCGGGTCGTCTGCAAAAAGAAGCTATAATGTAAACTTTTTCCTTAAATAAATAGATGGCAATCAATTGCATTTCATTTTAGGTCATTTAAAAATGAAGCTTTCTAGTTTTTTTTCTGTTAAGTGACGATTACAATCAAAATCATTTACAAGAGGTAATATCATGCAAGCTTTTTTGCGCATACGCATTGCTAATTAACCTCTTCAGTACCGGAATGACGTACTTTACCTTACCCTAATGTCAGTTTTGAATTAACCTCTTCATTCCAAGTGTACCCAATTGGGTACATTTTAAAATACTGTTTATTAACTACTGTTTGTGCAATTGACGTACTTTACCCTACCCTAATGTCAGTTTTGAATTAACCTCTTCATTCCAAGTGTACCCATTCGGGTACATTTTAAAATACTGTTTATTAACTACTGTTTGTGCAATTTGAAAGTTAAAACACCCAATTGTTTTTGAACTGAATCAACAGATAGTTCACTTCGTTTTAAACATGGAAAGCATGGAAATTGGGCATTAATGATTTAAACTAATTATTAACTAAAATTTTTAAAAAAATTAATTTCTTTAGATTTTTTTTGTAATCATTCTTTAAATCAGAGAACCAAAATATTGCGTCAAAATTGTTTGTGCTTAGTTCTGGGGTCTGAAGAGGTTAAAGATATTTCGCCCGTCCGAGCTTTTGTAACCAATTTTTACACGAATCATATACAGACATCTCGTAATTTTGCAACAATCAATAACAAGAAAAACTTACAACGAACCAAAACCACTGAAGTATTTCCGGAAAAAGGACCAAAGAAGTTTTTGAGATATGGTGTGTACAGTTCGATCACTGACTTCTGATATTTGGACGCTACTGCGCATGGCGGAAAAGAACGTGTCCATTCGAGTTCCAGCGAAGTTCGTTTTCCCGCGGTTATTTAGTACGCGAATGTTTGCTTCTCTGTTTGTTGAAAGCTGAATTGTAACAACGTAGATGATTGTGCAGAAGACAACTTGCAATGACAGATTTAGCCAATCCTTAGTGGAATTACGTCTTCGAATACAATTCGACCACGAAGTTCTGACACTTCCAGAAAAGGAAGAATCTATTCGCTTTTTAGGGGAGTTCGTTTTGCAGGTGCGGTTTATTAGTGTGCGAATCAGAATGTTTGCTTCTCTGTTTGTTGAAAGCAACTCAGTTTATGAACTGCCATTTAGCATCAGTTCGCAAGAAATCAAGTGTGCTAAACGAACTAGAACGAAAACAAAAATGTCGCATTGCATATATCAGCAGTTCCTCCCTTGAACATGTATGGATTCTACTTGGCGCTCTCCCAAGCAGATTGCTCTGGTTAATGGTACAGCTGTACCCTCGCGCTGCTGAAGGTAATAAATGAACCAAGTGGGTAACATTTTCACTGCGCGAAAAATCACGGCTCGATGCGAAGCGACATTTACTTCCATTCCGGGTTTAAAGAGGGAGAGAATATGGTGTCCGAAAATCGACAAATTAAAAATTGACAGCAGAAAGCCGCATATTTAGTTAGCATTCGTCACTTATTTGTTTGTCACAAAAATTTCTAATGGTATTTTTTATGTTCATTGCAGCATAGGTGCAGAACATTTGCTAAGGCTATTTGGATATTTTAAGGGCAGTTTTTAAAGTCATTATCTGTATTTTTAAAGCAGGAAATACCTTTTGAGTAGATGAATACAAATATAAAAGCGGACAACCAGCAACAGGCACAGGGCGCAGCTAGACTGGTCCTAGGCAATTTAAGTGTCCCTAATGAACATCAAGAACTTTCTTAAAAGTTTTTACCCCACTGCAAAGGACTCTCTTCTGGAAAACTATTTCAACTGCCTACAAATCGATTGAAGTAATTCTTTTTTCTTATTTCAAGATTAGCCTGAGATTTGAAAAGCTTAGAAGAATGATCTCTGGTTCTACCTTTAGCACATAACTGTAGCCCATCAACATTTCCCATTTTAAGGAATTTGAACAACTGAATCATGTCCCCTCTATCTCTCCTTTGCCCTAGACTATACATATTGAGCCTTTTAAGCTTAACCTCATAATCTAAGTCCTAAAGACCACTTACCAACCTAGTAGCCATCCTTTGAACCCTTTCTAATAAGATAATATCCTTCTTTAGGTTAAATCGTTAATCATAAGATCGAACACAACTGCTATTTTAATTTAAAGAAGGCAACAATTTTCTATCTTTTGTTTGTAAGGAGACCAATAGGCACATTGTCACGCGGCAGCGTTGCCATGGAATTTTTTCTGCAGACAAGAATTCTGTCAAGCTCTGTTTATAACTGCTTTTCATGTTACAGAATAATAGCAACACACTCTTTTTTAACATAGAGTTTCATGTTCATTAACAATTTTTCCAACAGAGAAAAATCCAAGCCAAGCCTTCCCAATTAAAAGTTAAAAAATACATATTTTCGCCCATAATGTTTTTCGAAAGAAAAAAGTGCAGTCAAGTTGACGTGCGATATTTGATTTAGACAACCCTCTATCGATTAAAGAAAAAATCATCAAAATGTTCATTTGGTAAAAAGTTAGGGAGGAAAAACAAAAAAATAACCACATTTCTGCCCATAACTTTTCCCAATTATCTTATATGGTCAAAGAAGGCACCGGACCTATCTGAAATCACTCTTGATTGATTTAAAAACAATCACCACAATTACTACTGATATTCAGGACTTCCATGTCTCATATAATGCCCTTGAACTAAACCATGCATTGCTAAGGCTAAAGTTGAGGAAATTCCCAGGAGAAGACTGCACGTCAAAATCTGTAGCCATCAAGAGAAATAGCAAGAATTATTACCTTGTTCGCCTTCTCTTTCTTTGACTTTTACATCCCAAGCAACTTTTCTGTCCACCTTTTTTTTTTTTTCTGATCGGCAATGCGCTTTGATCGTCTTAGTGGGACATTTGGAGAGGGCATGCATCCTAAAGCAAACGTTTCTCTTTCTTAAAATGTTGTAGTTTATAAAATGTTTCTTAAAAATAAAATTTAAGCATAGAAGAAAACATTCCCGTCAATCAGACTTTTACATGAGCCGAAGAATTAGCAAGCTTCTCCAGATTTATGCACCCAAAATTTCTTAAAATGCCCTCTTTTTTAAAAAATAACCAACCTGACATATTCAATTGATGCTATCATAAAAGAACCACAAAAGAGCTCCCTTAGGGAACTTTTAACCCTTTAAACTGCTTAATGCCCGAGTTTTATTGCTTCGCGTGAGCTGCATGCGGCCGGAAGTAACGATCGCTGGCCACTAAGTACTTTTCCGCACAATATGAATTTCTTTGGAGTATTAACAAATCACGGAGACAAGCAATGTTAATTTTTATATCTATTGATTATCCACAAAGAGTAAAGTTCTCATATCACATTTTTCGTCGTGGACCCGTACTTGGGCTGGTTCCGAGAACTTGCCTAGCATGAGAGGTAAATTTATAAAATACTTCATCTATGACAATTATAATTTATGTACCTGGGTGTAAAAAATTCAAGAATAACGCGCTAACCGCACTTTATACATAACGCTTATGGAAATGAACAGTGTCGTATCTGCAAAAAAAAATTTTTTTTCTGGTTTTTATATCAAAATTTTTAGACTTTTTCTCTTTATATTGGAAATACTGCCGTAAGTAAATGTTCAAAAGTGAAGGCTAGAGGCCAACTTTTTTTTTTTTTTTTTTTTTTTTTTTTTTTTTTTTTTTTTTTTTTTTTTTTTTTTTTTTTTTTTTTTTTTTTTTTTTTTTTTTTTTTTTTTTTTTTTTTTTTTTTTTTTTTTTTTTTTTTTTTTTTTTTTTTTTTTTTTTTTTTTTTTTTTTTTTTTTTTTTTTTTTTTTTTTTTTTTTTTTTTTTTTTTTTTTTTTTTTTTTTTTTTTTTTTTTTTTTTTTTTTTTTTTTTTTTTTTTTTTTTTTTTTTTTTTTTTTTTTTTTTTTTTTTTTTTTTTTTTTTTTTTTTTTTTTTTTTTTTTTTTTTTTTTTTTTTTTTTTTTTTTTTTTTTTTTTTTTTTTTTTTTTTTTTTTTTTTTTTTTTTTTTTTTTTTTTTTTTTTTTTTTTTTTTTTTTTTTTTTTTTTTTTTTTTTTTTTTTTTTTTTTTTTTTTTTTTTTTTTTTTTTTTTTTATCTGGTAAAGTATGTGTCTTAAACTGGATTTCATGTCACCAAGAGGTTAGGTTTTTTTGAAGTATACATCTTAAATGCTATGCTGCTAAGCTTATATTTTGCATTGAGTTCTATATGATAGCTGGTGACATCTGAGCAGTAACTTTTAAAATGTCGTCTTCTAGACGACATCTCTTTACACTCGCATTAATACTGCAAAAGAAGCTATGGATACTTAAAACAAATAGCTTTACAAAATTTGTGAAATTGATTAATGAAGGGGATAAAGATCATCCAAAACTAAATGAGCATATTTTTCCACGAAACTTTTTGATCTGGAGTTTTAAGGATATTTAGGAATGAAAGAATGAATGAATGAGTAGATGAATCAATACATAAGTAAAAGCATGAATAAATAAGTAAATGAATGAATAAATAAGTAAATGAATGAATAAATGAATGACTATGTATTAACTGATTAAGGTATATTTGTAGTACTTAAGAACTAAAACTGAAATAGTAAGAAGGAGGGATTGCTATATTATCAATTTGATATTGGTGTACACTGGAAAGTAGGCTCGTATAGGGCTAGACGAATCTTTTTGTCACCGTTGTATCAGCAAAAATTGAGTAAAGCGTTAGGTGTATGAAACTATAACGTTGAACGAATTAAAAAAACGTACGCGGTAAAAGCAACTATTGCAATTTGCTTTGTGATTTTTACGAGTGCCGTAATCATCATAATCGCTTATAGATGTATTAAAATGCTCATTACAGGAGGTAAGCATGCATATAACATGGATTTCAAGATTTTTATGTCTAGTATTCAACAGGAAATTGGATGCGACAATATCTCCTCCCTACAGACAAATAAGTTAAAGGTATATCATTTAAAAGAAAGTAATGTCTGACTAAAACTGGGATATAAAAAAGTGATTTGGGCACTATATAGCTAATTGCACGCTTATTAAATTATGCGCATAAAAATTATAAACTACTTGAATTAAAAAACAATGATTATTCTTTTGATAAAGTCATACCTAATTTAATAGTCTTTACATAAAGTACCTGTATTACATTGATCTAGAATCTAGATCAACATTTAAAAAGAGTATTTTTTTTTGTTTATACTACGACTTAAAAGCAATGAATTTTTATTCTTTATTTTATTTCGTAATGTTAGAAAATATAATTTTCTCTACATGTAGGATATGCATGTTGAATCAATATGCTCTGAAAATCCCATTATTGAACTAAAGGCAACATTTCACATTCAGTCATTCATGTATTCATTTGTTCAGTCATTCATGTATTCATTTGTTCAGTCATTCATGCATTCATTCATTCACTCATTCATGTATTTATTCACTCATTTACTTATTTTTATTCATTCATAAGCTCGTTTATTCACTCGTTTATTTCTTTTTTATCATTTATTCACTCATTTCTTAATCCATTCTTTCACTTATTCATTTAATCATTCATTAATTCAAAAATATTTTTGAAAATCCCCCCCAAAAAAATAACATAGGAAAATAGGCTCGTTAGTAACTGGATGAACTTTCTATTTGTACATGTTCTACGTTATAAGAGCTTTCCGATAAAGTTTGTTCCAAGCAAATCGGTCCGTTAGATCAGGATTTATATATGAAATTTCCCCCGCAGGCGCTATGTTAATTCTTTTTGAACTGTTCAAAAATGAACAAAAATTGTTCAAGTTAATATTTTACGCCAAGAGCTTCTTCCAATAAGTTTGTTCATCGGAACTTGGATCTTGTACAAAGAGTTTACATAATTTGCTTCATTTTTGCCAATAGGCGCTAATGTTAAAATTTTTTGAACTGTTCAAAATTGAACAAAAAATTGCTCAAATCAAAAAGTAAAATATGGAAATGAGATGTCCTCGCCGAGATCTTTCGAATGCAAAAAGAATTCTTTGAATCGGACAATTCGTTCAAAAGTTATTTGGTTGGGACAGACAGACCGACAGACCGACCGACAGTTTTTTCCCATCTCAAAACTCTTCAATTTTTTATTTTTCAATCTTTATTCAATTATGTACTTGACTTATTTTTGACTTTTCTTGATTTCTAACGATATTTTCACGACACCATCATGCCTTCTTTCACGCTTTATTATTATTTTTTTACCTTTGCGGGAAAGTGGGCTAAAAATCAACAAAATGAATACGCACTATAACTGTGCCTTATATTCTCACATTATGACTTGCCTGCTTTTGAACAAGAAACATATGAAAGAGCCATTTCAGATTAGCAGAGGGTGTCACATGACCCTCACAGATTTTTCGTAAACAATTACAGTACTTACAACTAAGGGACACATAAAATATCCCAAAAGGATTTTGAAAAAAAAGAAAAAATTATTTTTCTAGTTACAGACTTGAAATGTGGGACAAAATTGGCCATTTTCAGAAAATCAGCAAAACACTTACTTTTAAAATGGCCACTGTTTCAAAAGTTTTTAACCGATTCGAATATTAGTAAAATACCATCCCTTAGTTATTTATAGAAAAAAAAATATTCGAATCGGTTAAAAACTTTTGAAACAGTGGCCATTTTAAAAGTAAGTGTTTTGCTGATTTTCTGAAAATGGCCAATTTTGTCCCACATTTTAAAAGTCTGTAACTAGAGAAGTATTTTTTTTTTTTTTTGCAAAATCCTTTTGGGATATTTTATATGTCCATTAGTTGTAACTACTGTAATAAAAAAAAAATCTGTGAGGGTCGTGTGACAAGTTTTACACCTGGCGGCCTGATTTGAAATGAAATGACTCGAAAGTCTTTCTCTTAATATTGCTTATCCCGTATCACGTGTGACGTTTCTTTTTCTCATTAGATTGAAGTGAGTTAACCCTTCATGTACTGCATTATGATCTGCAGTAACTTCTTTGACAGAAATAGTTTGTCTAGGTATTTAGATTGAAAATTAAGGGATTTACATAAATAAAATGCTCAGTCTATAAGTATTTATTTCTTTAAAGCTAATGAGTGCCAGAGAGTATTTACCCTGTGATATTAATTACATACACTTTTTAATCAAAATATTTCGTCTAATAGATTTCTAAGTTCTTAACTAACACATTAAAAAAATCAGCGACTGGATTCTTGAACTTTACTGCTTTTCTATAGCGAAACTCTAAGGGAGCAATCTGAACGAAATGGGAGTTCAAAACACAGCATTGGTTTCAAAACTATCTACGTTCTTTTCCTCTCTAAAATACTCTTTATAGAACCCTTGTTGATATGTATCCTGAAAAAGTGGAATTCAAAGACTGTCCCGGCAAAGTACCATCAGAAAATTGGTAAAAATGGTTGCTGGGATGGAATTTATAGAGAATGGTACCTATAAGTACCGTCGGTAGATAAAGGGTTAACACGCTTAGGGGCCGTTCATAAATGACGTCCCGCTTTTTTCCCATATATTTGACTCCCTCCCCCCCCCCTTTGTCACAATATGTCACATTTCAGCTGACCCCCCCTCCCCCCTTTGTCACGCGTCACGCAATGTTGCATAATGTCACACTTCTTGTTACCCCCTCCCCTCCCCCTGTCACACTTTGCCACAATTTCACGAACCCCCCTCCCCCCTCGAAGCATGACATCATTTATGAATGATCCCTTACACCGCGTCCTTTTCTCTTTTTAAGCCAATTTCTCAACCGATTCGGCAGCTTTCTTTGTTTTCATCTCATTACAAAGGCTTGATGGACCGGACCACTAACACACCTTCAGTGGGTCACGGGTTGAAAACCCCTAATCCTAACGGTTAGAAATTGCCTTTGTATCCGTTGATAGCGCTCGTTCCCTCTTCGACAATACGAGAGAAACTTGCAGGAATGTATTATTGATAAGGCTCGACCGATGCATCGGCCTCGCCGATGCATCGGCGCCGATTGTTCAACAAACTTGCCATCGGCCATCGGCATCGGCGGCCGATGTTAAATTCAGAAAAATATCGGCCCATCGGCCTTAAAAAACATCTAAAAGCCGATGCCAGGCCGATGTTTTCCAACTTTCCACAAAACTTGATACAACTTTCCACAAAACATTCTGTCTTTAACTGTCTTCCTCCTCCATAGCTAGTTTTCTATTTTCATACAATAAGAGGCAGCACAGCAGTTAAAAACAGTTTTCGCCATCATGGGGGAGCCAGGGTTGCTAATTTGGCTATTTTTAAGATAAATACGAAACATTTGGCTTTTGGAGTAATTTACATGGCTTCCTGGCTTTCTTTTGGCTCCTTAATAGTTTTTGGGAGATTTTATAAATATTTTAGTTTTTTCCAACAGAAGTTTTAAAGATTTAAAAAAAAACAAATACTATTTTTAATTTTAGAACTACGCCAAATTTTGTTTTACACCGTTTTGATAACAAATGGGTTTCGCTTATTTTATATCAGCTCAGGCTCTTATTATCCGGTTGCCTATAAATGCCCAACATGCCCAATTTTCGTGCTGGAGTTAATAGAGATTCGGAGGGAATACTCGGAAAAGCAGTCGGATATCTTGTTCTGTGACTTCATTCGACGATTCTGCAGAATTCGCTCTTTTGTTCCGAGTCAGCGAGAATTATTCTAGGAATAATTCTCGCACATATAGCAAAAGAAGAAGAACAGAAGAGGGAAAGAAATATTGATGTTTCTTCAGCAAGAAAAATATCTGCAGGAATAATGCTACAAAATGTGTGTTTTTTTTTTGCTTAAAGTTGGATGCTTTTGTGATATTGTTGGTATGTTTGTAGCATTTAATCAATCAGCACACCGTTTACTATTAAAATGCATTTTTACGGATCCCAACCGCTATAGATTAACTATTCATGTGTAAATAAATAAGTGAAAAATAAAAGAAACCAACTTTAATTTTTGCTGTGAGTTATTTTCGTAAACGCACGACACAAAAATTGAGGATCCCAGTTCTTATAACAAGTTATTGAAAGAAAAAAAATAATTACACATATGCGAGAACGAGAATGACAACAACAATCATAATAATTAAATTGTTACTCATTCTTAATCTTCTTTCGGCATGCTCGCTACTATTTAATGGTTTTTTTATAATAATTACTAGTATTATCAAGATCCACTTACATATTGCATGCGTATTTCGTCTTTTTCTTGAACAAATTGCCATAACGGTTGGGATCCGCAGATTTGCAAGCGAAGCACAATCGTTCATGTGTATAGTTCTTGTGTCCTAAAATTCCGTGATGCAATCACTGAGCTAAATGAGAGAAATCTGGAGTGAGGACTCCCTATGCTTCAACAGGGCAGCTTGCGAGCCGACGCGCATGAATACAGTGCTCGAGCCATCAAGGCAAAATATCGCCGACTTCCCATTGTGGAAGCATTGGCTCGTATGGTGTATTGTTACAAATTTCGGTTTAATTTCTCATAGTTTATCAAAAAAATTTATTTTCGTCATTTAGCAATACGTTTGCATCCTGTTGTGCAAAGGGATGTAAAAATAAATTCGTGAAACTTAAAAGAAAACGGTGTTAAAGTTCATTTTGATGGCGAATTGCCTATTTAAACTTTAAATGCCTTGTTCTCGTATTCTATCTTTGAATGGATTTTTTTCACAGAAATTTAATTACTATGCCCATAATGTACACAAAATTGTTTTTGGATGAATAAAGTTTACCTTAAATCATAATATTACAACTTAATTACATTGCTGAAAATCTTTTTCTTTTAGCATTATAGCCTAAATATTTCTCCTGTTTTCTCGATAATCAAACCTTATTACGTAATATTTTATTATAAGTGAAAATATCAGTTACACAAATAGTTAAATCATGTACCTTTTTTGCTTTTATCTTAATTTGCTAGTTAATGGAAATTTCAATAATAATTTTGATGTTTTTGAATTACTTTTCATTTGAGCAAAATTTTGATTTTTGCTCGTGTTAATTTTTATTTTGTCAAATTGTGGCTGTTTTTAAAAAACATTTATTTTATTATTATTTATTATTTTATTACTAAATTAACATCTACACTCAAAGATTTTTAATGAGTTCATAAAGCTTTGAATTGCAGCACTTTTCCCCTGTAAATATACTGATCAGCTGAAATTTTTATTTGTGCATGATTTAAAAAATCATGATAAATATTATTATGATCATGTTTTTTTGTTACTAAATTAACATCTACACTCAAAGAGTTTTAATGTGCTTATAAAACTTTGAATTACAGCACACACTTTTTCCCAGCAGATGCACTGATCAGCTATATTTTTAATTAGTGCATGGTTAAAAAAATAAGTAGTATTTTTTTATTATTCTTATTTACATTTAATATCCATAAATGAAATGTTCCATTAGTGAGAAATATTTAACTTGGTCATAGGCAAGTAAACTTGTAAAATATAAAAATTGTAAATGCTTATACATTTCAGATTCATCTCAAAATGACATGCTCCATTCCAGTTATTTGCAAACTTTTTTTAATAAAAATGTTATCCTATAATATCTCCAAAAAAATGACTTCTTTCTTCTTATTTTAAGTGCTTCTTCTTTTTTAATTGTATTATGTTTAAGTGCAATATCGAAGTGTAAGAACTCTAAAAACGCATTTATCGTTTTTGGGAATAAAAGTCGCTATATTGATGCTGTTCGAAGCTGCTCACTGAAACTTCTTATGAGATTTATAATTTAACTGTGTAAAGTATTTATTCATCAGTAGTCAAGGAGAGTAAATCAATTAATCAGGGTGTCTTCCTGTCTAAATAAACATTTTTTAAACCTGCCATAGTCGCACACTCCCATATAGCATTCAAAGATAATAAAAAGTGTCGCAAAATGTTTTTTATCGTGAAAAAATGTATGAATAATTGTTCTAAAATGCTATGAGAAATTTTAAATTATTATATGTCAGGCATTAGAATAAATTTTTTTAGAAAAATCGGAAAAGAATTAAGAGCTCGAGAGCTCTTTAAATTTAGCCGTTTTATCATTGCGCGAATTGGTAGTTTGCGCGTTTTGCCTTGATGGCTGAAAAGGGTTCGACCGCCCAGTCCTCGCTCCAGGTTTCTCTTATTTAGCTCAGTGGATGCAATGGCGTGCAGCAATAACTGTCGACATTAATTTGTGTAAAAAGAATTGCAGTTTAAACCCTTGAGACTCCAGAGCCCTCTCTTCCCAGAATAAACGTGGTTTCGTCACCGTGAGAACTTTTTTAAAATTTGATAAAAAAGAAAAGATTTCCAAAATATTGCAAAATTGAACTAATTTTGTGTTTAAAAATAGCGTTAAAAAGGTAGACATATAATTTAAGCGAATTCGAGTCTCAGGAATTTTGAACAGTTACATTGTTTTCGCAGAAGGTAGCGCCACATATAAAAAATTGTCGGTTATTTGAGGGTATTTCAAATCGGGTTGGAGGGTTCAATTTGAAACGCAACACTGCTTTTTATACAAACTGCCGTTGTGAAATCGACCATTCTCAAATACGAGAACGAAAACTGCACGTTATTAAATTTAAATTCGTCCGTTTTGACCCCTGGTATTTTGTCTTGCAAAAAACTGGTAGCCAAGGCGCAAATTGAAATAAATAAAAATAAAGAGGTTTTTTTATTTTCTTTACCAGTATCGAATCCCAACTTTAAACAAACTGGTAGCTAAAAACGCGTCGTGCATCTCTGGTCTAACCGTACGTAATAAAAATTATTTTTTTTCTTTTTTAATTCCTTATGTCCAACTCTCACACTATTTTAAAACAACGCGACATTTTGGGCGCTCAGGAATCTTTAATTCAAACAAAATACTGCACTCGTTTAAAAATGAATGAGTTTCATATAAAAAAGAATACTAAATGTTCTAGTTCCTCTGCATAAAAGTCAAGGGATTCATGTAAAACTCTACCATGAACTAAAAAACGGAGTCAAAACGATGAATAATCGGAACCAATCTTTGCTTCGTGCACGTGCCTTACAAGGTCGCTTTAGCTGATGTTTGTTTTCTTCTGATTGTTTATTCTACATTTATTCAGTTTTGTATTTAGTAGTATTACTATTAGTATATCTGAAAAGTAACGGATTAGGGGAATATAAGATCGAAAAATAATACCGCGATCGGGAAATTGTCCTGTTTTTTTTCTAGATACAGGAAAGTGATTTTTGGTACTTTTCATTCTGAAGTAAAAATAAATTAAAGTCTGGAAGATATTTTTCCATACGGAAAACATAGGCATTGCATCGGCATTTAGATGTTATTCAAGGTCGATAGGCCAAAGTTTTTCCGAAGTTTCCGAAGAATGCCGGTGGCGATGGCTAGATTTTTTAACTATCGGCACTGGTCCATCGGTCGAGCCCTTATATTTATTTATTTATTGCTCAGTTAAAGATGTTTAACTGCATTTCACATGAAATGTTGCAATTTTAAGCAAGTCTCTTTAAAAAAAAAATTAATAAAACTGAAATCGGAAAAATGTCCGAACTTTCAAAGTTACTGTATCATGTAAACTTCCCCCAAAGTCTTTTATAGTTCTTGAATAAGGCATTTATGTTTTTATAAACATAAAAATAAATAAATGATTTAAATGACATTTTTGACAAGCATTCTACACGTGGTTTAAAGGGAAGTTTTTCCATCGGCCGATGGAAGAGCAAAATAATCGGCCATCGGCCATCGGCCGACCTTGGAACAATCGGCCAACCATCGGCATCGGTCGAGCCCTAATTAATGACATATTATTTTGTAATATATAAAGTAAATGTTATATGCTTTTCATATTATAATTAATTAAAAATATGACTGGTAGTTAATTGAAAATGTGCACTGATTAATTAAAATTGATTTAGTATATAGTATAGCCTCCATTTCAATGTACGGGCCCAAGCCAGATTTTATAACTGGCCCCCCTCCTCCTTATATCGTTTGTTGTAAATTATACTCTGTGGTTGCCTAAAAAAAGTGATTTGTATGACTTATTCTGAGATGTTTAAGTATAAAGAACAAAATTATTTTCATCGTCAACAAAGAAAAAACATATCGTCACTATCATTTACTTTTCCCTTAAAAAGAAAGAAAAAAAAGCTTTCTTAAAGTATTTCGGAATCGATATAACCGAGTTGCCTGTAAAATAAGTTATAAAAAAAGGAAAAGAGAGAGAGAAAAAAATAGTTAGTTTGAAATTATTTTGTGGTAATGTTCTCATTTTAGTTGCGGTTTTTTCTTCTTCAAAGGAGTATGTATTTTGTAATTCCAATATACAAGTAGTAAACAACACAACTATCATTAACGATATTGTACTTTTAGAAAATGTATTCTATTTAATCATGCTACTTTGTGGATGCTTTCCACGGTTCCGCAAAAGTCTTCCCCCCTTTTTTTCCTCTTTCCAAATTCTGTTTATCCCCCTTCAAATACTTGTGTCTTTTTTCTTTTAAAATTTAGTTTCAGTTTATCTTTTGTGGAAATTTATTTTATCCATTCGCACACGATTTCTTTCTTTTTTAATTTCTTTATATAGCAACCGAATTTACTCGTGTAAACATTATAAATGGGTTCCTACGGAAATTCCAGTCTATGGAAGTTATTTTTTTATGTTGAAACAATATCGATACCAATAGTTTTAGTACACTTTTACGAACTAGAAACTGCAAATATATCATTAATTTTAAAGTTTTGCAGGTCATTTTCGATTAACAATTCCTTCTGTATTTATTGCCGAAATAAGATTTAATTTCAAACAATAAAAGAATTAATTATTTCGAAGCACATATTCGTTTGAAAGATAGTTCTTTGCACATTAAAATGTTATCGTTATTTAGCACACAAAGTTAGAATTAGAATGAAACTTCTCGTCGATAGTGTCGTAATGCGTCGGCACTTGCCATGAGACCAGAATACTGACCTTTGGTATTCATTTCTCTTATACACTTCGAGAGAAACGATCGAGAAAGAAGTTGTTCAAATATATAATTCCTCAGAACACTGCACGTTTGAAAATAATCTCTTTATTTTATCAAATGACTGGTAGCTATAAGAAGCATATCGAATGAAAAACCAAAATGATTTAATACAGGTGTGCCCGCCAGCGGGGATCATGGTGCAGACTGTGCCATTGAGGTTTGAGGGGCGCGGGGCGGTCGTTTCAGGGGCTTTTGGGGGGTCGTTGTTTTTCGGGAGATTCCTTAGTTTTTGGGGGTCATACCTGTTTAATATGTATTATAAATCTTTGGCTGTCTTTTGTTTTGTAAGTTTCTTTAATGGTAAGATATAAACATTATTAAAAAACCCTTAAACTAATTTTACATTGAAAAACTCACTAGCTCATAGATAGCGAAGGTAACATCGGAATCAACCAAGAATCGATTTATTCCACGCCTGGGAAGCAACTAACTACATAGCTGTAATTAATAAAAGGAACTTTGTGCACAAGTAAAGTTAAAAAAATACACGTTATTTATAGTACAAATAAGCATTAAAATGCAGACATATGCTTCGGGATTGCTTGGAATCCCTTTTTCAATGCGAAAGTGGAGCTTCTAGATGCAAAAAAATCCAAATGAAGCCTTCATTTGGATGTTTTTGTATCTTATGTTAGCTCCCTATCGCATTAAAAAATGGATTCCAAGCAATTCCCAGCTAGAAAAAGTGTACACTTTTTTTGCACAACAGTATACATTGTACACAATTTTTACACAAAAAGTGAATAATTTTTGAATACTACAAAAAGTATACATTTTTTGAGCAAATTTTGTGTACTTTTTATGCACACCAAAAAGTGCATATTCTGCGTTCATAAAAACCTTGCTCATTTTTTGCACAAAATATTTGTAAAATTATATTTGTTTGCGAAAATTGTGCATTTTTTTTTTTTTTTTTTAATATTACCTATAACACAAGTCTGGTTCAATTCTTCAAAAACTTCAAATTTTTTTTTCCAAACAGATAGTTTTCTTTCTTTGTACCACATAATTAACTACTACTTGGTTTACTATGTATATACATTCATCAGGGTGTGAGAAAATCTCTAAATTTTTACATGAACTGTCGCTCATGAAAAATTTTATAACCGAATGAAAAAAAAAAAAAAAAAAAATACTTTTGCATGTTATTCAGAGCTCAATCAAGGCTTTAAAAATAGTACACGTTTTGTGCATACAATACTTGCAATTGTATGTGTTTGCAAAAATTGTGTATCTGTGAAATTCCCAAAAAAGTCTACTTTTCAATTCAATACAAAAAATAATAATAATTTTTATTAATATTTCCCCATTGATGCTCATTAAGACTATGAGAAGATCAAATTTCACACCAAAAAAAGTAGTTTTTCTGAATTGATAACATACATTATTACTTTTTATGTTACATTCGGATAATTCAATCGCTTATGATAATGGAAAAAAAAAAAAAAGTAAGTAGTCATCTCGTTAGCACATTAATATCTAATAAATGTCTTCAATGATGTAGATTATATTGAAATAATACATTTTAAATTTGCACTTTTTTAATCGAAGTTATTTAATGCTGTTTGAAATGTATATTATGCTTAAATCGAGAAAAAAAGAGAAAGAAAGAAAAAAGATAAGACCGAATAACTGCAGTAAAAATATATTATTTAATTTGAATTATGTGATTTTATATCATTTTGACCAATGATCATTAAATTGTCAGATGATCCACTATCAGTAACGTAATAAAACTTTATCCGTTTCATTATCCGTTTTCTTTAGATACTTTGTTGAATGTCACTGAACAATAAAAACTACTTAATTTACAACAACTATCATAGCTTAGATTTCTTCATCATCATTGCTCCCTAGTGCAACTTAATAAAAGATAATCCACCTCTGTAAATACATAACATAGCATAACTTCTCCCCAACCAGCGGAGTCTGTGGCGCAGTGGTTCGAGCGTTGGATTGGTAAACGAAAGGTCGTCAGTTCAAACCCAGGTTCTGCCTCATTCATTCATACGGTAGGGAAGGTTACTCAGACGACCTATAGATGGCGCCAAGAAATTTTACTATGCATGATTTGCTGTTCACTTTTTATGCACAATTCAGTTTGCACATTTTATGCACAATCAGAGGTGCCAAATACGCTCACATTTTGTGCACTTTTTTTTTTTTTTTGCACTTTTTGTGCAAACTTTTTCTAGCTGGGTTCCGAAACATATGTCTGCATTTTAATTCTTATTTGTGCTATAAATACCATGCATTTTTTAAACTTTGCATAGCTGTAGTTTATTTACTAAAAGACCTGATGAGTTTTTGTTAAAGTGATGTCAAATCCATTCCACCAATTTGTATAATTGTCGTAAACCAACAAGTTCAAATTTTCAACACTTTTAAAAAGAAAATTTTTGATACATTCAAAAAACAAAATTTCAAAACTTAAGCAGTAGAACATCGGTCCATCGTTTATCACGAGACCATTTATTTCGTACGTTAAATACGAAAGGACAACGTATGAGGGTCAACATAAAACACGAGAGGCGCAACGCGGGATCATCAATTCAAGACAAATACATCATGCGGGAAAACGACAGATGCTTTTACCATGAATCGAAGTTCCACTGCAGACGATTAAACAGAGGGAATGGGAAAAAAAAGAAGCATTCTCTAGTAAAATTCTAAATCTTACTGTACACGGACAGGGTTCGAAATTAGCAGCCGTTAGTCGTATTTTGCACCAAAATGGTTTCCGTTTGACGACCACGATTTCACATTCACTCTTCATTTTTGACGCTAAACTCTTCTTAAGAATTTTAGTTTGGCGACCGCAAAATTTTCCCAGCCGTCATTAATTTTTTTCACCTATAACTTTACATAATTACATATTTACATATTCATATTTAAGATAATCTTCTGTGGTTTGAGTTTTTACGATGCGTACAAAAACTATCGTAACTTCTTGACCTTCAAATTTTTGAGTAGTGAATTTTTACTGACAAATAAAGCATAGGACATGAAACAACAGTTAATCCGATTGACTCATATTTTATTTTATAAAGTACGGATTATAACAAACTTATATATGGATGCACAAACTTAAGTAAAATTACCAACTTCTAAAATTACCAGCGTAAGAGTGCATGGAAACAGTCGATCGGCATTTTAGATGTTTGAGCCAGTATCGGCCAAAAATTAGGGACCAGAAGTGAAGGTAGCCATTTTTACCTACATTCTAAGCGTGACAGTTGTAGAAGATTGGAGAATACATAGAGAATTTTAAAAGAAGGTGATGCAACTAGCACTTCGCGTGGTTACTGTTGCACCGATGAAAAAGGAAGCACTTGGCGTGGTCACTGTTGCACTGATGAAAAAGGATGAGCAGAGACTTTGTCCCAGGACTTCTGGATCTGTATCCCTAATACTACCCTTCTGTATCAGTTTGGAGCAGAAGAGATTAATTTTTTAATTAGTTTAGGAGCGGAAAATATCGACTTTGTACCGTTTTTTGAGGTTTTTTTTCCTTTTTTAAAAGATTTAATGGCTGTTTTAAAACAATATTTTCAGAAGTACAGGCCACGCGCACTTTCGAATTTTCAAATTGATAGGAAATATGATTATGCCCTTAAAGGCACTAGTAACTGGAATAGATGAATATTTTTGTTTAATATTCATTACATAATCTATTCAAAAACTAATACTAACTAAACTTATAGCTATTATGAATGTGTTTTTCTAAAAAGCTTTTCTGAAGAAACGGATCATTTATGAATTTTTTTCATTTTTTTCTAATAGTTAAAAATTGCTTGGCTGGAGGAAGGCTTAAGATTGTTCTTCTTCGTCTTCTGTTTTTTTTTTTTTTTTAAATCATGCATGCCACTAGACAAGTTTTTCAATTTCTTTAATAACTAAAACTCTTTTCTTTTCTTCTAATATAAAAGGTTCACTCATTAAAAAATATTTATCATTAAATGGTACTTATTTTCAGAGCATAATTTCAATCATTGTGATTGTAGTAATAGTAAAATTTTGATTGAATTGAATATTAATTTAATATTTTATCAAAAAATCTTTTTAAGTCTATCCAATTTGCTACCAGTAGTAATATTTACTATTTTTTGATGACACCAAAAGAAAATTTCTGGTTTTCAGCAAAAAAATTAAAGTTTTCAGTTCTATTCGGAAAGGCAAAAATTATTTCTCATTATATGTTAATAATTTATTGTCTGTTAATTTTTTTCATTTTTCGTTCTTTATATTTATGGTTAACGTTTTTTAATTATATTTGATTAAATTATAGAACTTAAAGAGTAAATAACAAGAAATTTCGCCTAGAACTATACAAGCCTACTTTCCCGTATACACCAAAAGAAAAAAAAAAATTCAATTCAATGTTTAATTTTATACCATTTGAAAGCACAGCACTAAACACTTTTGGGAACAAATGTATATTTTCAAGCTAAGAATTTAAGTAAAATAACAATTAATTTCATTTATTTACTTTGAAATAAATAAATGGATGAAATGAAAAAAAAAATCTCATTTTCGTGGCGGATACAAAAAGACTGTAAAACTTACTTGCTTCTCCGCTTGCACACGGAAAGTAGGCTTAAGGAATTTTTAGGAATTGTTGTAATGGATCAACAATCCTTCTAACATGTGTTATTGGTTTTCATATTGATTACTTTTTTCCTAAATATTAAAAAAAAAAAAAAAAAACAAGTATACTAAGGAAAACCTTTTTTTCTTCTTCTAAGTCTCATGAAATGGTATACTTTTTGATTTATTTCATGAAAAAATTACCAAATAAAATATTTTAAAAATAAATCTGCTACAAGAAGGATAGATACATCATTCATTTTGCTCATGAGTAAAAATTCTCATTAAAACATTGCATCATGGTTCTTGCGCCTATCTCCCTGACTCCTTCTATCTTTGTAATAGTATAAATAACAGTATATATAAACTGAACTGGGGAACATGTCGAAAACAAAAATTTAAACCAATGTCACACAGAAACAAATCTGTCAGAAGTGTAGAATTTTGAAATAAAATGTGAAGTAAAAGCATGACAGAGAGCAATTAAAATAATTTTCACATTATTTCGAATGCCTTATTTAAAGGACCCTTGAATTTTACATTGAAATACTTTGCTCCCGTGAATCACAAATACAGCTAATATTTACTGATAAACTACTTCAAGCTAATTGATTAGGGGTGGGGGGAATGTAATAAATGATGCTGATTTTGAAATGAAAAAAAAATGTAAAATCTAAAATTTATTAGATGTGCCGGACGATATTTTACTAAAAGTTTTTTTTCCTAGATTTTTTTTTTTTTTATGAAAATTAAAAATCAAGTTTTCGCATTCATTCCTCGAACACAGATCTGGTAGAAATAAAATAGAAATAAAATTTCACGTTAAATTAAAGCACAAATGAGCATTAAAACGCAGACATATGTTTCGGGATTGCTTGGAATCCCTTTTTCAATGCGACAGGGAGCTTCTAGATGCAAAACATCCAAATGAAGCTTCATTTGGGGGCTTCATTTGGATGTTTTGCATCTAGAAGCTCCCTGTCGCATTGAAAAAGGGATTCCAAGCAATCCCGAAACATATGTCTGCGTTTTAATGCTCATTTGTGCTTTAATTTAACGTGAAATTTTATTTCTATTACTTTGCACAAAGTTTAATCATTACAGATCTGGTCTTCCAAGTTTTTCTTTTTTTTAATTTCTTTTATTATTTACTTGTCAAGATTTGATTTTCTCAAAACAACGCGAGTTTTTCGATTACACCAAACGTAAGACACTAAAGTAAATATTTTCCGCTCAACGTTTTTCTTATGGTAAGCAATAAACAATTTCAAAAGAAGTAAAATTAAACAAAATAACGAAAGCAAGTGAGGTAAGCTCTCCAAATTCCTTTGAAGTTAGAAGGAAATTACAACGCATCGCAGATATGATATTCTCTTCACACCTCGTTTTCAAAAGATTTAATATTGCATATTTTAACAACTATATTCCAGACAAGAGTTTATTTTCCTTATATTTCTCCTCTGCCTGTTAAAAAACTGGTAGATAATACTTGTATTGGGTAAAGTTCATATTTTATCGGGTCAGGTGTTAAAGGGCAGGGATGCAACCAGAGGGGGGGGGGGGAGCATTACCCTAGAGCCCTTGGTGTTAAGGGGCCGTTCATAAATGACGTCACGCTTTTTTCCCATATATTTGACCCCCCACCCCCCCTTTGTCACAATAGTCACACTTCAGCGGACCCCCCCTCCCCCCTTTGTCACGCTATGTTGCATAATGCATGATGTCACACTTCTTGTTACCCCCTCCCCTCCCCTTGTCACACTTTGTCACAATTTCACGAACCCCCCTCCCCCCCCTCGAAGCGTGACATCATTTATGAATGATCCCTGAGCAATACTTCCAATCCTAATGTGGTAATATGCAGATAGGTTTAGATTAATCGGCTCTTCCCACCCCCTCCCATTAAATACAGTAACCCCTCGTTATATCGCGCTTTTTCTATGTCTCCAAAAACTTTAAGTTTGAGCTCTCGAAAGTAAAAATATTGCAGTTCTAAGTGAAGCAGTTTTTCTCCCATTAAACAAAGCCATCAGACGGGAATGTCTTCCTCTCTTCTGAATTTGCTGCAGTTAAAAGCTGCAACAATTCTCCTCCCACTCCCCAACTTACATGCCTGCAGAATTATGATTCTACTCAAACCAGTTGACGTTTTACTGGACATTTCTTTTTATATTGATCCTAACGTCCATAGAATGAAAGAGACATGTCTATTGCCCAAAGATTTATTATTAAGATTTTTTTTATTAAGAAAGTTGTCATTATGTAAGTTTAAATAAAAAATTTTGCGTTGACACTCAATTTACTTGTACTTTTTGGGTTATTTCTAACGGCATTGGCTATATTGTGCATTCGGATATAACGCGCTTTTTTGCTGTCCCCCGACAAGCGCGATATAACGAGGGGCTACTGCAGTCTTTTGGACATTCATTGGTAAAGCAAATTTCCAGTGCAGTTAGTCAACTCAAGGCCGGATTACCAAATAGGCAAAGTCGGCAACTGCCTAGGGGCCCCGTGGTTCCTCAAGGGCCCCGAGAAGTCCTAAACGTAAAATGCAAAAAAAAAAAAACTTTCTTTACCCAAACAATTTTAGGATCATTCCCGTTCCTTTTTGCGAAAACATTTTTTTCCACTATTCAAGAAAACGCCTCTGGTCATATAATAGATTGTTTCTTTCCCACGAAGTGGTTCCATGTGCAAGGGACACAAATTCTAGTTGGTGATACAAAAAGAGAAAGACACGTGGGGTTTTTTTTCCCCTTGATTTACTTCCCTTCCTGTCCAAAAATGATGGATGGACTCGTTTCGGGCTTTTTCTGGTGCAGTAGGTAACTTTGCAGATACCCTTTTATTGCCCTTAATGAACATGGCCCTCCTCGATGACAGTCAACAGGGGTTATTAACGGTAGACCAATTGACCACACACAAATGGCCATGCTGTTTAAATTAGAAGGCGCCGCGCCGTATTGGGGATTTTAAACTATCTCTGTCTGCCTATAACCTTGAGTATGCAATGTTTTTTATTATTAATTACACAGAGCACACAAAAGATACGCTGTTTTTCATTTCCGCTTTTAATTGTTACGATAATGAGTTAATAAGCTGAGTTTTGGAAATTAATCTTTTATGTTTCTTAATTAAATTTATGAAGGGGAACAAATTGTATCTTTTTAAAATGTGAAATCTAAAGCATTTCTTGGTTTTTCAGTTCTTAAGATATTCCTATATTAAAAACATAGGAAGTTTTCATATTTTATTTATATATCCGAACTATCATGCGGTATGCACCAAGTAGTTATTTGAAAAATGTATTCAAAATATCTTTAATTATGATAATTGTAATTATTTATTTGTTTGTAAATATTTTTGTTTTCTACTTTATTTTTATTTATTTATTTATTTATTTATTGAATAGTTTTTAAAAGTCCAGGAGAAATTCTCAACGGCATTTGTTCCTTTTAAGATCGTTTTCAAAATTCGGTGCCATTAGCAGGGCCCGATTAACATTTTGAATCACTATAGGCACAAGTCATGTTTGGAGGCCTCTCACGCAACAAAATTTTTTTAAACATAACATTCAGTATGATTTTGTAAAACTTGCCAGTCACACCAAATTTGGGGGCCCCCAAAGAGCAAAAACTAATTTGTTTTCCAAATGTCAAAGAGTCAGACTAACATTTGGAAGCCCCTAACGTGCAAAATGATTTTGTTTTTAAATTACAAAATGTTTAAATAAAAGCTGGGGGCCCCTAAAGTGCAAAATCGATTTTGTTTTTCAAATTTCAAATTGTCAGACCAAAAATTGGGGGCCCCTAAAGTGAAAATTCCCTGTAGTTTTAAAATAATTTAATAATACAAATTTTCTGCTTTTTTAAGATGATATTTTTAAATGCCATTGCTGTCCTCTCAATTTTTTTTCCTATTGAAAGAGTAAGGAAACTTCAAAAGTTAATGAATTTTTATTTATTTATTTAGTTAGTTTTATTTACATTTTTGCAGATAGTTCTCACAACGGACTATATAAATCTGTAAGGCCTTATTTTACAAAAAAAAAAAAAAATTTACAAATATTTGTTGAAACGAAAGTAGAGATGCACAACTGTCCGGAATATGAAACCTTAGAATCTAGAATATTCTTTGAAGCAGTACTGTAACCAGACTTCTGTTTTTTGGGGGGGGGGGGGAACATGATCCAACACATTTCTCGATAAATACGTATACATGCAATATGTATATATGTATGTATATACCTATGTGTATAAGTTAGACATATATATATAAAGCAGTATTTTTTGGGTATAGTTTGGGAAAGTTTCGGAGGGGCCATTTCCCACGGCCGTGCTTTGAAGAGTTATTTTCCATAAATTAAGATTTCTAATCACATGCACCTCATAAGAATGTTATACATTCTAAATTATCTATAAAGGGATCGTTCATAAATGATGTCACGCTTTTCTCCCATATATTTGACCTCCTCCCCCCTTTGTTACAAAATGTCACACTTCAACATACCCCCCCCCCCTTTGTTACGGGTCACGCTATGTTCCATAAGCCTGGTGTCACACTTCTTGTTACCCCTCCCCTCCCTCGCCGTGCGATGGCCGGCGTAGAATAGCGCCAACGTAGTTATGCGTGTCGTAAGAGGCGACTAAAATATCACTATCCGATTCGGGTGACGTAAGGCTTGCTTTGTTGCATGACTATGGCCCCGGGTCGGTAAAGCAGGTCGGCAAAGCTCTGCCAGCCCAGCCCTTATGGCCGGTGCTGGTTGTCAGTTTGTCAGAGAGTTCGTGGGAAGTGCGAAGGAGGACAGCGCTGCGGTCGCACCCCCTCGTATTGGGGGTAGTCTGAGATAACCGTAAAGGTTCAGTCAGTATGGCCGTAGTTAGCATTCAATACCCCTCCCCTTCTCACACTTTGTCGCAATTTCACGAACCCCCTCTCCCCTCAAAGCGTGACATCATTTATGAATGATCCCAAAGTAAAAAGAAGATAAAGGAATGTTTCACAAAGTTAAATTAAGTGGAACAGAAATAGATGCCATATATGTTGGCTTTACACTCAGACTCGGTAACTTGGGGCAAGCACTCTGGAAAAGGACAGCCAGGGGACCGTTCATAAACAACGTCACACTTTTTCTCAATATATTAGACCCCCTTCCCTCTTTAATCACATGTGACGCTATATTATATTACCTACATAAGCGTATGTACTTGCAGCGTTGCAGTTCAGAAACAAAGCACTTACATCATAGACAGTGGCGTAACTAGGGGGGGGGCGGTGGGGGCGGTCCGCCCCGGGCGGCACTGTTCAGGGGGCGGCAGAAAGTCCGGAATTCCCATCTATAAAAACGTAATCTTGTTTTTTTTTCCACAAATTTCGCAAACAGGGCGAAGTTTTTCTTTTTTTTTTCGAAAAGTCCCCGCCCTTAATAAAGGCGGGGGGACAGAAAGCGTTTCGGCCACAGAGTGACAGGGCCTAAGAAGTAGTAAGGGCTAGCCCATTGCTTTATCTTACTTGCTTTGCCGCCGGACTGGCGATCGAATGGGGGAAACCTAGTTTTGACGTCACATTGAACACACTCCGAGCTAGGGAAAGGAGCGGGAGCCTGGGACATTATTTCTCCGCTTGTCTAAATTGTCGTGCTCTGTCCTTTGTCTCTTACTTTTACTAGATTTAGTATACATTATTATAAATTATTAGGGCTCGACCGATGGCATTTTTTGGCCGATGGGCCGATGCCGATTGTTGGCCGATTGTTCCAAGGTCGGCCGATGGCCGATGGCCGATTATTTTGCTCTTCCATCGGCCGATGGCCGATGCCGATGGCCGATGGAAAAACTTCCCTTTAAACCACGTGTAGAATGCTTGTCAAAAATGTCATTTAAATCATTTATTTATTTTTATGTTTATAAAAACATAAATGCCTTATTCAAGCACCATAAAAGACTTTGGGGGAAGTTTACATGATACAGTAACTTTGAAAGTTCGAACATTTTTCCGATTTCAGTTTTATTAATTTTTTTTTTTAAAGAGACTTGCTTAAAATTGCAACATTTCATGTGAAATGCAGTTAAACATCTTTAACTGAGCAATAAATAAATAAATATAAGGGCTCGACCGATGGACCAGTGCCGATAGTTAAAAAATCTAGCCATCGCCACCGGCATTCTTCGGAAACTTCGGAAAAACTTTGGCCTATCGACCTTGAATAACATCTAAATGCCGATGCAATGCCTATGTTTTCCGTATGGAAAAATATCTTCCAGACTTTAATTTATTTTTACTTCAGAATGAAAAGTACCAAAAATCACTTTCCTGTATCTAGAAAAAAAACAGGACAATTTCCCGATCGCGATATTATTTTTCGATCTTATATTCCCCTAATCCGTTACTTTTCAGATATACTATTAGTAATACTAGTAAATACAAAACTGAATAAATGTAGAATAAACAATCAGAAGAAAACAAACATCAGCTAAAGCGACCTTATAAGGCACGTGCACGAAGCAAAGATTGGTTCCGATTATTCATCGTTTTGACTCCGTTTTTTAGTTCATGGTAGAGTTTTACATGAATCCCTTGATTTTGATGCAGAGGAACTAGAACATTTAGTATTCTTTTTATATGAAACTCATTTATTTTTAAACGAGTGCAGTATTTTGTTTGAATTAAAGATTCCTGATCGCCCAAAATGTCGCGTTGTTTTAAAATAGTGTGAGAGTTGGACATAAGGAATTAAAAAAGAAAAAAAATAATTTTTATTACGTACGGTTAGACCAGAGATGCACGACGCGTTTTTAGCTACCAGTTTGTTTAAAGTTGGGATTCGATACTGGTAAAGAAAATAAAAAAACCTCTTTATTTTTATTTATTTCAATTTGCGCCTTGGCTACCAGTTTTTTGCAAGACAAAATACCAGGGGTCAAAACGGACGAATTTAAAATTAATAACGTGCAGTTTTCGTTCTCGTATTTGAGAATGGTCGATTTCACTACGGCAGTTTGTATAAAAAGCAGTGTTGCGTTTCAAATTGAACCCTCCAACCCGATTCAAAATACCCTCCCATAACCGACAATTTTTTATATGTGGCGCTACCTTCTGCGAAAACAATGTAACTGTTCAAAATTCCTGAGACTCGAATTTGCTTAAATTATATGTCTACCTTTTTAACGCTATTTTTAAACACAAAATTAGTTCAATTTTGCAATATTTTGGAAATCTTTTCTTTTTTATCAAATTTTAAAAAAGTTCTCACGGTGACGAAACCAGGTTTATTCTGGGAAGAGAGGGCTCTGGAGTCTCAAGGGTTTACACTGCATTCTTTTTACACAAATTAATGTCGACAGTTATTGCGGCACGCCATTGCATCCACTGAGCTAAATAAGAGAAAGCTGGAGCGAGGACTGGGCGGTCGAACCGCTTCACACCCTTTTCAGCCATCAAGGCAAAACGCGCAAACTACCAATTCGCGCAATGATAAAACGGCTAACTTTAAAGAGCTCTCGAGCTCTTAGTTCTTTTCCGATTTTTCTAAAAAAATTTATTCTAATGCCTGACATATAATAATTTAAAATTTCTCATAGCATTTTAGAACAATTATTCATACATTTTTTCACGATAAAAAACATTTTGCGACACTTTTTATTATCTTTGAATGCTATATGGGAGTGTGCGACTATGGCAGGTTTAAAAAATGTTTATTTAGACAGGAAGACACCCTGATTAATTGATTTACTCTCCTTGACTACTCATGAATAAATACTTTACACAGTTAAATTATAAATCTCATAAGAAGTTTCAGTGAGCAGCTTCGAACAGCATCAATATAGCGACTTTTATTCCCAAAAACCAAAAACGATAAATGCGTTTTTAGAGTTCTTACACTTCGATATTGCACTTAAACATAATACAATTAAAAAAGAAGAAGCACTTAAAATAAGAAGAAAGAAGTCATTTTTTGGAGATATTATAGGATAACATTTTTATTAAAAAAAGTTTGCAAATAACTGGAATGGAGCATGTCATTTTGAGATGAATCTGAAATGTATAAACATTTACAAATTTTATATTTTACAAGTTTGCTTGCCTATGACCAAGTTAAATATTTCTCACTAATGGAACATTTCATTTATGGATATTAAATGTAAATAAGAATAATAAAGAAATACTACTTATTTTTTTAACCATGCACTAATTAAAAATATAGCTGATCAGTGCATCTGCTGGGAAAAAGTGTGTGCTGTAATTCAAAGTTTTATAAGCACATTAAAACTCTTTGAGTGCAGATGTTAATTTAGTAACAAAAAAACATGATCATAATAATATTTATCATGATTTTTTAAATCATGCACAAATAAAAATTTCAGCTGATCAGTATATTTACAGGGGAAAAGTGCTGCAATTCAAAGCTTTATGAACTCATTAAAAATCTTTGAGTGTAGATGTTAATTTAGTAATAAAATAATAAATAATAATAAAATAAATGTTTTTTAAAAACAGCCACAATTTGACAAAATAAAAATTAACACACGCAAAAATCAAAATTTTGCTCAAATGAAAAGTTAATTCAAAAACATCAAAATTATTATTGAAATTTCCATTAACTAGCAAATTAAGATAAAAGCAAAAAAGGTACATGATTTAACTATTTGTGTAACTGATATTTTCACTTATAATAAAATATTACGTAATAAGGTTTGATTATCGAGAAAACAGGAGAAATATTTAGGCTATAATGCTAAAAGAAAAAGTTTTTCAGCAATGTAATTAAGTTGTAATATTATGATTTAAGGTAAACTTTATTCATCCAAAAACAATTTTGTGTACATTATGGGCAGAGTAATTAAATTTCTGTGAAAAAAAGCCATTCAAAGATAGAATACGAGAACAAGGCATTTAAAGTTTAAATAGGCAATTCGCCATCAAAATGAGCTTTAACACCGTTTTCTTTTAAGTTTCACGAATTTATTTTTACATCCCTTTGCACAACAGGATGCAAACGTATTGCTAAATGACGAAAATAAAATCTTTTGATAAACTATGATAAATTAAACCGAAATTTGTAACAATACATCATACGAGCCAATGCTTCCACAATAGGAAGTCAGCGATGTTTTGCCTTGACGGCTCGAGCACTGTATTCATGCGCGTCGGCTCGCAAGCTGCCCTGTTGAAGCATGGGGAGTCCTCACTCCAGATTTCTCTCATTTAGCTCAGTGATTGCATCACGGAATTTTAGGACACAAGAACTATACACATGAACGATTGTGCTTCGTTTGCAAATCTACGGATCCCAACCGTTATGGCAATTTGTTCAAGAAAAAGACGAAATACTCATGCAATATGTAAGTGGATCTTAATAATACTAGTAATTATTATAAAAAAACCAGTAAATAGTAGCGAGCATGCCGAAAGAAGATTAAGAATGAGTAACAATTTAATTATTATGATTGTTGTTGTCATTCTCGTTCTCGCATATGTGGAATTATTTTTTTTCTTTCAATAACTTGTTATAAGAACTGGGATCCTCAATTTTTGTGTCGTGCGTTTACGAAAATAACTCACAGCAAAAATTAAAGTTGGTTTCTTTTATTTTTCACTTATTTATTTACACCTAAATAGTTAATCTATAGCGGTTGGGATCCGTAAAAATGCATTTTAATAGTAAACGGTGTGCTGATTGATTAAATGCTACAAACATACCAACAATATCACAAAAGCATCCAACTTTAAGCAAAAAAAAAAAAAAAAACACATTTTGTGGCAGCATTCCTGCAGATATTTTTCTTGCTGAAGAAACATCAATATTTCTTTCCCTCTTCTGTTCTTCTTCTTTTGCTATATGTGCGAGAATTATTCTTAGAATAATTCTCGCTGACTCGGAACAAAAGAGCGAATTCTGCAGAATCGTCGAATGAAGTCACAGAACAAGATATCCAACTGCTTTTCCGAGTATTCCCTCCGAATGTCTATTAACTCCAGCACGAAAATTGGGCATGTTGGGCATAAATAGGCAACCGGATAATAAGAGCCTGAGCTGATATAAAATAAGCGACACCCATTTGTTATCAAAACGGTGTAAAACAAAATTTGGCATAGTTCTAAAATTAAAAATAGTATTTGTTTTTAAAAATCTTTAAAACTTCTGTTGTAAAAAACTAAAATATTTATAAAATCTCCCAAAAACTATTAAGGAGCCAAAAGAAAGCCAGGAAGCCATGCAAATTACTCCAAAAGCCAAATGTTTCGTATTTATCTTAAAAATAGCCAAATTAGCAACCCTGGCTCCCCCATGATGGCGAAAACTGTTTTTAACTGCTGTGCTGCCTCTTATTGTATGAAAATAGAAAACTAGCTATGGAGGAGGAAGACAGTTAAAGACAGAATGTTTTGTGGAAAGTTGTATCAAGTTTTGTGGAAAGTTGGAAAACATCGGCCTAGCATCGGCTTTTAGATGTTTTTTAAGGCCGATGGGCCGATGTTTTTCTGAATTTAACATCGGCCGCCGATGCCGATGGCCGATGGCAAGTTTGTTGAACAATCGGCGCCGATGCATCGGCGAGGCCGATGCATCGGTCGAGCCTTAGCACCCACCCAAACCATAAGAGTAATAAGCCAATGCAATCGGGCTTTGGAATAGAAAAACATTTCGAAGAACAAAAAAAAGTGTTAGAAGAGATGCGAATTGAAATCCAAGAAATGAGAGTTTTTTGGCAAAAAAACTATGCTTCCCTTTCAGAAAGGAATTCTAATATCAATAGCATCTTTATATGGCTTGTGGGAAAACTTAAAAGAAAAGAACTTTAAGTATATTTTAACAGCTCGCTTGACTCAGGATGCGCTAGAAAATTTGTTTAGCCAAATAAGAGGTGTAGGCAATTTTTATGATCATCCATCTCCAGTAGAGGTAATTAGTAGGTTGAAAAATTACTGTTAGCAAATAAATTGCCATCCTTATCTTCAAAAACCAACACCACGTCAGAAAGAAGCTCTGAACAACTTCACTGTTACTTGACAGCAGATGTAATCAAAAATGCATTTGATGACAATGAGATAAGTGATTTGCCCTTGAAGGTACTTGATGAAGATGAGGTATGCTCTATTTTATGTGAAGAAGAACTTCCGATGGCTTGGGAATTGGAAAGTAGTTCCCCGAACATTTTAATGACCTTCCCTGAACACGAAGGCCTTAAATATATTGCAGGTTATATCGCGTTTCGTGTCAAAAAGAGTGATCCGTCTCTTGGACACTTAACAATTAGTGATAGTAATAAAGCAGATGCTCCCTGGATAAATGCTTTGTCTGAAGGGGGTTTGACAGTTCCATCAGAGGAATGGCTGGAAAAAAATGGAGCAATTCGAAAAAATCTTTCTCTCAATCCACGGCAAAGAAAGCATCCGCAAATCCAAGAATGTGACGAAAGAACTTTATGAAATATTGGTGGACAAATTTCGTAATACTTGCATAGAAGCAATTAAACTTTATTCTCGAGTGAGAACATTTGTTAGAATTAGGTACTTAAACTCAAAACTTCTTGGGGACAAAAGAAAATCCAGCAAAAAGATGAAAAAATGGATCTTATCGCAGAAGAAAAATCCATAGAAAACATCACTTGGTAAGATTCCTCTCATTTTTTTAAAGCTATATAGCTCATTTTTTTAGTATTCAGACATGAAAACTTCTATAAATCCAATGTTGTTATATTTCTAATTGAAATTTGAGTTACACATCATTTTCCTCCCATAACTTATGTTTGTTTCTTTTTGTTATTTTAAATCCAAGCGATTAAATGTTATTTAATAATTTATAATGCGACTTAATACAACATCGTCAGTGTTATGTATTTAAATGTAATTCTAAAATGCAATGATGTTAGTTCTCCACATCATTTTTTATACATTTAAAACTACAAAAAATATTTTAATGCTAAGAGAAAAAAGTACGCGCCATACAAGTATTGTATGAGACGAAAACGATCAACCAGACAACAACATTCAACGAGCGTGTGTTCCTTGTGACGTCACTGACTTTTCCCCCAACGCTTCTTCCTTCATTCGAGGTGTAAGATGACAAAGTGACGTCTGGTTTCGGCTTTTTCTGCACCCCCTAGGCATACTTTTTGTTTTGCTTCCCAGGGAAAAATGTTGCTTCCTTGCTGTGCTGTTGGAGATAATAGGTAGTAACTTCTAAATAGTCTATAAAGTCATTTCCGTGTCCGATAGTCCGTCAATGTCAACAAGTATTTCAAAAGATTCTGAAGGGCATGTGGCTAAAAGGACAAGTAACAAAAAGCACTGATAAGAAAAGTATGGAGGTACGCCAAGCCCTGTTAAATTAACTCAAGTAACAGCTGTCATCTCTCTTAGAACCCGCCCATTGACACAGACTATTCCCGTGCCGACAGAAAAGCAAAGGGTTCCCAGGAAGCAATC
This sequence comes from Octonoba sinensis, assembly GCA_038502835.1. Lineage (NCBI taxonomy): Eukaryota > Metazoa > Arthropoda > Arachnida > Araneae > Uloboridae > Octonoba > Octonoba sinensis. The sequence goes on along the minus strand of CM076606.1, from coordinate 102,730,428 downwards.
CCTTGAAAGAGCGCCGACGAAGACGAATTCACCGAAGTCGTTTCATGGACAATGGTCAAAAGTTCTATTTTCACTGAAGCTCTTTCTCCGATTTTATTACCCGACCGGTCCCCCCGCCGGTGGTCTCAAATTGTGGTCATTCTTCATGACCACTTGTCCACAACGCTTCTTCCAAAGCGTCATTTTCTCAGTTCTCAGCGTTATGTCTTCTCAAAAACAAAATTCGTATTTTATCAACTCAGTCATGAATAATAATCGGAAAAAAAAAGTTTTTTTGTTCCTAATAATTATCTGCAAAATCATCTGAAAGTTCTTCAAATACGTAAAAGACAGCCCCTGAAATAATCAGATTGAGTATTTTTGAACAATAGGCAACCTGATAGACATTTAGTGTTTTTGTAGGGGCAAACAATTCCTTCTTTGAATTGCTAAACGAATTAATGAAATTCGGATAGTCTTGAACTTTCGCCATCAACTTTATAAGTAACTGCTGATTGTGAAGATGAGAGAGACATTGTTTTAAAATTTTATGTGCAGTAGAAATATTTGGCAACAGCGCAAGTAGTCAGTAAGTACAATATATACATTTCTTCTATCTTTGAAAAAATGTTATTTATATTTATGTTCATAAAAATAATAATAGGAGAATTCATAAAAATAATAATTTTACTATCTGATAACTTTTTCTAATTGCAGTTCATTTAAAATTATTTTGATCTTGATGACCTTTTTCATGCTTTCGTGTTTATTGAGGGGTCTGATGAATTTCGGCGGGGCATCTTCCCTCTCTCAGACATCAAAGCCACTCTCTCGATTTGGTTTTACTTCGTTGTACCATTCTTTTCTGTTGGCAGGGTGGCGTAGTCGTAAGGCGCAAGACCCGTACGCCCAAGATCGCAATTTCAAACCTGGCCCAAGTCGGTGGATTTTCAAGATGCAGAAAATCGTCTGCGCCCATGTCGTATGATGTATGTTAAAGATCTCTTTGGCATGGATACTCTCGGCTAAATTAAATTCCTAGTTCCGATTGCATCAACGAGTGCTCAGGTGCCGCCATCTAGGGAAACTGAGCGTCAAAAAAATTGCGGCAATGGTACCACACTCATTGTGGTGCCGCTGAAAGAGTTGGTACCAATCTCTGGGGACGCACCAGGTCTACAATCGTTGAGGATCAATACTGCAGCCCCATTAGAAAGAAAAAAAAGCTATTCTTTTCTATCGGTATGGAAGGAGTTTCCGTTGACACTGACAGACAAAATTTTTTCTGTCAAAACTCAATTACGATGAAAAATTGAAAAATTACGGTTTCATTCATGAAATAAGACAAGAGGTTATTGCTTCGTTTAAAAAAAAAAAAAAAGCTTTGTTTTTCAATCCCTCCCCCTTCCCCTTTCAAATGCATGCAAGGCTTTAAAATGCATGGGCATCGTTATAAAGATTGCTCTATCGTTTCTTAATTCTTCTACTGACATTTAATGATAATCATAGAAGTCAACCTCTGCTGTCAAGATATTAAAAAATAGTTTAAAGTATAGCAGTTGTGCTAATTGAATTAAATAATTTACAATGACTAGTATCGATCATGCTTCATCATTAAAAATGCAATGAAATCAAAGCCCTTCCTATAAATGATAGGGCGTATAAGTGGAGGTCATTGTAAGAGCCATTCTAAAAACAAAACAGCATTACATGTGTGTAATCTTTCAATTATAAAAATATGTTCTACTGTGGAGAAAAATTAATTAATTAATTAAATTAAATAGTTTTCTTCCATCAAAATTTTTTAAACTAAAAAGTTGAGCAATTTGTCAGGGCATATCATACTAACAATTTGAAAAATTAAAAATATATCTTATTGCGCCGAGTGCTATGTATGTATGTATCAAAATATTTCAAATAGTGATGCAATTTTTAAGCTACATCAGAGAAAAATCAATAATTTATAATATTGTTATTCTACGCTAAATGGACAACATTCTAAAAGGGAAATTTTATTAGGGCAAAACTGTAGTGATAATTGTAATAATAATAATAATAAAATTGTTGCGTTTTTTTCCCCTTTTTTCTGCTACTGCGTTGAATTATTTACGCAACAACTATAAATCGCTAAGTTTTGTACGAAATACTGTCCAGTCATGGAAAGGGGGGGGGGGGAGGCGTAAAGATGATGTAGTAGCTAATTAAGTTTTGAAAATGGTCAGAAAGTCAAATCCAGGTGATGCAGACTTTCCTTTGAGGAATAAGAAGGTGAAGTGGTTGTGATATCTTGTCTAACGCTCACTGAATTTCGAGATGGGTGGAAGTTTTCCTATTTTCCTACTATTCAATGAACAAATGCGATGCATAATACTACCCTTAAAGACCTTCAGAAAGACAGCTTTCCACTAAAAGATATTTTGCTCCGTTAAACATTGTATGAAGTAAACTTACCACGTGGATTGAAGCGGAGAGACGTACTTTCATCACCCAACAATCCAATGTGTTATCAAGTTTTTTTTATTTTATTTATTTATTTTATATTTCGAACTAAGTTTTGTGCATTCTTTTTAATTCAAAGATTAAGTTTCAATTTCTTTACTTTTGTCGTTTATATGTTAATGTTTGCAGCAAATGCTGTCAAACTATCGCGGAGGCTTTCAACTTAAAAAAGTGCCAAATTCCTTTTAGAAATTGTACGGAGTTCAAATCCAGGTGTTGCTTTGAGGAACAAAAAGGTAAAGTAGTTGTTGTGACTAACCTTCATCGATTTGACAGATTGGAGCTTTCTTGGTTTTCCACTATTCAATATGTCAATTCGATGCAGAAATCCACCCTTAAAAAGACTCTTAAGAAGGCAGCTTTACGATGTTTCTCACCGGAGAACATCGAAAACGATATATAAATATTATTTGCAATGGGATGTCAATACATAGTACCTTTTGTGCAACAACCAACAATACATGCGGACATTATATGATGTCTTGAAAAAAATTCTCTTGAAATGTTGATGAAACTTTTAAGCATCGTCTTTTTATTGAAATGCGGAGTAAAATATTTCTTATACTTTCAAGATTCATTAACAACTTTGAATAATCAACAAAACTTCTAGTAAACTATTCGAGAAACTTACGATTTAACTGCGGAATTTGTGGATTCAAGGGAGTTCATAGGGGGTCATGACGCGAATCTTCTAATGTCACCAAATATAGGCTAAAATTGCATTTTTGGGACCAATATAAATGAATTTTCATTGAAATGCATCGATAGGGAGGGGTGAAGTGCCTAAACCCCTCTCTCTTCCCCAGCGTCACTAAATATAGTCTAGAATTGCCTGTTTTATATTTCAATTTTTAAAATTTTCCGGGGAAGTGGCCCCAACCCCCCCTATTTTTGCGCAAGTATCAGTTTCTTGATTTATATCGCTTTTCCGAATATCCTAACGCAATTATTCGAAAAAGAAAGGCGGGTGGAAAAATTAGTCGAAAAATTTGACTGAATGTCTGAAAAATATATATGGCACGTTAATTTTGAAATGACCCATAGGTGTATATATATATATATATATATATATATATATATATATATATATTAACTATTTGTATTCTCCAGATCGAAAAAAAACGTTGATAGTCGCCAAACTCATGCTTCCCCCCTCCCCCCGCCCTCCCATCTTTTGACTTCAGGGCTGTTCTGCTGTCGGCACGATTGAAGGGGCGGCATTCCCAGATTTCGCCCCGGGCGCCACTAAGTCTAGTTACGCCACTGGTTCTTAGGCAAATATAAATGCATATTTCTAATGTTGTATTGCCGATTGTATTCATTATACAGCCGATTGTATTTCTTGGCATGCCGTTTGTACTATTTCTCAGTTACTGAGAGGAAAAAAAAAGCGGAGTTTAATCTGAGCAGCAACTGGTCTGTCATGACCTGTTATTTCAGAAGATGTAATACTGGCAAACTAAAACAGTGAGACCAGTGTATGTTGACCATTTGCTGGGCACCATTTTTTGTAGTGAACCTTTCTTTCTTTCTTTCTTTTTTTTTTTTGTAATTTCCTACTCGATGCATTGATTTATTTGTAACTAATTAAAATATAGCTTATACTATTAACATTAGTTTAAAATAGTAATTCGCATTTTTTTCCCCTTAATAATCTAAAACAGCGGTCCCCAATCTTTTTTTTTCGCGTACCTCCTTTTTTCTTGAAAACCATTTGCGTACCACTGCGATTGTGACTTACTTATATAGAATAGAAGTAACTTTTTTTTTCGAATAGAACACTAATAGTTTGTGGAAAAATACTACCACAAGGTTATTTCAGTCCCACCATTTTTTTATAGTTAATGCTGAGAAAAGAGTTTATTAAAATAAAGCTGTATGTATAAAATAAACGACATGAAAGATATAAAATATATTTTTAATACGCACTTCCAAAACAGCCTTAAAAATACATCTTTTAATACAAATTAGCTATCATGTAAAAAAAATGAAAAAACGATATTGATGAGAAGGTTGTTGCACGGCAGCGAGGTGATATCTCGTTCCGTAGAAGTTAGTTTTAACCTCAAATTTGGGTCGTCGTTTAATTCGCTTCTACATTTATTTTTATTATATACTATATTGGAAACATATATACTATATTGGGCAAGTTACTTCCAGCAACAGACTTCATGCCGGTCCTGACATGAGAGTTCTCCTTTCATGCATGAAACCAAACGTGAAGTATATCTGCGCTGACAAAAATCAGTGTCACTAACACCAATGTCTTGAAATTTTACTTCTTTAAGTGCAGCGGGTACCATGAGACCATTTTTTTTTCTCTATGGTGTTTTTATTTACAATTTTAGTCTCCTGTCATGTTATATCACTTCATGAGAAATTTAATATTAAAAAAAATCTGGATTTCATAAATACAATTTGAAAATTTTAATTATTAAAACGAAATTTAGCAATTTTTAAAAATGCATCTTTTTTTTTTTTAAAGGCGTAAAGTCTCAAGAATATTTTTATTGATTCATTACTCATAAAGCAAAACATTTATGCTTTGAATTTTTATAAGTCAAATACTTTTTGGGGGAAAAATTAAAACTGAAGTAACGCAGAAAAAACAACGAAAAATTCAAAGAACCTGCAAAAAGAATTTAAAAAAAAATGTTCTTAAGTTATAATAAAAGTAGGGCATAAGTTTGTTAAAAACATTCACGAAAGCGCGAACGCCATATTGTATCAACAAGCAACAAGATACAAAATTCAACGAATGTGGTATTTTGTAGTAGCTGCTGTTTAAAGCAAAATTTTATTTTCAACTTGAAATTGTTGTTAATCGACAAACATTATGACCTAAATGTGGTGCTTATCCCAATAAAATTTGTACTTTGCTTTTATGGAAAATGTTCAATTGTATGGCCTTTACAAACTCGCCGAGGTCAACGGATGATAGCTGACAAATGAGAGAAGTTGCCACGGCGATTTGCGCTCAGCGAAGTTTCGTGTACTAGGAATAGGAAATTTTCTATTTCTCCAAATAACTAATACAACAAGCTTGCAGTTTTCATTGAAAGTTAAGATACTTATTCTTCTTATTTTTTATTAATTAAATTTTAATTGCAAACCAGCGTTAAATTTTAAATAATTTTTCGCTTCAAACTATTTATTAGATGAAAAGAGATGCTAATAATTTTATGTACTTGCTTTACAATTGTTATTTATTATAAATATTTGTTATCAAGTACCAGTTATTTGTTTATTGCTTAATTTCACTGCATCGAAAACATCAATGTTGATTAAGGATTAAATTAACCTCTAGTTAAAAGTCAAAAGTAAAGAGAAAATATAAATCTAATCTAAAAATTGAGACAAAATAGCGTGAGTGATTTTTACAGAATTCCAACAAGCTGAAGTGCAAAATTAAAAAAAAAATTCATAATACCAATATCACTTCAATTTACATCGCTTATTTCATTAATTATTGCCAATAAAATTCTTAGCTGCTAATCGGAATCGGAATAATCGGAAACTCGGATAACACGGACTCTGTTTAAATCGGGAGGGAAACATGGGTAGAAATGAATGAAAATGTCGTCAAAGATGTTAAGAAAAAGTCATTTGCCGTACATATTAGGAAATGAAAAAATGACGTTACATACATACAAATGTCTAATTTTACATATACACATCAGTAGAATACATGATGCAGTTAAAGAGTTGTTTCCTAAAGCAGTTAATGCATATATGTTGGTTTCTCTTTAACAAAACTCGCTCGCTTCTTTGCTGCCGTGTTACGCAATTGTTGTAGCTGGTAACGCCGCCATCGGCTGCCAAAAAAAAATTTTTTTTCAAGGGCAAATATACCTTGGTTAACTCGGAACTCGGTTAGTCGGGGCTCGGATAACCGAGGCTCTACTGTACTGGAATAATGATTGCATTTGCATTTTAACTAAGGTAATTCGGGGGAAGACGCAAGTTGGGGGAAAACGCAACTTTGTTAATAGTACTTTTATGTGTCGCAAGATTGCAAAACTGAGCCACTTGTGTGAAGAGTGGTCCGACATTAGGTGTGGCTTGTGAATTTATCTGAACTAACCCTCTTTAATAGGCGAAATGTTTTATTTTTCATGAACATTTAAGGTGGTGATAACCCTTTTATAAAATTTCGTTCCTCACATTAAAAGTTTACAAACGTACTTGTTATTGGCCTCATTTTCAGCTCATTTTCAGTAACACAACAATGAGAGCATAGAGACATTTTACCCGCTGTACTACCCCTGTGCCAAAATGGGTTCCCTCCAAAGGGCCCCTGAACCTGCCATGCCTGACACCCCCTCTCTCGCCGGCACTGGGGGAAGAACGAGAAGACAAGCAACAAGATCATAGGCGTAACCAGGGGGGGGGGGGGGTTTGGGGGTTCAACCCCCCCCCCCATTGGGTATGTACTTATTTAGGCACATTTAGGCACACAGAAAAATTTCTGGCTACGGCCTTGCAAAGCACAATTTTGTTCCCCTAAGAAAATTAAACACATATGCATATGATTTTTTTTTCCTTTTTCTCTGAAGGGTTGCGATCATGGCCAAAGTATGCAGCTCATAATAAAGAAGACTTTTCATCTGGTTATAAGGTTATAATCAACCCCCTTATCACCTTGGGGGGGGGGGGGGGTTAACAGCGAAAGGTGGCTTCAATCACCGTACCACACACAGACAGAGATCCTTTCAATCACTCCAGAGGGTTTTCTTTCCTTCTTGATGTCTTTTTTACCCAAAGGCAGCAATCTGGGAATACAATCGCACAAGTAATAAATTTCCTGGAAAATATTCTCTACTGTGATGGAGTCCTAAAGTCCAATTGTCCTAATGGGTTAAACCCTCAAGCCAGGAAGGGATGCTCATTAAGAAACTTAAAGAGCAGTTTGTATTTATTTATGACTTCCTGTCCAAACAACCATTTTGGTAAAATCTTTTTTGTAGTTGAGCCGATTGGAAAACTGATGAACTGTATTTGCATTGCATTCTCATTTACAGATGTTCTCTCATCTCTTATATTTTAAATGTTTTTTTTTTCTTATTATGGTCCATCACTGATTGCATTACGACTCTGGAAATCAACCGTTCAACGTTTCCTATCTCACTGTACAGTTTAATGCTGCATTTTAATTTACAATCAAGTATTATTTATATTTTAGCTAAATTTTTAATTATTTTCGATACATAATAATGTTTGCACTCCAGCGATGGACACGTTCGTCATCCAAAAAGAAAAGAAAATTTGATTTAGATGCTTCCACTTCGGAGGTATGTTTTGCTACAAATTTTTTAGAAATTTATTGTGGGGATGAGCATTTTTGTAGGGGAATTTGGATTTTTTTTCTCTAAAATTCGACTATTTCCCGGTTTTAATATTATGAATGCCTGGACATAGAAGATTGCTTAGCGCTAAATATTGAATTTTCTATTGCGTTTGAATTAAAAAATAAACTAATAGATCTAGTAAGGAATGTTTAATGTTTTTGTGAATCAAGGCCGTATCCAGAGGGGAAGGGGGACCCACGGGCCGCCCCCCCCCCAAAAATTTTTTGCAATGTATTATGTATGCCTCCCTAAAACTTTTCTTTACATAAGTGTGTCGAAGTCTGGGCCCCCCCCGAAAAAAAATTTTGGATACTGCCTTGGCTCCGGAGCAGGGGGAGCATGTTAAGAATTAGGAAGGGCAGTGTATGCTTCAAAATCATACCCTTTATATATACATATATATAGATATATATGATTAGAAATGATGTTGATATGAATTTTTTTACATATATGACAGCTTTTTGATGTATATATAGTAGATGTATGTTTAGATCTTTGGTGAAGTTAGAGGAGTGGGTGTTTGGGGCTTCTGCAACTTAAATTTTTGTAACTGGTCTTACATGTATAATGCTTAGGATAACTCTGGAGGCAAGGCTTCGAGGTCTCTCCCCTGGAAACTTTTTGAAATCTTCCTAGCAATGCAATTACGGGATACTTTGGTGATCTTAGAGGAAACAGAAAGGAGTTAGGTTACTCTCCCCAGCGCAATTTTTTTCAAAATAAAGTCTTATATCTTTTAAGTTACTTTTGGTGTCGCTCGTGATAGTGTTGAATGTCCTTTCCCTGAAAGTGTTTCCGAAAGTAAAGTGTCTTAAAAGCGTAATTTCTCTTTTCTTTCTTTTTTTAAAACTTGTGATCTGAATTTTTTTGCCGGGGGTGGGGGAGGAGTTGACTTGCTCCGAGGGGATAGTTCCCCCCCCCCCCCCACCGAGAGATGCCTGAAATAAACACGGAGTATATCTTTAGAGACATGTATTTATGACTAGTAAATTTTCAACTCTTTTACACTTCGTATTGGTGCTCAGTCTGTACATTTTTAGGGTGACCCCCCCCTTTCACCAACTCTAGTTACGCCTATGAACAAGATACAAAGATCAGCGAATGCGGTATTTTGTAGTAGCTGCTGTTTAAAGCAAAATTTTACCTTATTTCGAACTGAAAAGTCAACTATTCGACAGAAATTCTTATGCCCCTGAAAGGTTTGAGTGAAGTTTTTAACCACAGTATTTTCTAAATGAGCGGTATAGTAAATAGCAAAATAGCGGGGCTACAGACTCCCTTTGAAATTTTCATTTGGGGCCCTTAGGAAACTTATATCTATATTCTACTTTTCTTTTTTCGTAATTAAATCAAATATTTACGTTCCTAAATCAATATTGTGATGCTATCCCTTGATTCCCAGCGTGACCCCTTGAACCGCCCCCCGGTGAGATTTTCTGCTTGCAATCAAAATTATGGTTATACAATTCTTGTGCAGTTTAAAGAGGAATATTCTTCCCTCGTTGTTACGAAACGTATTTCGGCACTTCGCCATTCGCAAACTGCACTGTTCTCTTTTGTGCAATGCGGAGCGCTTAGATTATGCACAGACAACGAATAAACGTCACAGGTTGCTTCCAGGACCAGACTTCATGCTTGTCCAGACATGAGAGTTATTTTGCCAAGCATAAAACCTAAAAGTATATCTGCGCAAATAAAGATCAGTGTTATTAACTAACACTCACGCTGTTGAAATTTCATTTATTTATATGTTGTGCATTATCATGTTATACTACCAGTTATATTTACAACGGGCTGTATATGTAATTGAAAACGTATTAGTACAGTGTTTAAATAACCAGATTTCATTTCTTCGTTTTCGTGTGTTTCTCTCTCTGGACATGGCTGCCTGCGATCGTATAGCGGCTGTCCAGACGCGGCCCAGAACAAAGGAATAAGCGTTCAAACGATAGTTATTTTTTTCCTCACTGGTGCGCTGCAAGCATGTACTAGTTTTGTATGGAAATACATTACGAAAGCATTGTTTTTGACGGGTTTGCAGTATGCATCATGAAGATTTCTTTTTGGTAAATTTTTAGTTCATTCATTACTGATTGGAAATATGTCTGCAGATGTTTAATTGTGTCTAACCTATGTATATTTATTTTAAAGAAATTTTTCGTCGTAAATGAAATAAAACGACAGAAAGCAGTAGAGTGTTTTTTCTAAGCATTAAATTAGTGAATGCATACATTTTATAATTTTAGGGATTTACTAAATTCTCGTTTGGTTTATATGCATATATTTTATTTGTTTTTTCACTCCATGTCACCTATTCAATTATTCTGCAAATAGAGTTTGCAATTGTGAGTTTGATGCTTTAAATGATATTTTTAACCAGTGAGGGCTGACATTTGCATTTTCTCCTTATGTCTCGAACTTTATTGGTTTTATTTATTTATGCATTGGTTTTATTTATTTGTACTTCAGGTTATTAATAAGTAAACAAATGTCATTATAGCCCAAATTTCAGAAAACATATTTCGGGACAAGAGGAATCATTTTATCAAGGAATAGAATTGTACGCATCTGGATGCAAGTAATTCGAGTGATTTACACTCACTTGGATTACTTACATTTTTTAGGTCAAATCTTTACGCATTGATAAAGGGGTTCCTTTTAATTCCAAAACATGTGTATGGAGAAATTTTTGCAACTTGCGCTATAAGAACGTTGCTCCGCTCATTAATTTTTTACCACTCAAAAGTAAAATTTGAACTTCATATTATGTCTAGACTATGCTTTTAAATCCTTTTTTTTTTTTTTTTTGTTCTGAGACGTTTAAATTTCTTATGCTTGTATAGAATGATAAAGTTAAAAGTGGAATGAGTGAGAGAGAATCTATATTATAAATCTAGTAATGCACCTGTTTAAAATCAAACTCGCGCCACATGAACAAGGGTTGCAATTGAAATACCTAAAAGGAAGGGAGACTTCCCTCTAAGATTTGCTGTTGATTCTCCACGTGTTCATGAGTACACCCATTTTGTACACCATAGAGTCTTAAAACATAGAAAAGTAAATAAACTATCTAAGGGACCGTTCATAAATGATGTCAAGCTCTTTTCCGATATATTTGACCCCCCCCCTTTGTCACATGTCACACTATGTTGTATAAGCCTGATGTCACACTTCTTGTTACATCCTCTCCTCCCCTTATAACACTTTGTCACAATTTCACGAACCCCGCCTCCCCCCTCGAAGCGTGACATCATTTATGAATGCCCCCTAAAGCGTATTTTGATTTCTAATTTAAAAGTGGGGAAACATTAATTTAAGAAAGGATTTATGGAAAATCAGGTTACAGAAAATCAGAGAATCCGAAAGCTTTTGGTAGATTTCATAGAAGAAATGCCGGTTGCAAAGTCTTGGTATTAAAAATTGAGAATATTCAGTGTAGTCTAGAAAAAAAGGAGAAAAAGGTGACGGGGCTGTTAAAAAGTGGAGGGACGATTGTGTAAAATAAAAAAGTTTTCGGACGGTCTCCCCCCCCCCCCCTTCCTCTCCGGCTGGGAGAATACTCATTGCTTTTTGTTGTCAAGGAGTATGTCATCTAAATAAAAATGTTTAAAGGGAAATTTAAAGAAAAATTGCTCTTATACAGGGGTGTCCACGAGGGAAGTTCATGGCGTAGACTGAGCCATTAAATTTTTTATGAAATTTTTGACACCCCCTGGACAGGGGGCATACTTTCATTGAGTTTTAGCCTTTTTGGGGGGGTTGTCTTTTTGGGGTTACTCCGTACCTATTAGTATGCACCATCTTGCTTAGGGGGCTGGCACCCATGTATTGTCAGTTACAAGTCTTAAAAATAATCTTGATAACACCGTACTGCATATAATGAAGAGTTTTAAGTAACTATTTTTGATTTCTCATTTATTGTACTTAATTGTAATATTTGAAAATATTTCCCCTTGATTGTTTATTTTATTGAATCGTTTTCTTTTACAAAATCTTAATCTTTGACCTTTCTTACTTAATATTTTAGGATTTTATTATAAATATTTAACTAGTGTAATTGCTTTAGATGAGACCAGCAAAAAAAAAGTCGCTACTCTTATATGATAATCCATCTGTTGAAGTTAACTGAAGTCAGCTATACTACACAATGCAATATTAGTTATTAGTATTATGCTATTAGTCTGTCAATAACAATAAAAAATTGTTGCATTAATCATTTACTTAATTACATAATTTTGTTCAACTTATCTTTATTTGTTAAGTCGCTTCACAAGCTAACTGTTCCACTTTCCTGTAATAATTAAATTTACAATAAATGGAATTGAAATAATTCAATTAACACAAATATTAAAAACAACTTTATTAATCATAATCTATGTCATTTTTCTTTTAACTGCTGTTATTTAATAGTATTAACACGAATGTATTGAAAAATGCTTAATAATTAAGTAACTAATAACCATTTAAAGAATATTCAATACGGCTTTCAAAAACCTGCTAGCCAATTTATTTGTGCTACACAATGTGAAAGGATAAATGTATTTCAGAAAATTATGCGCAATTATTGTCGTTCAAAATAAAAATAAATCTGAAAGCATAATATGATCAGCCAATTGAGAAGAGAAATTTTTTCTGTGTTCATTATATATAAAAGTATACGTATTTTTAATTTTTCCCTCTGTATTAAAAACGTTTTAATGGCAAATACATAACCCTCCAACGTATTTTAATAGTTACTTTTGCCCTCAACACTGAAATGTTTATCTTTCTTGAAATTCAAGCTTTTAACGCGATGATATTACAATGGTTAGACCTTTAAATCCTCGCTTTTAAGTACATGCTAACAGCGCCAATTGACTGAAGTGGCAGAAAATGTAAGTTCTGCTTGCACGCACTTTTCCCCCCGTTTGCACAGCCGCTATGTGATCACAGGCAGCCATGCTCTGGAAGTTACAGAGAGGGATTGAAACAGAAGGTCATAAAATCGCTAGCAGTCAACAAGATTATAAATTTATATCTGCGGAATTAATGTAAGTAGCAACTGCGGCGTATAAGAGTTGTCCGGTCTCCGGTGTCGTCGCGTCACTGCTACAAAAACGTTCGAGCCTAGTGGAGAAAGAGAACTGTTTTGAGAATTTCCTGACAAAATAAAAAAATAACCAGGAACAAAAGGGGTTTAAATAGGGTGATATTTATTTGATAAATTATTGAGTAACTGAAGGATTTGAGTGAAGTTTCAAACCAGCGTTTTCCAAACAAACAGCAGAGTAAATTCCGAGATGGAGGGGAGGCACAAGCTCCTTCGAGAACTTTCAATTGAGGCAATGAATCCCTTGGGAAACATCAAACATTGCCTTTTCAGCGTGTTTGCCAACAATGAATAAATGCCACAAGTGAAGTATATCTGCGCTAATAAAAATCAATACCGCTCATTGAAATTTTATTTTTTAAAATCTTGTGTGTTATTTGAGATTATTTTACGAACAATTTGTTTCGCCTTATTTTTGCAATTATTGTTTGCAGCCACTATATATTTTTTAAAGTAATTGTCATTGTTATTGCCAATTATCCAGTTCCAGAATGTTGTATTAAGAAGACCGACTACCTTCGTAACAATTTTTTTTTTAAATGAAATTTCTGCGCATGTTTTATACTTTTTCTGGTTGAATAATGATTTACGAGCATAAAACTTTAAAAACACATGTACTGTAGTTTCTGAATAAATGGGTAAAATTAGGAAAATTTAGGTTAGATTTCATCAAGACGGTTAACACTGTAAAAGGTAAAATATTGCAGCGATATTGATTATTTTCAGCCATTATTTACAAAAAACAATTATCTTCAGAATTACCTAAAATGAAAAAGAAATATTAAAATTTATGAAAATAACAAGGAAAAATGTATGCAACAACAAGCAATTTTAATTGCATTAATTAACAATTGCTTTAACAAGTAATTCACGCAAAAACCTTTGTAAATAAAAAACTATTTTATTTACATTAAAAAAGATCACACGACAGCTGATACTATTTAAAACATACACTGAAAATTTTGTGACAATACTTTGATTATGTTTTCAGATATCACGATTGCGGTAAATGGGTTTTGCGAAAAAATAAGTTTCGAGAAAAATGCAATTGAAAGGGACAGTTCGTTGAAAAACAAGCTGAAATTAGATGAGTAGGAGCAGACGATATGTTTTATAATAGCTGTATTTTTTTTTCTAAAGCACGTAGAAGAAAAAGGAAAAGTTTTGGAAAGAGAAAAAAAGTTACAGATAGTAGAAAAACAAATCTATATAAATAAAACCAAAAGTTTGTGTGTGTGTGTGTGTGTCTGTCTGTCGATCGCGTCCTGGCGAGATGGGACGGGCCAGAAGTACGAAATTTTGGTTAAAGGTACCTTGGGTCAGGTCCTCGTGCACCTCGAAGCGTTTTTCCTAAAATTCGAATTTGTTCTTTTTTTATTCCAATTTAAGCAAAACTGTTAATTTTAGGAATATCTCATCGAAGCAACGTCACACCTTTTCGATTTTTGCAGCATACTGATGCCCGTAAAAAACAGCACAAGATGATCTCTTTCAGAAGTTCGTAGAACGAATAGAACAGGCGCAATATTCATTTAAAGTAGTTTTCGAGCTTTAAAGCAAGGCTTACCTTTGAATTTATCTGCTCAAATTGCGTGTTTTCACCAAAATAAATAGTACTTTCGTCGCCAACTAGATGATTTCTGTTAATGTCAGATTGAGAAAATGCTATTTTATCTTTATTCAGGCCGTTTTATGAGCGAAACGATTTCTAAAACTTCATTTTATTTTTATACATATTTTGTGGAACTGCAGACGAGTTTTAATTTCTTTATTTTGACGTTGATTCTTCCTTCAATTTTGGCGATTTAATATTATGGTACCAGTTCAACAATTTTATGAAACATCGTATTTCTTACGGTAGAATGTCCGTTTTATCAACGAAACAAATTCTAAAAATTTATTTCATTTTTATGCATATTTTGTATACTATAGGATAATGCCTCATTTGCGTTATACTTCCATTACTATAGTGCAATTTCGCGATCTTCATCTTCATTTTAACTTTACGCAGAGGTTTTAATTGATTCCATATTTTACTCAAGTGATTGATTTTCTAACGTTTATTTAATTTTTTAGATGTCTGTTTGGCGCCATTTGGACAAAATTTAGTTATTTCTTTCTATCGACTTAAATTTCATACGTCAGAATTGCTTCAGAACTGAACATTTTCTCACTTAAATGTGCATTGGCTTTTGGAAATAATACTCTTATTTTTTCCGTGTTTATTCGAATTTGATAAAAGTGCTATTTAATTGAGTTTTCAGGAAATATTTTGAAGATTTTGCAAGCGGGATTTTTAGGAACTGGTGTCTTCTTTTGAGGGGGAATTTAAGATATATTGTTGGGGCCATTTTCAGCCCCAACAATAAAATCCAACAACAACCCCCTCAATTAACCCCCCCCCCTCTTAAATCCCCTCCCCCCGAACAGCAGCTCTTAAAGTCTGTAGTCTAATACGTGTTTTTAGTCACTGACGTCTTTATTCTGATCTAGATTTTTGGGTCTAATTTCTTTACTATATTAGGTATGTTTCAGAATAGATGTAATTATTAAAATGTGGATCTTTAAGAAATATTTCTTTATTGTAGCAGAAATTTCAGAAACCGTTGTCCTTCATCTGATGGACATTTTTGAAGAGAATACTGCTCTTATTCTGATGGGAATTTTTAGATGTGGTGTGGTCTATATTGTTATTGCGATTTTTACGGACTCTTGATATCGTTTTGGAACAATTATCCTAATGCATATGTGCATTTAAGTTACTGTTGCTCTTAATCTAATGGCTATTTTTATGAACTGTTGCTGGCATTTTAATGTGGATTTTTATGGACTTATTTTTGGTCTAAAAGAAATTTTCGAGGCTGCTATTTTTAATGCAATCGTGATTTTTAATGAGTTTTACTGTTTAATGGGATTCTGTTGCCCCTCTTCTACTTGGATTTTTTAAAAAAATTCCTTATATATTTACAACCGAATTTTGGAAATGTGTTACTTGGCCTGCGAATGATGCAATATCATCCCGCGCAAAGCCGGGCATTTCAGCTAGTTCAAAATAAGTCAACCTTGAGTTCGAAAATCGATGTTTTGAGCGTAGGGACCGTTCATAAATGATGTCACGCTTTTTTCCCATACATTTGACCCCCCCCCCCCCTTTCATCAGAATATTTCACACTTCAGCGAACCCCTCCCCTCCTTTGTCACATGTCACGCTATGTTGCATAATGCAGGATGTCACACTTCTTGTTACAACCTCTCTCCCCCTTGTCGCACTTTGTCACAAATTCACGAACAACCCTCCCCCCCCTCGAAGAGTGACATCATTTATGAATGATCCGGTAGTCGGTCACCTTTTGAGGAAAACAGGGGCTCCAATTGTAAAAGGTGGCCTTTGGGATCATTCATAAATTATGTCACGCTTCGAGGGGGGAGGGGGTTCGTAAAATTGTGACAAAGTGCGACAAGGGGGAGAGAGGTTGTAACAAGAAGTGTGACATCATGCGTTATGCAACATAGCGTGACATGTGACAGAGGGGGGACAAATGAAGTGTGACATATTGTGACAAAGGGGGGACAAATGAAGTGTGACATATTGTGACAAAGGGGGGAGGGGGGTCAAATATATGGACAAAATCGTGACATCATTTATGAGCTATGAACGGCCACTTTACGGATTTCACGTATCAAAAATTAGTATAAGCGCTGACCTCTTTCAAGGTATAAGTAGTGCTGCCATCTATTGACTTCAATAAAAATGAATTTCTTAAAACTGATTTGTAATAATGAAAAAGACGTTTTGGACATGAATTTAAACACATATGTGGAAGGTTCGGAGAACCTATCATTTAGCATGTAAATATTAGAATGTCAGAAAAAATCCTTTGCAGGTAAGTTGAATCTCGTTTAAGCCGTAATTGTTTTAATTCTTTATTTTCCATCTCATTTTCTGACGCATGTATGACTAAATTGGATTTGATTTAGCATTATATCTAAATAAGATTTAAAATATATTGATTTCTGTGTATAAAGGTTTTGTTTCTTTTTCTTTCATGAAAATTAAAATAACAAACAAAATTACAATGCTTGTTATTGCTATTCATTTTTCTTGTCAATAAAGATTGTTTTTAAGTTAATTATGAACATTACTAAACAAGAATCAAGTGTACTAAATAAGGGTTCTATCTAATTTTGAAAGACAGATATAAATATTTTGAGGTAATTCAATTTTTTTATTTCAATTCAGTGCATATTTCACACTGATTTTTATTTTGGTTAGGAGATGGCAGCACTAGTTATACGTAACTGCTACCGCAGATCTTCAGTGACATGCTCAGGTGTTTTTCACTTTTTGGGTAATTTCATAGTAACTCACGACTCTTACTATATTTTTCTCCTAATTCGCATAAACAGGTTGTTTTTTCATAAATCTTTCACTGCGCTTCTTTCAGAAAAACAAACTTGTAGTGAACAAGAAATATATATATATTTATCGAAAAGTAATGAAAATTTTAAAACCATCTTTTTTTTTTTGGTAATATTTATTAAGATATGTTGGTAGCCCATTCTACCAAAGAAAAAAAAGAAGCACACACACACACACACGAGTATGAGTTTTTTCTTAACACAAAGCAGCATTCAGGTTGGGGTGGGATATCTTAGGAAATGAATTTCTATGTTACGCAATGCAAATGGTAACTCGGGTAACAGAACTGGGTAACTCCTAACTCATTCCAGACATTCGTCTGCTCCTCCGCTCTGGAATATAAGCAATTCGTCATGCCTATTAAAGGCAATTTCAATCCACCTTCTGAATTATATCATTTGATTTTCAATGTGGTAGTCTACTCTTAGTCAAGCATCGATCAGCTAATTTCAGAAAATGGCGTTACATCAAAAATAGTTATTCATGAATCTTGATTTCGGAAAGATCAGCATTGGTGGAATACTGAGTTTCGCGAAAAAGTAACTATCAGTCCATAATTGATAATATTAAAGAAAATAGTATTTCATCAAAAAATAGTTATTCATGAATCTTGATTTCGGAAGGATCAGCATTGGTCGAAGACTGAATTTCGCGAAAGAGTAGGTAACTATCACCACAGCCCACTGAGTCATCAACTTAATTAGAGCGCGAATTTTCATGGGATTTTGCACGCACGGACACTTTTCCTGTAAGAAAGAGTAACTAAGGCTTCAAAAAAAAAAAAAAAAAAAAATTCAAAAATTCAGGCGTTCAAAATCCATTTTCATTTATTTAAAATAATTAAACAGGAACAAAACATATTATGAACTAGCGTTGCAGAGGTTCCTGAAATATTGTGTCATTTCCCGGATGGAGAATCTGTCGTACTTCTTCATTACTATTTCTTAAAACACAGAACAAATTATTTTCCGACATTATCTCTGGAAAGTCACTACAAATCAAACAAATGCGCTGAGCACAGGAAATCTCAGAGCAAAACCTCACGGACAACCCGAATTGTTGTTGTAACAAAGCGCAGACTAACCATCTGTGTACCACCACAATCTACTGAAAATATCCTCGTGAACAACTTTTTGCTCGCGATCGACGGTTTGGCGACCACAGCTTTACAATTTGGTTAAATCATTTTTTAATACAGCACGGTAGTAAGCGCAGAACTTTTAAGGAATAACATGTTCAGAAACGTTATGCAATCATTATTAGGGCACAATGCCAATGTCATTCAGTTTATCTATCGCCAAGAACATTACGTCATTTTCGCCACATAGCGATCCCCTTTATTCTACTTCGTCATAATGTTCCTAAAGGAAAACATAACGAACTCGCACTTAAAAAAGCTTTTTTATGACGGGCAAAGAACAGGTTTCGTTTCAACAACAGACCAGAACACTGAAATATTTCACATTTCATAGGGATGATAGTTTAAAGTGCATTCACCATGACACAAGCTACAACCTCACATTACACGCAAAGGGAAAATGTTACACTTTTTCTGACTTCTTATTCGTTTAGCTTTTAAATGCATTTCACCAATAAAAGCTTTCATATTTTTGCTCTTTGTCGGTTTTTTTTCCAACTAAGCAATGCGCTGCAGAGAAATCACACACAGTTGCTGGCACATTTCGTTAGCAGATATTCTTTAAAATCGTAATCGTAATTGGTACTTTGCACGTTTCGTTATTAGATATTCCTTAAAATCGTAATAAATGCATTTATTATTTCTTTCTTTCTTTACTTTTGTTTATTTATTTTGCTTCTTTACATTTAGCATTATTATTAGTAAAACTTGCCCAACAGTTGAAATTAGACCATAATAATTATATTTAGCATTGAAAACATTATGTTATTTATATAATTACATAAGAATTAATCATCAAATTAGGCAATTAAAACGTTGAATTTATTTTTATCATCCTCATTTAAAGCAAACGTATTCTAAATCATTGTCACCGGAGAGCGAATTGCGCTCATACATTTAGCCGCTTGTACTTCTGTCGATTTCGTAATAAATTGAGTGGCAGTTGAATAAAACTTAAATGTTTCC
Organism: Octonoba sinensis; assembly: GCA_038502835.1. Lineage (NCBI taxonomy): Eukaryota > Metazoa > Arthropoda > Arachnida > Araneae > Uloboridae > Octonoba > Octonoba sinensis. Next base: position 102,710,989 of record CM076606.1, on the reverse strand, counting down.
TTCCATGCACTACTCTCATTTTTCATTTCATTGTTTCAGAGAAGCCTTCACTCAAACTCTTATTGTAATTGATTTCAATATTACTGCTTAGTGGCAACCAACTCTTTTTAACAATGAATTTTATATTTATTACCTAATCATTTAGTCAACCAAGACATGTTGCCGTCTGCTATCTATAACAATATTATAACGTTAGAATCATTAATGAGCCTTGCCTGACAAAAGAAAGTTGGAAATAATTAACTAATAATGAACTGTCTCCAAATTTTTTAAATATATATCACTAAACTCGTCCATAGCTACTAAACAAACAAACAAAAAGGAAAGTGAGGAAATCGGTTGAAAAACAGAGGAGAAAACGGTTCTTAACTATTTTACTTTTCCTATTTATATAGTGGTACCTCGAGATACGAGTGCCCTGACATACGAGTGATTTGAGATACGAGCGCTGTCGAGCAGCGAAGTTTTGTTTTGAAATACGAGCGGTATTTGAGACAAGAGGAACGGCCAGCTGCGACGCCACGCCCACCCAGTTTACTGCGCCTGCGCAGTAAATTGCTTTGAGATACTAGCAAATCGACATACGAGCAAGGTTACGGAACGAATTAAACTCGTATCTCGAGGTATCCCTGTATATAAATTACATCTTTTTCAAAAATGATCTCCACAAGGTTCAGAAATTCAGTCAACCGTTTCTGATTATGCAGCCTCTCTAAAACAGTATTATCTGACTATGTTTTTCTTTTTACAAAATACAATGACTCACTTAATGACAAAACCAGCATCAGGGTGGGGAATTTCCCTCAAAAAATGAAGGGGAATCCCCGTTCCAATATCGCTTCATCATAGAATTTTCTGCATTCTCCAGCGCTTACTTCGTTAGGATAAGGTTACAGATAACAACTAGTAAGATTAGGTGTGATTAATAAACATTTCCCAGACACAGTTTATAATTTTAATTTGATTTATTACGTATTAAGTATTGTAATTCTAATTTGCGCCAATTGCTTATACTAAAGAAAATGCTTAGAGGGGGAAAAAAAAGAAAAAAGTGGGGAAATCTAGCTGCAACCAACATTTGGTACTGAAGTTGAACCATTATAATGGCTCCTCGTTTCACATTCATGGTGAAACAACGCCATTATAATGGTTCAACTTAGTACCAAATGTCGGTTGCAGCTAAGTTTCAAATTTTTTTGGTTAAAGGTTGAATTAGAATTAGAAAGGTTGAATTTATAGTGCATAATGATCGTGTCTTGATTTTAAACTTGTAAAGCCATCCCGAGGTAAATGATGCATTGCATTCCGTATATTTAGCTGCATCGGAACCTTCTTTACTTTCTCCATAAGCGTAGCTGCCAATGGGAGCTTTTGAGCTCCGATATTTATTAAAATACAGTTGAACTCGCTTAATACGAAATGCAGAAAATTCGCGAATTTGTTCGTATTCGCCGTTATTCGTAACAACCGTGAATAAGTAAAATTTATAAACAAAAGTATTAGAAATGCATGTTTATATTTTAAAAATAATTACTACTATTTGTATGACAAAATAAAATAAATAGTGAAAAAAAAAAAAAAAAAAAAATTTATTTTTATTATATACACTTTTAAATCTTACTAATACATTGACAACAAGAAGTTCCGTCTAGAACTATACGAGCCTACTTTCCCGTATACACCAAATTCAAATTTATAATCTAGCTATCTCTTTCTCTCTCTTTCTTATTTATCTTTAGTTCTAATTATTGAAAATATACCTTTTTCAACGGATAATACATATTCATTCACTCACTCATTCATTCTTTCATTTATTCAGCCATGCATTTATTCATTCATTCGTTACCTCATTCAAGTGTTTATTCATTCATTTACGCATTCATGTATTTATTCACTCATTTATTTATATTTTCATTTATTCAATAATTTATTCATTCATTCTTTTCCTCATTCATTTATTCATTGATTTAGTCTTTCACTCTTTCATTTATTCATTCATTCATTATTTCACTCATTGAGTCACTGAGAAATATCCTTGAAAATCCCGATCAAAAAATTTCATAGCAAAATAGGCTCGTAAGTTCTGGATAAACTTTCTATTTCTACATGTTCTACGTTATAAGAGCTTTCCGATAAAGTTTGTTCCAAGCAAATCGGTCCGTTAGATCAGGATTTATATAGGGTTGAAATTTCCCCGTAAGCTCTGTGTTAATTTTTTGAACTGTTCAAAAATGAACAAAAACTGTTCAAATCAATATTTCACGCCGAGAACTCCTTTCAATAAGCTTGCAATAGGAACTTGGCTCTTGTGCCCAGAGTTTACAGAATTTGCTTCAATTTTGTCCATAGGCGCTAATGTTAAAATTTCTGAACTGTTCAAAATTGAACAAAAAATTGTTCAAATCAAAAAGTAAAATATAGAAATGAGATGTCCTCGCCGAGATCTTTCGAATGCAAAAAGAATTTTTCCAATCGGACAATTCGTTCAAAAGTTATTAGGGGGGGGACAGACCGACAGACAGACAGACAGACCGACAGACAGACCGACAGACAGACAGACCGACAGACCGACAGACAGACAGACCGACAGACAGACAGACCGACAGACCGACAGACACACTTTTTCCCCATCTCAATACCCTACTTTCAAATTTTTTATTTTTCAATCTTTATTTAATTACTTCACTTATTTTTGACTTTTCTTGATTTTTAACGATATTTTCACGATACATTAAGCCTTCTTTCATGCTTTATTATTATTTTTTTTTACTTTTACGGGAAAGTAGGCTAAAAAGTGATCTTATGTTTAAAATTTAACAATTTAAAAAAAAAAATCCTTAGTGGTTAGTTGTTTTTTAGGTACATAAAATTTTATCAACACATGTCTCGGCGCAAAATGCCTTGTGCCATTTGTACTTGGTGGTTTACGATGACTGAAAAATAATCAACAATTTCTTTAAAATATATATATATATATGTTATTATATGTAACTGAGAAAATTCTTCGCGAATAGGTCAGAAATTTTATTCATCTTAGCCGAAATTTGTATTTAAGCCATCGTAATATGCCTGAGATATATATTGTAATTAAATAGTAAACCAAACTTAATGAACAAATTAATCGTTTTAGCCGATATTTCGTATTAACCGTGTTCGTATTAAGAAAGTTCAACTGTACTGTGAAAAGCAGTTGTTCTAGCGAGTTTTTCGTTCTAGGTTCGACATTTTTTTGAAGCACACTGTAAGAAATCCTAGAAACTTCCTTTAGCGAATTAAATGGAAAAAATGATGAAATTTAACTGCAACCAACATTTAGTGCTAAGTTGAACCATTCTAATGGTGTACTTTCACCATGAATGTGAAACCAGGAACCATTATAATGCTTCCAACTTTAGCACCAAACGTTGAACAGCTAAATTTCACCATTTCTTTTTTCATTTTTTTGGCGAAAGATTGAATTACAAATTTTTAGTGTATGAACAATATTTTTCACAAACTGTACATACTTCTGTATGATATATCTTTAATCACACACATTTTTAATGCTTTCTTTAGAAAAGAAATCGTAACTTTATTTTAAACTAGCAGTACCCGGCCACGCGTTTGCTGTGGCTCAGTCTGGTTTGATGGAAAAGCAAGAAAAAGCACATATTTCGAATATGTTTCATTTCACAATGCTTGTTGTTTCATTGTCTGAAAATATAGATTGTCTGATTTACCCATTTTAGAACACGCAATATATAATTGTACACATGATAAGATCTAAACTGCTCAATTTGATTGATTGGTCTTGAACTTTATGTTTTTTCACAATGCTTGAGGGCAATTTTTTTTTTGTTCCATTGTCTGTGAACATTTTGATATTGTCTGACTCGGCGCACTGAAAAATTCCAACATAAGCCTTATCCAAAGAGAAGAAACACAAACACAAAAATTCTAAATTAAAAAATTGCCGTTCAAAATAAATAATCTGTGTTTTAAAGTTCCCTTAATCGTTAAGTTCAAAAATATTAGAAAAAAATACTTCAACACAAACAGAAAAAACACAAAATTTTAACATCATTCCATTTATTCTTCGAGTGCAAAAATACTAACTAATACTTCAATACAAACAGAATAAAATAATTTTTGGAACAAAATCGAATCGATTTCAAATTATAAATTGTGCTAAAAAGTGAAAAATAAATTAATTCTTTAAACAACATCGATGTGACTTTTAAACATAGTTTTAGAAGTCGGTGCAAAATTAGGATCGGTAAAATCTTTTGTTATTATGAATCAATTACAAATATAAAAGGCCCAGAATTAGCAACAGTTCCAATATGAAGTAGCACATGGTGTGATAGTAATTAGACCCAAAAGTTTTGCACCGACTTCTAAAACTATGTTTAAAACTCACATCGATGTTGTTTAAAGAATTAATTTATTTTTCACTTTTTAGCACAATTTATAATTTGAACTCGGTTCTATTTCTTTTCCAAAAATTATTTTATTTTATTCTTTTTAGTATTTAAAAAATCCATATCAAACGGCAAACCTTCTTTGAACGAATGGCACTAAAAACTAATCATTTGTTTCATAAATTCCGTTTTGAAGTCAATTTTGCCAAACAAACTGATTGGATTGAATTTTTGCCTCAGAGAAGCCTCTGAATTAAAAACCTGATTGTTGAAAGAGAAGTCTTGCTATAAGTGCTTAATATATATCAGCTTAATGGCAACAAACTCTTTTTACTTAACAATGACTTTTTTATTTATTAATAGTTTTCCCAAAAAGGAAAAATCAATTCAAGCCTTTCCAGTTAAACTAAAAAATACTTATTTTTCACCCGTAACGTTTTTTCTAAAAAACAAATGTAGTCAAATGGGATGTTCGATATTTGAGTTAGACGACCCTCTATCGATTAAAGAAAAAATCCTCAAAATCGGTTCATTTAGTCAAAAGTTATGGATGAAAAAACAAAAAAAATGACCACATTTCTGCCCACAACTTTTTTCTAATAATCGAATATAGTCGAACGAAGGTACGGGACCTATGGGAAACCACCCTCGATAGATTAAAAAAAGTCATGTAAATCAGTTCATCCGATAAGAAGTTATGAGTGGACAAACGAACAAAAAAAAACGACATACATACAGTTTGAATGTATAACCTCCTTCCTTTGTGAAGTCGGTTAAAAACACAAAATTTTCAAATCAAAATGAAAATAGCTAAATTAAACTGTTGCCGTTCAAAATCAGTAATCTTTGTTTTAAAGTTCCCCTTAATCTTCAAATGCAAAAGTATTTCAGTACAAACAAACAAAAAAAAAAAAAAAAAAAAAAAATTAAATCAAAATGAAAATAGCTGTACCCTGACAATAGTTGCAGTGGCTCATTCTTCTTAATAAAACATTAACAAGAAGTTCCGTCTAGAACTATACGAGCCTACTTTCCCGTATACACCAGCTTCAAATTTATAATCTAGCTATCTCTCTCTCTTTCTCGTTTAGCTTTAGTTCTTAATTGCTTCAAATATGCCTTTTTCAACGGTTAATACAGATTCGTTCAATCATTCATTTATTCAGTCATTCATGTATTTATTCACTCATTTATTCATTCATTATCTTGTTTATTCATTTAATCTTTCATTAATTCAAAAATATTCTTGAAAATCCCGATCAAAAAATTTCATAAGAAAATAGGCTCGTTAGTTCTGGATGAACTTTTTATGTGTACATGTTCTACGTCATAAGAGCTTTCTGATAAAGTTTGTTCCAAGCAAATCGGCCCGTTAGATCAGGATTTATATAGGATTGAAATTTCCCCGTAGGCACTATGTTAATTTTTTTTTTGAACTGTTCAAAAATGAACAAAAATTGTTCAAATCAATATTTCACGCCAAGAACTTCTTCCAGTGAGCTTGTTCATTGGAACTTGGATCTTGTACCCAGAGTTTACATAATTTGCTTCATTTTCGCCCATAGGCGCTAATGTTAAAATTTTTTGAACTGTTCAAAATTGAACAAAAAATTGTTCAAATAATATAGAAATGAGATGTCCTCGCCGAGATCTTTCGAATGCAAAAAGAATTTTTCCAATCGGACAATTCGTTCAAAAGTTATTAGGGGGGGACAGACCTACAGACCGACAGACCGACAGACAGACCGACAGACCGACTTTTTCCCCATCTCAATACCCTACTTTCAAATTTTTATTTTTCAATCTTTATTTAATTACTTCTCTTATTTTTGACTTTTCTTGATTTTTAACGATATTTTCACGATACATTAAGCCTTCTTTCATGCTTTATTATTATTTTTTTTTACTTTTACGGGAAAGTAGGCTAAAAAAAGAAATATTTAAATCAAAGTTGAAATAAATTAAAAGCGATATATAAAAACACATGTTCTGATTAAATTTCAAAGCAATCGGTGAAGTACTTACGGAGATTTGAGGTTAGGAACCAAGGCTGAACTTGATCGTAACCGTAAACTGGATCAAGTTCAGCCTTGTATGAACAAACGAACACTTTCATTTTTATTTATATAGCTTATATTACTCGGAGTTGAGGAAACTGCTAATTATTATTTTTGGATCAAGGTAAGCCTTAAGAAATTGAACTAAACAGCTTATAGCTGGCGTTCTTACTGACTTAGAAGTTTCGAGCAAATTCCATCTTGTGCAGAAAAATAAGCGGTTTGGATCGATATATTATATTAATATATGCAAGGTATTTTTACCCCCATATTGGGGAATTTATATGGAAATTTGCATAAAATTGGAACAAAAAAAAGGGAACTGCCTGTCGGATATTTTTCTAACGGGTCTATTAGGGCTCGACCGATGGCATTTTTTGGCCGATGGGCCGATGCCGATTGTTGGCCGATTGCCGATTATTCTCATCTTCCATCGGCCGATGGCCGATGCCGATGGCCGATGGAAAAAAAGTCGCTTTAAACCATTAAAACGTGTAGAATTCTTGTCAAAAATGTTATTTAAATCATTTACTATTTATTTTTATGTTTATAAAAGCATTAAATGCATTATTCAAGCACCGCAAAATTGTTTGGGGGAAGTTTACATAATAATTAAAACTGAAAGAATCACTCGCGATTCTAGTAAAGTAATTAAACTATTCATAGGCGTAACCGGGTGGGGGGGGGGGGGGTTCAACCTCCCCTATTGGGTATTTACTTATTTAGTCACACAAAAAAATTTCTGGCTACGGCGTTGCAAAGAACATATTTTTTTCCCCCTAAGAAAATTAAACACATATGCATATGATTTTATTTCCTCTTTCTCTGAAGGGTTGTGATCATGACCAAAGTATACAGCTCATAATAAAGAGGACTTTTCATCTGGTAATAATCGAACCCCTTATCACCTTGGGGAGGGGGGGGGGGTTACAGCGAAAGGTGGCTTCAATCACCGTACCACACACGGACAAACAGAGATCCTTTCAATCACTCCAGAGGGTTTTCTTTCCTTCTTGATATCTTTTTTACCCAAAGGCAGCAATTTGGGAATACAATCGCACAAGTAATAAGTTTCGTGGAAAATATTCTCTACTGTGATGGAGTTTTGTTTTATGATAAACCGGTGTTGTAGTGCTGGGGTCTGAAAATGAAGGACCCCTAGCCAACAATTGTCCTAATGGGTTAAACCCTCAAGCTAGGAAGGGATGCTCATCAAGAAACTTAAAGAGCAGTTTGTATTTATTTATGACTTCCTGTCCAAACACCCATTTTGGTAAAATCGTTTTTGTAGATGGGCCGATTGGAAAACTGATGAACTGTATTTGCATTGCATTCTCATTTACAGATGTTCTCTCATCTCTTATATTTTAAATGTTTTTTTTTTCTTATTATGGTCCATCACTGATTGCATTACGACTCTGGAAATCAACCGTTCAACGTTTCCTATCTCACTGTACGGTTTAATGCTGCATTTTAATTTACAATCAAGTATTATTTATATTTTAGCTAAATTTTTAATTATTTTCGATACATAATAATGTTTGCACTCCAGCGATGGATACGTTCGTCATCCAAAAAGAAAAGAAAATTTGATTCAGACGCTTCCACTTCTGAGGTATGTTTTGCTATAGATTTAACAAAAATTTTAGAAATTTATTGTGGGGATGTGCATTTTCGTAGGGAAATTTGGATTTTTTTTCTCTAAAATTCCACAATTTCCCAGTTTTAATATTATGAATGCCTGGACATAGAAGATTGCTTAGCGCTAAATATTGAATTTTCTATTGCGTTTGATTTAAAAAATAAACTAATAGATCTAGTAATGAATGTTTAATGTTTTTGTGAATCAAGGCCGTATCCACAGGGGAAGAGGGACCCACGTCCCACGCCCCCCGAGAAATCTTTTGCAATGTATCATATATTCCTCCCTGAAACTTTGCTTAACATAAGTGTGTCTAAGTCTGGGCGCCCCCCCCCCCCCCCGAAAACATATTCTGGATACTGCCTTGGCTCCGGGACAAGGGGAGCATGTTAAGAATTAGGAAGGGCAGTGTATGCTTCAAAATCATACCCTTTATATATACATATAAATATGACTAGAAATGATGTTAATATGAATTTTTTCATATATATAATATCTGATAGCTTTTTGATGTATATATTGTAGATGTATGTTTAGATCTTTGGTGAAGTTAGAGGAGTGGGTATTTGGGGCTTCTGCAACTTAAATTTTTGTAACTGGTCTTACATCTATATCTTAGGCTAACTCTGGACGCAAGGGTTCGAGGGCTCTCCCTAGTAAACTTTTTGAAATCTTCCTAGCAATGCAATTTTGGGATACTTTGGTGATGTTAGAGGAAACAGAAAGGAGTTTGGTTACTCTCCGCCCGCAATTTTTTTCAAAATAAAGTCTTATGTCTTTTAAGTTACTTTTGGTGTCGCTCGTGATAGTGTTCAATGTCCTTTTCCCTGAAAGTTTCTGAAAGTAAAGTGTCTTAAAAGTGTAATTTCTCTTTTCTTTCTTTTTTTAAAACTTGTGATCTGAATTTTTTTGCCGGGGGGGGGAGGAGTTGAGGAGTTGACTTGCTCAGAGGGGGTAGCACCCCCCCCCCGGGAGATGCCTGAAATAAACAAGGAGTATATCTTTAGAGACAAATATTTATGACTAGTAAATTTTCAACTCTTTTACACTTCATATTGGTGTTTAGTCTGTACATTTTTAGGGTGACCCCCCCCCCCCTTTCACCAACCGTAGTTACGCCTATGAAATTATTTGGAGGTTAAAAATATTAAAAAATGCTATATCGGAGAATTTTCAATTCTTTTTTTTAATCTTTGCAACAAAAAATACTCAACAACTATTGGATCGGCTCGGGTTTCATTCCTTATCCTTCAACATTTTCTCTTTATAACACCTGCACTGCAAATGCCAAGTGCAGCTCCCTTTATTTTCTTCATGGAGAGGAATGCAGATGTTATGACACAGACTAACAAATAATGTGGGTTTGTATTTTTAACGAAACTGTCAACCCCCTCCTCTCAGATTTTTTTTCATGATCCCCCCCCCCCCGTTTTTAAAAGAAAAGCGGGTACGATTACATGTTTATTTTTCATTAAAAAAGTTATTTTAAGCTCTTTTCTGAAATAAAAATAAAATATTAAAAAATTTCGCTCGCAGTATTATCCCTTGTATAGTATATCCCTTGTTCATAACCAAGAGATACTGAATATTGCTTTAAAAACATAAACGTGAGATTTTTTTGTCATTACAAATGAATGCTGGGTCTTAAGAACTAATCTTATTAGATTTTTTTTTTCTTATGAGTTGAAAATTACACTGAAATACTTGACATGCTCTTTGTATTTTCATGAGCGCAATGTAAGGCCACCGAAATAAACCAATATTTTGAGCACCCGCAGTTTTCTGTTGACAAATAATCTTCTGAAAACACTTGATCGTTTATAAAAATTAAGATGTATTTTTTAAAAAAATATATATTTTTATATACGTTGACAATTTTTGAAATTAATGAAATTGTAGCATTTTTATTAAGGTATTTTTCCACCCTGTATCCCAAACTCGTTTTTAAAGAATTAAATTTTTGAAAATTGCAAGTCGAACTTGGACACATAAAATTTCGATCAATAAACATTTATTTATACTGAAAAATTGATTCATATTTTTATCAATATGTTCTATGTTGTACAAGAAATATTCTAAACTGAAAGCAGATGCAACGAGATTGTTGTACAATAGCAGAAAAACTGTCAACTGTCCAACACGTGGCATCAAAAAAGCCAGAAAAATGCGCTAAAGAAACGAAGTATAAACGGAGAAAAATTAAAATAATTATCGTATAAAAAATGTTAAGATGCGTTTTGAAAAAAATTATATGCATTGATCAATTTTTGAAAATAAAGCAATTTTAGCATTTTTATTAAGATGTTATTAAATCCTGTCGCGCGAACTCGCATTTTGAGAATTCAATTTTTAAAAATTGCAAGTCGAACTTGGACACATAAAATTCCGATCAATAAATATTTATACTGGAAAGTGTTTCTTATTTTTGACCAATTTTTTCTATGCTGTAAACTAAAAATGAAATAATGAGAACAACCGCACACTAAAAGCAGATGCAACAAGATTGCTGCACAATTGCAGAAAAACTGTAACACGTGGGATCGAAGAAGCAAAAAAAAAAAAAAAAAAAAACCGCAAAGAGAAAATGTTTACGCTGGTAAAAATTAAAATTATTATCGTACTTTGATTGAGTTGACTTTTTATTGTTTACAATTTCGGAATAATAAGAAACATGAAAAACTAAAAGCAGATGGAATAATATTATTGCACAATGATATCTAATGCACTAAGTCATTATTAAAAGAAAAACGGACAAAAATGAGGCAACTAACCTAGTGCAAAAAGTAAATAGCACCCATAAGACGCCTCTATGACTTTTACTTAAACATATTCTATTTCGCGAGCTGCTCTGCTCAAAGAGAACTATTTTAATAATGAAGGTTTTCGGGCAGCGATCGCTTAAACTAGTTTTCCGAATTTTTTATCAAATACTTTATAGAATGACATTATTTTTGTATTGTTTTTTAAACTTATGTGCTGCCTGTTACTGTATGGAAATAGAAATTGAGCTATGGAGAAAAAAAGAAACTGAAAGACAGAATGTTTTCTGGAAAGTTGTCACTGCGAAAAACATCGGCCTTGCATCGGCTTTTAGATGTTTTTTACGGCCGATGGGCCGATGTTTTTCTAAAGTTAACATCTGCCGCCGATGCCGATGGCCGATGGCAACTTTGTTGAACAATCGGCGCCGATGCATCGGCCAGGCCGATGCATCGGTCGAGCCTTAGGGTCTATAAACCATCCTCTTGGATCACTTTGTCTATTGGCAAAATTTCAAAGCAATCGGTAAAGTATTTTCGGAGATTTGCGGCTAGGAACAAACGAACACTTACATTTTTATTTATATAGATTAATAGTTTAAACAAAGGGAGAAAAAACTAGTCGTTTCGCAAATATACGAACAATTAAGTATTTAAAATCAATGTTTCCGTTGCACTTAATATCAATCACTCATTTGTCAAATTAATTAAACTTTATAAAGTGAATTACTGTGTTCCAGCGATAAAACCATATAAAAAGTTCGCTCAGTGGTCGAAATTTGACGCACTTCATTAAATTTTCAAGTTCAGCCTCAAACGTTTGGATAATTTTTAGACATTTCAGTTTTTCTCTTTGAAGAGAGTTTGTTTTGTTAAAATACTTCAATTAGCGATAATTTCTTCTCAGTATGACTGATTAACCACTGAGTTAATTATTTTATGCTTTTGTACCTCATAATTAATGCATTTGTAATAGATTAATTTTATTTTTCTGCACTCCTCCACAGAAAATAGAACTAAAATTTTTCAAGCCTCCCTAAGATTATTGAATAAATTATAAATACAAACATTCACTTTTAATTTAATCAAGAATTTAAAACGCTTATAAAAATCAACGACCTTACGAAACGTTGGTTTGAAGCCAAATAACGCGTCACAGCCCTATCTCATTTTATATTCTATTAGACATTGTTTGTTTCAGATGAAGGCAATTCTCCGGTAGAGAGACTCATGAGCGAGCACCCTTGTCACGTGATATTCGCTCTTTGTTTACTAAGATTTTCAATTGAGTTCTACGTGGAGTTCACTAGGCAAAAGTAGTTATCTTAAAATTCGACTATTTTCACAGCTTTTTCTGATTATAACGGTATTTACATTTAAGTTAATCATTATAAAAGAAATTTGTTAATTATTGCAATAGTTATAGCGTTTTATTTAGTCTTAATTTTATATAATGTAGAAGTACTTTATTTAGGCCTAGTTCATAATTAGGTTTGTCGAACTCGAAGTAAAACGATGCTACGGCTTCCTTTGTTTACATTGCTTTCATCGCTGTCACGTGACCAATGACGTTGCTTGAATTGCCACCATTGTATTTTATTTTGTTTGACATTATTGTGTACAAACAATCTGACTGACTTATGTATATTGGAAATGGATTAACTGACACCTTAAGCTTGGTATTATTTTGCTCTGACATTCGTTAAATAGGCTACATTTTCGCTTTTGTTTTCTCTTGACATTTCTTGTTCTTTGAATTATAAATAGTAACAACAGTATTGAGTATTGCACAAATATTGTATATTGTAGATGTAAGAAGAAGTGGTATGATAGTATATGAAAAAAGACTTCGAGAGAAAGGCTTCGAATCTACGTCGAAAGTAAGAGACATTTTTTTAAAAAACTACTTTCAAAATTTTCATTGATAACACTAAAACTCATCAACAGCTACTAAACAAAAAAAAGTATGAAAATTGGCTGACAAATAGAGGAGACATTGGTACGCAACTGTTTTTTCTTTGCAAATTTATATATAACTTTATTTTTACAAGCTAACAGCCTTAAGATTTTTTTTAATCTTTTATAAAAATTAAAATTTTACTAAAATTTCTGCGGTTTGATTAAGCAAATGGTGATTAGTTGCGGAACCAGTGTCAAAGTTCCAGGGAGCCCTAGGGTTCCGCGGAACCCAGATTAAAGCCCTCTGACGTCAGGAAAGCACCAGGCAGGAAATGACATAAACATATGGATTCACATAAATATCGTGGATTCTTCATTAGCAAATTTTATTATTTCCTTTCGTTTTTTTTCCTTCTGAATTTACTAATTATAATAATATTATGAATTACATATTACCTTAGTATTTGACACACAAATTATATTAAAAGTGAATAAGGAAAGGTACAAGTAGAAACAGAAAACAACTTACCTTGATGATATTATGAAGTTAATAAATAACTTTTCAAGATAGGCAGTTTTTATTTATTCATTTATTTATTCTTTGATATAAATAAAATCTTTGTGGTCAATATAAATCACAAGTAGAAACAGCAAACAACTTACATGGATGTTATGAAGTTAATTAATAGGTTTTCAAGATAGGCAGTTTTTATTTATTTATTTATTCTTTGATGTAAATAAAATACAAACTAGACATGACGAAAAGCGAATATCTACCAGGGAATAATATCACGTCCTATACTAAATATACATTTTTTCAGCCAGCAGTAATTAGTTTTTGACTACAGAGTTACCCTTAACATATCCTTATGTTGATTGTCATGTGGCGGTTTTGCTGTCCCCATGCTTATGTATAACCAGAGTCGGACAAAAATACCAAAATCCTAGGAGCCACGCAAAAATTTTTAGGAGCCAGCTGTAATATTTTCATTTGCGAACATAGTCGCTATCTGAAAAACTAGTCGCCAAGGCATTTTTTTAGTCACCCGGTATTTGTCGGACCCTGGCTATAACGGTTACTGACGTCTATCACTTTCACAGAAACTCATTTCCGTTATTTTTGAATAATTAGTAATTTTTGTAGGTTTTGGAAAACTGCTTAAATTACTTTAAAATATTGCTCCATTTAAATAAAAATACCATTTCTATTGTCGTCTAGAAAACAACGACTTTAATACTCTCATCTGCAGCTGTTTTTTGTTTAAAATTGATTATCCCCCCTTCTAATTTTATAGAATTTCATTAACTGCAAGTAAAATGCGTTTTCACTGATGTTTCGTATCACAGTCCTATTAAAATAATGCTTTTTGAAATATATATCTCTATTTCAGAATTCTAAATGCATTTCTCTTTAGATAATTTCCCCAGCATTACATTTGACTCAGTTTTTTAAATTCTTATTTTGGTGATATAATTTTTTTATTCCATGAATTTCAGAATATTTTTAAGATTACTTCTTGCTTTATTCACCTTACTTACTATTATTTTTGTATTAAAGTAACATTGAATATCATATGAAGAGAGCGCTTACAAATCTGAACAGAATGGTAATCATTTTACATAAAACAATCTTCAATTGAATTTTCTATGTAGTAAGACAAGTTCACAATTATAATGATAAATAAAATATACCCTGTTAAATAAATTCCAATAAATAAATCATTTATTTTCACCAGATGAAATGTAAATGTAGAGCATGTTCTAAATAAATTCAGTCAAATATATTTGTTGGTTATAAGGAAATTCTTTTTAAGGTAGATAATATTTAAAAAATAATCCTTTTTAACTATTCCTACCATATATAAAGCTTCAACTTTAAATAATATTCCAAAAAATAACGAACAAAAATGATGAAAATGCAAAAAGAAAAAAAAAAAAAGTGATAAGAAAAAGGTAAGCAAAGCTGCAAATGAGTGAATTGATTCTAAAGAAATATTCATACAAAAAAAAAAAAAAAAGATACTATCGTAGCAGATGAACCATGAGTTAAATTTGTAATGCGAACTCTTGTCATTTAGTTCATGTGCTTCCCCGTGGTGCGATAGTGAAATCGGCACTACAAAATAGCTTCAGAGTTGAGTCTCTGGTCTATGATTACTCTGTGTTCATAACATGCGTAAAAAGCTAATTTATTTTTAACGCCTGGAAGCATCAAGCAGGGAAATGCATAAGCAGCCAGAGATAAGCCAGAGCATAAGCAGCCACGTGATTAGCAATTACGAGTTCATCCTTTTTTTCTATTTTTTTTTCTTGTCCGAATTGAGTAATTGAGGCGGTGAGAAGCTAAACGGATGGGGGGGGGGGGGGGGGGGAGTAAGTGAAAAAAAAAAAAGTAGCATTTTGAGTAAAACTCGTTCGAAGTTTAATTCCTATCCTAAATTCTACAAGTTCTTCATATAAATATTTTTTTTATTTTCGAGTCCTATATGTATGTGTTAGTTTACGTATGAAGTGTAAAGTGTTTCTGATGATTCAATTTGGCGTAGGACCTTTTTAAAAAAGAGCTTACTTTTACTTACACCTGATGCTTCCAACTACGTAACATACACCCCTTTGCAACTAAATGAAAAACGTGTCTTGTTTATTTTTTAAATTTACGCAGATAATAAGATAATTTCTTAATTAAAAAAACTTTATTAAAAACTGCTTAATATTAATCATTGGCTTACAAATATAAAAAATTGAGGTTACTAATACATGTCCTATATAATATTCTACATGTCATCTAAGCAAAACATATTTTATAAACTGTTAATAGCAACAGGCTTCAAAATAACCTCATCACAAATTTCGAATAATTATATTTATCAACAACCTAAAAATCATTGCCATTAGACAAATTGCGAAAGCAAAATATGACAAAAATAAAATCTGCTGACCCCCCCCCCCCCAACTTAACCCTTCTTTTTATCATTATTATTGTTCAACAATTCGGAATTCTTTTTTTTTTCTTCTTCTCCGCTTTGAGTTTCGCAAATAGATCGTCTGCATCGCGTATTTAAACAAACTGGAAAACCAAATAATTTTACTTAGAGGCAAACGGATGTAAGTGCATTTGCATCCCTTTGCTACCAAACGGAATGAAGCTTTTATTTAGATTTTTTTTAAAACCACGCTTTTTTTTTTTTTTTTTGCAGTATCCTGTCAAAGTTACCACTAAAATCTCTTTCCCACAAAACGGAATGGTGTTTAATTTATCATTTGCACGAGCTATCTCAAATTTTCATTTTGGTCACTTACACCTCTTTGCTTCTAAGTGATTGAATTATAGTTTATATGAATTATCCAAAAAAAAAAAAAATGAAATTAAAACAAGAAAATGTCTAGGAACACAAATTTGATTCGAAAAATTTTATGACAGTAATGTGAGTAAGCTGTACGGGCAGTTGTAGCTTTATCTCTTGCTTTATTATTATTTTTTTTATCTTCTCTTCTGAATGTACTAATTATAAGTAAGGGATTATGCCAAAAAATAAAGCAAGAAAAGAATCAGGAAGACACATTCTGCGATGATTTTAAAAATTGTATACGCCGAAGGATCAGTGGCAAAAATTCACAGGTGCAAAGTTAACAAAAATATAAATAAATAAATAAGAAAGAAAGAAAAGAAGAAGCGTTCTGGAAAAAAAATAAAAAAAAAAAAATCCCGTGAAGCGTCCGGTTGTTTCCTATCGAACATTTCACGCGAAATTCTCTCATTTTGGGTGTTTCTATAATAGGGAAGGCCGAAAATTCATTTTTTAAAACTTCGACGTAATACCGGGGGAAAAAAATGCGAGCCAGGGAATCTACAGAGATTATAATTCTTTATATATAAAATTTATAGATTTTTCAAAGTGATTTTTTTCTTTTTGAATTATTTTATATGTTTTTTTATATTATAATATTCAAATATACCCCCCCCCCCTATTCATTCTCCCTCTCTTTTTCTTTTTTTTTTCTTTATTCTTTAAGACATCTGAACTGATCTGCTCTTTCATAACTATTACACGGATGCATAATAAATTATTGAAAATTTTCCAAACCGTCTCCCGTCTAAGAAACAATAGTTTTCCGCGATAAAAATGTAGTTAGATTTTCTAAGTCAGGGAAGATCCTCAAATAGCTCCATTTTTAGGATTAGCAGATCATTTGCGAATCAGAAACATCGACATCAATGGAGAAACGACTGCGATTGGCTGCTTCAAAGAAAATACTTCTAGAAAACGAAGTGACAACTACTGCTGATCATTTCTCACTCCGTGGACGTCGAAAAGTGGTTGCCAAATCTTGTTTGGTGAGTTGCTCTGCTCTTCATTTTTATTTTATTCTACCTTTTAAATCCATTTTAGAAGAATTTTAAATCACTGTACCAAGGATTTTAACTTCGGAAAATAAGATGCTTCAGTATTTTGCGCTTAACTTAGAAACACACTTCGGACAACAATATATGTCAGTATTTTGCGCTTAACTTTAGAAACACACTTCGGACATCAAGATATTTCAATATTTTCACTTAACTTAGAAAAACACTTGGGACAACAAGATATTTCAGTATTTTGCACTTAACTTAGAAACACACTTCGGACAACAAGATATTTCAGTATTTTGCGCTTAACTTAGAAACACACTTCGGACAACAAGATATTTCAGTATTTTGCACTTAACTTAGAAACACACTTCGGACAAGATTTCTTTTTCTTTTCTCCTTCTCTTTTTCTTTGATGCAAAAAAAAAAAAAAAAAAACTGAAAAATACTAATTAATGTGTACAAAATATATTCTTAAATTAATTATTATCACTTACCAGGAGCCGATCCAACATTTTTTTACAGGGTTCGTTTTTTGTCAATTTTAAAGAGAAACTTGGGAAAAATCAAATATTTTTGTGAAAACGGAAAATTTAATCATATGGTGCTGAAAAACTTTACTCCTACTTGCCGCTTTTATAATAAATTATGGTGTGAAAAGTACGATTTGGAAGCTGGGAATTTTGTGAAGGGTCCTCTTTGATTGATTTGAATTATGTGCAGGGTCCGTTTTGATTAGTTGTAATTTTGTGGAAGGGCCCTAAAACGGATCCGAATTTCCTCGGGCACGACCACTGCTTATTATAATCGGGTATATCATGTGGGTTTAAATACTAGAAAACATATCTTATCTACAATGTTCCAACTTCAGTGCGAATAAGTATTACTTGCATTATTGCATCTTTCTTTGTTTATTTTATATTAGCTATCAGGATACCTATATTTAGTTTCAAGCACAATACCTACTAAATTAAATTAAATTTCATTCACAACCAAAAACATCTACCTATTTATATAAATATTTTTAAATAAAATTTTAACTTATAGACGACCAACTTCGTAAATGAAGGATTGACTTTCTAGGTTTATAAGTTTTCCCCCCTGAATTAGAAATTGTTGAAATTTATACTGCAGTGAAACGTTAATTGCGTTATTAAAAAGGGAAAATCCATAGTTTAATCAATTTACTTTGTCGATGTAAATTAAAACATAAACGTAGTTTTCTTGGAAAAAAAGGTAGGAAATAGTATATGCTTAAAAACCACTATAAATAATCATAAAAAGTAAACAGCAATTATTAAAAAAAAGAAAAATACAGACAACTACCAGTTAAAACAAAAAATGTTTTTCTAATCGAGTATTAAAATCGCTTATTAAGAATGAAAATCCGCAGCTTAATAAATTTATTTTGTCAATTGAAATTAGAAACTAAACGTAGTTTTCTTTTGGAAAAGATGGCAGGAAATAATATACACTTAAAAAGTTACGAATTATCATGAAAAAGTAAATTGAAACAATTAGAAATTTTTTCCCCGGATAACTACCAGTTAAAATTAAAAAGAGTTTTTTCAAAATGAGTATTAAAATTGCTAACACCACAATTGCTACAAGCAGCCAAAAGCGAGCAAACACATCGTTGTTATTAAGCACTTACCTCCACCCCTCATACGTATCCATTTAATCCAGTCCATGTGTTAAACTATATTTATATTGCGCATGTGGGATTAACGTTATCGGGAATAATTTTATGAAATGTAACTTGTGGAAACGTGTTTTGCAGTAACTGCAGAGAAAGAAAATAAGATGCGAAGTAGTACTTCGTAACAAAGCATTGTACATCTATATTTTAATTTTTAATAAATCAATGATATGTAAATCTTCTATTGTGGAGAATATGCTATGAATAGTACAAACCTTTTTTGCGATACAGTAGATGTGTTAAAAAACGTGATTTATAAAAATTAAATATCCAGCGCCAATGAAATAAATGTTAATCATACTTAAACTTACAAAAATTAGGATTATCTTAAGATGTTTATGAAATTTAGAAGTCAATGCATACATAATTTATGATTTAATTTTCATTTATAATTTTGTGATACATAAACTCAAGTTTTTATCTTGAGAATCGGCATTTTATTTACGATTTTGTGTAAAATGTATGTACTTTTAGCGAGCGAAATACGAAATGATTTATTAATCTTTAAGAGGACTATTTTCATAGGAATATCCTAAAATTTCTTAAAACCAAGCAGCCAGCTCCTTTATAAATACAGTAATTGAATCACATTTCACCTGTACTTACTACGCCGTATTCGTCTTAAGTAAAATGTAAACAAACACTCTCACACGCGTTACATAACCGTTTCGGGGAATTCCCGTATCCACGTTTTCCATCCATTTTGGAACAGGTTCTTTTAGAAGCTTTAGGTTTGGAAACACATACTATCATGTGTTTTATTTCCGAAACTCAAAGAATACAGCCACAAGTAATCCATTTTCTAATAAAAGGCGTTCTGAAGGCCTAAGTTCCGAACAAGAAGAACAAATTTTAAGAATGAAAAGTAAAACTTGCAAGGAAAGTCAACGAGGGAAAATGGTTTGTGTTCCGTTTCTAGAAGATCCAGCTGGAAGGGAAATTCCCTAAATGCTGCAACCTGATTGGTGCGCGTTCAAGAATTGTGTGACGTCAGCTACAATTGTCACCGCCAGGGACGAATGATTAATGAAAGAAACGTAGGAGTTAGTGAACACTGCATCAATGTGTTAGGTTCTTTAACGTTCTCCAACTTGAACTGAACTTCGGGAAGTTTCGCAATCTTTATTTTGGAGGAAATGAGAGCTTTTACGAATGACATTCGAAAAGTCATGATATTTATTCAGTAATTTTTATGACTTTTCAGCGGTTTTGGGCCATCCGTTCGTTCACTGAATCAACCTGTTAATATATTTAAATAACTTGTTAAATATTTTTTAACTTGTACGTTCGTTTTTGTAATAATCAGGTGCTTTTTGCTTGTTTTAATCTATATAAATAAAACCGAAAGTTTGTGTGTGTGTGTGTGTTTGTCTGTCTGTCGATCTCCTCCTAGCGAGGTGGAGCGTTATAGAAGTACGAAATTTTGGTTACAGGTACCTTGGGTCAGGTCCTCGTGCACCTCGAAGCGTTTTTCCTAAAATTCGAATTTGTTCTTCTTTTATTCCAATTTTAAGCAAAACTGATAATTTTAGGAATATCTCATCGAAGAAACGTCACACCTTTTCGATTTTAGCAGCATATTGATGCCCGTAAAAAACAGCACAAGATGATTTCTTTCCGAAGTTCGTAGAGCAAATAGAACATGCGCAATATTCATTTAAAGTAATTTTCGAACTTTAAAGCAAGGCTTACCTCTGAATTTATTAGCTCAATTTGCGTGTTTTCGCCAAAATAAATAGTACTTTTGTCGCCAACTAGATGATTTCTGTTAACGTAAGATTGAGAAAATGCTATTTTATCTTTATTCATGCCGTTTTATGAGCAAAACAAATTCTAAAAATTCATTTCATTTTTATACATATTTTGTGGAACTGCTAACGATTTTTAATTACTTTACATGGAGGTTGATTTTCCTTCCTTTTTTGGCAATTTAATAGTATAGTAGCAGTTCAACAATTTCATGAAACATTTCTATAGTGAGGTGTTCGCTTTATCAACGAAACAAATTCTAAAAATTCATTTCATTTTTATGCATACTTTGTGGATCATTAACTGCAGACGATTTTCAATTACTTTATCTTGAGGTTGATTTTTCTTTCCTTTTTTGGCAATTTAATATTTATTCCTTCGCTAAAAACTAGGTTGAAAGGTTTTCAATATGTCTTATTTTTGATGAAATTTAAAATTTCGATAGGTGGTGATAACTTTTTTCTCACCCCCATCCAGAAAATTGTTCACAATATATTATTTTGCGCTTTGCACCTTTTCCAAACCGCGCCAATAATCTTTATCAGTAATATTGTTATCATTTAATTCAATACGTGATTTTCATTGTAAGATCATGGCGCATTTGCGTTAGGCTTCCATTACTATAGTGCAATTTGGCGATCTTCTGCTTTATGTTAACTTTTTAAAGTAGAGATTTTGATTGATTCCATATTTTACTCAAGTGATTTATTTATTCTCTAACATTTATTCAATTTTTGTACTGACTGTTTGGCGCCATTTGGACTGAATTTAGTTATTTCTTTTTATCAACTTAAATTTCACACGTCAGAATTGGTTAAGTACTGGGCATTTTTTAACTTAAATGTGCATTTGCCTTTGGAAATAATGCTTTTCTTTCTTCCGTTTTTAACCGAATTTTATAAAAGTGCTATTTAATTGAATTTTCAGGAAATGTTTTGACGATTTTGCAAGCGGGATTTTTAGGAACGGGTGTCCTTAGTTTAATGGGGAATTTGGGATGGACTGTTGGTAATTTTATTAACAGCTGCTCTTAAAGGCCTGTAGTCTAATGGGTATTTTACGTTACTGACGTGTTTATTCTAATGGAGATGTTTTGGGACTAATGTTCTTATTCTATTAGGGAAGTTTAGGAATAGTTGTTTTTATATAAATGGGGCTTATGTTTTCTTTATTATAGCAGAAATATTCAGGGACCGTTGTCCTTTTTAAAGAGAACTCTGCTCTTATTCTGATGATAATTTTTAGATGTGGTGTTATATATTGTAGTTGCGATTTTTAGAGATTCTTGATATCATTTTGGAACAATTATCCTGATGAATATGTGCATTTTATTTACTGTTACATTGTTTACTGTAATGGCAATTTTTACGAACTGCTTTTGGCATTTTAATGTGGATTTTTATGGACTTATTTTTGGTCTAAAAGGAATGTTTCGAGGCTGTTGACTTTAGTGCAATTGTGATTTTTAATGAGTTTTTCTCTTGAAATGTTATTTTTTAGGACTGTTGCTCATGTTCTACTTGGATTTTTTAAGAAAATTTTTCTTTATGTATTTACAACAGAATTTTGGACATGTGTCACTTGACCTGCGAATGATGCACTTAATACTAATTCCGTGCAACGCCGGGCATGTCAGCTAGTGTAAAATATTTCCTGTTAGCAAAGGATTGTTTAGAGGAATTTTTTCCATTATTAGCCTACTTTCCCGTAAATGTAAAAAAAAATAACATTAGAAAAGTATGAAAGAAAGCTTAATGTATCGTAAAAACTATCGTTAATAATGAAAAAAGTCAAAAATAAGTGGAGTAATTAAATAAAGATTGAAAAATAAAGAAATGTTTTGAGATGGGGAAAATGTGTGTCTGTCCACCCCCCCCCCCTCCCCAATATCTTTTGAGGGAATTGCATGATTCGAAAGATTTTTTTCTGCATTCGAAAGATCTCGGCGAGGACATCTTATTTACATATTTTATTTTTTGATTCGAACAATTTTCTGTTTCATTTTGAACAGCTCAAAAAAATTTAGCATTTGTGCCTACGGGGAAATTTTAATCCTATATAAATCCTGATCTAACAGACGGTTTTGCTTATAGAAAACTTTATCGGAAAGCTCTTATGACGTAGAAGATGTACAGATAAGCAGTTCATCTAGAACTAAACGAACCGATTAATAATAGTCGGATGTTTCTGAATGAATTACGGAATGAGTGAATGAATGAATAAATAAACAAACAAAAACACTAATTAAACAAAAAAAAAAAAAAAGAACGAATGCATGATCAGAAAACAAATAAATAAGTGAATAAATACAACCTAGGTGACGATCTCTCATTTGGGAGCTGCTTCAAAATCATGAGGCCCATCTGAGCCAAGTGCACTTCATTCCAGCGAATCTCATTAATAACACTGTGCAACAAATTTGAACTTTTTTTTGTCCTTTAGAAAAACTATGTGATTCTATATAAACAAAAAGTGCTTGATTCAAATATTCAAACCAAAATGGTTCATCACGTACCGTTTTCGCAGGAAACCCACCTCGTGATTCTATATAAACAAAAAGTGCTTGATTCAAATATTCAAACCAAAATGGTTCATCACGTACCGTTTTCGCAGGAAACCCACCTCGTGATTCTATATAAACAAAAAGTGCTTGATTCAAGTATTCAAACCAAAATGGTTCATCACGTACCGTTTTCGCAGGAAACCCACCTCGTGATTCTATATAAACAAAAAGTGCTTGATTCAAATATTCAAACCAAAATGGTTCATCACGTACCGTTTTCGCAGGAAACCCACCTCGTGATTCTATATAAACAAAAAGTGCTTGATTCAAATATTCAAACCAAAATGGTTCATCACGTACCGTTTTCGCAGGAAACCCACCTCTCATATTTATACAATTTGGTTATATACGAACGTAACTGAGTTTTACTTATTGAAAACACAAACACTAAAATTTTTTTTTTTGGGGGGGGGGGGCTTTTTATCTTGTGTGCATCTGTTGGTTTGCCCTGGTAACAGATTAGCAATATTAAATTTGTATACGTTGATTCCATCGACCGCTGAAACGCTTTTCAAACACAGAAATGTCCCGATGACACCTTTCCCCATGCTCGTCACTAATTGCGCCTAGGTTTTGAGGAAAGAAGTCCATATGGGAATCCAAAAAGTGTAGTTTTAATGACACATAGCAACCTAATAATACGAGAGCATTTTATCATGTCACCAACAAGATTTTCGTAGTTTTCAGCTTTCTCATTTCCAAGGAAACGTGAGCACACTGATTTAAAGGCCAGGCAGGCGGATTTTTTCGCTTCTGACTGTTTGTTTCCATACTCTTCATCATGAAAGGACTTCCTTAAGCTGTGGGGCAATAAAAATCTTTTATTTTACTTTTGCCTCACTTAAATTTTTGAATTTGTTCCTGAGATGCAAGAAAGCCACTCCTTCTCTGTCCGGAGCTTTTATAAATATTTCTATAAACCAAGTTTAATGTGCAATTGTGGAAAAAATGCACATTGTAGATTTACAAGTGACTCCTTTAGATGCTTTTGCCACTCATAATTTTGAAATTTCCTTTGTGTTTGCATAATATGCTACAGGAATAAATAGGGAAAAATACTTAGATGGAGGAGCACTGATAAACAAGCGCCACTTTACTGAATTGTGCTCATGTCTTAATGCTTGAAATAGTAGTTACATCACAATAGTACAGTTACATCAGTTACAGTACAAACATACTATTTTTTCTTTCTCCGCAAAATAGTCTACAAAATGCTTTTACAAAAAACTCGAAACTTCGAAAAGTAGTTTAGCGACATTTTTGGCAACGAGAGCTTAAAGTAACCCAAGTTCATTTAAAATGACTCTAGAATGACAACGATCTCACTGTCAATGAGAAAGACGTAACGAAAATATGTGCATTTATCCAGAAAATACGTAAAAAGCTAAAATGTGGAATTTTAAGAAAATGGTACGTGGTAGGCAAAAAATGATTGCAGGTTCGTAATTTTCAGCCAAAAATACATCAGAAACAGACATTTTCATCTAAAGGACATTTTTCGTGTTCCACAGTGTAATCGGTAAATGCTTCCTTAATTCCTGGTCGCCCTGCGAGGTGTGCTTAAATTTTCAAGTGGCATTAGCAATAACAACAATAGTTAGGTAAAATGGACACAAAAGTGTAATTTACATAAAAATATAATATTTATTGTTTTCTTGAAGGATTGGAAATAAGATAAATTTAAGTGTTTACAATTACCCTAGAATGCGAAATATATGGGGTAATTGAAAACACCTAACTTTCGCATAAAAAATAACAGGGAAGATGAAATTCATAACAAAATATTTCTAGCGGCATTCCATATCACAAATAAAAATGGTTGAAACCGCTTACATTGCATTTATAGATGAGCTGGAGACGAAAATAAAAGATCACTAAATTTTGTTAAACAACTTTTTTCACTGTGTCATTTTCAAACAATAGTGATGCCTCCACACTTGTTTCAAAACTTACAAAACTCTTTCAATGTCTTCCCTATGTTGCCATTTCATCACATACCAGCAGTCAAGTTTTCAAACGACGACAAGTGTAATTATGAAGTTTGATTACATTCACCCCATGTTTACAATTACCCTATCTGACCCTACTTAGTGAAGTGGTTGGCTAAGTTTAAGGGGACTTGGCACCTTTTCACAATTTTTTTTATTTAATAACTTTTACCTATTTCATTTGTATATTATGAAGTGCTATTGTTCAACAAAATTTTCACAATTTGATTTTCACGTGAAAAATCAAAATTCAACTAATACAAAATTTTAAAATTTAATTTCCTTAAAGTAATTTAACGATTTTAAATTTCCTTCTTCTTCTTCATTTCTTGACTTTTTTTTAACTACTTATTGTAGTATGGTTTGCAATTTTAGGGATGGGTTTTGTTATTAATTAATTAGTTTTTGAGAAAAAAGTTTTTAAAGTTACATCGATGGTAGAACACAGAAAAAAAGCGACTTTTGTTACATTTTAATTTCTAAATATTTTTTTCTGAAAATATATAGCAAAATCCATCCCTAATTTTATCAAGCACATCATATTGAACACACACAAAATTTTTTGAGTTGCTACATGAATTTATGTAGAAGTTTTATCATTTTAAGTACTGCAATATTGCGGAAAAAACACAAACCGAGAAAAGGCAGTTTAAAGATTACAAAATCCTACTAAAACATCAGAAATATTTGAATTCTCTTACTTCTTAACTACATTTATAATGGTTGTATCGCTTCAAAACTTCGCTCAGATATACTTGGAGAGCCAAACCACATTTTAAGCAGAAAATTGAAAAATCTGCATTTTCATCGATTTTCTACATTTGAGAGGTGCTAAGTCCCCTTAATACCTAAAGAGGGTATTACACTATTAACCATCTGACAGATTATCCCGCGATTTCCACGGGCACTAGCTTTGTAAGTGTATTTAAAATATTAGTCCGCTGTTTTATCGTTAAAACGCCCGTAATGCAATTTCTCAAGTATTTGGACATTAATTAAGGTTTTATTCCAAAGATGGCGTTAGTTGCATAAAGTAAACCGATTTTTAGCGAATCGAATTCACTAAAAAAGGAAAAGCCGGAGACAGGGCGTTATTTACCATTAGGCCCGTGAGGCCCAGGTCCCTAATTTTAGTTATTATTATTATTTTTTGTTATTTAAAATTTTTTAGAAAAATATTTAAAAATAGCATCTTTTAAAAACAAACTATTAGTGTTTTGTTGCATCACAGAAACTTTGTATTATTAAATTATTTTGAAACCACAAGGAATTTTCATTTTGGGGGCCCTCAAATTTTGGTCTGACAATTTGAAATTTCAAAAACAAAATCGGTTTTGCACTTTGGGGGCCCCCAGATTTCATTCAAACATTTTGTAATTTGAAAACAAAATCATTTTGTGCGTTGGGGGTTCCCAAATGCTAGTGTGATTCTTTGACATTTGAAAAACAAATTACTTTTTGCGCTTTGGGGGCCCTCAAATTTTGGTGTGGCTGGCAAGTTTTACAAATACATACTAAATGTTATGTTTAAATAAATTTGGTTGCGTGTGGGGCCCCCAAATGTAAATCGGGCCCTGGTCAGAGGATTAAAGGCATCGAGTTTTTCCTAAGACCGAGTTTTTTCCTATAGTTTCATAAACAACTTAATTATACGTTCCTGAATAATCAATGCACCACAATATATTTTTCATGTAAATAACAGTATATTCATATGCTCTATAGAGCCTCGCATTTTAACAGCCAAAGTCCCGCAGTTCACCGACCCTAACCATAACTCCCCCACATGCACCAATTCCTTGTGCTGTAAATGTCTATAAAAAATGCACAATAACAGGGAAAGCGCCGTAAAATGACAAAAAGGCATTATCATCAGCTTCTGGAGACTGGTATTTACATTTCTCATACTCTTTGGTTAATAAGTCAATGTAAATATTTTAAAAAATTACAGTAAAGAATTTTTGGTCTTGATTAAATGCGTAAGATTCAGAGAACACGCACACACACACAAGATGGTGGAAGGGGAGAGAGAGAGAGAGAGAGAAATGCTAATCTATATAAATAAAAACGTAAGTGTTCGTTTGTTCAGAACCGAAAGTACTTCACCGATTGCTTTGAAATTTTGCCAGTAGACACAGTGATTCAAGAGGAGGGTTTATAGATCCGTCAGAAAAAAATCCGACAGGTAGTTCTTTTTTTTATTCCAATTTTACTCAAATTTCCACATAAATTCCCCAATATGGGGGTGAAAAAAAACTTGCACGTATTAATATAACATATCGGTCGAAAGTAAGGCTCGACCGATGGCATTTTTTGGCCGATGGGCCGATGCCGATTGTTGGCCGATTGTTCCGAGATCGGCCGATGGCCGATTGCCGATTATTCTCCTCTTCCATCGGCCGATGCCAATGCCGATGGCCGATGGAAAAAAAAGTCGCTTTAAACCATTAAAACGCGTAGAGTTCTTGTCAAAAATGTCATTTAAATCATTTACTATTTATTATTATGTTTATAAAAGCATAAATACATTATTCAAGCACCGTAAAATTGTTTGGGGGAAGTTTACATAATAATTAAAACTGAAAGAATCACTCGCTATTCTAGTAAAGTAATTAAGCTATTTGGAGGTTAAAAAAATTAAAAAATGCTATATCAGAGAATTTTCAATTCTTTTTTATTATCTTTGCAAAAAAAAAAAAAATACTCAACAACTATTGGATCGGCTCGGGTCTAATTCCTTATCCTACAACATTTTCTCTTTATAACACCTGAACTGCAAATGCCAAGTGCAGCTGATTTTATTTTCTTATTTTTTTCATGGAGAGGAATGCAGATGTTATGACACAGACTAACAAATAATGTGGGTTTGTATTTTTAACGAAACTGTCAACCGCCTCCTCTCACATTTTTTTCATGATCTCCACCCCACCCGTTTTTAAAAGAAAAGCGGGAACGATTACATGTTTATTTTTTATTAAAAAAGGGATTTTAAGCTCTTTTTCTGAAATAAAAATAAAATATTAAAAAATTTCGCTCGCAGTATTATCCCTTGTACAGTATATCCCTTGTTCATAACCAAGAGATACTGAATATTGCTTTAAAAACATAAAAGTGAGATTTCTTTGTCATTACAAATGAATGCTGGGTCTTAAGAACTAATCTTATTAGATTTTTTTTTCTTATGAGTTGAAAATTACACTGAAATACTTGACATGTTCTTTATATTTTCATGAGCACAATCTAAGGTCATCGAAATAAACCAATATTTTGAACACCAGCAGTTTTCTGTTGACAAATAATCTTCTGAAAACACGTGATCTTTTATAAAAATTAAGATGTATTTAATATATATATATATATATATATATATATATATATATTTATATACGTTGACAATTTTTGAAATTAATGAAATTGTAGCATTTTTATTAAGGTATTATTCCACCCTGTATCCCAAACTCGTTTTTAAAGAATTAAATTTTTGAAAATTGCAAGTCGAACTTGGACACATAAAATTTCGGTCAATAAACATTTATACTGAAAAATTGATTCATATTTTTATCAATATCTTCTATGTTGTACAAGAAATATTCTAAACTGAAAGCAGATGCAACGAGATTGTTGTGCAATAGCAGAAAAACTGTAAACTGTCTAACATGTGGCATTAAAGAAGCCAGAAAAATGCGCTAAAGAAACGAAGTATAAACGGAGAAAAATTAAAATAATTATGGTATAAAAAAATGTTAAGATGTATTTTGAAAAAAAATATATATGCATTGATCAATTTTTGAAAATAAAGAAATTTTAGCATTTTTATTAAGATGTTATTAAATCCTGTCGCGCGAACTCGCATTTTGAGAATTCAATTTTTAAAAATTGCAAGTCGAACTTGGACACATAAAATTTCGATCAATAAATATTTATACTGGAAAGTGTTTCTTATTTTTGACCAATCTTTTCTATGTTGTAAACTAAAAATGAAATAATGAAAACAACCGCACAGTAAAAGCAGATGCAACAAGATTGCTGCACAATTGCAGAAAAACGGTAACACGTGGGATCGAAGAAGCAAAAAAAAAAAAAAAAAAAAAACGTTTACGCTGGTAAAAATTAAAATTATTATCGTACTTTGATTGAGTTGACTTTTTATTGTTTACAATTTCGGAACAATAAGAAACATGACAAACTAAAAGCAGATGGTATAATATTATTGCACGATGACATCTAATGCACTAAGTCATTATTACAAGAAAAACGGACAAAAATGGGGCAACTAACCTCGTGTGAAAAACAAATAGCACCCATAAGACACCTCTATGACTTTTACTTAAACATATTCTATTTCGCGAGCATTCTGCTCAAAGAGAACTATTTTAATAATGAAAGTTTTCGGGCAGCGACCGCTTAAACTAGTTTTCCGAATATTTTATCAAATACTTTGTAGAATGACATTATTTTTGTGTGTTTTTTTTTTTTTTAAACTTATGTGCTGCCTGTTACTGTATGGAAATAGAAATTGAGCTATGCAGAAAAAAAGAAAGTGAAAGACAGAATGTTTTCTGGAAAGTTGTCACTGTGAAAAACACCGGCCTTGCATCGGCTTTTAGATGTTTTTTACGGCCGATGGGCCGATGTTTTTCTAAAGTCAACATCTGCCGCCGATGCCGATGGCCGATGGCAACTTTGTTGAACAATCGGCGCCGATGCATCGGTCGAGCCTTAGTCGAAAGCGCTGATTTTTCTGCCCAAGATGAAATTTGTTTGAAGTTTCTAAGTCAATAAGAACGTCAGTTATACGCATTTTAGTTCGGTTTCTCATGGCTTACCTTGATCCAAAAATAATAATTAGCAGTTTCCTTAACTCCGGTTGAAAGGTGTTAGCTTAATCTATATAAATAAAAACGTAAAAGTTCGTTTGTTCATCACCTCAAATCGCCGAAAGTACTTCGCCGATTGCTTTGAAATTTTACCAGAGTATTGCGTTCGAATACGTGCGTGTTTTTATACATCACAGTTAATTAATTTTAATTTTGATTTCATTATTTCGTTTTTTAATGTTTTATTAAGGAGAATGAGTCACTGGCAGGGTAGAGCTTTTTTCATTTTGACTTAATAATTTTGTGCTTTTCTGTTTGTATTGAAGTGTTTTTGCACTCGAAGATTAAGGGGAACTTTAAAACAAAGATTACTTTTTTTGGATGGCAACAGTTTAATTTAGCTATTTTCATTTTTATTTAAAAACTAGCGGTGCCCGCGCGGCGTTGCCCTGGCTGAATTGAAAAAACATCGCCTACGGCGCTGTCCTTGCTAAGGGTGTGAAAAATATCGCCTGCAGTGTTTAAAAACATCGTGGGTCTACTTGTCAAAAAAAAAAAAAAAAACAAAACATTAGACATTGTCAACGCTTGAAAAAGTAATATAACATGTAGAAGGATCAGTTAAGAAAACTTAGGAACAATTTCGTCAGTAGGGTCAGATTTGTCACCAGAGGGTAATTAAACCTGCCAAATTGTAGCACGGCGTCATTTGTTGCGTTACTTTTCATCTGAAATGAATCTTGGCGATGATCTTATACTGATTGCCAGAATGAAATTGCAATATCATATTAATTTTATTTTCCAGCCATGGTGAACTGTTGTCTCGCTAACAGAAGATAAGTTTCATAATGAAATGAAGCTTCGCTAGCGGTACCATAAAGGTGAAATCGTTGGTGACAATATTTATAATTAAATGATACTATAAACCATACCTAAAAAACGTATGCACAATTTTGTTAGTATTCTTTATCGCCGGTTTATCACTAACGCCTAATTACAAAAAGTCAAATTGTAGCGTATCGTCATTCGCCACGTTATTTGAAATCTAGAATGAACTATACGTCCGTAAACTTTTCGAGGCGATATTTATTTAAATGCTATTGCTAAATCAAGGAAATCGTAAAATTGAGGAGACGGAACTTTTATCAAGTTCAATCTCGAATTTACAAATACAAATACAAATACAAAAGTGACGACCAGCAACAGGCTCAGGGCCCAGCTAGGCTGGTCCTAGTTAATTTAGTAGTCCCCAATGAACATCAAGAGCTTTCTTAAAAGTTTTTACCCCACTGCAATTAACAGTCGCTTCCGGTAAACTATTCCAACTGCCCACAACCCTATTGAAGTAGTAGTTTTTCCTAATTTCAAGATTAGCCTGAGATTTGAAAAGTTTAAAACAATGACCTCTGGTTCTACTTTCAGCACATAGCTGTAGTCCATCAACATTTC
Source organism: Octonoba sinensis (assembly GCA_038502835.1). NCBI lineage: Eukaryota > Metazoa > Arthropoda > Arachnida > Araneae > Uloboridae > Octonoba > Octonoba sinensis. The sequence continues at coordinate 102,679,622 of CM076606.1, read as the reverse complement.
CCGTTTTAATGAATTTAAACAACTGAATCATGTCCCCTCTGACTCTCCTTTGCTCAAGACTATACATATTGAGCCTTTTAAGCCTAACCTCATAATCTAAGTCTGAAAGACCACTTACCAATCTTGTAGCCCTCCTTTGAATCCTTTCCAATAAGGTAAAATCCTTTTTTAGGTACGGAGACCAAAACTGAACAGCATACTCCAAATGAGGTCTTACCAAACTTCTGTATAATGGCAATACAACTTCCCTAGACCTGTTCGAAATAGCCTTATTGATAAACCCAAGCATCCTGTTAGCTTTGTTACTTACTATGCTACACTTCTGACTGGACTTGAAGTCATGACTAATCAATACGCCTAGATCAACAACTGCTTCTGCTTCCCTAATGACAGAACCTTGTAAATAATAGGTTGCATGTTTATTCCCATGACCAAAATGAAGCACTTGACATTTCCCAATATTAAAAGACATACCCCACTTAATTGCTCACCTAGAAATTTGATTCAAATCCTCTTGAAACTGATTGACTTGTTCCTCCGTGTCCACAATTCCCATTATTTTGACATCATCAGCAAAAATATTGATGTTCCCAGAAATACTCTGAGTAATATCATTAATAAAAATAATAAATAATATTGGCCCTAGAACTGAACCTTGTGGAACCCCACTCAAAACATCAATCCACTGAGAATAATTGCCCTTCACTACTACTCTTTGTTTCCTCCCAGTCAGCCAATTTTTAACCCAAATTAAAGTTTTTCCACCAATACCAATATAAGCAAGTTTGCTAAGAAGAGCTTCATGCGGTACTTTATCAAACGCTTTCTGAAAGTCAATGTAAACAACATCTACGCACTTTTTATTATCTAGTGCCAATGTAACCTTGTCATAGAAATGTCACAAATTAGTTGTACAGGACCTACCCTTTCTAAAACCATATTGAAAATCAGTCAACACTCCATTAGCCTCCAGGAAATTCACTATTTTGATTTTTATCAGAGTTTCAAAAATTTTACAAAGAACGGAAGTAAGACTCACAGGCCTATAATTTCCTGCCTTAGTTTTAGACCCTTTCTTGAAGAGCGGCGTTATGTTTGCCAGCTTCCAATCCACTAGCACAGTCCCCGAGTTATATGAAGATATGAAAATAGTCAAGACAACATCCACTAATTCCTCTGCACATTCTACTAAAATTTTTGGATAAACATTATCAGGTCCTGGAGCCTTATTTGCTTTAATCTTTTTCAAATGAAACAACACATCATCCCTAGAAAATACAACATCCTCAAGCTGTGTATTAGCTTGCGTCTCGCTTATGTCAACTGTTGAGATATAGTTTCTGTTAAATACACTGGAAAAAAAATTGTTTAGAATATCAGCAATATCTCCCTCATTTTGAATCAAGTTCCCGTTCTCATTCATCCACTAGTGGGCCTACCTGAGTATTACGAGCTTTCCCTGAATTAGCATAAGCAAAAAATTTCTTGGGATTCCTTTCGATGTTATCTGCAAGCTTTTGCTCCAATTCCCTTTTCTTACTCCGTACCAAATACTTGAAAGTACGTCTAGCTTCACAATACAAAATCCTGTCAGCATGGCACCCAGTCTCTTTTAGTCGCCGAAAAGTGGCTTGCCTATTACTAATTTGAAAAAAAAAAAAAAAAAACGTTAAATCGAAAATATGTTTTATTATTGTTTTATCTTTATTAAACTGAACTATTTTGAAAAATAAGTTTTATATTGAAATTAAGCTAACACTATTCACCCGGAGTTGAGAAAACTGGTAATTATTATTTTGGGGTCAAGGTAAGCCTTAAGAAAGCGAACTAAAAAGCTTATAACTGACGTTCTTATTGACTTAGAAACTTCGAACAAATTTCATCTTGTACAAAAAAATGCGCTTTCGATCGATGTATTATATTAATATTTGCAAGGATTTTGTCACCCCCCCCTATTGGGGGATTTATGGTGACATTTGCGTAAAATTGGAATAAAAAAAGACCTACCTATCGGATTTTTTTCTAACGGGTCTATGATTTGTCCTCTTGAATCACTCTGTCTATTGATGAAAACCGCATTCAAATCCGTTGAGTAGTTTAAAAGATCTCAGTTTGCAGGCACGGGAAGCGACTTTGTTTTATACTCTTTTAAGATTTTGTGTTTTTGTGTTTGTATTGAAGTATTTTGTTAGTATTTTTCACTTATTGACCAAGGGGAACTTTAAAACAAAGATTGTGAATTTTGAGTGGGAATTTTTTAATTTAGAATTTTTGTGTTTGTGTTTCTTCTGTTTGGATAAGGCTTTTGTTACAATTTTTCAATGTGCCGAGACAATATCAAACTCTTCATAGACAATGGAACGACAAAAAAAAAAAAAAAAAAAATGGCCCGCAAGCATTGTGAAAAAAATATGAAGCTCAAGACCAATCAATCAAATTGAGTAGTTTAGATCTAGACACGGATTGCTTCTCACGTGGACAATTATATATTGCCTGTTCTAGAATGGATAAACCAGACAATCTATATTTTCAGACAATGAAACAACAAGCATTGTGAAATGAAACATATTAGAAGTATGTGCTTTCTTTTGCTTTTCCATCGAACCAGACTGAGCCACAGCAACGCGTGGCCGGGTACAGCTAGTATATATATATATATATATATATTTAGTTTCAGAATACATTATATCCCTAAGTTTGAATATCTAATTAAATCGTTTACTTAATGGAAGTTAAAACACTGGCATGCGTTGGGCAAATGCTGATAAAATCCTTTAAAAATGAAATATTCAGATAAACGCAGAACCAATTGAAGATGATTCACAAAACATCTGAAATGCGTGTCTAAGACAAAATTTTAACTCTGAAGTTGGCGTATTTGCGATTAATAAAGTTTAATTTGGTTGTTTTCACAAAAGTATCGCAAAGCTGAAAATATGTATCGACAGCTTAAGTAGTAAATTCTTAGCGATATTTCAATTGAGCCATCGCATACCTAAGGGAACAGGAAAAACTTTTATCATTATTTATGACAAACATTTCTTATTATTCCTGTTCCAATTAACCTCGAAGTTTAGAGCATTCTTCATTTTATGCAAAATTCGCACTTTAAAATGATACGAAAAATTTAAATCTGCTAGAAATTTTCGTCTCGATATAAGCGATTTAATGTGAAAATTTGGCTTAAAGTTAGTAATTGTTAAATCTACAATCACGTATAACTGCCGTAAAAAAGGTGTTTAACCATTATTGATTTTTCAGAAAAATATAAGAGCAAAAATTTTTAATGCTTAAGAACTACACAAAGCTTTAAATAAACGGAAGGATTCTCAGTATAAATAAATAAATGCATTTTTTCCCCTCCGAAACGAAATATATTATTGTCGCTTAGCACATAAAATATAATGCTACATCTGGTCGTTTAGTTCATATTGCTGTCGATAGTGGCGCTAGTGCAGCTGCAAAATGGTCTGAGGGACAAGAATCTTGACTGTGGCAGAAATAAAAATAAATAAATAAATAAACATAAATGAATAAATAAATAAATGAAAAATAAAACAAAAGAAACTACAAATTTTGTTGGATTAGAATAAACCGGAATTTCTGAGAACATTGGGAATTTTCAGAGTAAACAAACTCCATCATGAATATAACAAGCGTTGATGTAATTTTCTGCAGATGTTATTATTTGTGAAATTTTTGCATGTTCCTAGTAAAATATGAAAAAAGAAAACTGAATAAAATATTGAAAATATATTTACTGAACGGAATTTTTGTTCGAAAACAAAAGTTCGAATTTGTGGTTGATGCTCGAACATAAGTAATTAAGTTGGCTGTAAGTAATTTTTATTTGTTACCGGATATTACTTGTAGGAATTTAGGGATCATTCATAAGTGATGTGACGCTTCTAGGGGGGGGGAGGGAGGGGGTTCGTGAAATTGTGACAAAGTGTGACAAGGAGAGGGGAGGTTTAACAAGAAGTGTGACATGATGCATTATGCAACTTGGCGTGACATGTGACAAAGGGGGGGGGGGAGTGGGGTCCGCTGAAGTGTGATATATTGTGACAAAGCGGGAGAGGGGGGTCAAATATATGGGAAAAAAGCGTGATATCATTTATGAACAGCCCCTTAGCTTAGTAGTGTTATAAAAAAAAAGTTAACTTCAAAATTAAGCATTTAAATACTTAATTACAAACCAGTAAGAAGTTATTAGTTATGTAATTTATATAATGTTTGCCACATTTTATGTCACCGAACATTTTGAGAAAAAGGTAAGTGATTTGCGTTTACGTCACTGAAACCATTAGAAATTATATCGCTAAGAGCAAAGTTAAAACAATAAGAAGAAAAAAATTCAGTTCGTCAAATCCAATTGAAAATTTCCTCCATTTCTAACACTAGACTGGACTCTGGAAGTTTTACTTAACTTTTAATATGTGATCAGAACTCAGAAAATTACACCATACCATACGCAAATCGACAATGGGGGTAGCGAAATATTTTTCTCCTACTCAGGTCTCTCACAAATTTTGAGAGACTACCTTGAGTTGACATTTCGAACGACGAAAAGGACGCATGCTCAGCTGTTTAATTTATTTATTAAAAGAAACAACTATAAATACAACTGGTAGATAATGAAAAGTTATAGGAACTTATTTGGTTTACGTCCTACCTTTTTTTGGTCGCCAAATATCGTCGAATAAAGTGTAAACAGTACAATTTTATTAGATTAAAATTGCACGCACTGATTTTCTTTCATTAAAACGCCAAAAAAAAAAAAAAAGTATTAATTGTAATACTCACTTGTTTTACATGTGCCACAGTTAATTTTCTTTCATTTTGATTAATTTGTGCTCAATGTAGCAGAAGGTACTGGCAGACGGTATTTGATTCGTATCTAAAACGGCATATGGAAGTTTATAGAATTATGTAGGAAGTTTTTATTATTTTGACTGAAATAAGTCAATCTTGGCCACTGGAAATTAAACTATCTAAATATATTTTGTTAAAATATTATATTTTATTATGTATTTTTTTGTATTTTAATTGAATTAATCTTATAATGTTTGTATTTTTATTCAGTAACCTTAGGTACTCGTAGCAGTGAAATTCATGTTCGCGATTTTTCTAAAACCGTCGCCAAGGTAGGGCGATAAGTACCACATTGTACTTCCAGATTAAAAGTGATTTAATAAACAGGGGGGTTATGAAGCAGATTGCGCCGTTGAATTCTTTATTTTTTGGGTATGGAGCATTTTCAAGCGCTTTTAGGTTGGATTGGCCGATTCGTTCATCGTTTTTGGTGGTTTCAGAAGCTTTTTTTTTTTATCGGGGGGAGGGGGGGGGGGGGAAAGCGCCATCGCTCTGAAAAAAGTGAGCACCTTGTAATAAATATGATAGTTTTAGCTTTCTATTGCTTCGAAAGTTTTTTTCTTTAAAAAAGATGACATTTTAATACCACAGCAGTAGTTTTGTATTGACGAAAAAAAGAAATAGTATTACTGGCATTAGTGTAAAAAGAGATGAATTTAGTTACGTGGTCAGTTCATAGGAGAGCCAACAGTTGACGTTGAACATAAAACAAGACGATTTCAGTGCAGATATCTGTGAGCAACAAACAGCTTACACTTACTGTGTACTTAACGCTTGATTAATATTATGTGACTTAAATTAGCGAATTCAAATTATTAATAGTAAATTGGACACATACAAAAATAAAATTTTAAACCACCGCTGCATACACCATGTAGGGAAAATAAAACGATGGGAACAACAAAGAATTTTTAAAAAGTCACATTAAAATTAAAATAGTTCTAATAGTTCTAACTGAATTTCCTTTTTTCAAGCTCCAATCCATGTAGAATAAAGCATTGAATTCGCGAGAATTTTTGATTTTCGAGTTTTGACACTAACTCCACACGTAATGCTGGAATTGAACGAAATTTGGTACACATATAACAGGCGCTGATTCGCTTTTAGCACTAATCGCTTCAACGGTGGGAGGATGACAGAATCATGTAGTTGAATGTTTCTTTCTCTAAGTGCAAATGTGAACTATTGCAAGAATTTGAGTAAAGGCATGGATGGTATGATAACCCTAACCACATGGGGGTACATTTGATTTAACCCCTATGTTACCTAAATGGGATGCTAATTAGGATTTGGCGCCATTGAGTACAAAGGAGAGGTATTGATTATTTTGAAGAAGATATTCATATGAAAGATATAGAAGAAGGTTTCATGAACGTTTCTTTGAAGAAATGTGCATAAAATTTGCTCCTGCCATCATGGATAAAGTTTTGAAATAGTCATGATGGAGCAGAATATTAACTTCATAGTACATTTTCGAAAAATTTCTTTAAATATTAATAACAACTTTCACGTGAAAAATGAAAAAGTTATAACAATGATAAAAATAATCAGGAGTTTAGGAAGCGATTTCATGTATTGAAAGTCTCATTTGCCAGATCGATTTCTAAAAACCTCCTCTTTATTTCAGCCTTAAAAGTGTTCTACTGGCGAGTAGAGAGATACTATATCAGTTTATAATCAAGTTTTAATTTAGTACATTTCTCACAATGTGACGGTAGAAAAATTAACGAGAGCGCACGATTATTTTTATTGACTTCCATCTTTTTTATTGATTTTCTGCGCTTCTCGTTAATGGAGATCGATTGCATCTATTGAAATTTATTCAAAAAGACAAAAATAAATTAATTAATTAATAAAACTAAAGTGCAGAATAGGGGTGCATTGGCGCTATATTGAATTTATCACTTTGGTAACCTAAGACTTTACTGCGTTAGGTAACATTCTATACATAGATGGCAACCCTAGTATATGGCCCTAGTCTTTTCTACCATGTTTGATCGTTTGTTAGTGGAAATGTGTTTTAATGGGGTATAACATTAAAACATTCTTCTAAAGACTATGGCTAAACTATAAATATCCATTTTTTAAATATTAGCTTATTTTTATGACTAAGAGTACTAATTTCTGCGCTGTTTAGATTAATTACTTTTCATTTGTCTATTCATGACTTTTTAGCTTAGAAACTTTTTTTTCTAAATTTACTTTAGTTGGAAGTGTTATTTTCTTTCTAAATTTAAAACGATAAAAGAAAATTCACGTGGGGTAAATTTATGTTTTTTTTTAAAGGCGAGATAATATAATATGCCGCAAAAATATGAGCTTAATTTATTCTAAAATGTTTGTACTTTTATTATGTTGTACAAAAATACTAATATTATGTTAAATTAGTTCCTACTTAGCGAATAGTTCATTTAATGTTTAGTATTTATGAATAAATTTTACATTTTCAATTGAACTCGTAAACTACTCTATAACTATTATTATTATTACTATTTCTTTATGACCAATCATGGCGGCCACCTATAGAACGATGTTTCTCCACTACCGCCAAGGAAAAAAAGATAAAAATCGCAAATCCCCCATCGACAATGCACTCATATTATACATTTTTGCCAGAAAAAAAGTGAGGTAAAAATAAAAACTGCTTCCTGTGAGAAACAAGTGTAACCTTTCGGAAGCAATTTTCCTATCATTGACAAATTTATTATCTCATTTCTGTATCAAATGCTATCATGTCCAAATATGTCACGTATAAAACTGATAAGGAAAAGTGTTTTCAATCTGAGCTAGGAATTTCACTCCACACATAGGTTTTTTTTCTTATCTGCAATTTGGCAACAAATAATTTCTTGTGAATAGGAAGACGACTCGAAACATATTCGTAAAATTTTGTATTGCTTTCGTCGTACTTTAGGTGTTTTGGTGAATGTTGAAACATTTCGGATTCATTTTGAGAATTCTAGATTGAATCATGTTCCTCATTTTAACCACCTTATCACTCTGGATCGAAGTTATCAGCACAGATGGAGCAATATGTCCATACTTGCCAAATCCAGGTTTTTATCCATTTCCGTTTATTAGTTTGTTTTTATTTATTTATTTATTTATTTTTCGTCCAGTTACGATGTGGTATGAGTGCATTGTAGTTTGAAAAATTGGATTTATTACTATCGTAAACAAGAATAACAAGAAGTTCCGTCTAGAACTATACGAGCCTACTTTCACCGTGTGCACTAATTTCTCTCTCTCTCTTTCTCATTTAGCTTTAGTTCTTAATTACTTCAAATAAACCTTTTTTAACGGTTAATATATATTCATTGACTTATTCATTCATTTATTCATTTACTCATTCATGTTCATCGCTCATTTATTCATTCATTTACTCATTCATTTTTACACTCATTCATTCATTAATTTACTCATTCATCTTTCACTCATTCATTTACTCAATCATGTCTTTATTCACTCACTCATTCATTCCTATATTCAGTTATTCATTTATTCCTTCATTCATTTACTCATTCAGGTATTATTTCACTCATATATTTTTTCATATATTCAATCATTTATTCATTCATTCTTTCACTCATTCTGTATTGTTGTGGATATTACGATATACCAGAAGACATTCAAACTATCTTTAATAGGGAACACAACCAAAACCTACATACACAAAACACAAATCAATGTTGCCATCCGGCAATACTTAATCTTTTGACATAAGATCGATTACATTGATATCGATTATATCACATCTCCCCCCTATAAGTCTTTAGTCCAAAAGTCTCTTTGGAATTTTAATGATTCTACCACTGCGAGTTTTGTTTATCTTAAGTTCGGGAACTGGTGTAGGGACATCCCTAGCTGTATCCGCAACTGGATCAGGCACTTTTTCTGACATTACAACATTGTCCTTAGTTGGCGGCACATTTTCTGGCAGGTTGTTAGGCAATGCTGGATTTATCTCCGATTCATCCCAGCTGAAATTCAGAGGAAGGGATGCAGGATGTAGATGAATTCTATTTCTGCGAAACACACCTCTTGGTGATTCGATGATGTACGATCGAGGGGTTGTATGCAAACTTTTTACCTTTCCATATGATCTTAAGTCTTTCACCCAAACCGGTTGGCTTACTTCCAGTGGCTGAAGGTTTCTGGCCCCGTGGTGGTTGTCAAAGTTTCGTTTTTTTCTATCCCTTAGTTCTATTTCCTTTTTCTTTAAGGATTGGAAATTAGCCAGATTAGGGCACAACATTTGACTTGTTGCGGGTATGGGAGTTCGCAACTTCCTTCCCATCAGCAACTCTGCTGGGCTATACCCGTTTTCCAAGGGGGTCGATCTTATGGCTAACATCATCAGGTATGGATCCTCTCCTTGAGATTTCAGGAAGTGATTCTTGAAATTTTTTACCATGGCTTCAATGAAGCCATTGCTTTGAGGAAATTTAGGATTGGATGTTAAAATTGAAAATTTGTATGTCTTTGCAAATCTTCGATATTCTGAATCGATAACCTGAGAAAACTGAGTCCCATTGTCGCTTCGGACTATTTCGGGTATGCCATGTCTGGCAAATATTGATTTCAAGTGTTCGATGACCTCTAAGGATGACAGATTATCCAATTTCCCTACCTCAAAATATCTGGAATAGTAGTCTGCTACAATGACGTACCAGTGACCTTTTAGCTTTAAAAGGTCGGTTGCAACTACTTGCCATGGTCTTTCTGGGAAATCGCTTGAAATCAGAGGTTCTTTATGATAGCTTTGATACTGTATGCAATTTGCACAATTTCTGACTAAAACTTCAATTTCTTTAGATATACCTGGCCACCAAACAGATTGCTGAGCTCTGGCGCGGCATTTAGTTATTCCCTGGTGCCCATCATGGAATCTATCTAAAATTTCTTTTTGAAGCTTTTCAGGAATCACAATTCTTGCGTCTTTGAACAGAATTTGATTTTGCAGTGATAGAGAATGTCTATGTCCCCAAAATCGTTGAATCTCAACCGAAATTTCATTTTTAGGTGGCCATCCGTCTTGGCAGTATTTTATCAATGTTTTACAAATGGGATCTTCATTTTGTAACTGTAATATTTCTGCTAGTCTTTCATCAGATGCTGGAAATATATCGATGATGTTTTGGACATACGCGGCAATTTCTTCTGACAATTCTTCATCTTCATTTTCAGATGTAGGACACCGAGACAAAGCATCGGCAATTACTAGCTCTTTGCCTGGTTTGTAAGAAATTGTGAAGTCTCATCATCCTGAGTTTTATCCTTTGTAAACGAGGAGTTAACATGTCTAAAGGTTTTGACATGAATATCGGCACTAAAGGCTTATGATCCGTTTGAATGTGTACTTGTTTACCTACTATATAGTCTCTGAATCTGTCACAAGACCATACTATGGCTAAAGCTTCCTTCTCGATCTGTGCATATCGTTTCTCTGCATTTGATAACGTTCTAGATGCATAACAAATTGGTGAAATACAACTTTTCTCCATGTGATATAAAACTGCCCCAAGACCATATGATGATGCGTCACACGAAATATAAATCTCTTTTTTTAAATCAAACATTGATAACCCGGGAGTTTGGCAAAATTCGTCTTTAATTTTCTGAAAAGACACCTCTTGGGCTGGCCCCCACATCCATTCAACATCATTTTTCAACAATTCATATAGAGGATTTGCTATATCGGCCATTTTAGGGATGAATTTACTTAGAAACCCGCTCATGCCTAAAAATCTTTTTAACTCTTTTACCGAGTTAGGTCTGGGCATATTTGCTATAGCTTCTGTTTTCTTCGGATCTGGTTTAATTCCTTCGCTTGAAATTACATGTCTGAGAAATCTCCCCTCCTTAACTTTAAATTGGCATTTCTCGACATTAAGAGTCCAACCTGCAGCTTGGAGTTTATTTAACACTTCCCTTAGCCGTTTATCATGTTCTTCTTCCGTTGCCCCGAATATCACAAATTCATCCATCAGTCCGACAATTCCTGGACCATCTGGAACCGTTTCCCTAATTCTTTTCTGGAATACTTCTGGTGCAGATTTTATTCCAAAGGGTAACCTTTTAAATTTATACCTCCCAAAAGGCGAAATGAAGGTTGTTAAATTTGTTGATTCTTCATCAAGGCTAATTTGCCAAAACCCCGCATTAGCGTCAATAACGCTGAACACTCTAGCTTCACTAAACTGACTCAACGTATAATCGACTGAAGCCATAGGAAAATAATCTCTTTCTATGTTATCATTTAAAACTGAAAGGTCTACGCAAATTCTAATGTCACCCGACTTCTTAGGAACTATTACCATAGGAGCACACCACTCCGTAGGTTCATCAACTGCTTCAATTATACCCTCTTTGGTCATTTGTTCTAATAACTTTTGCAATTTACTTCTTAAAGCCAGAGGAACTCTTCGCGGAACAGATATAGCATAAGGTTTTGCGTTTTCTTTTAATTTAATTTTATAAGGCTTTTCTACTTTTCCGAGACCACTGAATAATTTTGGAAATTCATCTACAGGGTTTAATTTGGAATTCACTTGAAAAATCCGCTGAATAAAGTTTAAATGTTCACTAGCCGTACAGCTTAGTAAAGAATGTTGTAAGCCACTGACAACATACACTTCATCTTTAAAGATTAGATCTTTGTTCTTCAGATCCACACGGAGAACACCAGCAATATCAAGATTTCCCCCGTCAGGACCGCAGATTACTTTCTTGGAATTAAATAACTTAAGATGTTTAAGTTTTGCATCATAAGTGTCTTTTGGAATGACCGTTACTTCAGCTCCTGAATCAATCTTAAAATCTATGGAAGTATCATGTATTACAACCTGGGTAGTCCATTGATCGAATAACTTCTCATTTTTGTTAATCGCATTCAAAACATAACCCAAAAATGCAGATGGTTTTGTTCCCTCTACTTGATTAATCTGAAGTTTCGATTTGCAAACTTTGGCATAGTGCCCGGTATTTTTACATCTATTACAGATCGCTTTACGCGCTGGACACTCTTGTTTAGTATGTTTCTCATTTTTCCCACACCAAAAACAAGCTCCTTTGTTTTTGGACACTACTGACTGGGAATGATTATTAAATTTAGGTTCAGAACGAAATTTATCATTGGTTTGTTTATGTTTGAACGTCTGATTTTTCGGCGTTACGGCTATTCGATTAGCAACTTTAAATGACGAAGTATCGTTTACTATAACGCTTTGTTGGCTTTTGATTATTTCAGCTTGGCGAGATTGCGTAACGGCTTTTTCCAATGTTAGTTTAGTGTCAAGTTGCAGATTTTCCGACACTTTTTTATCTCTAAGACCACAAACTATTCTATCACGAATCATCTCATTGTGAAACGAAGCAGGAAATTCACACGTTTGAGCTAGCGAATATAATGCAGTAATAAAATGCTCAACTGATTCGCCCTCTTCTTGTGTTCTGGTATGGAACTTATAACGTTCGTAAATAACATTACGTGTTGGAACAAAGTGCTGTTCAAATTTTGTTTTAACTAAGTCAAAATCCTTCTTCTCTGCTTCTGTCATATTGAATGACGCTAAGATATCTTCAGATTGCGCACCCATAAGATATATTAAAGAGTTTACCTGTTCTTCTTTGTCTTTTGTTTTCAAACCTGACGCCGATCGAAATCGTTCGAATCGATCTATCCACTTACTCCAATCATCCGGCCGAAAGGAAAATTGTTCGGGCGCTGGTATCTGATACATTTTGAAGGCGTGTATTCAATCTGCCACCATGTATTGTTGTGGATATTACGATATACCAGAAGACATTCAAACTATCTTTAATAGGGAACACAACCAAAACCTACATACACAAAACACAAATCAATGTTGCCATCCGGCAATACTTAATCTTTTGACATAAGATCGATTACATTGATATCGATTATATCACACATTCATTTATTTATTGATTCATCCTTAAATATCCTTAAGAAGTTAGATCAAAACGTTTCGTGTCAAAATAGGCTCATTTAGTTCTAGATGAAATTCCTATCTGTACATGTGCTACGTCATAAGAGCTTTCCGATAAAGTTTGTTCCAAGCAAATCCGTCTGTTAGATCAGGATTTCTATAGGATTGACAGTTCCCCGTAGTCACTAATGTTATTATTTTTTTTTTGAACTGTTAAAAATTAAACAAAAATTGTTCAAATCAAAAAAAAAAAAAATTCTAGCCGAGAGCTTTTTTAATAATCTTGTCTGTAGGAGCTTGGGTCGTATGTACAAGTTCTATTTAATTTGCTTTACATTCACCCAATTAGCACTAATGTTAAAAATTTTTGAACCGTTCAAAATTGAACAAAAATTTGTTCAAATTAAAAAATAAAATATTGAAATAAGACGTCCTCGCCGAGATCTTTCGAACGAAAAAGGTTCGCATTGGACAATTCCCTCAAAAGCTATCAGTTGGGGGGGGGGGGGGGGGGGCAGATAGACAGACCGGCAGACATACATTTTCTCCATCTCATAACCCAACTTTCAAAATTTTTATTTTTCAATCTTTATTAAATCACTTCACTTATGTTTGATTTTTCTTTATCTTTAACGATATTTTTACCATACATTAAGCCTTATTTCATACTTTTTTAGTAGTATTATTATTTTTTTACTTTTACGGGAAGAGAGGCTAAAAATGAGCTAACGGAATTAAACCAAACATGCTACGAATAAAAAAATAAATAATAAATACTAATAATAATCATAATAATTTTCCTAAAATGTCTTGTGTGTGTTAAATCAGTACTTGCCAAGTTATGTACTATTTTTAATACAGTAAAAAATGTTGCATTTAAAAGTTGTCTTTCAAGACAGCCAATTTATTTTGTTGCTAAACTATATATGTGTTGATCGTTTATTATAAATTTATAGTCAATTTAACATTTTACTTATACTTAGTTTTTTTTTTTTTGCCCTATTTTTGGAAAAAAAAAACTATATGAAAATGGAGCATTGGCGATTTCTTTACCTACTAACTTGGCGATAAATCGGAAAAATGTCGTTCAATTTGCCCGTTATATTTGCTCTTCTACTGTATTTTTACATTTTAATGAGAGTTTTTATTCAATTGGATGATTTTTTTTTGTTTTATTGAAACTTAATATCGTTTTTATTACTTTTTTTGTTTAGTCGGAGGATTATGTCATTTTAATGGAAACTTTCATTTTTTAATAGTTTGTTTTATTTTCTTGGCGAATTATTTTAAGCTTCAAATGAACTTTTTATCTTGTTAAAGACTGAAATTCACACACACACACACACAAAAAAAAAAAAAAAATCAGTGGCCATAAAGAACGAAAATAATCACCAAAATAAGCAGTTTCGCTGTCAATTTTATTCAAAACTGCTGGTAAATTCTAGGCGGTGTGGAATTTTTTCGGCTTCAAATTTTAGATATTCTTCTGGCCCAAAAATAACTTCAAGGCAAAAAAAATCTTGGTATGTTACAAAATGTCATTGACATTAAACGAAATCTTGTATGGCCGGAAGCGCAAGCAGATAATTGGAATAATTTTTTTTTTTTTCGTTTCCCTTATATAAAAATAACTTAACTTCTCCTTGAGCTTCTGTTATCTACGTTAAATACATGTGGACAAAACTCGAACTTGTTGTATCCCCTCCCTCCCCCGCCCCGGCTCTCCCGGAGAAAAGTTCGATTACGTTACTATAAATGCCGAAACAATATGTTATATATGTACACAGTGCGTCAAAAAAATTTTAACTACTAGGTCTATAAAATAATGTAAAAACTAGTTATTATATTTTTTAAAATTATTTTTATTCAAAATAAACTCCTTCGGCTTCAAAACATTTGTTACAGCGGTTTAACGACGATTCGAATGCCTGATCCAGCTCACTTTTCGTGGGACTGCCTCCAAAGCTCGCGTCGAAGCTAAATAATTTTAAAAATATAGTTACTATTTTGTATTTTATTTTATAGACCTAGTAGTTAAAAATCCTTTGACACACTGTGTATATATAGTATAATATATTCTTTCGTAATTTTTGTAAAGTAAATCGAACTTTTCTCCGGGGCGGGGGAGGGAGATGGAAAGAAGACATAACAATCATGAGATTGTACATATGCTAACAAAGTAGAAAAGAAGAATTACTCTTTTTTTTTTGTTACTCTTTTGCGCAATTTTTAGTTTGAAACCGGTTCTGCGTTTTTCTTCAAAATTATTTTATTCCTAATTCAATACAAATTTCAAGTAGCAAGAACAATTCGTAAATGTGAATTTAGAGGGTGGGAAAAGTTTACTCCCCTCAGATGTTCTTATTAAAGATGACATCTAGAGATGGGCGCTCAGATCATGACCTAGTTAAAAGAAATATGTCTTTCCAGTGAGTGAGAGATCAGTAGCTCTCGAAAAAAGAACGTAGATTATTTACGCCTAATTCATTCCGTTAGGTGGCGCTGCAGTTTTGTTGTAGCTCAGCGTTCTTTTCGTTGCCTTGACAACGAAGTTAACGGTTTCAAACTCATTTACGATGAGCGATCACTGAACTAGTAGGTTACAGTTTTGTTGTAGTTCATAGTTCTTTTCGTTGCCTTGGCAACGAAGTGAACTGTTTCAGCCGGGCGATTCCGTTATTAGGTAGGTTAGCTTTGTTAGTGTTCATAGCTGTTTTCGTTGCCTTGGTAACATTCTGAGCTGTTTAAACCTCTTTCACTGAGCTGGAAGTCGTCGAAAATGAAAGGTTTGATTGCTGGGGGTTTTGATGCAGTAGTTCTTTATTGACCGTTTTCATCAGTGAGGTTTACTGTACTATCTCTCGCTGGATTCCGATCGCGACTGAGCGCAGATTTCTTCTGCTCCTTCTGAACTTTTGCTTTAAATTTTCGTTCGCGTGCTTGAGGTCTCTCTTTGTGTGGGAATACCGAAATATTTCACCCCATTATTTAAGAATTTATCTTTCTTTTATTTAAGACAATTTATGATCTATTATTTAAAATTCCTGCAGTTCGAATTTTTAATTTATCCCGTTGATTAATATTTCTTTGAACTACAATTGGGTCACTAACGGGGTTGTCCGTTCCTTGTTGTTGCAGGAACTTCTAATTAAATTCCATAATGCTCATAAACTCGGAATTATGTGACCTTTTGACTTGGAGATAGTAGCAATAATAATTATTATTGTTTTAAAACAGAAGTATTTAAGGATTTCATTGTATTTATTTATTTTTATTGATTTTTTTTTACCCTCGATTACTCACAAATTTGGATTTATTTGATTTTTTAGATTCTGAGTAAGAAAACGACAATAATAATAATGGCAAAAATAAATGAAATGCACATATTTCAGAACTTAAAATTTTATTTATGAAGAAATTACAAAAAAAAAAAAAAAGGGCGATTGAACGGCATGTTATTTATACTACTATTAGTCAATATTAAAGTTAACGTAACTGTAGGTAACTGTGCTATCCTAAATCTATATTATGTTAGGGAATAGGTTGGATTATAGTTTCACTTCTACTGGGTATATGTGATTTTATTACTCAAAGTTTCCGTAAAAAGAAATTATTAATTAAGGATATTTACCTATTTTTAATTAATTTTTAAAGCTTGGGGATTTCTTCAATCTCGTTTTTGACGAGGAAAGAGGGATTTAAAAGTAAAATTTTTTTTCCTGTCCACGTTTAGATTTGTTCTACTAAAAAGTTACTTTGCGTACGTTAACTTTCTGCATTTTACTGTCATTTAATCTTTACATTTCTTTCAGAGGTTTGAAATTTTATCATTTATTAATCACTGCCCTTTTTGCTGGTGACATATTTTCATTTTACGGCTTATTGTATTTCCACTAAATAGAGTTTTACAATCGTACGCCTCCGTTAATAGTGTCAACCTTCCAGCACCCCTTTGTGCTCATTTCTTAGCCTTTTTTGGTTTGTGGATAAGTTTATCGCGATAGAACATTCCTTTTATATTGAAAAGCTGAAAACTGATCATTATTGAGCATGGGGCAAAAAAGCCTATTTGGTACTCTTATGTTAAAGTTGAAACGCTTGGAATTTAGGGAAGGGTTTCCGTACTTGCACTTTAATTTTGTAATCGTTCCGCAAAAACCGAAAAAAGAGCTTTCTACAGGG
Organism: Octonoba sinensis; assembly: GCA_038502835.1. Classification (NCBI taxonomy): domain Eukaryota; kingdom Metazoa; phylum Arthropoda; class Arachnida; order Araneae; family Uloboridae; genus Octonoba; species Octonoba sinensis. The sequence continues at coordinate 102,662,613 of CM076606.1, read as the reverse complement.
AATCTTCTATTCATTTTAATCTTTATTTTAATGGAATATTAGATATATTTTAACTAAAAAATAACTGTATCTGACGTTTCTAGTGCAATAAAGGCTATATTTTATATGTTCATTCTATATTTGAATGTTTTAGCGGTTTCCGTCAACGCACACACACAAACCTAAAAATAATGTGTGTAATACTGAGCAAAAAAAAAAAAAAATTGCAACAGAGTATGTTTTTTAAGATATCGTGCAACTATTTAGAATACTCTAAATGACTGAGTAAAGTAATGTGTTACCCCTATAAAATGTGCATAAATTGTTTTAAATTATATGTAAGCAATTATTAGCAATTGTTTCCATGAAAGAGCAATTGCTAAGCGGCTAATAATCTTGCCCCCTTTATATAACTCAGACGTAGGCCCCTCCCCTTTTCAAAAGAAAAAAAAACTACCTCTGAGAGTGGTGTACTCCTGAAATTAAAATATAAACAAATAAATACAAAAGGAGTATGGTTGCAGGATGTTAATATAACAGTTATTTAAATAACAAAATGGGGGAGGAGGAGGAGATGCCTCCTCATGCATAATGTATTTAAATAAAGTGTTAGAATAATAATATATACTGTTATTAAATACAATAATATAAGTTTCTGTTTTATGAACTTTCAAGGATAAAAACATCTATTATTGTTCATGAATCTTATCATATTCTTAAATTACCTCTCACCCTATAAGTTGCAAGCATGTTGATTTCTTGTCAAAATAATATTCGTAGTGAACTGGTCTCAACTCAGGTAGGTGATAATTAAATTTAAGTACTGTTGTTGAATTCTTGAGTGACGTAGGAAGCAAAGATCATAACTTCGGGACATAAGTTTAATTGCTAATAATTTAATGATTATCACAATCACAGAAAAAAATAGTACAGTTAAAATATATGTATAAAGTAAAAGACAGAAACATTTGGTATGGGACCGTTCATAAATGATGCCACGCTTTTTTCCCACACATTTGGCCCCCTCCCCCCTTTGTCACATGTCACGCTATGTTGCATAAGCAGGGATGCCACATTTCTTGTTACCCCCTCCCCCCTCGAAGAGTGACATCCTTTATGAATGATCCCCATGATAATTTTTTATTATACCAACATCGAACCGATAACAAAAAAAAATGATAATTTTAGCGGAAGATCTAGTAACCAACTTAAAAGACTAGTTCATTTCAGTGAGTGAACTGTTTTGCCCATCTCTAATGACAACCACTCAAATCAAGTTCATGAGCGGGTTCTAGACAATGTTCCACAGCCATATACATTGGCGGCTATTTTTTTCCTGTTTTTACTCTACCAAAGTTTTATTATTTATATATAATTTCTTGGTTTTGAAGACTGGTAGTTAAAAACATCGATTTTTTTAAAAATTAAATTGCTTGCAATTTAATAGCGGCGTATTAGAATTCTTTTCTGGGGTGGGGACAACCATTCGAATGCCTGTTCCAGCTCACATTGTGAAACAGCCTCCAAAGCTCGCGTCAGAGCTGCTTGTAAACACTGTTTAAAAGAATTTTTAAGATTACAGCTGGAACTAAGCTTACAGTTTCGCTATCTGTGTTAGCGAGTGTTCGTGAAACTCCTTAGCTATCAGCTGATCCACTGCCAAAACCTCAGTTCATCTGTTCAATAGTATACAAGCAGCTTCGAGGCGAGCTTTGGAGGCAGTCCCACGAAAAGTGAGCTGGAACAGGCATTCAAATAGTTGTTAAACCGCTGTAACAAATGCATTGAAGCCGAAGGAGCTTATTTCGAATAAATATGCTTAAAAATATATAATTACTAGTTTTTATTTTATTTTATGAACCTAGTCAAAAATTCTTTGACATAATTTATATATATATATATATATATAAATTATGTCAAAGAATTTTTGACTAGATTCATAAAATAAAATAAAAACTAGTAATTATATATATATATATATATATATATATATATATATATATATATAATTATATATATATATATATATAATACATAATTTATATATATATATATATATAAATTATGTCAAAGAATTTTTGACTAGATTCATAAAATAAAATAAAAACTAGTAATTATATATATATATATATATATATATATATATAAATTATGTCAAAGAATTTTTGACTAGATTCATAAAAAAATAAACATAATTTATATATATATATATATATAAATTATGTCAAAGAATTTTTGACTAGATTCATAAAATAAAATAAAAACTAGTAATTATATATATATATATATATATATATAGCTACCAGTATTATTTAAAATTTGCACTTAACTGATTTGTAAGTGACAGTAACTACTCTTGAACTTGTTGCAAGTGAGTGAACCAAGATTTTCTAGGTAAGAGCACCGGATGGAGTTTTGCCTTTTGAAATTTCAACGCAAAAATAATTTTTCCTTGGAAGATATTTGGAGAGAAAAAAGGGGTGCACCTGGATTTGAAACTAACTTTACATGTACCTGCGTATGAAACAAACTGGTAGTTTTCTGGTGCATTATCACACGTATGTGCGCATTCTTTAATATTTAAGTCGGGGTTTAAATAGGCGCGTGAACTTGTTTTGGTTCGGCAATGGTGATTTTGAATTACATTAAAGGTGTTAATAAATTGAATGACTGATTTTAGCTTTACTTCAAAAGTTTTAGAGCGGGTATCGCCACCCTTTCGATCAGTGGGGATAAAACTATTAATACAATTTTTTGAAATAACATTAGTAATAGTATCTTTTGACAAATGAAGGGTATCTAGAAATGTTTTTTGACACACTTGGACTTTTTCTCTTGTGTCAGCAGTACGAATAAAATATTTTAAGCTCATTAAACACTTTCCTTTTTTATCGCTTACGATACGGGTTCGCTTTGGAATGCAGTAAAACCTGTAAAGTTGACCACCTTTGCAAGCTGACCACGCATTTAAGTTGACCACTTTTGTTAGGAACGGAATTTGCTGTATGTTGTATAATGTAGGAAAACCTTTGTAACTTGACCACCTGAGTTGACCATCTGTCTATATTGACCACTTTTGTGCGCCAAATTTGGGTGGGAGTATTATAAAAAACCCTGTGTGTATGTTGTATAATGTAGGAAAACCTTTGTAACTTGACCACCTGAGTTGACCATCTGTCTATATTGACCACTTTTGTGCGCCAAATTTGGGTGGGAGTATTATAAAAAACCCTGTGTATGTTGACCGCGCAATTATTACGCTATTTATTTGTTTATCTATTTTTGGAAAGATTAAAAAAAAAAAAAAAAAATAATAATAAAATAACTTCTCCAGGACTTTTCTTATGCTATACTGTTAGACCAACTTAAAGTTTGCCTGAACTTCTTTGTTAGTTAACCATATGGGGAAACAGGGCCGGCGCTAGTACGAATGACGCCCTGAGGCAAAAAACTTTTTTCCGCTCCCCTTTTTTTATTATGAAGGAATATAGATTAAAAATGATCGATACAAACTTTAATTATATATATTTTAACTTTCAAAAGGCTGAATAAAACAATCGCTGATCAGAATGGACTGAATAAGGAAAAAAATAAAAAAAGAGAAAAAGCAATAAATTGCGTTTTGCTCGTCATAAAATAGAGAAGACACTTTCTGTAACTGCAAACACTTATAAAGTGCAAACTCGGGATACAGTGAGGCCGCCTCTCCCTGTGGAGAAGAAAAAAATAATGTGCAAAACAAGAAATAACCCAGTAAAAAATATATTCTTTCAACAAAGGAAAGAAAGAAACGGAAACTTTTCAAGATGTTCCTGATGTGTTTCTGTGTTTGATTTTATCCAAATTAAACGTGTGATATATATTAATGCAAAAATGAAATTTGATGAAGTTTTGATGCATCATTTGTAAAACTAAATAGTTTAAATATTATTTATTGCTTTTGAAATAAAAAGCTATTGTTTGTTACTTAAAACGATGCAGTAAGTATTTATGGCCAATGCGCCCCTAAGAACGACGCGCCCTGAGGTAGGTACCTCACCGCCTCAGCCTAGAGACGCTATAAGGAGAGACGCGACATATGCAGGGATAAAGAAAAGCCGACTTTTAACCACCTTAGGGCTTGTTGGGGAACTTCTGGTAGACTTAACACAGGAGAAACGAGAGGGGTTTACAAAAACGCGTATTTCACGGAAGCAAGGTTTTTCAGCAAAATTTTAGTGCCATGTTCCAAAGGAGGAAAACACAGGCTTCAATTTCATACCATTTTTATGTGTCAAAAACGCATATTAGTTGTATTAATTAATGTTTTACTGTTCGGAATCTACCATCTTCTTCCAAACTTCTGATGGGAGAAAGAGAGAAGTTCCTTGGCTATTTTTGGCGGAAGTAGTTGGCGCTGTAAATAATTTATCGGAGAGTGAATGTCCAAAAACTCTGATGAATGATTTTTGAGGTTCTTTTCTTTTTTAAATTAACATGCGAACTGTACTGAATTAACAGAAATCGTTACTATTAAACAGTTGTGCATTCCACACTATTCGCAGTTTTAAGAATTCATAATTAAAAAAATACGACAGACATGATATGCATATCTATCACAATCGTTCTCATCCAAATTAGTGAAGCATTCGTATAAATGTGTGCCATTATATAGATTGTTTTTAAATGAGTTAATTATTAATTAAACTTTATTTAGTCGTTCTAAATCTACTTGTTTTTTTATAAAATATGTCAATACAAAAGGAATTTCTCACTGGAATTTTCATTCATAACAGAAAATTATGTTTGAATAGACTGGATTTTTTTGACAGGACGGATACACATTTATTTAATGTGTATCCGTCCTGTTGTCTTAGAGAATTTTTTAGCAATTGCATCTTATGCAATTAATATATATTTGCTGGATATGAATAACTATCAATTATCCAACAAAGTACATCTGATTTTGATGTACCATAACTAGAGAAATAGTAGGAAACTTTTGTATAGGGGGATTAACGTCATGTTTAATATTGAATATTAATTTAGAGAAAATAACTTCACGTCATTAGTTTAGTCAGTGCATTACTGAATCAAAATCAATTGAAAGTCGATTACTGAATAAAAAAAACCCACCATCACTGTGACTTTCCTTATGCTCAATCTCATCGTTATCCAGCATTTTTAAATTATGTAAATTTGTTGATTGGATACTTGTCATTATATTTATCTGCATATCAATTTCTTAATGTATACCACGATCACGAATGTCCAAGCCTTCTCTATTTTCAAAAGCTTGAAATATGAACTTGGGTACAAATAATAAAAGCAAATAACTGGCACCATTGATCTCAATTCAGTAAAATTCTAAATAAATGAAAACAATATAATACAAATATAGCCTTGAACTTACATTCAATCTTTGCGAAAAACCTTGAAATATTCCTAACGTGTCTTATACATTTTAAAAATTATCTTTATTATTTTTAATTTTTCCTTGCATTTTATTGGAAATCATATTTTTAAAACGCAGATCTTTAGTCACCCGAAAGAATAATGTATAAATAAATAACGAAATAGTATTAATAATAACACAATAGAGGTAGTAATAAAGAAATTAACTTTTCTACATAATGCTGGATATAATAGGTCTTTTATAGTACTGAACTGAAACACAAGCTTGATACATATTAAGATGTTTAAAACTACTTGTAGTTTTTAAATGTTATATCATTCAAGTGCATGCTGAGATCATAACCTTTTTTTTATCCTAGGTAAAATTTGCTTTAAAAGTATGCTTTTTAAGGATCTGTACTTACAACATTTCAAAATATGTTTCTTATTCATGGCGAATTTTGTCATACGATTCTGAGAAGCATAAAAAGTTTAATTTTGATAGCGGAACAAATTATATAACATACCTCATATTGCACCATAACCCAAAAACTTTATTCAAAACATATATTGTATTTGTTTCAGGGCTCGAAAAATCTTTAAAATTGTACATGCCCTGTCGGGCATATTTTTCTAAAAAATACATGCCCGAACAAAATTTTTACGTGTCCAAAAGTTGTTTTATTGGATATTAATAAACACATTTGAATTTGTAGTATAGCATTAGTCAGACAAAAGATAAATAAATAAATAAATAACATCTTTATATCTGAATCAAGAATTATTTAAACGTTAATCTAAATCATTAATAAATTCCATCGCATATAAATATTATATAATGTCGTTACAAGTCAACATTTGCAAAATTTAATTTGTATTACCAATTTTATTGTTGACATGCATGTCCGTCAACGAAACAATAAAGTTTTGGAAAGAAATATTTGATTATATAAGAAAAATATTTGTACATTAAAAAATAAATAAATATAAGTATATAAAAGCAAAAAACTTAATTCGGGACTATAAATATAGCTGTCTATCTAACTATATATTACATCTATATATTTAGTGCAAAGAAGAAACGTTATTTCATTTTTCACTAGCAATATACATTTTATAGGGTAGAAATAATTTTTATAGCACGCATAATTTGCGAGCATGTAAAAACAAAAATAATCAAGTAAAAAAAAAGATCTGAAACGGCGATTTAACTTTAAACATGGAGCTATTATCTAGGGGAGATGACATCGTACCACGTGACGTCCTGCCAAATAGCAACCCTACCGAGCTCTGTTTGTGCCGATAGGGGGGCGTGGCAGGGCCGATGCAAGTGCCGATCGGAGACCAAAGCTTTTGCTGAATTGACCGTTATTTTCGTGCTCGTTCTCGTAGCTTTTATTGATTCTGTTGTCTTTTTATGTCTATTGTTTTTATAATGCTATAGTTGCATTTCCGAGACATATCCCCTGACTGTTTTTCCAAATTTGAAATCAACCAATTCATTTCGTTTAAACTTTTCCAGAGCTGCCACTCATTGGAAATTACTTCTGTACATATAGCAGTACGCAATGAAATGTTTGGAAAAACTACTGTGGATCAATATTTTAACTTAATATAGAAGGAATATATACTTCTTGGGGATACCCGCTTTGCATTTTGTAAAAGGGGTAATGCTTCTATAAACCGTACCTCTTGGATGATGTGGAAAACATTTTTATAATTTTAATGAAATTAAATAAATCATATTTAAAAAGTAAAAAATATATGTATGTATATTAATTGTAATATGAATAGTAATGTTCGTTAATGTTGTGAGAAAGTAAGATTGTATGTAATGCTAACTGTACATACGATAGAATATCAGTGCCGGAGTTTTCCGCGGGGGGGGGGGGGGCAAACTTAAATATACTGCCCCCCTTCATCTAATTATTGGTCATATTTCACATCGCCTTTATGTACTGGCCTTTTTTTAAGGATTTTTTATTTGGGGGGCCATTGATAAATCCATGAAACTTTCGTTGGCATGGTCCTTTCAGCTCAACATTGGGAGGGGGTAGAGCCATATGAAAGGCCCCCTTAACTGTCGATATGAAATTCTGACAGTCCAGGGGTTTCTCTCTCGGGAAAATTTATATGCAAACTGGCGCATCTTGAGGCCTTAAGGCGCATTTGGGACGGCAAAAATATATTAGTTAAAACAAAGGCATACAAAAACTTTTTAAAAACTCTTTTACTTACGAAAATACTCATCAAAATGCAGAACGAAATTAGCATTTTTGTTTAAATGCAGGAGAAAGCCCCCCCCCCCCCCCAACTAACGCCCGTATCAAAGAGCCATGTCTGCCTTCTCAAATGACTCTTACAAGCTCCCCCCCCCCCCCCTCCGTTCCCAAAAGAATGCTTTGAAAATTTGCAAAAGAAGAACTTCTGTATTGTTTCAGCATGACATGATTTATATTTCACAATCACAAGCTCCCCCCCCCCCCTCCGCCCTTTCCCAAAAGAATGCTTTGAAAGTTTGCAAATGAAAAACTATTAATATATTGTTATCATAGCATGATTTATATTTCATTATCAGAGGAGGAAAAAACCTTTACTTTTTTAATTTAAATTTTTGGCATTGCAAAATTTGCCGCCCCCTAAAACTGCCTTAATATGGAGCCCTTTTGCCTAACAGACGAGCCTGCCGACTGATCAACAACGCAACATATTCAGTAAAACTCAATTTTGGTTTCCGATAGTTTATACAAATAAATAATTCTATTAATCGTTTTTAATCGTTAGCAAAATAGCCGATCAATGATCAAATCGGAGAGCCGAACTAGGATTTTAATTTTCTCTTTCCAAAAGTTAAATTTTCTTAATTAAATATATTTTTCTTTTTTTTATTTTATTGTCTTTTCTTTCTTCTTCTTCCTTTTTTTTTTGCATCACAAATGAATTTGCTGCCCAGAAGTGCCGCCCGTGGCAAGGGGCCGGGTGCCCCCCCCCCCAGACCCGGCACTGTTAAATATAACACAGTCTCCTTTCTATCTGCCTTTCTAATTTCATATGCCCTTTGTTACCGAGATTGATTGTTTTAATTAGTAGTACAACCAGAATTTTTTCCTTAGTATGATTTTTCCTAAGAAATCTTATTATTAATATCTACATATTACTGTCTTAAAATTTGACGCTGAATAAAAAAAAATGTGGGGGGGGGGGGGAGGGTGCCTCTCCCTCATCAACCTTGGGTTTCAATGATGCTAAAATTTACATTCCTATACACTAAATCCCCAAAATTTATGCATCACAGTTCCTAGTTTTCCAGTAAATGCTTCAAATTTAGTGAGCATACCCATTTGTGTTCAGTCATTCAGAAATTTAAATCACTGATCAGCATTTTTCTTTGTAATGAAATTTTTTAAAGATCTTACTCCCCGTGTGAAACTCTTTTTATTGTTATGAATATTAACTTGTGTACCAATAGATTATTTTAATTTTTAATTCCAAGAATTATTTGTCTCATCACTAAGCAAATGCTTGTCATTATTTATATCATTTCAGTGTTTTTGAACAGAAATAAAGAAATTATTTCATTAAAAAATCTCAATTTTAGTTTTATCTTTTTAAAATGATATTCCTAAAATCATACTTTGAATTATAGACGCTAGTTTTTATGCATAATTCTGCAAATATTTTTTTAAACTACTTATTTCTTGAAATACAATCTACAGTAGAGCCTCGATTATCCGAGCTAATGTGGATCGAGGGTACCTCGGATAATCGAAAATTCGGATAACACGGACTATGTCCGAATTGAGGGGGAAACATGGGTTGAAATGAATGAAAATGTCGTCAAAGATGTAAAAAAAAAGTCATTTACCGTACATATTAGGAAATGAAAAAATGACGTTACATACATACAAATATCTAATTTTATATGTACACATTAGTAGAGTACGTGTTCTAGTTAAAGTTGTTTCTTGAAGAAGTTAATGCATATATATTGTTTTCTGTTTAACAAAACTCGTTCGCTTCTTTGCCGCTTTTTTACGCAATTGTTGTAGCAGGTAACGCCGCCATCGGCAGCCAAAAATTTTTTTTCCAAGGGAAAATGTACCTCGGTTAACCCGGAACTCGGTTAATCGGGGCTCGGATAGCCGAGGTTCTACTGTACTTTATTTTAAATAAAATGTTACGCAGTAATTAAATGTCCTCTTTGAAATATTTACATTAATGAGCTTTCTATTACAATGCGATATCATACAAATGAATAAATGCATAGTGTAAGAAATAACAAAAAAAAAAAAAAAAAAACACACACACAATAAAATAAATAAATAAAATCTCGATCCTCTATAACATTGATTCCCAAAGTGGTCTATATAGACCCCCAGGGGTCGACGACAACCTATAAGGGGTTCATGTCAAGTGAAAAAAAAAATTGGGGTCCATGAAATGATAATGGGGGTCAACGATAGTGGATCTCATATATTTTTTGATTTGAGATTAAACCTAATTAACTTGATCCCAAATGTTGATAATTTATTATAAAAGCATCAGGGTCCTCCCTCCTACTAAAAGCATTTATTTATTACTTAGTAATTTTATATAACAGCTACTTTTTTCTTCTTCTTTCTAATGGGGCTGCAGTATTGGTCATCAACCATTGCAGACCTAGTGCGTCCCCAGAGATTGGTACCAACTCTTTCAGCGGCACCACAATGAGTGTGTTACCATTGCCGCAATTTTTTTGACGCTTAGTTTCCCCTAGATGGGGCACCTGAGCTCTCGTTGATGCAATCTGCACTAGGAATTTAATTTAGCCGAGAGTATCCATGCCAAAGAGATCTTTAACATACATCATACGACATGGGCGCAGACGATTTTCTGCATCTTGAAAATCCACCGACTTGGGCCAGGTTTGAAATTGCGACCTGCATACGAGACCTGCGTCTTACCACTACGCCACCCTGTCGACATATAACAGCTACTAAATTCGTTCAATTTGAACTTAATTAATAAATGATTTTAAAAATTTAAAATGTGCTTTATTCTTAAGTTTTTCACGCTACACTTTACTACAGGTAGAAATTAAATCTTTCACATTGAGTAAGTAGCACTATACCAGCTGTCAGAAATGCATTTGAAGTTGATGAATTTATAAAAAAATCAATATCAGGTAAGTGCTACCCAAAACCGAAAAACATGGAAAGGGGTCTGCGATACAAAAAACCCAAGTAGCATTTTATCTTGTCCCAATATTGTAACTTGATTGGCAAAAGAATGGGATAAGACTGGCAAACAATATTGGCTGTAGCTTGGAGGGGATACATTTTAACAATAATGGCCAATATTGCTACTTCAATCTTGAACCAATATTGCGTGCCAGCCTTACGCCAATATTGGCATCCCTTTGGCTTTACGCTGGCGAACAAGTTTTATTGTTTCTAATTGCTTAAAAATATAAAGATTGTTATTGTTATTCCTGAATTTAGCTAGAAAAAAAGCGTAAATGCGAAAATTCATCCCGCCATCTATGGGTCGTCGGAGTAATCTTCCCTAGTGTATGAATTAGTGGGTAGGGAACTGGGTTCGAACTGACGCCCTCTCGTATCACAATCCAACGCTCTAACCGCTGCGCCACATCTGCTGCCAGCGGAAGAAGTTATACTATATCTTATCTATTTACGGAGGTGGATTATCTTCTATTAGTTGCATTAGGGAGCAATGATGGTGTATAAAAAGTTATGATAGTTTTTGAAAATGAAATAGTTTTTATTATTCAGCAACATTCAACAAAGATCTACCGGCTAAACATCACAGAGATAACCTTTTTTTTATCCTAGGTAAAATTTGCTTTAAAAGTATGCTTTTTAAGGATCTGTACTTACAACATTTCAAAATATGTTTCTTATTCATGGCGAATTTTGTCATACGATTCTGAGAAGCATAAAAAGTTTAATTTTGATAGCGGAACAAATTATATAATATACCTCATATTGCACCATAACCCAAAAACTTTATTCAAAACATATATTGTATTTGTTTCAGGGCTCGAAAAATCTTTAAAATTGTACATGCCCTGTCGGGCATATTTTTCTAAAAAATACATGCCCGAACAAAATTTTTACGTGTCCAAAAGTTGTTTTATTGGATATTAATAAACACATTTGAATTTGTAGTATAGCATTAGTCAGACAAAAGATAAATAAATAAATAAATAACATCTTTATATCTGAATCAAGAATTATTTAAACGTTAATCTAAATCATTAATAAATTCCATCGCATATAAATATTATATAATGTCGTTACAAGTCAACATTTGCAAAATTTAATTTGTATTACCAATTTTATTGTTGACATGCATGTCCGTCAACGAAACAATAAAGTTTTGGAAAGAAATATTTGATTATATAAGAAAAATATTTGTACATTAAAAAATAAATAAATATAAGTATATAAAAGCAAAAAACTTAATTCGGGACTATAAATATAGCTGTCTATCTAACTATATATTACATCTATATATTTAGTGCAAAGAAGAAACGTTATTTCATTTTTCACTAGCAATATACATTTTATAGGGTAGAAATAATTTTTATAGCACGCATAATTTGCGAGCATGTAAAAACAAAAATAATCAAGTAAAAAAAAAGATCTGAAACGGCGATTTAACTTTAAACATGGAGCTATTATCTAGGGGAGATGACATCGTACCACGTGACGTCCTGCCAAATAGCAACCCTACCGAGCTCTGTTTGTGCCGATAGGGGGGCGTGGCAGGGCCGATGCAAGTGCCGATCGGAGACCAAAGCTTTTGCTGAATTGACCGTTATTTTCGCGCTCGTTCTCGTAGCTTTTATTGATTCTGTTGTCTTTTTATGTCTATTGTTTTTATAATGCTATAGTTGCATTTCCGAGACATATCCCCTGACTGTTTTTCCAAATTTGAAATCAACCAATTCATTTCGTTTAAACTTTTCCAGAGCTGCCACTCATTGGAAATTACTTCTGTACATATAGCAGTACGCAATGAAATGTTTGGAAAAACTACTGTGGATCAATATTTTAACTTAATATAGAAGGAATATATACTTCTTGGGGATACCCGCCTTGCATTTTGTAAAAGGGGTAATGCTTCTATAAACCGTACCTCTTGGATGATGTGGAAAACATTTTTATAATTTTAATGAAATTAAATAAATCATATTTAAAAAGTAAAAAATATATGTATGTATATTAATTGTAATATGAATAGTAATGTTCGTTAATGTTGTGAGAAAGTAAGATTGTATGTAATGCTAACTGTACATAGGATAGAATATCAGTGCCGGAGTTTTCCGCGGGGGGGGGGGGGGCAAACTTAAATATACTGCCCCCCTTCATCTAATTATTGGTCATATTTCACATCGCCTTTATGTACTGGCCTTTTTTTAAGGATTTTTTATTTGGGGGGCCATTGATAAATCCATGAAACTTTCGTTGGCATGGTCCTTTCAGCTCAACATTGGGAGGGGGTAGAGCCATATGAAAGGCCCCCTTAACTGTCGATATCAAATTCTGACAGTCCAGGGGTTTCTCTCTTGGGAAAATTTATATGCAAACTGGCGCATCTTGAGGCCTTAAGGCGCATTTGGGACGGCAAAAATATATTAGTTAAAACAAAGGCATACAAAAACTTTTTAAAAACTCTTTTACTTACGAAAATACTCATCAAAATGCAGAACGAAATTAGCATTTTTGTTTAAATGCAGGAGAAAGCCCCCCCCCCCCCCCAACTAACGCCCGTATCAAAGAGCCATGTCTGCCTTCTCAAATGACTCTTACAAGCTCCCCCCCCCCCCCTCCGTTCCCAAAAGAATGCTTTGAAAATTTGCAAAAGAAGAACTTCTGTATTGTTTCAGCATGACATGATTTATATTTCACTATCACAAGCTCCCCCCCCCCCCTCCGCCCTTTCCCAAAAGAATGCTTTGAAAGTTTGCAAATGAAAAACTATTAATATATTGTTATCATAGCATGATTTATATTTCATTATCAGAGGAGGAAAAAACCTTTACTTTTTTAATTTAAATTTTTGGCATTGCAAAATTTGCCGCCCCCTAAAACTGCCTTAATATGGAGCCCTTTTGCCTAACAGACGAGCCTGCCGACTGATCAACAACGCAACATATTCAGTAAAACTCAATTTTGGTTTCCGATAGTTTATACAAATAAATAATTCTATTAATCGTTTTTAATCGTTAGCAAAATAGCCGATCAATGATCAAATCGGAGAGCCGAACTAGGATTTTAATTTTCTCTTTCCAAAAGTTAAATTTTCTTAATTAAATATATTTTTTTTTTTTTTATTTTATTGTCTTTTCTTTCTTCTTTTTCCCTTTTTTTTTTTTTTTTTGCATCACAAATGAATTTGCTGCCCAGAAGTGCCGCCCGTGGAAAGGGGGCCCGGGGGTGCCCCCCCCCCCAGACCCGGCACTGTTAAATATAACACAGTCTCCTTTCTATCTGCCTTTCTAATTTCATATGCCCTTTGTTACCGAGATTGATTGTTTTAATTAGTAGTACAACCAGAATTTTTTCCTTAGTATGATTTTTCCTAAGAAATCTTATTATTAATATCTACATATTACTGTCTTAAAATTTGACGCTGAATAAAAAAAAATGGGGGGGGGGGGGGGGAGGGTGCCTCTCCCTCATCAACCTTGGGTTTCAATGATGCTAAAATTTACATTCCTATACACTAAATCCCCAAAATTTATGCATCACAGTTCCTAGTTTTCCAGAAATGCTTCAAATTTAGTGAGCATACCCATTTGTGTTCAGTCATTCAGAAATTTAAATCACTGATCAGCATTTTTCTTTGTAATGAAATTTTTTAAAGATCTTACTCCCCGTGTGAAACTCTTTTTATTGTTATGAATATTAACTTGTGTACCAATAGATTATTTTAATTTTTAATTCCAAGAATTATTTGTCTCATCACTAAGCAAATGCTTGTCATTATTTATATCATTTCAGTGTTTTTGAACAGAAATAAAGAAATTATTTCATTAAAAAATCTCAATTTTAGTTTTATCTTTTTAAAATGATATTCCTAAAATCATACTTTGAATTATAGACGCTAGTTTTTATGCATAATTCTGCAAATTTTTTTTTTAAAACTACTTATTTTTTGAAATACAATCTACAGTAGAGCCTCGATTATCCGAGCTAATGTGGATCGAGGGTACCTCGGATAATCGAAAACTCGGATAACACGGACTATGTCCGAATTGAGGGGGAAACATGGGTTGAAATGAATGAAAATGTCGTCAAAGATGTAAAAAAAAAGTCATTTACCGTACATATTAGGAAATGAAAAAATGACGTTACATACATACAAATATCTAATTTTATATGTACACATTAGTAGAGTACGTGTTCTAGTTAAAGTTGTTTCTTGAAGAAGTTAATGCATATATATTGTTTTCTGTTTAACAAAACTCGTTCGCTTCTTTGCCGCTTTTTTACGCAATTGTTGTAGCAGGTAACGCCGCCATCGGCAGCCAAAAATTTTTTTTCCAAGGGAAAATGTACCTCGATTAACCCGGAACTCGGTTAATCGGGGCTCGGATAGCCGAGGTTCTACTGTACTTTATTTTAAATAAAATGTTACGCAGTAATTAAATGTCCTCTTTGAAATATTTACATTAATGAGCTTTCTATTACAATGCGATATCATACAAATGAATAAATGCATAGTGTAAAAAATAACAAAAAAAAAAAAAAAAAAAAACACACACACACACACAATAAAATAAATAAATAAAATCTCGATCCTCTATAACAGGGGTCTCCAAACTACGGCCCGCGGGCCACATCCGGCCCGCGGACAACATCAGCTTCCCCGTCGCTAATGGCATCTGGCAAAAAAGTAATCATATTTTACACCACTAGTGGACTGATTCAACTTTTTACCACCGGCAACAGTTAATGATAATATGGTTTTGGCCCTTGGAATTTACTGGAGTAATTAATATGGCCCTAAGGCTGGAAAGTTTGGAGACCCCTGCTCTATAACATTGATTCCCAAAGTGGTCTATATAGACCCCCAGGGGTCGACGACAACCTATAAGGGGTTCATGTCAAGTGAAATAAAAAATTGGGGTCCATGAAATGATAATGGGGGTCAACGATAGTGGATCTCATATATTTTTTGATTTGAGATTAAACCTAACCAACTTGATCCCAAATGTTGATAATTTATTATAAAAGCATCAGGGTCCTCCCTCCTACTAAAAGCATTTATTTATTACTTAGTAATTTTATATAACAGCTACTTTTTTGCTTCTTCTTTCTAATGGGGCTGCAGTATTGGTCATCAACCATTGCAGACCTAGTGCGTCCCCAGAGATTGGTACCAACTCTTTCAGCGGCACCACAATGAGTGTGTTACCATTGCCGCAATTTTTTTGACGCTTAGTTTCCCCTAGATGGGGCACCTGAGCTCTCGTTGATGCAATCTGCACTAGGAATTTAATTTAGCCGAGAGTATCCATGCCAAAGAGATCTTTAACATACATCATACGACATGGGCGCAGACGATTTTCTGCATCTTGAAAATCCACCGACTTGGGCCAGGTTTGAAATTGCGACCTGCATACGAGACCTGCGTCTTACCACTACGCCACCCTGTCGACATATAACAGCTACTAAATTCGTTCAATTTGAACTTAATTAATAAATGTTTAAAATTAACATGTGCTTTATTCTTAAGTTTTTCACGCTACACTTTACTACAGGTAGAAATTAAATCTTTCACATTGAGTAAGTAGCACTATACCAGCTGTCAAAAATGCATTTGAAGTTGATGAATTTATAAAAAAATCAATATCAGGTAAGTGCTACCCAAAACCGAAAAACATGGAAAGGGGTCTGCGATACAAAAAACCCAAGTAGCATTTTATCTTGTCCCAATATTGTAACTTGATTGGCAAAAGAATGGGATAAGACTGGCAAACAATATTGGCTGTAGCTTGGAGGGGATACATTTTAACAATAATGGCCAATATTGCTACTTCAATCTTGAACCAATATTGCGTGCCAGCCTTACGCCAATATTGGCATCCCTTTGGCTTTACGCTGGCGAACAAGTTTTATTGTTTCTAATTGCTTAAAAATATAAAGAATGTTATTGTTATTCCTGAATTTAGCTAGAAAAAAAGCGTAAATGCGAAAATTCATCCCGCCATCTATGGGTCGTCGGAGTAATCTTCCCTAGTGTATGAATTAGTGGGTAGGGAACTGGGTTCGAACTGACGCCCTCTCGTATCACAATCCAACGCTCTAACCGCTGCGCCACATCTGCTGCCAGCGGAAGAAGTTATACTATATCTTATCTATTTACGAAGGTGGATTATCTTCTATTAGTTGCATTAGGGAGCAATGATGGTGTATAAAAAGTTATGATAGTTTTTGAAAATGAAATAGTTTTTATTATTCAGCAACATTCAACGAAGATCTACCGGCTAAACATCACAGAGCAACATTCGTTCAATATTGGTTATCCTGAATGTTGCCAATATTGGACCAATCTTGCCTTTCATTATGAGAGCAATATTGTTGGAGCAGTATTAAACCAATATTGGACCAATCTTGCCTTCCATTATGAGAGCAATATTGTTATAGCAGTATTAAACCAATATTGGACCATTCTTGGCTTCCGGGCTATATGCAATATTGCGCATGCAGCATTTAGCCAATATTGGCTGAACACTGGGAAAACCGCTCCAATATTGCCCAAGATATAGCCAACACAAACAATCTTGCGCCAATATTAAGCCAGCATTCAATGCTGCTTGGGAAGTGTGTTAATTCCTGCTCTACAGGTTGACCACTCTAGCGCTGCACCGCAAGTGGTCAATTTACACAGGTTGCACTGTATTTTTTAATAAAGCTATCCTGTCTGGCCTTTAACTGTGATTCTTTATTGCAACATTGGTCAAACTTTTCATGGAAGCGCTACTTTTCTTATTTCGTTACTTTTTCACAATTAGAAGTCTTCTTTTTTTACTGTGCTTACGTGTTAATTCTTTTGGATTTCCAGTAGCTCCATACCTAAAAAAGACAAAAAAAAAAAAAAAAAAAAAAAAAAACGTATTGTTTTAGACCCAACAAAAGAATTAGTTAGTAAACTTTAATGGAAAAGTGGAAATAAATTATTTATTAAATTTTAAAAAAGAAATTGTCCATACCGCCACATTTGGTGACCCGGCAATTTTACGCAACGAATACAGACCCAACCACCCCATAGATGGCGCCACGAGAACCCTCGCACTCATCTGCCCGACACAAGCTCTCATCAGCGCCCGACCGCGGATACGAGCCTTCCAATCTCACCAGAACGCCTGGCACTGGCGCACCCATCTATAGTTGGTATCGTTCACTTCTTCACTGGAGGGGGAGTATACGTGGCGGTACGGTTCGACACCTTCAAGAGCTATCTTCTGTCCCGGCCATGAGGTACCTTTTGGCAAAGCACGGAAGCACTGGCTTTCCATCAAGAAGGTCCGAGGTTCTATCCCTGCCCCCGGCAGACATCCTCCACCATCACTTCCATGGCCTGCCACGTCGACCGCCACAAACCCTTCTA
Source organism: Octonoba sinensis (assembly GCA_038502835.1). Classification (NCBI taxonomy): domain Eukaryota; kingdom Metazoa; phylum Arthropoda; class Arachnida; order Araneae; family Uloboridae; genus Octonoba; species Octonoba sinensis. The sequence continues at coordinate 102,644,640 of CM076606.1, read as the reverse complement.
AATACTCAAACAGGAAAGCAGCCTTTACACACACGTTCTTAACCGCGGTCCGGACGGCGAGCCATTCAGATCCGCGGTCAAGAGCGTGCGTGTAATTGCAATTTTAGGACGCTCAAGAACGCGGTTAAGAATGACGCTCAGATGCGCGCTCATGATGGCGCTCCAAGAAATGATACATTTTACATACACGTCCTTAACCGCGCATCAAAGTCGGAGGATTGGACAATTCTGCAGGCTGTGGCTTCTGTAGAGGACTTCAATGGAACGCCCCGCATCTGAACGCGTTCTTGCGCGCGGATAAGAATGTGGTGCATTTTGCAACACATTCTTGAACACCACGGTTTTACTCGCGTTCTTGACCGTGGCTGGATGCGCCACGTTCAGTCGCGCGGTTAAGAACGTATGTGTAAAGGGCGCTTAAGACAGAAAGTAAAAAGTTTAGTAGCAGTATAATAACAAGCATACCTTTGTCTTTTCTCCATATTTCGTTTCCACATAGTTTCGCAGCGTTGTCGTTCCCGAATTTTCTTTTTAGGAACTTCGTCTGCACAACAATTCTTTGTACTTCGAAATAAAATATTAAAGAGTTTAGCAAGAAAGACATAAATCGATTGGTACGTCAATAATTGTAACTGTTACCGACAACATAACCTTACACTATCAAACTAACTTTAGCGTTATCTCATGAGGGTTCCAATCCCAGGTGACGGTCTCTCATCTGCAATCTGGTTCAAAAATTAAGAGACCACAGAATTTGAGGTCAAGTCAGTTTTCAGCCCTCGTGGTTCCTCGCTCTAAAATGAAGCTGCATATCACCCTAAGTCAGTGGATTATTGATCTTCTGAACATGGTAGTAGGCTTTCCTATGCCAGGGGGATTAGAAACAACAACAACTTTAGTGTGCGTAAACAATTAAAAGCTGCCAAGCATGGTCGATGGCATGTATCTGGTTTTGTAACTAAGAGGCACATTGAATCAGACTTTTTAGCATGATGTAGTTGCTTTAGAAACTTACAAAATTTACAACATATGAAGATCACTTTTAACTATTAGAAAGTAAAAAAGTTGAAATCGAAATAAAGCGGATTTATGTAGTTTGGAAACCAGACGACTCAAGTAGTAGATGGGATGAAATATTTAGGAAATCAAAGTGTCCTGAAACTTCTAAATCCATTACAACAGCGCTCTAATAGGATGGGGAAAATTGAGCTAACCTTCGTGCAGCCTGTAGCACAGTTTCGCTCCAATCTAATAAAGATATTTCGAAAATCTTTGCATCGACTGTATTTTTACCTAACAAGGTAACATTGGTTTAATTTGACACATTTATAAACTAAATCCTATAAAAGTAAAGGCAAAAGGGAATAGTCAACTGTAGTGGAGAAAATCGTAAACTTTGAATGCATAACGGAAGAAAACATGCATATATATATATATATATATATATAATATACAGATATATACATATAACATTAAAACATATAACTCTTTCAAGCCCCTTTTTAAATTCAGTTTCGATTTTAAAACATAAAAAGCTTTGTATACGTTTCCTTGAGCCGTTTTCTTTTTCTCACCTGGGAAAGATTATGTAACGTGAGCTAAAAATAGTTTTTGCAGAGCTCATCCAATCAGAAAAGATGTGCAGGGTCACGTGAACCGAGACCTCAAAGAATTATTTAAAGCGATTTCACAAAGAACTGCTGGGGATTCAAGACTTGTAAATACTGTGTAGAATGTGATGTTTTGTGCTCGTCTTCTTGTTGTTTTGGAATATGTATCTAATATGTTGAAGGTTAAAATAAACAAATGATGCCTTGAATTAGGGCCATGATTGCGTCATAAACGGACATTCAACTAAAATAATGAAGTGCTCGTAACTTTTTATTACATATATACATATAACATTAAAAACAAATAACTCTTTCAAAGCCCTTTTTGAATTCAGTTTCGATTTTAAAACATAAAAACTAAATTGACCTACAGCCAATTATAGGCACTTTATATGCGTTCTCTTGACTTTCCCACTTTCGTTCATGGCGCGAAAGAAGTTATCTAACTTGATCGCCAGGAGGTAATTTTTGCAGAAATCAGCCAATACTAAAAAAAACTTGCGTGATTATGTGGCCTTCGGCACAAAAGATTATTTAAGAGAGAAAAAACTGATTTTTGTGAGATTCACAGGGATTTCATGGGATTTGTAAGATGTAAATATTGTACAGGAATTTGTGTTTTGTATTTTCGTCTTCTTGTTATTTGGAATGTGTCATTCACAATGTTGAAGCTCGAAATAAACTACTGATTAATTGAATTTCGGCCACTACTGCTGTACGGACAGACTTTCGACTAAAATGAAGTGCTGATGTAACCGAGATGTTACATATATATACAGTGGAACCCCGTCATTCGTTTGCCTCGCTATTCGTACAACTTGTTCAAGTAAAATTCAACTCGGCAGTCGTACTAGTCTCGCGATTCGTACGGCGTCAGGGGCCAGCTGGGTTGCCAGTTTGGCTTTTTTTAAAGAAAAAAATTGAGAAATTATGTTCATTTTGAACTCGCCTGGAAATAATTTGTTTGGCGTTATGGATTTTTTAAAAATTTCAATACTTTCTGAGATTTTACTGACAATTTTAACTTTCTAGTGGGAAAGCAAGTTGAAGTGGTTGAAGAACTTTCTTCTTCAGAGGAGGAAAATAGTAAAGAAAAAGCATTTCCTTTGCAGAAATCAAAGAGCTGTGTTACCAATGCGAAAAACAAAGAAAGTGGTGGAAAAATGGCGTCGCCACCAATGCTGTGGTCAACAGCATTAACTTGTTCAACGACAATGTTATTGACCATTTTAGAAACATTCTGAACAATCGTCAAAGGCAGACAACATTGGACAGGTTTTTAGAGAAAGAAACCCAAGATTCTTCCAGCGCAAAAAGAAAAAAAAAAAAAAAAAAAACAACAGAAAGAGAGAAAACACCTGAAGGGATGTTACCTGATGTTTTTATGGGAGGAGAATCCTCTCCCAACCATTTCTCTTCCTCCTCTCAACATTCCACTTATACCATCAGCTCACCTCAGTACAAAGTGCAGTTAAATTTTGATTTATCTAAAATTTCATGAACAGTACTGTACATTTGTTTTTCGTAGGTTTAAATAAGCAACCATCTGTGGGTCTGGAATGGTTTATTTCAATTTATATTGTATCTTATAGAAAAAATAATTCTCCATTCTTACAAATCGGCATTCAGACTGTATATTGGATCGAATTGTGTACGAATAGCGAGGTTCCAATGTATAAATATATGGCCATCCTGAGTTAACAGATTATATAAACGAACTTATATCGGTAAGATAATCAATGAAATTGGTGCGTATTGGAATTTATGAAATCGATTGTAAGAAAACGAATGATTTCTGATGAAGAAACTAAAGATTTATCACCTGAAAAACAAAAACCAGATCTGATGTTGTTGTTGTTGTCGTGTCCTCGCTCGTGGCGAGGAATAATGGGTACGTTGTTCCAGAGTTTAACGGGGCCCTTATAGGCCGGAATCCGATTTCCACCCCTTTGAAAGGTCTCGTAATTCTTTGAACCCACTCCCAGATAAGAGAACATCACCTGGGATTGGCACCCCCAGAGGTATCGTTTCGCTTGGAGGACATTGGAGCCACAACCTATTTAACGTGCACCAGCTCCTTTTAGCGTACACGGACACCACGGCAACCAGCACTGACTTCAAAAATTACGTTTGAAAGTCGTACTAATGTTGTTTAAAAAAAGAATTTATTTTTTACTTTTTAGCGCAATTTTAAATTTGAAGTCGGTTTTATTTTATTTTTTTTTTTTTCAAAAATTATCATACGATGAAATCTACAAGGATCTTGCAAGAACCAGCAAACAAAGAAAACCTACATTTGTTTAGCAGAGAGCAGAACAGCTGTAAATTTCACTCCCCCAAGTGAAAGAATTCTAGTTCACCGCTACTAAGTTATTAGCAATTTAATGAACAAAAAATCTATGTTTTTGACTACCAGTCTTCAAAAAGCAGCAATTTTATATAAATACTAAAGCATTAATAGCATTAAAAACGAAATGTATCACTTGAAATGCAGGTTCCAGAACCCGCTCATAAGCTTCGTATGAGTGGTAGCCATCGTCAATAGGAATATCTGTCAAACTGGAGGAGCAAACTTTTCCTACACTCTAAAACTAAAACCACTTTTCCGCATTATTCATGCTATATGAAACTTCAGTTAGGAATAAAAATGTTTTTGGGAAAAACACAGAACCGGCTTCAAACTAAAAAATTTGCCTAAAAGAGTTTTTTAAAAAAAGTAATTTTTCTTTTCAACTTTGTTAGCATATGTACATTTTTGTTATGAATTCTTACCGCCTCCCTCCCCCGCTTCGGCTCTCCGGGAGAGAAATTCGATTTACGTTACTATAAACTACGAAAGAATATATTATACATATACGCATTGCGTCAAAGACTTTTTAAGACTAAGTTTATAAAATAAAATAAAAACTAGTAATTAGATTTTTAAAAGTATTTAGCTTCGACGCGAGCTTGGGAGGCAGTCTCACCTTGTGAACTGGGACAGGCATTGAAGCCGAAGGAGCTTATTCTGAATAAAATTACTTTAAAAAAATATAATTACTAGTTTTTATTTTATTTTATACTAGCGGTACCCGCAGCAGCGCTGCCCGTGCAAAAGATTAAAATAGTGGCGCCTACGGGGCAACTTCTTTTTTTCCCAAGCAAGCTGCCGAAAGCGACCATTCAAGTCAGTCTTGAGCCGATAAAAAATTAATTCAGCCTATGTCTTTTCCCATAAATGTATATCTACCTTGATTTAGGTATAAAATTATTTTAATCTATCACTAATAACTTATATTTATTGATCTATATTTATATCCTGTGGCATATTTATTTTTATCACATCATCAAAACTATCACATAACTTTTTTTTACTCTGATGGATAGCAGTACATTCTTTCTGAGTCTGAATTCAAAAATATAAATGTTATTTCATAAATGTTTAATTAAACCAATAAAAAGGGTAAATTGTGATACAAAAAATAAAAAATAAAGTGCATTGGTAGCTTTATACGTAAACATACACTTTGAAATCAAATCGGAGAAATGAATTTATTTCTAAATAAGAAATTTTAATTGCCACAAATTAAAGTAGTCTAAATAGGAAATTGACGAATTGATTAGACAAAGTTATTTAGTAAAGATCATCGAAAAATCTTAGTTACTGATCATCCTTAGCCTATTCAAGAAAAGAAAAAGCTGCGGCGAAGAGATACTGGACTATGTATATGTAGGGGGCAATTTGATGAAATTAAAAAAAAAATAGTAGCAGCTATATGTGAAGTATGTTGATAGTGAAAATTCTATGGAATGCAATGCCGTAGATAGCATGGCTGACACCCGGGGCGGGTAGTGATAGTGTCACCCCGTGGAAAATATTACGCCCTCCCCATCCAAAAAAAAAAAAAAATATGTAAGCATTGAAATATGCGTTTTAATGAAATATAATAATTAAAAAAAAATCGCAGCTTTGAAAAAGAAGAACACCATTTGCATCATGAGCCTCATAATATGTAAAGTATTTGTTGAAGGCAATGGTTATGATTAGCGGTTAAAAAACATCGTGAATATATTTTTTAAAGGAAACAGTTTTACTCAGTTCAAAATAGAAAATTAAATTGGATATTTTTTTCTCTCATTTTAAGTGTATTTGTTTAATTCTATGGAGCTCTTAAAGGTTCATTCTTTTTCTCAGTCGTGGGTGGGGTCACCATTGAATGGGTGACACCCGAGATCCAGTGGTATCAAAGTATTTTCAGTGTAGAAAAAATGTTGACTGGACGCTTATACGAAAATGAGCAATTTGAATCAAAAAGTGGGGTAACGCTTATGTTAAAATGTAAAACATTTGGAGGGACGCTTGTATTAAATTAAAAAGGTAGGGGGCGCCATCCCCCCTCGACTACACCACTGCCGGGACCGCCCTACTTAGCTATGCCACTGATGGAATAAAGCACAGCAGACAAATAGACATTTCTTTGGTAGCGGATAATGGAATATCCTGCTAAAAGATTAAACCTTGTAGAACTAAACATTTTCCCACAGACACTCTTCACTCCCGGTTTGATAATAGAACAGCCCCATATGCTGAACATGTGCAACGAAAGGAAATTCCACAAACGAAACTCCAAACGCCTGCCGGTTTGGATATTAAAAACCATAATTTTCCCAGATATTTCAGAAAATTTCAGGGTTTCACAAGTTGTAAGTGGGGGTCCACGAAAAATTTTCTGGTTTTCAGAATAAAGAACAAAAATTTTGGCTTGGATTTACCTATCAACGTAGGTAGGTACTCAAAAATATTCGAGACTCAGTTCAAACACAGAATTGAATAGAACAGTAGATAATAGTACAAGTGTACACTACATGTCGAGACTTGCAAAGTGCCGCCTGTGCGCCCGCTCGTAAAATATAAAGCGAACATTGCGTACTTAACCAGATTTGTTCATAAAATTCAATGACGTTAAGTTGCAGTTACAAGGGGACAGCCTGACTTTAATAAAAACAAAGGGTGTAATTTCAGCTTTTCTTGGTAAATTGAAATTAATGAAGCAAAATATTAGTCGGCGCGAATTCTCCCAGTTTCCGCACTTGTCACAGATAGAATGTCTTGATGAGGATATTCAGACATATGCTCAACATTTAAATACCCTGCATCATGACTTCAAAAATAGATTTGAAGATATTCTGACGATGCAAATTCCACCATGAATGATAACTTCACTTGAGGAAACGGAAGAGGCGAATGTGGTACTACAAGAGGAGCTACTTGGGTTCAGCACCAACGAGGAAGGTGAAATTTAAAAAAGGCTATCAAACATTTTGGCGGCAGAAATCCCCGAAAAATATCCTGGGCTGTGGGAAATTGCGAGAAAATTTTTGATAGCGTTTCCCTCGTCATATCTTGTCGAAAGCAGTTTTAGTGTCGTTACCAACCTGTTAACAAAAAAAAAAAAAAAAAAAAAAAAAGGAGCAGATTGAACATCATAGAAAGGGGAGATTTGAGATTACTTCTTACAAAACTGAAGCCAAATATTGATAATTTGATGTCAATTCATCAAGTACATGCGTCTCATTAAAAGTATGACTATTTATATTTCAGAGTTCATTGTGATTTTTTGTCAATTGTTGATTGTTTGTAATAATAAATGTTTATAATTTTCTATAACCACAAGTATTATTTTAATAAATAGGACACAAGAAAATGTGCTACTTTTTTTTTCTTCTTAACCCCCCTAATTTAGGGTGATATTTCTTAGGAGTTTTGGGAGTGCAGTTGAAATGTAGCAGCAGGGGATCTACCGAAAATAGTAAAACTTTGAAAGTGGTCCACGAGAAAAAAAAGTTTGGGAACCTCTGTTCTACAGGAAGGGCTAGGGCATTTTCTTTGAGCTGCAGAGATAAAAGAACCGGACGCCAGAGAACCCAGGAAATGTCACTTGAAAGAAAAAAAACAAATAATTTCGAGAAGCCAAAGTGTCCCATTTTGCCCTTCAAAGTGAATGGTCGCAAATAAAAATGCAAGTTAAAAGGGCTGCTTTTTAGAGCTATTTGTCATTTAGGAAGCATAAAAGTTTTTTGATTCCCTACCAGGGGCGCCCCTTGGCCCCCAGGGGTGCGGAGTGAGGGGGGCGCAAAATCTTCAATTGTCCCCGGGCGGTGAGCGCACCTTAGCTACGCCTCTGGTCCCCTGGTTTTTTCCAGAACAAATTTCCCTGATCTCCTGGTTGCGTTTCCACCCTGTGCAATTCTTGAAAATGTGTGACTTTTATTTGTAAATTGATTTCAGTCTGTTATAGATTTTCCGTGCAGCAAAGATGAACATTTTATGTTATTCTTAAAAATGTAGGATATTCATTTGTAAATCGATTTTTGTGTGTCACCCACATTTTCTGTGCTACGGAGTAAGATTTTGAATAATTCTTGAAAATGTAATAAATTGATCTGTAAATTGCTCTTTGCGTTATGCACTTTTTCTGTGCAGTGATGATGAAGATTTGATGTAATTCTTTGAAATTGAAAGGTTCTTCTTTTGAATTTGTTTTTGGAGTATCACGCCAATTTCTAATCAGCATCGCTTAAGAGACATATCGGGACAAAAGGAAATTCGAAACAGAATGTGACTGCTGAAAGGAAAATTTTATGGTTCAGAGATAAAAAAGAATCTGTTACTAAATTAATACACTAAAAATGCAAGGAAAATTTAATTCTTATTGCAGAATCCTACCTACAGCTTCTAATGTGAATGAGATCATTGCTTAGTTATGAGCAGAACGTGGAACATTGCTTTTTTTACAGCATTCAATACCACAAAAATGGTAATCGGGGTAATGTTCTGACACGAGCATACATAATTTTTTATTCTTTAAAAGATTCTCCTACGCTCAAATCGTATTTGATTTTCTAGTTTTGTCTCTTGTGTAATTCTGTGGTGAAAGCTTTCTCTCATGCTCCGATTTCGATTCCATAAACAACGCCTCTTTAGGTGGGCGAGACATTTTCAATCGAATGAAACAGAATCACAACTATAGAATTAAACTTATGTAAACATTATCATAAGTTACATGATTAGCGATAAAGGTATGACTGCAAAAAAAAAGGATAAACAACATAAAGTAGCTCAAACTAAAGAAATCAAATGAACGAACTATTATGAATTGAAAAAAAAAACAACAAAGCAAAGCTGTGCAGAAATGAAAAAAAAAAAAAGCAGTTGAACAACACAGTAAAGCAATAAACGAATTACACAGAATCACAATTAAAAATTAAACGTAAGTAAACATTATCATAAACTACACGATTAGCGATAAAAGTCGGAAATGAAAAAAAGCAGTTGAACAAAGCAGTAAAACCATAAACGAATTAAACAGAATCACAACAAAGAACAGCTGAAACTAAAGAAATCAGAAGAACGAATTAAACAGAACCACAGTTATAAAATAAAACTTTAGTAAACATTATCATAAACTACCCGATTAACAATAAAGTTATGAATACAAAAAAAGGAACAATTACTCACGTAAATAAATAAATGTAACAAAACAAATGTATACAATTAATGCAAAATAAAAACAACACGGTTAAAACACGATGAGCTATATGTAAAAATTATCATGAATCGAAAAAATCAACAAAGCAAAGCTGAGCAGAAGTAAAAAAAAAAAAAGTTGAACAACACAGTAAAACAATAAACGAATTAAACAGAATCACAATTAAAAATTAAACTAAGTAAACATTATCATAAACTACACGATTAGAGATACGTGAAAATTATCATGAATTGAAAAAATAACAAAGCAAAGCTGAGCTGAAATGAAAAAAAAGCAGTTGAACAACTCAGTAAAACAATAAACGAACAATTAAACAGAATCACAATTAAAAATTAAACTTATGTAAAAATTATCATAAACTACACGATTAGCGATCAACGAAGAGCAGCTAAAACTAAAGAAATCAGATGAACGAATTAAACATAATGACAGTTTTAAAATTAAACTTAAGTAAACATTATCACAAAATACACGATTAGCGATAAAGAACAATGATGAATTGAAAGAACAGCTGAAACTAAAAAAGAAATCAGCTGAGAGGAAGGAAACGTAACAGAATATCTCAAAATTAATTAAGAACAACGCAGAAAAACAATAATCGAATTAAACAGATTCACAATTAAAAATTAAACTTAAGTTCACATTATTATTACACGATTATTGATCAACGAAGCGCAGGTAAAACTAAAGAAATCAGATGAACGAATTAAACAGAATCAGTTATAAAATTAAACTTAAGTAAACATTATCATAAACTACACGATTAGCAATAAAGAACAATCATGAATTGAAAGAACAGCTTAAACAAAATAAGAAATCAATTGAGAGGAAGGAAACGTAACAGAATATCTCAAAATTAATTAATCGTTATGCATAGAAATACATAACAAAATAAATCAAATTAATGGAAATACATAGAAATAAATTTCAAGCAAGGATACTGAAATCAATCGCATCGAATATCCCGGTATCTGAGGAAAGCAAGGAACGATTGCTATAGCTCGCTTCACTTCAATTCGCTATGAACTCACGTGAAAAAAAGAAAATGCTGGAAGATTAATATTTTAATTGTTGAATTAAAGAATATTAGGACGAATTTAAAAAAAAATAACTTCGAGGTGCAAACCCCCAAGATATGATAGAATTTTGTGCCACTTTTCGTAATTGTACGTTGCGTATATTTTGCTGTAGCTCGTATATAAACATGGGCGTTGTCAACTCGAAAGTTCATCAAACTTACATTTTATATATATAGACTTGTCTTAAATGTTTTTTGTCACACTGTGTACTTGGACTTTAAAAAAATGGAACTTTCTAAAATAACTATGAAAAATAAAATTTAAATCTTATCCCAAATTTCAAACATAGTTCCCACAACAGCTCATTAGGCCAGTATTGCAGTCTGGATAGATAAAGCAAAAGAATAAAGTTCAAATTGTTAAATTTATTCTATATTACTTAAAACTTTAAAGCATCTAAAGCAAATATAGTTCATAAAATTGGTAGAAAAAAATTCCCTACAGATTCAAACTAGGCAGTGGGGGCATTAGGGGAGCAATTTCGTTTCCGTAAATAATATTCACTTGATTCTAAAGTTTCTAACCGCTTGCCTGATTATCCATAGTTATCTCGGGTTCGCAAATATTGCAGTTGATTATTATCCCGAAAAAACTCTGGCGAAGCAGAATTTTTTACACCTGAAAAATAAAATAAAAATTCAACTTAAAACCTATATATTTTGTTTTGTTACGTTTCTTTGTATTTAATAATAAAATTAAAAGATGATTATTTTTTGCAATTTTTTTTTTCAAAACAATTTGTAAAAGAAGCGGTTAATGTTGGAAAACCATCTCACCTCCATGTTTCTTAGAATAACGACAGCAACGCTGTGATTAGAACTCAATTATTTCTGGTTCCAAGCTAAATTCCTTGCCACTGGTCTAAGAGTCGGGAGCAGTGTAAGTGAAGTAAAAAGTAACAAACAGATAAACGCTATAACTCGTCATGAAAAGTACATATTTAAAAGCACCGATTACATGGTTCGCCCACTTTTCAGCCACATCTCATTCTGTAAGGATTTGCCGCCAGTAATTTTCTAAAACTATGTTATATATAAATAAATCGTGAAGTTCTTTGATAATTAAAAAACCTTTCAGGTATACTGGCTGTAAATGCCTTACAATATGGAGATATGGTTTACATTGCTTTTTTTAAAATGTTGAATATATTAATACAGTAGAATCTCTCTTAACCGGCCTTCGCTTTATCCGGCCCATATTCTCGAAAAAAAAAAAAGCTTTTCGAGCGCTTTTTAATGGAAGAAATAGGTGCTGCGGTACTCGAATGAATTTTTACGTGGAATCCTTACGTCCCCGGACTAAGCGGGGAAGTGCCGGGCTTCCCGTCAGCAGCAAAAACACGGGTCACAGACTTCTTTACTAGCGCTTGATAACTTAGTATGTAACTCTCAAAGTTTTTTTCTTTCTTTCTAATGGGGCTGCGATGGTCATTAACCTTTGCAGACCTAATGCGTACCCCGGAAACCGGCAACCATTTTTTCAAGCAGCACCACTGTCGGTGGTTGCCACTGCAACTGAGAATTTGGACGCTCAGTTTCCCTTAGTGGCGGCACCTGAGCTCTCATTTGATACGAATTGCACTAAGTATTTAATTTAGCGGAGAGTATCCAAGCCAAACGGATACTCAAGGAATCTTTAAGGGGACTTGGCACCTTTCAAATGTAGAAAATGGCTGAAAATAACGATTTTTCAATTTTTTGCTTAAAATGTGGTTTGATTCTCTTAGTATATATGAGCGAAGTTTTGAAGCGATACAACCAATATAAATGTAGTTAAGAAGTAAGAGAACTCAAATATTTCTGATGGTTTAGTAGGATTTTGTATTCTTTAAATTGCGTTTTCTCGGTTTGTCTGTTTTCGCCGTATTGTAGTACTTAAAATGCTAAAACTTCTTCATATATTCATGTAGCAACTTGAAATTTTTTGTGTGTGTTCGATATGATGTGCTTGATAAAATTAGGGATGGAATTTGCTATATATTTTCAAAAAAATATATTAAAAATGAAAATATAACAAAAGTCGCTTTTTTTCTGTGCTCCACCATCGATGTAACTTTAAAAACTTTTTTCTCAAAAACTAATTAATTAATAGCAAAATCCATCTATAAAATTGTAAACCATACTATAATAAGTACTTTAAAAAAATTTGGTAAAAAAAAGTCAAGAAATGAAAAAGAAGAAGGAAATTTAAAATTGTTAAATAATTTTAAAAAAAATTAAATTTTAAAATTTTCTGTTAGTTGAATTTCGATTTTCCATGTGAAAATCATTTTGTTGAACAATAAATAGCACATCATAACATACAAATGAAATAGTTAAAAGTTCTTAAATTAAAAAAAAAGTCAAGAAATGAAAAAGAAGAATTAAATTTAAAATTGTTAAATAATTTTAAAAAATTAAATTTTAAAATTTTCTGTTAGTTGAATTTTGATTTTTCATGTGAAAATCATTTTGTTGAACAATAAATAGCACATCATAACATACAAATGAAATAGTTAATAGTTCTTAAATTAAAAAAAAATTGTCAAAAGGGGCCAAGTCCCCTTAACATGCCGCACTATCACGTGACATGGGCGCAGACGATTTTCTGCCTATTGAAAATCCACCGACTTGGGCCAGGTTCGAACCTGCGATCTTGGGTGGACGAGACCTGCGTCTTACCACTACACCACCCTGTCGACGTAACTCTTAAAGTAACTGTACTAAAACGCAATAAATCATCTCAACTCCACTCTCTTTTAAATTGCATAATATGTCTCCCTTTTTTGCTATCCCCCGCTTTAGCCGTATTTTTACTTAACCGGCTTACCATCGGTTCCAATTAATCCGGTTAACAGAGGTTCTACTATACTATTGCTTGATGATGAATTACCAAAAAAAAAAAAAAAGAAACATTCGGTACGGGTACTCAATGCTAACCACGGCCATACTGACTGAACCTTTTCGGTTATCTCAGACTACCCCCCAGTATGAGGGGGTGCGACCGTGGCGCTGTCCTCCTTCGATCCTCCCACAAACTCTCTGACAAACTGACAACCAGCACCAGCCATAGGGGCTGGGCTGGCAGAGCTTTGCCGACCTGCTTTACCGACCCGGGGCCATAGTCATGCTACAAAGCAAGCCTTACGTCACCCGGATCGGATGTTGCTATTTTAGTCGCCTCTTACGACACGCATAACTACGCTGGGGCTATTCTATCATCCCCGGCCACCATACGGGGGACATTCGGTACGGGTATCCGCTTGAAATTGTGATTATAGAGTAAAAGTGACGTATAAATTAAATTATAGTTTACGAAACGAGAAAAAACACCTTTTTGTAACCAATCTGAACAAAAAAAAAAGAGAAGAAACGAGTAGGAAGATTATGTTTATTAAGCTCCAGGATGATCCCACTACTGCATATGACCGATTTTTTTTTCAATCGGCTCCAAATATTAAGAATAAAATCATTGGCCAACTAATTAATTCTAATTAAAATATATGTGTTGCTTGATATCAGCTGTCTTAAATCTCCCACTGATAGCTCGTTAACGTAAACTCTTTATGGAAAGTTAAATAGAGGAGCACCCTACGCTCTTCTTAAATCTCTTACTGATAGCTCGTTAACGTAAACTCTTTATGGAAAGTTAAATAGAGGAGCACCCTACGCTCTTCTTAAATCTCTTACTGATAGCTCGTTAACGTAAACTCTTTATGGAAAGTTAAATAGAGGAGCACCCTACGCTCTTTTTAATTAAGAATTTAATTATTTAATCAAAAATTGTACTCTTATATTATCTTCAGTTTATTAAAAAAAAAATGAAGTTATACCTATTTGAGGGACGTCCTATTACTATTGAACAGATGGCCACCTTGCAGTGACCCGCTACGCTGAAGAGGAAAAAATCGAATACTACTCACCGAGATTCGACCGACGCCCTCCCCTCAAGGTAATACAAAAAAGGGCTCCCGGTCAATTTCAGCGTCGAAGTACTAGGCACAGCACTCTGCGAGCAAGGACGGAAAGCCGCCAAGACTAAACAGTTCCAGGGGGAAAATGGGCCCCTGCCCATTTTTTGCATTCAAATGGACTACTCCGATGAAAATCTCAAGATATTTGATGAACACGTAACCGTTGCCGGCTTCCAATTAAGAGCGGAGCGGCTTCGTAGGAAAAAAAGGCCCCATCCAATGTTTTAGGTGCCAAAGGTGGGGCCAACTCCTACGATTGCAACGCAGGTGAAAAGTGCATGTACTGCGCTTGTCCACACCGTTCCAGGAAATGTATGGCCTAAGATGAAACACCGAAGTGCGCTATAATTTCTTTACTATGTTCATGTTGTTGCAAAAACGTGTTTTTGAAAGCTTCTTGCTTTTTTTTAACTATAATTTTCTGTTTTTCAGTCCTGAAACGAAACTGGAGATGCAAATAATTAGAAAACTTTGGTTTTCTTATGTAACAAGGAAACTAAATGTTCATTATTGTCCACGTATCTGTAGCCATTTCAGCTGACGGCTCAAATCAAAGTGTATCTTTCGAAACAATAAAGAGAAAAGAAAACAAAAGAAAAGAAACAAATAAATATTAAATCTCCAAAAAATGTTTTAAGTTACACGGTTTTATTTTTAAAAATCTAAAACGCAGTAGTAGTTGTCGAAAATCCTCAACAAACTTCCGTGACAAGTCAAGTAAAATAACATCGTTGCATTATCCAAGCAAAGCTATCGTTGCCATTCGACAAATAATAATTCTGATAATTTCCTCAGAGCCAAAGTTGTTAATTTTTTTTCCCTAGTTCACGTTATAATAAATTATAAAATGGATGGAATATTGCATTATCATCGATGATAAGCTTGTGTGTAAAGTTTGAAGATAATTTATGCAGTAATATTGGTCGAAAATCGCGTAACAAACTTCCATGACAAATCAAGTTAAAAAAAAAAGGGGGGGGGGGAGACCCACTTCGAAACAAGAAAGTGAGTACAAAAATACTTTCATACTCATAAAAATAACCATTTATTAAGTAACAACGAAAGGGGAGAGCATTGACACTAATCTTAATTGTAATAAAAAGTATAATTTCATGATAATGTAAAGCACAAATGAGCATCAAAATGCAGACATATGTTTCGGGATTGCTTGGAATCCCTCTTTCAATGCGAAAGGGCGCTTCTACATCTCTTATCTTTTGGCTTCATTTGGATGTTTTGTACCTAGAAGTTCCCTGTCGCATTGAAAAAGGGATTCCAAGCAATCCCAAAACACATGTCTGCATTTTAATGCTCATTTGTGCGTTAAATTAACGTGAAATTATACTTTTTATTACAGTTTACGTGCACAAAGTCAATTTATTTTTATATTTTTACTAATCTTAATTTCTAAAGTAATAGAGGTAAAGTATCTTAGCGACATCTGGTGATATGGCAATCAAACCATTTTCCTACTAAATGAAATAAAATAAATCTTTGTGCTGCCAAGTAAAAAGCTAAAATTCAACGTAAAATTAGGCACAAAATTTTCAAAAATTGCAGACACGCGTTTCGAGGTTAAAATGAACCCCTATTTTCAGTGCAAAAGAGTGGTTCACTTTCCTATTGTTGCCATTAAAGTTCAAAATATTCGAATTTTGAAAAGTACAACCCCCTGAGGTTGTGTTGAAATTGTCAGAATTTCAAATAATCTAAATAAATGGCATTGAGTGAAAATGGAATTAAAAAAATATATTGCATGCATACATACATACATGTCAAACTAATAAAAACTGATAAAATCCTAGCGATTTATTACTTGACGATTGAACCACTTTCGGATTGTTACTATCAAATTAATATGCATTATTTATAATTATATACATTATTATTTAAAAATTTCCAAAAATGAATGTATGCCATCTATTGTTTAAAAAAAATCGCTTTCTAATGGAAGAAAAATCTGAAATGTGGAACAGTTTGTGCGTTTTCTATTAGGAAAGAGAAAAACCGATAAATAATGAGTTACCTTGAGGAAAGCTGTGAAAAACTGATCTACACTTACTTATTACTCTTATTCTAATTAACTTAAAACTTAGTTTTATTGTGTGCTTAGAAATCAAGGCTTTCGATTGATATATCATGGTAGTATAATAAGGAGTTTTTCATTCCTATATGAGGACTACATTTATGCGAAAATTTTGTTTAAAATTAGAATGAGAAAATGTCAAAATCAAATTTGAAAAAATACGTCTCGCAAGGCTATATTGTCATCTATTATTTATATTTCTGCCTCTGGAAGTGGGAGAAAATTGAGGTATTATATCCCAGGTCAAGGTAATAAAAATATGGTGAGTAAAATTGTAGGTAATAAAACAGGTTATAAAAGCGTGTTAAAAAAAATAAACAGCGAATATTTTAAACTTACATTTATTAGTCGCCACATCTTATACGTTTCATTTATAATTCCTCTCTTACAACCTAATATAAATTTATGTAAACTAGCATTTTCTCTCGTTACTAATACCGATTCAATAATTTAATCTACCTGCTCTTTCAACAAAAGATTTTTGCTTCTTCACTGTTTGCGAAATTTGATTCGATGAATCTTACAAAATTACTTCAGAAGTAAAACTTAAAGTATCTGAACTAAAACTAAAGTTTTGGTTTCTTTTAGATAAACAAAAACAAACGAGTAATAATAAGAAGAATACATGCGGTAGATAAAAGTTTCCGAAAAGATTAAGTTCAGATTTTTCTGACGTAAGAATGTGATAGTATGACAGATGATAAATAAACCATAACTCATCCTAAACTGAAATGAAGAGCTTTAATGAACGGGATTCCATATCACGTGATTCCAATATTGTGGTTTCAGTTCGAAACTGAATTGTGATTAGTCACATTTGAATTACTCAGAAGCAGAATTCCATATTATCATTACTACGTCATAGGTCAATATTGTGAAACAACCCTAGTAGTCACTGTCACCCACGAGAATGGACGTGTTTTTAGTCTGCCCTATAAATTTCCCCGCTAGCTGGGAATTATATATTTTTATTATCGTCTGGCTCTTTATTCAGCTGGTGGCATTGGAGGTCGGATAGAATTTTATTTGCTATCGTAAGTTGTAATAGTACACTTCATTTTTGTACTTTTTATTTTTATGAAAAGTATTGAACTTGTTGAATAATTTATATTTCATTCTTATTGATAAACCCCCTCAAGTGGTGTTGTCCTCCGTTTCATTATGCTTTTAGTTTCTTATTTTTCAAATGAAAAGTATTGCATTCATTGAATAATTTATATTTCATTTTTTTATTTATAAATTACTGGTGTTTTATCAATATTTTACTTTTAAATTATAGAAATAAAAAACTATATCAGTAAAATTATGTTAGTAAAACATAACTTCCGTTTGGGTATGCTTTTTCATTTTATTATTTTTTAAAGGAAAGTATGGAATTCATTGAAAAATTTATATTTCATTTTTATTTATGAATTACTGGTGTTTTACTTTTTTTTTTTAATTACAGAAGTAAAACGAAATTATATTAGCAAAATTATAATGGTAAAATATAATTTACGTTTGAGTATGCTTTTTCTTATTCAAATTTTTAAGAAAAAATTTCTGAAATTAAAATAATTTATACATACTTTTGCATTCAACATTTTCTATCTATCAATTCGATCGATGGTTAGTTTGTTAAGTCATCGTCGAAATAAATGGAAATCTTGTACTTATCCACATCACCAAAAAAAAAAAAAAAAGCACATCTTCAAAAAAAAAAAAAAAAATTTCATTTTTCAATTAGAAAGGTATTCATTTTAACCATAATGTCATTTCAACAATATTTTAATACAGACAACACGATTTGCCTTTAAGAAAATTCCCCAGTTAGTGATGTAACTCAGTGTTGAGAGAAGGATTTAATTTAAAATCGACGTATAATTGAAATCGGCCATGAAATAAGTAAATTCATATAAAAACGTAAATGGAGAAAAAAAATTTCGAATTATTTGAAGAAATATACATTTTTAGGTGGTCAAATTTTAAACAGATACTGTAAGTGAAAGTTAATTTTTGTTACAACAGGGCGTTGTACATATAGAGTAATTTCCTATTTCACAGATTCGAAGATGATTAAATTTTAAAAAGGCTTATCAGAATTCAAAAGCTAATATGTAAAAAAAATTGACGGATTTTTTATGATTTTAAGATACAATAACATAGATTATAAGATACAGTTGAACTCGCTTAATACGAAATTCCAAAAATTCGCGAATTTGTTCGTATCGGCCGTTATTTGTAACAACCGTGAATAAATAAAATTGTAAAAAAAGTATTAGAAATGCATGTTTATATTTTTAAAATAATTACTACTACTTATATTTAAAAGTAAAATTAATAGCGAGAGCAAATTATTTATTTTTGCTAAACATACGCTTTTAAATCTTACTAGTATATAGATAAAAAGTGAACTTACCTTTCAAAATTAACAATTTTGGAAAATTTCTTAATGGTTAGTTGCTTTTCAGGTACATTAAAATTTATCATACGCATGTCTCGGCGCAACATGCCTCGTGAAATTTATACTTGGTGGTTTACAATAACTCAAAATAACCAAAATTTTCTATTAGAAAAAATAATTATACGCAATCAAAAAAATTTTTCGTGAATAGGTCAGAAATTTTGTTTGTCCCAGCAGAAATTTGTATTTAAACCTTCGTAATATGCGTGAGATATTTAGTGTAATTAAATAGTAAATTAAACATAATGAACAAAATGTTCGTTTTAGATGTTATTTTGTATTAACCGTGTTCGTATTAAGAAAGTTCAACTGTACAAGTATACCTTTCAATGTACGATAAGATATAAATCAAGTTTGTGTGATTATTTTTGCAGAAGTTTTTCATTAAAATGAACGTACAGCACTCACACCATTCACCATTTTTAGTAGAATACATTTTTGTTGCCTCTATGAAGATGCCTGTTGCTTTTTTTGAAGCTTTTTGCAGTTTTCTAAAACTGCCATTTGCAAAAATAAATAAATAAATAAATAAATATCTGCCATAGCTACATTGCATTCGAAACGAAGTACTTTTTCTAGAGAAATGCATTTCCTATGAGGCCTTTAAGGAGATTGTTTTTACCTTAATGGGAAAAAAATCGTCGTTACTTTAACGCCGATAGTTTAGTAGATTTGTTTTTCAAGATAGATTTGTTGTTGTTATGTCTAATCAACTTAATTTCACGTACTTTCAACGTCGGATGGTGGTAAGAAGTCGGAGTTATGGAACGAGCCCAGGAAAACTGCCACATTCGTGAATTTTCCAAGAATACCTGTTTTGAAAGTATTTGAAAACTGGACTCCCAGAAAAAATCCAGGTCAACGTGTAATGTGCTGTCGCGCGAACAGTCGGATTCAAAGATCACTGCTTTGCTCAAAGTCGCCCGAAATCGCCAACAATATGCAGAGAAAACTGGAAGCTTCCAGATGTGATGTGGCTGGCCAGCGTGTCCTCCAGGAATAAGCAGGTGATGCTACTCGGTCATGACAGAAATTCTGATTTTATCAATTTAATACAAGTTGGCATCACAAAAGACCATGGAAATCACAAGATCAATAAAGAAAACTGAGTGGTCAGAGCATCTTGTGCAAAACAATCAGGAAATTTCGATCGATATATTATATTAATATGTGCAAGGTTCCCCCCCCCCCCCCATATTGGGGAATTTATGTGCAAAATTGCTCAAAATTGGAATAAAAAAAGAACTATCCGTAGGATTTTTTTTCTAACGGGTCTATAAACCTTCCTCTTGAGCGACTTTGTCTATTGATGAAAACAGCATTAAAATCCATTGCGTAGTTTAAAAGATCTAAGCGTCGAAAAAATAATTGAAAATAACTAATTGAGTCACAACTTTCATTTTTGCAGCGATGAGTTTCTCGGGTCGTAAACATTAACCGTGCCGAATGTTTTTCCGATCGGTAAAACGGCCTAGGATTCTATAGCGAACAGACAGAATAAGCCGCTTATATGTAAGATAATATATATATATATATATTTGAGAATAATCGGCAGAAACTGGCGGCGTTATTCTTAATTCTCAAGTTCTGCAATTTAAAGTGGCTTAACAATTTTCGTCTAACCTTTGGAATGCATTGGTGAAATGTGGCTACAGTTTGAAATAATTACAAAAATTAGCTAAAAATATAGTACAACAGTCAAAGCAATATCATTCAATGACATTTTCGTTCAATTTTAAATTTTCTAAAAATTAATTTCGTTCAGCACTACGTTTAGGAATTATTAACTACAATATTTTCATCCGATTTAAAAATTTTCATTTAAAAAGAACGCAATAGTTACTTTCTTCTGACAGTTTTAAAGAAACTATTGGCGAAAACCGGCAAAATGTTTGCTAAAAGAATTAAATAACTAAAATTTAAACTATTTTAAAGATTTAGACAAAAATAGTACCCTATACAGAATTGATTTCTTACAAGGATGTTAGCTATTTTTGCGCAGCAGTTCCACAGCTGTATTAAAAGGGGCCGTTCATAAATGATGTCACACTTTTTTCCCATATATTTGACCCCCCCCCCCCTTTTGTCACACTTCAGCGGACCCCTCCTTTGTCACATGTCACACTATGTTGCATAATGCATGATGTCACACTTCTTGTTACCCCCTCCCCTTGTCCCAATTTCACGAACTCCCCTCCCCCCTCGAAGTGTGACATCATTTATGATTGATCCCAAGGGTATACGCGTAAACCTTCTGGTTTGTTTAAAAAAAAAATAACGTATAGTTGCTGCTTTTTAATGCTTGATATTTTATAATTTTATTTTAGTGCTCTGTCAAAACATTACAGAAAGTGTCGCATAGTACACAGATGCGAATCGACAGCCTTAAGAAGCGTTCAATGATAGGAACTTCCTTTGCACATATCACTGCGCCCTATTACATAAGAATGCATTTTTTGGGAAAAACTTGACACTTACATTTTATCCAAGCTACCAGTCTATTATTTTCTTTTTCCGATCTCTCAAGAGACACTTGCATGAATAAATTAAGTACTGCCGACAACCAGTCGATAGCAGCGACAATCAAGTTTAAAATTTATCAGAAGAATGGTATAGAAATAGCTGGTAGCTAACTAAATTTATGCATTCATGAATTAAAGTAGGTTGACGTCGTTTCGGCCCAAAGGCATTATCCACTAGCTGATTAAACGCAGAACATCTGCGGTCTATAAGTTAAAAATTCAAAAACCTTAAGAAAAGATAGCTGGATATAAACACACTAAGGCAGGGGTCCCCAATCTTTTTTGTATCTGAGAACACATACCATAATATCGGTCGAATGGCGGGCACCATTAGTTTTTTCAAGATCAATTTATAGTTAGTGGATATAGTTAACAATACACACAACATATAATGAACAAAATATTTAATTTTAAAAAATAATTTAACGTATCAATATAATCTGTATTAATATTTTTGTATAAAATAGATGATTACTTAATTGCTTGCAAAACATACGAAGCATAAAAATTATTTATGAAATATATAAAATACAGTCAATGTGACGTTTGGCATTGCATTTCACTTTGCTTATATCTGTGGGGATAGGAGTCGTTTTCTATTTTGGCTGTGCTTATCATTATATAGGGTTATTTATACAGCAGCAGCACGGCATTTGGATCGGGCGGTTTGAGTAAGTGAACCCATTTACCCGAAAGTCACTAAATGGCAGAACATCAATTAAATATCCTGTAACATAAGAGTACATCTAGTCTCCGCGAGCGAAGCAAAAAAAAAAAAAAAAGAAAAGGGGGTGCCAATCAGCTATTGGCTGGATGGGGCGCGCTGAGGCGCGGGGGCATCTGGTTTTGGAAGACTGATGGAAAGTATTCCGAGTGCCGATGGACGTTAGACGGCATATTTTCCCGGCTCATAAGAGTAGGGTTTTTGAGCTTTTAATATTTTTTGGACTATCTTTTTTTTTTTTTTTTTTTTTTAAAATTTTTTTTTTTTTTTAATAAGTTAGGGAAACAACATAAGAAGACAAAGAAAGAGGAGAAAAGGACACAAAAAACACAATGAACGAACGTAAGGCCAAGACAAGAGCATGAAGAAGCGCAGCGAGAACAGGAGACCGCCCTTAGAACAGGTCGAGCTGCGAGGGTTATTTATAGTTAAATGGCCTTTTATTTATATACTCCAGACTCTAAATGTTCTCTACTTTAAAACGGAAAACTGAAATATCTTATCGTTGGGTACAAGCAGCGGGCGCACCTAGACCGATCGACCGGCGCCGTGGTACCCGCGGGCATAGGGTTGTAGACCCCTGAACTAAGGTATTGAAACTCCAAAGAATCGGAAATTAAAAATTAAGTTGTTAATGGAAATACATTTCAAGAAACAAAACTAAATTTGTTATCCCGTAAGTTACGATAATCTATATAAATAAAACCGAAAGTTTGTGTGTGTGTGTGTGTGTGTGTCTGTCTGTCGATCGCCTCCTGGCGAGATGGAACGGTCTAAGAGTACGGAATTTTGGTTACAGGTACCTTGGACCAGGTCCTCGTGCACCTCGAAGCGTTTTTCCTAAAATTCGAATTTGTTCTTCTTTTATTCCAATTTAAGCAAAACTGTTAATTTTAGGAATATCTCATCGAAGAAACGTCACACCTTTTCGATTTTTGCAGCATATTGATGCCCGTAAAAAACCGCACAAGATGATCTCTTTCTGAAGTTCATAGAACAAATAGAACACGCGCAATATTCATTTAAAGTAGTTTTCGAACTTTAAAGCGAGGCTTACCTCTGAATTTATCTGCTCAATTTGCGTGTTTTCGCCAAAATAAATAGTACTTTTGTCGCCAATTAGATGATTTTTGTTAACTCAAGATTGAAAAAATGCTGTTTTATCGTTATTCATGCCGTTTTATGAGCGAAACAAATTCAAAAAATTCATTTCATTTTTTAGCGTACTGCAGACGATTTGTAATTACTCCTTGAGGTTGATCCTTCTTTGATTTTTGGCGATTTAGTATCATGGTACCAGTTCAACAATTTCATGAAACATTATTTCTCATGGTAGATTGTCCGTTTTATCAACGAAACAAATTCGAAGAATTCATTTAATTTTTATGCATATTTTGTGGATTATAAAGTGCAGACGCGATTTTCAATTACTTTGTCTTGAGGTTGATTTTTCTTTCCATATTTTACTCAAGTGATTTATTTTATAAAACATTTACTTAATTTTTTTTACTGTCTATTTGGCACTATTTGGACATAATTTAGTTATTTCTTTCTATCAACTTAAATTTCACGCGTCAGGATTGGTTCAGTACCAAACATTTTCTAACTTATATAAGCATTTGCCTTTGGAAAAATGCTTCCCTTTCTTTTGTTTTTATCCGAATTTTATGAAAGTGCTATTCAATTGAATTTTCAGGAAATCCTTTGACGATTTTGCAATCGGGATTTATAGGAACTGTCCTTATTTTGATGGTTAATTTAAGATGGACTGTTGGTAATTTTAGGAACAGTATTCTTATGGGTATTTTTAGTCACTGACGTCTTTATTCTAATGAAGATTTTTTGAGACTAATGTCCTTATTCTATTAGGGATGTTTAGGAATAGTTGTCTTTATTCAAATGTGGGGATTTAAGAATTTTTTCTTTATTGTAGCAGACATATTCAGGGACAGTTGTGCTTCATCTGATGGACATTTTAAAACAGAATACAGATCTTACTTTGATGGGGATTTTTAAATGTATTGTGGTAGATATTGTAATCACGATTTTTATGGGTCTCTCGATATCATTTTGGCACAATTATCTCGCTGCATGTGCGCATTTTAGTTACTGTTGCAATTACTTTAATGGCAATTTTTTTGAACTGTTGTTGGCATTTTAATGTAGATTTTTATGAACTGTTATTTTTGGTCTAAAAGGAATTTTTCTAGGCTGTTCGTTTAAATGTTTTTACTGTTTAAATAAGGTTTTTCAGGCCTGTTGCCCATCTCCAACATGATTTTTTAAAGAAAATTTTTCCTTACATATTTACAACAGAATTTTGGACATGCGTCACTTAGCCTGCGAATGATGCAATATTATTCCGCGCAAAGCCGGGCATGTCAGCTAGTAAATAATAAATCGTACTTTTCATCGCTAATCACTAAACAAATTTTTAAAAATCATTTTACCATAGTTTGTTTTTGCATGATGTAAGTATCGTATCGTTTCGCAAAATTTAATCCTAACTTGTCTACGTTTGACCACCTGTCTATATTGACCACTTATGTGCGCCAAATTTGGGTGGGAGTATTATAAAATACCCTTTGTAAGTTGACCGCTTAGTTACAACTATTTTTATTTGTTTATCTATTTTTGAAAAGATTAAAAAAAAACTTAGATAACTAAAATAACTTCCCCGGGATGCTTTTTATACTATAATGTTAGACCAGTATTGTCTGGATGGATGAAACACCAATATAAAGTTTGCCTAAACTTTGTAAATTAACCATATGGAAAAACTACTATGAGCGATTTTTTATTCTTGGAATAAGTTTCTTCTCTTTTCTTCTATCTGATGTAGCCGTTTTGAAAAGCTATGCATTTTCAGGAAATCTTTACTACCATTTAACTAGCTTACATAAAAAATAAGGTATTTATTTTTATTTTAACTAAATACTTTACTTTTAAAGTTGTGCCGACAGGGGTGGCGTAGTGGTGAGACGCAGGTCTCGTATGCCCAAGATCGCGGGTTCAAACCTGGCCCAAGTCGGTGGACTTTCAAGATGCAGAAAATCGTCTGCGTCTATGTGGTATGATTATGCGGCATGTTAAAGATCCCTTGAGTATCCGTTTGGCAAGGATACTCTCGGCTAAATTAAATTCCTAGTGCATATTGCATCAATGAGAGCTCAGGTACGCCATCTAGTGGTAACTGAACGTCCAAATTCTCATGCGGGGATGGTACCACACTTATTATGGTGCCGCTGAAAGAGATGGTACCAATTTCTGGGGAACGCACTAGGTCTGCAATGGTTGAGGACCCATACCGCAGCCCCATTGGAAAGAAAAAAAACACTTTTAAAGTTGTATAATATAGGATATATTGTAAGTCATCCAGATTAAATTTCTCTAATGATGTTTCAGATAATTGTGAAAAAGAAAAGTTAATTTCAACTATAAAGTAATGTTGATACTCGAAGCTATATTTTAATTACTTACAAATGAATAAATGCATATTGTACGAAATGACCAAAAAAAAAAAAATCTCCTCCCTCCATAAGTTGGTCACCTCTCTAAGTTCACCACTAAAGTGCTGCACCGCAAGTTTCCAACTTACACAGGTTTCAATGCATTATATTAATTTGGGGTTTCTTTTGCATTATGCAAATTTTTCTCCCGTTTCAGAATTACTACACCATACTTATATACCTACAGGGTTACCATAAGTCCTCGAATTTCGGAAACAGTCCCCAAATCTCTTTTTTTTTTTTTTTTTTGCTGTATGTCTCCAAAAATATAATTAGTACTTGGGGAGGCGGAAATCCCCCAAATTTTAGGATTTGCATCTTTTCGTACCTTAATTCTTAAAATATGCGAGTACATTTGCAAAATTCTGATGAAGTTTTGCACTTTATTCGTGTGTCGTCATTTTTTCTGATTGTATTAGCATTAATTACGACGAAAATTTAATCAGATTTGAGCATGCGTTTCTGAGTATGTAGACTTTTATACTTGTCTACACACAGTTTTTAGCCTACTTTCCCGTAAAAGTAAAAAAATAGTAATAAACTGTGAAAGAAGGCTTTATGTATCGTAAAAATATCGTTAAAATAAGAAAAAGTAAAAAAAAAAGTGAAGTAATTAAATAAAGATTGAAAAATAAAAAATTTGAAAGTAGGGATTTGAAATGGGGAAAATGTGTCGGTCGGTCTGTCTGCCTGCCCCCCAATAACTTTTGAACAAATGGTCCGATTCAAAAAATTCTTTTTGCATTCGAAAAATCTCGGCGATGACATCTCATTTCCATATTTTACTTCTCGGTTTGAACAATTTTTCGTTTAATTTTGAACAGTTAAAAATGTTTTAACATTAACGCCTATGGGCAAAAATGAAGAAAATTATATAAACTCTGGGCACAAGATTCAAGTTCCTATGAGCAAGCCTATTGAAATTAGCTCTCGGCGCGAAATATTCATTTAAACAATCTTTGTTCATTTTTGAACAGTTAAAAAAAAATTAACATTAGTGACTACGGGGAAATTTCAGTCCCATATAAATCCTGATCTAACCGACGGATTCGCTTGCAACAAACTTTATCGGAAAGATGTTACGATGTTGAACATGGACAGAAACGAAGTTCAACAATAACTGAAGGAGCCTATTTTCCTATGAAATTTTCTGATCGGGCTTTTTAAGGATATTTCTCAATGAATAAATGAATGAATGAATGAGTGAACGAATGAATAAATGAAAGAGTGTAGAAAAGAATGAATGAATAAATGAATGAGTGAACGAATGAATGACTGACTGAATGAATAACTACATGAATGAGTAAATGTATGAATGAATAAATGACTGACTGAATGAATAACTACATGAATGAGTAAATGAATGAAAGAATGAATGAGTTAAGTGAATGAATATGTATTATCCGTTGAAAAAGGTATAGTTGAAGTAATTAACCCTACACTGCGCCGTGTTGTTTTTAAACAACACCTCCATTTTTCGTTCACTAAGCTTTTATTTTGTAATGTTTGTAACATGTGGCGCATTCTTTCGTTTCATTTTGTATGTGTGATCATATTAGTTAATATAGTTTGCCCCAGATCTTGTAAACTGAACTCAAGGTTCATCTTTTTTCACAAAATAGTAAGACATGTTGATTTCGTAAAAAACAGTAACTTCTTAATTTTTTTTTCCTACAAATTTTAAGCAACAATTTTGTTTTAAAAAATAGTCTCAAATTGATTACATAGTTTTAAAATAAAATAAACATAAGTTGTCCGAAAAATTTCGGGAAAAATATATATTAAGGCGCCTTTTTTACTTGTTGTTTTAAAACAACACCGCGCATTCGGGGGGCAATTTTTATTCTCCTGCATTATTCGCTGTATAAACAAAAACAGGTGTCACAGGTTGTTCTATTTCACTTTATTTAGTATATTTTAGAAGATTATTGTTAAATATTTCACAAATTAGCTTAAAGTGGTCGATTAAATTATTATTTAGGAATTTTGTTTAAAATCAATTCACCCTCAACCAAAGAAGAAACGAACATTATCGCATAGACCCCCTACAGATGTTAGGTTTCTTGTTTAAAACCTTTTAGTGAAATTATTATTAAACTTTATTGGTAATCAAAGTAAAAATTCGTACATGTAACTAATAATTATTAGCTACATCTGCAAATTTTTACTTTAATAAATTTATAAATAATAATAAAATAAATTATTTTAATACATTTTCATATTTTAGTGCTATTTTATAATTATAATGCATGTCTATTTATTAAAATTTGGTTTCATTTGTTAAAATGGTTATATAAAAGAATTATTTTTGTTACCCCTAAATGCACAGTGCTGTTTTTAAACAACATGCCAATTTTTCTCGGATTCTACTTTTCCGAATTAAATAAGAATTTTTTAAATATTTTTCCCACTTATAACTAGCACAAACAAACACATAAGGCTCGACCGATTGTTCAACAAAGTTGCCATCGGCCATCAGCATCGGCGGCAGATGTTAACTTTAGAAAAACATCGGCCCATCGGCCGTAAAAAACATCTAAAAGCCGATGCAAGGCCGGTGTTTTTCACAGTGACAACTTTCCAGAAAACATTCTGTCTTTCACTTTCTTTTTTTCTGCATAGCTCAATTTCTATTTCCATACAGTAACAGGCAGCACATAAGTTTAAAAAAAAAAAAAACACACAAAAATAATGTCATTCTACAAAGTATTTGATAACAAATTCGGAAAACTAGTTTAAGCGATCGCTGCCCGAAAATCTTCATTATTAAAATAGTTCTCTTTGAGCAGAATGCTCGCGAAATAGAATATGTTTAAGTAAAAGTCATAGAGGCGTCTTATGAGTGCTATTTGTTTTTCGCACTAGGTTAGTTGCCTCATTTTGTCCCGTTTTTCGTTTAATAATGACTTAGTGCATTAGATGTCATTGTGCAATAATATTATACCATCTGCTTTTAGTTTGTCATGTTTCTTATTATTCCGAAACTGTAAACAATAAAATGTCAACTCAATCAAAGTACGGTAATAATTTTAATTTTTACCAGCGTAAACATTTTCTCTTTGCGGTTTTTTTTTTTGCTTCATCGGTCCCACGTGTTTTTCTGCCAATTGTGCAGCAATCTTGTTGCATCTGCTTTTAGTGTGCGGTTGTTCTCATTATTTCATTTTTAGTTTACAACCATTGATTAGTCAAAATAAGAAATACAAGATTGGTCAAAACTAAGAAACACTTTCCAGTATAAATATTTATTGATCGAAATTTTATGTGTCCAAGTTCGACTTGCAATTTTTAAAAATTGAATTCTCAAAATGCGAGTTCCTGCAAATCATGCGAGTTAGCGCGACAGGATTTAATAACATCTTAATAAAAATGCTAAAATTTCTTTATTTTCAAAAATTGATCAATGCATATTTTTTTTTTCAAAATACATCTTAACATTTTTTAAGCGATAATTATTTTAATTTTCCCCTGTTTATACTTTGTTTTTTAGCGCATTTTTTTTTTGGCTTCTTTGATGCCACGTGTTAGACAGTTGACAGTTTTTCTGCTATTGTACAACAATCTCGTTGCATATGCTTTCAGTTTAGAATATTTCTTGTACAACATAGAACATATTGATAAAAAATATGAATCAATTTTTCAGTATAAATGTTTATTGATCGAAGTTTTATGTGTCCAAGTTCGATTTGCAATTTGGAACAATACCTTAATAAAAATGCTACAATTTCCTTAATTTCAAAAATTGTCAACGTATACAAACGTGACACCGTATGTGACATGTCACGTGACAACGTATATATAAAAAATATATATATATATATATTTTTCAAAATACATCCTAATTTTTATAAACGATCACGTGTTTTCAGAAGATTATTTGTCAACAGAAAACTGCTGGTGCTCAAAATATTGGTTTATTTCGGTGACCTTACATTGTGCTCATGAAAATATGTCAAGTATTTCAGTTTAATTTTCAACTTACAAGAAAGAAAAAATCTAATAAGATTAGTTCTTAAGACCCAGCATTCATTTGTAATGACAAAAAATCTCACGTCTATGTTTTTAAAGCAATATTCAGTATTTCTTGGTTATGAACAAGGGATATACTGTACAAGGGATAATACTGCGAGCGAAATTTTTTAATATTTTATTTTTATTTCAGAAAAAGAGCTTAAAATAACTTTTTTAATGAAAAATGAACATGTAATCGTTTAAGCTTTTCTTTTAAAAAACGGGGGGGGGGGGGGGGGGGGGATCATGAAAAAAATCTGAGAGAAGGGGGTTGACAGTTTCGCTAAAAATACAAACCCACCTTATTTGTTAGCCTGTGTCGTAACATCTGCATTCCTCTCCATGAAAAAAATAAGAAAATAAAGGCAGCTGCACTTGGCATTTGCAATGCAGGTGTTATAAAGAGAAAATGTAGAAGGAATGGGAATTAGACCCGACCCAATTCAATAGTTGTTGAGGATTTTTTTTGCAAAGATAAGAAAATTCTCTGATATAGCATTTTTTAATTTTTTTAACCTCCAAATAGTTTAATTAATTCACTAGAATCGCGAGTGTTTCTAGCAGTTTTAATTATTATGTAAACTTAACCCAAACAATTTTACGGTGCTTGAATAATGCATTTATGCTTTTATAAACATGAAAATAAATAGTAAATGGTTTAAATGACATTTTTGACAAGCATTTTACACGTTTTAATGGTTTAAAGCGACTTTTTTTTCCATCGGCCATCGGCCGATGGAAGAGGAGAATAATCGGCAATCGGCCGATTTCGGAACAATCGGCCAACAATCGGCATCGGCCCATCGGCCAAAAAATGCCATCGGTCGAGCCCTACAAACACATAAAAAAAAATTTGCGAAGAAAAAAAAATTGCGCAGTGTAGGGTTAAGAACTAAAGGCTAAATGAGAAAGAGAAAGAAAGAGATAGCTAGATTATAAATTTGAAGTTGGTGTATACGGGAAAGTGGGTTCGTATAGCTCTGGATTGTAAAAAGTTTATCTTGTGTCGTAAAATGCAAGTATGAAGTAATAAAAATATAATTTTAAATAAGAAAATACATTTTGGAACACTTCTTTCTAATAGAGATATGTTTTGCAAAAGAAAAACAAGTCAAGAAGAATGAATAAGTTTAGTGACAGTTTGCAATTATCAAAAGTACTTTAGAAATGAAACGAATTTTTAAAGTCAAAAAACTATGCTTATTTATTATGCATTGACTGAAACCTTTAGGCAGAGTTGAATTTAAGCTTGTACTCATCAACTTTGCGAAAGCTTCATTTTAAAACCCAATGTTCAAAACATGTTACGTACCCATATTTCAGAGGTACAAAATTCTTTTATCGATACACATACTTTCTAAGGTTTGGATGATAAGGAGTTATAAGTCGCGGGCTTATATCTAACACTTAATATGAAAATTCATCTCTATATCACTTTAAAAATTGTCTTTCTGCTGCGGTGATACATAATTCGCGTTTAACATGGCAGGAGGATTACAACATAAGTGTAACAAGTTGATTTGCAGCTGTAAAAGTTAATTTTCAAAAACTAGAGTTCGCCCAACAATTATTACAATTTGTAATAACCAAATTTACCATTGAGAACATTATGCTATTTATATAAACTATATAAGTATTATAAATCAAATTTAGCGGTTATAACGTCGATTTTATTTTGATCATCCACGCTTAAAGCAATTGTGTTGTAAATCATTGTCGGCGCAGGGCCCATTGCGCTCATAAATGTAGTCGCTTGTGCTTCTGCCGGTTTCGCAATAAGTTGAGTGGCAGTTAAATAAAACATAAATGTTTGCCTCCACACCTATTCCCATTTTTTATTTCATTGTTTCAGAGAAGCCTTTACTCAAACTCTTATTATAATTGCTTTTAATATGACTGCTTAATGGCAGCAAACTCTTTTGAACAATGAGTTTCATGTTTATTAACTAATAATTTACTCAATGAAGACATGCTGCCATCTGATGTCTATAAAAATACAACATTACAATTATAAATGAGGCTTGCCTGAGAAAAGAAAAGGGGAAACAATTAACTAATAATAAACTGTTTCCAAAACTTTTTAATTGATATCACTAGATCTCGTCAATTGCTACAAAGCCAAAAAAAAGTAAGAAAATCGGTTGAAAAACAGAGAAGAAAATAGTTCTTAACTGTTTTGATATTATCACTAGATCTCGTCAATAGCTACAAAACCAAAAAAAGTAAGAAAATCGGTTGAAAAACAGAGGAGAAAATAGTTCTTAACTGTTTTGTGTTTGTCTATTTCAAAATAGATGTTGGCAATGTAAAATAAAAGAACTCAAAATTTTTAAGTTAGCCGTCAATACATTCTAGTAAGAAGCCAAAATGTCTTTCAGTGTGAAGCACTACTCTACGTTGAATTTCTTATACATAAGCGGCTTAAGTGTCTCACCGATAGCTTATTGGTTGCTTGCGTAACTGTAATACAGTTGCCATTGTTGTAACAACATGTAAAATATACTAATATAATCAAAACATTTTCCTAGCATTTTGAGTGAAGCATCGCTAGATTTTCAATCTCCGTTAAAAATTAATGCAAACGCGAATTTAATTTAATCCATCTTTCTTTGTTTTAATTTATTTATCGTCTACGCTTTTTATGCATATTAAAGTGGCAGCGCTCTTTTTTCCAGTTTTGTTAAAACTAATGTTTTGACGATGATTATGTTGGATATAAATAAGTATTTTTTATCAAACAATTTGTTTATGTAGTCAATAATATTTTTACTTTACAGATTATTATAACTTAGATTTCTTTTTTCGGTAAGAATATTTTTTTCGGAAATTATTATATGTTTATTATTTATTCATTAGATTTTACGATTCTACCTCATAAATAACTCTTTGATTTGATGTGCATTTCCGGTTACTGAGAGAATTGTATACTTATAATATCTAGAACAGCGGTCATGTCGTATGACAGTAGATGGAAAATGAGAGTTCTACGCCAGCAGGCGGATTGCGGATCTGCCACGCCCCCTCCTCCGCCTGCTCCCCCTGCCACGCCCCCCTCCACCTCCTGCTCCTCCACCTGCCGAGTGGGGTTGAGTAGTAGGGTTCCTACTGCTAACCTCATAGAAGATGACGAGGGTTTCTGAGTGGAGTTGAGTTGTTACACTGCGTCTGAAGTTTAGCTTTTTGGGGATGGCAACAGTCTCCTTCCATGAGAGGAATGACAACGGTTGTCATGACAACACTTACCAACTAAAATCGCTCATGGCGCCACCTAGTGAGAGAAATATTAATTCATTCATTTAAGTATTATTTTTGGACTTGGAACTAAATGACTTTTATTTCTGAAAGGGAAATTAAATTAATTTTAAGTTGATGGTCCCACCACCATCCCGATGTAATTTTTTAAAATCACACCCCATCAACTTTTTTTTTATATCTAAATTCAAATTAGAATACATTACATGAATAATCCATTAAAAAATACTGCATCATAAAATTCAAAATAATCAGAAAAAACAAAAGATCGTTTCATTGACCCTAGATGTCAAATAAAATAAGTCTCAAACGGAGACTTTACTTCTACAGTCAGTGAAACAATATAAATGTAAAAATATCTCACCTAAATCCTGTTACGCAAAAATCATCCATTGGAACCTGAAATGAAACAAACAAAAACACGGGCCTTTGCCTGAGTTTGAAAACTCATGACACCTGGAGGTCTCAATCAGGGTATCATCATTTGGAGGTTTTTTTGTTAACCCAGGTATCGGCCACCTTCTCCAAATTCAACCATTGAAATCATTGACCCGCTTTCATTCATGCAAACATACATACATGCAAACATTCATGCAAACATTCATGCAAACATACATACATACATATATACATAAAATAAAATAAAATAAATCAACATCTGAAAAGGAAAAAAATTACTATGCACCATCTGAAAAGAGAAAAACTATTTCGTTAAAAGGTTACAAACATACACTAAGGTACCTTTAAAAATAAAATGAAAAAATGAAAAAAAAAATCTTATTTAAAAACAAAAGAAAAATTCTAATTGCATACTAAAAAAATTAAATGGCCATCAATTAATTAAATTAAAAATGAGCTCATATTAGTAAATGAAAAAAAAAAGTGCTGCAGCAGCTGTCTTCAATTTTCATCAAAGACTTTCCATGCAAAATTTTCATCAAAGACTTTCCATTCAAAAATCTTCATCTCTTCCATTTTCATCAAAATCAATTCAATGACTGTAAATAATACTTTTAAAAACTTCTTCTTTTCATCAAAAAAATACTAGCTGAAAACTTCTTTTCATCAAAAAATTTCAGTTGAAAACTTCTTATACATGGTGAATGCTTCTCACAATACTTCTTTTTTTTTTCTTCCAATTTTCAATTTTTTTTTTCCTTATAGTTTTCAAAATTTTTCCTTTTTTTTTCTTTTTTCTAGTTTTCAAAAATTTTCTTCATAGGATCCTTATTAATCTTCTATTTGTTTCTTCACAATATTGCAGTGCCCATATGGATAGGATGATATTCCATCATTTAAAATATACCTTTTATCGTCAAAAGCACTCAGAGCAATTTTGTTCATTTTGACTGTATATAAATGATGCTTATGACTGTTGATTCTGTGTTGAACTTCCCTCGTTGATTTTAAACTGAGTAATCATTCCCTATAATTTTCATGTTTGATACGTTTTTTCACCACAGTCTTTGCAACACCCTTTGCCGTTTTTTTCTCCTGGTCTTCTGCTTTAATGGAGTACATTTTAGATCTCAATCCCACAAACTCTAGGATTGGTTTCCCATTGAGTTCATCTTTGAAACAACCTATTTTTTTCTTGTTTTCGGTGGAATATAGTGGATGGTTTGTATCATAATCAGAGGTGTCGTATATATGCTTATGTTTGGCCATATCCTTGTAAAAATCTTCAGTTATTATTTCATAGGTTAATGAATCTGTGTCAGTAAACAGCAGAGTGGCATTGCTTCCATACGATGATTTTATGATGTTGTAATGATAGTCATACATCAACAATTTGCTTAATTCGAGAATAGAAAATCCGACATATATAGGCTTGTTCAGAGTGAGCGATGTTTTTTCACGTTCAACTGCAACGAGATCATTGTCAAAAATGGAAAACCTTTTAAAAGATGGAGCAGCAACTAATTTTTTCCCCTTTTTTTCTTCATTGACTAACTGCACATCGACTCTATTTCTAATATTCTCCATCGTTTTACCATAGATGCTGTTATTCATTAATTTGAAAAAATCTTTTTCAAATGCGGTTTTTGCTTTTTTTCTTTGTTCTGTATTGAAATTAATATACTCCCTCAACCAAGGATTCTGTTTAGATTGAATAATTTTATGGATTTGTTTAAGTTGGAGGCCTTGTTTTAAATAAAATTGCAAATTTCTGTAATGGACAACATAATTTGACTTATCTTTCAAATTTGGAACAAGTTTTTCTTGTCCAATATATTTTTGTTTAGGAAGCATGCTTTTGGCAAATGGTGAGAGATCTTCAAAGCTCACTTTCATCCTTTCTGCTGCTAGCGGATAATCTGAGTGAGTGCTGTGTAAATGTTCTGGATATATCAGGTCCACCTCCAGAAAATATCCTGTTTCGCCATCTTCGGGAATGCTCATTAACCAATCTTCATTTCTCCCATCACAAGATATCCACTTGAAATCACCATATGGAAAACTTTGGATCATGGCCCATCCATACAAATTATTTGCATCCAAATACATGATGTATTTGGATGGCTTTTCAGAATCATAATTTTTCATGTACTTGTTATTTGCCTCCGAAAACCTTTTGCTAATGTAGTACTCCCATTCTCTTACAAGGATTGGTCCGAGAAACAGCAAGTGAATTTTAACCATTTAATCAAGAAACTAACATATTTTACAGCTATGTACAGAAAATAATTATAACATCGAGAGAGCACTGCTTATCCATTCTCTCCGAAAAACAACTAACTCAATTCAGCTCAAGTCAACTGACTGCACTGGAACACAACTTGTAACGCCTTTTATGCAAGCTCCGTTGCAAATCGGCAAAAATCTATTTCAGTTCAGTAACGATTGTAGTTCAGTTCCATATGTAAATCAGTTTAACTGTTCACCAACGGCTGTGTAGATCCCACAGTTCGGCCATCCGACAATGGAGCTGTCCTCAGATCCTGAAACACATTAAAAAAAACACAAAAACAAGCAAAAAAACGAATAACACGCAAATGTGCGTGCTTTCCATAAATTCGAATCACTGTGATTCTGTCCATTTCTTCATATATTCGGCACAGGTTGTAGTACATTGTGGTCCATCGTGATAACCTTCTTTAGCTACATCAAAAGTGTCTCCTCCTTTTAACTTTGTAATCTTGTATGGTCCAAAAAATTTAGCTTTTAATTTTAAGTTCGGACCAAATTGGGTTCTCTTTATTGCAACCAAGTCTCCAACCGTGTAAGGTCTAGCTGCCCTCCGCCGCAGATTATACACTTTTTTATTTTCTTGTTGAATTTTGAGAATTTGCGCTTTCGCATGTTTCCTCAAATTGTCTCGCTGAGCCTCAAACTGATTTTTAAATTCGCGTTCAATCATTTCTTTTAACTTATCAGTACCTTTGAGGTTCGTTTTGGTCCCAAATAACAGCTCGAATGGGGTTGTATCTATGCTGCGGTGGTAGGTGGAGTTCAATGTTAGTTGTAACTCTTTAGTGTGTTTATACCACTGGGAGGGATTCTCAATAGATAATTTTGCAAGAACCGATATTATGACTTGATTTATGCGTTCCACTTGTCCGTTAGCTCTTGGCAAGCCGGTTGTAATAGTATGATGTGTAATTTCCTCCTTAGCACAATATTCGGCGAACTCGTTAGAAGTGAACGCAGTACCTCTGTCAGTAATAATTTGAAAAGGGCTTCCGAAGATCGCTTTTTGATCGTCTAATTTTCTTATCACCTCTGCTGAGGTTGTTGATTTTGTGGGATAAATCCACACAAATTTAGTGAAAGCGTCAATTATTACCAAAATATGATTGTAGTTTTTATTTGTGCTTTCAAGGGGTCCTAGATGGTCTACATGATAGGTATGAAGCGGTATATCGTCTTTATATCGCGGGTGTAAAAATCCTTCCCTTTTCCCTCGTTTACGGTTAATAAGTATACATTGGACGCAATTAGAAATTATTTTCTCTATTTTATCTGTAAGCTTGGGTATGTGATAGTATTCCGAAATATGTTTTTCCGTATGTTTGACACCTGTGTGCCCTTTTTCGTGAGCGTCCTTTATGATCTCTGTTTGCATATCATTTGGTACAACTAGTAATTCTCGACCGTTTACAAATTTATAAAGAATTCCGTTTCTGTTACAGTAATCTTCGTAATCATCGATAGCTAATAATTTCTTTATTGCTTCTATTTCGTTATCATTTTCCTGCGCAAGCTTAATTTTGGGTAATATATTTTCAATTGAGACGCACATCACATCAATAGGAGATCGGCTTAGTGCATCTACGTGAGGCATTTTAATTCCGGGACGATGCTCAATTACATAGTCAAATTCCTGCAACAATAATGCCCAACGCGCTACACGGGTTGATAGGTCTCGTTTTTCCATAGTTTTCTGGAATGCGGAACAATCAGTTACAATTTTAAAATTTATTCCCAGTAAATACACACGAAATTTCTTTAAGGCTTCTATTACGGCTAGGATTTCCAATTCATAACTAGAATATTTTTTCTCAGCGTCTGTAGTTTTTCTACTCATAAAATAAACTGGGTGAAAATGTTTTTCGTCGGGAGGTTTTTGCAACAAAATTGCTCCATATCCCTCTATACTAGCATCAGTATGTAATTCGGTCTCAAAAGCTGGATTGTAAATAGAGAGTACGGGTTTCTCAGCTAACAATGATTTTAAGCGCACAAACGCATTTCTTTCTTCATCTCCGAAAGTGAATTTCTTTTCCTTTTTAAGTAGATCGCTTAACGGCTTAGCAATTATTGAATAAAGAGGCACGAATTTACGGAAATACCCGGTAAGACCTAAATAGCTCTGAACTTGTTTTGTGCTTTTAGGTTCAGGGAAATTTAGTACTGCTTGGGTTTTTAAAGTTGAGGGGTAAATTTTACCTTCTTCTATAAAATGACCTAGAAATTCAATACGCTTCTTTAGAAATTGCGACTTTTTAAAATTTATTTCTAATCCATATTCGCTAGCCAGATCTAACACCATTTTAAGTCTGCTTATTCCTTCTTCCATGGACACCGACAAAATAATAACGTCATCCATGTAGGGTAGTACTATACCATCGTTAACTAGGGGTCTAAAAATTGTGTTTATGAATCGCTGGAATACTGCAGGCGAATTGCACAATCCGAACGGCACCTTTCTAAACTGATATTGACCTTCATGAGTTACAAAAGCGGTATACTTTTTACTTTCTTCTTCTACATCGACATGAAAAAATCCGTTACGCAAGTCAATTGTGCTAAACACTCGAGCTCCCTGTAATCTATCTAGTATGTCTTCAATTAGCGGAAGGGGGAATCTATCCTTCACGATAACTTTATTTAATTTCCTGTAGTCAATGCATACTCTAGGCGTGCCGTCTTTTTTTTTAACTATAACTACTGGACTACAATATTCAGAGGAACTATTTTCAATTATTCCCGATTTTAACCATTCGGTCACCTGGGCCTCAACAATTTTTTTCTCTACGAAGGGTAATCTTCGCGGTTGATGGGATACTGGTTCATCATTTTTGAGACATATTTTCAGCTGAATATTCGTAGATCTGATTTTTCGCGGTTCGTAACTAGAAACTAAATGTTGTACTTCGTTTTTAATTTGATTTGGAACACTCGGATCAATGTTAATTTCGCTTTCGCTATAAGTTAAATCAACAGGTAAAATTTTAAGCAAATTTATTTCTTCCGCTTCAGAGTTCCTATTTTTTATTGCTATTCCCTTTTCGTTTATAGTTGTTTCTCCTTGCATCAGTACATTTAGTCCTATTATTGCTTCATTAGACATCACCTCGTCGTCCACCACATATACATCAGCTACGCATCTAAACGCGTCGATTTCTATGTTACTTTTGAAGCAACCCAAGGGTTTAACTCGACATCCGCCGAACCCGCCCAAAGTTGAGTTCAAAGGGTTAAGTTTCTCAATATTTAATTTATCAAAAATGTTCTTCTTAATAAGTGTAACTTGACTACCTGTATCTATTAATGAATTTACGCTTAAGTCATTAAATTTGCTGGGGACTTTCATTTGGGAATTTTTACTCATAATTACGTTAGACACTTCTGCTTTAGGGTATTTTTTAGGGCATTCGATAGCTTTATGTCCGAAAAGGGAACAATGGAAACACCTATTTCCCTTATCTCTATCCGGACAGTACCTAGCTATGTGTGTTTTTCCGCCACAACTATAACAATTAACATCTCTCCTATTACGTTTACTTTGATACGACTGCTCATTACTTGAAATCTTGTCATTTTTTGTTTTACTTCTATTTACATAATTAGCTTTATTCTCATAATTAACTTTCAATTTATCATTTTTAAATTCTGACTTATTATATCGGAAATTTTTGTTTTTATTTTCATCCGACCTCATTTGCTCATACGCTTTAAGTCTGCATCTAAATTCAATTAAATTATCACAACCATATAAGGATGCTTTTTTATATATATCATCACGAATACCATTTATAATATATCTAATTAGAGCAGCATCTTCTACTTTGGCTCTGTTCGCCAATTTTTTCATACACAAAAAATATTCTTCTACAGATTCATCATACCCTATCTTCCTCTTAGCTAACATTTCATGAATGTCAGCTGAATTTGAAACATCTCCAAATTCACCTAACATTAATTGTTTAAATTTTGCATAGGTATATATTCTTAATTCACTTTCTAAAAAGAGCTTGGCTCTTCCTTGCATACTACGTTTAGCATAAATTATTTTTTGCATTTCACTTAAATTTAATAAGGAAGCGGTATCTTCAAAAATTTCAAGCCAGTTTTCTAGACTCTCTGAACTGGTACCACTGAACGGCACAACAAAACTTTCAAAATCTGAGAAAGAGGCAGACGATTTTATATAATATTCACT
Organism: Octonoba sinensis; assembly: GCA_038502835.1. NCBI lineage: Eukaryota > Metazoa > Arthropoda > Arachnida > Araneae > Uloboridae > Octonoba > Octonoba sinensis. The sequence continues at coordinate 102,605,037 of CM076606.1, read as the reverse complement.
AGTGGCTGGTATTTGCGCGATCTGTCTATTCTCACCGGAATCACTTCCCCTCTCAGAATCTTCGTCCTCATCTTCAGTCAAATCACTTTCACTCTCAACCATAATATTATTTTGCAATACATTTAAATCATTTAGTGAACAAACTATTCGGGTGACTAACTCGAGAGTCGACCCTTCATTTGAAATTTGTAATACATTCGCGATTGTAATTAATTCGTTTAATGAAAAATTAGTTTTAACTTTTTCTACTTTTTCCTTAAATTCTTTACCTTCTGTTTGAAAAGCAAAGCCAGAAAATTTTCTTAATTTATCGCGACTTTTTCTATCAAACGCGTCCTCAAAAATTAATTTATATAGCAGCTTAATACTGCTTGTGTTATGCGATTTGAGAGCAGCAGCCATTTCACCAATGTCAATTAACAACATGGTTAATTAATAAGGTTGGGACTCACCTAAGAAATTGAAAGAATATCTTCTATATTTATTCTTCAACACCGTAGATTTTCGGTCGTAGCTTTCACGGAAAATCCTTTAAATTCCTCACAGTAGATTTTCGTTGGTAGGTTTCACAGAAAAGTCTTTAATTTACTCTTCAAAACAGAATTTAACTTCAGCTTTTTCTTCACAAATTAGCTTCGTCTTCAGGTCAGATATAATGAAAATAATCTTCTTAGAATTAGAAAAATCTTCTCTAATATTCTTCACAAAAAAATATAAAGTACTTGACTTCAACTTCGTTTAATTCTTCTAAATAAATTTCTTCTATTCTTCGTAAAAATTATTTCTTCTCGATTAATTTCTTCTTCTATACTTCTTAAAAAAAATTCTTTCTTCTAGATAAAGCACTTTTGATATCCTCAGAAAAGTATCTTCTTTATAGCTCTTCTGGATTCGTCACAAAAGTAACTTCTTCTAAAACGAATAACTTCTTCTAAAAAAAACATCTTCAAAGTATTCTCAGAAAATTCTGCCGCCATCCCGACTGACCGCCATACTTCTATTGCTGTTGTAGGCTTGTTAGTCCCAATCCGACTTCTGAATTTGTAGTACTCCCATTCTCTTACAAGGATTGGTCCGAGAAACAGCAAGTGAATTTTAACCATTTAATCAAGAAATTAACATATTTTACAGCTATGTACAGAAAATAATTATAACATCGAGAGAGCACTGCTTATCCATTCTCTCCGAAAAACAACTAACTCAATTCAGCTCAAGTCAACTGACTGCACTGGAACACAACTTGTAACGCCTTTTATGCAAGCTCCGTTGCCAATCGGCAAAAATCTATTTCAGTTCAGTAACGATTGTAGTTCAGTTCCATATGTAAATCAGTTTAACTGTTCACCAACGGCTGTGTAGATCCCACACTAATGACTGATATTCCCCCACGAATGCCGCGTTCTATGAGGAGATGCATGTTGGGATCTAGAAACAGTTCCAGAGGTTGTTGAACCATTTTCATGCAGCTTTGCCAGGAGAGACCAGGAGCAGTCATCAAATGTGCACAGTCAATTTCGTAAAAATTCAAGCATATTTTTCGAAAGTTTTCAAAAATGTCGGCTAACTGTAAAATATCTGATTTCATATATAGATCATGATAGTCTCCCATGTTCCGCATTTGAAATGTATTCCACACTTTTTTTGCATGATCATATTCTTCATCTGTTATGCCTTCATCTGTTAAACTGTTGAAAAACATATTTATGTGGGGAAGTTCAACATCATCAAATTTTTTGAAATTATCCATGTATTCATATGGGTATATGCCTTTTCTCAACAGAAGCTCGTAATGGTGTGGAATATTTGCTTTCAATATATTAAATTTATTTTCTTCCAAATTTTTCGTAAGTTTTTCCAACGATGCAGACATGAATTGAAATGAATCTATAAAATTGAGGGAGACATTAATATTGTTATACTTTTTGGTGAGGGAGAAAGATAGATATTTTTCCATTGTTGTCGGAATTACTCGAATTTCATAATCTTCTAGTTTTCCTATGGCTTGCATGATGAGATGGCCGTCGTAGTGTTTCAAGTTGTGAAACACTACGGGGATTTTCTTCTGCATTCTAAATTTTAGGTTGCACGAATTATGTAATGCACCTCTATATTTACCACTTATATGATCGTGATCTCTCACTCGATCACCGTGCAACAATTTTTTACAGATAGAGCAATGGGTTGAGGTCTTGAAATTTAATTCGTCTTGAGGTGTCATTATGATGCGAGTTATGTTTGTTAAAATTTCGGCAAGTTCTTCAGTTTCTTCTAAAAGGGCATTTAGGAAAGCAGTTGCTGCATTTTCACCTCTATAGGTCTTAATAGGCTTGACCCCTTTTCCGTCAGGGCCAACGATGACGTATCCATATCCACAGGCAGTATGGTGGGCAACATTTTCTGTATATGATGATGAAATTATATTTTGATTATCATCCATCTTTTCAATAATCGATTCGAAGTCTGCATAGACGATGTACGGCAAAGGGTGTTGATAGTGCACATTTTCGAATTTTATCAAATTTTCACCAGCTTTCGGCATCTTGATATTTTGAGGGGAGTGCTCGCCGCAATATTTCGCATGCTCTTCTAATAACTTTTCTTGTGAGAAGCGGTGGAGGCATCTTTGGCAGTAGAAACGTTTCCCATCATGTTTAGTTAAATTTCCGAGCAGTCTTGACATGTTCCTTATCAAGCAATAATGTTGAGTTTCATCATTGGATATGAGCATCAAATTGATAGATTCAGCATTTTCCTGCTTTGAAATATGTAAAGGGAACATTTCATTATCTTCATACCCATACACGTTAATTCCAAGTTTGTTTAACTTTTCAATTTTTTCAATTTTTGTGATGGGAACTGGGCATGTCACATCACCCATGCTTATTTCGTGCTCATGCGGCAGGTAATGAGCAACTCTTTGAGGATGTGCTTCAAAAGAAATCTTCAATTTTGAGGCCAGCAGACACCAAATCAAGCATTTGTTATCCTCGTTCTCGATATTTAAAACTGCTCTCTTCAAAGCTAGTTTTTTGGGGAGGGGAATATAGGAGCTTGCGGCTAATGGATGATATTTAGCCGTTAAAATCTCGACATTTTGAACTTTGTCGAGTGACCACCCTGATCCCAACTGAATAAAATCTTCAAGATTTTTTTCGATTGCTGCAATAGCCTCCTCTATATGCTTTGCAATCGTTTCTTCTAAAAGATCTGTAATGCATTTACAGCTAAAATAGGTGGACATTAATTCCTCCTCCCCATCTGCTCCGATTCTCGAAAGTAAGGCCTTAATGACAATCCTCCATTTTATTGCCCTTTTTTCCTCAATTTCTTCCCTCAAAATATTGATAATTTGAGGCCTCAATTCCTTAAAACACAATTTAAGGTCCGCGGCATTCGTGGGGGTTGGAGTTAAGAACTCCGAAGCAAATACATCGAGTGCGCTTTTGCGACTCGGTTTTGATCGTTTAGGAGCGGTGGTGAGTCCTTGATCAATGGCCTTGCGTTTCATGGGAGCACTGTGCACAATTCTAACATGCCTCATTAAATTAGATTTTTTGTTGAACACCTGTTCACAGTGTTCACATTTATGCTCACTCTGTGCGTGCGCTGTGCGCATATGTGCATTCAAATTATCCTGACGGGTAAAATGCTTTTGGCATTCGGGACATTCGACGACAGCAGGATTATGCATCCTCATGTGTCTGCTCAAATCATCACTGCGAGAGAATGTCCTCTCACATTCCTCACATGTAAAAGGTTTAACTGCAGTATGTGTCTTTGCATGCCGTGTCAAATTACTCCGTGAGGAGAAAGACTTTCCACATGTATCACAGACCTACGAAAGAGATAAAAAAAAAATCTCTTTTAGAATAATGCTTAATCAAAAGCCAAAATTTCACTAAACTATTTCCTAACTCAATGTTAACACCCAAAGCACATTATACACATCACTTACCATATAAACAGAAAAACACATTGTTTTAAACACATCATACAATTTTTCAAAAAATTCAATTCCCATTCGCGAAAGCTGTAAATACTGCATACATTTCCCAAATCCAAAAAATATTTCTCCCGATCCAAAAATATAATTCGCATACAGTTCGACTTTGCTTTCATTCTGAACAATGACAAAGCGGAGAGAGAAAATGTTCCACTCCATTGGTTTCGAAGAGAAACTTCTCCGTTTCAACCCTCTTTTCTTATCAAGCGAAAGAGAGGGGGTTCAACCTGTCACCATCATGAGTCATCGGCGCGAGTTAGGAGAAAAGGAGAACTTTTCATTTCTGAAGTTGAAATAAACAGAAAAGCTTTAAAGCTAAATTCTACACAAATCAATGTTTTTTTTTTTTTTTTTTCGATAGAAAATAATTTTAAATCTCAAAAAAAAAAGCAATTTCGAATCTCAAACAATTCTTTAAAAATATAGCCCATACGCGAAATCTGAAAACACATTATGCAATTCCCTTCCAAAAATCCCATACACGCGAAATCTGAAAACACATTATGCAATTCCCTTCCAAAATATATCCCATACGTGAAACCTGAAAACACATTATACAATTCCCATCCAAAATATATAAAGTTTCTCTCTCTCTTATATTTCTTAAACCTTTTAGCGATGTGTACTTAATCATGAAATTTTACAAGTATGATAAAGTCATTACAAAATAGCAATCTCCGAGTAAATAAACTTTATAAAAACAGAGTTTTGCACCAAGTACAAAAAAAAAAATTAATCATGAATAAATGAGAATCATTATAAACATCTCAATCATAATCTCTGAGTAAAAGAATTTTTTTACAAATTCAGAGAGTTATATAAAAAGTGTGTGCTACATAATATGTAAAAAATGCACAATCGTTAAAAAAAGAGAGAGAAAATCTTTTTCACAAAATAAATTAAGAAGCATGGGGTGTTTTTTCTCGCGTTAAACAGTTTCAAAACTTAGTTCAAAAAAAAAAAAAAAAATTAATGAAATCAATTCAAAACATACAATAATGTCTTTAAATTTACTTATAACAAGCAAAGAAAACATTTACAAAATTTATACTATGTCTGAATAAAAATAACTGAGAATCATAACACCCTATACTTGCATAGAAAAAATAGAGTACTCACATGCGCAGGCTTAGATTTTGCAGCGGAGGTGGTAGGCTGGAAGGGCCCTTCCATTCCAGGGGCGATGGAACGCATCGGCATACTACTTGGGCCAGCAACGGGAGCAGCGAGTTCAACATCCTATTCAAAATAATAAAAGTATAATTAGTATCACATTTGAAATATATATATATAAATTCAACAGCACATTTTAAAAATTCAAAGAGATTTCAGAACTTACATTTTGCACAATTGGGGCAAAGCCCGGTGGTGCAGGTAGCGAAAATGTAGACTCAGGCATTGATTGAATGAGACGATCAAACTCGTCCTCATCAATTCCAAAGTTGACAAACTGAAAAGAATACTCTTTAAGTAAAATGTACGCTTCAGAATTACAGAATACAAGTCAGAAAAAATTACAAGTTGAAAAGAAAGAAAAAAAAAAAATCGCTTAAGAATTATAAACAGTTGAATAATTAAGATTTCATTCAAAATAAGTGAGAATTAAATTTATAGATTTACCAATTAAATTTATTATGGAAATGTCTTTCAGCAATAATTAACTGAGAATTAAATTTATTCTGAAAATGTCATTCAGCAATAAATACTAAGAATGAAAATCCAAGAATGAATTTACCAATGAAAATCTAAGAATGAGTTTATCAATTAAAAAAAAATAATTTACCAATGAAATAAATGAATACTTACATTTGCAACATTGGTAGAAGTAGCGTTTCTTGAAGACTCCATCACAGAAAATTCTCAAAAAATAATAAACTTTAAGTTAAGAATCAAAATCTTCTAGACTTCAAAAAATCTAAACGTGAAAAAAGCTGGAAAATAAATCTAAGCTACGAAAGGCTAAAGGAACCTCTTGCTACCACGAAAGTTGTAGAAGAAGTGATCGATAATTGATAAAATTACCATTTATACAAATTAGTGACGGAGTGGATAAAGGTTCCTATTGGTTTTTAGAAACGATGACATCAAATGTGAACAGAAACTTTCAAATATCTTGACCAATCAGAGAATTAGTTCGAGTTTAATTTCGTGTGCAGAGAGGGACGTGTGCAGACTATGATTTCACCTTCTAATCTTACTGAGTAATTGATAACAAGATCATGTGGTCGTGATTCAGACTGTACGAGCACGTGAGCGATTCTGCGTCACCCTCTCTGGTTCAGGGACAGCGATAAGCTTCGATCGACTCATTCACTCTCCGAACTTGTATCTGTGAAGACGTTTCGCTTTACGTAGCTGTTTTTACAATATGGATTTCACTTTAAATGAAAATGATTTAAACGTTCGAGTTTTCGAACACCTGTATAGTCGCGAGGAGGCTGATGATTTATTCGCAGAGTTGTTAAAACTTCCATTTCATACCATTAATGTGAAAGTCCGCGGGAAAAATTATACCCCGAAACGAATGTCATATGCTTTCGGAGATAAAGGTTTAAACTATTATTATTCGGGAACTTCCAATCCCACACAACCATGGACTCCGCTCATGCAAAAAATTAAAGAAGATGTGGAACATGCTTCAGGAAAAAACTTTAACTATGCACTGATTAACTACTACCCCAATGGAAATTCTGGAATTGGTTTCCATAAAGACAATGAATCCAGTATTGATCCATCCTGCGGAATTGCATGCGTTAGTTTCGGCGCTTCAAGAATTCTTTCCTTCGAAAGACGAGGATTTCCACCGCAACAGTTAGTGTGTCATCATGGAAGTCTCTATCATATGCTACCACCAACAAATAGACTTTTCTCACATGGAATACGGCCTGAAAAAACTATAACAACTGCAAGAATCAGCATCACCTTCAGAAGCATGTTACCCGACTCGGAGCCCCTGCTCAAGCGCCCCAGAATGGAGGTACAGATGGAAGCGCCCACTACTGTCCCGAAACCCGTGGAGATGATCACCCCTGACCCCTTGGAGACAGCCGCCCCAGCGCCCGCAGAGATGCCAGTCCCAGCTCCCGAGGAAGTGTTCACGCCCCTGGAGATGTCAGCCCCACAGTCCGAGGAAGTGTTTGCGCCCTTGATGATGATGGAATCCCAGCCTGAGACGAGCGCCCCAACACCGCAACAAGACAGCCCCATCATATTTTACGAAGTCGAAACGCCGTGGTTAGAAGGAGCGACACGAAAAATTATGCCGCTACCACAAGAGCATTGTGAGACAATTCCCTTTGGACCGCCCGCAGACTTCGAGAAGACCCCCGCTGACTTTGCTCCTATTCACTCGGAAACAGAAGAACTCCCCTCCGACGACTGGCTTGACGTGCACTTGAAAGGTGTTTTCAAATGTTTTGAAGAAGAAAAAAAAAAATCATCGCTGAACTGCATCCAAATGTATGTATAAATATGTTACTTTTGAAAACCGGGCAAATTCGTATACAGTTGGAAGATACAGCTACCGGTAATTCGGTAGAATTCAATCCGCAATCATGGATTGATTTCATTAGTAAAGTATGGAATTTTAATTTAGTTTATGTAAATAGTAGTTTCGTAGCGGGAACGAGTGCACTAATCTTGTGTAGGGATGGTCAATGCGAAATCTATCAGATGGATGCCTCCAAGGAAGTCACTTTAAAAAGTGATCCTATTGTTCTCAGTGAAGATGTTATTGAAAAAATCAAAGAAGATGACGATAATCTACAAGAAAAAATTTTACAGCACGTTTTTGAACTGTTTCGCGAAATGTTACAGATTAATGCACAGAAAATTCATTTCGATGCTGTTGATGAAGTTGAAGTATATGAAAAGTGTTTTGACTTGCTGTTAGAGGAAATGCGTGGAACAGTCACGAAAAATTATCAATGCTCGGGATGTAAAGTGCGACATCCCTCCCAAAAAAGACATGAATGTTTATATTTAAGTGTGAAGGAAAAATCTACCTTGTTAGGTGATTATATTTTCATCACAATGGATTTTACAGAACTCATAGAAAAACTCTCGAACAATCTTAACATTTCCAAAAATATAATGTACATGTTCACTTGGGATTTTGTGAAAAGCCATCTCGACGACTTGTAAGTACTTTTTTTTTTGTAAATATTATTTTACTTTTGTTCTATCAAATGTATTTTGTGTTTAACTTGAATAAATGTATGTTTTTAGTTTTAACCATTTTCTCTGTTTTATTCAATGTTTAAAATGAGAATGCTTTTAAAAATAATTTCATGCTGAAAGTAAATAATAAGACAGATAATTTTTTTAAAATATACATTTTTTATTAATACATTTTTATTTATACATGTGTTCCCACTTTACAATCGATTTTCTCTTCCTTTTCGGTGTAAAAACAGGTTTCACATCTTCATTTAACATATGAGTTGGAGATAATTTCAAATCCAACAAATTTTTATTTTTCACGAAATGCTTCGGTATATTCATTTCTTGCAATGAATTTAAAAATTCATTTGTCCATGGCACATGAATATTTTTTTTATGACTGAAAATTAAATTTAATAAGTCTGCAATGTTCGTATGCTCAATTTTCTGATTTTTATAAATGACTTGTCCTTTATCGTTCCATGACAGAATATCAGAATGCCTTTTCATAATGTCTATCAAATTTCTTGCTTGATGTAGATACTGCTTATTAATACTGTTGAATATAGTTGATTCATATTGATGAGAACTTTCTTCATTCTTTCTTACATCTTCCTGTTTATTATTAATTTCATTTGGTGATGATTGTATCCATGGAGAATTAAATTCCGTCATCTGAATTTTCTTTTGTAAAATGTCATTATATCTCATCACCTTTTCATGTTCTTCCAAGTTGCTGTTTAAAATCTTCATCATTTCTTTATCCAATTCACTGAGTTGTTTTGATGTCACTGTGTGTTTATTCACCACCTCTTCAGGTACGAGCGCAAATTTCTTAGCGTGTTCCATTGATAAGGGTGGATAATACACTGACTGCTGCAGGAATTAAGAAATTTAAAAATCCACCTTTTTGAACGACTAACTTGCGTTTCGTAGACAAAGCAATGTTTCGATTCGCTAACTTGCGTAGTGTCGTCTTGTGTTTAGAGAGCTTCTTTTTTTGATGTTTCGACAATGGAATATTACCTTTCAATGTATTATGACAACATTCGCAGATTGCTTTAATACAGTTTAAATCAATCTTTCGCAATAAATCCTTTTGAAGGTTTGCAGGACAAATTTGTAAAAGATGAAGTTGTTTGAGCTGTTGCTTCGTCACAGTCATGTTGCTGTATGAGCACCTCTTTACATGAGTCTTTTCTTTTATATTATTTTTCTTTGATAGATATATTGAGTTTGATTGGGTAAAATATCTGTACGTAGTCTGAGTTCTTCCGGTGTATCGTTTTTCAAGTCGATGAGCAGATATGAAAATTTCTTTTTCGTTGCATCTTCATACACTTCTTGGAAAAATTTCAAATGTCTCGGAAAAATTTGTTTTCCTAAATGTGTAATTTGTGCCATGTCTCTCCTGTTTTTAAAAAGAATAATATAATGTGCATTTAAAGTAATTTCACGCATTTCTTTTCCTTTATGAAAAAAATTTTGTGTGATGAAAATAACTGATATGTTTAGATGATGACTTCCGCGAGTAAAAAGTTTGGTGGTGGATTCATTTTTTCCACATTCAGACATTAAATCATCAATAATGAATAATGTATTTGTTCCTAAATAGTCTTTGAAAGTTGAAGGGAATCCTTCGACGAATGTCACATCTGGAATCTCGTCGTACAAGGGCTGGTGTATCCCGTAAAACCACACGACTTTGTCGGGTACTGTGGAAAACATTTCGCGTCGAAATTTTAACAATTGAGATATGAAAACGCTTTTACCGCTTCCAGTAGGCCCTGAAGCAATCATTGTGAAGGGAACCTGAAATTGAGGTGACTTGTAGGTTAAGTTCTCCATCGTGAATGACACATAAACACAACTGATTTTCACTTAAATATATTTATTGAAAGAAATTTGGATGTACATGAAAATGTTTAGCAACAAAATTATACACTCGCTTATCATTACACACATGTGTGTTTACAAAAGCAGTTATCATAGATTTTAATGAAGTACCACGACACTTGGAATATAAATAATAAATACAATATTGTCCACATACAGCGGTGGAATTACTTTGCAAAGTCATGGGATTATATACCACTTTTGAAAATTGTGATATAAAATCATGAATAGGTCCTTCGAAATAGAATGGGCTATACCCATAGGAGTCAAAAAATTCCACTTTCTCTTTTCCCTCGACATAAATTGCAATCCAATGCGACCCTGACTGAGGTGCTGGGTCAAGGTTCGCTACAAAACATGCCGGAAATGTATGAAAATCTTTCGGCAGTTGATCACTCGGAAATACATCTAAGAAATAGTTTTTAGTAAATGGATCCCGAAGTAGAATATTTCGTATTTGTTCGGAATCCATCTTAATTGGCAAAGTCACACAGAACGTGACGTGATTTTGTAATTTCGATCACGTTTTGAAATTCAGCATAAATAATTAATGAAAGAGTTTCAGCAATTGCTTTGTTAAATTTAATTTCCACTCTTAAATTCCCTTGATGTTGTAAATTCAAATGGGAGCTGGAACATAAATCGGCATTCAAATTGAAGCTGTAGATTGCATGTGAATTGGCATACTGCTCCCGTGACAAATAAATACCTTTATCACTATTAAATCCATCGAATAAACTGTGATAGGCTCGAATGTAATTATTATTCTTAAAATCTAATTCCATGGGTTTGCTCGGTACGGGCTGCCCATCCACATAAATAGATATAAAATTCACATCATGATGTGAAAACATGAAAGGGTTCTTAGAATATTGACCATTCATAGCAGCATTTTCGACACATGTGATGATTACTCTTTTAGGCATGACACCTAAAAAAACATTATCTTGCATGAAGGAGAAACTTCCCTTTGAAATGGAATAGGTTTTACACAAGACTCTGTCGATGGGATATTTAGCTGAAAATTTCTCCAATGCTTTTGCATGTCCAAGTAAAACTCCTGGGTTGACTTTAACTTTACGAATGAATAATGAAGCATGCTCCAATATCACTTTATAATCGGTGTCCGTTTTTGTAGATAAAAGGCAAAATGGTGCACTGCTTCGAATCATTTTAATTTTAATATCCACCAAATTTAACATGAGTCGATTCTGTTGAAAAATATCACAATGTAATTGTCCTATCATATCGAATGTTTTGCTGTTTTTGCCGAGTTCATATCGTGATTTCACTCCTTCGTCTGCATCGTCAGCTGTAGGATCGATTTTTTCAGGATTCAACTCCTTGAAGAACATTTCACAGGTAAGTAAACTTTTCTTTGCATCTTCTCCATAATTCAAAAGAGTTTCAATGTATGATCTGAATGGATATGTATTACTTGCAGAGGAAATATTTCGCTCGTTGAGACTGACGTCTACTTGAGAAAAAAGAGAATGTAAGAATAAATTAACTGGAACAACGGGTTCTTTGTCGGGTAACGGGGATCCATCCGCTTTGACAATTTTTGTTTTGACGTAAATGTAGGAGGCACTTAGGTCGTTGTATTCTTCACCACTTCCTGAGATATTGAACTCCACGGGGCCTCCATCTCGAATATTTGCTATGGGGTGATATTCCACAAATTGTCCTTTTTCGATAGCAACTTGAGTAGGTGGGAGAGTGAAAAGGTCTAATTCACTCTTCACACATGCAGGAGAATCTTGATGGATGAGTGAAGACATTTTACTAGGAGAAAATATCGTGTGCTTTCACCTTCTTGGTTTTGCGAAAACTGACGCGTTTCTTGGAGAGCTTGCGCTTTTTATTCCTTCTGCCGGATCCAATCATTGTTTTAATTTTAACTGCAGCTTTATCCGTCAAATTCTTACTCGCTTCTTTCAATCGTCGTCTCGCTGCTACTTTTATGTTTTCTCCACGCGATACATCGTTAAACACATCCACTCCACTACTTAAAATCTGTTTTCCGACTGCTTTGGCACCCGATTTGAAAAGTGGGACGGCTGCCCTGAAAAACGATTTGAAGAGACCCCCGAAGCCATATCCTCTCTGATAGGGAACACCTTGATAAAAATTAAGTCCGCTTCCTGTTTGATTCGTATAATAATCCTCGAAGGATTTTTCACAACAACGGTATGGGACATACATCATGAGAGATACTTTTGACGAAAGTGAAGTTTCACGTACGAGCGTCCGCGTTCAAATGGCACTAAGTCTCCGCTGTTCGTCCTTATAACGATTTCGATTGTGTCTATAATTTTCCGATTGACAGGTAAATAATGAGGTCTCTCGTATTCTACACTAACGACTTCTCCATCGATTCCACTCACTCTGATAGTTCTCAATAAGGGTGCGAAAATGTTTCCGACAATTTGAGGCTCGATTATATCTGTATAAATCATTAATACTCTGAAATGCGCGTTTGGGTCGGCTATTTGAGGACTAAACACGGTATGATCAACATTTTCATCGGGCGGTCCACTGACGATTGTAGGAGGGAACCCTAACATCTGCGATAATCCATTATGAAAAATGACTCTTGCATTATTTTTCACTCTTACTCGAACACGTTTCGTTACATGATTGTAATTAAAAGATATTTTATTTTCATGATCTGGAATAGCAATGGCTTTTAAAATATCCGGTACGTTTTCGTAACATCCAGCTGGAATGTTTCTACCTATTTCTTTCCTGTCACCAAGGTCAAAACCAATTAAACTATTGCTCTTATTCACATTATGCCAACTGCGCGGGTAAATAAATTCGACGAGAGCACATTCCCACTCTCCAGTCAATTCTATGGGTGTTGGTAATCGCGTAATAAAATGAGAAATCTTATTCTCGGGGAAATAATTCATAGAGCTATCGCTCGGAAGTGTCACGTAGAAACTCATGATGCTAAATGAGAAAATAAAATGTTACTTCCAACATTTATAGATTCGATAAATGAGAGGCAGGAATCCATTGATTAAATTTATCGGGGTAGCCACGAAACTTTACAAAATATTCAGTCTTATTTTTCATTTTCCTCTTCTTCAATATTTTTTCTACTGTATAATCTTCCTTCAATTTTACTTTTTGTAGTTCTTGAGAATAAAAAGTACCTTGAATAGGCTCTCCGAGTAAATCTTTCACCCGATATACGGGGATGGTTTTTCTCACACATTCGGTTATAATAAATAACTCCTCCGTCCAGTTTGTTTCATATCCTTTTTCGAAAGTTAGCTTTTGCTTTGAAATACGAACAACATCTCCAACGGTATAAACACAAGGTTTTCTTTCATGATGTGGAACGTCACCATACACAGTAAAATATACCTCTCTTTCATTGTCTGCATTCACTTCAATGGGTGCTCTCTTGATGGTGGAGTGGTGAGTAATATTATAACTTTTCACTAAATCATCTAAAACGTCTATAAAATTATACGTATTTCGACTAGTAAAATATTTCCACATTTTCGTTTTCAACGTGCGATTAAACCTTTCCACCACTGATGCCTTTGTCGTATTAAATGTAGTAAAAAACTTGACTTGATTCTCATTCAGGAACTTTTGAAATGTAGCATTTTTAAATTCGGTACCTTGATCAGATTGAAGTAATTTAGGTTTTCGCTCCGAAAAGATGGATTGAAACACATTTACAATCTCTCGTCCTTGTTTTGTTTTCAGAGGTTTTGCCCAGGCATATTTTGACAAAATGTCTATGCATGTCAATATGTATCGATAACCACGATTATGTTTTTGTAAACTTGAAACATCTACCAAATCTGCTTGCCATTGATGATCGATGGAATGAACGATGACGCGATTCGTCGGAAACTTCTTTCGAACGGGTTTGTGCAGTGTATAAGCGTCGGTTTCCATCAACCATTTCCGGATGTCTTTCTTGGATACTTTTCCGTGTGCAGCACGAAATAATGCATCGACACCAGTAAAACTTGCCTCTCGAGCCGGATCCAGGTAAGCCTTCTTCATTGCAGCAGGAAAAATGATTATTCGACACGTTGAAAGTAATCATCCTCGAAATGATATGACTGAATTAGAAGTATCGTTCGGAAAAAGTAAAAAATCAACTGCGAAATCAGTTTTTCCAGTAGCTAAATATATTATACTCATAATAAGACAAATACTTATATAAAGGACAACTATCCACACAACCTCCTCTCTCGATGACATGATTAAAAATAAAATGATTCTCATATAGTATTATATTCATATAATCTGTAAAAGAAAAAAAATAATATTATAAAAGTCCAAAAATAATTTTTCTCTCGCTAGATGGCAGTCCTCTCAAACATCTGAAAGAAAATTATATTAGGATTGATTTAAACTGTACTTTACTGAAATCATTTGGTGGTCTCATGGATAAAGCGCGCAATTCATCAGAGCGCCAAATGATTTTTGGAGCTGGAGGTCGCATGTTCGATTCCCGATCTAGGAAAGAGAAATTAAATAAAATAATTCCAAGTCCGAAAAATATATTTAAATGAATGCATTAATATTTCTCTCACTAGGTGGCGCCATGAGCGATGTAAAATATTCAAAGTCTAGTAAAAATACGTTGTCATGACAACCGTTGTCATTCCTCTCATGGAAGGAGACTGTTGCCATCCCCAAAAAGCTAAACTTCAGACGCAGTGTAACAACTCAACTCCACTCAGAAACCCTCGTCATCTTCTACGAGGAAACCCTACTACTCAACCCCACTCGGCAGGCGGAGGAGCAGGAGGTGGAGGGGGGCGTGGCAGGGGGAGCAGGCGGAGGAGGGGGCGTGGCCGATCCGCAATCCGCATGCTGGCGTAGAACTCTCATTTTCCATCTACTTATGACCGCTTACTAGTCTCGCATAACAAGACAACAATTCCATCACAATGATAATTCCTTTAAAATATGGCTAAGAAAATAAACAAATAAATTGGTAAGAATTAAAAAAATATATATGCTCACAACATTAGTTAATGTCAGTTATAAAATGATTCAGTACTACGCATTGTTAAAGCCGCTGATTTCCTCTTGCCACAAACCGAGTTCCTACTGATTTAATGTTATGCAACAGTTGGCGATCGAAAACAGCATGCGAACACACGTGTCACGGTTTATTTCTGCGCATGAATAATAACTTTCTGGGCATATGAAAACGTCTACACCTTAATTAATTTGTTATTCCGAGCTCAGCTACAATAACTGTGGCATTTCATAACTTATTATCAAGTTATCCGTAAGTTTTTAAGACTTTAAACGCCTACTTTTTGTATTTACGATTGTATATTTGGAGCTTTTTGGTATTAGTTTTAATTATAAAAGGGGTTTAACTACATTTGCCAACTGGCTATGTTTACTTAATGGTTATTACCTAGGGTGGCTCTAGGTATTAGTTTCAATTATAAAGGGGTTGAACTATATTTGCTTACTGGCTCTGCTTAATTAATGTTTATTGCGTGGGATGACTTTAAACACAGCTTATTTTGAAAGTGCGCTGAAAGATTTAAGTTAAGCGATCGAATCAAAAGCTTTTATTAATAAAAATGAAATCAATGAAGTCATTAAAAATGATTCTGCAACTTCTGATTAATGGCAAGGTTTCAATTTTAACTATTTACTTGTTGTTCATCGGTTAAGGGGCCTACCGTGTTAAGATCGCCAAGAAAATTTTACATCGCCAAAGTAAATGCAAACAAAGCAACTTTAGAAAAAAGTAGTAGTCATTTATTAAGTTTGGATTGGTTGCGCTTTGTTTTAACCGACTTCACAAGGGAAGGAGGATATACATTCATATTGTATGTATGTCGTTTTTTTTTTGTCCACTTGTAACTTCGCACCAGATGAACCGATTTTCATGATTTTTTTTTTCAATCGATCAAGGGGGGTTTCCCATAGGTCCCGTACCTTCGTTTGACCATATTCGATAAATAGAACAAAAGTAATGGGCAGAAATGTAGTATGTTTCTTGCTTTTTCATCCATAACTTTTGACTAAATAAACCGATTTTGACGATTTTTTCTTTAATCGACAGAGGTTCGTCTAACTCAAATATCGTACATCAATCTGGCTACTTTTGTTTTTTATAATAAACGTTGCGGGGGAAAAAATACGTATTTTTTATTTTAATTGGAAAGGCTTTGCTTGATTTTTCTTTGTTGGGAAAACTATTAATAAATATAAATGTCATTGTTTAAAAAATGTTTGTTGCCATTGTGCTATAATATTAAAGCAATTACAGCAAAAGTTTGATTGAATTCTTCTCTGAGGCAAAAATTAAATCCAATCAGTTTGTTTGCTAAAATCGACTTCAAAACGGAGGTGTTCATACACATGATTAGTTTTTAGTGCCATTCATTCAAAAAGGGCTTGCCCTTTGATATGGATTTTTTTAAAAATAGAGTATTTATATAGAAAATTTATTTACACTAAAATGAATAAAATAAAATAATTTTTGGAAAAATATAGAACCGACAGATTATAAATTGCGCTGAAAAGTGAAAAATAAATTAATATTCTTTAACAACATCGATGTGACTTTTAAATATAGTTTTAGAAGTCGGTGCAAAATTATGAACCTAAATACCATTAAACCAACCATGTGCTACTTCATATTGGAATAGTTGCTAATTCTATGCCATTTCTATTTGTAATTGATTCATGATTACAAAAAATTGTCTCTATCCTAATTTTGCACCGACTTCTAAAACTATGTTTAAAAGTTACATCGATGTTGTTTAAAGAATATTAATTTATTTTTCACTTTTCAGCGCAATTTATAATCTGAAGTCGGTTCTAATTTTTTCCAAAAATTATTTTATTTATAAAATTTTTTATTAATAATACAGTTTAAAAAAATCGCCAAGGTAATCCACTTAATTGAAAAACAACATTTAAAAACCATTGTAAAAATACATTCAAAAATTCAATCCTTTTGCATATACAGCATGCAGTGCTGTTTCAATCTATGGTGTTGATTTGTCGAATTTGAAATACTACCGACGTTAGCATTAGGTAGTGTGATGTATTTATTTTGCAATTAATAATAATAATATTAATCAGTATTATTCAGAAACAAACTACAAAAGTTCTAAAATTACGTGAAAATACAAGAATATCGCCTTCAGCTATTTAAGACTTCTTCAATGAATACCAACGTGAACTAAATTTCTTAGCTGCCGAATTTCTAATGCGGCAGAGCTGGCCTGATTTTAATTTTATTTATTTTATTCTATTCTTGAAAGTTAATTATCACAATTTTTATTTTTTAATAACGATATCTTTTTCGTAATATTAAATACATTTCTATTTTCATCTATGTCACAAAAATAAAAAATCGTCGTCGTCCTGGCGTCGCTTCGCTCGAACTCCAGTTTTGAGATAGTGTCAATTATAATTTTGAAATCATTGTTAAAAATAGTAAAAAAAAAATCAACAGACCTTTAACTCCTGCAGTTAGTTTATTTACGAAACTGTTGCGTGCAAAATAAAGCTCTTCCAATTTACTGAATTAAAGCCTCCTAATCAATCTATCTCTTGCCTTCGCAAATGCTAAATCTACGGAATAATATCTCTCGATTATCTTTTTTACCAACAAATAAATAAATAAATAAAAATAAATGTAACTTTAGAATGAAATTAACAATTTTTTGTTTTTTCAGTCTCAGATATCATTTATATCAACAATAAAGTCGTTGTCGCTTCCAACCAATTTCATCAATAGTTCTCCATCTTTTGTTGATGTTATGTCAAAAGGGAGTATTTCTAGAAATAACTTATTTTGCTATTTCTTGAAGCAAAATACTAACTAGTCTGTTGTGGCCGTCACGGAGTTTTCTTTTATATCCATCGTATGAATATTACTACTCGCCAAATATCTCTATTATGATAAATTTTTATTGGAAAACAAATTAAATAAATTGTATTAAAAGAACGATTTTAAACCAAGATGATTAAAAGGTTTTGCTACCAGGGAAGCCTAAAATGCTAAAAATATTTCTGAGAATTTTATTTTATTAAGTGTAGGTCAAATGGCAACAATACAATACAAAACAAACTCTGCTCCCTTGACGCCAGAATATTGTTTGAATTGTTGGAGTCTTGAAATATACGCTTAGCGAGAAAAACGTTATCCCTCTTGTAGCAGATGGCGTCAGAAAGGAATCTCATTTACTTTCTATCAGGATGTATTGTTTGTACCAAATTTCGATTAATTTTATGCATTGCGTCTTGAGATACAGCACCCACAAAAAACTAATAAAAGTTCGATGGCTCCACCACCCTTGAAGCGAATGGCGCCAAAATTTAATCAGCACCTGTTCCTATTTAGATCTACTTGTAGACAATTTTTTTTTTTTTTTTTTTGAATTCTTCCATTACTTCTTGAAATATAGAACTCGCGTTAACCAAGAAAAACGTTTGATTGCTCCGCCTCCTTTGACTGGTGCCAAAAACGAAGCAGCACTAGTTTACTTTAGGGTCTATGTGTGCACCAAACTTCGTTCGATTCCATGCATTACGTTTTGAGTTACAGAGGTCTCAAAAAATAATAAAATAAAAACCACTTACAGACACAAAGACAGACATTTCTAATAATGGTCAAAATGAGTTCAGCACACCTCAAAACGTGTAAATCAGTTAAAATTCGAAAATTTTCACGAATCCAATACTTTCTCTATATATGGGATATAAAAGAAAATAAAAATTATTCAGTCAAAATTCTAAAATTTTCACGATTAGTTCCATTTTTCGTCATATTTCAATCGAGCTAAACTTTTTGAGATGTTTGTTTATTTTTTTTTTTTAATATTTAAAACTTTTGGAGTACTTTTTAACTATATTTTAATACTATTTTTCCCTTTTATTAATTGCTATTTCAAACAGTTTTCCTCGCAGATTTAAGTAAGCAATGTGTTGGTGTCTGTTAAGGTTTTGGTCAAGGTTTCGTTGGACCTCTATTCAAATAAGGCCTTCATATGCAATCAACCTGTTCTAGATTACTATTGGTGAATTCCATGTAAAAGCGAACATCTTTGGGAAACATTAAAATGAAAAATTTTAACAAGTATTACTATCTTACGTTTTTTTAGGATACAGAAGTTATTTACAAGCACTCTTCCTACCCCCCTTGTGAGATAAAACGTCTTCACAATAAACAATTTGGCTATCACTAGATGCATATTAGAAGCCCGCTTTTCTTTTGTGTTGCGTCAGTTACCACTATTTTTTGTATGCATAAATAATTAGAAAAACACCAAAGAATAACACAAGTGTACATCTTTTTAAGTATGCATTATTTTTTTTTTCATTTAAATGAAAACTTCCTTGTCACAAGATCATAATTCACAGATTTTTGAATTTGGTTTGTATTTTTCAGTACATATGTCAATTTCATGTTGCGTCAGTTACTGTAATGTTTTTATGATTTCTTACTCATTACGAGTAGAATAACAGGCTTTCAAATAAGGCCCTATACTAATGTAGCTAAATAAGACAATAGAAGAAACTATTTTTTATTTTAATACTTATTCTGATTATTTAAAGTTAATTTTTTGCTTTCAAATGTTGCTTCAGTTACCGTGGAAGGCACCTATTCGTTTCAAATGTCGACTTTTTTTCATTGTATTTATAAGTATCTTTCCTCTTAGAACTCAACGAACCTGCTATGGCACCATCCCATGTTTTCCAAGACCCAATATTCTGGAAACATTTCAAAAAGGAGGTGATGGCAAAATCCTGGAAATGCAACTTCCCTCCTCACGTCCTCACAGACAACATCCAAGAAGATTCAAGGCTCTACAAGGATCCTTCTGTGTTCGAAATGCGACGGAGAGGGGTGCTGCCTTGGGCAAAGAACGATACCCAGTGGGTCCAGATCGTCCTTGGGGCCTGCCAAGAACTGGCGCGAGGTCGCGTAGGTCCCTACTCCGAGCAGCTGAAGAACCTCCACATTCTGGAAGCCCTGGAAGACTTCGTAGAACATCTGAACTGTTTCCATACCGTTGCTATGGTGATGGCATCTGAAGGGCAACCTGTAAAGCCACTGAGTCAAGACTCTTCCCAAGTAACTTAGCTACACGTTCCCACACTATCCGAGCTCGAGTATGGTTGAATTATAGTTTCAGGTCGCTAAGATTTGGTTGTCAAGGTTTTGTCATATTGCATGGGGCTTTGATGACATTTTAAATCCCCAGTTTTCGGTCTTAAGGGGGGAAAATACGTATACAGGTCTCAAAAAATTAAAAAAAAAATTTCTTCATAAATCAATTCTACAACTATTCAGTAATATACCCTGAGATTTTCAGAACAAAATTCCTAGTCGTTTAAAAGTTATAAGTATTTGAGCGAGCTCCTCTTTTGGAGCGGTTGAGCAGGTAGTCCCTCATTCATGAATGACCAATGCAAGGGCGTAACCAGGGGGGGGGGGGTTTGGGGGTTCAACCCCCCCATTGGGTATTTAGTTATTTTTTCATTTTTGTTCCTCGACTTGGTGGAAATTATGTCAAGTTAATCGGGTTGTGGGCTTGGAATTTTTTTTTTTTTTACTTCGTGTGAACAACATAGGAGACAAGCTGTAGAATTCCCCTCATCTCTTTCCTCGGACAAAATCGTGGAGATGGACGTTGAAGGAGAAAAACGGGCAAGACTCTCGGGGCCTGGAGCACGGTCCACCACTAGTTCACATTCGTGAGAAACTGAAACTGAACCGGAGAGTCACGTGATAAGGGGGGATGCATCTGTCAATCGTCATTTAGGGGTGAGTCTGCACTTGTAGCCAAAGTTGAACTGGAGTTTCTCGGAATTGGTGGAGGGGTTGCTATTTCTTTTGGTTCTAAAATTCCGGGAGAACCGAGGGATGTAAACTTGTTGGGAAGGGGGGGGGGGTTAAGACGCAACGTTATAGCCTTTTGTATCGTCTATAGCTTGAAAGAAAATCGCAAAATAGTTACAGATGTGCAATGTCTTTCTTTTCTTTTTTACCATTGTGCTGTGAGAGCCATGTGCTTCAGTTTCTGCAGTTGAAAAATTCAGATTCATGCATCACTCATTTAGTATCAAAATGCGTAGCATTTTCCTTCAATAACTTACCTTTTCAGTTTAATAACAGTAATATTAAAGGATTATAAACATAATTTTAAGTGACTTCTGCCGTAGGCGTAACCAGGGGAGGGTTTTGGGGATTCAACCCCCCCCCCCCTATTTTGTATTTAGTTATTTAGGCACATTTATTAGGCACACAAAAAAAAATTCTGGCTACGCCTTGCAAAGCACATATCTATTTTTTCCCTAAGAAAAATAAACACATATGCATATGATTTTATTTCCTCTTTCTGAAGGGTGATCATGACCAAAGTACGTAGCTCATATTACAGAGGACTTTTCATCTGGTTATAATCAACCCCCTTATCACCTTTAGGAATTTTACAGCGAAAGGTGGCTTCAATCACCATACCACACACAGACAGACAGCAGAGATCCTTTCAATCACTCCAGATGGTTTTCTTACCTTCTTGATGTCTTTTTTACCCAAAGGCAGCAATTTGGGAACACAATCGCACCAGTTTCCTGGAAAATATTCTCGTCTTTGATGGAGGTTTGTTTTCTGATAAACTGGTGTTGTAGGCAAAGCCGTAAGCAAGGGGTGGGGCAATGGACTCGAGCCCCCCTCCCCCGAAATACTTTCGAAATTTTTAACCTGTCTGAAAAAAAAAAAATTTTAAACAAAAAAAAAATAATGATTAGATTTTGTTCTTTGAACCAACCTGTTTGGGAGCGGGAGGGGGGGGGGGGGTCCTCTGTTTTACAAATGGGGAAACGACAAGACGGCGCTTCAAACATCTAGGGCCTACAAACCAGTACTCAAAAAAAGACCCTTTTTTCTCTCAATTCTCCAGCGGATAGGTCCCGCGTGTCATCAACAGATAACGGATTGATTCCTTGCCTAAGGACTGCATATGGTTCTAATCACCCGACCACACAAAAACAGGAAATATAGTGATCCTTTTTTCGCAAAATGCGAGCCTCGTGGAACCACATCTGCCATAAATATACGTACAACAGTTTGGTGCTTTGTCCATCCTTGCCCGAAGGTTACATTCGTGGAAATGGCGACACTCTAACTACCCATATTGTGGAAGTAAGCTAATGCCTAATGGACCCCTGCTTCTACGATTGCGGGATATGGATGTTTGTGCTGTTATTGCTGGAACAAATCTTAGTTCTTTTTTTTTCTTTTTAAACTAGCAATTCGTAAAATCAAATCAACATAGAAACGCTTCCGACAAGGGGGGCGGGGGGAGGGCTCTTGCCCCTTTGCGGATGCCTCTCCTCGAATCATATTCTCTTTTTTTCCCAACCATTTTGCACAATAAAACAGAGACCTTGATTGACCTTGGCAGTTGGGAATTTAGTGGGTTCGTGTGGTCTTGCAAAAGTCTCCTTTGCTCGCCTGCACACAAATTTTGATTATGAGTAAAAGAAAAGGTGAAAGTATTTTGTCCTATTTTGGGAAGAAACCCTGAAGCAGGAGAGGTATGGTTGTTTTTATGTAATTTTTTCGAAATAATATTTTAGCTGCCCCCTCCTCTTTTTTTTTTTTTTTGCAATTTTAGTTTCAAATTTTTATTTCTTCCGCCCATGCTGAGAAACTGCTTATTAATCCTCCTTTTTTCGTTTTTTAACTTCATAGGGGATGATGTCACACTACTTCGGGTGGGGCGGCGGGGGGGGGGGGGGTCGAGAGATTGTGACAAGGGGGGGATAACAAGAAGTGCGACATTACACATTTTGATTTCTATAAAAACGTGTAAAAAACCAGCAGATTAAACTTATTTTTAATAATTTTTTATTTTCATAATTTGATTTTAAAGTTTCATTGATTTCATTTTATATTGAAAATACGGATGCTTATTAAGGTTTGAAGTCACTTCTAGTTAAAATTTTAAAAGAAACTCTTCTTCGGTATTTACTTTTAAAATAAATAAGTGCGGGTCATTTTTCAGAAGTCAATTAATTATTTTTCACTATTATGCACTAATTATCTTTTTTCTATTTTAACCTTAATCTAATTTTATGCTATTTAAGTCCACGTGTAATCATTATCATTTATTGTTATGCCCACAAATGTCGTTAAAAGTTAAAAAATAAAACTAAAAATGTGATTCTTTAACGTAAGTACTTTATTTCTGAACTGCAACACTGCAAGTACGTTGCACACACTGCAAGTGTTCATGTAATATAGCGTGACACGTGGCAAAGGGGATAGGGGTGTGTTGGAGAGTGTGATTTTGTGACAAAGGGGGGGAGGGGGCTCAAATATATTGAAAGAAAGTGTGACACTGTTTATGAATGGTCCCATAGAGCGTTTATAATAACATTGCGAAGGTGAAAAATACCGTGACAAAATTACACTTTTACTTAGCCTAATCATAAATGTACATTGAACAAAAAAGATCTGAATTGATTGGTTCTCATGGGCTGCAATAGTGGCACAACTCAAAAAAACACGCGTTTCGGACTAAGAACAGATTGTAAATATGAAAATACACATTCTTTTCAGCAGCAATACTAGCACAACTCATAATTCAATATTAGGCCTTAAGATGTCTTAAAAGCGTAATTTCTCTTTTCTTTCTTTTTTTAAAAATTGTGATCTGATTTTTTTCGCTGATGGGGGGGGGGGGGGGGTTGACTTGCTCCGAGGGGGTAGCCCCCGAGAGATGCCTGAAATAAACACGGAGTATATCTGTAATGACAAGTATTGATGACTAGTAAATTTTGAACTCTTGTGCACTGCTTATTGGTGTTTAGTCTGTACATTTTTAGGGTGACCCCCCCCCCTTTCCCCAACCCTAGTTACGCCTATGGACCAATGACTTGAAGGGTATTAGAGAGACAGAAGAATGTTAGCAGATGTCCTTTTATTTCTTTTAATAATTGAGACCTCGGATAGAAATTTCTATAAGAATTAGTGTCTATAAGTATTAAAAAAAATGATTCATTACTGCCTTAAATTTACTTTCACTACCACTCTTTTTTTTTCAAACGCGTTTTTCTCGAAACTACCTTTTTCGAATTTGCGTACACTCTAGCTCGCAGAGTTTTTTATCAGTCCTTATCAAATTTAGCACACATTTTCTTTATATATATACGCTCTAGTTGAACTAGAATCATAAGCATATCTTAGTTTTACTTTTTTTATTCTAACAACAAAAAGTAAAGAAAACAACGAAAAAAAGGGTAAAAATCGTACTTAATTTTCCCAGTCTAAAAAAAAAAATAGAATTTTTCAACTTTTTGTGATGATTTTAGTTCAACCAGAAGAGACACTTATAAAAAAAGTAAATTAAAATAAAATTAATTTGAGATAAAAATTGTGACCTCCAGGATGTACGTAAGCTGCCGATCCGAATGGCGACTTACAGTGTGAAGCAGCTGATATCTCCGGGATTTTTCAAGAAAAATGTTTGAAAATTTCAGTAAATGTTCTTCAAGATATCTATAAAGTAACCACAAAATCTCAATAAAATATATTTACTCTTTATATGTTAAAAAAAAACCATGAAAATTGCTCTTAATACGCCGTCTTTACACCTATTTCCCCCCTTAAGTTAGTATGGTTGCCAGCCGTGTAATAAATTAATTCAATATGTCTACGTTACCAGACTTGAATGTTTCTCGCCAATAAAGTTATCAAGAGTCCATGCTTGGCAAAAAAAATTTTTGTTTAATTTGAAACGGACTTCCGTTCTTGCACCCTAACAAGTGAATCTAGATTTTGTCTTAAAATTAATAGCAATTGCATACGGTGAGTCATTATAAGGTAAGATAAAAAATGAAATCTCACTCACCTAGATCCTAGAAAATCATTTTTCTCATTTTCCGAATTATAACATGCTGTAAAGCTCACTTCAGCTGAGATAATTTCGGCTATGTAGAATTTTTGCGACGTGAAATTTAGCCATTATTTTCGGCGATAGTCATGGCATTCTGGCAACCGATTCATATCAGATCATTCACCTCCGTCTCGATATACTTTACTTATCAAGAAATAATTTAGAGATTTTGAAATCGCAACGAAAACCCATACACGGGAAAATCTTCCGATCAAACTCAAGCTCGAATAGTTGGGACAGTCTTCTTTAAACTTCTGGTTTATCAAAAATCTTTTCCGAAATTACTTTTTAAAATCTTCAAAAAAAAAAAAAAAAAAGAGAAAGAAAGAAAGAAAAAATATTATGATTATTAGTCACTTACGTTTTTAAATTGAATGCCCTCATAACAATATAAATGCTCAGGGCTTTATGATTACTTGTTATAACTTTAGTTAATGAAAATTGAATTGTGTAAACGATTATTTCTCTTTTTATTAAATAGTCTTTCATTCATTCCAGCTGTGCTTCAAAAGTTAAATAATTAAACTTAATAATATTACTGATAAAAATCAATAGAATACCTGATAACGTTTTATTTTGCATTAATAAACCTCATAATTTACAGAGGTTAAGTTACCTTTTAAGAAGTTCTCAACATGAGTTTTAGAGAAAAACGATTGCTAAGATTGGTGTCATATATATATATATATATATATACTATCTACCAAAAAGTATTTGGACACTTTGGATTTTAGACATTTCTTAAAAAGTCTGAAGAAATAGTAAACTTGCTGTTCTGTATTTTGTACCCTGAAAAGAACATACTTAAACTCACATTTAAGAAACAAAATTCAGGCTTAGGAGAAATTAGGGGGCGGTCAAAAAATTAAAGCAGAAAAACAACACTTTTGAACATCTTGTATCAGAAAATGATCGAAATGTCCTGTAACTTTTGAAAAACATTTTTAATTATATACGCAATGCTTACTACCGCTTTCGTCAGAATAGCAGTAATATTCATGAAGATATGGGCATTTGTTTAAAATATTCGAAATTTTTCGCAAGTGTTTTGCTTATAACTCGCTAATTTCTATCTCAAATAACATGAAACTTGCAGACAACTTGACAAAATAAAAAGTAAGTATGGTACCAAAACGTGGAAAAAATGTAGTACATAGTCGATGAGATTTGAGCAGCTTTATTAAAACAAAGGTGATTGCGCATGCGCGAAAGATATTAATTATTTTTTTAATAATTTGGCAGGGAGAGTTATGGAGCAATTTATGTTTATGTTTCAGTTGAATATTGATATTTTTCAAAGAGATATAGACCATACAGTGAGCCGTATTTAGCAAGCTCTCAAATTGGAGAAAAAACGTAAGGGGTTTTCCACAAATTTTTATATTGCATGATAATTTTGGCAATGTAAACAGTAGCGTTCAAATTTAGACTCCATAAACACATATAATGCAATTTAATTCAGTTTAACATCTGTCAATTTTCCAATTTATTATTCAATATAAAAGTTTGTGCAAAACCCCTTATCATTTTTCTCCAATTTGAGAACTTGCTAAATACGGCTCACTGTATGGTGTATATCTCTTTGAAAAATATCAATATTCAACTGAAACTTTTACATAAGTTGCTCCATAGATCTGACTGCCAAATTATTTAAAAAAATAATTAATATCTTTCGTGCATCCGCAATAACATTTGTTTTAATAAAACTGCTCAAATCTCATCGGCTATGTATTAAATTTTCTCCAAGTTTTGGTACCATACTTACTTTTTAGTTTGTCAAGTCGTCTGCAAGTTTCATGTAATTTGAGATAGAACTTAGCGAGTTATAAGCAAAGCACTTGCGAAAAAATGCGAATATTTAAAACAAATGCCCATATCTTCATGAATATTACTGCTATTCTGACGAAAGCGGTAGTAAGCATTGCGTATATAATTAAAAATATTTTGCGAAAGTTACAGGACATTTCGATCATTTTCTGATACAAGATGTTCAAAAGTGTTGTTTTTCTTCTTTTAACTTTTGACCGCCCCCTAATTGCCCCTAAGCCTGAATTTTGTTTCTTAAATGTGAGTTTAAGTATGTTCTTTCCATGGTACAAAATACAGAACAGCAAGTTTAATATTTCTTCAGGCTTTTAAAAAAATGTCTAAAATCCAAAGTGTCCAAATACTTTTTGGTAGATAGTGTATAAACTAGAAGGTGCTTAAACGTTATGATTTACAATTTTATAACTAATTTAACGTTGTGTTGAATTTTAAGAAGACAATATTTATTTGTGATACAAGCTAATGAAAAAAAATAATTACCTTGAGTTTGAACCATTCTTTTTATTGACTTCCTGTTTATTTTTGACGGACAAAATGCTTTATATTTGTTAAAGAATGATTTTCTATTCAAAAGGTAAGAAAGCCGTTTTTGTGGGTGAGAAATGGTTACACCATAGTTGTACAGTGTCACCAAAAATTATTTGAGCAAAGGAACAGGAACCAAAGTGCATTTCAAAATGACCTGGTCACTTGGAAATTCTTTTTGCATTTTAACTTGAAAAAGGTGTCTAAAAATTAGTGGTATGAAATTTTAGTGTCTAATTATTTCATTAAGATTTAATGGTTCAATTAGTATAATTTTTGGAAACCTGATATCTTAAAGAGTTGCGCAGGCAAGTTGCAAATCCTTTCTAATACAATAAAATAATGTCGTCAATCAAGAGGACAATGCTTTTCGTTTTGTTTTCTCATTGGGGATGCATCCCGAGATCCTTTTCGTGAAAAGGCATTAAAAATGTAATTTTTTATTAAGCACTTTGATCCATTGACCAAACCTACCGTTTTAATGAGATATCTTGTTTATATTTAGCCATGATTTTTTCTGTTTGCTCTCCCCCTTCTCTTCCTAATGTCCCCCACTTTACATACATATCCTATTTTAGAAAGAAATAAATTCGCAATTTCAAATGCTTTAGAAACGCTATTAATGGAAATTTTTTGCTTTCTTAACTTTGGAAATATTTTCAGAATGTGTCAGTAAAACGAAAAGTTACTACTTTCAAGTTTTGAGATGAATAAGCTATAAAAAAAAGGGCGAATTGTTTTTTACTTGTTAGGTAAATTGTATTGCTTCATCAGGTAAATTCTTATTTAATGACGAATTTTTATCTCATACTGTCCAACTGAATCTTAAACAAATTTTGAAATTTCCCATACTATATTCCTTCAGTTTTCTCTCTTGAGAATTTGTTGAATTGCCCAAAAAGGTATAATTGATCGTACAGACAAAAAGGAAAACCTACTAATAAAAAAATACATAAATAAAAATAATAAAAAGCTCTGAAAGCTGTAGCATGAGTAACATAATAATAGTTCTTTTCAATCAAGATATGTGTTTTAAAGAAACGGTATTATTATGGTCAAAGAAAAAAAAATACTTGAAACTTTCAACTTTACTTGTTTTGTAGGTTTTCACTTCTTATACGATCAACGATCTAATGGGAGGGCTATAACGCCCTCCCGTTAGATCTTAATGAAATAATTAAACACTGAAATGTCACACAAATCTTGAATATTGGCTTTTATAAAAGTTAAAACTTAAAGAAAAATTTAATGTGCCTAGGTCCTTTTAAATGCACTTTGGCTTCTGTTCATTCGTTCGACTATTTTTTGGTGACACTGTATTTGAATCGCTTTATTTCAGGTGCACGACATAGACAAGTTAGACCCCATCATGATCGTGGGCTATTCAGAAAGGTTTGAAGACCAAGCAAGCACTTCCATCTGGCAGAAATGCGTGGAGAGGCACACGGCGGTCAACCCCCACCATCAGGCGCATTGCATGTGGCACGACTGCCACTGCGTGCCATCTTGCGTCGGGTATTGCGAAAAACTTCGATCGACAGCCCTGAGGGAGATGATCTGCGACAAAGTTTCGAGACGCCTTCAGAAGACACTGAATGGAACTCTGTCAGATGATATGTGGGATGTAGAATTGACGTATTTCGACGGGCTTCCACAAGAATGGTTAGAGAGAGCCGAAAGCATCATGCAAGGCATGAAACAGTCAAAGTTATAAAACACCTTTTTCTGTATATTGACACCTCAAGGAGTTTTGTATATATTTCACCTCGTGAAATGCTTGCCATTTGGACAAGTATTTTAACCGAGTAATAAAAAATGTCTTTACTAACTGATTAACATAACATGCCGATCTAAGCACAATGCAATAAATAAATAAATGCACCCCCATAGATGTCTGTATTAAAATTAGGGAAGTAACGAATAGTGATTTGGCCGAATACCGAATATTCGGCCATTTCTTTCAGGCCGAAGCCGAATATTCGGTCCTTTCTTCTAGGCCGAATAGGTCGAAGCCGAATATTCGGCTAGGCCGAATACCGAATATTTGGCGGCCGAATATTAGAATTTCTAGAAAATCGTTGTAATAGAAAATATATTTGTCAAATTTAAAATTATTTACAAAGTCAAACACCAATTACACACAGTCTATGATGTATGATTTAACTCTGTTTGTTAAGAATTTAGAACTATTTAAAATTAATCTATTTTCACTATTGTTTTGAATGTAATAAAACTAAGAATTTCACTCACAAGCAAAGTAGAAAAGACAGGTTTTACTGCAGTCTGCAGTAAGCATTAGCATTATTTTACTAATTATTTAATTGCAATGAAAGAAATACTAGTGCTTAGTGAACTTTTACCTTGCTCAAAACTGATTTATGAAGACACTTTAAAAGTTATAAAAGTTAATATTTTTATTTTATGGGGTTTTTTACATACCTATTTTTAAAAGATCTATTAAAACTTAATGCACTTAACTGGAATATGTTTTTATTTTCAAAAACCCCAATAACTTATGCTATCTAAATATTCATGCTATATTTTGGGCTTTTCACATTTCTATCTAACCCAATATTCACAATAAATCAGACTACCCAAACAAAGTGTGGCTTACACTTTGTTAATAATAACAAAATGAATTTATCATATTCTCCATTACAATTAACTATTGGCTGCTTTTGGGAGCAAATGCTAAATATAAAATACAATACTACAACTTTAAAATGTGTTTCTGCTCAAGCCTAAAACAAGATTTTAAAAAAAGTAATTTATTTTAAATTATTTTTATTTATTAAAACTATAGTGGACTAATGTGTTCTTTTGCAATAATTATAATACAATTTTAAATGTTTAAAATCTACTAATTTCTTTATTTTTTTACTTTTTTACTGTAGCAGAACTATTCGGCCGAATAGTCCATCAATATTCGGCCAGGTCGAATAGGCCGAATACCGAATAGTGGCCGAATATTCATTACATCCCTAATTAAAATAATCTAGCAATAGGAAGGTCACATAATCCCAACTTTTCATTATGTTGTACGAGTTACAGCTTCCTATAAGTGCAACTGCTGCTGTTATAGATATTTAAATTATCAGAAATTCTGATCCTGTAAAAAGTGTTTATTATATTAGTAGGATGCAGACTTTTTGGTCAAAACAGAAAAAATGCGACATTTGGAATAAGTAACCTGATCAGTAACTTTATTTACGGGTATATTTTATGAAATGCATTGATATTATTACTATGTACAACTTTTATGTGAAAACAAAAGCGGTGATGTTTTTCTATTAAAATAACCTAGCAATAGGAAAGTCACATAATCACCATTTTTCAGCTATAAAGATATAAAATTTTGAATTGAATTAAGAATTTGAGTTTTGGGAAATGAAACGAAGTATATTTACTAAAAAGCAACAACAACAACAGAAAAACGTGAGTGCAATCTGTTAAAAAGTTTTATTTTTAGCGCTGTGATTACTTTAAAAAAATATTACAATTGAAAAAATGTTTTCAGCTTTTTTATTTGAAAACTTAATGAGATTAGCTATTCTAATCACTATTAAATGCCCTAACTTTATAATTCATCGTGTTGGACGCAATGTATCAGAACCAAACGCAAAAGCAAAGTTTTCAAAGTTTAAATGTTTAAAATACAAAAAAAAAAAAAAAAAAAAAGGATGACTTCTTGCAAAGGATGCATCTTTAATTCAACCTCACCAACAGAAACGCATTCAAGGCTTTAAAATACTCTAATTTTTTGATGAGAAAACTCAAAGTTTTTGCAATTAGCGTTGAATTACTTTCAGTATGAATTTCAGATTATTATTTACGCAATCAAATACCTTGAAAGATTTTTTTTTATAATGAATGAGTTATATGAAACTCTTTATACATTTGAATGTTATTAATTGTTTAATTTTGTTTTCTTTAAATCAAATATATTTGTACATAATATTCCAATGCATCTAAATATCTCAAACATATATTTAAAAAAAAAATGTTGAAGCATTACGTAAATAAATTTTTCCAAAACATGAATTCACTTTTTTTTTTTCACATTTATTCCTCTTCTAGATGGATGGCTATTTTGTTTACTTTTAATTACTTCCTTTCTCGTTTATTTCCTTTGAGTTTACTCTAAGGTTCCTTTTCACAACAGATAAAACGTTTCACTTGTTCTTCGTTTCTGATGTTTTGTTCATAAAATGAAACTATTAGCGTAACATATGAAGCAAGGCTATTCAAAAGTCAAAAAAGTATGAGTGCGAAAATAAGTGGTAGGGTTGCTGGACGCAAGCCTTATTTTTCAGCCGTACTAACGATTCGTATACATTTTATGCACGTTAGGACTGTTATAAGAATAGGGAAGGGGAAGGGGTTCTTAATAATAAAGTTTGTATTTTTACAGATTTCATACCCTATTTCTTTTCTCTTTTGGGTTACTGTTGGAAATTTTACCGGTTTCATTTAACTTTTCTCCACCAGACCCCTACATGTTAGCCGAGGCCTTAGGATTGCTTACGCACGCTGAGAGGTGGTGGGGTCTACGGATTTTACATGCACATATCCCCAAGTATATATGGTGGTCTTCAGTGAGTATCGAACACGCGACCTTCCGGGTGGAAGTCCGACGTGCTAACCACTAGACTACCACGGCCATTCATTCATTTCATTTAACTGGGTAAAATTTCTGCAATGTAAGAAAAATCCCGTAAAATTCACGGTTTTAAACCGGCAGCTGGGTTGGTTGTGAAAAACATGATAGTTGCGAAGTAAATTCGTAGTAGGTAACGGTTTTTTTACCGAACTGAAAAAACAGCTGCGAATACGGATTTACTTCGTAACTTTTACGGTTTTCCACAACTAACCCAACGGCTGGTTTAAAGCCGTAAATTTTACGGAATTTTTATAGTGTGGGAAAAAACCTTTAAGATAAACGTGTTGACCACCAAGCGAGTTTATAAAACGTCACCATAAGTTTAAATTTGAACCTCGTGTACCGAAAACAAATTCTTTCATTACTACAAAGCAAAAGCGTATAGATCGAATTGCTGTAAATCAAGACGTTTCTGCAGCGAAAAAGATTGAAAAAAAAAAATATTATTTAGTGATGAAAGTATTTTTTGTGTTTCATATGGTAATCAATGCATTCGAGTTTGGAGAATAAAGTAAGAAGCATTTGATAAAGAATGCCTTAAAGAGACTGTACACTTTAAACCAATCTAAAAAGTGGAAAATATGCCTCAACTTTGAGATTTAAAAAAAAAAAAAAAAACAATGCATCTAAAACTTCTATAATTTTCAGGAATTTTAGATACAATATAAATAAATTTAAAAAAATATTTTTATAGTTTTAATTTAATTAAAAATATGGTTTAAATATTTTTTTAAATACCGTTTTTTCGGCTCATGTCTCATTGCGCGCATGATATTTCCTGAACATTTTGCACAATTTTCATAAAACTGATTTTAAATGAAGCACAACATTCTGTTCAAACTTCTGAACTGGGATCTTTTTATTTGCTTAATAATTTTTGAAATAATGAGGCATTAATTAGAAAAAACACATTTTTCGCCAGACTTTCAACTCTTTTTAAGCACTTTTTTCCTTTTCCATTCATCAGAACTTCAAAAATCCTAGTTCATTTTATTTATTTACCCTAAGATTTATGCTGAAAAAGAATTTGGGAGATTTAGCTTAAACGGTTTTGAAGATATGCGCGCAATGAGACATGAGCCGGTGAAACAGGATATAAATAAATGTATTTAAACTAAATTTTTAACAAAATTTAAAAAACTATAAAATATTTTTTTAAATTTATTTATATTGTATCTAAAATCCCTGAAAATTTTAGAAGTTTTGATGAATTGGGTATTTTTTTTTAAATCTTAAAGTTGATGCATATTTTCCAGCTTTTAGATTGGTTAAAAGTAGAGCCCCCTTAAAACGTTTGGAAAAATTTTTTGCTGTTGGTCTCATGTTTTGGGGTTGCATAAGCATAGAAGGACCTGGGAAAGGTATGCATCGTCTACCAAAAGGTAAACTTTCAGATGTATCAAGACATTTTGGAATATTACATGATTCCATCATCAGAAGATTTATTTGAAGAAGATTTCATCTTTCAACCGATGGCTGATTACCGCACAGGCCAACTAGGCCGCGGTTTTGGGGCCCCCCAAAGATTTTAGGGGCCCCCAAATTGTAAGAAAGATTTCTGAAAATATCTCTTAAAAGTTAATTTTTTTACAAAATGGAAAGATCTTAACTCATTTCAACGGCGAGCTAAAAGTATTTGCGTAAACAAGGTAAACTATGCACAATAAAGATCAATATCTTCGGTGACTATCATGGCTAAAAATGTCCTTTAATCGCTCAGGCATCTCGTTTTTTGCGCCCTTGCCAATTGAGTATGAACCCAGTATTAATAGAAAAAATCTCCAAGCTTAATCAACTTTATACATTATGCCCAGTATTTTAACTTTTCGTACCATAGGGGCCCCAAAATAATATTGTGCCTTGGGCCCCGATTGTCTTAATCGGGCCCTGCTTTCAACAAGATTTAACATCACCGCGTACCTCAGTGTCAATAAAAATTGGTTCCGTTAACGCAAAGTTGAGGTACTTTCTTGGCCACCAAAACTAAAGACATTAACCCCATCGAAAACGTCTGGGATATAATGAAGAATAAACTCCAAGAAAATCCTCGTTCAAATAAACCCGAGTTAGTGGTACGTATAAAGTATTATTTTGGCTAATATTGATAGAAATGTTTGTAAATACCTTGTAAAATCGATTGTATGCTGTTATTAAAGCTAAAGAGGATGCTACAAAATATGAACTACCATTTACTTCATATTCATAAGGTCATATTTTAGCGTAAAGTAAAATATTCTGATATTTTGAACCAATCTAAATTTTATTCTGATATTTTGATGCGTTTCCGAAAGCTTTTGTGTACTTAATTTATTGTATTTTATATTTTGTAAATGTTAAAACCTTATATAAACATTCTAGATTTAATTTATAAGAAATTTAATAGCATTTACTTAGTATCAAAAATAAATAAATGGAAAATAATATCTTTCTTATTACTTTTTCGCAATTATTCTAATATTTTGAATTGGAGGTGTGACATTCATTATGATGAATGAGGAAGGGTGTCATTGGGATATGTTAAGAAGACCGATCAATATAATCTGTCAGGACTTTCTCTGCTAAAACTGGATGCACATGTTCAATTTGCTACCAGAATGATACAGTTGAACTTTCTTAATACGAACACGGTTAATACGAAATCACGCCTAAAACGAACATTTTATTCATTAATTTTGGTTTACCATTTAATTACACTAAATATCTCACGCATATTACGAGGCTAAAATACAAATGTCGGCCAAAACGAACAAAATTTCTTGCCTAGTTTATGAAAAATTTTCTCGTTTGCATAAAATTATTAATGTTTTTTAAAACATTGTTGGTTATTTTATGTCATTGTAAACCACCGTTTTAATGTACCTAAAAAACGACTAAGCTTTAAGGATTTTTTTTTCAAAATTGAACAACTTTAAAAGATAAGATCACTTTTTCTCAACAATACTAAGATTTAAAATTATCTTTTTATTTAATTTATTTTACCTTTTATTCTAAATAGTAGTAATTATTTTAAAAATGTTTTTTTTTTTTATTTTTTTGTAAAAAATTAAAAAGCGAAGTTTTAAACTTCTTTTTAAAGTTTTCACATCTTATGCTTTATTTTTCAAGAATTCGCATAAAACTAATTCGAACTCTTCGCCCACGTATGATTAACCCCTTGGCATGGATGTCGTAAAAACCCATTCTCACTATTTATGTTTTAATCAAGAAAAATATTTTCCACTCCCACTTGTAAGTTCTCTTAAATGCTGAGTTATATATTTATGAGTGACATCATCAACTTTACGAGCCAAACTTGTTATAAATTCAGAAGGGAGGAAAATAAGTCGACATATCCATCACCAGCTATCTTTGGAGACAAATTTAATTTCGTCATGAAAGTGTCCACGTTATCCTTGAGTGTGAAACAATGAAGTTTCTACGCTTTCTAACTAGGACCATTTAACGTTTACCCAGGGCGTACACGTATCGAGAAACACCACACTACCAAATCAACCTTTTTCTTTCTTTTCAAGTTCCTCTTAAAAGATGCGAGAGCAACTACCAAACATTGATTAAGTGCAGATCGAAGAGGCACACTGCACTGTTGTGAAATGCTCATATACCAGCAGTTGATCAAAAAAAACTGGTAATTATTTGAAAAGTACAAGTATTGATAAACAAATTTATTTTACACATACAGCAAAACCTGTAAAGTTGCCTACTTTTGTCAGGAACAGAATTAGCCCTATATTATACAATGTAGGGAAACTTGTGCAAATTGACCAAAAAACTTGACCACCTAGTATTATGAAAAACCCTTTGTAAGTTGACCACCTGTCTATATTGACCACTTATGTAAGCCAAATTTGGGTGGGAGTATTATGAAAAACCCTTTGTAAGTTGACCACCTGTCTATATTGACCACTTATGTAAGCCAAATTTGGGTGGGAGTATTATGAAAAACCCTTTGTAAGTTGACCACCTGTCTATATTGACCACTTATGTAAGCCAAATTTGGGTGGGAGTATTATGAAAAACCCTTTGTAAGTTGACCACCTGTCTATATTGACCACTTATGTAAGCCAAATTTGGGTGGGAGTATTATGAAAAACCCTTTGTAAGTTGACCACCTGTCTATATTGACCACTTATGTAAGCCAAATTTGTGTGGGAGTAATCTAAAAAATCCTTTGTAAGTTGGCTGCCTAATTATTACAATATTTATGTGTTTATCTATTTTTAAAGAGATTTAAAAAACTAGAATAACGTCTCCGAGCAGGAACGTAGCACTTTAAAAATCATGGGAGGGGCTCAAACAATTTTATTTCCTAATGCTCAAAATTATTTCCAAGAAAAACCAATTAACAATTAAAAAGTAACTAGTATTCACATTATTATTAATATTAATCACAAAAAATCACTAATAAATAAATATTTTTATAGATCATTTAAATAAATTCACAGTTTTTACAAAATAACCGAAATCCTTATGCAGTATGATTTCTAATGGGAGGGGCTTAAGCCCCCTGAGCCTCCCCCTTTCCTACGCGCCTGTCTCCGAGACATTTCTTATGCTATAATGTTGGACCAGTAATTGTCCGGATGGATAAACCATCAATATAAAGTATGCCTCAACTTCTTTGTTAAGTTAACCATATGGGATAACTACTATGAGAACTCTTTTATCCTTTACATAAATTTGTACTTTTTTTCTTTTATCTAATGCAGCCATTTTGAAAATTTATGTATTTTTAGGAAATCTTTGTACCTTACGTATATAATAAAATATTTATCTTTAATTATTTTACCTAAGTTCTTTACTTTTAAAGTTTTATAGGATACATTGTAATTTATTCCGGTTAAATTTCTCTAATGATATTTTATATAATTGTGAAAAAAACTAATTACTATTTTAAAGTAACGTTAATACGTGAAGCTATATTTTGATTAGTTACAAATGAATAAATGTATGGCCAGCTGTGTAAGTTGATCACTAAAGTGCTGCACCGAAAGTGGTCAACTTACACAGGTTTCACTGTATTTGGAATTTTTGCTTTTTCTTAGTTTTTAAGCTTCCATTATTTTAATATTATAGTTACTTTATAGCTCAAAAGGTTTCTTTTTTTACTTTGAAAAACACGCTAATGTCGCAAAATAATGTCTTCACAGATAGCGATAAAAAACTTTTAAATTTTTTTCATTATTTATCAGTAAAATAAATAGAAGTTTATTTACAACAAATATAGGAATTTCAGCAATATATACACCAGGCTCAACACTTTCTATTTTACACCCTATACATTCACGTGTTGATGCCACTGACATGCTCCGCAGAAACTAGTTAGAGCGTTTCCTATTGGTTAAATGGTGCAAATGATAAAAATAGTTTCGCCTTTATAGAACAAACGGGCGAGGTTTGCAATAACAAAAAGGATCGAAAATTATCGATTGTTTAAAAGAAAAATGCCGATATCTATCGATTATTTAAAAAAAAACTACCGATAACTAATGATTGCTTGAAATCAACTATCGATAGTATTACACCACTAGTACACGTACCTCATACAATATTTAGAGAAACATTACACTGCCAAATACTTTCTTTTACAAGTCTCTCTTGAAATACGCAAGAGAAACTTCCATGAACTTTCCTTGATGACTTTAAAAGATTCAATGCAACAATTGTTGTAAATACGTGTATATTTGCAGCTGTTGAAAAATAAACTTGGTAACTGTTTGAAAAAAAAAAAAAAAAAACAATTGGTAGACGAATTTATTACACATGGGGTTGAAATTTTCGTATTTATTAGTTTTTTAAGCTTCTATGCTTTTGAGGTTAAAGTTACTTTAAAACTCAAAAGTTTTTTTTTTTACTTTGAAAAACAAGCTAATGTAGCAAAATATATAGTCTTCACAGTTGCGATAAAAAACTTGCGTCTTACGAGATCGAATTTATGTGCGCCATTTGTGTTTCTCATGCAGCAAACTATTTCCAGCGTTTCTGTGCTGTGAGGGGTTTTATCTGATAGCTTAGATTGTAACTGCGATGACAAATCCATTCCATAAAAATGAAATGTATTGTAAACAGTGAACTCAAATTAAGAATCTTCTTTAATCCATTAATGCCCAATTTTCTGTTAAATTGGGCATTAGTAGATTAAAGAACAAACGAAACATTATTCTAAATAAAAGAGAAACATAACAACAAATTGATCAATAAATACATAAAATAAAATAACCGATAAATAAAGATATAAACACATTTTTTAAATACATTAAAAAAAAAAAAAAAACTTAACGTTTATAAAAAGGGATTTTAGGTACGAGAGTGCATTGGTTTTCTGAATAGTACTATATTTGATTATGGATTTAAACCTTTGAATTCTTTTTTACTGAAATACATCATAGCACTAATAAGAGTCAAGTTTGCGGTTCAAATAATCTTATTTAGTATGATAACATTGAACGCAGTCATTGGTTAGGGCCAATTTCATCATTTCCTACATTTCTTTTTTCTACAGTTAAGTCAGCAATCACATAGGGACCGCTCATAAGTGATGTCACACTTTTTTTCAATATATTTGACCCACTCCCCCTTTGTCACAAAGTGTCACACTTCATCATACTCCCCTACCCCCTTTGTCACATGTCGCGCTATATTGCGTAAGCATATGTACATGCAGCTCAGAAACAAAGCACTGTGATATCGATCACGTCTCTAAATTTATTTTTGAACTTTTAATGACATTTGTGAGCATGAAAATAATAATAAGGACTACATGTGTGGCTTAGTTTGTATAAAATGAAGTTAAAGTTTACAACACAAAATATAATTAGTATAGAACAGTAAAATATACTAATTGTTGAAATTCTGAAAAAATGACACAGGTAATTTTATCTTAAAATTGTAAATGCCCAAGAAAGCTTCTTTTAAAACTTTTAACAAGTTCATACCTTAATCAGCATGTGTTTCACGATACAAAATGATCAATGACACTTTAAAATCAAATTATGAAAACAAACAAAATTTTAAAAGTAAATTTAATTTCCCGATTTTATATGTTTTTAATGAAATTAAAATGTGTAATGTCACACTTCTTGTTACCTCTTCTCCTTCCCTTGTCACAAAATGTCACAATTTCTCGAACCCTCTTCCCATTTGATGCGTGACATCATTTATGAATGACCCCATAGTGATTATTCCAACCAATTGGAACTCGGGTGTGGCTTGGTTGTCTTTGCCATCCGATGCTTTCTCGTTTTTGGGTACTGGACATAATATAGGGGAACCTGTTGTACTATGGACCCTGTTATAGTGTGGTCCTAATGATAAAAAAATATATTTCGCGGATTTATTTTGCAATACGGCAACACTGGTTCATGTTATATCTGTTAGCTGTCATTTATAACTAATTTTGATAGTTGGACTCGAACGAGATCTGGCAGTAGGAGGACAAAAAGAACTTGTGACCCTAAAAGTAAATTTTTTTAGTTTCTTCCTTTTGTAAATAACTTGTTTAGTTTGTTAAAAAGTTTAGTAATCCTTTTTGTTTATGTTTAACAACTTACTTGGCCGTGTAATTGAGCGTTAAATCATTTTCAATTCCTAACCTATTACTCAAAATAAGCAGTTATTTTAAAATGTGTAGGATGTTGTACCTTGGACCTTAAAAAACAGGTGTACTATGGATAGCTCCATGGTACAACGCTTTGAACCGTGGACTGTATTTACCTTGTTATATTTAAAATAATTTAAAATGTTACGTATTTACAGTGTAATAAAATAGTTTATTCTTTTTAAAGATTGTTGATACTTCTTACATACAAAAATGCCTCGAAGTAAAACGGGAATTATGAGGCCATCGCCAAATTATGGTAAAATAACGGAGGCTGTAGAGCTTATTAAAGATAATAAATTAACAGTTTACAGTGCAGCTAAGACTTATAGTTTATTAAAAACTACGCTGACACGTCACTTGAAAAAAGAAAATTATCCTACTGAGACATTTAATTTAAAATCGAAACTTGCAAGTCACAAAGTGTTTTCAGATAATGAAGAACTCTTGTTACTAGATTATATTAATAAAGCTTCTCAACTACAATACGGCTTTACACTAAGAAATTTGATGAAATTGGCGTATAAATTTGCCAAGTCAAACAATATTAAATATCCTGAAAGTTGGGATCGAGATAAAATGGCGGGTGTCTATTGGATGAGGTTATTTAGGAAGAAATACAAGAAAATGGAAAAATCTGCTATGAAAAAATCTAAAAAGAGCTGGAAGTGGCCGGAAAAACCAGATGAAATGTTATATCCTTGGGAGTAAGAGAAAAAATTAAACCACCGTCAAAATGCCACTCCAGAAGAGATTTGTATGAAATAAAAGAGCTGAAAAAATATTGGTAGTGCTAGAAGGGGTATATAAAAACAAAAAGAAGAACAATAATAAAATTCCAAAGATAACTATTGAACAATAACACGTAAAAGTGATCAAATATCTCATAGAATTATGAATGTTAATTAATATAATGTCTATTAATTGCTAAGTAAATTGTTATGCTGTTTAATTTGTATTATTAATAAATGTTAACTTTAATACAAGATTTAATAAAGATTTGTAATATAAATAATGTTTTTCTCAAAAATAATAATAGTAAGTCCATAGTACAACATATATAGGTCCATGGTACAACGGGGTGTTGTACCTTGGTCCTAATTCCTTTCTTTTTTTCAAAAGGCTAAATGACACATGATTTATTTTTCTACCTTATTTTAAAAATAGCCCTTTTGCTCATAAATGACCACAAATCATTATGTAATACGTAAAATGCATCTCACTATAGTAGTTTTTGAATAAATAATTAAAAACAAAAAATGTGTATAAGGTACAACAGGTTCCCCTAACTATGAAGACTTGTTTATCTTAACAAATCCAATGGTAATGCTGTCACAACACAATAAGAGATGTAAAAATTAAAAATCAACGTAAAATCAAGCACAATGTTTGAAAAAAATTGCAGGCATCTGTTTCGAGGTTGTAAGAAACCTCTTTTTCAATGCAATAGAGTGAGCTTCTAAAAGAAAAATATAGTTCTTCCAAACGAACGATCACTTTCTTTGTTTAAAGTGTATTTGAGTCGTTTAGTCTCCGTTGCATTTTCAAGCAAATAATGCATACAACAGGGCTCGAAAATTATATTGCCCGACATGCCCGGGGCATGTAAAAATTCCAATCGGGCTGGATTCTTCTACCTTTACATGTCCGGTAGGGCATGCAATTTTTTGATTAAATATTTCTATCTCATTCATTTTTTAAAAGCTATTTTAACTGTAACATTATTTGTTGGTGTCTTGTTTATTGTTTTGGTTTGATCCGTTTGTTTTTCTATGCTGTTCTCTGTGTCGTGCTGATTGTTAATACAGTATGAGTAATGAAACCAATATATTAGTAGATATTATTAAAAAAAAAAAAAAAGCCTCGGGACCTAATGAGGAGGGAGGGGGAGATCGTAACATCGACAAGTGCCTTCGGCAATTTTCCTCCATACAGTTGATTATAATGTGTAGTGAATATTCCTGAGGTAATAAATAGTTTGTATTCTTACTGAATTGTATCTTCCTAGAGGAGAATCTATACCTTTCTTTGCTCATTAAATGCGTTCAATTCTAGTTTATATTTCCTCCCAGTCGTCAGTTTTACTAATGGCAAATAGCAGCATTCTAGGAAATAACCTTATCACACATTTAGAATAATTTTATTTAAAAAAATGTAAGCTGCTTAAACATAGGCAAAGAAGAAAAAAACACGCCTGCATACGATTTAATGACTTTATGTTTTTTCAATGACAAATTCGCATTATTTTTCTTCTCTTTTTTAGCCTGACATTTTGTGTGCCAGTTTTCCTTCCAGCTTATCGTATAAAAATATAAATGTTTGTCTATCTAAGCGATATTTTTGCATAAACATCCGTTTGCTCAAATTTAATGGATTGCTTCAGATTTGCAAATATCATCTAACTCTTTGCATTCTACGACCTCTGATCGCCAAAATGGCCGCCATTAATGTAAGAAAATCAATCGAATCGTGAAAATGATCGAATGAAAGTAATCGTCTTGGTTACGTGGTTAAAAATGATCACCACGTTTCAGTTGAATCATAAGTGCATGATTTGATCGAATCGTTCTATTGAAAACGGCGAAACGATCAAAAAGCGTTTCAGTTGAATACCTGCCTTAACTTACGATACCTCAAAGAGCAGAACA
The DNA here is from genome assembly GCA_038502835.1 of Octonoba sinensis. NCBI lineage: Eukaryota > Metazoa > Arthropoda > Arachnida > Araneae > Uloboridae > Octonoba > Octonoba sinensis. The sequence continues at coordinate 102,562,793 of CM076606.1, read as the reverse complement.
CTTTAATCTGAATAACCTATCACTCGATAGACTAACTGCTCAGTTGAGAAGCGTGCTTCTTGAAAAGTAATTTCATTACAGCGAATAAAATGGCAGCAAATAAATAAAAGAAATAATAGAAGAAAATTTATGAGTAATTGATAAAAGTGTAACAAGGGGAGCGAATTTTTCTCGTGAATATGGTTCCGCGGGACAGTTCCACTATACCGCGGTTATGTTATAACGCGGGTGCCAAACATGTCCCCAGATACCCGCGTTTTAACGGGGTTTTACTGTATTAAAGTTACACACCTTATGCTTTATTTTTCAAGAACGCGCTTGAAACTAATTCGATCTCTTCACCGCGAATGATAAAGCTCCAGGCACGGATGTTGCCTTAATGTAGGAACGTACCTTTTCAATGTTTATGTTTAAATCAAGAATAAATATTAAATCTCCAAAAAATGTTTTGAGTTACATGGTTTTATTAAAAGCGAAACTAAAATGTAGTAATAGCAAGTAATAGCAGTCGAAAACCGCGTAACAAACTTCCGTCACAAATCAAGTTAAATGACTTCGTTGCATTATCCAAACGAAGCTATCGTTGCCATTCGACAAATAATAATTCTGATTATTTCCTCAGAGCCAAAATTATTAATTTTTTTTTCCGAATTAACGTTATACACTAAATTGTGAAATGGATGGGATATTGTAATGTCTTCGAAGATGAGTTTGTGCAAAGTTTGAAGATAATTTATGCGGTAATAATGGTCGAAAACCTCCCGTAACAAACTTCAATGATTAATCAAGTTAAATAAAACTATGTAAATATAGTGTTTCAGTCCTACTTGTGAGTTCTCTTAAATGCCGTGTTACACATTTATGAGCAACATTATCAATTTTGCGAGCCAAACTTGTTATGAACACAGAAGGGTGGGAAATAAGTCGACATCTGCATTAGGGACCTCCCATAACTGGCGTCACCCTTTTTCCCCATACATGTGACCCCCTTCACCCCTTTGTCACAAAATTCGATACTTCAACGGACCCCACCCCTTTTGTCACAAAATGTCACACTTCAACGGACCCCCACTCCCTTTGTCACAAGTCATGTTGTGTTGCATTTGCATGATGTCACACTTCTTGTAACCCCCTCCCCTCCCCTTGTCACAATTTCACGAAGCTCCCATCCCCCTCGAAGCGTGACATCATTTATGAATGATCCCTTACCAGCTATCTTTAACGACAAATTAAATTTTGTCTTGGTAGTGTTCACTTTATCCGTGAGTGTGAAACAATGAATCTTCTACGCATTCCTAACTGGGACAATTTGACGTTTACCCCAGGGGTTTGCACGTACCAAGAAACACTACACTGCAAAAGCAACCTTTTTCTTTATTTTCGAGTTTATCTTGAAAAATGTTAGAGAAACTTTCAAGAACTGTATCAAAACAATGCAGAAGACACCGTTGCGTTGAAAAATACATATTTATTAGCAGATGTTCAAAAATAAAACTGGTATTTGTTTGAAACGTAAAAATATGGATAGACAAATTTATTTTACACATATTTTTTATTTTGGAATTTTCGCTTTTTATTAGTTTCTAAGCTTCCATTCTTTTAAGGTTATAATTACTTTAAAGTTCGAAAGGTTTTTTTTTTATTTTGAAAAACACGCTAACGTCGCAAAATATAGTCTTCACAGATAGCAATAAAAAAATTGCGTTTTGCGAGATCGAATTTCTATCTGAAACAACAGCCTATTTCTAGCGTTGTTCATTTGCTGTAAGGGGTTTACCTGGTCACATATTGCAACTGCGACGAAAAATCCTTTCCGTAAAATTGCAGTGTATTCGTTGCAAAACAGTGAACTCAATTTAGGAATTTTCTTTAATCCTTTAATACCCCACTTTCTGCTAAATTGGGCATTAATGGATTAAAGAACAAACCAACGTTATTCCAAATAAAAGAGAAACGTAACAATAAATCGTTCAATAAATACATAAAATTAAATACCCGATAAAAAGAACTTGACTTTCTAAAAATGGGATGGTAGGTACGAGAGTGCATTGGTTTTCTGCATAGTAGGGTCAGTTGGGGTAATTGTAAACGCTTTTTCAATGTTTTAACTTTTGACCCTTCCCTACCTCTTGAATGAATTCAGAGATAAAATTGTGAGCATTGTAGACACTACTGTACTTCTTGTGAGTAAATGTGTGCAAAGATTTTGACTTTATGACAATTTGTTAGCAAATGAGCTCGCGTTTACAATTACCCCAGTGTGTTTACAATTACCCCAGAGATCTGGGGTAATTATAAACAGTGATTTATTTTCGAATAAGGTTGATGCAAATGGAAAATTGTTTCATACACAGTCTTCTTGAAGGCTTAAGGCTGCTCTTCAGTCAGAAAAAATTTCGTGGTTAGGCTTAAGATGGCCTTCGAAGGGCATGAGGGGAGTGTGTCAACCTCAAGTGATTGACATTTCAACGACCAATGAAATGTACGATAGCTCTTGGAAGAAGGGTCTACTGTCCCCCATAATTGACCTGTCACTTCAGGCCGAGACCCCCTGCAGTTAGTGTAGTTGCTAGAGGCATGCACGTGTTTTCTACTACTTACACAACGTTGCTCCTTTTAGTTGAAACGAAAAGAAAAGATTTTGTTACCCTTCTTTCATTCTCCCGAATTGTTAGTAAATTTCGTATTTAATGCTGTAAAAATGAAAATGTAAACGATACTTTTAAAACAAAGGTTTGTCTTTCTGAGAACTTGCTTCTAGACCTAATTTAGTACAAATTGATCAATCAAAATTTGCGATAAATTGCTTGATATTCCAAAAAAAAAAAAAAAAAAATTAAAAAAAAATTATTTAGCGAAAACTTGCTGAATGCTGTTCTCAGTTATTGTTACATAAAGAGCGCTAATTCGTCTCTTGTATAAAGCTTAATTTAAGAGCAGAAATTTTTGCGTTAGTATGATTAAAATTAAATGAATAAATAAGAAAAGAGGTAACCTAAGCAACGAGTTTTGCTCGAAACAGGAGTAGCAAATGAAGATTTGTTAAGCTCCACTACTCTAATTTTTTTTTTCTGAAACTAAATGAATGTTTGCGTTTCTTTCTTTATTTTATATAATTTATTTAGTTATTTTGCATTTTATTTTATTTATTTATATACACTTCTTCAATTATGTTTTGCTAATTATTGCATATTGAATACTTGATCAATATGATGAGACCATCACATTCATTTTATTTCTTTCCTTTATATTTCTGTCATTTAAAATAAAATTCCCGAATCATTTTTCGAATAAAACATCCTGGTTTTCTTTTTCTCTGACAAAAGAACGTTTTCAATGGTTCTTTACTTTCTGTGTAGTTCCGCTTCATTGGCACTTCAATATGTAGTCAAGTAATATGTGTTTATATAAGCGTGCGCAGAGCTTTAGCAAGGGGGGGGGGACGCTACTGTTCTAAAGGGGGTACCAAAATACACCCATAAGCAGGGCCGGCCCGACGGTATTCGGCGCCCTTGGACTTTATAAAAATAGTCGCCCCTAGCTCTCTTTCATCATACAAACTAAAATAATATAAATTCAAATTGTGCATAATTTTATTGCGTTTTCAATTACTTTAAAAATTTTAATAATTACATACATGAAACAAATAATGTATTTTTTTATTTCTAATGGGCTGCTGTTGGCTTCTCGTAATTGAAGACCTAGTGTGGTTCACAGGGATTGGTACCATCTAGTCATCTCTATCAAGCACCACAGTAGGTATAGTACCATCGCTACAAGTGAATTTTGACGCTAAGTTCTTTCACTTGAAAGATGGAGTATCTGATAGGAGTCACTATCAATGGGTCTGCTTACGTGAAGACAACTAGAATTTTGTTGAACTAATTTTATGAAACACGGATTATTGTTTTTTTTTTTTTTTTTTTCTCTCTCTTACGCTGAGGCGCCCCCAATATGATGGCGCCTTTGTACTTTGCACTCTGATAAGGCCGGCCCTGCCCATAAGATTTGGGTCCCAGATGCATCTCCAGAGAAACTTATGACAAATTAAACGCAAAGAAGCATATCTATTGAATACAAACGCGAAAGAGGTTGCCAGTTTTGTAATTAGCTTTCATTTTTATTTGCTAATGGGGGTACAATGGTATCTCTAAGCCCCGCACGCACACCTATGAGTATCTACGTATGTATGTTGTAAAATATATATTGCTCAGCAAAATTAAATCACGAACTTGAAACTGGGGATGTGCATAACATACTTTCGCTGTTGCAACAGTATGCGGCAATTACAAGTTTACCAAAAAAAAAGAAGAAAAAGAAGGCAGGGAAGAAAGGAAAAAAAGAACTTAAAAAAAAGAAAGAAAATAAGCAAATGGTTGGCAATGACTGTTTTGAAACAGTGGCCTTTTTTCCGAGTGCATTTATTTATTACTTTTTTCCTTCATTATGTACGAAACATTAAATAGTTATTGAAATATTAGGGTTTAAACGACTTTTAAATTTTTTCCGTAATACACTGAATAAACGGAAGCGATAAATATTGTATTTGCCATTAAAAGCTATTCAGAGCAGTGAATGGAGCTGGAGCGGACTTGAAACTATAACATAAGATTCGGAGGGGAGCTGTAGCATAGCAAATCAAAAAAAATAAATTAACATAAATAATAATAATAATAATAATGATAATAATAGCTCTGCTCCAGTTCCCTGCGCAAAAGGTATTCAAAACTTTCAAATGGCAGCCTGACTACTGGGGCGGCATATTCCTCGGAACCAGAAGTCCCAATTTCTTATCCTGGCAACAAACGTTGCTTTGATAAGCGAGCTGAGGTGGTTGCTGTGATAATTTCTATTTAATACTTATCGAGAAGTAAGTTGAGAGTTTTCCTGGTTTTCTCTTATGATTGAATTCACAAAAACACCATTAGAAGGCCTCGCAGGGCGACAGCTTTTTACCAAGGCTTGTTGAATCGAGATAAAGTTTGTATGGTTGCAGGTTGAGGTGAGGGCTGCCAATTTTAAAACTGCAAATACGGAACAGACGGGGCACATCGACAAGGGGGGGGGGGGGGGGCTTGAGACGCGCATTTGCATTATTTCTTCTGTGCCGATTCTTCATGTGCGAGCTTGCCTGTTTTTATTATCCAGTAAATAAAAACGGAGGAGCGCGGAAGATCACACTTCAAACTGAAGCAGCATAGAACAGAAATGAATATAACCAATAAAGATTCAATATGCGATGCGACTCAAAATGACAACGGTTTTCCCGAAGGATATAATTTATGCAAAATGAGATAAGTACATATAGTTAAAATAATGAGTAAATAAAGGAAGTCCATCTACAGCGCATTTAAAAACAGTTTCCGGAGTATATACTTCAAAAAATGTTTCAATATACCTTTTGAAACTTGAAGACGGAAGTACATGATTAACAGTGAATAATCTGAAAATAATGTACATGCACAAATAAATGACAAGAAGATTTAGTGCCAAATTCAGTTATTCAAATGCAAAACCTGTAATGTATGGAATTATCTTCTGAAATGAATTCTACATAGTTCTTTTCCTTGTCGTGTTTGTTTGTTTTGTGTTTTCTGGGATGTGCGAAATAAAAAGATTCGTTGAGATAAATTTCATTACAAAATGCAAATTTACAGGAATGTAACATACAGTTAAAAAATGAGACAATAACTTTTAAATTCTGAAATTTTTCATGCATCACGAACGGATTTCTCTCCTTTTCGTAAAAAAAAAATATTAACAACAACAAAAATAATAATAATGAAAAAATAAATGTCATATGATGACTCAAAGTCTAAAATCAATGTTAAATTTAATGCATATTGAGATCCCGTCATATTAAACTTCAAAATTCAAGAAAAAATTTACCATTTGAAAGAAAAGGCATCCATATTGTAGTGATTAGTAATCTGACAGAGAAAATTAACAATTCGGGTTCACATGCCCATCAGAAAACGTAATTATTATTATTATTTTGGAGAGTTTTTTTCTCCGGTGAAAAGAGCAAAAAATGACAGATGAAATCAAAACAATTTTCAAATTAATTAATTCCCATGCTAACTAGGGAATTTTTAAGCTCAAACCCAGTCATTGGAAATGGTTGATATTTTTTTTTCAGGGGAAAAATTTCAAATTGCGAATATAATATTGCAATAGCTGGATTTTTAATAGCTAACGCAAAACAAAAAACAAAATTAAAAATGTTCATACATATTAGAACGGAGATTAAAAATGATTTTTTTTTTTTTTTGTATAAAATTGTTTTCCCGATAATAAGGAAAAGTTGTGGGGCATAGGAACTATACGCATAAAATTTGAAATGCACTTATTTCTGCATTGCGTAAATTTGAAAATTTGGATCGTGAAGTGGTTTATTGATCAAAAGGTATTAATTGATCTATATTAATTTTAGAGGTATGTTTCTACTACCATTTCTCACTTTTTCCACGCTAGTGCGAAGGAAGATATTTTAATTTCAAATTTTGTACTCACATTTTAATAATACTTTATTCCAACTTTCCTGCTCTATCTCAATGGAAATTTGAAAACATGTAAATTTCCAAATATTTCTGTAAATTTCCATAACTGTTGCGAATTTTGTATATTTCAACGTGGGAATGGAACCCTAAGATATTTATTGATTGATTCTAAATTTTTTTTTACTTATATTTCTGGTGTCATTTCACAGTATCTTTTTCACAGTATCGAGGAAATAATTACTAAAAACAGAGCTTTTGCAAATTCGTATGTTTACTGCTACTATTAATTATACAAAAGGAACAAATAATAAAAATAAGTAATTAATTTTTTAAATGCTTGTATTACTAATATTATTATTATTATTGTAGCTATTATGTTAGTTTTTATTTCCATTTAAATGTTTTAAGAATTGTTTCATTACTTGTTATGAACTGTTGTGAAGCTTGAAAAATGAATGTGCAAGCAAATTTTATTGTTTTCCTACCCGTTTACTAAGGACTACCAAAGGGATTCGCCAATTTCTTTCCGAGTTTTAGAAGGGCTTCCCTAGGAAAAAATAGTTGGGAACCCCTGACTTAAATCATATGCAGAAATTTTGCATAAGAGACATAGTTCTTTTTTCTTTAATGACGCGAGTTCGCATGCATAAATTTAATTTAGAGAAATAATTAGTCCTCATTTGAGCTGCGAAACTAAAGAATAAAACGTCAACATAATCAAAAATTGCGGACACGTGTTTCAGAGTTACAAGGAGCCCGTGTTGCAATGCAAAGAAGTAAGCTTATGGATGAGAAACAACCAAGCCGTTTTTATTCTTTAGCTAATAAGATATTATTTCGTAGTGCCACACAGCAAACATTGCATAACCAGGAATGGGCAGCCTTTGGAAAGCTGCGGGCTAAACTGAAAAGGTTTAAAAAGTCGCGTGCCGTAGAGATAAGCAGGTGTCAAGTTACCGAGATTCCGTAACTTCAATCGCTGATATTGGTCTGTATTGTTATTTACTTGCCATTCAAGTTATAAGAGGGAATTCCAGTGTACGAAATTATTCTCGTTTATTATTTATCTATTATTATTTTGAAAAGTTAATACATTACAAATAAATAAATATATAAACATTAAATCAAAATACCTCATGAGAAAAAAATCCATAATTTTTGTTTGCTTTTCCCTCTGAAGAGAAAACATAAATTCCCCAACACTATTAGGCTTGCTAATTTGCAATTAACTTTTTTCTCGTGTTCGTAGAAAGGTACAAGGGGAATAAGGAAATTTTCTAGGAACACTTTCAAGAAAAGAATTCATTTATTGATGAAAAAACACCGCTGTAAAATTCCCAGAATTGTGCACCGTGGAAAAATACCGGAGGAATACAAAATAAATAAATAAGAATACAAAATGGAGGTCGACTTACAGGGGTTTCTGAAAATTGTGTGTCAAGTTAGAGAGTTTTTCGCCCATTGAAATTAGCATTGGGCCAACCATTAGGGGAGGGATATGTCGACTTACCAAGGGTTAGTCGACTTATCTGCGCGTCGAGCTACCGAGGTTCCACTGTATTTAGTTTAGTCATGTGAACTGTGAAGAAAATAACTTTTGCGATTCAGGAAAAGAAACATGTAGTTTGTTTTCTAAACAATGTCCCATGCTTTTCGCCATTCCCCGAGGAAGTGTACTGTACAGTGGAACCTCGCTATTCGCACACAATTCATTACAGGAGGCAGCTCGAATGGCAAGTTGTACGAATAGCGAATTATTTTTTCACATAAAATACAGTGTAAATTGGATTAATCCGGTCCAGACACACAGATGGTTGCTTATTTAAACCTATGAAAAACAAATGTACAGTACTGTACATGAAATTATAGATAAATTAAAATTTAACTGCACTTTGCTTGTACTGAGGTGAGCTGATGGCATATGTGGAATGTTGAGATGAGGGAATGAAAGGGCTGGAAGAGGAAGAGGAGGCCCCTTCTATAAAAACATCAGGTAATATCCCTTCAAGTGTTTTCTCCCTTCCTGTTGTCCTTTCTTTTTGCACTAGAAGAATCTTGGGCTTATTTCCCTAAAAACCTGTCCAATGTTGTCTGGCTTTGACGATTGTTCAGAATTTTTCTAAAATGGCCAATAACATTGTCGTTGAACAAAGCATCCCAACATTGCTGTTGACCACAGCAGTGTTGGGATGCTGTTTTCCCATCACTCTCTGCGTTTTCTTGCAGGAATAACACAGCTCTTTAATTTCTGCAAAGTAAATGCTTTTCTTACTACTTTCCTCCTCTGAAGAAGAAAGTTCTTCAACCACTTCCTCTAGATGCCCCTTAGAAAGCTAAAATTGTCAGTAAAATCTCAAAAAGTATTAAAATTTAAAAAAAATCCAAAACGCGAAACAAATTACTTCTAGACGAGTTCAAAATGAGCATAATTTCTCGATTTTTTTCTTAAAAAAAGCCAAACTGGAGACCCAGCTGACCCCTGGTGCCGAACGAATTGAGGGACAAGTACGAATGGCGGATTTCCACTGTATATGTTCTACGTCATAACATCTTTCCGATAAAGTTTATTTTAAGTTAATCGGTTGGTTAGCTCAGGATTTGTATACGAGTGAAATTTTCCCGTAGGCGCTGTCGGTTTTTTTTTTTCTGAACTATGAAATTCGGAGTGGTTAAAAAATATTTCACTCCGAGAGCTCCTTCCAATACGATTGTTCAAAGGAATTTGGATCTTCTGCCCAGAATTTGCATACTTTGCTTCGGGAAAAAATCCCGAAGTCCCTAGTGTTCAGAATTTTTGAACTGTTCAAAATTGAACGAATAATTGTTCAAATCAAAAAGTAAAATATGAAATGAGATGTCCTCGCCAAGATCTTTCGAATGCAGGGAAAAAAAATCTTTCGAATCGGACAATTCCTTCAAAATTAATTGGGGGGGGGGGGGGAGACATGCGCACCCAGAACCCCCCGCACCTGCCATTGTCTGGCGCTTCGGATTTTTAGATGCCCCCGAGGGCTTGCCCTCGGGGACAAATGGGGCCCTACAGGGGGGGGGGGGGAGACAGACCGACAGACACAATTACCCCATCTCAAACCCCTACTTTCAATTTTTTTTAAATTTTTCAATGTGTATTTATTTACTTCACTTGTTTATGACTTTTTCCTATTTTTAACGATATTCTTGTGATCTGATACATTAGCCTTCTTTCGTTTTTTTTTTTTTTTTTTTTTACTTTTACGGAAAAGTAGGATAAGAAGAAGTAAAAGATATCGAAAGATGAAAAAATCTTATGAAAGGAAAGGCTAATAAATATTACGAATGGCATAAAAAAATCATTAAAAAAAAGGAAATAAAAGAAAGAAATGAGGTTGTTAGTATCCCCCCCCCCCCCCCTCAGCTGTCGACCTTTATATGTAATTTTGTTTTTCAAAATTCCAGCTCCATCAGAAGATGTTGGTTTATTTAATCAATATTTAATTTTTTTTTTCGGTTTCTAAAACACAAATTATTGAAACATTGCATTCAGAAAGAGGCCAATATAAAATTTTGAAATTACATTCATTTTCTCAAAAATCCCTTTTTAATTTACGAAAACATTTAAAGTTTATCATTCCTTTATCCCTTCAGTAAAAAACAAAAAAACTCTATCTCGCTCAATTTAGTTATATCTGTGGCATACACAGTTGTCTTTAAGAGGGCAGGGGAGGGGGGAAGTGAAGGCAACGCTTTTCTCTTCAGAAAGTTTTTGAAGAAAAGAAGAATGGATTGTGTAGAAGATAATCAAATCAATAACCTACAAATGAATAATTACTTACATTAAATAATTTCTCATTTGATTTACTAATTAAACAGCAGTAATGTTTTCAAGCTTACATTTTTAAAAAAATGTTTTTTTTCCCAATTGTACAAACATTTAATTTGTGAAAAATATTTTTATAGTACCGTGGGAACAGGAATTGTGCCCATATAAAGGATTACATATAAGTCATAGCTTCTCCAAATTTCTTCCAAAAAGCTCTCAAATTTCTTCCCTTTCGAAAAGAACATGTGGTCTGTCTTCTGTGTCTGGCCGGTTTGAGGGTCTGAAGAGGCTGACTACACTTTCCCCATTGTCCGAATCCGAAGCAGCAATGCTTCCCGCAGTGAGAGTCATTAAGCTAATCGACCTCGTAAATCATGCCCCCTTGCATGGGAAGCGGTCGGAGGCGTGGCTTATAGGAATTTCGAGCTTTTTTTGGAAATATTTTCAAACTTTGGACGGATTTTTTTGTCTTTAAAAATGTTTTCATTATTTCAAACAAAAGTTCAAAAGAAAGCTGGAAATGTTTTGCTGGTCTTGTTGTTTTTAAAATTTCGGTAACATGCTTTGAAAATATTTTATAGAGCGAAACGTCTAACAGTACCACGTTTTTTCCAAAATTCATTTTTTAACGATTTTTTAAAAATACGGTAAGTGATATTTTAAAAAAGTAAAAACTAAAAGACCGAGATATAGGCTTGAAAAATACTCAAAAAAATTCCGGACTCGAAAACTTCAAAGGAACTTTCTAAAACTTAGTCCAACTTTTCCCGTAGGTTAACATTGGTTTCGAAGATTTGAAACTCTGACTGAAGAGCAGCCTTAAGGAGTTCCGGAGCAATGCTTCTCACTCTGCGGCCAACAGGCCGCATGTGGTCCGCTGAATTATGTTATGAGTTGGCTCAGATCATTTAACGAGAAATATCTTGCAAAAAATGAAGGAATGCTACAAATTTATCTAAAATTTGTCCCGCAGTGGATCAGTCGGTTAAGCTTGGATCCCACAGAACACTGAAAGTGAAGCACAACTGGCCGTGGTCAACGCTTGGGAAGGTGACCACCTCCCGCGACTGATTCCTCTGAGACCAAGTGCGCTTAAGGGAGCTGTGCACGTAAAATACGTCGTCGCTACAAATGTAAACCAAGTTAGAAATAATTTCCGCTGAAGGACCAACCTAGGTGACGATCTCTCATCTGGGAGTTGGTTCAAAATCATTAAGCCCCTCTGAGCCAAGTGTACTTCATTTTACCGGAGCTGCTCATTAATAATCAGTAGGAGCTTCCTTAATTCATGGTCGCCCTGCAAGGGGGGCTTGGATTTCCAAGTGGCACTACCAACCACAACAACAGTTATGTAAAATAGACACAAAAGTGTAATTTACATCAAAACATAATACTTATTGAACCCCCAAAATTTTGGAAATATTATAAATTTAAGTGTTTACAATTACCCCATAGTGCGAAATACATGGGGTAATTGTAAACACGCAACTTGCACATGAAAAATAACGGGGAAGATTAAATTCATAACTAAATGTTTTTAGCAGCATTCCATATGACAAATAAAAATGGTTGAAACCGCTTACATCGCATTTGTAGATGAGCTGGAGAGGAAAATGTAAGATCACTAAATTTTGTTAAACAACTTTTTTCACCGTGCCATTTTCAAACAATAGTGTTGCCTGCACATTTGTTTCGAAACTTATGAAACTGTTTCAATGTCTTCCCTATGCTGCCAGGTTACCACTCACAGGCAGATAAGTTTTCAAAACCACCACAAGTGTAGTTATGAAGCTTGTTTACAATTACACCAACTGACCCTACTACATTTGATTATGGATTTAAACCTTTTAAATATTTTTAAAACAGAAATACATCACAGCATTAATAAGTTTCAAGAAAGCCGTTCAATTAATTTTATTTAGTATAATAACATTGAAAGCAGTCATTAGTTGAGGTCAGTTTGACCTTTTTTAATACTTTCCTAGATTTCTTTCCTCTACATTTAAGTATTGTCAACAATCACATATAGGAACTGTTCAAAATTGATGTCACACTTTTTTCATTATATTTGACAGGGTTCGCACTAGGGATGTAACGAATAGTGATTTGGCCGAATAGCCGAATACCGAATATTCGGCCATTTCTTCCAGGCCGAAGCCGAATATTCAGCTAGGCCGAATACCGAATATTCGGCGACCGAATATTAAAATTTCTAGAAAATCGTTGTAATATAAAGTGTTCGTTTAAAATTATTCACAAAGTCAAACACCAATTACACACAATCTATGATGTATGATTTAATTCTGTTTGTTAAGAATTTAGACCTATTTAAAATTAATCTATTTTCACTATTGTTTTGAATGCAATAAAACTAAGAATTACACCCACAAGCAAAATAGAAATGACAGGTTTTACAGCATTATCATTATTTTACTAATTATTTAATTGCAATGAAAGAAATACTAGTGATTAGTGAACTTTTTCCTTGCTAAAAACTGTTTTATGAAGACATTTTAAAAGTTATAAAAGTTAATATTTTTATTTCATGGTGTTTTTTACATACCCTTTTTTAAAAGATCTATTAAAACTTAATGCACTTAACTGGAGTACAGTTTTATTTTCAAAAACAACAATAACTTATGCTGTTTAAATATTCAGGATATATTCTAGGCTTTTCAAAATTCTCTCTTACCCAATATTCACAATAAATCAGTCTACCCAAACAAAGTCTGGCTTCCACTTTGTTAATAATGACAAACTGAATTTATCATATTCTTCATTATAATTAACTATTGGCAGCTTTTGGGAGCAAATGCTTAATATAAATTACAATATTAGAACTTTAAAATGTGTTTTTGCTCAGTCAAGCCTAAAACAAGATTAAAAAAAGTAGTTTATTCTAAATTATTTTTATTTCTTAAAACTATAGTGGACTAATGTATTCTTTTGGAATAATTATAATACAATTTTAAATGTTTAAAATCTACTAATTTCCTTATTATCTTACTTTTTTACTGCAGCAGAACTATTCGGCCGAATAGTCCATCAATATTCGGCCAGGCCGAATATTCGGCTGGGTGATGAAATGACTCTTCGGCCAGGCCGAATACCGAATAGTGGCCGAATATTCGTTACATCCCTAGTTCGCACACTATTTGGCCACTCCCCATTTTGCTAGGACGCTACTACCAGTGTTTTTCTAAAACTTTCTTATACATATTGTATTGTGAAATCCACTGTGGTCATCACTGTTCAATGTATGCGCCACTGATTTCCCCACCAGGATTAGAACTACCACTGCCCTCTTCGCAGATGTCCTAGAAATAAAATATGCACAAGCTCACCTCCAAAGTGTAACCGATTGGTGTCAAAAATGGAAATTGAAACTTAACCCGGGCAAAACGATAGCGATCCATTTCGAAAAAATATAAAAAGAAAAAAGGTCCCGAGAATCTTGAACTCAGGGGAAACAGGCTAAGCTACCGACACGTAGCTACTTACTTAGGTGTTACTATAGATGCTAGACTTTACTAAAACAAGCATGTTACTGAAAAGTTAGGCAATGCAAAGCATAAAATGAACCTCTTAAAACCCCTTCTAGGTTATTACAGTAAATTATCCCTCAAAAATAAATTACTTAATCTATAATCAAATTATGAAACCCACAATTCTTCACCGCACCTCTGTGTGGGGTCATGCAGCTCGCTCGACTATAATTGGAATTCAAAGAATGCAGAACAAAACCTTCCGTTTAAAATTTGGAACAAAAAAGGCAGTTTCCAGAAAATCAGCAAAACACTCACTTTTAAAATGGCCTCTGTTTCAAAAGTTTTAACCGATTCAAATAATTTTTTTTTCTATAAATAATTAAGTGATGGTATTTTATATAGACACTAATTTGAAAAATCTAGTTGGCTTCATTGATAAAGAAAAAAAAGTGTTTCTGAACTGAAAAAATAATGTTTGTTCCGAATTAATGATTTTTTTTTCTTATGAAAGAAATTTATTTTTGACAAAACAGAGGTGACAATTCAAAGTGCTGTTATGGACGTTTTGTATCAAATTTTATTGCAATCCTGAGATGCATATACCCTCAGAATTTCAAGTTTGAAATTTGAAAATGTTCAAAAATTACGATTTTTGAAGTGTGATTACTCAAAAACGCCATTTTTTTTAAATCTGAAAATCTTCTCATTTGTTGCCCCTAAAGTGCTTAATGAGCTTCTATCAATTATACTGTGCATTTTTGCCGCAGATATTTTATATGATTTTTCAGAAATGGCCTTTTGTGCGTTTCTCAAAAAAGCCAGAAATTCAAACTTGTACTTATTTAATCACTTTAATATAAGATTTAATCAATATTTATTAATAAATATATATATTGTTACTCAATTACTACAGATAAATTGTACTTAACCATCTTAGACTTTAAATAGCACCTTGCACAAAGTGTAGCCTCCGTGATTTAATGCATGTTATTCTGTTCATTCAAATTACAGTTTCAAACTCACACGCTTTACATCAAATACCATGTAACAGCAAACGTAAAATTTATTGTAGGAATACAATCAAAACATTATTGGCAATCCTAAAATACTTCTAAATAGTAAAAATCATTATAATAGTAATGCTTACATGGGACGCACGAACAAACAAGAAGTGGGAAGCAGTTAGAAAACTACCAGCCTCGTAAAGAAATGAAACACAATGCATGATTTCTTAATAGGAAAATTTATTGAACGTGTGAATGACAATTGGTGAATGGGAGAAATTACGAATGTATCACCGATGGTTTAGGGACACTATCCAATAATTTGTACACAGATAATCTAGAAAAATATTTCAATAGCCAGAAGAATCCGGTGAAAAAAAACTAGACCAATATAAAGTAATGTTGAAAGTATGAAATACCATAACACCATCTGAACCCTCCTAGTGTTTGCATTTTTTGGTAATAACGAGTAGAAGATGATTCAAGAACTTGATTCTACTTATTTTGCTTTAAGTACATAACTACATATGTGTTTAAAACTATGTAAATCAGTGCTGTAAGATATTTGATGTAAAGCGTGTGAGTTTGAAAGTAGTAATTCGAATGACATGCATTAAATCACGGTGGCTACACTTTGTGAAAGGTGCTATTTAAATTCTAAGAAGGTTAAGTAATTGTGTACCACTATGGTATATTTATTAATAAATTTTGATTAAATTTTATATTAAAGTAATTAAATAAGTACAAGTTTGAATTTCTGGCTTTTTTGAGGAACGCACAAAAGGCCATTTTTGAAAAATCATATAAAATATCTGGGGCAAAAATACACAATATAACTTATAGCAGCTCATTAAGCACTTCAATTGCAACGAAGGAGCAGATTTTCAGGCCTTTTTGAGTAATCACGCTTCAAAAATCATAATTTTTGAACACTTTCAAATTTCAAACTTTAAATTCTGAGGGGATATGCATCTCAGAATTACAGTAAATTTGATACAAAACTTCAGTAACAGTACTTTGGATTGCCACCTCTGTTTTGCCAAAAATAAATTTCTTTCATAAGAAAAAAAAATCATAAAATCAATAAAAATGCGATTTTTTTCACTTCAAAAACACTTTTTTTCGTTATCAATGAAGCCAACTAGATTTCTTAAATTAGTGTCCAAATAAAATACCATCCCTTCAATTTTGTTCCAAATTTTAAAAGGCTGTAACTAGAAAAATAATTTTTTTTTTGCTTAATCCTTTTGGGATATTTCCTTAGTTGTAACCACTGTAATTTAAAAAAAAAAAAAATCTGTAAGGGTCATGTGACACCCTCTGCCCTATCTGAAATGGAATGGCTCTAAAGTAGTGGTCGGCAATCCGTCGATCGCGATCGACCGGTCGATTTCAAGCCCATTTTCGGTCGATCGCGGGACAGTTTTGAAAAGAAAAAAAATCAAATAACTTTTGGATCAGGAGGCGAACCTTTTTTTTTTTCTTTAGAAAATGCTTATTAATTTGTCAGACCATGCTTCGGACCTAAAAAAAACTTGCCAACAATATGGAATGTCAGTAGTCACATTAGATGTGCTCTCGGTGAGTTCACATGTGTGTTTTAGTTAAAAAACAAAGCAAAACAAACTACCAGTCTTTTATCAAATTTAAAAGAAATAATACGTTAGTATCTGAGCTTGTTTTAATGAGAGTTGCCGGTCGTTAACACAGCAATATGTTAGGAATTTTAAAGTGTGTATTTTATAAGCATCAAAACCTGTTCTGACAGGAATTAACCCATAATTTGAAGACAGGCGCAGCCCCAACTTGTGTTATTAATTGTGCATGTAACCCCTCCCCCCCACCGTCCTCTGAGTTGATCTTGGCGTTTGCCGTACTTGAAAAGTAGATCTTCAACTAATTTAGGTTGCCGACCGCTGCTCTAAAGTGTTTGTAATTCCACCACTGAGAAAACCCGCGCAAGAGCAACGTCAGACGTGTTTGTAATTCAATCGTTCCTACGCGAGAAAGAGCAACGTCAGACGTGTTTGTAATTCAATCGTTCCTACGCGAGAAAGAGCAACGTCAGACGTGTTTGTAATTCAATCGTTCCTACGCGAGAAAGAGCAACGTCAGACGTGTTTGTAATTCAATCGTTCCTACGCGAGAAAGAGCAACGTCAGACGTGTTTGTAATTCAATCGTTCCTACGCGAGAAATCGAATTTATGGAAATTCTGGATTGGACTCTGGATTTAACTCAAACGTAGCTATATACCAGACAATTCTTATTGTTTTTTAAAAAATGGTTTCATAGTCGCCCGTTTGCTGTGTGTGTATGGTTTAGGCCACCAGTTATATAATAGCATTCTCCTCTTATGCAACAACATTGTCTATATTAAAAAAAATATATTTTGCATTCAAAATCATTTTCGCATGCTATTCTTAAATATTTTATGGGTCGACTTACTAAACAACAAAGCATGATTGTTTAAAATTTGTTTTAAAATTGTTTAAAATTGCTGTTTGCGTGCAGCTAAGTTTCTAAAATATTAAACATGTACAGCAAAAGAAAAAAAATGATAATCACTTTTCTACTAAAACCGTGTTTCTTACTATAAATCGACTCGTGTCATAGCAAACCAATTTGCCCCACACTTAAAAAAAAAACCAAAAATGTCCACACACGCAAAAAAAAAAACTGATTTTTTTTTTTTTTTTGATAAAGATATAAACAACATACGTATATATCATAAAAATCTACAAAGCATTTTATACATAAAGAAAAGTACGCTTATCACGTGGACAGATTGGATGGTGGGTGAGGGAGACACATTCCATTTCTAAACGAGGGCTAGTCCGTTTTTTTTTACTGAAGAATAATTTTCTTTTCTTTGTTCAAGTTAGTTAAATGCAACATTCCAACAGAATGGGGAAATCGTACGTCATCTGTTTCAGACCCGAAATGCGAGTCGTTTGGTCGATCGCCGTGTTCTTCACGATCGTTATGTTGAGTGAAATAACGTTGGTCTTGAACAGAAGTCAATGAACTCTAGTTCAAACTCTGATCCCTCATAGTACATTTTACGAGCAACTTCCGTGAATATGTAGCTGGAGAATCATTCATCAATGACAGCTTTTTTATTTTTTTACATACATATATAAATACTGCATATCATAAATATGACTGGTAGCTGAGTAAAACACAGATATTGCTAAAACTGATTTAATATTATTCATAATTCCTCTGGTCTCCATTCTTTCGCGTGTTTCTTTTTAGACTTTAAACATACACCCACACATCAGTCTTTAAAATGAAAGAATGTTTCGATTCGAAATTTTTAGCGTTATTATGAACGTTACTGCAGTAATGCACTACTTTTGACATCAGAAAATGAATTCCAAATTAATACCAAACTTGAGTGCATTCTGACCAATGGAACAGACGATATTCACAACTTTACAATATTATTTTAATATGCTAATTTCAATGAGGATCTATATACGTATTAAAATGAACACCAACTTCAAAAATCTGATTAGTAATGCATTAATTTTGACATCAGAAAAGAATTTCAAATTAGTACCATATTTGAGTGCATTCTGACCGATACAACAGACGATATTCACAACGGGACAATATTATTTTAATGTGCTAATTTCAATAAGGATCTATATACATATTAAAATGAACACCAACTTCAAAAATCTGATTAGTAATGCACTAATTTAGACATCAGAAATGAATTCCAAATTAGTACCAAACGTGAGTGCATTCTGACAAATGAAGCAGACGATATTCACAACGGGACAATATTATTTTAATATGCTAATTTCAATAAGGAGCTATATAAATATAAAAATGAGCACTAACTTCAAACATCTGACTAGTAATGCATTAATTTTGACATCAGAAATGAATTTCAAATTAGTACCAAATTTGACTGCATTCTGACCAATGGAACAGACGATATTCACAACGGGACAATATTGTTTTAATATGCTAGTTTATAGTTGAGTTTCAAAAGGCCATGAAAACCCACATGTTGCCGATTTAAATGACTAAATGCGGGGACTGCACATCATTATTGTTTACAGAAGGCTTGTAAAAGGCGGAAAAATAAATAAACCATATTTTTTGGGAAGAAAATTTTGAACCATTTTTCTTTTCTTTTCCTTATGGAAGAAAAAAAAAGGATTTCAAATTTTTAAAATGACATCGATATGATTTTAGGATTGATAATTAACTAATTATTTGGGAAGGAAGAGGAGATATTAGATCAAACTTTTGTCAGTACAAATTTGAAAATAAGTACGTAATTTTTATTGAGAAGGGTAATGACAAAATGATAACTGCTCATAAAAAAAGAAGAAAAAACACGAGAACCATAGTAACAGTAGCAGAAAAAAGAAATTAGAAAATGTTCAAAATTAATTTCAATAAATTCAACAGCATACATCATCCATCAAAGTAACAAAAACTAACATTTGAAGTGGAGGGAGGATCAACAAAAAAAAAAAAAAAAATAATTCAAAATTGTTTATTATTAAAAATGCAATAACAGCTGCACGTTAATAAGAATATAGTTTTCTTTAATTTTTTGACAGGAAATATAATTAAAATCATTTCTGGGGATTAAATATATTAGGGGTTAACATATATTTCAAAAGGATTAATAATTTAGACTAATAATTGGGAAGAAATCTTTTGATTAATTCATATCAGAGGATTTATTCCCAATGTTCCCAAAATTTTCGGTTTTATCCAAATTATTTCATTCGGGGTGTCCAAATTCTTGGGATTTCCATCTCCCCCTTGTTCCAAGTAATTGTGCTATAATTATTCTCAAAGTGTATTTCGCATTGTAAATGTAAGTGCGTTAGATACTTAAATAGTTCTCTTTGTTGTTGTTGTTGTTGTCGAGTCCTCGCGCGTGGCGAGGAAGAATGGGTACGCTGCTCCTGAGTGTAACGGGGCCCTTGTAGGCAGGAGTCCGATTTCCGTCCCTTTGAAAGGACTCTTAGTTTTTTGAACAAGCTCCCAGACCGTCATCTGGGATTGTCACCCTCAGAGATATCGTTTCACTTGCAGGACATTGGTGCCACTGGTGCCACGACCTATTTAACGTGCAACCGCTCCCTTTAGCGTACACGGACCGCAGCAACCTGCCGCGAGATCTTGTGATGTCGCCTTCCCAAACACTGACCTAAGTCAATGTTGCTTCCCTTTCGCCGCTCTTCAGGAACCGAGCTTCTACCGAATGGTCCATTGCGGGAGAATAGTTTTTTTTAATTGTATTTTTAAAGTTACAAATGCTTGATTTTTAATTGCTCTTATTTATTTTTTATTACCTTTTTAATGTTCAAAATGATTAATAAACACAGTCAGTATCAAATTAGCAAAAAAATGGATGCATCACAGTGGTGTTGTCTAATCGATTTAACATAGTCATCTTTGTTTTATTTTCGTCTTTATTCTGAAGCATGGATGTTTAATCTCTTGTGACGACTCCGTGTTACAAAATTGCTATCGCGACAAAACACACCAGTCGTTTAAAAGATTCACCGATAATCACACGAACAACTAAATAAACCTTTTATTTTATTTTATGATAATAAAAAAAATATCACTGCATTAGGTCAAAAAATCCAATATATTATTTCTCAAGGCCTTTTTTTGGTCGGTAAGCCATAACTTCTTTAATTCTTCATCAAATTTCATGAATGAGGCATCATTTTAAAGTGTTCCTTGACAGCTACACCGGAAAAATATACAATATACAATTATATGTACCGCTTCTCTTAAATTTGAAATTTAAAATAATTTAAGATGAGGTCCTTTAATGGATGCCATATTAGTGTTGTGCATTTTGGCTAGCGGCCGAGTGGCCGAACGGTTAGCGCGCAAGGCTACTATACCCAACACCCGTGAGTCGAGTCTCGCGTTTCATTTACGTTTCCTCCACTTAATTGTTTTGCTGGACAGTTGATTTTTGATAAACTAAATATAAAAATGGCTCTTTTATATTTTATTTGGTGTTTTTATTTTCATGCAGTAAATTTTAAAAAATTACTTTAAGAATATATTTTTTAAATACCGTAATTATGCGTAAATAGCCCGCATCGTTGTATAGTCCGCAGGAAGAAAAATTCATTCTAAAAAAACTAAGTTCGGTGTATAACCAGCACCCCAGAAAAAATATGGGATACACCCCTAGAAAACAATGCATTCGCCTGTAGCGCCCGAGCCCCAATCTGCTTTGGACCATTGTTTGGAAAGCTAGGCTTTATTTCTCTGCATTTTGTTTTGCTGGAAAACAGATTTCGAAATTTTTGAACGGTAGTTGTCTTTTTTAATACTACTTTTTTTTTTTTTTGAATTTCATGAATTGCCCGCATCGTTATATTGCCCGCAGTTAGTAAAAAAATAACTTTTTTTGTAGATAGCCCGCGGGCTATACACAGATAATTACGGTATATATTTTAGGTAATGCAACTTTTTCGTTAGTGTACTTTAATGCAATGAATACTACTAATAAAAATAATTATAATTATTATTGTGATTATTTTGAATAGCTAAATAATAGTGTGTGTGTGTGGGGGGGGGGGGGGGAATTGTATCAGCTATTTGCACAGATGTGTTCAATTACATGTCTTCTTTTGTACCAACACCCTTTTGCCTTTTTTCTATTCTTCATAATGCCTTTTCTCCCAAATTAATGCGGAATTCCGCGCGGGTCGACTAGTAAATAAAGAAAATAATGAATAAATAAATATATATTAAACCTAACTGCGGTTTGTCGCCTTCGCTACTTTAAAAATATCTTAAATGAGTCCTTTTAAATAATAATTTTGCACTGAATTAAAGCATGTAATAAAAATTGCACCAATATGATTGTTTAATTTGAGAGTCAAACGAACGACAAAATAATGAGTAGGAAGAGCTCAATTCCGCAAAAACAGAGCAGGCACCGGCGAGATTCGAACTCGCGATTTCCGGTTTACTAGACAGGCGCTTTGACCAACTAAGCCACGGCGCCAACAAGCGATTAAATGTTAATTTATAAGTCCGCTCTTTGACAGCAGATAAAATTAGTATGTCACAAATAGGCTTGTAAGTGAAAGTAGTGTACCGCAGCGGTTCCCAAACTGTGGTACGCGTACCACGAGTGGTACACGAAACCTCTGCAGGTAGTACGCGTATAGGCAAAAAATATCTGTCTATAATCTATTAGTGTTCTATTCTATGTAATAAAGTTATATTAGCAGTGGTACGCAAAATGGTTTACAAGAAAAATAGTGGTACGCGAAAAAAAAGAAAAGATTGGGAACCGCTGGTGTACCGTATTATTAGCGTTTTGGAAAAAGAGATAAACAAACACAGCTCAGAGCTAACGGGCTAAATACCGCTTCTTTTAAAAATGATCGAGGAAAAACACAACATTTTATTTTCAGTGCTTCAATATTTGTAACCAACATTGAGATTTTTGAATAAATACTAATTTAAGTACAGTAAATTTGTAAATCTCATTAATGGAATGTGTTGGAGAAAGATAATACAAAATGTATGCACGCCAAAGGAAAAACATTTTTTTTGAAATGTATTTCGTTTTTACTATAATTTTGCCTTTATCTGAATCTCAAGTTGAAAGGGGAAACAGAGTTCTTGTCAACACGGTGATGTCACGTGGGCATTTTATTTATGTAAAACCCTTAATTTTCAGTGTAAATGCCTAGATAAACTATTTCTGTAAAGAAAAAAAAAAAAAATACTGCAGATCATAATGCTTTAGATAAAGGGTTAATGAGCAAGTACTAACAAATATTAACCCAAGTTTGAACCCAGTAAATAATATACCTCCGATTGTAAACCCCCCCTCCCCCCAACTTCACTGATTTCCTTGAGAAACTCAAAATTAGTTGCCCCGATTTCAAAATTAAAATCACTCGTCGTAACGAGTGTTTTATCATCATCAAAAATATCAGTTTGGGGATAGTTAAGTAGAATAATATATAAAATCTAAATGCTCCGAAAAACTCAGGAAATTCGTCATTGGCGGTTTGCCAATTAGCGCGGTCGCTGACAACATTTCTACCGAACTCAAAAAAAAAAACTTTGACGTCGCAAAGTATCCCAGAATCCAACAATCCAATGTTTTAACTGTCAAGGGTTCGTTCACTTCTCACAAAACTGCTTTAAGAAATCAAAATGCACCATCTGTGCAGGGGACCACCCCCGTAATGAATGCCCCTATCAAAAGGATTGCACCAAATAGAAGTGCACAAATTGTGATGAAAACCACTCATTCTCTTATAGGGATGTAGGGCCTTCCCACAAATAAAAATTAATCTCGAAAATAATGAACCAATAAATATAAAAACTTCCAATTCCAATTTTACGGATCCCACGTGGTCCTACTCGAAAACTACCAATCCCACCCGCGATACCGATCAGACAATTACAAAACCTCCCAACGACCGTTTCGGAATTTTAGTTTCTCACGTAACTCCAACTCCATTCAATTTTAAAGAACAAATAAAAAAAAGTTTAAAAAATTATGAGAGCGCTTAAAAAGCAGACAAGTACTATTGAAAAACTCTTTCGTATTGGTTAAGCCCTCATGGGCTAGGCCAATCAGACCTCTTCTCTTCTCTGAGTTAATCCTCTTTTATTTATTGAAAAAAAAAAAAAAAATACAATTCTATATCTTTCTTTTTCTGCTATTCTTTATTGCTACTAACAAGTATCCTACTTAAACGCAAGTAAACTCCAAGCCGCTTCAGTACGGCGAACAACAAAGTTATGTTCCACTGAACACGACGATATAACAAGGAGGTAGGAATTATCCCTATCCTATTTAGTAACTTCGCAGGAGTTGAACAATCAGGTACTCCCGCGCATCTAGAACAAACAAGAAGTTCCGTCTAGAACTATACGAGCCTACTTTCCCGTATACACCAAATTCAAATTTATAATCTAGCTATCTCTTTCTCTCTCTTTCTTATTTATCTTTAGTTCTAATTATTGAAAATATACCTTTTTCAACGGATAATACATATTCATTCACTCACTCATTCATTCTTTCATTTATTCAGCCATGCACTTATTCATTCATTCGTTACCTCATTCAAGTGTTTATTCATTCATTTACGCATTCATGTATTTATTCACTCATTTATTTATATTTTCATTTATTCAATAATTTATTCATTCATTCTTTTCCTCATTCATTTATTCATTGATTTATTCTTTCACTCTTTCATTTATTTATTCATTCATTATTTCACTCATTGAGTCACTGAGAAATATCCTTGAAAATCCCGATCAAAAAATTTCATAGCAAAATAGGCTCGTAAGTTCTGGATAAACTTTCTATTTCTACATGTTCTACGTTACAAGAGCTTTCCGATAAAGTTTGTCCCAAGCAAATCGGTCCGTTAGATCAGGATTTATATAGGGTTGAAATTTCCCCGTGAGCTCTGTGTTAATTTTTTGAACTGTTCAAAAATGAACAAAAACTGTTCAAATTAATATTTCACGCCGAGAACTCCTTTCAATAAGCTTGCAATAGGAACTTGGCTCTTGTGCCCAGAGTTTACAGAATTTGCTTCAATTTTGTCCATAGGCGCTAATGTTAAAATTTTTTGAACTGTTCAAAATTGAACAAAAAATTGTTCAAATCAAAAAGTAAAATATAGAAATGAGATGTCCTCGCCGAGATCTTTCGAATGCAGAAAGAATTTTTTGAATCGGACAATTCGTTCAAAAGGTATTAGGGGGGGGACAGACCGACAGACACACTTTTTCCCCATCTCAATACCCTACTTTCAAATTTTTTATTTTTCAATCTTTATTTAATTACTTCACTTATTTGTGACTTTTCTTGATTTTTAACGATATTTTCACGATACATTAAGCCTTCTTTCATGCTTTATTATTATTTTTTATTACTTTTACGGGAAAGTAGACTAAAAACGAGCGCTTCTTTCGACGATGATAGAGATGTAGAATTTATATATATTTTCTCTATGAGTTACAAAAAACTGGTAGATTTGAAAAAAGAGCTCGTGAACAAACAGGTAATAATAAATACTCGAGAGGACTTGGGAATTTCATTGATCAAAATTTGATGGATGATTGCTAATTTTAAATTTCAAATGGAAGAATGGTAAAAAATCATTCTGAAGATAACTACCTCTTTCAGTAGATTTTCTTATGTAACTTTAAAATTGTGTAATTGGTTTTTATCATATCATAAAATGGACTAATGTATAAATTCTAATTCACTGGCTGTACACAGTCATATTTTTTTTTCCCCGTGTACTTAGTGAGTTTTACAAGAATGCCGACTATATATTACTTGTAAAATTTAGCAATTTATCATTTATTAGGCAAGAAGATTTCATTGTTCTGCATTTTAGATAAAGTGAACGCTACCAACGCGAAATAAAATTTCTGGCAAGAGAGGATACCGAAGAAGTGGACTAGTTAAACTTCCACTGAAAAATTTGACTAAATTGTATTAACACAGTATTTGAGTAATTTACTAGTGACTGATCCGAACAGCATGATTAAAATTTAAATAGAGAAAGTCGTGTTCATTAAAAGATGCAAGTTTTAAATTGTATAATTGCTTTAAACCTTGAAATAATTAGCTAAATTCTTATTCATTGAAGTCATCCATCCTTTTGTGTGTGCAGTGACTAAGTGGCCCTTCCCCGTGTGTCACCCGTTTAGGAGGGACACCCAGCTACGACAGGGAAAAAAATAAATCCTTAAAAGCTCTATAGAATAAAACAAATACCTAAAATTGTAGAATTTTTTCGAACATTTTCTTTTCTATTTCTAACTGAGCAAGGTGCTTCCTTTCCAAAATGTATCCGAAGTGTTTTTTAACGCTAAACACACCATTGTCGTCAACAACTATCTCAAATATTGTGACGCACATGGTACAAAAGTTTTTTTTTTTCTTCTCAAAGCTGCGAATTTTTTAAAAATACATGTATTGCATTCAACTGGCATATACAGTAAAACCTGTAAAGTTGACCACCTGTCTAAGTTGACCGCTTTTGTCAGGTACGGAATTACTCCTATCTATATAAATAAAACCGAAAGTTTGTGTGTGTGTGCCTGTCGTTCGCCTCCTGGCGAGATGGAAGGATCGAGAAGTACGAAATTTTAGTTACCGGTACCTTCGGTCAGGTCCTCGTGCACCTCGAAGCGTTTTTCCTAAAATTCGAATTTGATCTTTTTTTATTCCAATTTTAAGCAAAACTGTTGATTTTGGGTTTATCTCCTCCCACGCTTTAGATTGTTGCAGCATGTTAATGCCCGTAAAAAACTGCACAAGAGGATCTCTTTCTGAAGTTCGTAGAACAAATAGAACACGAGCAATATTCATTTAAAGTAGTTTTCGAATTGTAAAACGAGGCTTACCTCTGAATTTATTTGTTCAATTTGCGTATTTTCGCCAAAATAAATATAACTTTTGTCGTCAACTAGATGATTTCTGTTAACGTAAGATTGAAAAAATGCTATTTAATCTTTATTTATGCCGTTTTATGAGCGAAACAATTTCTAAAAATTCATTTCATTTTTATACATATTTTGTGGAACTGCAGACGAATTTTAATTACTTTATCTTGAGGTTAATACTCCTTACTTTTTTGGCGATTTAATAGTAGCAGTTCAATAATTGCATGAAACATTACTTCTTATGGTAGAGTGTCCTCTTTATCAACGAAACACATTCTAAAAATTCATTTCATTTTTAGCCTACTTTCCCGTAAAAATAAAAAATAATAATAAAGCATGAAAGAAGGCTTAATGTATCGTGAAAATATCGTTAGAAATCAAGAAAAGTCGAAAATAAGAGAAGTAATTAAATAAAGATTGAAAAATAAAAATTTTTTGAGAATTTGAAAGTAGGGTATTGAGATGGGGAAAAAGTGTGTCTGTCGGTCTGTCCCCCCCCCCCCCCCTAATAACTTTTGAACGAATTATCCGATTCGAAAAATTCTTTTTGCATTCGAAAGATCTCGGCGAGGACAGCTCATTTACATATTTTACTTTTTGATTTGAACAATTTTTTGTCCAATTTTGAACAGTTCAAAAATTTTTAACATTAGCGCCTATGGGCGAAAATGAAACAAATTATGTAAACTCTGAGTACAAGATCCAAGTTCCAATGAACAAGCTCACTGGAAGAAGTTCTTGGCGTGAAATATTGATTTGAACATTTTTTTTTTCATTTTTTTCATCAGTTCAAAAAAATTAACATTGCGCCTACGGGGAAATTTCAACCCTGTATAAATCCTGATGTAACGGACCGATTTGCTTGGAACAAACTTTATCGGAAAGATAATTTGACGTAGAACATGTACAGATAGAAATTTCACCCAGAACTAAGGAGCCTATTTTAATATGAAATTTTTTGATCGAGATTTTCAAGAATATTTTTGAATTAATGAATGACTAAATCAATAAGCAAAAGATTGAATTAATAACTGAGTGAATAAATACATGAATGACTGAATAAATGAATGATTGAATGAACATGTATTAATCGTTGAAAAAGGTATATCTGAAGCAATTAAGAACTTAAGGTAAACGAGAAAGAGAGCGAGAGATGGCTAGATTATAAATTTGAAACTGGTGTATTCGGGAAAGTAGGCTCGTATAGTTCTAACGTCTTTATTCTAATAAATATTTTTGGGAACGAATGTCATTACTCTATTAGGTATATTTAGGAATAAGTATCTTTATTGAAATGGGAAGGGGCTTTAAATAATGTTTTCTTTACTGTAGCATAAATATTCAGGGAGAGTTGTTCTTGATCTGATGGACATTTTTAAAGAGAATACTGCTCTTTTTCGGATGGGAAATTTTAGATGTATTGTGGTCGATATTTTAATTGCGATTTTTACGGGCTATTGATATCATTTTGGCACAATTATCCCGCTGCATATGGGCATTTTAGTTACTGCTTCCCTTACTGTAACGGCAATTTCTATGAACTTTTGTTGGCATTTTAATGTGGATTTTTATGAACTATTTTTGGTCTAAAAGGAATTTTTCTATGCTGTTCGTTTAATGCAATAGTGGTTTTTAATGAATTTTACTGCCTAAATAGGATTTTTATGGACTGTTGCCCATCTCCTACTTTTACCGTCCAAGTGCTGTAGGGAAATTTTTTTTAATCGTTTAAAAAGGAAAAAATAATCAAAAGGTAACTTAAAAATCGTCTGCAAAATGATAAAAACATTGAATAGAATTTCATTTAGCAATTATGCATGCAGACAAATTGGCAAAGTTCCAAATAAAATAAAACTAAAGCGCTTTAGTAATCGTCTAGGGAAAATAAAAGGAAATTTAATTACAGTGAAAAAATAAGTTTGAACTACAGCAAAAAATGCTTTTAACTTCTTTTCTAGTTAATTTAGAGGTTTCGAGTTTTAGCACAAAGAAGAAAACTCTTTCTGGATCAGTGTTTTGTGGGTTTTCCATCGTCGAAAGGATGCGGTAAATTCTTATTATAGAAAAGAGCCATTTGCTTCTTCGGTTAAAATTGGAATAAAAAACAAAGAACAAATTCGATTTTTTGAAGGAAAAAAAAAATCGAGGTGCACAGCATTGTGTTATAAACCCATTCCGTGCCAAATTTCATGAAAATCCGACGAACGGTCTTGGTCCTACGCAAGACGCGCGCGCGCACACACACACACACACACACGCATTGCTGCTTTATTAGTAGTAGAGATAGAAAAGCGACACGCAAAAAATTTCAGGACAAAGAAATGAATTTGAGGCTCACTATGTCTGAACACTACCTCGATATTTGCTCTTTGGATAAAATATAACATGAATAAAAAAGTTTGGAAGAAGCATGTTTTTTTTCTTTTTAAACGACCTGAAATTTGTTACTGCTAAAATATCCTTAAGTGATGAGGGAAAATAAAGATCATTTTCGCAATCAAAGCTAAAAATATAGTAATCAAAAAGTCCACAACCACGCGTAATTTTTCAGCTTCTGATTGATGGATAAAGCGCGGAACAATTTTCGTGGTGCTGCCATCTACAGGAAAGAAACAAAATAGTAGCTACAATTTTTGCAGTGCTGCTACCTACTGGAAAGAAGCGCTAACGTTCCTCCGAGATTTGTAGTGCTTCCATCTAATCGCCGTTAAAACAAATTACATTTTTTTCATACTGGCTTGTTCCACCGCAATAGCTCATTTTGGCTCCATTAAATTTAGCTTTGTGGGGCTAATTAAGGGATTCACAAATGATGTAACGCTTCCAGAAATTGTGACATGGGAAGGGAAGGGGTGGAAACAAGGAAGAGAGATCTAGAAAAATACGTTTAAGGGGCAAAAATCTCGCTGCACTTTTAAAAATTTTGTTGCAGTTTCAATGGCAATTGATTTTTCCTGAATTTTTTAAAAGGGGAGAGTCCATATTTTTGTTCCAAAAAATTATTCCTCCATTCTTTCCCTTCTTCGACTGAAGGATATGACGCAGGCGATTAGAATAGACAGTCATTCTCATAGCACTTGAAATATTAACAGATTTTGATGTTAAATCTCATGCTTTATATTGACTACTACCCCTATAAAAATATTTTTTAATCGGTGCTTCAAAAATGCGTTATTTGTCAGTAATCAAGAACCGAAAATAGCAGCCGTAGGAAAAAGGTTTAAAAAAAAGAAAGAGAAATTTGTTAACAAAATAAATTTTGTTGTATAGGCAAAAAAATTTTACATAACAGACGATGAAAAAATTGTTAACTAATGTTTAAACTAATTTCTACTCGCATAATTTGTCTCAGACTGTGTATTCTCAATATTTAATCATTTGATTAATTTTTTTGCTCCTTAGAGCTTTGAAGCAATTCCGATTGAAGACAATGCCCCGTCTATTAAAGGTCTATGCTCGATTTCTAGTGGCCAAATTTTCATTTGAATCCTTGCACAATGCTAGAATTGGAATTATTTCCTGGCTGGAAAAGGGTAGGAGGAGGAGCATCCCTATAGGCATTTCAAGTACAACCGTTACCTTATTAAGATCCGCGATATGGTCTTTAAAAAAGGAATCATTTGGAGTTAACTCCAAAAATCAACCGCAACTTGTGCTCCTGTTTTTGCTGTCATTTCTCATTGAAATTTATTAGTCATGCTAAATAAGAAAACGCAGTGTGATTTAAGTTGTGCAATTAGCTGGGAGCAGTCTTTTAAAGTCCTTAAAAACTTCCTAATTTTCATCAAAAGAAAAAAAAATTAAGGGCCCTTAAAGGAACTCAATTTTAATTCAATGACCTCAAAAGTACTTAGTTTCCATTCACCTGCCTATTCTAGCAAATGTGTCCCCCTTTCACTTTTATTAGTCGCTGTTTCTAATAAAAGTGATGGATGCGACTGCCTCTTCAAATTTTGCTAAAATGTATTTCCAGCACCATATTATGCCAAAAATGCTAATTTCTCTCAATGTGTGTCATAATTGCACTAATTTTCGATTCTGCCGATCTTCCCACATCTCGCTTCAAGATGACATTAAGTCCCGGATCGTGGAGGGCCAAAGCGGGCCCCTCCATGTCGGTTTTGTCGTACGCCCTCCCCCCGTTGCGTTTGCATCCGGGCCATCCTCCGCACTACTCCTATGCGCAACCGGGCCGCCTCCATAGGGCCGGGCCTCATGAATCAGCCACGCCAGACAGCGGCCCTTCTTAGGGACCGTCCATAAATTTCATGATTTTTCTCCATATATTTCCCCCCTTTGTCACATGCTATGCTACACTGTAAAAAATATAGCTGCATGTTGCACCAAAAAATAGTGCAAATTGATACCAAATGCACCACAAAACAGTGCAAAGTTTTCACTCCAAAGGATGGTGCTTAATTTTACTATATTTTGGTGCAACATGCGCAAGTTAGCACCAAAATGTAGTAAAATTAATCGCCATCATTTGCAACCAGGAAATTTTTTACAGTGTATGTAGCTTAAGCACGATGTCTCACTTTTGGTTTCCCCCTCCCCTCTCCCCTCTCCTTGTCACAATTTCATGCACAACCCAAACACGAAGCGTGATCATTAATTTTCTTAAAATGTAATCTTATAAGTTGTGGCTCAAAATTATAACACTTATGATTGAAACTTTTTTCAAAAAATTATAATGCCTAATATTTTGCTCAATAATTACTAATAAATGTGATTTTGAAAAAAAAAGATTGAAAAAAAAAAAACATTCTGTACATGTCCTACTTTGAACTTTGCACAACAATAACTATAGCAAACCTGTTTCTCGCTTCCTTTTCAAGCGGTGAAAAAAAATTAGCACAATCTGCACGAAGTTCCCTTAACCCCTTAAAACACGAGTTCTTTTTTTTTTCTTCTGAAAAAAGTAGCATTGTGTAAATATTTCTTTGCAATTTCAAGTTGTGAGAGATGACTAGGGAGCGGGGGTTGGGTAAAAGTTACATAGAGAAAAAATATTGTACCAACAAAGTGTGAACGGATCTCAGACGGGCATTAGAAATAAAATAACTCTTGGGCATGGGCAAATGTTCCGGTCACTTTCGCCCGTGTC
Source organism: Octonoba sinensis (assembly GCA_038502835.1). Classification (NCBI taxonomy): domain Eukaryota; kingdom Metazoa; phylum Arthropoda; class Arachnida; order Araneae; family Uloboridae; genus Octonoba; species Octonoba sinensis. The sequence goes on along the minus strand of CM076606.1, from coordinate 102,531,442 downwards.
AGACACGGGCAAATGCGTTAAGAGCAGGGTTCGAAATTAGGATACAAAAGTTAGGCGTCATTAGCACCTAGCTGCAATGTTTTAGCTGCCAAAAATGTTCTGGTAGGCGTAATTTAACAATTGTCCCTTTGAGAAGTTGGTAATTTTGTTTAAGTTGACTCAATACAAACGTTTATTTTAATCAGTACCTAATAGAATAAAATATGGGTTAATTGGCTTAACTGTTTTTTAAGTGTTATTAACAAGACTTCATTTGTAAGTGAAAATTCCCGATTCAAAATTTGAAAGTCGAGAAGTTACAATAGTCCTTCCTAGGTATCGTTAAAACTCAAAATACACAAAATTAGATCAATTTGTATGCAAAAAAGTAATTGTACAATATTATACTACATTAAAAAGTATAAATAAATAAATATAAAATGACGACTTAGTGAAAAATTGACTGTCAAACTAAAAGTTTTTTGAAAGGTTCGGCGTCAAAAGTGACGACTGGATGGGAAATCGCGGTCGTCAAATGGGAGTTTTTAGTTACAAAATACGACTGACGACCGTTAATTTCGAACCCTGGTTAAGGGGCTAAAGCAAACGGAAATTTTGCAATACAAATTCCAATATTAACAATTATTTTCAATCTTCTCTCCTCTGACCAACTCTCTGGCGCGTACATGGGGAATTCTACTCTGTCTAGGATTTCAGACACTCAGTTTTTGAGGCACAAGGCCTCAGACACTCAAAAGCCTATTTGTGCGCGTAAAATATGATAAGCATTAAATATTATTAAAGGGTTCAGTTGAAAAGTTGAATTATAATAACGATAAACGAGATTAAAGTGTTCGACAAAACACTTTACACTCGCATTTTAACTATTATTTTAAAAATAATAATTTGACTCCAGAAACTATGTTCAAATGGACGCATAGTTAAAGCGAAGCTGCAGAACAACGAATACTTAGACAGTTCTAAAACACCATAAAAGTTCTTATGTAAATTATAATTTTAAAACATCAGACTTTAAAATTGTCAAATTACTGATTTTTCTTAAAAACGTAACAAGCAGCCGTAAGTCCTAGTAAAATGAAGGGTCCACTGGAAAAACGACCTGAGTCGCATACTACTTGATGAACTTTGATTTATGTTTTATTATAAATTATGTATAATAAATGAATGAACTATGGATTGTAAATTTCAAAAGGACTGGGACCAGAAAAAGTGTCCCTTAAACGAGGTTTCACTGTATAATAAATGAATGAACTATGGATTGTAAATTTCAAAGGAACTGGGACCAGAAAAAGTGTCCCTTAAACGAGGTTTCACTGTATAATAAATGAATGAACTATGGATTGTAAATTTCAAAAGGACTGGGACCAGAAAAAGTGTCCCTTAAACGAGGTTTCACTGTATAATAAATGAATGAACTATGGATTGTAAATTTCAATTTGGGTGTTACGGGAAAGTGGGCTCGTATAGTTAAAATTGACATCTATGTTATAAAATGAATGAATAAAACATAAAGCTAAGTTCATCAAGTAGTATGTGACTTAAGTCGTTTTTCCAAAGGGACCATTCAAATATTTACACCAAAATTATATTATCACGTACGTTACTTAATATTGAATGCACAGAAAAACCTGTAAAGTTGACCACCTGTCTAAGTCGGCCAGTTTTGTCAAGAACGGAATTAGCCCTTCACCCTCTACCTCACCGTCTATAAGTTGAACACTAAAGTGCTGCACCACAAGTGGTTAACTTGCACAAGTTTCATCTGAATTATAAACTCACATATGCAACATTACCACGGACTAAACAACGTTTCATTAAATTAATTCATTCTCATATGGGGAAAATACTATTTAGCTGCATAAACTTAATGATCATAAGTGGAGCAATGCGATGTGAAGGTGCAAATTACCAAGTGGTATAAATTGTTACATTCCTTAGAATGAGATGCTTCTAAGAACTACAACTATGAAGATAGCACATCGGTTCTCTGATTATTCAGTTCAAAAAATATTTAATAAAAATCTATCTTGTTTTCAGAAACAAATATTTTATCATGCGTAAATGAGATTATTGAATGCAACATTGCGTACAATGTTATTTATTTTACTGAAGTTCTGAAACAAACTTAAAATTTCCTCTAGTTTCATCTTGTACGCAACGAAATGAATCTTCCACGCAATTAAAGCATACATTAGCCAATTTGATATACAGTTGGACAAATAATACATAGCTGCTGCAACAATCGACTTAAACATGAATGTGCATAAAGAAAAATCCTTTCATGCGTGTAACAAAAGTTTCAAAGTTAGTTTTCCATATATATATTTTCAATTTTGTGCAACATTTGACATTGTTTTTCTTAAATTTCATACATAATTAGTGTAGAAATTAAAAAGCAGTAAACAATAAGAGCAGGCTTTTAACCTTCTTTGGATGTCTTCTTAAACTTTTACTTAGATTGTCAACCCTAAACGACATGGCACAACATCTAAAAAGTGATTGCAGACTGGGGTAAAGTGAACCATGGGGTAAAATGGACCACCCTCCCTATTATCTGTATTATTACTTTCTTCTAATGCTTCATATTTTGGTACATAGATAGCAGCATTAAAATAGTGATAATTACTTTGCAACTGCAACTAGGGGACAATTTAGCCATTTTATACTAGAAAGTTGATTTGTGCTTAGCAAAAGTAAATATTTTCATCAAAACTTATATTCGAATTGAAAAATATTATGCAGCACAATTAAAAGATAAGATCATATATTATATTCAACGTAACTAAAACAATTTAATAAAAGATTTGCTATTTTTTTTTGGACAATTTTTGTTAGACTTCCACATGGGGTAAAATGAACCATGGTCCAATTTTCCCCCATTTCTGTATTCCACGTACTTTTTCCAGTTGATATCATGTGCGGAGTTAAAAATTGATAAATTATTTATTTTCAATGATTAATTAATTAGTGGTTCATTTTAAAATGTTACATGTGTATTATACTTTCAAATTTAATCCTAATGAGACCTAAAAGAGTAAACTTTCAGTCAATTTAATATTCCTTTATGTTTTGTCCTGTTAAGAAATGTACTACATTAACTTTTTAAAAAATTCGCCTGTTGTCCACTTTCTCACTTTCTATTAAAAAAATTACATTAAAAAAAGTACATTAAAAAAAGTGTGCCCAATAATTAATTTTGATCGAGTATGCATAGGAATGTGCTTGGTTATTTTCAGGCTTAAAAAAGCATTATTTTGAGTGTAAGCACTCAAAATTGTCAAAAGTGGTAAATTTTAACCCCGTCTCGCCTACAACAAAAGAATTGCTTCCGTTCTCTTTTTTTTTTTTCTGAAGTTCCAGAGTTTCAAACTTGTAATAGATACATTTGTAGGTTAAAATAGTAAGCTCTTCTTTTCGTTTGAGGTAAGAACTACCAAAGTCCTTAAAAAAGACGAAATATAAATTTCTTGAAACTATTTAAAATTTCAAATACGTAAAACGTTTATGACTTAGTTAACTATTGGGGATGTTTTAATTTTGTAAACTAAATATTTGCTACATTAAACCGTTTACTAGCGGTTTAGTGTAGCGAACAAAATATTTCATTGCATTAATGGCTTCTTCTAAATGAAGTTTTAGTTTAAAATGTATTTAAATGGTGTTTTAAGATACACACATTAGTAACACTTCTTGTATTGAAATTTAGTCTTCAAACTCTTAAATGTGAAAGATACATATTGATTCTTTGAACGCTCATTTAACAAACATACAGAAAAAAAAATTTCAATTGATTTTTTTAATATTAAATACTGTATTATGACGTTGCCATATAAAAATATATATCATTGAATTCTGTGCATAGGATAATTTCTTTTCAAACGTTACGAAACATCAGTTGTATTGGAGCGCTACTAGTGGTCCCAAATACGAAACAATGCCGTAATGTTGATACGTTTTTAAATGACTGGAAACATTAGTTACCTACAATTCAAAGCCATCTACATAAATAACGAAACACATTATAACACATAGCACAGCTGTTCTTCGACAATAGTTAATACCAGACTATGCCTACAGCAAGAAACATTCTTACATCAATGTCACTAAATAAGATTTAAGCTTCATTTTCAGTGCAATACTTGAAAGGTTGCATGAAATTTTATAATTAGCGTAGAAATTAAATTTCAGTATTTAACTCTCATTTAACTTTTTGGAAGCCACTTATACTTTTAAGCACTTTGTCAGCACCTAAGCTTAATGAAGTCATAATGTAAACTTAAGAATACTAAATACAGTATTATGTATTTGAATGAAGGTTTTAAACTCAAAACATGTGGGATATTCATTGGTTATAAATCAGAAATTGCTAACTCAGTAGACACTGACCAAAGTTATTTTATTAAAACTTGTTAAACTAACTCTGCATTTTAAATAATACATCCAACGCAACACAACAAAAACTAATGATAATTTCTTTTTTGACAAGAATTTATGCATGCCCACCTTTTTAAATTTTAAATAATGTCTTATGATGATGTCACATAAATATAATACAATATATTTATTTGCATTAATGCATTTCTATAAGTAAGTTATTAAAATTTAAAAATTCTTTTTAAGTACCATGCTATTAAGATACTATTTGGTAATTTCTGAAGCCTGTGCAGTTGAACTCTAAAAATTAACTTGAACAGGTGGTCAGGCTTTAGAGAGTTGATTTTTTATGCCTTTTCTTACACCACGTTTTCCTTTTCTAATTAAAATACTTTTACTAATTAAAGTAAGTAGTTAAAACTAATTTTTAAAACTTTATTAGTTTTTCAAAATTCTTACTTTAAATAATTCCATTAATAAAAAAACTCAACATAATGGCGCACTCAAACGTAATTGTTTCGCTTTCACAATCTCATGTACAATTAACATAGTATATTGTACGTATATAATCAATTTATTCAACAGAATTACTTGATAAAATGTATCTTTATCCAACCTTAATTTAAAATATATATATGCTTTAAAATTTAACATAAAAAGTCCTTTACTTCGGAACAGTCACCCAGTGGACGACTTAGGGAGTGCATACAATTTGTATAATCTTAATGCATTGTAAATATTGCTGAAAAAATATTAGAACAAGACAATAGTTCAAAGAATGCCTGTATTTTCGTTTTACATCATATAGGGTTTTCCCTTTTTGTTGAAGAAAAAAAAGGGGCAAAAGTGATCCACTGGGCGCCGGCTTATCTAAAAGTAATTTCAGGGCAATGTTAAGTGAAATTTCTTTACCACAAACTTCCCCAAAATAAAAAGGTCTTCAAGTCGTTTTTTTAAATAGATATTTTATATTTGATAAAATATAAAATATCTATTCTTTGATTAAAAGTTTTCAAGTTAAGAAAAAAAAAATTATTTAAATTTATATTTGTCTAAACGTTAAAATGTCTGGCTTGATAAATAAAGTAGAACACAGAATATATAGTTTTATTCACACATCTACAACATAAAATATATAATAAGGTAAAATAGTAATCCCAAGCGGAGGAGGGTGGGTCCCCCGCTTTAACAAGCATAAAATAAAAATTAAGTGAAATTTATATCCCAAGCGAGGGAGGAATTTATCCCTGCTTCAGCGAACATAAAATAAAAATTAGGTAGCGTGGTAATGCATTTACAAGTAGATTTACAGTTCAGTATTTATGAACATGTTAAAATGTACGGCATGATAAATAACGTTTGCATTCAACGTAAAATAGAGAAAACAGTTATATTGAAACATTTACAGCATAAAGTATGTGCAAAAGTAAAATTTATATCCCAAGTTTCTTCATCAGTTCTTTTTATTCATTTAAGTACGTGAAAAAGGTTCTAATTTACTGATAATTAAGCAATGTAATGTATAAAGGTTCGAATTTACTAAATTGCAAAATATTTTGCTTTTTTTTAGAATGGAATATTTCCCAGAATTATAATTCAGAAGAAAGCACAGTAATTCGCTGATTATTTAGTTTGTAAGTATTCAAGCAAAATATATGTTTGCAATGAAACTTTAGTTTTAGAAATAAATATATTATAATGCATAAATGAGATTACGGAATACAAGATTTCATTGGATATTATTTATTTTAATGAAGTTTTAAAACATTATGTATTTATAACACCAATTATGTAGAAGATTCATTTGTTGGTTTACAACGTGAAACTGTTCCTTCAATGAAATTTAAAATTGCTGAATACATTAGAAAATTTGATGCACAGTAAAAAATCGTCTAATGGCAAGAAAGGACAAATACTAATGCATATATTCTGTAACAATAGATTTCAACATGAAAGTGCAGCAAGAAAAATCTTCATATGCTTGTAACAAAGGTTTTGAAGTTAGTTTCTCGTAATTTTTCTTTCACCTGTGTCACTTTATATTAATTGGTTTTATGACAGTTTTATGATAAGTTGTTGTCGAGTCCTCGCGCATGGCGAGGAAGAATGGGTACGATGCTCCTGAGTCTAACGGGGCCCTTATAGGTAGGAGTCCGATTTCCGCCCCTTTGTAAGGTCTCTTAATTTTTGAACCAGCTCCCAGATGAGAGACCGTCACCTGGGATTGGCACCCCCAGAGGTATCGTTTCACTTGGAGGACATTGGAGCCACGACCTATTTAACGTGCACCAGCTCCCTTTAGCGTACACTGACACCACAGCAACCAGCCAGGAGAGGTGGTCACCCTCCCAAACACTGACCTCAGTCGATGTTGCTTCACTTTCGGTGTTCTGCGGGAACCGAGCTTCTACCGACTTTTCTCCACCAGACCCCTACCTGTTAGCCGAGGCTTGAGGATTGCTTGCGCACGGGGCGAGGTAGTGGGGTCCACTGATTTTACATGCAACGTATCCCCAACTGTACATGGTGGGTCTTCAGCGGGTATCGAACGAGCTTCTACCGACTGGTCCACTGCGGGACATTACATAAGTAGAGTATAAATTAAAAAGTTTCTGAAAAATAAGAGCTGGCTTTTAACCTTTTTTGGAGTCCCCAGAGACTTTTACCTAGTTTGTTAACTCCTGAACTAAACCTCACAATACATATAAAGTGACTGCCGAGTACGACATTGCTTCGGATCATTTTATTTTACTGAAGTGTAAGAGTTACAAACTTATAGAAGTTACATTTGGTGGTTATAAACAATATTCCTTTCTTTTAAGGCAAACACTATCAAAATATCATGAAGACAAAAGATGCAATTCTTGGAACTATTTGACATAGCAAGTGCGTAAAACATAATCTCAGTAAACTAAAGAGGATATTTTAATTTTTCAAACTAAATATTTGCACCATTAAAACGACAAACTAAATATTTCATTGCATTATGCCTTCTTGTGAATTGTAAAATTTTAACTTAAGGTGCATTTAAATGGTGTAATATCAAATTAGCAACTTTTATTTCTTATATTAAAATGTATTCTTCGGAACTGTTTAAATGTGACATATTACACATTGATTCTTCGAATACTAATTTAACGAACATTCAATAATTAGCATTTTTTAAAAATACTAATAACTTTTGTGTTGATACCACAACACAACAGTACATAGGATAACTTCTTTACTTAATTTTTGAAACATTAGGTATACAGAAGTTATATTAAGCCTCGCAAATATGAAACAGCCTTTATTAAATGAATACATTTCTTCTTCAAACATTCAATAAAAACTTTTCAATTCAACTTTTTTAATACTAAATACTGCTTTATGATGGCGCAACATAAATATACCATATAATGCTCAATAATCATAAATGCAGCAGTACATAGGATAATTCACTGAAGTTTTTTAAAAAAAGTCATCTACTCTAAATAATGAAACATGTTTAATATAATACAGATTTTCTTTAACATAATAAAATTCAACACCAGCAAGAAAGAATAAAATTGAGACTACAGCAAGAAAAATTCTTGCATGCGAGTCACATAAGATTTAAACTTCAATTTCAGTGCAATACTTCATGCTGTAAAAAAGTTTTTATAATTAGTGTAGAAATAACATGCAGAAATTCTGTAAAATAAGTGATTGCATTTGTGAATGTCGCACACTTTTGAGCACTTTGTCATCACTTATTTTAGGAGTTGACATAGTATAAACTTAAGGGATTACTAAATACAATATTATGTATTTTACTGAAGTTTTAATCTCCGAACATATGGAAGGTGCATTTGTGGTTTCAAACTCGAAAATATTCCTTTGCTACAAGTCAGAAAAAGCTAAAATATTATGCGCTGATGAAAGTTACTCTTAATTGTTTAAATTAATTCTGCATTATAAATATTACATCCAATGTTATAAGACAAAAATAATGAAGAATTATTCTCTTTGACAACAATTTATGTCTGCTATGTTATCACTGTACAAACAATATAGTTACATTAATGCATTTTTGTAAGTTGTCTTACTTTAAAAAAGCATTTTTAAGTACCATACTTCTAAGATGCAAATTGCTAATTTCTGAAACCTGTGTAATTGCCCTCTTGTAAGGCAGAACTTTAGTAACCAACTTAGACAGGTGGTCAAGTTATAAGGAGTGGTGATGAATTTTACATTTATGTCCTTTCTTACACCAGATACAGCATTGAGCGAATTAACATTTTACTGCATCATTTGCAGATAAAGTTTATTTGTGGATTTAAAATGTATAACAGTTCAAGATTATCTAACATAAATGTGAAACAGGTCACATCACAATACATTTCTTCAATAGTAATAGAAACCAGGTTTATTTGAGCTACAAAGTTATTACATGCGAGTAAACAGATTTCATTGTTCATTTACCGCAAAATGTGGATTTTGCCATTCTTATTCAGCACTTTACATTTATAAGTTTCATGAAATTGAACACACAATTACTGTAAATTTTTAGATACAGCATCAAGTAAGAAAATATTTTACTGCAGAAAAAGTACATTTGTGGATTTAAAATGTGTAACAGTTCAAGATTATCTAACAAATATTAAATAGGTCACATCACAATGCGTATCTTCTCAATAGCAACAGAAAATGATATTGTTAGGTACAACATTAAGTTGGATAACATTGACTTTAATGAAGTTTGGAAACATTAAATGCAGGAAAAGTTAATTTGAGAATTTTATATTTAAAAACATTCCAAATTATCTAATACAAATGTGAAGAAGCTCAAGCCACAATACATATCTTCTTCAGTAGTAAAAGAAATCAGCGTAATTTGAACGGCAAGGAAGTTCTTACATTCAAGTAACCAGATTTCATTGTTCATTAACCATAAAATACCGATTTTGCCATTCTTGTACATCATTTTACATTAATAAATTACATGAAATTGGAAAACACTACTACTGGAATTTTTTATGCAATACTAAAGCTTTGAAAAGTAAAAGTTGGGTTTCAAGTTTTTTTTTAAATTGCCTTGATTTCTAGCGGTTTTGTCAACCTCTAAGCTAAAGGACAAACATACTATACATTAAGAGATTACTGAATAGAACATTGCTTTCTAGATGGTATTTACAGTAATATGTAAAAACTACGTGACATAGTAAAGAATCTATGACATTAATACAAATGACGTTTCATTACATTAATACATCATTTTTAACTGAGTAAATTATGTAAAGATGAAAATTAACAATTCATGCAAGGTATTGTATTTCTTAGATTAGAATGGTTTATATTTCTTTGTTCAAAAAAGCAACGACTCTTTAAACATTGGATTAACAAATATTTAAAATTTAAATGTTTCTTCCACTGAACATTTTTCAGAGCTAAGTGATGTCTAATGCTATTGCACAATAAATACAGCATTAAATACAACATTGCTTTGGATAAATACTTTACTGAAGCTTTGAATTATATCAGTTGTAGGGACGGTCCACTTCTGGTTTAAAATTCGAAACATTTTTTTAGAAGCAATTATTTTTAAATCATATAAACATTAGCAGTTTTTACAAAGCGATGATCCAGAAAGAAAAGCAAATGTGCAGAAATTCAATAGATTCCTTTAAAGCATTAATAAAATGGTTTGTGCTCCAAGCTTATTTTCTAATTTTGCGAATGCAAGTTCAATTCTTAATAAACACCGGAACGAATCATCACACCGTCTAACCTCTGAACTCGCGTTTAGGGTATTCTTTCGAGTTAAAAAATCTGAAATATATGTAAAATCAATGATAAAATTTTGATAATTCAAGAACTGAAGAGTCCAAGCGAATCACTAGGAACAATTACTACTTCAATAGAGCTGCAAGCAGTTGGAAAAGTTAACCGGAAGCGACTGTTATTTGCAGTGGGGCAAAAAGTTTTAAGAGTGCTCTTGATGCTCACTGGGTATTGGTAAATCGACTAATAACGTCCTATCAGGGCCCGGCATCTGTTGATGGTTGTCACCATTCTATTTGTTTTTACTATTAAACTGCAATTATGATTCACCCCTTTTTTAATAAAGGGATTATTACTGTATTACGTCATTTCTGAATTACGGTTTCAGGAGTCGTCTAAGAGACGAGAAAAAAAAGTACGCTTTTATAAATTATTAAAATAAATAAATATATATATTTAAATTACTATGTAAATAATAAATGGTATTTTCCTGTCTTTATTTAGCTGAATTATGAAAGTTAATATAATATTTGCAGCGTATATGAAGTATACATTTCGTAGAAAATTCAATTGTAACCTTTTAAAATAATTACTGCAAAACGTGCTAGACATTTTTAGACATCATTCCGTAACCCACGAAAAAGGTTATATGGATTTTAAAATTAATTTTATTCGATATTTAACTGAAAAGCTTCCGTTTTTATTTTAAATTTAATGCATACACAGATAGAATTTTTTCTCCAGGTTAGCTCAATATGCATTTAAACATTTCTTCAACATTTCACCAACCATCTCACTCCAAATGAACAAGTAACGCTATTAAATATATTTTATTTAAAGTAAAGAAAGGGCTAAAAATTATCGGTTTCTCATAGCAGCTTCATTATTTATTATACATTTTTAAATAAATGAAAGGCATTAAACTTTGGCGATAGAAAGCATTACTTGCATATTTTTTACAGCATTTAGACTCCCTAGAAAATACTGAACTTTCATTTTCGATTAGATCTTGTGTCAGCTTATCAGTTGTTAAGTCTAGTAGCAGATATTTTGAAGCTTGACATTGCATTGGAGAAGGCGATTTGATTGCAGATTTCGAAACCACTCAATGCATTTAGAACGCTCAAGCTACAGTTTAAAAAAAATCTTAAGTGGTAAAAGAAAGCAAAATGGTTCAATGTAATGGCTTTAAACCCCTAACGATGAGGGTGTGGACTGGCGAGACCTCGTGCACATGAATGCAACACACATTATTGCAGAAAATGAGTAAAAATATGGAAACAATCCAGCTGGACAAATGTTTCCACGCAGCATTATGTCCTAAAGATTTGCTCGTCGCACAAAGCAGGGGATGGCGGAAGGGACTAAACCCAAATTAAGTTCGAAAACAGTAGAGCTTTCAAGATTTTTTAGTAGTTTTGTTGCTGGGGACAGCTACAGGGAGAAAGGCTGCAAGGAAAGTGAGCCTCAAACTTTCCCCATCATCGTTTAAACACATGCCCCCCCCCCCCAAAAAAAAAAAAGATTGTTTGATAACACCTTGAAGGACGATAAAAATTCATCTGCCCTGACATCTCACCCTTTTGACAGAAGGGGTCTCGAAGCAAAGCAAATAGAAAAAGTCGCAACCTTCTTGCAACGCAAAATAAATTTCCCATAATGCCACTAATTCACCAAGTACTTGAGATTGGATTCTTGCAAGGGTGTTTTACAAGGAGCTCAGCTACTACCCTCCTTACCAATTTAAGTTGAAAACACTTTTCTCATTTCAGGATCACTTACAAAGCTTATAGAATAGACGGATTTATTTAAATAGTATAAAACAGATGAAAAATATTCATTTATGAAACTGAGAGATGTTTTTTTTTAAATATTGCTTGACAAAAGTTAACGTGAAATAAAAAAAGTTTCCGGTTTTGTAAAAAAAAATCATTAAAATGAACTTAATTGAAGCACACAAATTGCAGAATTATTGCATACATGTGTTTCGGGATTCCAAGGAACTAGTTTTTAATGCGGAAAATGTTGATCTTCCAGCGCTAAGCAGCGGTCAAAAAGCATAAACAGATTGCAATGACGATCAATGCACCAGCCTAGGCAGCCAATGACCAAAAGAGTTATCTATTATATTAACCAATGAGCACGTGTAAAATCATTCATAAAAACTAAAGCCATGACAATAAAGGTGAAAATATATTAGAATTACTGAAACTGAAGGAACAAACTAATTCTACATAAATCAAATAAAAACTAAAACCAACCTTAAGCAATCAATACAGGTGAATTAAAAAGTAACCTCTACTTCAGAAAAATATGAATCAAAACTATTCACATACACTTATAAAAAAGACTATCTGTTTAGAGTTAATAATTTATCTTCTACACAGTTTTTTTTTTTTTGCCCTCACGCTTTTTTTTTTTTGGCTTCATAATTTTTTCTTTAGTTCTTTTTTAAATTATTATCTTTATTAATATTGCATGTCATCAATTTGGTTTCTGATTTATTTTAGTTTTCTTATGCCTTTGTTTCTGTTTTAGTTTGAACCTGCTCCTGTGTTTTTAATTTTATTTGCAATTTCGAGTTCAGATTTTCGAGTAGAAAGCATCGTTTGAACGTATCTTGGAGAACTCTATTATGAGAAATTTACTTCGCTTGATTTATATATTTTTTAAAATGTTCATATACTTCTTTATTGCATAATTTTCACATGTGATATTCATTAATTTTTAGATGTTTAATGATGGGTTATCAATTATTTTTATTGAATATATTTTACTTTCATCCGTTTTTAAATTTTATTCTAAAGAATTTGTCGTTTTTTTTTTTGAATGCATGTAAATTGCTTTGATTCATAATTCCTCCATCAAACATATCTTCAATTTATGCGTATTAATTCCGTTATGTTTTGGATATTTTATTTAATTTCATTCCATTAATTCATTATTGTCTCCTAAATTCTAACACATTTTCATCTTTACTAATACTTTGACCTGACTTGGGGTTTTATAAAATGTTTTTCCACGCTTTTAATTGGTTAATATGAGACCTGAGTCTCACCATTGGCAGTCTAAGCGAGTACCTTTCACATAAATATCGTAGACTCAGTCTGTGTGCTTCTTTAGCAAACTTCCTCCCGTCGCAAGCTCCAAAGGGTTAGAAAAGTGGTTCCTTGCATCTCCGAAACACATGTCGGAAATAATTTCGCAATTATGCTTTTCTGATGTTTTCAGCATTTATTGAAGAGTTGAAATGTTCGAGATAAGTCCCTGTAAGGCGAAATAAGAAACAGAAACTTTCAAAGTTCACTAAACAAACATGACAAATACATCGTATTTAAATATGACTTAATTTCCGAGTATAGTAAAAAACTAATGAAATATAAATTGCGGTTCCTTTTCGATATAAACACGGATAAGAATCTTTTTGCCCAGATCTTCAAAAATAATATCCTCCCTTACCGAAATGATGCTACTATAATATTTAAACATTTGAAAAAAAAAATCTCAGATATTCGATGGTATTTTCAAGTAGCTAGCCTAATCTTAACACAATTGCCATTTGAAAATTTTACAACCAATATCTCCAAAAAGGATGATTCTTAGATGTTTTGTCAATTTATTATGGCATAACCTGTAATGGATTTTAGAAGAGATTAGAACTTATTATGAGCGCGGCTTAAATAGACTATAAAATCCCCTAAAATTAATTTTAAAATGCTAATTTTTTGGTTTACCTCTCAGTCCTCAAGGAGAGCCGTTTTACGAAGCATCAAACAGCTAATCAATAAATTTAAACTTATTTGCATATTCCGTAAGGGAAAAACGTTGATCGAGCATACAAAAGAAAGCTGCTAAATCAGTATTTCCAACAAATACTCTGACGAAGTGTAATAAAATTACTGCTCACAATTTCTTAATGCCTCAAAAATGACTTTTGGGGAAAAAAAATCAAGTTAGCATGATTTTTTTCTATTATACTGATGAGGAAAGTTATTGTATAGATGTAACACTTTACACATATAAAACAGTTACAATAAACACGTTTTCCTTCGTAAACTATAAAATCTATCAATACATATGTATATACGCAAAGAACTAAAGTTTTAAAACTACCCTGATCAATTAACTGTTGCTGTGCTGACTGTAAGGCCGACTTCATTTGAAGATACCTGTTAAGAATTTCTGTTAACAATTACTTTCATTATTGATTTAGACTTAAAAATACCTCTTTCTCTTTTACAAACAATGACATTAAATAAGCTAATAAAATTACTTTGCTATACATTGAAGTAAATAAAAGCAAAAAGTTTCCAATTTTCCGCAGCTTTCTGGAAAAAGCGACAATTCCAGACACATTTATAGTGCGCATCTAATGATGGAAGTCTGCCGGAATGTTAACCTGTCATCGAAAGCTTACTAGAGGCTCGTAAAAAAGATTGTTGAAAAAGTTATTTCCTTTAACAAATGCTATTATAAACACATAAACCATGACTGGAGGTTGGCAGGAAAGCCTCCAATGATGCCTTGGATTCGCCATTGGAGAAACTGGGTTAACGTGAAAAAAAAAAAAAAAAAAATTAGCGCATAAAGGAAATTTAAAAATATGAAACTACCCGTATCCTAAGTTTCATTAAACTTGACAAATAGGTTTTGTTCAAACACGGCCATTGTCTAGATAACGACCAGTTATCTTTAATTTCAGACTTTAAAAATAAGCAGCGAAATCAGATTTCGTTAGCATTTTCGTAGATATTTCGGCAATGGTGACCAAAGACGAAAAGTCTTAACACAATATAAGATTCTTGAAAGGTTTTAGCTATGTATCAAATCCAGTTAGATAACAAAATGGTGAATCAAGAATAAACAAACTACTTGGAGGAAGATGTACGCCTTTAGCGAAGCAAGAGGAAGCAACATTGCACCATCAGTGCAATAATTTCGGAAACACGGAAAAGAAAAGCATTTAGTTTTAAGAGAACCAAACGTGGTTTTAGGATTATTTTTGCTTACCAAATTTGGCTAAATTGCTATAATTTACGCTCTGAATGAATTTAAAATTATAGAATTATTTTGGTTTGTTTCTAACAGGTAGCAGGCTACGAGTTTCTCTACGAATAACTGCCAATATAATTTCCAAAAGTTGCTGTTTTTTTTTAACATTAAAAAAAAAATAGGTTCGTTGTTAAGTTGCTGAATATAAGGCCACTACTGATGACTCAAAATAATAAATTTGAAAGAATTATCTTGATTAGTAAATTTGGAAATTAAAAATGGTTTTGTTAGACCATAACACCTATTGCACAAGCGCTAATTATCTTCCGATTATTATTATTTAAATTTAATTAAAACATGTATACGCCGAAAATTTTAATTTTTTAAATTGTTTTGAGGAAGCCCGCTGTACACGAATACACTAGCCCTTTAATTCGGTCATCAGCCAGCTTTGAATTCCTATTTTCAATTTAATTCGTCAACTTAAACACATGCTTTAAGAGAAACAAAACTGGCTTCAAGTTACTTTTAATCTATTCAATTTGGCTAACTTGATATAGTTTCTAAATAGACAAATTCGCTGAATATTTCTATACAATACATTTGAATGATTATACAGCATTTTAAAAGAAGTAATGTAATCTAAACATTTTCTGTGCAGTGTTTTTCTGTTTTTCAGGTCTTATGTACCTGATCTGTGGCTCACTTTTAGCCATTCTGTGAATTTATCAAAACATAATTTCCTTCCCACTGTCAATAATAAAGGATAATTTAACTCCAAATTTTATAAACAAATGAGTTAATGTTTTATTTATGCGTAATAAGCAGAAACTCTAATACATTATGGATTATTGCCTAAAAAGAACCAAGCGGCTCATGTTCAATTTGAAATGGACGAGTGATGCAAAGGGATCTGGTCTCATTGACCATTACTGTAACTTGAACTAATTTGAGATAAATGAGGGATGAGAGAAACTGTAATGTGGTCATACTTCTATCGGGACGGAATGAAAAGCGGTAAATTTACCAGTCAACGAAATCTATATAAATAAAACCGAAAGTTTGTGTGTATGTGTCTGTCTGTCGATCGCCTCCTGGCGAGATGGAACGGTCCAGAAGTACGAAATTTTGGTTACAGGTACCTTGGGTCAGGTACTCGTGCACCTCGAAGCGTTTTTCCTAAAATTCGAATTTGTTCTTTATTCCAATTTTAAGAAAAACTATTGATTTTGGGTTTATCTCATAGAAGAAACATCACCCGGTTTCGATTTTTGCAGCGTATGAATGGCCATAAAAACTGCACAAGATGATCTCTTTCTGAAGTTCGTAGAACAAATTGAACGCGCGCAATATTCATTTAAAGTAGTTTTCGAACTTTAAAACGAGGCTTACCTCTGAATTTATCTGCTCAATTCGAGTGTTTCCGCCAAAATAAATACTACATTTGTCGCCAACTAGATGATTTTTGTTAACGTAAGATTGAATTTAATCGTTATTCATGCCGTTTTATGAGTGAAACAAATTCTAAAAATTCATTTCAAGACTATTTTTAATTACTTCTTGAGGTTTATTCTTCTTTGTGTTTTGGCGATTTAGTATTATGGTACCAGTTCAACAATTTCATGAAACATTATTTCTTATGGTAGAGTGTCCGTTTTATCAACGAAACAAATTCTAAAAATTCATTTCATTTTTATGCATATTTTGCGGATTATAAACTGCAGACGATTTTCAATTACTTTATCTTGAGGTTGATTTTCCTTTCCATCTTTTACTCAAGTGATTTATTTTATAAAACATTTACTTAATTTTTTTTACTGTCTATTTGGCACTATTTGGACAGAATTTAGTTATTTCTTTCTATCAACTTAAATTTCACACGTCAGGATTGGTTCAGTACTAAACATTGTCTAAATTAAATGTGCATTTGCCTTTGGAGATAATGTTTACCTTTCTTTCGTTTTTATCCGAATTTCATAAAAGTGCTATTTAATTGAATTTTCAGGAATACTTTTGAATATTTTGCAAGCGGGATTTATAGGAACTGTTCTTATTTTGCTGGGGAATTTAAGATGGACTCTTGGTAATTTTAGGAACAGTAGCTCTTGAAGGTCAGTATTCTAATGGGTATTTTTAGTCACTGACTTTTTTATTCTAATGGAGATTTTTTGAGACTAATGTCCTTATTCTCTTAGGGATGTTTAGGGATAGTTGTCTTTATTGAAATAGGGGGATTTAATTCTTTTTTTCTTTGTTGAAGCAGCAATATTCAGGGACAGTTGTTCTTTATCTGATGGATATCTGATGGACATTTTAAAACAGAATACAGCTCTTATTCTGATGGGAATTTTCAGATGTATTATGGTAGATATTGTAATTACGATTTCTATGGACTCTTGATATCATTTTGGCACAATTATCTCGCTGCATGTGCGCATTTTAGTTACTGTTGCAATTACTCTAATGGCAATTTTATGAACTGTTGTTGGCATTTTAATGTGGATTTTTATGGACTATTATTCTTGGTCCAAAAGGAATTTTTCTAGGTTGTTCGTTTTGATGCAATCGTGTTTTTTAATGATTTTTACCGTTTATAAATAAGGTTTTTAAGGCCTGTTGCTCATCCTGCTCTTGGATTTTTTAAGAAAATTTTTCCTTACATATTTACAACAGAATTTTGGACATGGGTCACTTAGCCGGCGAATGATGCAATATTATCCTGCGCAAAGCCGGGCATATCAGCTAGTCAACAATTAACTAGCCTATTTTTCCATTCCACCATTTTGCGAAACACTTAAAAGCAATATCATAAGAAACCACTATTTTCGCGCACAACCCAGCGAAATTCATCCCGTTTGCTAATCAATACTGGTATTTAATCCCTTCCCTCTCGCTCCCGTGAAAATGACGGGGTGAAGTTTCGCTGTTTATGTCTCACTCCCGTGATATTTCCGGGTGGAGTGGGGATATTTCAAAATGAAAAACAAATAAAAAATTAAAATATATATCGTGCATACATAGTTTTATATCGTTTTCAGGGATAAAAAAATAGGCACTTTTATGACCGTCTTCCTGAAAATTGGACGATCGTTAAGGGGTTAAAATTATTTAAGGTTAAGGTTGTTTCATACATATAAACCAGTATTAATTGCGTCAAAAGTCTCTTCAAAAAGATGTGGCCGAAAAATACCTACGAACGAACATTATTACTTTAATAAATTCGTTTTAAGGTTTCTTTATCATACTATTTAATTTTCCTGTAATTGTTTTCTGCTCATGAAGAATAGTTTAAAATGAATATTTGTCGCTTATGAAAGCTAAAAAAAAATCTTTCATTTCGTACTACATACCTTGCAGCTCCTAACAACTAAACTCTAAACTAAAACTATACATATCATGGGCCCATATTTAATAATTATACTAAAAAATATATCACCAGGATTTCACCTAAGTCTCAAGTTTTAAATTGCAATATTTAACAAACCCCTTAGTGGAGAAACTTAAGCGCAACCCTGATGTATCAGTTACTTATTTCTAACTTAAAATTAGAACTAATAACAGACAATAAAATTGGATCCATTTCTACTTAGCCACAAAGATAGCCAACGCTTTTTCCATTGTTTCCTGCTAATTGTTGTTTCTTTTTACATTTTTTTTTAAAAAGAAAAGTACTTAGTTTCCTAACTTAAATCTTATACGTGAAGTATAGAAATTTGGAAGACTAAGCAGCTGGATATTTGCTTTGCAGCTACGTAGGCAAAAAATATTACTAATATCAAACATTTTCAGTAAAAGCTGAAAGTTATGGAGTCACGAAATGAAATATTTTAGTTGACGCTAACTAATCGTGTCGTATTACCATTTTTTCATTTTTAAACTAATATTTCCTTTGCCGCTATTCAAAATTTAGAAATGCATTTAATTTTGAAAAATCTGAAAAATTACGTGATTAACGCTGTAAACAGAAAACTTATTTACAATTTGTTTTTACCGCGCTTAAGTTCTGAAATGGTATCGGCAAAATTAACCAAACTTCCAAATGGCAGAATAATAGCAATAAAGTCAAGTTCCCTATTACTCACTACGAACTTTTGAATTGTGCATAAGATTCATATGTCTTTATTTCTTCTCGTATACCGTAAACTAATATTTAGAACCGAGATATTTAGTTACACAATTAATACTGGTTTTGGAAAGTTTTAAACCCAATTTTTCCAAAAAAATTTTTTATGTGCCACTTTATTTTTCCGCAATATTAGACATTCTAAGCCTGCGATATCTAGTCTTGAATCTTGATATGGGTCAGTTATGTAACTATTTAAGAAATCTAAAAATCCAGCTAAATGAATAATGTAAGGAAATGGAAAATAATAAATTATTTTTATATTATAACGCGCTAATTTCACATCCACTAATTAAATCGTTTAAGTCCTAAAATTTATCTCGCGTGTAGATCTTTAAAGTCTTTTGTTTGGTTTTGTTTTTTTTAAAAAATCGTATTCGTCAAAAAAGCAAACTGCAAAGTGTAGTTCAAGTACTGCATTTTACTATCAAAAACATTAGAAAAAAATCACTTAAAAAAAGACTAAATTTTTAAAAATCTGTAACCGGATAGTCGCACTATCGTTACGGTTAAAAATTATATTTTCCTACTATTTCGAGTTGTAGTGCTTTGAAAAAAAAAAAAAAAGACTTTCCTGGGTAAAAAGCTAAAACTAATATTCAGTCAATTTAGCTAAAGTAGCCTTCTCGGTTGTGTAAAAGATTGATGGAACACACACACAAAAAAAAAAAAAAAAAGAAAAAAAAGAAAAAAAAAGCCCTTTCAGAAAGAATTATATATAGATATATATATATGTATGACTAACTGACTAGTAATAGTTACGTACTGAATTTTCTTTCGTATCACTCAGCTCTCAATTTGAACCAGAATATATTTGTGTTACGACTAACAGTTCCATTTAAATAAAACTTCCTCAAATTTATTTTATAATGACAGTAAGAAGTGAAATTATATTCTGAGATGTAGTAAATCTGCTTAAAGTGATCTGCAAAATACAGAACTCTAAGATATCCTAACAGAACGTTAAGCTTTAAGGTGTTTACGAAATACTGTACAATATCTAAAAGGCTAGAGTAGCCACAAAATACTGCCTGCTTTATAAAAACAATAAGGAGTAAAACGTTCTATAGTGTATTTTAAATCTTTTTATTTATTTTTTTACGTCTTGAAATTGCGAATATCCCTTTTAATTAAACTACACAATAAAAAAATATTGCATCTTTGACGAAACATTTCAGTTCTGCAGCATCCCAACAACACTTTTGAGAAGATAAAACCATTCCAACAATTTTGTGAAATTTTAAAATTTGAGAACTAAATCGAGTAAACTCCATTTTGCTGCTACGAGCTAATTTAGCTAAATGGCAAAATTTCATTAAGATTCAAAATCTCGAATGATAAACAAATTGTGTCTACAAGAGGTATGATGAAATAATGCATAAAGAATATAACACAAAGAGAAACAAGTTCGTCAAAATGCAGCAACCTACTGTTAAATTATTTCTTCGAAATTTGCTAAAAGCTAATTTACATCAAACGAATCATCAGGCAAGCATTTTCAAAACAAACTCTGTGCAACAAGTTAGATTCGAACTGAACGGTTGATCGTAAAATTAAACGCATTTCCACCATTAAAGTCATAATCAAACTTTTCAGAAGGAACATGACTAAATTATTTCAGTTTTCCTTTAAAAAGAGTGGTTTGAAAGGCAATGAATGTCAGTTGTAGTAAAAGATTTTAAAATAATTTAGTCGGCTTAAATTGTGCATTAAAGAAATCAGTCCAATTGCCACTCATGTCATTAAAGTATTGGCAAACTTTAAAAAACAGTCAAAATAGAATGGCAATTGCCATCTAATTAGCTTACTTCTATCAAAATAAAATTGTTATTCTTACTGCTGATTGTCATTTTTCAGATGGAAGAAGCCGCTCTTTAGAGGTTAAATTGCATTTACTAAGGTAATTTAATTTTATGGCATAACATTGTAATCTGTCAGAGGAGAAACTTTCATCTGGTAGTTAGACATTCAAAAGTGTAAAAAGACAGGGTTATTCTCAAATTTATCTTTAACTCTTTAACTACGGGTAACGTCAATAGACGATTTGGCGAAACTTTTCTGTGGTGTGGCTAACGTCAATAAGCGATTTGGCGAAACTTTCCTGTGGTACGGATAACGTGAATAAGCGATTTATTGACGTAATTAACTTTATTGGTTTGACAATAACAAAATTTCATATGGCGAAAGTTCATGTAAGCAACTCATGACATATACATAAAAATAGATGTATCGACATTTAGGCAATTTTTGGATACTTTTTTTTTTTTTTTTTTGGGGTTCAGACAAACAGATTTACGAATATATTCCGGTAATTAAAGGGTTAACCAATAGGTTTGGTAAAAGACCTAAGGTTCAAATGCATAAATATTTGTGGAAAGTTGCATTATATTACTCGGACCAAACAGAAAACTACAGCAACAGTTAGCTACTTCATATTCGAAATTCGGCTTTTTACGTGCCCTTACCGTCCTTACCAAATTTCGTGCGACAAAACTTTAAGCGATGTTTCTTTCATAACGTACATTTCTTTTGGAAGTCATTTACATTTACTAATGGTTCAAAAATGCATCTGGACTGCCAAATCACACGCATTTCTAATATGCAGTAGATATTGTAGTAACAAGATTTTTCTAGTAACTTCTACGATGAAGTTCAAACACTAAGTTATTTTATTTAAGTTCAGAAAAGTTTGAATAACGAGCTGTTGAAACTCGTGATTTATGGTAAAATGTATGATCAAAAAATGAACCGATAGCATTTGTTAATTTGAAATTATTTTTAATCCGTAACTGGTTTGCCCGTACAGCGCGTACGGGCATTGAAATTTCCTTTTTTCTTGTTTTGAGTTGCCCATATTTTTAATAGATTGAAAGATAGTCATTCAGGGGCATTCGTATTTAAGTTATAAAATTAAAAACTGCTTATATTCATTATTTATGAAAATTTAAAAAAATTCTGTCCTTCTCCTTTTATACCAAGTTAGGACTTTAATTAATTCAATAAAAAATATGCTTTTGTAAGAACATTTGTGGTAAAACAATTAACCAGTTAAAGCGTTAAAGGCTTTTTCTAGAGTTCCATATTGATAACGAGATGGAATATTGTTTCACCAAACCTGAATTTTTCACGAAATTGAAATATGGTACTGCACATTTATCAGCCCCTAACGATGATCTTAAGAGTGTAAATCAAGAATACAATGTCAAGTACTTGCTGTAAGGAAGTCTCATTACTATAGAACGTATATTTTGATTTGTAATGAATCCGTTGCACTGAAGCTATACCACTTACCTCTTCGGCCAAACGCCTAAAAAGGTCGCAGAACCCACCTTCCAAGATGCACAATTTTTGTCGTCCTTAAAGGTACTCTTTTGGTTGACGGGTCGATTATAAGCGATAGAATCTCACTCCCTTCGACTCCAATATTTTAAAATCCAACAATGCCCGTGCCCGTCGCTGAAGCATGCAGCAAACTCCAGTAACTCCTCCAACAGGCATTTTCCGGCATTTTCGGGGGAATGGGTAGAACATCAACCTAGGTTTTCCAAACGCGCTTTAAGACTTTACATTGAAGATTTTTTATACCTCAGCATTTTTTTACGGTACTAATTACGAACAATTTTGATTTTTTTTTGTTTGATTGAGCATTTTTAATTCAAAAACATTTTGAATAAAACTGCAATGTCATCGCATGTGCATAAATAATTTTTATCAGAGTTTTTTTTTTTTTTTTTTTAACTTGTGCAACAAAATCCGAATTTTTGGCCCAAATGTTTAACGACCTGTACTTTAATAGCTCAATAATAAGTACTTGATAAAATTAATAATAATTTAGTTGTAATATTTTTCATTAAATGTGAGCGAAATTTTTTTACAAATCCGAAGTAATTTTGAGGAAAAATACAAACAAAAGTGACGACCAGCAACAGACACAGGGTTCAGCTAGGCTGATCATAGTCCCAAAAAAAAGCTTGATCCGAATAAAACGAAATTTGCTGTAATTAACTGATAGCAATTTTGAAACTTGATTTAACAGTAATTGTTACCCTAATTGTACACGCAAATTAAAAATAGTTTGTTTTGTGCGCATGTGTGTTCAGAACACTGGAGGGGGCTTGAATTTATATGACACGGAAAAAATCTGAGAGAAATGATCTTAGATCCTTTCAGTGTTTCAAAAAAGTTAAATTCACTATATTGGAACTTTTTCGGTAAAAACTAACACAAACAGTTAACTAATAGAACAGTCTAAGCGCAACTATAGGTTGTTCTTATGTAACGTAATTATAAAAATAAAATGTCTAGATTTACGAGCAACCATAATGTGCATGCTTACTTCGATCATTTTAGAATTATCAGAATCTAGCAACAAATCTAGAATCTCGCAAATTAACGTAATATACTACTAATAGCAAAATATTTACTTATATGAACACAATATTAAATTTGATTATTAAAAAAGCTTTTTCTTTTATGAATCAGTATATGTGCGTCAGAGCTCATACATTTTAGGTTCTTTGAGGTTTAGAATAAATTAAACGCTAATGAGTTTACTATAAAAGGAAAGAATTGAATTTCTGCATCATTTGCTTTTTTAAAGTGTTGAACACATTAAGTAAATAAATTTAAATATTCATCGTATACACCACATTTTAATACAAATATACATTCATTCAAAGCAAATATTTTTCTTAGTAATGTTTTGTAATAATCACTTCAATTATGGATACAGTAATATGTACCAAATATAATTTATAATTTTTCGATTCTTCTTTGAAAAGAAAATTTATTTTCATTGTTTGAAACTAACTATGCCTAATTAATCATACTACCAACTTCTAAGATTTTTTACTATCATTGGTCGGTGTTAGTTTTTACGCACGAGTTTTTTTATAGATTTTTTTTTCTTTTTTCACTAATCAATTTTTATTTCTTTTCGTGAAAATCTAGAGATTTGGAAAAAACTAGAGATAGATTTTCATAAAATGTCAAGTTCTCTTGACAGTTTTTGATGACTGGATAATTTGGTTTCCTCGATATATTCTTAATTTCAAAGTTGAATATTTTAAATCATGTGAGCAGATCTGATCGAGGAAAAAAGAAGAGACAGGAAAGTGCAAAAATAAATAAAACTGTTAGTAAAACTAAAAAGTAATCTCAACCAAAATGTCACATGATTAAAAGGAAAAATTTCGCAGAAACCTTTTTCTTACTTTAGATTAACGAAAAGGATAAGTTTTCTAAAAATTTTAAACTGTTCAATTGTGGAATATTTTATTATAAAAACTGGTATAGAAACTATCGCTAAAGCAGTCTTTATTTTAAAAATTACTCACCTTTCATTCATAATTTAGTATTATACAGTTCCTTTTCGTTTTACAGCTACCCATGCTTTTAACCGCATGGAATAAAATCCAGCATCGCTTAGTGTGCTCAGAGTTGTTAAATGGTCTCAAATAAGTCTCGTTTATACGTTTCGAACAAGTTATTTTTCTCTGTACCTGCAATTTAACTTTATCCTATGAAGTGCACGGAAATACTAGGAAACCTCATATAAGGGTAGCACATATTTTATATATGCTACCGTTAAATATTAAAAATACGCCGTTAAATAATAAAAATACTACTAATTTGCAATATTTGATGTTTGTTCCTAAATAATAGGACAATATCAGTAAAATCAGTTTCAAAATAACACAAAAAAAAGTTAATTTTTTTACACCTGCATTTTTTTACATCACATTCTTTGATTAGGATCTTCGCTGAAGGAAGACATTTCCTTTTGTGGAGGATCATGAATACGACGAAGTCAATAGTCCATCAATCAGGCAAGGCTAGGAGTGGGTACCACATGAAATACGCATCTGTGACGAATCCAGCACATCAAGCTCGAGGAAGCATCATAGAGGCAAAGGCAGCGGTTCATCCTCCCCAGGTGGTGCATCACTTCACAAAGCTAGAGCCCATCCTTTGCTGCAGGAATCCAAAACCCCACAACTTTCTTCACACAAGCAGTTCACAGAGAAAGGCAATAGACGACCGCTTACATTATGCGAGAGCCCATCAGTTACACAGCTCCAGCAGCCCCTCACTTGGATGGCACTTCTTCTAAACACGGGAAGTCCCTCATTTTAAAGACGCAGTTCATATTCAAACAAAGCATTTGAGCTCATCCCTTGCCACAGGAGCTCAAGACTATAACTTTTGCAACGAAAGCAATTCGCAAACAAAGGCAACAGACCACCGATTACATGACGTCAGAGCCCATCCATTTACACAATTCCCTCACTCTTGGACCAGTGCATATTTTTAAGCCCCTCATTTTAACGACGCAGAACATACTCAGAAAAACATCATTTTAACTAATTTTGAGCTCATCACTCGCGGCCCATTACTTGCACAACGAAAGCAGTTCATATACAAAGGCAACAGACCACCACTTACATATTACCAAAGCCCAAAATTTACACAACTCCAGCAGCCCCAACTTAGACTGCGCTTCTTTTAAACACTGGAAGCCCTTCATATTAAAGACCAGCCCACTCAGCAAAACAGCTTTTCAACTAATTTTGAGCTCATCACTTTCTGCTCACTTCTTACACAACGAAAGCAGTTCATAGACAAAGGCGACAGACCACCACTTACATATTACCAGAGCCCACTGTTTACACAACTCCAGCAGCCCCCAACTTAGACAGCGCTTCTCTTAAACACTGGAAGCCCTTCATTTTAATGAACAGCCCACTCAGCAGAACAGCTTTTTAACTAATTTTGAGCTCATTTCTTGCGCAACGAAAGCAGTTCATAGACAAAGGCAACAGACCATCACTTACATATTACCAGAGCAGAGTATTTACACAAATTCAGCAGCCCCCAACTTAGACTACGCTTCTTTTAAACACTGGAAGCCCTTCATTTTAACGACGCAGCCCATACTTAAACAAAGCGTCATTTACACTAACTTAGAACTCATCTTGGGTTGAAGAAGCCCAAAAGCACATTACTTGAATGATGAAAGCAGTTCACCAAGGCAACAGACCACAACTTACAAGATGCCAGAGTCCATCATTTATATAACTCCAGCACTCCATCACATAGACAACACATTTTTTAAACAGTGCTAGAAGCCCCTCATTTTAACGACGCTACCCATACTCAGTAAAAGCATCTTTTACACTAATTTAGAGCTTATCACTTGTTGCAGCTCATAACTCTGCACAATGAAAGCAGTTTACAAACAAAGGGAACCAAACCCAATACATAATGCCAGCGCCCATTATTTTAACCTTCGTTTAAACACTTGCAGACCCTCATTTTAACGACGCAGCCCATACTTAGACAAAACATAATTTACACCACGTTAGGGCTCATCAGAAATCCAAAAGCACAAACAAAGCAGTTCCCACACAACGAAAACGTACCACCACTTACACTACGCCAGAGTTTGTCACAAACTCAGCTTCAGCAGCCCAGTATATAAACGAACACAACAGTCCATCACACAGATTGCACATCTAAAAACCCTTCAATTTAACGATGCAGCCCCATTACTTACATCCGTCCAGCAACCCATACTTAGACAAAGCATCAGCTACACTAATTTAGAGATCACTTCTTGCAGGAATTCAAACGGCCATAACTTGTACAACGAAAACAGTTCACACACAAAGGCAACATGCTACTACTTGCATTGTGCCAAGCCCACTATTTACTCAACTCCAGCAGCCTATCATAGAAGACCACAATAGCCCCTCAATAAGACGGCGCTTCTTCTAAACACTGGAAGCCATTCATTTTAACGATGCAGACCATATTCAGACAAAGCATTATTTACACTAAGTTCGATCTCACCCCTTGCTGCAAGAGCCCAAAAACCCATAACTTGAAAGACATAAGCAGTTTATTAACGAAGACAACAGACCATCACTTTCATGACTCGAGATCCAACCCTTCACACCAACTCCAGCAGCTCCTCACATAGTCAGGAGCGAATCACGTCCAGATAAGCCATGACAGGATCAGGAGGATTGTGTTACTATAATTAGAAAATAATTTTAAGAAGGTTTATAAAAAGTATAATCAAAAATTAAAGAAATAGTGTATTTATTTGTGACAGTTTCGTTTCAAGTACGTCTTGGGAGGTAAATTTAAAAATATTTATCTTTGCCAATTACAATTTGAAAAACTAAACATGCAATTTAAAATTTTTGGTTTGGAAAATTTAATAACTTATAGAAATTTATTTCTTACCATCTAACTAGTTTTAAACGCATTAATTTTTTTTGGATAGGAAAAAAGACTAACAGGTTTCACAAGTTAAAATGTACTGAAAATGTGTATTGTATTGCAAAGTTATACAAATGTCACTTAAAGGAATAAAGTTTGTTCGATTTTTTTCATTGGTGACCGCTTACTCATTAAATTTATTACATAAAAATATTTTTCAGGTTTTGATACTTAATTTACGGCCTCTAATAGGAAAGTGGTGTAAGTGACCGAATTGAAAAGTTAGATATAACTAGTGCAAAGGATAGGGAAGGCACTATTCTATATTGTGGCAAGAAATGTTAGTGATAACTAACAGGTGATCTGCTCCACCCTGATTTAGAAGAAAATTAACATTAAAGCTCTCATGAAATCCAAACTTTGATTGTTTTCCTCAAAATAGTTTTTTTGGTCACTTACAGCACTTTGCTTGTGACTATCTCATTTAAATTTTTACAATATAAAAATACCATAAATTTAAAATAGAAGAAATAATATATCATTGCAACAAGATTGGAATTTTTTACCTTAATCAAATAAAATTCTTTGAGCATTGATCATTCTGACTAAAATTCCATGACAAAAAAAAAATCCGTTTTTGGTGTTCTTTAGGACCTGGTATTTCTGTCCATAGAGCAAGAGACGTAGCAGAGATTAAGGGCAAACTGTAACTATTGGATTTAAATTAGATATGCTCTTTCGGTTAAAAACAGCCAGGCAATGTTTTTTTTCTATTTTCAAGCTCCGTATAACCAAAGTTTTGCGGTTGAGAAATGAGTTTTTTCTCAGCAAATGAACAACTTTCCTTGCAATGTTTTATTAGGCAAAACAAACATAAAACAATATTGTTGTGGCTGTTTCCCATTTTATGCACTTTTTTTATTTATTAATCATAACCAGGTTTAAGCAACAAGAATTAATGGAAAAGGTTTTTTTTCCAGTTAAGTTGTTTCTAAAATGCTTTAAGGAATTTAGAAACAACTTAAGTGGAAAATCTTAAGAAGCAAAGACTTTGCACGTATTTCAACAGTTTTCTTTAAACTATATTCACGCCCACTGGTCTCAAAATATTAAAATTTAACTTTCAATGACGTGGCATTTAACCTTTAATAAGTATTAGAAAAATATCGGCACCCCCCCCCCCCGAAAAAAAATACCAACAAACAGACAGACATACATTTCCTCAACTTAAATTCCCTACTATTAGATACTTTTTTAAAAATATTTATCGCCATCACTCATTTTTTAAAAATATTTCTGACTCTTTTTTGCACAGTTAGAGTTCGAAGCGATTGGGTGTTAGTTTTAATATGTACTTATTTGGAAATGGTTTTTATCTTTTCGCAATTTATCGTTAGCAAATTATCGTTCGAGAAATAGAGCACTGCAAAATTACTGTCGATAATCGCAAATCTGAAACGGCGCCGAAGAAGCCATCTTTAGCAGTTTGAATCTCGGGCCACGAATTTTTGAGCAGAACAAAAATATAGTTGTATTATACTTTGTTCTAATTTTTAATATATATTCAACTCAAAATCTTCTGAAACTATAGAGCATGGTATATTTTAAACTAATTACCTGTTATATGTTAATAAAAATTTTAACTACTTTGTGTGGGTCAAAAAATGCATGCATTCCATTTTTAACGGCCATGTTACTTCAAATTTAGTAATGAAACTTTAAAAAATGCTAATTCAAACATGGAAAACATTAGATACTTCATGCTTCATTGAGGCATGCCAAATAAAACTTGTATGAACTAAAAATTCATATGACAGGGCTGTTACCTTTTCTATTCAGGCGATTCTTGAAGAAGCCCATGTTAGAACCAAGCAGAAAGCACCACGAGCACCAGGAAGCGCCACAAACACCAGGTTGTTCCACATTCACTGCAAATAATAAATCACTGGAAACTCCAAACTAGCATGACCAAACCTGCAATCGAACAATAATAATTTATTTGCGCAGGAGTTTCAGACAGCGTTTTTAACATATGCTGTTCTACATGTTATTAGAATAAATTTGCAACCTCATTACGTATGCTAAAATTTACACAACAGTGGGATCATTCGTAATTCATTACTTTTATTCCTGTCATTTATGAAACTTGAAAATCTGAACAATCAAGTTTAAACTTTTTTTTTTCCAAAACTTTGTAATTACTTTGCAAAACATAGTCAGCACAAAACAGAAAGTTTTTGTCCGACACTTTTAGCAGTCAATCTATAACCGGAATTTCCATTTACATTGTGCCAGCTAATATATTGTACAACAGTTTTCAACGTACTCTCCATGTAATGAAAAAAATTCCATCATTCTGCCCTTTGGCACGAGGCAGATGTTAAAGATTGATTTCCCTAAAACCATTTTTAGTGTTATTTTTTTTAAAATAACTTTTAAATTTACTTTTTTGTAAACACAAGCTCAAATTCAGTACAGATTGAAATTAATATAAAACAGTGTTCCTACAATGGTGTGTTCAATATTGACAAATTTCTGGAAGCACCCTAAATGAAATAATTTTTAACCCTACACTGCGCCGTGTTGTTTTTAAACACCTCCATTTTTAACCGACTTCACAAAGGAAGGAGGTTATACATTCATATTGTATGTATGTCGTTTTTTTTTTTTTTTGTTTGTTTGTCCACTCATAACTTCTCACCGGATGAACCGATTTTCAAGGTTTTTTTTAAAATCGATCGGGGGTGGTTTCCCGTAGGTCCCGTACCTTCGTTTGACCATATTCGATAATTAGAAAAATGTTATGGACATAAATAGGGCTTTTTTTTTTTTGGTTTTTCATCCGCAACTTTTGACTAAATGAACCGATTTTGATGACTTTTTCTTTAATAAAGGGCCGTCTAACTCAAATATTGCACATCATTTTGACTACATTTGTTTTTTAGAAAAAACGTTACGGGTGAAACTTAAGTGTTTTTTTATTTTAATTGGAAAGGCTTGGCTTCATTTTTCTTTGTTGGGAAAAACTATTAATAAATATAAAAGTCATTAATAATAATTTAACTTTGTGCAAAGTAATAGAAATAAAATTTCACGTTAAATTAAAGCACAAATGAGCATTAAAACGCAGACATGTTTCGGGATTGCTTGGAATCCCTTTTTCAATGCGGCAGGGAGCTTCTAGATGCAAAAACATCATTTGGATGTTTGGCATCTAGAAGCTCCCTGTCGCATTGAAAAAGGGATTCCAAGCAATCCCCGAAACATATGTCTGCGTTTTAATGCTCATTTGTGCTTTAATTTAACGTGAAATTTTATTTCTAATAAAAATCATTGTTAAATAAAAAAAGAGTTTGTTGCCATTGAGCTGTATTATTAAAAGCAATTGTAGCAACAGTTTGACTGAAGGCTTCTCTAAAGCAAAAAACATCCAATCAGTTTGTTTGCTAAAATCGACTTGTAAACGGCAATTATCATACAAATGATTAGTTTTTAGAGCCATTCATTCAAAGAAGGTTTGCCCTTTGATATGGATTTTTTGGAAAATAAAGTACTTATTGAAAAAATATTTGCACTAAAAAGAACAAAATAAAATTTTTGAGAAAAATATAGAACCGACTTCAAAACATAACAGCTATAAATTGCGCTAAAAAGTAAAAAATAAATAATTTCTTTAAAAACATCGATGTGACTTTTAAACATAGTTTTAGAAGTCTGTGCAAAATTATGGGTCTAATTACCATTACACCATGTGACACGGTTACTAATTCCCTGATGCTAATTTATATTTGCAATTGATTAATCATTACAAAAGATTTTACCTATCCTAATTTTGCACCGACTTCTAAAACTATGTTTAAAAGTCACATCGTTGTTTTTTAAAGAATTAATTTATTTTTTTTACTTTTTAACGCAATTTATAGCTTTTCTGCTTTGAAGTCTGTTCTATTTTTTTCTCAAAAATTATTTTTTAGCTCACTAAGCTTTTATTTTGTAATATTTTTAACATGTGGCGTATTCTTTCGTTTCATTTTGTATGTGTGATCATATTATTTAATATAGTTTCCCCCAGATCTTGTAAACTGAGCTCAAGGTTCATCTTTTTTCACAAAATCGTAACACATGTTGATTTCGTAAAAAACAGTAACTTCTCAATTTTTTTTCCTACAAATTTTAACCAAAAATTTTATTTAAAAAATTGTCTAATTGCTTACATAGTTTTAAAACAAAATAAATATAAGTTGTCCGAAAAATTTCGGGTATATATATATATATTAGGGTGGCCCTTAACCATATGTAATTTTTTTTAAGGTTAAAATTTTGCTGCTCCCAACCCCTGATCCTGTTCAAATGATGAAAAAAAAGGGCTATGCAAAATTTCAGCTTAATCATTTAACGTTTAGGCGACCCTCAAAGAGCTTGAAGTAATGCATATTGAGTAATTCCATTACAAACATGTGTATTATTGCCTAGCTCCTAGCTTGTCCATTACTTCTTTGAGAAAAGTATGTGGAATTGTCTGGTCTTCCCAGCAATTGTTTAAAAACATTTCAATTCAAATTTCCCCACAGTAAATAAAAAAAAATTTCAAAACGGCATGAAAAATTAAGACCTTTGATTTTTAAAAATAAATC
The DNA here is from genome assembly GCA_038502835.1 of Octonoba sinensis. Lineage (NCBI taxonomy): Eukaryota > Metazoa > Arthropoda > Arachnida > Araneae > Uloboridae > Octonoba > Octonoba sinensis. The sequence goes on along the minus strand of CM076606.1, from coordinate 102,499,351 downwards.
ACAACTTCGATAACAGCAAAGCGTTTTTATTTACTATAACGCTTTTGATAGAATTACAACATAATGTAAGCAAAATAACAATAAATATTTTTTCGTAAGTGAGGATTTAATAGCAGTTAGGTTTTTTTACGCTCTCCAGCAACAATTAGTAATATAAATTGTTTCTCAGCTTCATCTTTTGTAAGAATGTTATTATAATCTTGAATGAGTTTGATACCTCATTCTGCAACGTCATTCACAACAAGGATGGTGTGAAGTTTTTCGATTCCACTCTTATAACCAACATCATCTTTCCATGTTGAAGGGTCTTTGTACAGAAAATCGGAGCTGATAGAAAATCTCGTGAAGAAATTTTTTGTACTAGAAATTACAAAAGATGGAAACTTGATTTTTGAAAATGAAAAATCGTTTGGGTGAAGAATGTATCGCTTAAATTGATTTGTATCCTTCTTCCTGTACTTCACTTCCTTCAACCTCCAGAATAACTTGAGCCATACTTGTCTTAACATCTATTGGAACATTGTGATCAAAAAAGGAAAGATCCAGTTTCTGGAACTAAGTACCAGAGATGTTTTGAAAAATTTTTTGCAGTAGCCTTACTGATATCTGGATCAATAGCCTGATAATTTAGCAATTGATGCAAGAAAAGAAAATCATGAGAGGGTGCTTTAATTGCATCTGGTGACAAGAACTACGCTCGAACATACACTCGAGCAAGAAAAATACACATTCTTCTTAAGGAATTCTTCTCCCTATAAGATAATTTAAATTGGTCTTGAAATAAGAATATTTTAAATGCATAGATTGCTTTTGACATAAATCTAGCATGACTTACAGCTCCTCTTATATGAAAAGATATGCCATTCTTTTGAATGTCTCCAAAAAAGATCATTGTTAACTCCAACAATTCTCGATATAAGAATAATGGTAATGGATATATGAATAAAATGAATAATGGTAGAGCGGACACTATAAGGCACTTCATTTTTATCAGTTATGTAAACAATTTTGTCAATTTTAACCCAAGTTTCTCGAAATCTCTTGAAAAGTGGCATGTTTGAACCAGTAATCGCATCCATCAGCAAGTCGAAACAGCTTCTCAAAACTAATTCAAAAATGTGATGACGACAAGGGAGCTAAAACAGATCACGATTCAAAAACTTTTCTAGATTTATGCAGGCACCATTCGGCCTGTGTTGCTTGCTGTAGAAGCACAGCAAAGTGCCTGAAATTTGTTAGTTATACTCCATTTCTCGACTGCACGGCAAACAGCCAACGCTTGCTCTTGTAATGAAGATGTTGGGATTTCAGGCACTCCCAGCAGTTGCTCTTTGCCTTGAAAGGTGACTATTATTGCCAGTCTATCAACCTTTTCTACACCTGTTAGTGCTGGGAGCAACTTTCCATCCAGTGTAACACTAATTCCTGGCAGTTTCTAATTTAAATTTATTCTGGATTTCTGTGTATCTTGCTTCCCTAATTTTTTTTTTTTTTTTTTTTGAGATTTTGAAAAGAAGTACGATTTATTACTAGCTTTTCAGTATCATGCCCGAAAGCTTCTGCAGCAGAAAAATAACTTTACAGATGACAATTTCAAAAACTCATGGTCGATGAGGGCCGCCAGAATAAAGTCCGATTAAGCTAAAATTTGACACATTTTTTTGTTGATTGGAACAAAATAGGGGGTTGGGAGCTAAGCTTTTCGAAAGTTGAAAAATAAGAGCCACCCTAATATATATATTAAGGCGCCTTTTTTACTTGTTGTTTTAAAACGACACCGCGCATTCGGGGGCAATTTTTATGCTCCTGCATTAGTCGCAGTATAAACAAAAACAGTTGTCACAAGTTGTTCTATTTCACTTTATTTAGTATCTTTAAAAAATTGTTAAATATTTCACAAATTAGCTTAAAGTGGTCAATTAAATTAATATTTAGAAATTTTGTTTAAAATGAATTCACGCTCAACCAAAGAAGAAACGAACATGATCAAATAGACCCCCTACAGATGTTAGGTTTCTTGTTTAAAACCTTTTATTGAAATTATTATTAAACTTTATTGGTAATCAAAGTAAAAATTTGTACATGTAACTAATAATTATTAGCTACATCTGAAAATTTTTACTTTAATAAATTTATAAATAATAATAAAATAAATTATTTTAATAAATTTTCATATTTTAGTGCTATTTTATAATTATAATGCATGCCTATTTATTAAAATTTGGTTTCATTTGTTAAAATGGTTATATAAAAGAATTATTTTTGTTACCCCTAAATGCGTAGTGTTGTTTTTAAACATGTCAATTTTTCTCGAATTCTACTTTTCCGAATTATATAAGATTTTTTTTAGTATTTTTCCCACTTATTACTAGCACAAACAAACAAAGAAAAAATATTTTACAAAGAAAAAAAAATTGCGCAGTGTAGGGTTAAGTCATGCTAATGGAATAATACATTTCTAAACAACTTTATTAATAAATATTACTCAGCAGTAAATGTTTAGAACTAGCGATTCCTCTAACAAGTACAATACATGAAAGAGAGTTGAAAATATCTGGATTAAAATATCTATTTTCCACCCAGTTTTATTTTTAAAAAGCGATAATTATCTCATAACTCTTAATGCTTGCTTAACATTCAGTTTGAGTAATTCATTTATCAAAAGCAATTTCAAGTTTTCATGGAAAAATTTAAATTTCATATTTATCTTTTATTATATTAAAATAAAGGAGAGACTTACAATTTAATATTGTATGATTAAAACCCAAGAATACCTGCTATTATGTATCCTAAAATATTTTAATACATAACTTCGTTTTAAGACCGTTGACGCAGAATCTGACGAGACTTAAGAACTTTTGACGATAAAGGGCATTAATAAATTTAGCCGAGTGAAATCAAACTGTTTTCTTTCTCGAAGTATCTTATGTGGAGTGTTTGGAAATATTATAGTTATTATGTTTACATTGTCCTTTTTTCAATTATGACAACTTTGGGGTAAAGTAATCAAATACTTCCAGAAAGAAGGCGTTAACAGAAATTAATTTACTCCATTTTTCTTCCACAATTTAATGCCTTAATTTTTAGCTTACTTTTCCGTAAAAAAAAAATAAAAAATAAAGCATAAAAGAAGGCTTAATGTATAATGAAAATATCGTTAGAAATCAAGAAAGGTCAAAAATTAGTTAATTAAATAAAGATTGAAAAATGAAAAATTTGAAAGTCGGGTTTTGAGATGGGGAAAAAGTGTGTCGGTCGGTCTGTCGGTCCTGCCCCACTAACTTTTGAACGAATTGTCCGATTCCAAAAATTCTTTTCGAATTCGAAAGATCTCTAAGAGGACATGTCATTTCCATATTTTACTTTTTGATTTGAACAATTTTTCGTTCAATTTTGAACAGTTCAAAAAAAAATTAACATTAGCGCCTATGGGCGAAAATGAAGCAAATTATGTTAACTCTGGTACAAGATCCAAGTTCCAATGAACAAGCTTACTGGAAGAAGCTCTTGGCGTGAAATATTGATTTGAACACTTTTTGTCCATTTTTGAATAGTTCAAAAATAATAACATAGCGCTTACGGGGGAAATTTCAATACTATATAAATCCTGATTTAACTTACCGATTTGCTTGGAACAAACTTTATCGGAAAGCTCTTATAACGTGGAATATGTATAAATAGAAAGTTCATCCAGAACTAACGAGCTCATTTTTAAATGAAATTTTTTGATCGGGATTTTCAAGAATATTTTTGAATTAATGAATGATTAAATGAATAAATGAAAGAATGGATGAAAATAAGTGAATAAACGATAAAAGAAAAATAAATGAATGAATAAATGAGCTAATGAATGAAAAAATAAGTAAATTAGTGAATAAATACATGACTGAGTTAATGCCTGAATACATAAATGACTGAATAAATGAATTATGAATGACTGAGAGAATGAATATGTATTAACCGTTGAAAAAGATATCTACAGCAATTAAGAACTAAAGCTAAACGAGAAAGAGAGATAGCTAGATTATAAATTTGAAGGTGGTGTATACGGGAAAGTAGGCTTGTATAGTTCTAGACCGAACTTCTTGTTTAATTATGTAATGAACAACATCAAGCAAAAAGCATCAAGCAAAATTTCATTTCATTTATTGTTAACAAAAACTGATATCTGCAGATTTTATGACCACTTTACCCCCCTTAAGTAAACATTCTAAAAATATATTTTTTTCCTGCGCAGTGTTGAGAGAATATTTTCCAAATTTATGAAATAATTTTTAAATACTGCTAATAAATGGTTCCAATTAGAATAAAATGAATTTCAGTTAATTTTTTGTTTTGTCAAAACATTTTATTTGTACTTTACATTTCATTTCAGCTGGCAAATTAAATAGTTTGTTAAAAGCGTTCTTTTATTACTGCCTTAATTGAAACAAAAGGTGCTAATTTGTACATAAAGTTCGCATAAGGTCATTTACATATGGTCGCACATATTTCATATGTGGGAACGTTAAATATTAAAAACTACTAGTTTGCAATATTTGCTATTTGTTCCAAAATACTAGGACACAAATCAGTAAAATCACCATTTTCCAATAACAAAAAAAAAAAAAAAAAAAAAAAAAATATCAGGAAAATTTTTTACAGCTGATTTTTTTTTTACATTACCTTCTTTGATTAGGATCTTCGCTCAAGAAAGACATTTCCTTTTGTATAAGGATCATAAATACGACGATGCCAATAGTCTATCAGTCAGGCACAGCTAGGAGCGGCTACCACATGAAACACATCTCTGACGAGTCCAGCACATCAAGCTCGAGGAAGAATCAAAGAGGCAAATGCAGAAGTTCATCCTCTCCAGGTGGTGCATCACTTCACAAAGCTAGAGCCCATCCTTTGCTGCAGGAATCCAAAGGCCCATAACTTTCATCACACAAGCTGTTCACAGAGAAAGGCAATGGATGACCACTTACGTTACGCGAGAGCCCATCAGTTACACAACTCCAGCAGCCCCTCACTTAGATGGCACTGCTAAACACGGGAAGTCCCTCATTTTAACAACGCAGTCCATATTCAAACAAAGCATTATTTATACGAAGTTTAGAGCTCATCCCTTGCTACCTTAGCTCAAGACCATAACTTTTCCAACGAAAGCAATTCGCAAACAAAGGCAACATACCACCAATTACATGACGTCAGAGCCCATCATTTACACAATTCCAGCCTGCCCTTACTCTTAGACCAGTGCATTTTTTTAACAAAACCAGAAGCCCCTCATTTTAACGGCGCAGCCCACTCAGAAAAACAGCTTTTTAACTAATTTTGAGTTCATCACTTGCAGCTCATTTCTTGCACAACGAAAGCAGTTCATAGACAAAGGCAACAGACCACCACTTGTGTAAAGAGTGGGCTCTGGTAATATGCAACTCCAGTAGCCCCTATCTTACACAGCGCTTCTTTTAAACACTGGAAGCCCTTCATTTTAACGACGCAGCCCATACTTAGACAAAGCACTATTTACACTAAATTAGAACTCATCTCGGGTTGCAGAAGCCCAAAAGCACATAACTTCAATGATGAAAGCAGTTCACAAAGGCAACAGGCCACAACTTACAAGATGCCTGAGTCTATCATTTATATAACTAAAGCACATAGACGGCACATCTTTTGAATAGTACTAGAACCCCCTCATTTTAACGACGCTACCGATACTCAATAAAAGCATCTTTTACACTAATTTAGAGCTTATTTGCAGAAGCTCATAACTCTGCACAATGAAAGCAGTTCCCAAACAAGTGCAACCGACCACCCAATACATAATGCCAGCGCCTATTATTTAAACAACTCCAGCGGCCCTTATTACATAGATAACCATAATATTCTTTCACTTAGACAGCGCTTCTTTTAAACACTAGCAGCCCCTCATTTTAACGACTCAGCCATACTTAGACAAAACGTTATTTCCACCACAAGCTGGAGCTCATCTCATGTTGAAGGAATCCTTAAGCACAACGAAAGCAGTTTCCACACAAAGACAACGTACCACCGCTTACACGACGCCAGAGCCTGTCACAAACTCAGCTTCAGCAGCCCAGTATATAAACGAACACAACAGTCCATCACACAGATTGCACATCTCTTAAACAAAACTAAAAACCCTTCAATTTAACGATGCAGCCCCATTACTAACATCCGTCCAGCAACCTATACTTACTACAGCTGATGCTTTGTCTAATTTAGAGATCACTTCCTGCAGGAAGTGAAACGGCCATAACTTGTACAACAAAAACAGTTCACAGACAAAGGCAACATGCTACTACTTGCATAGTGCCAAGCCCACTATTTACTCAACTCCAGCAGCCTATCATATAGAAGACCACAATAGCCCCTCAATTAGACGGCGCTTCTTCTAAACACTGGAAGCCATTCATTTTAACGATGCAGACCATATTCAGACAAAGCATTATTTACACTAAGTTCGATCTCACCCCTTGCTGCAAGAGCCCAAAAACCCATAACTTGAAAGACATAAGCAGTTTATTAACGAAGACAACAGACCATCACTTTCATGACTCGAGATCCAACCCTTCACACCAACTCCAGCAGCTCCTCACATAGTCAGGAGCGAATCACGTCCAGATAAGCCATGACAGGATCAGGAGGATTGTGTTACTATAATTAGAAAATAATTTTAAGAAGGTTTATAAAAAGTATAATCAAAAATTAAAGAAATAGTGTATTTATTTGTGACAGTTTCGTTTCAAGTACGTCTTGGGAGGTAAATTTAAAAATATTTATCTTTGCCAATTACAATTTGAAAAACTAGACATGCAAGTTAAAATTTTTGGTTTGTAAAATTTAATAACTTATAGAAATTTATTTCTTACCATCTAACTAGTTTTAAACGCATTAATTTTTTTTGGATAGGAAAAAAGACTAACAGGTTTCACAAGTTAAAATGTACTGAAAATGTGTATTGTATTGCAAAGTTATACAAATGTCACTTAAAGGAATAAAGTTTGTTCGATTTTTTTCATTGGTGACCGCTTACTCATTAAATTTATTACATAAAAATATTTTTCAGGTTTTGATACTTAATTTACGGCCTCTAATAGGAAAGTGGTGTAAGTGACCGAATTGAAAAGTTAGATATAACTAGTGCAAAGGACAGGGAAGGCACTATTCTATATTGTGGCAAGAAATGTTAGCGATAACTAACAGGTGATCTGCTCCACCCTGATTTAGAAGAAAATTAACATTAAAGCTCTCATGAAATCCAAACTTTGATTGTGTTTTCCTCAAAATAGTTTTTTGGTCACTTACAGCACTTTGCTTGTGACTATCTCATTTAAATTTTTACAATATAAAAATACCATAAATTTAAAATAGAAGAAATAATATATCATTGCAACAAGATTGGAATTTTTTACCTTAATCAAATAAAATTCTTTGAGCATTGATCATTCTGACTATAGTTTCTTTTATTTTTACCACTATTGAAGTTGTTTACAATCACAAAGATTTTATTTATCGAGTATGCGACTTTTTCCATGACAAAAAAAAAAAATCCGTTTTTGGTGTTCTTTAGGACCTGGTATTTCTGTCCATAGAGCAAGAGACGTAGCAGAAATTAAGGGCAAACTATAACTATTGGATTTAAATTAGATATGCTCTTTCGGTTAAAAACAGCCAGGCAATGTTTTTTTTCTATTTTCAAGCTCTGTATAACCAAAGTTTTGCGGTTGAGAAATGAGTTTTTTCTCAGCAAATGAACAACTTTCCTTGCAATGTTTTATTAGGCAAAACAAACATAAAACAATATTTTTGTGGCTGTTTCCCATTTTATGCACTTTTTTATTTATTAATCATAATCAGGTTTAAGCAACAAAAATTAATGGAAAAGTTTTTTTTCCCACTTAAGTTGTTTCTAAAATGCTTTAAGGAATTTAGAAACAACTTAAGTGGAAAAACTTAAGAAGCAAAGACTTTGCACGTATTTCAACAGTTTTCTTTAAACTATATTCACGCACTGGTCTCAAAATATTAAAATTTAACTTTCAATGACGTGGCATTTAACCTTTAATAAGTATTAGAAAAATATCGGCACCCCCTCGCCCCCCCCCCCCCAAAAAAAAAATACCAACAAACAGACAGACATACATTTCCTCAACTTAAATTCCCTACTATTAGATACTTTTTTTAAAATATTTATCGCCATCACTTATTTTTTAAAAAATATTTCCGACTCTTTTTTGCACACTTAGAGTTCGAAACGGTTGATGTTAGTTTTAATATGTACTTATTTGGAAATGGTTTTTATCTTTTCGCAATTTATCGTTAGCAAATTATCGTTCGAGAAATAGAGCACTGCAAAATTACTGTCGATAATCGCAAATCTGAAACGGCGCCGAAGACGCCATCTTTGGCAGCCTGAATCTCGGGCCACGAATTTTTGAGCAGAACAAAAATATAGTTGTATTATACTTTGTTCTAATTTTTAATATATATTCAACTCAAAATCTTCTGAAACTATAGAGCATGGTATATTTTAAACAAATTACCTGTTATATGTTAATAAAAATTTCAACTACTTCTTTGTGTGGGTCAAAAAATGCATGCATTCCATTTTTAATGGCCATGTTACTTCAAATTTAGTAATTAAACTTTAAAAAATGCTAATTCAAACATGGAAAACATTAGATACTTCATGCTTCATTGAGGCATGCCAAATAAAACTTGTATGAACTAAAAATTCATGTGACTGGGCTGTTACCTTTTCTATTCAGGCGATTCTTGAAGAAGCCCATGTTAAAACCATGCAGAAAGCACCACGAGCACCAGGAAGCGCCACAAACACCAGGTTGTTCCACATTCACTGGAACCAAGAAATCACTGGAAACTCCAAACTAGCATGACCAAACCTGCAATCGAACAATAATAATTTATTTGTGCAGGAGTTTCAGACAGCGTTTTTAACATATGCTGTTCTACATGTTATTAGAATAAATATACAACCTCATTACGTATGCTAAAATTTACACAACAGTGGGATCATTCGTAATTGATTACTTTTATTCCTGTCATTTATGAAACTTGAAAAAAAAATTTTTTCCAAAACTTTGCAATTACTTTGCAAAACGTAGTCAGTAAAAAACAGAAAGTTTATGTCCGACACTTTTAGCACTCAATCTATAACCGGACTTTCCATTTACATTCTGCCAGCTAATATATTGTACAACAGTTTTCAACGTACTCTCCATGTAATGAAAAAAATTCCATCATTCTGCCCTTTGGCACGAGGCAGATGTTAAAGATTGATTTCCCTAAAACCATTTTTAGTGTTATTTTTTTAAAAATAACTTTTAAATTTACTTTTTTGTAAACACAAGCTCAAATTCAGTACAGATTGTTTTATATTAATTTCAGTCTTCCTACAATGGTGTGTTCAATATTGACAAATTTCTGGAAGCACCTCAACCCTACACTGCGCAATTTTTTTTTTTCTTTGTAAAATATTTTTTTTGTGTTTGTTTGTGCTAGTTATAAGTGGGAAAAATGCTAAAAAAATTCTTATTTAATTCGGAAAAGTAGAATTCGAGAAAAAATTACATGTTTTTTTAAGCAACACTGCGTATTTAGGGGTAAAAATAATAATTTTTTTATGTAATCATTTTAACAAATGAAACGAAATCAATAATAAATAGGCATGCATTATAATCATAAAATAGCACTAAAATGTGAAAAATTAAAATAATTTATTTTATTATTATTTATAAATTTATAAAATTTATTGAAGTGAAAACTTGCAGATTTAACTAATAATTATTAGCTACCTGTGCAAATTTTTACCTTGATTATTAATAAAGTTTTATAATAATTTCACTAAAAGATTTTAAACAAGAAATCTGACATATGTAGGGGATCTATGCGATAATGTTCGTTCCTTCTTTGGTTGAGCGTGAATTGATTTTAAACAAAATTATTAAATAATAATTTAATCGGCCACTTTAAGCTAATTTGTGAAATATTTAACAATAATCTTCTAAAAGATACTAAATAAAGTGAAATAGACCTGTGACACCTGTTCTTTTTTATACTGCGAATGATGCAGGAGCATAAAAATTATCCCCGAATGCGCGGTGTTGTTCAAAACACGTAAAAAAGGCGCCTTAATATATATTTTTCCCGAAAGTTTTCGGACAACTTATATTTATTTTATTTTAAAATTATGTAAGCAATTAGAGACTATTTTTTGAAATAAAATTTTTGCTCAAAATTTGTAGAAAAAAAAATTTAAGAAGTTGCTGTTTTTTTACGAAATCAACATGTTTTACGATTTTGTGAAAAAAGATGAACCTTGAGTTCAGTTTACAAGATCTAGAGGAAACTATATTACCTAAAATGATCACACATACAAAATGAAACAAAAGAATGCGCCACATGTTAAAAATATTACAAAATGAAAGCTTAGTGAACGAAAAATGGAGGTGTTGTTTAAAAACACGGCGCAGTGTAGGGTTAAATAAAGCAATTTTTAAGTTATGCTGATGGAATATTTCATTTTTAAACAGACTTAGTAAATATAAGTCAGCAGTAAATCTTTAGAACTAGCAGTACTTCCAACAAGTACAATACATGACAGAAAATTAAAAATATCTGGATTAAAATATGTATTTTCCACTTAGTTTTATTTTTAATAAGCGATGATTATCTCAGAACTCTTAATGCTTGCTTAACATGCAGTTTGAGCAATTAAGTCATTCATTAAAACAATTTCAAATTTTCATTTAAAATTTTAAATTTCATATTTATCTTTTATTATATTAAATTAAAGGACAGACTTACAATTTAATATTTAATGATTAAAACCCAAGAATACCTGCTATTATGTATCCTAAAATATTTTAATACATAACTTCGTTTTAAGACCGTTGACGCAGAATCTGACGAGACTTAAGAACTTTTGACGATAAAGGGCATTAATAAATTTAGCCGAGTGAAATCAAACTGTTTTCTTTCTCAAAGTATCTTATGTGGAGTGTTTGGAAATATTATAGTTATGTTTACATGGTCTTTTTTTTCAATTATGACAACTTTGGGGTAAAGTAATCATAAATACAACCCAGAAAGAAGGAGTTACAGAAATTAATTTACTCCACTTTTTTCTTCCATTTAATACAATCTGTTTTTAGCCTACTTTCCCGTAAAAGTAAAAAAATAATAATAAAGTGTGAAAGAAGGCTTAATGTATAGTGAAAATATAGTTAGAAAATATAAAAGTCAAAAATGAGTTAAGTAATTACATAAAGATTGAAAAATAAGAAATTTGAAAGTAGGGTTTTGAGATGGGGGGGGGGGGGGGGGAGTATGTCGGTCGGTCTGTCGGTCCTTTCCTAATAACTTTGGAACGAAATGTCGGATTCGAAAAAATTTTTTTGCATTCGAAAGATCTCTGAGAGGACATGTCATTTCCATATTTTACTTTTTTTATTTGAACAGTTTTGCGTTCTATTTTGAACAGTTAAAAAAAATTAACATTAGCGCCTATGGGCGAAAATGAAGCAAATTACGTTAACTCTGGTACAAGATCCAAGTTCCAATGAACAAGCTTACTGGAAGAAGCTCTTGGCGTGAAATATTGATTTGAACACTTTTTGATCATTTTTGAACAGTTCAAAAAAACTAACATTGCGCTTACGTGGGAAATTTTAATAGTATATAAGTCCTGATCTAACGGACCGATTTGCTTGAAACAAAATTCGTCGGAAAACTCTTATAACGTGGAACATGTACAAATAGAAAGTTCACCCTGAACTAACGAACTTATTTTCATATGAAATTTTTTGATCGGGATTTTCAAGAATATGTTTGAATTAATGAAAAAAGAAATAAATGTGTGAATAAATGAGCTAATGAATGAAAAAATAAGTACATTAGTGAATAAACACATGAATGAGTAAATGAATGAATACATGAATGACTGAATAAATGAATTTATGAATGAATGAGAGAACGAATATGTATTAAGCGTTAAAAAATACATTTGAAGCAATTAAAAACTAAAGCTATACGAGAAAGAGATAGCTAGATTATAAATTTGAAGGTGGTGTATACGGGAAAGTAGGCTCGTATAGTTCTAGACGTAACTTCTTTTTTAATTATGTAATGTAAAATGTCAAGCAAAAACCTGAAGTTTTTGAGCAAATTCTTTCCATTTATTGTTAACGAAAACTGAAACTTGCGGATTTTATGACCTCTTTACCCCACTAAGTAAACATTTTAAAACTATTTTTTTCCTGTGCAGTGTTGAGAGAATATTTTCCACATTTACGTAATATTTTTTAAATACTGCTGATAAATTGTTCCTATAAGAATAAAATGAATTTCAGTTAATTTTTTGTTTTGTAAAAACATTTTGTTTGCACTTTACATTTTATTTCAGCTCGCATAATAAATGGTTTCTACTGTCTTAATTGAAACAAAGTTTAATTTAAAATTTCTAAGCATGTTTGTTAATATTTAAAACGTAATTTGGTACTCAGAATGTACTCAAAATAAGTACTTTATTTTTTCAAAATTGAGACTAATGCAAAGATAACGTACTATATTAGAATATGTCCTGAATTACTTACAAAATATTTAACCGATAGAATAAAGTATTTAAGATAGCTTCACTTACATAGTACACATAGATCACCTGATTGAAATCATCTTCATTAATCAAAAGTACTCATTTTTCATTTCTAAACATGATTATACTTGAAACAATTTTTATTACATTTGATAGCCGGAATGGCCTCAAAATAATGAGTTCATTGTTTTTCAAAATTGAGACTTAGCTACTTTGAGCTATAGTGAATTGGGCATATTCTCGAAAAAATGAGTATTTTCCTTATTTATGAGTATCCATTTTAAACTATGCACATATTCCAGTAACTAAACTTAAGCTCTACTTTTTCTTCTTAAACCATTTTCTGTTCCAATACATTATATTTTTTAATGATGACATTACATTGCATGTTTAAAATTAAAATAATTGGAAGATATAAACTTAATTTAATCATGGGAAAAATTAAAAACTTCATGGCTAGCCAAATAAAACTTTTAAATAAAAATATAATTGTTCTGTTACCTTTTCTATTCAGGTGATTCTTGAAGACAGAACAAAATAGATGGGCCACAACATCACCATGAAGACCAGGGATTCCACAAGCACCAGGAGCGCCACATTCACTGGAGGGCACGATGAGCAGCAGGTAGCACCAAGAGCACTAGAAGGGACACAGCATCACCACGAGGAGCAGGAGTTGCCACAAACACCAGGAGCACCACATGCATCAGAGGACACCAAGAACACTTGGAAGCACCAAGAGCATAAAAAGGGCTACAACGTCACCATGAAGACCAGGAATGCCACAAGCACAAGGAGCACCACATGCACCGGAGAGCACCAAGAGCAGCAGGGAGCATCAAAATCACAAGGACCACAACACCACCAGGGAGCGCCAAGAATACTAGAAGGGCTACAACACCACCATGAAGACCAGGGTTGCCACAAGCACAAGAAGCGCCACACACACCGGGAAGCACCAAGACCAGGAGCGCCACATTCACCGGAGAGCACTTAGAGCAGCAGGTAGCATTAAGAGCACTAGAATGGCCACAGCATCACCAAGAGCAGGAATTGCGACAAGCGACAGGAGCACCACATGCATCATAGAACACTAGCACCAGGGAGCACCAAGAGTATTTAAAGGGCTGCAACTTCACCATGAAGACCAGGGATGCCACAATCACAAGGAGCGCCACATGCGCCGGAGAGCACCAAGAGCAGCAGGGAGCATCAAAATCACAAGGACCACAACACCACCAGGGAGCGCCAAGAAGACTAGAAGGGCTACAACACCACCATGAAGACCAGGGTTGCCACAAGCCCAAGAAGCCCCACACACACCGGGAAGCACCAAGACCAGGAGCGCCACATTAACCGGAGAGCACTTAGAGCAGCAGGTAGCATTAAGAGCACTGGAATGGACACAGCATCACCAAGAAGAGCAGGAATTGCGACAAGCGACAGGAGCACCACATGCTTCATAGAACACTAGCACCAGGGAGCACCAAGAGTATTTAAAGGGCTGCAACTTCATCAATAAGACCAGAGATGCCACAATCACAAGGAGCGCCACATAGCACCAAGAGCAGCAGAGCACGAAGAGCACCAAGAGGATTAGAAGAGCCACAACATCACCATGAAGACCAGGGATTTCCACAAGCACCAGAGAAGATAGAGAGTAGTAAGGAGCATCAAAACCAGTAGAAGGACCACGACATCACCAGGGAGTGCCAAGAACACTAGAAGGGCTACAACATCACCATGATGACTAATGTTGCCACAAGCACAAGGAACGTCATGCACCGGAGAGCACCAAGAACAACAGGGATAACTATTTGAGCCACAACATCACCATGAGGACCAGGGATTGCACAAGTACCAGGAGCGCCACATTCACCGGAGAGCAGTAGGTAGCACCAAGAGCACTAGAGGGGCCACAGCATCACCACAAAGAGCAGGAATTGCCACAAGCACCAGGAAGGCCACAACATCACCATGAAGAGCAGGAATAGCCACAAGCACCTAGAGCACCACCTGCATCAGAGAACACCAAGAACACCAGAGAGCACCAAGAGCCTTAAGAGGGTTACAACATCACCATGAAGACCGGGATGCCATGATCACAAGGCGCGCCATGTGCGCCGGAGAGCACCAAGAACACTAGAAGGGCTACAACATCCCCATGAAGCCCAGGGATTTCCATAAGTACCAGGAGTGCCACGTGCACCGTAGAAGACAGAGAGCAGCAGGGAGCATCAAAACCACTAGAAGGTCCACAACATTACCAGGGATCGCCAGGAACATTCAGGGAGCGGCAAGAACACTAGAAGGGCTACAACATCACCATGAAGACCAGCGTTGCCACAAGCACCAGGAGCGCCACACGCACCGGAGAGCACCAGAAAGCGCAAAATCACTGAAATCAAGACAAATAATTATTGATAATCATTCTATTACAAACTAAATATGTTATCTGTAATTAAATAATAATTATTGCTTCGTGCAAGAATATCAGACACAGTTTGTTCAACATATGACGTTCTAATGCTATTAAAATTAAGTTGCAAGAAACACTTAAAGGTGTAATGCTTCATACCAGGTGTTTTAAAATTTCTTATTGTGTGCTATTCGTTTAATGAAGAATAATTACCATATTGCAAATAGAAAAGCACCTTTTTTTAATATTACAATTAATAGTTTGTGCAATGACTATATTCAGATTATTTTAGACTCAAGTAATTAACTTATACTTAGTTGTGAGACATCTTATAGCTAAATTCAAATATGTTTCCTTTAACTTCCTTCTTAGCTCATATTGCTACAGCGCAAATTTGTGCATTGGACAGAGGAAGCCTCAAGAAAATATTTCACGAGGAAGAACGGCAATTTTATGTTTAAAACTAACTATTTACAAAGAAATGAAGAGAGAAAAAATGTTGAATAAATTTTTGGGTTAAAGAAGCCCCTAAAGAAGCTAACTGAAAAGCTCATAGCTCTTGTTTTAATTAATTTAAAAATTTCAAACAAATTCCGTGGTATGCAAAAACAAAGGTCTTTCGATTGATACATCATGTTAATATTCAGAAGTTTTTCGCTCACATATTACGGAGTTTGAAAATCTTGGATAGATTAGAAAGAAAAAATTCAAATTCTAAAAGATGCAGCCCGCCAAGTTGTATTGTCAGATTTTTCAAAAGTTTAGACCTCTGGTGGTGAAAATTAAATTGCAAGATTTTATTACATAATAGAGAAACTAATAAAAGTAAAATATATAAAAAGATTATGCGATGCAATTTAAAAATATCAAGCCTTCAGCTATTGCAAGAGGACAACGATATGATCTAATATCTTTGTTATTAAATAATGAACCTGTAAAATTGTGATGAGAGGAAGGGGGCCAACAGTCAAGAGCATTTTCACACACAATATAAAATATTTTTATTTTATCCTGATACTAGGCACAAAAGATTTACATGAACTTAAGGAAACAAGTTTTCAAATTTTTAGTGACTTATAAAAATTAGTGTATTTTTTCATTAATCAGACATCGTAGAGGTGATGGAATTGAGGTTGAACTACAACTTCAAGACTTTAATTATATAAACTTTTTGTCCTAATTACAGTATTAAAAGTTTAGCTTTGTAAGATCAACTTGAGCTTTTTTCTTCAACTAGGAAACAACTTCTAATTTCTTTGAGTAAACTAATGTATTGTAAGAATGTTTTATTAATCATACACAATAAAAACTATATTTTATGCATTTTTAGTATTTATAAACTTCATTACCTGATCTGAGCAACAAGTAGTTATGAAAAATACTTTCACTATTACCTATGCAGTTCGAGTAAGACTTGGTAAGATAAAAATTGCGCATCGTGATACGATTTAGATTTTCTTAAATGTTTTATTTCAAAATTCTTACGTATCGAATATTAAAATATCCTGATTATGTGAAGTGACCGTCATAGCGCGGATTATCTCGAAAATTTGTTCATTTCCTGGCGAAAAAAAGAAATGACGTCATGTGGCACATAGCATTCAGCCGTGAAATTTTGTTGAAAATTTTAGTAGAAAATAGGATACAGTATTTAAAAATCTGCATTCGAACAGTAAAAGATTAAAAAATATCTCCTCCCCCCGATAAATCATGACCGTCATTAAAGAAAACTTGAAAACTGGTTGAAGTCGAATATTTCTGTTTCCTTACAACAACCTCTTTAAAGGTAAGAGTACACTTCAGAAGAAAGTATCGAGATTAGTTCCGAAGTGTTGTCCATTTGAGGATCACTTGCGCTCTCGAGACAGGTGTTGGAGAGTCGACAGTCACTGCAGTCTTGAGATCAGCAAATTTTGTGTATACTTGAGAGTTTACTCTCAAGTCGCAGTCAATTCTGTGACTTGGTTGATAGAGTTTAGTTTTATTTTTCTCACTTTTTTTCAAAAGGGATTCACTCCAAATCCTAGCCTTTTTAATTGTGCATAAAATTATGAAAAAATGGGAAGTGAAAAAAAGGTGATTTTTTGCACCTCATGAGAAACTTGAAAACAAGTCGAAAATTGTATATTTGACTATTATTGACAGAAACGTCAATTTAAATAGTAATGTTAATAATGATTTTAAAGAATTATATATACCTGATTGCGCAAGTTATGTATCTTCCGCTGAATTTCATCATCATCGCAATTTTCGAATTTCTATGCAAGTTCTCCGTACATTGCCATTTTTTCCCGCGTCTTTTGTACAATTTGTGTTTCACGTTCCATAAGAACTTTTTCTCGTAAAGTTCTATTAATTTTAAAACTTCCTCGTCAGTCCACTGGCGCTTATCCTTCATTTTATTATTCATTTTTTAGTATTTAAATTTAATGATAAAAACTAGCATTATCAAATAAAGTCTCAATTTGGGGTCTCAACTCTTTAAACAATGACGGAAGACTGGTGACTAAGTCTCGTGAGCAAGAATGAACATATCCACTTGTTCCATGCAGTGTCTGATACTCGCATCGGTTAGTCTCTGAGAGTGCTCTCAGCCTCATACACATGTGTGAGCCTGGTCTCGCCGACTGCTCTCGAGACCATTTTCTCTCAAGTGAACACTTAGCTTAACCCCTTGCCTCTCGCTCCCGTGAAAGTGACGGGCTGGAGTGCTTAAAATTTCAAAATAAAAATAAAATAACAAAAATGAATATATATATTGTTCATACACATATTTTTATATAATTTTCAGGGATGAAAAATAGGCTTTATGACCGTTTTCTGGAAAATTTCCCGACCGTTAAGGGGTTAAGATGCAGAGGATTGAGCTTCCGACGGTAAGCACTTAGCAGGGGAAAATAGAATCCACGAAATGTATATGAAATATACCACTTTACAAGACTTATTAGTGCTAGATGCAAGGGATTGAATTTCTTTAATGGAAGCATTACATCTACAAGAAAATCAAACCTCAAGAATAATAGTTATGTTCCGGAATCGCCATAACAAAAGATAATTGTTGAAAATACAAAACGGGTGATAAAAGAACAAATTCAAAATCAACAGAAAAAATAAAACCTGACACTGAAAAATAAAGAGCTGCATAAAAGAAACACAGAAAACGTAATAAGCAGAATAAATTTAAACAATGCTTAAGTATCAACATTTTAAGCAGTTAAAGAACCACAACCAACAATTCAGGTAAAATTTCTGGAAAACTACCCAATTTTGAAGCTTTTTTTTAAATTTCTAATTTAAGAAAACTGAAAAAGCTTATACCATTCAAAAACAAATTACAGGCCACAAATTACCTCAGAAACATGTACGAAACTAGTATTTTTTTTTATTCAAAAGAATAAAATGCAGTTATTGAAAACCAGATTTTAAAATATTCAAACGTCAGCAGAATAAAAATTAACAGTCGGGAAAAAATGAAACTAACCCACTTCTAGTATAATTAGTATAGCTTGGCATTTTCATCAAAAACAAAAAATGCTAAAATAGGTCAGCAAGGTACAAAAGATTTAATTTTACTAAATGAACTTAAGTACTTACTATAGTTGATGCACATTTTCCTTTAGTTCATTTTCCACACTCTTCCAATGAAGATTCACCCCGAATCATCATCATAGTCATTACTGAAACAATAATCCAAGTCAACTTTTTTTTCTAAACTTAAAGATTCTAATTATAAATTTAAGGATCAAATGCTTAAACGGGAATTTTTAATTAGAGATTTTTAGGAGTGAATTTTTGAAGAATAGATGCTTAAAATAAGTGTCAATGTAAGTTTTAAAACGAACTCTTCTTTAACAGCAGTGTAGTTATCTTAAAAGTTTTTTTTTTTATGACCCTCTGGGAACTACAAAAATGGATCCGTCACTTTGATTTTCTCCACTCCAGTACCGCACTCCGAGCAGTTTAATAAAAATCGCTATTTATCACCTTTGTTTATTTAAACTATTAATCGTCATATGTGTCAAAAGAAATTGAATATTTCTATTCTGGACTAATACTAGAAACTAAATAGTGAAGATTTCAACAAATATTTAGTACTTTATGTATTGAATTGCAAAAAAAAAAACTATGCATCTAGAAAAAGTTGAGCAGAGCTTCATAGTGGGCATAGACAATAGATTTTGTTCTTCTCGCATATTGTAATTACAACATGCCATGTTTCTCGTCGTAACTAGGGCATTATAGAGTACATATACATTTTTCAACAGTAATAATAAAAAAAACTAGTAATTTTAAATGTTACAAATCAGAATGTTGCAGTTGAAGCGCCATGAAGTGGAAATCTAAAAAAAGTATTAATGAAATTTTTGTTGCAGGGCGGGAGCTGAGAAAACAAAAATTAGACCGGATATGACATCCTATGAGAAGAAATGAGTTCTTTTATTCGAATAATGCTTAGTGAAATTTTTGGAACAGAAGTATTGAGGGAAGTAACAATTACTGTAATCTCATCACAACCATTGAGTATTGAGTATGATTTAAATTGAGAAACAAATTTAAATACAGTTGTACTTAATACGAACACAGTTAATACAAAATCACGGTTAAAACGAACATTTTGTTCATCAAGTTTGGTTTACTATTTAGTTTCACTAAATATCTCGCGCATATTACGAAGGCTAAAATACAAATTTCGGCTAAGACGAACAAAATTTCTGACCTATTCACGAAAAATATGCATGATAAAATTTAATGTACCTAAAAATCAACTAACCATTGCGGATTTTTAAAAAAATTCTTAAATTGTAAAAGGTAAGTTCACTTTTTCTTAATGTACAAGGTTTAAAAGTATATTAGTAAAAATAAATCATTTGTTTTTGCTATGTAGTTTACTTTTTATTATAAATAGTAGTAATTATTTTCAAAATATAAACATTCATTTCTAATACTTTTTTAAAACTAAATTTTACTTATTCACTTTTGTTACGACGAACAAAATTTTTGCTAATACGAACAAATTCGTGACTTTTTGGCATTTCGTATTAAGCGAGTTCCAATTGTAAATGAAATGTTCAAGTAAATAAATTTAAGTAAAACAATGAATAAAAAGATGTAGAAAAACGAAGTCGCTTAATTTTAAATTAAATCATAATCTGAATAGTCGATTGAAGCACATTTTTGCTCTCGCTCCGCTCCAGTTTCGAACAAAATATCGTTGTTCCACTGCTCCGCTCCAGATCCCTCTCGGGAACTAGTTTTGAACAAGAAACATCAGCGCTTTTATGCTAATAATCAAAGCGTGTGTAAAAATTAAACAATTCATGAAATGATTAAATGAATAGATCAATTAAAAAAATTAAAAATTTGAGGCTACATCGGATTGTATATTGCATCAGAACAGCATGCTTGTAAAAAAGCACACCAAAGCTGTGTGTCTTTCAGCTGAAGTTCTTTCACAAAATGAAAAGATGAAGAGTGACCAAGTCGCTCCCAGAAAAGCTATTATAAAAAGAAACTTTGTGCACCAGTAAAACTGAATAAAATTTTACTTAAAAAAAGCACAAATGAGCATCAAAATGCAGACACGTTTAGGGATTGCTTGGAGTCTCTTTTTCAGTGCAATAGTGGAGCTTCTAGATGTAAAAGCATCCAAATGAAGCATCATTTTGGATGCTTTCGCATCTAGAAGCTGCACTATTGCATTGAAAAAAGGTATTTGAAGCAATCCCGAAACATATGTCTGCATCTTAATGCTCATTTGTGCTTTCTTAACGTGAAATTTTTTTCAGAAAAGCTATTGTTTGTATTGTTCTAGACTATGAACAAAAAAGCGGCCAACCTAAAAAATCGGAAACTAAAATGCTGTTTGGAAGCAATTTTGAAAATTTAACCAAAGTTAATATATGTGAGAATACATGGTGGGTCAAAATAATGACCCGGTTTTAAAGGGTTATAAAAAAAAACTACAGTTTGAGACTTAAAACCTATTTTCATTTTGATCTCTATATAATGCCATTTTTTCACATTAAGTTTTGAATAGCATTTCATCAACATGGTGGTGTTCAGCAACGATACACTGATGCAGTCTATTTACGAAGTTTTGGGACACTTTCTACACATTTCTAGGGACGCGGCGGATATTTCCTCGATATCTTGGTCCTTCAGCTCTTCTAAAGCCTGGGGGTGATGTTACCAAACTTTCCTCTTTGGGATCATTCATAAATGATGTCACGCTTCGAGTGGGGAAGGGGGTTCGTGAAATTGTGACAAGGGGAGGGGAGGGGGTAACAAGAAGTGTGACATCATGCATTATGCAACATAGCGTGACGCGTGACAAAGGGGGGGAGGGGGTCCGCTGAAGTGTGACATATTGTGACAAAGGGGGAGGGGGTTCAAATATACGGGGAAAAAGCGTGACGTCATTTATGAACGGCCCCTTTAAATAATCCTACAGAAAAAAAGGTTCCGCTCGGGACCATAACATTACACAGAATATCGAAATGCACACGACGAGCTCGAGCTCTCTGCGCAGAAGAGTAGACTGCATCAGTGCAATGCCGCTCTTTCTGAAGTGGTATTCAAAACTTAATGTAAAAACAAGAAGTTCCGTCTAGAACTATACGAGCCTATTTTCCCGTATACACCAAATTCAAATTTATAATCTAGCTATCTCTTTCTCATTTAGCTTTAGTTCGTAATTTTTTCAATTTACCCTTTTCAACGGATAATACATATTCATTCACTCAGTCATTCATTCTTTCATTTATTAAGCCATGCATTTATTCATTCATTCGTTTACTCATTCACGTGTTTATTCATTCATTTTGTCATTCATGTATTTATTCACCCATTTATTTGTTTTTTCATTTATTCACTCATTTATTCATTCTTTTCCTCTTTCATTTATTCATTGATCCATTCTTTCACTGTCATTTATTCATTCTTTCACTGCTTCATTTATTCATTGAGAAATATTCTTAAAAATCCCGATAGAAACATTTAATAGGAAAATAGGCTCGTTAGTTCTTTATGAACTTTCTATTTGTTCATGTTCTACGTTATAAGAGCTTTCCGATAACGTTTGTTCCAAGCAAATCTATCCGTTAGATCAGGATTTATATAGTATTGAAATTTCCCCGTAAGCGCTATGTTAATTTTTTGAACTGTTCAAAAATGAACAAAAACTGTTCAAATTAATATTTCACGCCAAGAGGTTCCTCCAGTAATCTTGTTCATTGGAACGTGGATCTTGCACCCAGAGTTTACATCATTTGCTTCATTTTCGCCCATAGGCGCTAATGTTACATTTTTTTGAACTGTTCAAAATTCAACGAAAAAGGGATTATGTACATATCAAAATTTTAAAAAGTTTTAAGTCTAAAACTGTATTAGTTTTTTTTAACCCTTCAAAACCGGGTCATTACTTTTGACCCATCCTGTAAATATATCTCCCGACAGCAAATTTCTAAACTCTTAGATATTAATGCATTTCCGCTTATAAAAATACCTAAAGCCATGTAAGGAATTATAGTTTATGTCTAGAAGCTTCACTATTGCATTGAAAAAGGGATTTGAAGCAATCCCGAAAGATATGTTGGCATTTTAATGCTCATTTGTGCTTTCTTAAAGCGATTTTTTTTCCAGAAAAGCTATAGTTTTTATTGTTCTAAACCAGGGGTCTCCAAACTTTCCAGCCTTAGGGCCATATTGATTACTCCAGTAAATTCCAAGGGCCAAAACCATATTATCATTAACTGTTGCCGGTGGTAAAAAGTTGAATCAGTCCACTAGTGGTGTAAAATATGATTACTTTTTTGCCAGATGCCATTAGCGACGGGGAAGCTGATCTGTCCGCGGGCCGGATGTGGCCCGCGGGCCGTAGTTTGGAGACCCCTGTTCTAAACTATGAACAAAGCCCCCAACCTAAAAAATCGCAAAGTTTTAAAATGTTTTGCTCGCCTTCATAGAGAAACTATTGAAATACATAAACATCCTTACAACATAAATAGAAAAGGAGAAATTTTGAAAGGGAAAACGTTATGGGTTCCACTACTTCAAAAAGCACCAATTAATGAAAAGAATAAAGAAGATGGACTAATCAGAAGCAATCCCAGAAAGCCTAAGAATGGTGGCTTATCCAATGAGGTTTAAGCACATGTAAGGCACTTAAACGCATAGGGGGGGTGAGTGACAAAATTGAAAATTTGGAGATAAATAGTGCAAACGATAGGGAAAGCACTATTCTATATTGTGGCAAGAGATGCGAGGCTAGCCCCAACAGGTGCTGCTCCCCAACATGATTTAGAAAAATAAGTAGCATTAAAAGGTCCCATAAGATCCAAACCTTGAACGCGTTTTTCTCAGAATCGTTTTTTGGTCACTTACATCCCTTTGCTTTTCACTGCCTTATGTAATGATTGATATATGAGGTCCAGACCTTGACTCCATTTTTACTCGGAAGAAACCTGAACCATGCCAGGCGAAATTTCAGCCAGAAATCTTTGTTGGAAAACGGCCTATAAGCCCGGAAAATATGTTTGTTGTGTTTGGTTTAAAATGCTGTTTGGAGGCGCTTTGAAAATTTAACCAAAGTTAATCTATGTGAAGACATATTCGTCTTTAACGGTCATGAATTGTTTCATAATTACGGTCATACTGCGATGCACTAAGTATTCCTAGAGGAAGTTTGAGAACGTAACTACCGTTTTTTTTTGGGGGGGGGGGATGCAAACTCGAAAAAATGAGATCACCTACTGAGAAGGACAGAGCTAAATAGATAGCTCAAGCACGTGGCGATGCTCGAAAAGCTCGCCTGTAGGCTAAACAAAACGCTTTTGATAAATTTATTTCAATTATTAGCTATGAACGGGATCTAGGCTCTTAGGAAAGGCCTTGTAGTAAAAGCAGATTTTAAAAATAATTGTTGGAAAATAATAGAACAGACTTCAAATTATAAATTGCGCTAAAAAGTGAAAAATAAAATAATTCTTTACACAACATAGACACTACTTTTAAACATAATTTATGAAGTCTGTGCTAAATTATGACTGATTTTAAATCACGATTACTTTTGTAAACACGAATAAATTACAAATATAAATGACCTCTAGAGTTTGCTACAGTTTCAATGCAAAACAACGTATGGTGTAATGATAATTAGACTCAATTTTGCACCGACTTCAAAAATTATGTTTAAAAGTCGTATCGATGTTGTTGAAAGAATTAATTTATTTTTCACTTTTTAGAGCAATTTATGCTTTAAAGTCGATTCTATTTTTTTTTCCAAAAAATATTTTATTTTATTCGTTTTAGTGTAAATACATTTTTATATTAATACTTTATTTTTAAAAAATCCATATCAAAGGGGATGGCACTAAAAATTAACCGTTTATATTATGAATTCCGTTTTGAAATCGATTTTAAAAAGGTCACTAGAGCAAACAAACTGACTGGATTAAATTTTTTCTTCAGACAAGAATTCTGTCAAGCTCTGGTTGTAACTGCTTTTCATGTTACAGCATAATAGCAACACACTCTTTTTTAACATAGAATTTCATGTTCATCAACAATTTTTCCAACAGAGAAAAATCCAAGCCAAGCCTTTCCAATTAAAAGTTAAAAAATACCTATTTTCGCCCATAAGGTTTTTCGAAAGAAAAAAGTGCAGTCAAGTTGACGTGCGATATTTGAGTTAGACGACCCTCTATCGATTAAAGAAAAAATCATCAAAATGTTCATTTGGTAAAAAGTTAGGGAGGAAAAACAAAAAAATAACCACATTTTTGCCCATAACTTTTCCCAATTATCTTATATGGTCAAACGAAGGTACCGGACCTATCTGAAACCACTCTTGATTGATTAAAAAACAATCACCACAATTACTACTGATATTTTGGCCCTCCATGTCTCATAATGCCATTGAGCTAAACCATGCATTGCTAAGGCTAAAGTAGAGGAAATTCCCAGGAGAAGACTGCACGTCAAAATCTGAAGACATTAAGAGAAACAGCAAGAAACATTACCTTGTTCGCCTTCTCTTTCTTTGACTAGTACATCCCAAGCAACTTTTCTGTCCACCTTGCCTTTTTTGCTGATCGGCAATGCGCTTTGATCGTCTTAGTGGGGCATTTGGAGAGGGCCTGAATCCTAAAGCAAACATTTGTCTTTCTTAAAATGTTGCAGTTTATGAAATGTTTCTTAAAAATAAAATTTAAACATAGAAGAAAACATTCACGTCAAACAAACTTTTACATGAGCCAAAGAATTAACAAGCTTCTCCAGATTTATAACTAACCTGACATATTTAATTGATGCTTCCATAAAAGAACCACAAAAAAGCTCATTGGGGAACTTTTAACCCTTTAATTGCCTTATTCCCGAGTGTTATTGCTTCGCGTGAGCTGCATGCGGCCGGAAGTAACGATCGCTGGCCACTAAGTACTTTTCCGCACAATATGAATGTCTTTGGAGTATTAACAAATCACGGAGACAAGCAATATTAATTTTTATATCTATTGATTATCCACAAAGAGTAAAGTTCTCATATCACATTTATCGTCGTGGACCCGTACTTGGGCTGGTTCCGAGAACTTGCCTAGCATGAGGCAAATTTATAAAATACTTTATCTACGACAATTATAATTTATGTACCTGGGTGTAAAAAATTCAAGAATAACGCGCAAACCGCACTTTATACATAACGCTTATAGAAATGAACAGTGTCGTATCTGCAAAAAAATTTTTTTTTCTGGTTTTTATATCAAAATTTTTAGACTTTTTCTCTTTATATTGGAAATACTGCCGTAAGTAAATGTTCAAAAGTGAAGGCTAGAGGCCAACTTTATATTTTTTGTGCAATACTGTAATAGCTACTTTTTATAGTTATTTCTAATTTTTCTGTCATCATTAACATCCATGCGAGAGAAAACTAGAACAATATCTATTTTATCTATTTTCTGAACACAATCGATTATAATAATCATTGATACAAATAAGGTAATTCAATAAAACAAATTGTAAACGTTCAAACTCCTCCCTTGAAAAATGTCCATTTTGCAGATATGACACCGTTCATTTCTATAAGCGAAAAGCGAAAACTCTTAAACCTCCGACTTCTATGGGATCATGTATGCATCCCTAGCAGTCAAATGATTAAAACGCGCCAGGACCATCGTTAATCTAACTGGGATTCTCAACCACTGTGCCGCCAAATTTTAGAAATTTATATTGTAAAAATTATAATCGCTTTCTAATATTAGAGATTAAATTTTAAAATATTCGGAAGAATCGATTAATTCATTTTTAATCAACATTAGATGCGCTGATCCCATGCTAGCCAGAAGAGGTTCCAAAATATTACAATTTTCTACATCTTATTTGTGTAAATTCGGGTTTTTAGTATTAACCAACCTGAAAACGATAAAGACTGTTAAATGTAGAAAACGATACGAGAGTATCATTGTCATTTTGCGACCAAATAAAAATAAAATTATCAAAAGCATCCAGCTCAAATTTCTCTTAAGGACATTCTTATCGTCACCGTGTAATTCATTTAAAGACGTACTGTTGTTTTTGCAGTACATATATTATTTTACATTCAAAATTATCATAAACTACTTCACACAGTATTATAGTTCAGTGAACTTTTAAACTTCTCTTTTACTTTGTGTTCCACCAAATTCTAAAATCGTTAAAAGTGTGCCACGGCAAAAGAAAGGTTGAGGTTCACTGAGCTAGACGCATTACGATAAAGCACATATATTTCTTCGGCTATTTCAATAAATCTTTGCAATGAATAGCGCTTTTAAAACATTAAAGTATGATTAAATGTTTTTAATCATTTATCTACAATAATGGAAACTTACAATGCACACACAGGAATACCCATCAAAGTATTGTACCACAAAGCCTTCTTGAAGGTCATTAGGAACACTTATTTTTCGAGGGATAAATGCGAGTCAATACAGGGCTTCGTATAGAGTGAAAGAAAGTGCCAGCAAGTTTTAAAAATGTTTATAGGTCATATTCTTCAAAAGATGATCAAATAAAATTTTCAAAATTTAAAACTATACATTGGCTGCATCCTCTGATTCTTTAGAAATCTTGAAAGTCGATAAACTGATTGACGAATTTTGAGAATCCATTATTTCACAAATCAATGCCGGCGTACATAAAAACGACCAAGAATGTCTTTATTAAATACGCATGTTTTGGGCTTTTTCTTCCGAAATACTGTGCTTCCGTCAAGATTCCTTACTTATCAGGGCCGGCCCTAGGGCAAGGCGACCAAGGCTGCCGCCTTGGGCCTCGCGGTTTCAGGGGCCTCGCGTTTAGGCAAGTCTTGATTGTGTTGCTGTATATTTTTTTTTAATTTTGAAATTCGGTCAATATAAAAGCTGTCATGTAGTTGACCGGAATAACAGGACTGTTTTCTTTCGGAGCCTCAGTGGCTGAGCGGTCTAATAGACTGGTTCCAGTATCTGCCTGCGCGCAGTGAAGAGGCGTCGGTTCGATTCCGACTTTCGCCTGGGTGTAATTCCTTCTTTGTATAGTAAATCTGTTGTACTGTCTTGTTCTATCTGTCATATTAGAGGAAAGTTTGAGGCACATCCTTGAGAATAGCAAATAAACTCGAATATTTATGTGACCTGAAATGGTCGTAAACAAACAAGACTGTTTTCTTTCAAACCCGAATGTTGTTTTCGGCGTAAAAGACGAACCTTTTCAAAAACTACAAGGGGGAGGGCGAGGTGATGACCCTGTATGCAGGGTTTGTATGAGTAGGAGGGTTCGCGCTAGGCCGCGCGATTCCCGCAATATTTTTTGAAATCCCACTCAAAAAAAATTTGTTTGCGCTTAAAGTTTTAAAATCCCACTTAAAATTTTGGTCAAGGTGGGAAATCCTACCTTGTATTTTTCCCCAGTGTGAACCCCGAGTATGGGACAAAGCAGAGAGAAACGATGGTCGAAAGAGGAATGTGGATGCACAAGAATCTATGCGAATAAATTTTTTCAACGTAATTGTTGATATGGCAATGTCTTCAATGGAAATGCGATTTCAAGAACTTATGTCCATAATGAAAAATTTGGATTCCTGCTCAATTTTTGTGAAACCTCAAAAGAAAAATTAAAAATGCAAAGTGTAGGTTTAGAAAAACATCTCACTTTAAAAATAAATAGAGACATTGATGGAATGATGCTTGCTGAGGAATTGGAAATACTTAAATCAGTTATCCCTAATCAATTGTGGGAGATGCAATAAAAGTACTAAAATACTTATGCAAATTTAATAGATCTGAAAATTTTCCTTACACATATGTTGCAATAAGAATTTTGCTTGCTATACTTGTTATAGTTGCACCCGGGGAAAAGGCCGTGGTAACCTAGTGGTTAGAGCGTCGTATTTCCACCTGGAAGGTCGCGCGTTCGACACCCTCTGAAGACCAAACATGTACACTTGGGGTTACGTGCATGTAAAATCAGTGGACCCCACTACCTCGCCCCGTGCGCAAGCAATCCTAATAAGGCCTCGACTAACAGGTAGGGGTTGGTGGAAAAAAAGTTGCATCCGGGGAAAGAAGTTTCTCTACGCTGAAGTTAATAAAAGCATTTTTGCGCACAACAATGACTGAGGATAGACTCGGCAATTTGGCTATAGTAAGCATTGAAAACGAGATTGCCGACAAATTGGATTACAGTGAACTAATATCGGAATTTGCATCACTTAAAGCACGTAAAACTCTTTAATATGTGGACATTCATAAATTAAAAAAATCTTTACAAAAGGAATGTCAAACGAAAAATTTTTTTGCTGAAACATAAAACGTCTAATATTTTTCAACATTTCTTTGTTCATTGTTTTTCCATATTTTATATCTGTTTTTGTCATTTATTCTCGTAGTTCTATTCTTCCATTAATACATGTGCGTTAGAAAAATATTTTCTGAAATAATTCAACAAGTAATACTTCTCTGCTGGATCTACATGATTTCCAAACTCATGCGTAAGTTTTCTTGAAGAAGCTGAAAAAGAGATGGAGGGGGGGGGGGGGGCTGGCGGACACTGTTTTGCCTTGGGCCTCGCAAACTCTAGGGCCTGGCCTGTTACTTATATCAGAGGTAGAATTTTATAGTGAGCAATGGTATATGGACACTAAAGCGGAAGCGAAACTCTTGTTCAATGCAATAAATTAAATTATTATATTTTAAAAATAACATTTTAAATAATATTCAAGTAGGGGAAAGTTGGATAAAACCGGGTAGGTGGATAAAACCGGGGCCCAGCAGTTTAGCTTGATTAGTATTGTTATTTGTCGGAAAACGCTTGAGACTTGTTGCAAACAAGCGCCATGTTATTTGAAGCTAAATGAAAGGCAGTGTTGTTTATTTGTTAGTCAACGTCGATGTTTTGAAAAATTCGAGTGGAAAAGTTTTGATTTTTACACCAGCGATTTCACTTTGTAGTTTCTAATTGCTTAGAGATTTATTTTAGGCAAGTACAACATTTGATAACACCTTTTTAAGCAGTTATTTTAAATTGTTAAACCAGGTTTTGCATCATGTTTGAAATGTGCTAAGCCGTCTTTTCTGATTAATGTCGTTGTCGGATAAAACCGGGAACTTGGCAGTCGGACAAGACCGGGTAGTATCCGGTTCTGGACGACCTTTTTTTACTGTGTGAAATATAGTTTAATTTGTAAAATATAAATCTTAAAGAATCATCTCAAACGGTATGAAATTAAATCTTTATTACTTTTTAGGAGAGATTTCGTATGAATATAAGCTACTATATTATAGTTTCCCACTTAGTACAAATATAAAATTAAGATTATTAACATTTAAAATAAAAATTATTTTTTAAAAATTAAATCATGTTTGTCAGTTTATTCCAAAAAATGTTTTTTCTTCTTTTTCTAAGTAGGGTAGAATGAAAAAAATAATGCTTTTACAAATTTATAATGTTGTTAGAATAAAAATTGAACCCATAAAAATTAAGGCTGCTCATCAGTCAATTTCCGAATTCAGCTCACTAATGTTAAGTTTGGGCCTATGATGCTTTCGTATTTTTAAAAATATCTGCTCGGGAAATTAATTAAAAAGAAGACATCTTTTAAGAAGTCTATACAGAAAAAAGAACAGAAAAGAAAAATACAATTTCCCGAAGAGATATTTTAACCCACCTATGTTTCCCAGTATAGGACGGCCATTTTACCAATTTATTGTTATAAATAAATATTTCAGTAGTAAGACACAGCATTTTTCAAGTGTTCCTAAACATACCCGGTTTTATCCGACCTGGTTGGATAAAACCGGGTACTTTTATACTTCCAAAAAAAATTTATTTACCCTCCAAAATATTGTTCTTCCACATTGAAAAATATTTATTTCTGTAACTAAAAAACTAATTTATCATTCAATTAGAAATTTAGGCAATTTTATTCACTTATTCGCTTCGGAAATTAAAAAAAAAACACTTTGGGACCCGGTTTTGTCCGACTTTCCCCTATAATTTAAATCCATTAACATCTTTAGGTGACTCATTTCTTACGAATTTATGAAATTACTTACGAATTTATGAAATTTTAAAAATATACATCACCGTAACAGTGAACAAAAAATAATCTACCAGCTTCCACGTTTTTTTTTCTTTATTGAATGCATGTTTAAACATTTTTACGTAGTTTTTTTATACCAACATTAATACTTAGAAATCTTTTCAAACTAGATGCAATATTTACGACAAACGTCCGATAAAAATTAAAAAGTTATTGTATTTATTTTTAATTTTAAACCCCTTTTTAGTCTATAATTCATAACTTTCCCTCGGTATTACGGCTCGAAAAATATATTGAGCTTTCTCGCCCCACCCTACTGTACATACTTATATCACATTGTTATTTGTGAGACAGCAAAAATGTCAGCTTTTCCGTTACTTATTTTCAACTAAAAACTAAGCTGTGCATTTTCAATTCTTAACCACTTAACTGCTCTACCCGACCACCGTCCGCAGCGAAAGGGGACTAATTTGCCCGTACACCGCTCGGGCCTTGTATTTTCTTACACCGTTCCACTGATTTGCCCGGCTAATCATGTTTTTTTCTTTTGCAACGTTTCGAATGAATCTTATATAGCTTGACCGTCACAAGATGAAATTCGTTAGGAAAGATTAAACACTTCCATTTGCCAAAAGTAGAGGTGACAAAATTAAAGTTTAACAGATATTAATAACAAATGGAATGCTTATAATAGTTTTTGACTGCTGATTTGTAGTCATATAATCAATTAGAATGCAATATTGGCATGAGTGGGTTTTTTAATGCTTATTTTTTTCACAAATATGTCGCGAAAATGGAACAGTTAAGTGGTCAAAAATTCCCGTAAAGAAAAATAATTAACTGAGAAGAGATTTTTTTAAATTTTAATAAGAAAAGGGTCATTACTTACCTCTCGGTGGGCGATAAGTGACATCAGCCGGGTCGTCTGCAAAAAGAAGCTATAATGTAAACTTTTTTCTTAAATAAATAGATGGCAATCAATTGCATTTCATTTTAGATCATTTAAAAATGAAGCTTTCTAGTTTTTTTTTTCTGTTAAGTGACGATTACAATCAAAATCATTTACAAGAGGTAATATCATGCAAGCTTTTTTGCGCATACGCATTGCTAATTAACCTCTTCAGTACCGGAATGACGTACTTTACCCTACCCTAATGTCAGTTTTGAATTAACCTCTTCATTCCAAGTGTACCCAATTGGGTACATTTTAAAATACTGTTTATTAACTACTGTTTGTGCAATTGACGTACTTTACCCTACCCTAATGTCAGTTTTGAATTAACCTCTTCATTCCAAGTGTACCCAATGGGTACATTTTAAAATACTGTTTATTAACTACTGTTTGTGCAATTGACGTACTTTACCCTACCCTAATGTCAGTTTTGAATTAACTCTTCATTCAAGTGTACCCAATTGGGTACTTTTTAAAATACTGTTTGTGCAATTATTAACTACTTGTTTTGTGCCAATTGACGTAACTTTTAAACCCTACCCTAATGTCAGTTTTGAATTAACCTCTTCATTCCAAGTGTACCCAATTGGGTACATTTTAAAATACTGTTTATTAACTACTGTTTGTGCAATTTGAAAGTTAAAACACCCAATTGTTTTTGAACTGAATCAACAGATAGTTCACTTCGTTTTAAACATGGAAAGCATGGAAATGGGCATTAATGATTTAAACTAATTATTAACTAAAATTTTAAAAAAAAATAATTTCTTTAGTTCTTTTTTTTTTGTAATCATTCTTTAAATCAGAGAACCAAAATATTGCGTCAAAATTGTTTGTGCTTAGTTCTGGGGTCTGAAGAGGTTAAAGATATTTCGCCCGTCCGAGCTTTTGTAACCAATTTTTACACGAATCATATACAGACATCTCGTAATTTTGCAACAATCAATAACAAGAAAAACTTACAACGAACCAAAACCACTGAAGTATTTCCGGAAAAAGGACCAAAGAATTTTTTGAGATATGGTGTGTACAGTTCGATCACTGACTTCTGATATTTGGACGCTACTGCGCATGGCGGAAAAGAACGTGTCCATTCGAGTTCCAGCGAAGTTCGTTTTCCCGCGGTTATTTAGTACGCGAATGTTTGCTTCTCTGTTTGTTGAAAGCTGAATTGTAACAACGTAGATGATTGTGCAGAAGACAACTTGCAATGACAGATTTAGCCAATCATATGTAGAATTACGTCTTCGAATACAATTCGACCACGAAGTTCTGACACTTCTAGAAAAGGACGAATCTATTCGCTTTTTAGGGGAGTTCGTTTTGCAGGTGCGGTTTATTAGCGTGCGAATCAGAATGTATGCTTCTCTGTTTGTTGAAAGCAACTCAATTTATGAACTGGCATTTAGCATCAGTTCGCAAGAAATCAAGTGTGCTAAACGAACTGGAACGAAAACAAAAATGTCGCATTGCATATATCAGCAGTTCCTCACTTGAACATGTATGGATTCTACTTGGCGCTCTCCCAAGCAGATTGCTCTGGTTAATGGTACAGCTGTACCCTCGCGCTGCTGAAGGTAATAAATGAACCAAGTGGGTAACATTTTCACTGCGCGAAAAATCACGGCTCGATGCGAAGCGACATTTACTTCCATTCCGGGTTTAAAGAGCGAGAGAATATGGTGTCCGAAAATCGACAAATTAAAAATTGACAGCAGAAAGCCGCATATTTAGTTAGCATTCGTCACTTATTTGTTTGTCACAAAAATTTCTAATGGTATTTTTTATGTTCATTGCAGCATAGGTGCAGAACATTTGCTAAGGCTATTTGGATATTTTAAGGGCAGTTTTTAAAGTCATTATCTGTATTTTTAAAGCAGGAAATACCTTTTGGTAGATGAATACAAATATAAAAGCGGACAACCAGCAACAGGCACAGGGCGCAGCTAGACTGGTCCTAGGCAATTTAAGTGTCCCTAATGAACATCAAGAACTTTCTTAAAAGTTTTTACCCCACTGCAAAGGACTCTCTTCTGGAAAACTATTTCAACTGCCTACCAATCGATTGAAGTAATTCTTTTTTCTTATTTCAAGATTAGCCTGAGATTTGAAAAGCTTAGAAGGATGATCTCTGGTTCTACCTTTAGCACATAACTGTAGCCCATCAACATTTCCCATTTTAAGGAATTTGAACAACTGAATCATGTCCCCTCTATCTCTCCTTTGCCCTAGACCAGGGGTCTCCAAACTACGGCCCGCGGGCCACATCTGGCCCGCGGACAGATTTTGTCCGGCCCGCGGAGAGCTAGCTAATGGCATCTGGCAAAAAAGTAATCATATTTTACACCACTAGTGGACTGATTCAACTTTTTACCACCGGCAACAATTAATGATAATATGGTTTTGGCCCTTGGAATTTACTGGAGTAATCAATATGGCCCTAAGGCTGGAAAGTTTGGAGACCCCTGCCCTAGACTATACATATTGAGCCTTTTAAGCTTAACCTCATAATCTAAATCTTAAAGACCACTTACCAACCTAGTAGCCCTCCTTTGAACCCTTTCTAATAAGATAATATCCTTCTTAAGGTTAAATCGTTAATCATAAGATCAAACACAACTGCTATTTTAATTACAAATGGCAAACAATTTTTTATCTTCTGTTTCAAAGGAGAACAATAGGCACGCTGTCACGCGGCAGAGTTGCCATGGAAACAATAGCACGGCTGCTGGGGTATGTTCGATAGGAAACAGACATTTTGGTACTGTGAGTCCTTACAAAAAGATTCGAATATTATAATGCATACCAATAAGCTGTATTACTAAACAGAAAAGATTACCCCATCACACATTTGCCCGTGACACGGGCGAAAGTTAAATGCCCGTCTGAAATCCGTTTACGCTTTGTTTGTATATTTTTTCTATGTAACTTTTAACCCACTCCCCGCTCTCTAATCAACCCTACAAGTAAAATTGTCAAAAAAAAATATATACCTATATATTCATTTTCTGTCATTTTCTGAAAAAAAATCCTATCATTTTTTACCAGTTTTTCCGGAAAACAATCTTGCTTAAAGGAATTAATAAAACTAGGTTACTGTTTTCATTGTTATAAAGCAGCGGTTCCCAATCTTTTGTTTTCATGTACCACCATTTTTCTTTCAAACCATTTTGCGTACCACTGCTAATGTAACTTTATTATATAGAATAGAACTCTAATAAGTTATAGATTTATTTTTTGCCTTCACGCGTACCACCTGTAGAGGATTCGCGTACCACTAGTGGTACGCGTACCACAGTTTGGGAACCGCTGTTATAAAGAAACGAAATATGCCAATATGTATAAAATATGGTCAAATATGACATATATAACGACATACCAAGTTCAGGGCCTGAGCTGAAGCTTGATATCGACGACGCTATTCAGAAAGTAAAAAAGGGAAACAATATTGAAATTTTTAGTTTCAAACAAAATTTAAATATTTGAGAATTATTACTTTACTACAATAACTAATAAAATTAAAGGTATTTCCACTTACCACTAGAGAAACTTCTAACGGGGCTGAATGCTGAGACTGAAAATAGAAAAAAGCATATAATTATTTTTAAAGTTGTAAACTAGCGTTTGTCTTTATCAAATTTTGTTTCATTTATTTTGAAAACTAAGTAACAACTTGCAAAGTAACTTAAGGTGCGTCTCATAAATATAAAGACACAAATGTTTTTGGAATTACATTTCACTTAATCAGTATAAAAAAATTTAATTTTATGCCTCATTTTAATAACAATGAAATGTATATGTTATAGGGTTTTTAGTTTAAATAAATAAATTTTCACTCGAATGATAAAAAAAAGAATAATTTACACTGTCTCATAAATATAAAGGAAAATTTGAAACTGCTTCATATGCAAATTTTTTTCGAATGGGCGTGTACAAAACTAATGCGCAAGCGCGGAAACACACCTTAAATACCCGAATTTCAGTTGCAAAAATGCCGCGGAATGTTGAAATTTCTAGAGATTAGATTTGCAGAATACGTGCATTTAAAGCTAAAGGCTTGAAAGTTTCTGAAATTTGTCAGAAAACTGGGAGAAGCAGAGCTGCAGTTTATAAAGTTTTATCAGAAACTTATACATTAAATTCGAAAAAGCGATCTGGCAGACCGAGAAAGACTACTGAAAGACTAGATTGCAAGATTATGAGATTTGTTTCGTCGCAAAAATTGTCA
Source organism: Octonoba sinensis (assembly GCA_038502835.1). Taxonomy (NCBI): domain Eukaryota; kingdom Metazoa; phylum Arthropoda; class Arachnida; order Araneae; family Uloboridae; genus Octonoba; species Octonoba sinensis. The sequence continues at coordinate 102,463,574 of CM076606.1, read as the reverse complement.
CTCCGAGAAGTTTCTCAACGAGTTGATGGTGTGGTCTCAAAGGACACAGTATATAGTTGTATAAAAGAAAGCAAAAATATTGTGTATCGGCATATGCGCAGAATTCCTTTACTGAAAAAAGAACACAAGGAACAGAGGCTAGCCTGGGCGAAAGATCATATGCATTGGAAGGATGAGTGGATGCAAGTCATTTTTTCAGATGAAAAGAAATTTAACTTGGACGGTCCAGATGGCTGGAATTCTTACTGGCACGATTTAAGACGTGAACCTCGAACTCTCTTCAGTAGGCAGAAAGGGGGAGGTTCTTTGATGGTTTGGGGTGCCTTCTCTTTTAACGGAACTACAGATATTGCTTTTCTGGAAGGTAAACACATCTGTAGACTATGTAAAAGTGCTCAATAGTCATTTGTTGCCAATTGCTGAAACTCTTGGTGGTCCGAATTATGTTTACCAACAAGATAATGCAATACTTGGTTTGCTGAGAACAATGTTAATGTCATGGTATGGCCCGCATGTAGCCCTGACTTAAATCCAGTTGAGAATCTCTGGGGCATTCTCGTTCGTAGTGTATATGTATCTGGAAGACAGTTTTCAAACGTCCTTGAATTGAGAAAAGAAATCGAACGAAGCTGGTTCGATATAAAGCCAGATTGCTTACAGAGCTTAGTAAAGAGCATGCCATGTAGAATATTTGCCGTCATTAATAAAAATGGATCTATTATTGGACGATAATTCAGAAGTATGTAAAATGTCCTTATATTTATGAGACGGCTAATTTGTTTCCATTTATCAGTTTTCGAGTTGAATTTATTTAATTTTAATTTAAGTTAATATAAAATGTTTTGTTGGTAGAGGCTGTTTGTTATATGCATAAAAATATTTGAATACTGGATTATTAAAATATTATTTCAGAAATAGCAGTGTCTTTATATTTATGAGACGCACCTTAATAGTGGAAGCAGTACTCTGATTCACACTTCCATCTAAAAATAAAATGCTAAACGTTAAGCATGCGGAATATAGTGAAATAGTATTGTAAACAAATTACTTGCCTACAAAAACTAGTAAAATGAAAGGTATTTCCACTTACCACTAGAGGAAGTCCTAACGGGGCTGAATGCAGAGACTGAAAATAGAAAACACCATATAATTATTTTTAAATTTGTAATCAATTGGTTTTTTTAATCAAATTTTGTTTGATTTATTTTGAAAACTAAGTAATTCATTCTTGCAAAGTTACTTACCAGTGGAAACAGTACTCTGATTCACACTTCCATCTAAAAATAAGATGCTAAACGTTAAACAATGCGGAATATAGTTAAATAGCATTGTAAACAAATTACTTGCAATTAAAGTGAAGCAGAATCGAGAATCGCATTATTAAATATATGGGTCGACAATAATTCGTAAATAATCTAGCAGGTACTTTGGAAATTAATATTAAAAAAAGAAACAAATCTTCTGTACTAATTAAGTGTTATTTGTTGTAATACTAAACCACATTGACATGCAAGAGATTTATAACTATAGATGATAACTGGGAAATTTTGCTAGTCGCCAGAGGCCGATAGATTTAGCTTTGTTAGTCTCCACTTTTTTTAAAAGCTAGTCTCCACTTTTTTTAAAAGCTAGTCTCCACTTTTTTTAAAAGCTAGTCTCCACTTTTTTTAAAAGCTAGTCTCCACTTTTTTTAAAAGCTAGTCTCCACTTTTTTTAAAAGCTAGTCTCCACTTTTTTTAAAAGCTAGTCTCCACTTTTTTTAAAAGCTAGTCTCCACTTTTTTTAAAAGCTAGTCTCCACTTTTTTTAAAAGCTAGTCTCCACTTTTTTTAAAAGCTAGTCTCCACTTTTTTTAAAAGCTAGTCTCCACTTTTTTTAAAAGCTAGTCTCCACTTTTTTTTTAAAAGCTAGTCTCCACTTTTTTTAAAAGCTAGTCTCCACTTTTTTTTTAAAAGCTAGTCTCCACTTTTTTTAAAAGCTAGTCTCCACTTTTTTTAAAAGCTAGTCTCCACTTTTTTTAAAAGCTAGTCTCCACTTTTTTTAAAAGCTAGTCTCCACTTTTTTTAAAAGCTAGTCTCCACTTTTTTTTTAAAAGCTAGTCTCCACTTTTTTTAAAAGCTAGTCTCCACTTTTTTTAAAAGCTAGTCTCCACTTTTTTTAAAAGCTAGTCTCCACTTTTTTTAAAAGCTAGTCTCCACTTTTTTTAAAAGCTAGTCTCCACTTTTTTTAAAAGCTAGTCTCCACTTTTTTTAAAAGCTAGTCTCCACTTTTTTTAAAAGCTAGTCTCCACTTTGCAGATTTTAAAAGCTAGTCTCCACTTTTAAACGTTATTAAAAGCTAGTCTCCACTTTTTTTAACAGATAAAAGCTACAAGTATCTCCACTTTTTTTAAAAGCTAGTCTCCACTTTTTTTAAAAGCTAGTCTCCACTTTTTTTAAAAGCTAGTCTCCACTTTTTTTAAAAGCTGAAGGTCTCCACTTTTTTTAAAAGCTAGTCTCCACTTTTTTTAAAAGCTAGTCTCCACTTTTTTTAAAAGCTAGTCTCCACTTAGAATTTTTAAAAGCTAGTCTCCACTTTTTTTAAAAGCTAGTCTCCACTTTTTTTAAAAGCTAGTCTCCACTTTTTTTAAAAGCTAGTCTCCACTTTTTTTAAAAGCTAGTCTCCACTTTTTTTAAAAGCTAGTCTCCACTTTTTTTAAAAGCTAGTCTCCACTTTTTTTAAAAGCTAGTCTCCACTTTTTTTAAAAGCTAGTCTCCACTTTTTTTAAAAGCTAGTCTCCACTTTTTTTAAAAGCTAGTCTCCACTTTTTTTAAAAGCTAGTCTCCACTTTTTTTAAAAGCTAGTCTCCACTTTTTTTAAAAGCTAGTCTCCACTTTTTTTAAAAGCTAGTCTCCACTTTTTTTAAAAGCTAGTCTCCACTTTTTTTAAAAGCTAGTCTCCACTTTTTTTAAAAGCTAGTCTCCACTTTTTTTAAAAGCTAGTCTCCACTTTTTTTAAAGCTAGTCTCCACTTTTTTTAAAAGCTAGTCTCCACTTTTTTTAAAAGCTAGTCTCCACTTTTTTTAAAAGCTAGTCTCCACTTTTTTTAAAAGCTAGTCTCCACTTTTTTTAAAAGCTAGTCTCCACTTTTTTTAAAAGCTAGTCTCCACTTTTTTTAAAAGCTAGTCTCCACTTTTTTTAAAAGCTAGTCTCCACTTTTTTTAAAAGCTAGTCTCCACTTTTTTTAAAAGCTAGTCTCCACTTTTTTTAAAAGCTAGTCTCCACTTTTTTTAAAAGCCAATTTTTTAAGTGGCCAATAAGATTTGAGAATTTGAAAACTAATAAATCGTTTAAAAAATAAATTATTCAGATAAAACACGAAATATGCGGAATTTAATTAGCACATGCTAATGTTTTGTAACCTTTAAAATGATTTAAATACATATAGGATGCTGAAGGATTGAAACTTGAAATACTGCATGAAGTTTTCGGTGATGCAGTGCTCAATATTGGCATGTTTCCAAGGGGGCGGGGGAGTTATTTGCTCATATATACTATGTATTTTTTTAAAACGATTACTGTAGAATGTGCTAAAAAGGGACCGTACCAGAGTGGCGATCGAAGATATTTTTAATCTCCACTTTTACAACTTTAATCGACACGTGGCGAATGGCGAACGCTAATTTTCACTTATATTTATACCTATCTCTGGAAGTTCAGGAGTGAAATATTCCTTATTTTAAACATAATCTGAAAGTTTGATTTGCTATTGTCAACCATCTCGGATAATGAAATGAATAAAAGTCAGACTCCTGCTTTTCAACAAATACAGTTGAACCTGCTTAATGGATTATCGTTTGAGGGATCCGCCTTCACAGAAGGAATAATAAGTATCATCCCCTTATGGGAGCTATACAGAGTGGCGAAGTGAAGAAAATGGATCGTGACAAAGTATTTATCTTTAAGAGGATGGGGATTGGATTATCCAACTCATTTTTTCTGAGAAATGTAATACAGTAAAATCTTTAAAGCTGACCACCTTTGTAAGTTGGTCACCTGTCTAAATTGACCACTTTCGTCAGGAACGTTATTAGCCCTTCACCTACCCCTTTAGCCCCTTCACTATAGATGAAAACTGGGAAATTTTGTTCTCACCCTCACCTTCTATAAGTTGACCACCTGTCTAAGTTGACCACTAGAGTGCTGCACAGAAAGTGGTCATCTTGCACAGGTTTTTCACTGCATTTAACTTCGGGGGGGGGGGGGGGTCTGCTGCTTTGAACAATTATATATTTTAAAGTTGTTCAAAGTAGGGGGATGTGGGGCAAAGTGAAATAGTAAAACATTTACTGTTTGCAGGGCCGCATATTTAATAACATTTCAATTATGTTCTTTAATGAGTAGGCTATCGGTCGGTAGGCGTTGGCGATAAAAAGCCGACTAATAGGCGCTCGGTCGGTAAGCATCGGCATCAAAAAGCCAATTAATAGGCTATCGGTCAGTAAAGTGTTAAAAGATTTTGATTTAAAAAAATACTGGATCGGTACCTAATTCAGGAATTTGTGGTTCGCAAAAAAATTTTTGAAAGAAAAAAAGGACAAAATTAATACAATCCAACATAAATCTCGGCAAAATCAAAAATTCTGTGTATGACACCCCACCTACCGATTCTCCAAACTCGGCCCCCTAATATAAATGTGTAGAAGATACAAAATATGATTAAACAGGAAATATTTTCGATCTCCACATACCAGCATCTGCAGCGTCACCAATGTCTATGGCATCGCTAGCACGCTCACCATAAACAGCACGAACTGCTACCGCATTACCAACAGCTGCATGTACTGCAGCATCATGAACTACATTATCATCATCTGTTCATTCAAGAAAATTTTGATGTTATGAGAAGTATTTCATCATGAATAGAAAAGTCATGCAAATTATTGCACCATCTTATACAACAAGGTCCCAAGTTTGTAAGATATTTTTTTGAATTGCGAAAAAGGAGTAGAAGTTATGATTTAAGTGATTTTTTTTTGTTAATTTTCTATTTTTGACGATAGCTACTTGGGTAAAAGGGGCCGCTGGTATCACTAAGTGCGCATATAAGATTTGAAGGGGTAATTCCTCCATGTACCGCAAACACGTATACTTATTCATCAGAATCTCTGTTGAGTCTAAAGAATTCTACAGGAAGTCCTCTTTTTTCACGTTTTTAACATATTGTGAAAATGCTAATCTATTGTATTTCGTATATGTTTAGCGGAACTTCTTTCTACGGAAAACTAAAAAGTTTTCCAACACACTTCAATTTTTTACCTGAATTGGAGACAAGATTTGCTAGTTTTCATGGCCAGGACACTTAATTTTTCTTGCCCCCTTTAAATGATTCTATTTCATACATATTTCTCTCTTTGTGTATATAGATATTATGGCGAACGTCTGATAGATGGTAAATATCGACATTCTCCAGTCTGATAGATGGTAAATATCGACATTCTCCAGTCTGATAGATGGTAAATATCGACATTCTCCAGTCTGATAGATGGTAAATATCGACATTCTCCAGTCTGATAGATGGTAAATATCGACATTCTCCATTTGGCGTATGTCGACATTCACCGTAACATATATAAGGATACGAGTAATTCAAGAATTTTTTTAGATTTTTATCAGCTAAAGTCACCTTTTCAGAGTTTTTCTGACACAAATGCTCAAATCGAAGAACTGCAGCGGTTCCCAATCCGTGGTACGCCAAACTTCTTCAGGAGGTACGTGTGCAGGGGAAAAACAAAGAGGTTAAAACGCAAAAACTCAGTATTGAAGAACGAATTTGCCCGATTAGAGTTGGGAGAATGTTGGCTCAAAGTTGAAAATGAATTTCCGTTATTGTCAAAAGTTGCTGCTTTTATTTCAGTTTATTACCACTCATTTTTGAAACTGCTTTTTCCAATTTGATATTTATTAAAAATAAATATAGAAGCACATTAAATGTCGACCCAAATTTGAGGTTAAAACTAACTTCTACGGAACGAGATATCACCTCGCTTGTTGCCATGCAGCAGCGATCTTCTCATTAATTTTGTTTTTTCATTTTTTTACATGATAGGCATTTTGTACTTAAAGACGTATTTCTAATGCTGCTTTAGAAGTACGTATTAAAAATGTATTTTACATATATCATATATTTTATTTTATACATACAGCTTTGTTTTAATAAACGCTTTTCTCTGCTTTAAATATAAAAAATGGTGTGATTGAAATAGCCTAGTCGTTCTAGTATTTTCTTATAATCTATAAATGTTCTATTCTATATAATAAAGTTACATTAGCAGTGGTAAGCAAATGGTTTGAAAGAAAAATGGTGGTACGCAAAAAAAAAAAAAAAAAAAGAAGATTGAGAACCGCTGATCTATTGGTTTAGCTCTGATATATTTTTTAGCAGTACGTTTTAAAGTTCTTTGCATACTGCATCAGAAAATCGGCAGAGACTTTTTCCCGTTCATTACTTTCATTACCGCACTTTAAATAAGCGGTATAGTGTGTACGAAACCAAGGCACCAGAAAGATGTCGCTCATTTTAAAATAAAACAGTATTTCGTTAACGTTTTAGCGCCGATAATTAAAAAGTGAGCAGATAGAAATTTCGCCTGAACAATTGAGAGTGAAACTATTTTCAAGTGCAATATACATTTTCAAATGAAACTATTCTCGAAAAATTTATGTTCCAAAAACAATTGGATTTTTTGTGCTTTAGATTTTCTAGAATAATAGTTCTGGAATGATTTTTTAAAAGGCCAGATATAATGGAAGTACAGTTGAACTTTCTTAATACGAACTGTTAAGACAAAATCACAACTGATAAACATTTTGTTCATTAAGTTTATTTTAGTATTTAATTAAACTAAATATATCACGCATATTACGAAGGCTAAAATACAAATTTCGGCTAAGAGGAACAAAATTTCTGACCTATTCACAAAACATTTTCTCGATTGTATATAATTAATTTTGTTTTCAGAATTTGTTGGTTATTTTGAGTCACTGTAAACCAAGTACGTATTTCGAGCCATACGGTTGAATCTTTCTGGGTAGAGAATAAAGCTCATGCAGCTTTCGGACAGGTCAGTCTGTTCAGGGATCAAATCCTCTACCTTCGAATCATTTTACTTCGAAAGGGCTCTTCAGCAGGTGTGATTGAATGAAAATGACCGCCCAATCTCCCTATTTGTCCCTTTTCTAGAACATCGATAAGGCAGATTATTTCACTTTATAAATCAGTTTTAGAGTCCAGAAAATGACGATATACAAATAACACTAGGCATTTTGCGCAGAGATATGTGTATGATAAAATTTAGTGTATTTAAAAAACAATTAACTACTTAGGTTTTTTTTTCCAAAATTGTTAAATTTTAAAAGTTTACTTTTTATCAACGTACTAGTAAGATTTAAAAGTGTATATTAATAAAAATGAATCATTTGTTTTCAATACTTATTTTTTATTATAAATAGTAGTTATTTTTAAAATATAAACCTGCATTTATAATACTTTTTTCTACACAATTTTGCTTATTCACGGCTGTTACGAATAACAACTAATACGAACAAATTCGCGAATTTTCGGCATTTCGTATTAAGCGAGTTCAACTGTATTTCTGCCATTCCGTACCCGTGTGGTTGTCAGGACAGACTCCCTGAACAATGTGACAGGAACTCATCCGCGAAAACTAAAAAAAAGATTTTTTTTTTCATGCCCACTCTAATGTGTAACCAGAAGACAGTTGTGATCTTAAGTTGTGTGCATTTTTGAACTGAACAATTAGTTTCTTTCAAGCCAACTCTTGGGATAACAACGACCAGTGTTTGGATTTTTTTCTGTGTCTTGTGGTGCTTGCTCTCTGCATACGATTTTTTTGAAACGCGTATGACTCGGTGACGTAGCGAGAAGGGATTACCGGAGCTAAGCACGCCCACTAAAGCGAAAACCCTAACTTTTACAGGTAAAAGTTAGGACAATCCTAACTTTTACCTGTTCCATGAGTATAATTGACAAGTTTTTAAAATAATTCTTTTTGAAAATGTCTATCCCCTCTAATGGTAGGTACGCAATATCATTGGTAAATAAAAATATTTTCCATAAATTTTGCATGCTACTTTTATTGTATTTTAACTGTAGAATAACCTCATCAAGGAGGGTGGGTTGCCCTATATCTTAGCATCAAAAGGGTTAATTAAACATGAACAATTAAGTTTCAATCGAGAATAATCATAAATTTTCAAATGAAATTTATTACCACGAGTTATAAAAACCTCGACTGCTGTTATTCTCAACTACACACACACATATATATATTATGTATATATCTTTTTTATCCTTTTGTTTATACCCTATTGTCTTTTATCATTTAACTTTAATGCCTTTATATCAGTTATCAGTTTTACCGTATAAATAACGACCTAAATTTATATTCATATTGCAACCACCCACTCAATGCAACATAGTACTTGCTAAATTCATATTCGTAGGAATATAAGTCAATCTGTCGTCCCTCGACTACCCTGCGCTGGTGGAGTCATTGCATGGCAGGAAAAGTACAGGGTAGCCAGAGGTATAAATAAATAAATAGTCACCAGTCTTTCCATGAAAATAAGAAAATTTTTAATTGATAACACTAAAACTAGGCAATAGCTACTAAATAAATGGAAACGCTAACTGGTGAAAGACAGAGCGTTTATAGATATTGAAGCAAAGATTTACACTTAGAACCTAGAATTAGTAAGCAATGTTACTTACCATCGTCAGGCAGGGCGATGCTGGCGGGATCAACTAAAATAAAGAAGTAAATTTAAATTTTTATTCCAAAACATTGAGCATTATTTCAAAAGTAGTTTATTATGCAAGTAATCATCGTTACATTTGGTGAAAAAAGTTTACGTATGCTTTAAAATATATTGTACTTAGGTTATTTTATTTTGCGTCTAAAACACCCAATCTGAAACTTAAGACTGCTATATGAAACTGGGCACTTTACCCTTCATACTAACCGAAATAAGATAGAGATTCCAATAGAAGAAAAGCATTTAAAAAAAGTAGCTAGAATATAATAACTCAATGTCAAAATACGCCCAAGTCGCAGGTTTTTACATTTTCTATATTCAAAAGTGTGTAGAAGAAGGCATTGGATTCGTAAAAACACTCCGTGATTTAACATTTTGCTTTCGCCCGCAGTGGACCAGTCAGTGTAAGTTCGTTTTCCGTAGAGCACCAAAACTGAAGCAACATCGACTGAGGTCAGTCCAGTTATCCCAAATGCAGAGAAGCAAATAATTCAGAAGGTCAAATTTTACTAAACAAAAACAAAATTATTCAGACTCATTGATTTCGCAATGTTTCTATTTATGATTAGCGTAATTCTACTTTCTTCCGAAACGGCTTTTCAGTTGCAAAAACAAAGCTTCATGATAGAGTTTTTTTTTATTTTTTTTTTACTACGTTTTTTTTATTATTTAATTTTTATCGAAAGTTTTTACTGAAAGCAAAACAGAAGTATGATGCAGAAAACACACGATTTAAAACAAAGTATTATTTTCTTCTCAAAATCTTGAGTGTTTTTAATAAAGAACAATTAAAGTTCTGGTTCCCATAGTTTATATATTAAATAAAAACTCTTTATTACCTTGTGTAGGCTATTAATCCGATATGTAATTAGCTAAATAAAGTTTGGTTACTCTTCAAAAGATTATTTCATGAATTTAATAAATGTTTACTTACCATAAAATGACCAAGTAGGGGACGCTAAAAAGAAAGTTAATTAGTTAAAGGATTTAAATTGAATATAAAAATACATTTTAAGGAAGCAAAACAAGAAAAAACTGTTCAGAGAATTTTTAAAAATAGTTCATTAATGTAATTGTAAAAAATAAAATAAAAAAAAAAACCTCGGTACTCTGCTTTAGACCATTCTGAAATTGTATTGGGGTGGTTAAAAAGGCTATACATCGTTTGACGATGAAAGCTTGACAATTATATTCGATAATAATGACTAATGAGCAAAGCAGGGAATTTAGTTGGTTTTTTTAATACTTTTGACATGATCCCCGAAAGGAGTCGAAGAGTACGGTTCAGTAAACATTTCCTTTTCTTTCTACATGGGCAGTTCACTGCTCATTGACCTTTGCAGGCCTAGTGGATTCCCCGGAGTCTGACATCCATTCAACGAATGAATGTCCATTGAATGGATGTGTGCATATTAATGGTCCAGTAAATAGGTGTACCATTAGTATGCCCAATGATATCCATTCAACAAATGTCCTTGTGCATATTAATGGTTCACAAAAGTTTGAAGTCCGCTTTGTTTCCTGTTTACAAGTTTTGCACTTAAAAATTAAACGTTTCTGCTGGACAATGCTTCAACTCGACGCTAAACTTTCAAATCAATGCGTCCGATCTTGCTAGAACAGTGCATTAGTTTTGAATTTTTCCGTTCTCAATTCCATATAAATAGAAAAATAAAGTAATTCTTGAAAAAAATAGAACAGACTTCAAATTATAAATTGTACTTAAAAGTGAAAAAAAAAAATCTTCAAACAACATCGGTGCGACTTTTAAACATAATTTTTGAAGCCCGTGCAAAGTTATGATGGATTTTGACTCATGGTTACTTTTCCTACCAGGAATCAATTACAAATATAAATGGCCTAGAGTTTGCAGCAGTTTTAATGTAAAATAACCGCATGGTGTCATGATAATTAAATTTATAATTTTGTACCGACTTCAAAATTATGTTTGAAAGTCGTATCGATGTTGTTAAAAGAATTTGTTTTTTCACTTTTAAGCGCAATTTATAATTTGAACTGGGTTCTATTTTTGGGGGGATGAATTGTACAGCCCTCAAATTACCTTATTGGAAGGGTTCTTATGAAAAGCTAATGATTGAGAGGTAAACTGCTGTGTTTAGCAACAATTGAATTTTCAGGGTTTAGATTCAAACGACTCTTGACACGACATCCTTTCTGCCAACCTGAACTACAAAAGGAATGTGTGAGCAGGGAATAAGCTGCTTCCACAATGCTTTTGCAGTTTTAGGCTTGTGAAAATAACATGTCAAAGAGTGTTTGAATCAAAATCTTAAAAAAACTCAATGTTAGCTGGTTAAGACAGCTTACCTCTGGGATACAATAAAACATTTTATGGAGTACCTGGAGGGGAATTTAGCTGGGCCACAAAAAGCTCCAAGTCCGCGGTGCTGAAAAGGTTGTGTCCTTGCAATTCCTGCTCTACATCATCTGTAATACAAGTATTGGTATTAAGTGTTTGTAAGAATTAATGCATACAAATTGAAAAACTTAGTTTTTTAAATGAAAATTTGCTCAAAAACACTTTATAAAAAGTAAAAATATTATATCTAAGTAAAATTAAGATTTACTAACGAATTTGTTTTGTATAAACACAATAAATATTTTTTGTAAAAAAAAAATAAAGAGAACCGACATCAAATTATAAATTGCGCTAAAAAGTGAAAAATGAATTACTTCTTCAAACAACATCGATGTAAATTTTAAACATAGTTTTAGAAGTCTGTGCAAAATTAGTATAGGTAAAATCTTTTGTAATCATGAATCAATTACAAATATAAATAGCTCAAAATTAGCAACAGTTCCAATGTGAAGAAGCACATGGTGTAATGGCAATTAGACTCCTAATTTTGCAATTTTGCACCAACTTCTAAAAGTATGTTTAAAAGTCACAGCGATGTTTTTAAAGAATTAATTCATTTTTTAGCGCAATTTATAATTTGAAGTCTGTTCTCTTATTTCCAAGAAATATTTTATTGTATTCTTTTTAGTGTAAATATATTTTTTACATAAATACTTATCACGCAATCCCCTTCTGTCCCCCCTCCCCCCCAAATACTCTTTACTAAAGCACAATAATAAAAATTAACAGATACGTTAAATGGGAGATTTCCAAAATAAATATAATATTGTATGGGAATGAGGAGTTTAGAGAAAATTATGTTAAAAAATTCAATAACATTGTATAATCAATCACCATTAAAATAACAAAAATTATAAAATTTGAAGGGTGGGGGGGGGGGGGGGGAGAGAAAATTCAGCAAAACTATTCATTTAGTTTAAATTATTTCTACTAAATAGAACATTTATTTTCTGTTGTTACCGTTTAAAGGGCTGAATATCAGCCAAGTTCGTAAAACATGACTCAATTTCAAAATTCGATTGTGGCTAAACTACTGGGCCGGTTTTGACGTACTAGAAACCATTCGACGCAGAACTGAATGCTCTTAAAAAAGCTAGCAGTAAATTTTTCTGTAGAATGCGCCGTTTAGGTGTTATAAGCAAAAAACCGAAAAAAGGGCGAATATTTAGCGGTATTTTGACTCGCAAAACTTTAACAGAAGTCAGCATCCGTCGCAAACTCACAGGTCTCTTATTTGGGACCCCCAAAAGGTACTTAACACTCCAGCTTTAAACGATTTTTAGGGAAGCATAATGCCTAATTTGCTGGGATAGTTTGTTTACTACATAACAGATTGCGTCAGCATACCATGCAACCAATTTGGTGGCCACAATTATCATTCACACAATAAAAATGTACAGGGGCTCGCTATGCATTAGTTATTATTAGGGATGTAACGAATATTCGGTCACTATTCGGTATTCGACCTTTGGCCGAATATTAATGGACTATTAGTCCAAATAGCTCTGCTGCAGTTGAAATGTGAAAAAAAAAACTAGTAGATTTTACAAATTTAAAATTGTATTATAGTTATTGCAACAGAATATATTAGTATATAGGTTTAATTAAAAAATTTTAGAAAAAAAAACTACTTTTTTAAACATTGTTTTTAGGTTAGACTGAACGAAAACAAAATTTAAAGTTATAATATTGTATTTTATACTTAGCATTTGCTCCTAAAAGCTGGCAATAGTTGATTGTTATGGAGAATATTAGACTTTTTTGTTATTATTAACAAAGTAGAAGTCGGACCTCCTTTAAGTAGACTGAATTATTGTGAATATTGAGTAAAAGAAAATGTGAAAAGCCTAGAATATATCATGAATATTAAGATAACATAAGTTATTGGGGTTTTTAAAAATAAAACTATATTCCAGTTAAACGCTTTAAATTTTGCTTGATCTTCCAAAAATAGGTATGTAAAGAAAATATATAAAATAAAATTATTAAATTTTATATCTTTTAAAATGTGTTCATAAAATTATTTTGCGCAGGTCAAAGTTTACTAAGCAATAGTATCTTTAATTTGAATTAAATAATTAGTAAAATATTGCTAATGCTTACATTAAAACCTGTCATTTCTCTTCCACATGTGGGGGAAATTCCCAGTTTTATTTGCATTCAAATCAATACAGTAAATACGTTTTCGATAGTTTTAGATTCTTACCAAACAAGAATTAAATCATGCATGATAGATTAATGTGTGGAATTGGAGTGACTTTGTGAATACTTTTAAATTTGACAAAAACTTCCTATTACAACGATTTTCTAGAAAATTTAATATTCGGCCGCCAAATATTCGGTCAAATCAATATTCGGTACATCCCTAGTTATTATATCAAATGTACTATTTTAAAAGAGATTCTACTATTTTTTTTCCATTTTTTTTCTTTGTAATCAGTTGTACGATATTGTTCGAAAAACACATTTTACAAAATACGAGAAAACTAATCGTTCGGGAAGTTAAAAGCTAATTAATAACTGGTTATACTTACTTAGCTGCTCTTCGCCCAGCTGAGAGAACAGAAGCTTGAAGAACTGCTTCAACTGTGTTACATCTAGAAGAAAAAGTTATTTTTAAGTGTGTATAAATACATATATATCCATGTACATATTTTCTTTATCTTGACAAATATAGCAGAAATTATCTATTCGTGTGACTCGCGTAAAGGCAAGACCGTTTGGCCGATTTTTCTGAAGTTGAGCACAAAATTTGCATGGAGCATGGAGTGTGCACCTCGAAGAGTAATGTGAAATTGAAAGAATTGCACTGTCCACCTGAACCACTATCAGCCTTGGCATCACACAAGCTAATTAAAGCATTTCTAGGCAAATTTACTCGAATACAATTCCTGTTTTCAAATGACAGTTTTGTGCAATAAATATGGTGCGAGAGAATTATGCATGTCGACGGTAAAAAGCCGGAGTGGAAGGATACATTTAGCCTGCAGGATTACAGATCCCTCTTACTAACGTACATCATGATTTTTTTAAAAAGTTTGTTTAATGGGCAAACAGCTCAACAATAAATATTAGAATTTAAATGTCTGAGCAAAAGGAAATATTGCCATTTGAAAATGCTTTTACATTATGAACACATCACATGTTTACGGCGAAATCAATGAAAGTTTTTGTGAGAAACTTGCAGATGTTCGACCTGGTTGACTCAGGTATTTAACCCTTAAAGAGCATTTTTCCATCCGCTTAATTTCTCAGCCGCCAAAGTAGGTAAGATCACAAAACGAAGCAGCAAGAAAAATAAATATTTTCGAGTCATTTTGTCTCTTTATTAGATTTGGGAGGGGGGGGGGGGGGAATCGCAAATAGATCTTTAATTTCAAATCATTGAAAAACACTATACGGTTTCATGTGCTACCACCATTTGAACTTACATTCCGAACAAGCTTTGGTCCTCACGCTCATGCCGCCTGAGATTTTACAAATATTTCCCCCTTCCTTTCTACCCGTCCATAAAGAGTAACTATAAATATATATGGTTTGGTATATTTATACACTTTACCATTGAAGTAAAAAAGAACATTTTATTTAAACCAGATTAACTTAAATATATATATATGCTTGCCATACGTCCCGGTTTGACCGGGACAGTCCCGGTATTTTGCTCTCGTCCCGGTGTCCCACCCAGTTTTATCAATGTCCCGGAAACGGCTGTAAGATATAAAAAGTAATGAATTTATGTTTTTAAGAATCTTTTATGAAGACATTAAGAATCTTTAAGATGACAGCATTAATGAGGGAGTCCACTGCAAGAGCATTGATTGTATGTAAAATAAACTTTGGCGTTTTCTTTGCGCTGACTTTTATGAAAAAGTCAAACTTAACAAAGACATCTTAAAAACGTACATTCAAGCCAGAAATATGAGTGGACTGAAAAAAAATAACACTTTTGCTTATTAATTGCTTTTTTAGTTTGACAAAAATGTTTTTTTTTTTAAATGGCTTTTGTAGTTAGACAAAAAGTTGTAATTTAAAAAAGAAAGTTTTAGTTATTTATTGTTCAATTAAGCAATTTTATTAAGTATTTTCAACTTTATTTTATTAGCACTTCTTTCTAGATGGTAGACTAGAAAAAATTTTCATTAAAAAGGAAAAAAAACTTTTTACTATTAAGTAGCAAAAATTCCTTTTTTGCTTTTAAAAGATGTGTAGACTAACAATTTAGGTCCCCACTCCCGTTGTTTCATGGTTTTTAGGCTTAAAACTGATCATTTTTCTTTTAATTTTTTAAAAATTTCCTCACACCCCACCCCCGCTACTGGGGGGTATTCATACCCCACAGACCCCCCAGTATGCCCATCCCATATAAATGGGTCCCAGTTTCACTAACCAATAATATGGCAAGCCTATATATATATGTACACATATTTAGTTTAGATTATGACTTAGCTGGAACTTCAAAATAATCCAATTGATTTTACAGACTTGAATCAGACTAAATTTAATGAAAGGGAGTTTAATCTAGGTTAAGTTTTAACTGTTTAAGCAGTCCAGTGGCATAGCTGAAAGCTTCCGTGCCAAAGACTCGAGTTAGAATCAATTGAGGGTACGAAGGTTATTGATCGGTCTAGCATTTTCTTTGATTATGTGCTAGAGATTAGGATTCCACTTAAAGTTGCAGATCCCCTGGCGGCTCACGGCATCTGTGAATTGTCTGTTTAGACTAATATAAGTGCGTTAAATGGGCGATTGTTTTAGTTACCGCCAAGGCTTACTTTCTAAAAAAAGTGTAGCTCTAGAGTCTTTAGAACTTATTTTAATGCACAAAAATTCTAAATTGCGTCCTTTGCGTTCAAATTTGTGCAAAATTGAATAGAAACAGAATTCGCGAACTTCCATACAAATTAAATCCCAGTTTTAACCGAAGTACCCAGAAATTTTTCATTCTACCCCATACATGGGGTTTCAGGCAAAGTGTTAATTTTCCACTTTCATTTTACCTTAAAAATTTACTGCCTAAAAATAAAAATATTGTTTCAACGGAAGTTCTGTAATAAAATACATAATTCTCTTTAGTTTGTTATTTTCAAAATAAATTTTCAATTTGTCCATAATGAAAAAATAACATTTCTCTTAATTATTCAATTTTTCTCCACATTATACTACTTTAATATACGAGGTGCATTCAAGTTCTAAGGCCTCCGGTTTTTTTTTCTCCAAACAGGAAAGAAATAAAAACATGTGCATTGGTCTAAAATAAGCGTGCATTCGTTCTCAATTCGTCACAGAGACGGCAGCATTATACGAAAGAAGGAATTTTAGCAGTAGAGTCGAGAATGAGAACTGTTTTAGATGCTTAAAATGGCTACGTTTTTGCTTGAACAACGAGGAATCATTCACTTTCTGAATTTACGTGGTGTGACAACAATTGAAATTCATCGACAGTTGGAGGAGACATGTGGTGATGGAGTTATGGATGTGTTGAAAGTGCGTTTGTGGGTGCGACATCATGTGACAACAAAGCGAAACACCCTCGGGCTCGCACAAGCTAGTCTGACGACATGATCGTGAAAGTGGAGACTTATTTTGGGGGATCGCCGAATGACTGTTGGATAGATAGCCTCCAGTGTTAGCATTTCCGTTTGTTCTGTGCTCACAATCCTGCATCCAGGTGGGTGCCACGAATGCTGACGGAACAGTTTTTGTGACAACAACTTTGAAGTGATTTCTCATGCTCCCTACTCACCTGACCCGGCTCCTAGTGACTTTTGGCTGTTTCCAACAATGAAAGACACTATCCGTGGTCGCACATTCATCAGCCGTGCTGCTATTGCTTCAGCGATTTTCCAGTGGTCAAAACAGAATCCTAAAGAACCCTTTGCCGCGGCCATAGAATCATGGTGTCGACGTTGAGAAAAATGTGTACTTCTGCAGGGAGATTACATCGTGAAGTAACACCAATTTCATAGTTTTCGAGTGAGTAGTTAGAAAAAAAAAATCGGAGGCCTTAGGACTTGAATGCACCTCATATCATATGATAAATAGCAGCTGTGAATTAGGTACTAACATGCATATTTATGGTCAGTATTTTAGTATAATAGGTTCAACGTATGTGGAATAATGAGTTAGTATTCCTAAACATTACAAAATCTGTTTTAAAATTTGTGATTACATCCTATAAAAATAAAAAAAGTACAGCACTAAGTCTTAATTTCATAACTATTTTAATTATGTCACACCATTCCAAATTTTAATTCATAATTTTATATAAAATATGAATATAAAAATTTATGAAATTCTTTCGAAGGTAAAATTGCAAAATTATGGAAAAACACATAAAGCTTGAGTAATTGCATAAGGCGAGAGCACACTCTGCACCAGTGATTGACACCCTTTCGAGTAGCTCATCACATTTTTAATAATTTATTCAAAAATTTCTTTTAGATACTTTTAAAATTGATATATGTCTTAATAGATATTCAGGACCATATACGTATATGCTAAAGTTTGTCCATTTGGTAATTATAATTTTTACAAATTTCCATTTTGTACCCATTCGGTAACAAAACATTTTTACTCCGCTTAATGCGGAGCTTAACTTTCCCACTCAATGCTCCAGTAATTGACACCGCCATTTTTTTTTATTTTACCAGCGATTAACACCCTCTGCTTCAGTGTGACACCTTATTAAAGATACAATGTGTAAAGTACTTTCTTAACATATCTTACTACACTAGGTGATTCCACGCAGAACATCGGCGAAGTATAAGTACAGCACTCAAACTTCGCTGAAAAGGTAACCATTTTTAGAGTCGTAAAAACGTTATTTATCAAATAAAAAACCTATTAGCCATTGTTAACGCTTGAAATATATAATTTGGAATAATTCCGTCAGTAGGGTCAGATTTTTTTCATATAAAATGCGTCTTGGCGGTGAACTTTGATTCAGCTGAAAACTGTCTATTTTGAAAAATAAGTTTTAAATTGAAATCATACCAACACTATTCACCCGGAGTTGAGGAAACTGCTAAATATTTTAGGGTGAAGGTAAGCCTTAAGAAATCGAACTAAAAAGCTTATAACTGGCGTTCTTATTGACTTAGCAACTTAGAACTAATATCTTGTGCAGAAAAATCAGCGCTTTCGATCAATATACTACATTAATATGTGAAAGGGTTTTTACACTTCCATATTGGGGAATTTATTGAGAAATTTGCGTAAAATTGGAATAAAAAAAGAACTACCATATAAAGATGCATATAAAACGTTACTCTGGTCGTCTAAACACTTGTTTTATCAATAGCCCAAGTTAGATACGTGTTTTATAATACAGGCAGACCTCGATATAAGGTCACCTTGCATATAAAGTCACTTTTTTGAAGTCCCAGCTCATTGAATATCAAATGTATATGAATAGGCTATAAGGTCAGGCCGCTCATATAGTCATGACAGGTGACCTTATATCGAGGTCTGACTCACTAGGTAGACTTACATATCGCTTATACAAATGAACAGTGTCATATTTGAAAAATGGACATTTTTTTCAAGAGAGGAGTTTAATTTTTTTACAATTTTTTTCATGTAATTACCTTATGTGTTGCAATGATTATTATAATCGATTTTGTTCAGAAAATAGTTACTGTTTTGTTTCTCTCACATGATGGATGATAATGATGTCCAAAAAATTAGAAATAACTATAAAAAGTACAGTTATGGCAGTATTGCAACAAAAAATACAGTTTGTAAGTTATTTTTAAAAAGTAGTACAGTGACTAAGTATTGTTCCTTCCTGCAGATAAATGGGGGTAAAACTGTCCAATTCATTAAAAACTACTTGTCTCCGATTAATATTTTTTTAATTAGATTTTTCCCCTTGGAACATGTTTATATTATTTGATTAATATGAGCTTTAATTAGGCCTCCATACTACCTATAAGTTCTGAAAAAAAAGCAAGCTAAGGAGTATTTAAAAGGGAAAGTAAAATAAAATATAAAAATATAAAAGTTTATTTACTTAGGAAATAGGAACGTAATTCTTACAATTTAGAACGCAATTCTAATTATTTTTTAATGAAATGCCCCTTATTATAGTTGTGTTGCAGCACCATTAAAGCAACCAAATAAATAAAAACATTGAAATGAAGACTGCCTTATGCACCAATCAACCATAAGTTTTTTCGACAAAATTGCTGAAAGGTAATAAATCCGAAATGGAAACTGCCGTATCTACCAACGCAACGGGATTCATCTTAATGAAGGACGTCAAAAAATGAAAAATTGAAATGAATACTGTCGTATCGGATGTTACGACAGTAGTTCCATGTGTTATGAGTATATAAACTACATGGATTTTGAAATTAAAGCTGATAAAACATTGTACTTGCAAAAATTGCGATGCTATCGCGTTGAAATTCTATAACCAACCGAATTATTCTGCAATAAGGCGGTGTTGACATATGAGAATTGGCTTTTCCAGCCTAAACGCATAGTGACACTAGTGTTCTTTAGTCTTAATTTTTGAACATTTACTTAGGACAGTATTCCCAATATAAAGAGCGCAAAAAAATCTGAACATGTCGATATAAAAACCAAAAAAAAAAACACGATTTTTGCAGATATGACACTGTATATTTCTATAAGCGATATGCATAAGTAAAGATCCATTTGCGCAAACATTAACCGAAACAGTTAAAAAGTCTTTTTCTGATTTCTGCACTATTTGAAGCAAATTTCTTTTTTCAACTTTCGCATTCAGGATTTTTCCAGTCTTTGGACATAAACAACAAGCTCCACCAAAAGTGAATATTCTTTTTGGATTTTCTAAAACATTTTTACAGCCGGTAGTAATCTCCAACCTCTGAAACAACTATTCAGTTTTATGCTCTGTAATTTCAGCTCTTAGGCAGGCGGTCCACTAAGAGCCCTGGAACGAATTTGAACGCAGGAGGAATTTTCGTAGCTTTCTATGAGTTTGGCTTGTGATCTTAAATGGCATGCCTTGGTTTTTAACAGCATTTATAGCTTTAGCCATATCTTTCTCACTGTATTGGGACTTTGAATTTCCCCACTATTTTCTAAAGAGGACATTTTTTAATTCAATAAAAAACAGTTACGGGGAAAATGTTAAAATGTATCTAACATATTCTTAAAATGTAGGTATTGAAATTTGCTTAAAAATGCTAAACTGCATCGAAAAAAAAAAAAAATACGGTAATACCTTTAAAGTTGACCACCTATCTAAATTGACCGTTAAGCACCTGAGTTTGAACAAGTTCCCAGATGAGAGACCGTCACCTGGGGTTGGCACCTCTAGACGTATCGTTTCACTTGAAGGACATTGGAGCCACGATATATTTAACGTACACCAGCTCCCTTTAGATTAGACGGTCCCAAAGCAACCAGCCGCGAGAGGCTATCACCCTCCCAAACCACTGACCTTGGTCATGTTGCTTCACTTTCGGTGTTCTACAGGAACCGAGCTTCTATACTGACTGGTCCACGACGAAATATTTTTCCTATTTATTATAATTGTAAAGGGGAAAGCGGAATGACGTGAATCATTGGTGCACTCCCCTACCCCCGTCTAAATATTAAATACTTATCTGAAATACTCAGAAAAATATTACTCAATAGGTACAAAGTTAATTTGTTGTACCCCCATGGGATTTCACATGATTACAATCAAAGTCACACATACGAAGGTACACATAGTGAACATGCATGTTCTTTATGGTAATATTTTTAAATATACAGTTAATATTTTAAAAATTTGAGCAGGTAAAAGAACTATTGTATCTAGAGGAAAAAAAATGCCTGCATAATCAAATAGTACAATAATTAAAACGTGTATGCTGAGAATTTAGATTATAAGCAAGATTTTAAGAACACAAATTTTGATTTAAAACAAAATACTTTTATTTTAAGAAATGCATAAAACACCTAACGAATTAAATAATCATGTACTTACCATCATGAAGAACCGGTAGCTGATTTCGTACACTAAAATCCATAGGTAGACGAAATTCGTCAAAATACCCGATAGCCAGGGTCTGCAAACAAAGCAAGAATCTTCAGTATAAATCAAGATACGTACAATGCATTTATACTTTCAGATTACTCCAAAAAGCTGATCTGAGCAGTAAACTTATCCTGTGCTTAATGCTTACGTGTTGTTAATGTTACGTGCCTAGGATTCCGACTTAAGGGGACTTGGCACCTTTTGACACTTTTTTTTATTTAAGAACTTTTACATATTTCATTTGTATGCTATGAAGTGCTATTGTTCAACAAAATGATTGTCACATGAAAAATCAAAATTCAACTAACAGAAAATTTTAAAATTTAATTTTTTGAAAATAATTTAACGATTTTAACTTTCCCTCTTTTTCATTTCTTGACTTTTTTCACCAAATTTTTTAAAAGTACTTATAGTATGGTTTACAATTTTTAGGGATGGGTTTTGCTATTAATTAGTTTTTGAGAAAAAAAGTTTTTAAAGTTGCATCGATGGTAGAACACAGAAAAAGGCGACTTTTGTTACATTTTCATTAAAAAAAAAATTTTGAAAATATATAGCAAAATCCATCCCTAATTTTATCAAGCACATCATATTGAACACACGCAAAAAATTTCAAGTTGCTACATGAATATATGTAGAAGTTTTAGCATTTTAAGTACTACAATATTGCGAAAAAACACAAACCGAGAAAACGCAGTTTAAAGAATACAAAATCCTACTAAAACATCAGAAATATTTGAATTCTCTTACTGCTTAACTACATTTATATTGGTTGTATCGCTTCAAAACTTCTCTCAGATATACTAGGAGAGTCAAGCCTTATTTTAAGCAAAAAATTGAAACATCGTTATTTTCATCCATTTTCTACATTTGATAGGTGCCAAGTCCCCTTAAGAGTCGGAATCCTAGGTTTTGTGAGCCTAAATTATTAACCCCATTTCAATATAAAAATATTTACAAAAAATATGTGGGTTTTAAAGCAAACAAAGGGATTTGCACAACTTGGGATTACTCATGCAAAACTTAAAAGTCAACATGGCTTCTTGAAATACTTGACTTAAAACAGGGCCACAATTTCCTCCATACTTAATCTAATAAAATTGCGATTTCAAAATTGCGCGTAAGAAAGTGCCGAAATTCGGGTTTTCGTTCCCTATAGCAGCGGTTCCCAAATAGGTTCCCCGCCGAAAGATATCTCTCTCTCTCTCAAAAACGCATGCTCAAATCTCACGAAATGGCTTTGTGAAAAATGCTCCGAGTAAAACTTTCGCCAAATTGGCGAAATTTGTGTGGTAAATTTTTTAAGTCACGTGATCGCGCGAGGAAAGATTCGTTTTAAATAACGAAATTTTCTTGACGACTGAAGAATCGTCGAAAATGAGGATTCTATTTTTGAGAGTGCGGGGATCCTTTGGGAAAGTTATTACATAAAATTATCTTCAGTAAGACATGTTCAGAAAAATCTACGTTACTCGATGAGGGCTATATTAGAAATGTATCGTAAAGGGATAGGTCTGCACTTTCTGAAAATAAAAATACATTTGAAGGAAGCAAAATAAGAAATAAAAACTGTTCAGTGAATCTTGTAAGTCAGTTAACCCTTTATATTTCGTAGCATCGGTATGTTAAAATATTTCAGATTTTGTTTTGTTTCAAAAAAGAAATTCTTATAGGACAGTAAATAAGATTAACACGAATTTTTCCACCACCCCCGCCCCCTTTGGGGGGGGGGGTGTAGTTATAATGTTTGAATATTGGTGCATGTGGTGGTAAATATATTTCTGAAAGTTTTTGCATGATTCTGCCAATCAGAAAGGGTAAAATAGCTTACTATAAATATCTATAATTTAATGAACTTGGTAGGAAGCATACTTCCCACCGGGCCCTCCGCTTAAAATCAAACTCAAATAGGGCGGGTCAAAGATTATGCGTCGTTTGATGATAAAAGGTTGACAGTTATGTTTAATGATATTGAATAATGAGTCAAAAAGGGAGATTAGTTTGCTTCGTTGATTTTTGTTACACTTTTCATAGGATCTCCGAAAGGAGTAGAAAAGTACGTATAGTAAACAACAAACTGGTGTTTTGGAGATGGCTTTGGATGAAAGTTGTTTTCAGAGGTCAAATGACTACATTGAATCGCTCAAAAAAGATACACTTAAAAATTGGATTTTTCGCTGCAGATTGCTTCACCTTTTACTTTTAAACATTTAAGCATTTTTTTTTGCAAGACACACACAATAAAAAAGGAAAGAAAGAAACTAAACAAAACAAAAAAGAAAATATTTGAAATAAAACGCATTTTGTTTGTTTAGTTCAAGTACCCACACAAAAAGGACGATTATAATAAATTAGAATAGTTTTAATTAAAATTTTAGTATAATTAATGTTTATCTATTATTTATTGACATTAAAGCCGGGTCCAGACGCTACGTTTTGTACAACCTTTTGTCTGCGCAGTCTCAAGACTGAATGAAAACATTGCAGTTTTTTATGCGTCTACATGGTGCAGAGATATCTGTATATTTCACTTCGTTTTGTGCGATATCGTCATGAAGGTGGTACTACTCTGGTCGATTTTGGCATGATGTCATGTTAAAAAAAACTGGAACGTCTCAGAAGTACCCGGCGTTCAAAGTGGTCAAATGATTACATTAAATAAATATTTTTTTTTGTTGTCTGTTCTGGCTGGTTCGACAACTGCAGTCTCTTGATTTTCATCCATGGTATTCCTAGACTGCCTTGGTGTCTCCTGATCATTTAGGAAATGCAACAAATCAAAATACTAGAGAGATGGCTTGTAGATTTCGTCTCCAGCCCCAGATCGAATCGATTTATTAACGTTTGCCAATTCTTTACGGTAAACACTTCTCAAAGAATTAATTATTTACAACTGTTTCTGTTTGCGGTTGCATCAGTTTCTTTGAATTTTTCCGCTAAACTCTCATAAGCCTCCCCCTTTTTATCCCTGTCACTATACTCCTTGGATTTGACACGCCAAATGCATGGGAAACTTTCGCATAATGGAATAAATTCTGTGAGAAACTCCCTAGAACATTGCTGAAAGTCGGCCATTGTCGCCTGACGAATTGAAACTGAGAAATGAATCGGAAAAGGGTGCTACAGTCTACATGTGCCGATTTGTCTGCACAGTTCAAAGACATCTATGCTTTCTAGCTCAGCTATCGCTGCAACTGTAGTCTTCGCACCGGACTCAAAACTGCGCACTTTTCCAATCTGCACGCAACGTTTTAACTGCAACGTGTTGAACTGCGCAGACAAAAGGTTGTGCAAAATGTAGCGCTTGGACCCGGCTTGAAACAGAAAGACGAAATTTTGTAGCTTGCAGAAACAAACAGCTGCAAGCAATGCTTAGAAAGCGGAATAAACCTTTCATCCGAGCTCAGATAGGAAAATAACATATGTGCTAATTCACTGGAGGAAAAAAAAAAAATGAAAGTATAAATAGTAATAATACGCTGGAATAACAAAAATCGCTATAAAGGAAAACATTTTTTTTAAAAACTCCTGTACAGTATGGAAAATGGTCCCGTAAAATACATGTAAAAATAAGGAAATCAAAATAAAGCTATCAATCGCCTGTGAGCCGCAGGAAATAAATTTTAATACGTTTTAAAAAAATAATAATCAAAATCTAAAAAAAGAAATAAATTTAAAATCGGCTGCTCCTCAAAATGCTAAAAACCGCAAGCAATAAATTTTAATTCGTTAAAAGAAACAAGTTCCGTCTAGAACTATACGAGCCTACTTTCCCGAATACACCAGTTTCAAATTTATAATCTAGCTATCTCTCTCTGTCTTTCTCGTTTAGCTTAAGTTCTTAATTGCTTCAGATATACCTTTTCCAACGGTTAATACATGTTCATTCAATCATTCATTTATTCAGTCATTCATGTATTTATTCACTCAGTTATTAATTAATTCTTTTGCTTGTTCATTTAATCATTCATTAATTCAAAAATATTCTTGAAAATCTCGATCAAAACATTTCATAGGAAAATAGGCTAGTTAGTTCTGGATGAACTTTCTATTTGTACATGTTCTACGTCATAAGAGCTTTCCGATAAAATTTGTTCCAAGAAAATCGGTCCGTTACATCAGGATTTATATAGTATTGAAACTTCCATGTAAGCGCTATGTTAATTTTTTGAACTGTTCAAAAATTAAAAAAGTTGTTCAAATCAATATTTCACGGCAAGAACTTCTTCCAGTGAGCTTGTTCATTAGAACTTGGATCTTGTACTCTGAGTTTACATAATTTGTTTCATTTTCGCCCATAGGCGCTAATGTTAAAAATTTTTGAACTGTTCAAAATTGAACAAAAAATTGTTCAAATCAAAAAGTAAAATATGGAAATGAGATGTTTTCGCCGAGATCTTTCGAATGCAAAAAGAATTTTTCAAATCGGATAATTCGTTCAAAAGTTATTTGGGGGGGGGGGGGGGCAGACCGACAGACAGACCGACGGACACACTTTTTCCCCATCTCAATACCCTACTTTCAAATTTTTTGTTTTTCAATCTTTAATTACTTCACTTTTTTGACTTTTTTTGATTTCTAACGATATTTTCACGATACATTAAGCCTTCTTTCATGCATTATTATTTTTTTATTTTTACGGGAAAGTAGGCTAAAAAGGATTAATAGTCAGTCGGCATGGTAACAATTAAAATTAAACTTAATTACCCTGAAAAAATAATTTCGAACTGCAGAGAAAAATGCTTATAACTTCTTTTCTAGGTAATTTAGAGGCTTCGAATTTTCGCACGAGGAGCGAAACTCTTTAAGGGGTAGTTTTTCACGCGCTTTTCAACGGTATCAAGCTCGAAGCGATGCGATAATTCCTTCCCATAGAAAATGACTATTTCATGAAACTTTCGGCTATAAATTGGAATAAGAGAACAAAAAATTAGAATTTCAGAAAAAACTGAGTTGATCACCCCCCGTTACAAAGTAATTTTGTGCAAAATTTCATGAAAATCCGCTGGACGGTCTGGGCCCTACGCCGGACACAGACACACACATACTTGCTGCTTTATTATTAGTAGAGATGCCCGTCTCAGATCCGCTTACACTTTGTTTATATAATACTAGTAAGTCCGGCGGTCATACGAAATGACCGCTGTTCTAGATATTAATAAATTGCAATTAAAATTATTTGTGCAAAGGTGTCTGCTAATTCAAACTGAGTTACCCAGTTCAGGCGGCGAGGACGCCCCTTTGCTCATTGTACTACCATATATTTATTTACTAAAAATCAAATTGTTCATGAAAAATATATATTTATCATCGAAATAACTTATTGAAAATTTTATTATGCTCTTCAAAACAAAAGTTTTAACGAAACTGGGCAAAAAGAGCGATGCCACTCCAATAAGAAAAATTAAAGCGCAGACGATAAAGAAATAAATTAAGAAGAAAGAAAGGATTAAATTAAATTCACGTATACATTAATTTTTAACGAAGATTGATATACAGCGAAGTCTCACTCAATATGCTGATAAACGTTTTGATTGCTATTAGTACATTTGATACAATAACAATGGCAACTGCATTTATTTGTTTGTTCACACGGCAACTGTAATTATACTGCTGGAAACGACGGCAACAATGCAAAAATAAAATAAAACGAGTCAAGAAAATCATTGCAAAATTTAAAAAAATTAAATTAGAAAAACTAATTGAGTCACAACTTTCATTTTGCAGCGATGCGTTTCTCGGATCGTAAACATTAACCGTGCCGAATGTGGTCCCGATCGGTAAAACGGCCTGGGATTCTATAGCGGACAGACAGAATAAGCCGCTTATATATAAGATATTTTGTTTAAGTAACTTTTAACCTAACCCCCGCTCCCTAGCCACCTTCCAAACCCTGAAATCGCAAAGAATAACTTACACCAGCGGTTCCCAATCGCTGTTTCGCGTACCACCATTTTTCTCACAAACCATTTTGCGTACCACTGCTTATTTAACTGTATTATATAGAATAGAACACTAATAGATTGTACATTGATATTTTTTTGCTTGTACGCATACCACCTAGAGAGGCTTCGCGCACCACAGTTTCGGAACCGCTGACTTACACTATACCAGTTTTCCAGAAAAAAAAAATTCGCGCTTTAAGTGGTTAAGAAAAAAGTATAACAATGCACTTTGCTCCACTCCAGTGCACGACGCGTGAAATCGAAGACTAATAAACTGGCAAGGACTCGTGTTCTTTATTAAAGTTTATAATAAGTTATTTTTACTTTTTTAAAATTTAGTCGCAGTAATTACTAAATGTAATTGATGCGTACATTTTTTTTTTCATAAGCAGATACTTATTTTAATTATATTTAAAATCCATTTTTTAAGTAGTGCTAAAAAATAGTATACTGCCTAGTAATCAGTTCACCGAAATAGCGATGCGAACAAAAAAAAGCAGTGTTCATCATTAAACTTTATGGAATTCAGAACCATGATAAAAGTTATGGTTATTATGCAATCCAGTCAAATTTAGAAGTTTTTCGCACGATTAAAATATTTTTACAAGTAAGAATGTACGGCAAGTATATATTTTTAATGTATTGAGGTAACAATAAGAACATAAAATTTGAATAATGATTAACTACAAAAAATCTCCTGAAAATAACGGAAAAAGTACGGCTGCAGAGTTGCCGGAAATATTCAGTTTCTGATAATATTTTCCCGAGATTTGAGAGAAGTTCCATTTCTTTTTTTCTCCGTTAATCCAAATCAGGTTGTGAAAATACAGCAAACGTAAAACGGAAAAGTTCCGTTCTCTTATTTTCAGGACGTGATATTTCAGTTTTTGGAAGGAAAACCATGCATTGAAGCTCTATGGAAATCTTCCGTTAAAATCAGTCAAAAAACTGAAAATTCACGGGTTTTTTTTTTTTAACAGTGCACTTTGTACAGTAATATCTTTGAATTGAATTTCCTTTTAATTTATGTTACTCAAGAAAAGGTTCAGAAAACTCGCCACATTTAACGAGAAATTGGTTTAATCTCTCGAGAAAAATTTAAAAAATCTAGGAAGATCTCACTTAAGTTTCAATTTCGTGGTTGTCAATTTGGCAACAAAAGATTGTTATTTACGACCGGCATATCCAATAGGATTTTGGAGCCCCCCCCCCCTGGCCTACTTTGTGATATTTAAGAAAGTTGGTAACTTAAGTTACTATTTGATACTTGTCAGTTTGTCAAAAAGAATTCGTAATTTACTAATTGAAAGCATTTTGTTCTGCTAAAATTTAAAAAATATGTACAATTATTTGAAATTCAAGTTGTACGGATTTTTTTCCAAGATCCAAAAGTAGCGATTTGCAATTCAGGGCAAAAAATAGGATACCGGTATGCCTTTGTACGAATATTCCGAAATTTAAAAATAAAACATATCCGAAAAGAACATATCCGTACGACTTCGATAACCTTTAACTTTTTTTTTATTATCGGTATATTAAAATACTTTTCGGATTTTGATTGGTTTTAAAAAATAAATTAATTTAGGACATTAAATAAGATTAACATGAATTTTTCCACCACCCCTTTGAATGGGGGGGGGGTTCTAATATTTGAATATTCATGCATGTGGTGGTAATAGACTTCCCAGAGTCATTGCAAGATTCTACCAACCAGAAATGGTAAAATAGCTTACTACAAACATTTAGAACTTTATGAATTTGGTGAGAAGCATACTTCCCATCGCATTAGAAGGGGTTAAACTAAAAAATGTAATGAATTGCACTCCAATTTCCACCACTGGGTAACCATTACTCCATATTAAAGGAACTAGTTGTTCAACAAATTATCCCTAAACAAATTATCAAGCTCAACGTGCAATATATTCCCAAAGGTAAATTAATGTACTTTCGCAGCTACTGTACAAAAAGTACAAAGTACCCCCCCCCCATAAAAGTACAAAGTTTGCAATACTTCTAGAAATAAGCAGTTACCAAATATATCATATCTGAAGTAGAATGGTTTAATAGGGAAACTACTAAAGTAGGAATAAGGGTATACCTTCAACAAGTAAAAATGTTACCCATTATTAAATAAAAATCATAAAAATACTCAAGTTTCATACAACGAAATTCCATTAGGAACAAATATTTCTAGCAAATCTTTTCATTCAAAACAATTGGGAGCACGTTAACTGAAAAAATCATCTCCTTAAATATTATTTCGCTCATATTGTTTGTCAACATATATTATTCGGGATTTTGTAACCTTTATATTTAACAAAGAACATCTATATTTTTGAAAAGGATTCTTTTAGACTTCGTAAAGTTATAACTTAAAACGTTCAGTAGAAATTATCACTATTAGAATTTAAGAACACTATCTACTTCTCGAACTACCAATAATAATATCAACACTATATGAACATCAATTTAAATTTAAGAAAGAAGGTTATAATTCGCTACTTACTAAATAACTTGTAAAAAAGGGTAAGAAAATCCAAAATATATCACTAAGGCGCATTAAAGAGATCGCTTGTGTTTGCACTAGGCTAACTAACTACTTCAGCAGAGGTAGTCACAAAACCCGCCAATCCGATCTGGAACGCAGTTAATATGAAACGTCATAAAATTACGTCAGCGCATGCTCAGAAACCTTAAGAAAAAATATTTTGTACGAATAAAGTATTTCACTGTTCATAAAAATACAGTGTTTGAATTTATATTGCTATTTTCAACGAATTGTTTTAACATGAAATAGCTTTAGTTGTTTTTAAAAAATATTTCGCATTTTCTTAAATGAGCACATGTAAATTTTTCATCTTATCACCAAAATCTTTCTTTGGGCTTGTCACTGATCTTCTGTCAGTACTGTAAGGAGTTTTAGTTTCTAAAGTCTGTATCTTACTTAGGATTAGTAGGCAAAGCAAGAACAACCATTAATTTTAGGTTATTGAAAAGGCGTTTCTATTTCAATTTTATTCATATATATTATTGAATGTGCGGAAATTTTGTTTTAAATCTGATGGAGTTTTTTAAGGGACAGCTGTTATTCTAATGATACTTTAACCGACTATGAATGCCATTTTAATAGGGATTTTTGGGACAGTTATGCTTACTGTAATACATATTTTTCGAAACTGTTCATCTATTATAATCGGAGCTTTTAGGAACTGTGAACCTTATTCGAAGGAGAATGTTTAGGAACTGTTGTCTTATTCTGATGTGAACTTTTGCAGGGACTGTTGATGCAAACTTTTGAGAGCTGCTGTCTTTATTCAAATGTAGAGTTTCAGGAACTGCTTTATTCGTTATATTTAGATTTTTAGGCGTTCTAATTTGGTGTCTAGAATTTGCAAGGGTGAATTTTAGGATTCAAACTTCATTGTATTTTTTTTTTCTTTTTTAAACACAGAAACGAGAGGGAGTGTTTCTGTTAATGCACGAAGAACTTGTTTAAAATCAAATAACATTCTTAATATAGTAAAACCCCGTTAAAACGCTGGTGTCGGGGGACATGTTTGGCCCCCGCGTTATAACATAACCGCGGTGTAGTGAAACTTTACCGCTGAACCATATTCCCGAAATATGAAATAATAATTGCTTTTGTTGCATCACTTTTAACTTTGTCATTTACTAGTAACTTTTCCTCCCCCTATAGAATATTTTTTTCTTTTCTTCTTTGCTGCCAATTTATTCACTGTAATTGCTGTGCAAGAAGCATACATCTCAGCTCCGCAATCAGTCTATCGAGCGATAGGTTATAAACCAACTGTGTTCTGAGAAAAAAGGTGCTAAAAATCTCTTTATGTTATCCACCTGGGATTGTGAAGGGGGAGAGGTCCCAAGAAAAAATTTGATTTGGAAGACCGCACCTCTCACTGGGGAATATGGTTTTTTTTATGGAATGCTAAAGAATATGGGATACAAAGGTAATTAGCGCTATAAAAGAGGTTACACGCGCATAACTAGACTTCTGAAAATGGAAGAGTTAAGCATTACACTGAACAGTCCCTGACAGATTGTGCTCCTCCCACGGCAAGAGAAACAAGTCAGGGCGATTGCTCCCGATTTTGAAATCAAGCTATATGTTCTAGGTTGAAAGACAGAAAAAGCATAGAAAAGGTGTAAATCACACCTATCACAATAGGGCTTTATATGTTAGTGTGTCTGGTGGAGGGCTGGGTGTTCTTTGGCTAGAATATTTGTGTGGTCGGGCTGGATTTATTTGAATGGTAAATAAGGAATCACCTTTAAATGGCAATGATGAAGGGTAGTTTAAACATCGGGGGACATGATAGCCACCGCGGTATACTGAGGCGCGGTATAACGAGGTTTTAACTACACTCAACTGTTTCAAAAAAGTTCCTTTTTTCCCGCACTCTGTACATTCACAGAGAAAGATGTGTTAAGTTACGCAAGATGCGTTAAGTTACAAAAGATGTGTTAAGTTACGTATGTACCAGTTGAAAAACCACGAATCAACTTTCTCAGTAGCATCAGTTCCGTTGAAAACATAACACGTGAGATCTGTGACTATCAGTTTAAAAATTGCAAACAATGCGTTACATATTCCTAGCGTACAATTTAATGCTGCTCCAGTGAGCAGCCTAGACTTCGACTCCCAACTCTAGAGGCATCTTTGACCGTGTGGTCTAAGGCACAGGAAATGTGAGCGTAAGCTCACATTTTGAACTCACCTCCTACTTTCTGTACCTAAAATTGTATTTAAGCGTATTCACAGCTGTCGCCGTAATGCACGGTAGGGGTATGGTGGACATAATGTCACTGAGGCCATGGCAGCCTAGTGGTTAGAATGTCGCACTTCCAACCTTAAGGCCAGGTGTTCGATACCCGACCCGCTGAAGAATCCCCATGTGCACTTGGGGATACGAGCATGTCCGTGGACTCCACTAGAGACACTACAAGGAAAGACCTGACATATGCAGGGATAAAGAAACGCCGCCTTTTTACCACCTCAGGGCTTGTTGGGGAACTTCTCGTCGACTTAACACAGGAGAAACGAGAGGGGGTTTTCAAAAACGCGCATTTCACGGAAGCAGAGTTTTTCAGCAAAATTTTAGTGCCATATTCCAAAGGAGGAAACCATAGGCTTCAATTTCATACCATTTTTATGTGTCAAAAACGCATATTAGTAGTTTTAATTAATGTTTTGCTGTTCGGAATCTTCCATCTTCTTACAAACTTCTGATGGGAGAAAAAGAGAAGTTCCTTGGCTGTTTTTTGGCGGAAGTAGTTGGCGCTGTAAATAATTTATCGGAGAGTGAATGTCCAAACACTCTGATGAATGATTTTTGAGGTTCTTTTCTTTTATAAATTAACATGCAAACTGTGCTGAATTAACGGAAATCGTTATTATCAAACAGTTGTCAATTCAACACTATTCGCAGTTTTAAGAATTCATAATAAAAAAAAATACTACAGACATGATATGCATATCTATCACAATCGTTCTCATCCTAATTAGTGAAGCATTATGTTCGTGTAAATGTGTGATATTATATAGATTGTTATTAAATGAGTTAATTATTAATTAAGCTTTATTTAGTCGTTCCAAATCTATTTGTTTTTTATAAAATATGTCAATACAAAAGGAATTTATCACTGGAATTTTGTCTCATAACAGAAAGTTATGTTAAATAAATGTGTTTCCGTCCTGTTGTCTTAGACAATTTTTTAGAAATTGCATCTTATGTAATTAATATATATTTTCTGGATATGAATAACTATCAGTTATCAAACAAAGTACATCTGATTTTGATGTACAATAACTAGAGAAATAGTAGCAAATTTCGTATAGGTCAGGGGTCGGCAAACTGCGGCTCGCGAGCCACATGCGGCTATTTGGATGTGAAGCGGCGGCCCTTTAGTTCCATACGCAAATATTATTTATTTTATAAGAAAAAAACATTTAAAAATCGTTAAAAAAATAAAGATGAATTTGCTGTCAGGTTTGAGCAATTCAAAACCAACAAAACCATTCTAGCATTCATAGTAAACCCTCTCAACACATAGTAACGAAATCCACATTAAGCCATTTGGAGTTGATACTAGATCTCTAGAAATGCAATTGAACGATTTAAAAAGTAAAGCTTTGTGGAGGGGAAAATTTACAGAGTTGAAAAGCAAGTTGGAAGAGTTGGAGGTCTAGAAAATGTATGTACGTAACGCAACAAAAGTGGACAGCTTTAAAAGAAATGCCGCGAGTTAAGTTTCTTATATTTGACGCATGGGATAGTCTTCCAGATTGCTACAGTGAGGGGAAGGAGTTAGCATTTGGAGTGCTGACTATCTTCGAATCGACATATTCGTGCGAGCAAGCGTTCTCTTGCATGAATATAATTAAAAGTAAAGTAAGAAGCCAACAGACAAATGAAAATTTAGAGTAGTGTTTGAAACTTAAAACGAGTTATGAGCCAAATTTATCCAAACTTTCTAAAACCATGCAAAGACAACGCTCCCACTGAATTTGTTTGCTCAAATTTATGTTATTGATTTTTTATTTTTAACTAAAAGTTACATTGTTTAGTAAAGTTTAAATTTTCTAGTTGAATAACCATGCAAAGCCATCGCTCCCATTGAATTTGTTTGCTCAATTGCTTGTTATTGAAGTACAAGTTAGTGTTGTAAGTAGTAAATGTTTAATTGTTTTAATTTTTTACTTAAATAATAAGTACTAATTATCTAATAATGCCATATAAGGTAAATGACCCGCAAGTGGACACTGCTCTACTAGTGGATTTTTAGATCTTTAAGCTGCTAAAATAAGCGAATGTAACATTAAACTTGAATGAAATTATCAGAACCTATAGCGAGCGATTCCTAGCGCTGGTTAGTAGAACTAAAGTTGGCGTGGAGCATCTATGCAAGTACATGGATCATAATATTTAATAGCTGCCTCCACAACGGTCACATTTGCTGCTCTTTACTAAAGCCGATCAAT
The DNA here is from genome assembly GCA_038502835.1 of Octonoba sinensis. NCBI lineage: Eukaryota > Metazoa > Arthropoda > Arachnida > Araneae > Uloboridae > Octonoba > Octonoba sinensis. The sequence continues at coordinate 102,429,419 of CM076606.1, read as the reverse complement.
AAGAAGGTTAGGTATTTGGGGAAAATATATGGTAAAAAAGCGTGACATCATTTATCAATGGTCTCTTAGTCATTTTTAAAATTATTTCTCCAAGTTAACAGCATAAAATAGTTATTAATTTCTGTCCACTACTAATGTAAATACGTGTCTTATAAATGTCCACTATAGATACAAATTAAGCGTTTGATAAATTTGACGTAAAAATCCTAATTTTTCATCAAATGACATTTTATAGGTAATTAATTTTTAGAGAAATAGTTGGCGAATAAGCTAAATATGCAAATATTGATGCTAGTCCCTTGAAAAAATTTCGCCACGTAAAAGAGTACGAAATTTTTTTAAAATTATGTCCACTACCGGGTCATTTACCTTATACATTATCTAATTTGTTGTGAAAATCCCTACTTATATATAAATAAATAGATATTGTTTCTTATGAATAAATAGATTAGTTTTTTTTTTATCAAAAAACTTTGTTTATGCAAGTACTATTTATGGCTGACAAGAAAAACTTTTGTGGCTCTTTAAAAACTTTGAACTTTTGTAAATGACTTTTTTAAAAATCTTTTTGACTCTTTCGTCTCATAAGGTAGCCAACCCCTGGTATAGGTGGATTAACGTCATGTTTAATATTGAAAATTAATTTAGAGAAAATAACTTCACATCATTAATTTAGTCCGTGTGATACTGAATCAAATTAATTGAAAGTCAATTACTGAATAAAAAGATCACCATCACTATGACTTTCCTTATACTCAATTTCATCGTTCTTCACCTTTTTAAATAATGTAAATTTGTTGATTAGATACTTGTCATTATATTTATCTGCATATCAATATCTTAATGTATACCACGATCACGAATGTCCCAGCCTTCTCAATTTTCAAAAGATTGAAATATGAACTTGGGTACAAATAATAAAAGCAAAAAACTGCACCATTGATCTCAATTCAGTAAAAATCTAAATAAATGAAAACAATATAATACAAATATAGCCTTGAACTTACATTCAATATTTACGAAAAACCTCGAAATATTCCTAACGTATTTTATACATTTTAAAAATTACCTTTATTATTTTGAATTTTTCCTTGCTTTTTATTGGAAATAATATTTTTAAAACTCAGATCTTTAGTCACCCGAAAGAATAATGTATAAATAAATAACTAAATAGTAATAATAATAAAACAATAGAGGTAGTAATAAAGAAATTAACTTTTCTACATAATGCAGGATATAATAGGTCTTTTATAGTACTGAAATACAAACTTGATGCATATTAAGATGTTTAAAACTACTTGTAGTTTTTAAATGTTATATAATTCAAGTACATGCTGAGATCATAACCTTCTTTTATCCTTGGTAAAATTTGCTTTAAAAGTGTACTTTTTAAGGATCTGCACTTACGAAATACATTTCAAAATATTTTTCTTATTCATGGCGAATTTTGTCATACGATTCTGAGAAACATAAAAAGTTTGAATTTGATAGTGGAACAAATTATATAACATACCTCATATTGCACCATAACCCAAAAACTCCTATTCAAAACATATGTATATTGTATTTGTTTCAGGGCTCGAAAAATCTTTAAAATTGTGCATGTCCTGTCGGGCATATTTGTCTAAAAAATACATGCCCGAACAAAATTTTTACATGTGCAAAAGTTGTTTTATTGGATATTAATAAACACATTTGAATTTGTGGTATAGCATTAGTCAGACAAAAAAAATAAATTAACAGCTTTATATCTGAATCAAGAATTATTTAAACGTTAATCTAAATCATTCAAAAATTGCATCACATATAAATACTATATAATGTCGTTACATGTCAAAATTTGCAAAATTTAATTTGTATTACCAATTTTATTTTTCACATGCATGTCCGTCAACATGTCAATGTTGATCTCCAAGTAAGGATGCGGTGATTTTTCAATAAAATACGAAAAAATAAAGTTTTGGAAAGGATTGAAAAACAACAAACCTTCTACCCTTACATGCCCTGCCTGGCATGTAAGGGTAGAAGATTTATGACCGAACAGAATTTTTACATGCCCCGGAAATGTCGGGAAATATAATTTTCAAGCCCTGATTTGTTTAACTATTGATTTTTTTTTCTGTCTAGAATCGACAAAAGTTATTTCAACTTTTTGAGTCATTTAAGTTATAAAAGCGGGCGAAGAGTTAGTAATGTGTGCGCGTCTCTCTCTCTCTCTCTCTCTATATATATATATATATATATATTTATATATATATATATATAAATAAATATATATATAATAAATATATATATAATTATAAAAAGTATATAAAAAGCTAGTCCTTTTCTGAAAAGGGGGAGGGGTGGCGATGTGCAACAGTGGCGTAACTTAACTTATTTGTTCATAGCATATTTGAAATTTAACCGAGCCACCTTAATAACTCCTGTTAAAAGCGGGAAGGTCCAGAACCCTCCCCTTCCTACGCCACTGATATATATATATATATATATATATGTATGTATACTAGCTGTACCCTGCCACGCGTTGCTGTGGCTCAGTCTGGTTCGATGGAAAAGCATGAAAAAGCACATATTTCTAATATGTTTCACTTCACAATGCTTGTTGTTTCATTGTCTGAAAATATAGATTGTGTGATTTACCCATTCTAGAACACGCAATGTATAATTGTACATTGATAGATCTAATGTACATGTCCATGATAAGATCTAAACTGCTCAATTTGATTGATTGGTCTTGAGCTTTATGTTTTTTCACAATACTTGAGCGCAATTTTTTTTCGTTCCATTGTCTATGAAAATATTGATATTGTCTGGCACGGCGCATCGAAAAATTCCAACATAAGCCTTATCCAAAGAGAAGAAACACAAACACAAAAATTCTAAATTAAAAAATTGCCGTTCAAAATAAATAACCTGTGTTTTAAAGTCACCTCAATCGTTAAGCTCAAAAATATTTAAAAAATACTTCAACACAAACAGAAAAAACACAAAATTTTAACATCAGAATGAAAATAGCTAAATGAAACTGTTAACATTCAAAATAAGTAATCTTTCTTTTAAAGTTCCATTTAATCTTCGAGTGCAAAAATACTAACAAATACTTCAATACAAACAGAATAAAATAATTTTTGGAAAAAAATCGAATCGACTTCAAATTATAAATTGTGCTAAAAAGTGAAAAATAAATTAATTCTTTAAAGAACATTGATGTAACTTTTAAACATAGTTTTAGAAGTCGGTGCAAAATTAGGATAGGTAAAATCTTTTGTTATTATGAATCAATTACAAATGTAAAAGGTCCAGAATTAGCAACAGTTCCGATATGAATTAGCACATGGTGTGATAGTAATTAGACCCATAATTTTGCACCGACTTCCAAAACTATGTTTAAAACTCACAACGATGTTGTTTAAAGAATTAATTTATTTTTCACTTTTTAGCACAATTTATAATTTGAAGTCGGTTCGATTTTTTTTCCAAAAATTATTTTATTTTATTCTTTTTAGTGCAAATACATTTTTTATATAAATATTCTATTAAAAAAATCCATATCAAACGGCAAACCATCTTTGAACGAATGGCACTAAAAACTAATCATTTGTTTCATAAATTCCGTTCTGAAGTCAATTTTGCCAAACAAACTGATTGGATTTAATTTTTGCATCAGAGTAGCGATTAGTTAAACTCTTGCTATAAGTGCTTAATATATATCAGCTTAAAAATGGCAACAAACTCTTTTTATTTAACAATGACTATTATATTTATTAATAGTTTTCCCAAAAATTAAAAATTAAGTCAAGCCTTTCCAGTTAAGCTAAAAAATACTTATTTTTCACTCGTAACGTTTTTCTAAAAAAACAAATGTAGTCAAATGGGATGTGCGATATTTGAGTTAGAGAACCCTCTATCGATTGAAGAAAAAATCATCAAAATGCAACACACATGTGCTCTGTGAGAGAGTGGTTTTCAAAACTAAAATCGTCTGGTAGACTGATCAAGTGTGCTTCAAAAGATTCAAATCTAAAAAAGAGGTTCTTTTTATACCAGAACTCAATGGACAGCTAATTTCCGTTCCGAGAATTGAAAGTGCTGGATGTAATGTAGAGTTTAAAGAAAGTACTGTTACTCTCATTCAAAAGGACACGGATGGTTTTGTTTTGGGGCACAAAAGTGTCTCAAGACTATACATTGCTGATTTTGTACCAGTTAATGGCAGTGTTTATTTGGCATCTGACTTGTGGCATGGGCTGGGGCATCATCGCCAATGGCTGGGGCACATTGACGATGATGTCCTTCTAAGAATGGGACTACCAAGTCCGACGGACTTTTGTGACGTGTGCCCCCTAGCCAAACAGACTGCCACTCCGATCGGTAAAACACCGAGGAAAAGAGAATCAGAGCCTTTAAGGCGGATTCATACTGACGTATGTGGACCTGTAACTCCAGAAACCTTTAGAGGTGAGAGGTATTTTATGACTTTAATTGATGATTTTAGTAGATTTATGGAAATAAGATTGTTAAAAAGTAAAAGTGAAGTAATTGAAGAGTTAAAATGTTTTCTTAAATTAAACCCTACTGTGAAAAATGTACGATGTGATAATGCTAAAGAATATTTGTGTAAGGAATTACCTGTGTATGCTAAGGATACTGGTGTTTTAATTGAACCTTCTCCTCCTTATACCCCTGCATTAAATGGGGTTGCAGAAAGGGCAAATAGAACCTTGTTAGATAAAGGGCGGGCAATGCTTTTTGAATATTCCTTGTCAGAAAAGTTTTGGGGTTTTGCAGTTTTGACTGCAGCTTACATAGAAAACAGGTTACCAAATAGTTCAATTGAGTTTTTATCCCCTTACTTCATGAAATATGGTAAAGAACCGGATTTGAGTAACATGCATGTGTTTGGGTGTGATACTTATATGTTAATACATTCCTCACAAAGAAAGAAACTTGACCCTAAAAGTAAGAAAATGATTTTTGTAGGTTATTCTCCTGTTGGTTATAGATTAATGGACCCTGAAACTAAGAGAATTACTGTATCTAGAAATGTAAAATTTAATGAAACTAACGTAACTAGTACTAATAAAGTAGAAATAGCCGAGGATGCGAGTGATTTAAGTTCTAATGATGAATATTTATGTGATAAAACTGATCAAATAGAACCTAGAAGATCTGCAAGGGTATCCAAAGAACCGGTTAGGTATCCTAATCCTGAATGCTATGGGGCTATGCTAGCTAATGAATCTTTAACTTATGATGACATTGCATCACTTTCAAACAATGAGCAGGCACTCTGGAAAGAAGCAATGGATGAAGAAATGTTAAGTATGAAAACAAATGATGTATGGGAACTTGAAAATTTACCCCTGGATAGAAAATCTATATCTTGTAGGTGGGTCTTAAACAAAAAGAGAAATGGTAAATATAAAGCTAGATTAGTGGCTAGGGGCTTCTCACAAATTGAAGGGTTTGATTATACTGACACATATTCCCCTGTCATTAGTATGCCTGTTTTACGATTGGTTTTAGCATTATCATTAAAAGAAAATTTTATTGTATTTGTTTTGGATGTAAAGACTGCTTTTCTAAATGGTGATCTTTTGGAAGAAATATTTATGGATCAACCTAAAAGTTATGATGACAATAGTGGACGTAAATGAAAGTTAAATAAAAGCTTGTATGGCTTAAAACAAGCTACACGTCAATGGTTTCTGAAATTATCAGAATATCTTATTAAATTAAATTTTGTGCAACTGTTAAATGAACCTTGTATACTTGTTAGATTTACTGATCAAAAGAAAATAATTTTAGTTTTGAATGTTGATGACTGTTTGGTTGCCTGTAATGATGTAACTGACATTAATTGGGTCATATCAACTTTGTCAGACAAATTTAAAACGTCAAAATTTGAAAATGCAATGAGTTTTTGGGTATTAGATTAGAATTTAATACTGGAATATTGTTGTTAGATCAAGAATCATACATTTTGAAATTATTGCATAGGTTTAATATGTCAGATTGTAAACCTAGTGTTTTGCCTATTAATGCTAAGGCTACCGTAGCTGATTTTGAAACGGGAGAAAATTTTTCAGGACCTTATCGAGAACTGGTAGGATCACTTTTGTACTTAGCTTACGTTACTAGACCTGATATCTTATTTGCGGTAAATTGTTTTAGTCAGCTTCAGGAACATCCCACTGGATTAAGAGAGTTTTAAGGTATTTAAAGGGTACTAGTAATTATAAAATTGTATACAGTAACAACGGGTCTGAATGTGATATGCAAATGTTTGTAGATGCTGATTGGTTGGCAGACCCTAATAATAGAAAATCAGTTTCCGGTTGTATTATAAAATTTTGTGATATGCCTATATTTTGGGCCTGTGTAAAACAGAAATGTGTGGCTCTCTCTTCAACAGCGGCAGAAAGTTTGGCCATGTGTAAAGGTATTAAAGAATTGTTATGGTTGTATAAAGTTGCCACTGAAATTACAAATGTAGTTGCTCTTATTATATTTGAAGACAATCAATCCTCTATTAAATGTGTTAAAAATGAAAATTTTAATGGAAGGTTAAAATATATTGACATAAAGTTAAAATTCCTTCGTGAAATAATAAAAGCAAATAATATTAAAATTGAATATGTACCAACTGAAAAGCAAATTGCTGATGTGCTAACAAAAGGACTGCCTAAATCTAAATTCACTGAATTATTGTCTTTTTTTGGTTTCAAAGTGTATTAGTTTTTCATTTTTGTTCTTTAAGTTGTGTAAATGTGAGATTAAGGGCGAGTGTTAATAATAGTGTAATCTCACTTTCACTGTAACCCTTTCCCAAACATGTATGCAAATGTATCGAGTGTAATCTGATAGGGTGACTTTGGAAACAACCAAACTGTATAAATACCCAACGCATTTTTCAATAAAGCCTCTCTTTTGCGATCCACACGTGCCGTTGCTTTCTGTCTTTCAGTTCCATATTAGAAAAAAAAAAACCTCGAACTGGATATTTTTTTCTATCATTTACTTTTCTATATTTAACTGAGCAGAGTGTTTCCTTACAAAAATATATTCGAAGTGGCTTTTAACAGCTAAACACACCATTGCCGCCAACAAATATTTTAAATATTATAAAACGTCCATGATACGAATGGATTATTTTTCTTCTTTTCTTTAAAAAATATATTACATCAAAATGCATGTTTCACCCTGACATGATTTTTTGGGGGGGACGACCCCATCAATACCCGCCCCAGATGTCAGCTCTGCTAGCTGCGCCACTGCTACAAAGTTCTGATATTTGGAAGCTTCTACGCTTGACAGAAAAGGACGAATCCATTCGAGTTTTAGGGAAGTTCGAACTGTAGGGGTGTTTATTAGCATGCAAATCAGAATGTTTGCTTCTCTGTTTGTTGAAAACCATTCTTTTTGGCACTCTGCCAGGTGGGTTGCTTCGGTTGATGGTGGAACGGTACCCGAGCACCGACGGTAAGCATTTTGCTACCTCTTTCTGAGGAAGTGTTCGTTCGAGAATCGTTTCCCAGCACGTCAGTATTCCAAAATACCGCAAAATCGGCTATCTAGACTCAAAAGCGGCTGGACGATTCTCACATAATATGAGGGGTTGAGAAAGAATGCGTTCTTCTCACACATTTCTGTACCAATACTCTGTACTTGCTTTTTTTTATGGGGGGGGGGGAAGCGTATCCCGGATAATCTAATCCTGGTTAATCGAGAGCCTGATATACAAGTAACATTATTTTAAATATAAATATATTTGATGCAAATAAACCTAAACGTAAGGAAATCTACGGTTCAATTATCAAGAAAATCAATTTCAATTTTCTTTCTCCGAGAAGTACCATTTACGTTGTTCATCGTACTGAGATTGAGAATTTGACATCACCTTCTTCCGTGCCCAGGAACTGATTCCGAAGTGTTCAAGCGATGATTTTGCCGTTTTCAGAGTTAACGGTGAGAAATTGTCAATGCGGTCTCATCGTCATCATCCTCTTCGACCTTACTATTTTATCAGTCGATTCAGTAATTTCCGCGTCACATAAAACGCCCTAGTCAAGACAGCAACATTATCGTCAACTTATAACACAAAAACCTAGAAGTCAAATTTTCTTTCCTATACCATCAAGCCTTCAAAAGCGAGTGCCCAGCATGCTGTACGGGTATCCCTCTGACGGGGACTATTAACCCTCTGACTGATTATCCCGCGATTTCCACGTGCAACGTAAATGTAGGGAAAATTGCGCAGCCCGCGATTTCCATGGGCATGAGCTTTTTCAGTGTATTTAACACATTGTGTGCGGGAGATTTACGTTTTCTGACGATTGACACTTGAGCGCGGGACACGTACTAGTACGTTTTCTGACGTACTAGTACGTCAGAATACGTCAGATTGATACTTGAGCGCGGGACTCGTACTAGTACGTTTTCTGACGATTGATACTTGAGTGATACGATTGACGGACACGTACTAGTACGTTTTCTGACGTACTAGTACGTCAGAATACGTCAGATTGATACTTGAGCGCGGGACTCGTACTAGTACGTTTTCTGACGATTGATACTTGAGCGCGGGACTCGTACTAGTACATTTTCTGACGATTGATACTTGAGCGCGGGACACGTACTAGCACGTTTTCTGACGATTGATACTTGAGCGCAGAACACATACTAGTACGGGTTAGTGTAATGGTAAGGTTTCTTTGTATCGCTTTTAGAGAAAGAAGTAGTAGGCTGGTAAACACATTTTTTGCTATTCTTTGTACAAGATGAAATGGAACAGAGCATGTTAAAACACGTTTGCAGTGATATACAAAATCACAGCAGACGGCCCACAGTGCTAATTAGTTTTATGATTGCTATTTTCATTTTTTTATAATATAAGAATGATTGAAAATAATATCATTCGAAAAAAAATAAAACTATATATTTCTATTTGATTTTCATATTTACGATACTATTATAAATATAAGAACTAAAAATTTTATTTTTTGTTTACAAAAATCATAATATTATATATTTCAATATAAAATACAAAAAGTTTAGGTTAAAAAATTAAATAATTTTCGATTTATTGTGATTTAACTGAATAACTAAATTTGCGCGCAAAACCCCCACGCCCGGCACTATTCCGCCGCGAAATGTACACCGCACACATTGTGTTAAAATATTATACCGCTGTTTCATCGTTGAAACGTCAGTAATGCAATTTCTCAAGTATTTTAGACATTAATTAAGGTGTTAGTCCAAAGATGGCTTTAGTTGCGTAAAGTAGACCCATTCTTAGCGAATGGAATTCGCTAAGAAAAAAAAGAGCAGTCAGAGGGTTAATGAATCCATTTCTTTCTGAAGCAATTGACAATTGTAGTGACGCTGACATTTCTCCAGTTTTTCCCGAGTCGTATCCAGGGTTGCTACATTTAAAAACCTTATGAGACAGCAGAAGCGCACCGAAAGAGAGAGGGGAGGGGGATCGGTCAACTCAGAGAAGGCATTGGATATTCGGTATGCGACCAACTTTTAAACATCAGGAATCTGAGCCGACCACTGCACGAATGATTCGATAATCCGGCATGTCATTTTGATTTTTAAAATTTTATTACTTAGCATATTTCGGAAATACGGTTGAACTTCCTTAATACGAAATCACGGCTAAAACTAGCATTTCGTTCCACCAGTTTGGTTTACTATTTAATTACACTAAATATCTCACGCATATTACGAAGTCTAAAATAGGAATTTCGGTTAACACGAACAAAATTACTGACCTATTCACGAAAAATTTGCACAGATGCATATAATCAATTATTTTTGAAGGAATTGTTGGTTATTTTGAGTCATTGTAAACCACCGAGTACAAATGGCACTAGGCATTTTGCGCCGAGGCATACGTTGATAAAATTTAATATACCTAAAAAACGACTAACCAGTGAGGATTTTTTCCTTTTTTTTCAATGTATTAGAAAGAAGTAAGATTTAAAAGTGTATATCAGTAAAAAAAAAATCATATGTTTTCACTATTTATTTTACTTTTTATTATAAATAGTAGTAATTGGTTTTTAAATATAGACATGCATTTCTAATACGTTTTTGAAAATTTTACCTATTCACGGCTGTTACGAATAACGGCTACTACGAACAAATTCGTTAATTTTTGGCATTCGTATTAAGCGAGTTCAACTGTATATTTAAATTAAAAACTTATGACGTATAAAGCTGTGGGATATTTTAAAAATGTTACAAATTACAGGATTCAAGCGTCAGAGCCGGATGTTCTTTACCGACCCGTCAATTAGTATCACACGATATCCTATATCCGGAAAAATCAATATCCTGCTGTTAAGGTTATGGGGGGGGGGAAGGGTTGTGCCGTCCCGTATTGAAGTCACCCCGGGACGAGGAACAACTACGGGACCGTCCCGCAAAATCAGGGACGTTTGGCAACCCTGGTCACATCAGTCAATTTTGCAATATTCCGCGGGTCACATCAGTCAATTTTGTAATATTCCGCGGGTCACATCAGTCAATTTTGTAACATCCTGTGGGTCACATCAGTCAATTTTGTAATAATCTGTGGGTCACATCAGTCAATTTTGTAATATTACGCGGGTCACATCAGTCAATTTTGTAACATCCTGTGGGTCACATCAGTTAATTTTGTAATATTCTGTGGATCACATCAGTTAATTTTGTAATATTCTGTGGGTCACCTCCGTCAGTATTGTAATCTTCTGTTCGTTTTCGATGTAATCCACACTAACACTTCACACTTGTTTTACAATAAAAAATTTTGGAAGTGTGGATCACAAGTACTGTAATCTATGCGCGCTGAATTTAGCTGAAAAAGAATCCCTTCAAATTTCAGAAACTAAAGAACTTCTAGCTAGGAATTACGTAATGTTTTCAGGTCAGTTGCCTTCGAATTACTAAGTGCATCAAGATGAATTTATTTCAGTCAATATTTTCTTATTGTATCTAGAGAGCTTGAAATTATGAATAGATTTCGGCTTTACCACTTCCATAAATACATTTATGGTGCTGCCATCTAATGACTAAGTTTGAAACAAACAATTAAGATGGGAAATGTACTCTTTATTTCTCAAGTTGAAAACAATTTTTACTTGACGACATTTTTACAACGACTCCCCCCCCCCTTTTTCTTTAATATACTGAAAAAATTAATTTTAAATATTTACATCGCTGCTCAAGTTTAATACTGAAACATCTTTAAAAAAAATTTTTTTAAAAATAATCTTAAGTAAAAGATTCATTTTGTAACTATATTCTAACCACATAGCTTAGGGACCGTCCATAAATGTCATGCTTCTTGTCCATATATTTGATCCCCTCCCCCCTTTGTCACAAAATGTCACACTTCAACATAACCCCCTTTCCCCGTTGTCACATACCACGCGATGTTGCCTAAGTATGACCGTCCCACTTCTTGTTACCCCCTACTTTCCCGTTGTCACAATTCCACGGAACCCCCCTCCCCCTCGAAGCGTGACATCATTTATGAATGTCCCGTTAAGACAACAATGTGAGACTAGCATGATACACAAACTTCGTTTTCCTAGATACAAATTCTGAAATTACATCGTGGAAAATTACATCGTTTTTCTTTCTAATGGGGCTGCTGTTGTCTTATGCCAATTGCAGATCTAGTGCGTTCCCCAGATTGGTACCATCTCTTTCAGCTGTATCGCAATGTACCTTCGCCGCATGCGAATTTTTGACGTTCAATTTCCCCAGATGGCGGCACCTGAGCTCCAATTGATGCAAACTGCACTAGGAATTTAATTTAGCCGAGAGTATACATGCCGAAGGGATAGTCAAGGGATCTTTAACATGCCGCATGATCATACATGGGCGTTTTCAGTTTTCTGCATAAATTTTGGAAAATAAATGCATCGTGGAAAATGAATGTTAAAATGTGTTTATCTCAAAAGAGCAGTTTTAACGTCTTACTTTGAACACTGCCAGCGATATGTTTATCCATCAACCTTTGACAAATGGGGGCCCTTATCACGTCGTATTCTAATTTCGATATTTTAGCAAAACATTACGCAACAACGTTAATAGCTTTAACGCTCTACTGTGATGCAATTAATAACAAAGCATTAAGAGACTTTTTTTATTAACACAATGTGTGCGGGTACATTTTGGGGCGGAATTGCGCCGGGCTCGGGGGTTTTGCGTGCAAATTTATGCAGTTAAATCTCATTAAATCGAAAGTAAGTTAATTTTTTAACCTAAACGTTTTGTATTTTATATTGAAATATATAATATTATGATTGTTGTGAACAAAAAAAAAATTAGTGGATACATTTATAATAGTATCCGTAAATATGAAAAATCAAATAGAAATATATAGTGTTAATTTTTCCGAATGATATTTACAATTATTCTTACATTATAAAAAAATGAAAATAGCAATCATAAAACTAATTAGCGCTATGGGCCGTCTGCTGTGATTTTGTATATTACTGAAAAAGTTGTTTTGACATGCTCTGTTCCATTTCATTTTATACAAAGAACAGAAAAAAATGTGTCCTACAACCAGCCTACAACTTCTTTCTCTAAAAGCGATACAAAGAAACCATGCCGTTATCTGTACTAGAACGTGTCCCACGCTCAAGTATCAATCGCTAAAAAACGTACTAGTACGTGTCCCGCACACAATGTGTTAAAAGAATATGGATGGCTCAGTTGCAAAATGGATTAACTCCCCACTTCGAAAAAATTTCATCATTTCAGTTGTGAGGGGGTTTCTCTGATATTTAGTAAATGAAAAGAATTATAGACCTTTTATTAAAAGAATGTGGATGTATCAGTTGCGAAATGGATTAACTCCACTTCGAAAAAGTTTCATTATTTCAGCTGTAAGGGGGTTTCTCTTTGATATATAGTAAATGAAAAGCGTTAGAGACTTTTTATTAAAAGAATATGGATGGCTCAGTTGCGAAATAGATAAACTCCACTTCGAAAAAAATAAATTATTTCAGCTATGAGGGGGTTTTGCTTTGATATGTAGTAAATAAAAAGCATCAGAGACTTTTTTATTAAAAGAATATGGATGGCTCAGTTGCGAAATGATAACTCCACTTCGAAAAAATTTCATTGTTTCAGCTTAGGGGGTTTCTCTTTGATATGTAGTAAATAAAAACATTAGAGACTTTTTTATTAAAAGAAGATGGTTGGCACTATTCCATTAACTTCACTTTGGAAACATTTCATTGCTTCAGCTGTGTTCCTCTCTTTGACTAAGTGACCTTTTTATGAAGCTCTGGTTAAGCACATTTCTAACCACGTGACAGTAAAAAGTGTAACACGAGTGCCCGCTTACTTCTATGGAATGCACAATCTTCCTCGCTAGTTTTCCTCAACTTCCGTCACTGTAGAGTTAATGCCTTTGGCGCTATAAAAATTAGCCAATTCTCTCAGGCCATTAAATCCGATGCAAAAGGAGGCTGTGAACGTGTTTTTAACCACTTTACGGTCGGATAATTTTCAAGATAACAATAGAAGCACCTATTCTTTTCAAGAAAAACATTTTAGAAAATGTTTAGTCTCTAATTATACAATAAATAGTTTGATACTATTATATAGTATGTACGAGAAGAAAAAAAAAATTCGCGATTGAGGAGTGGATTTTTTTTAATGTTTTGGTGCGCTACTTTTGAGCTTTCCAGCCCGTGATTTTGACGGGACCGAGAGGGAAGGGGTTAAAGGTGAAATGAAGGCAAAGAAAGCTGCGTAAAATCTTTACCATGTTTATTAAAACAACGAAACTGCAAGTACAAAATTCGTACAAATACAAATTCGTCAGTAAAAGATGTCCATGCTTACGTCCATTACACGTAAAATATTACCTTCATCCCTCAGTCGCCGCGCAGTAATACTCGAAGGTTGTTCATCTAAAAAAAAACAAAGAATATGAATAATAAGAAGAGGAAATAAAAAACCCTGATAATTATAAAGTTAAAACAAACCTGAGTATCAATGCAGTTTTAAAACAGTAAACGTTAAACGGGTCTCGCTGTGGATCAGTCGGTTAACACGTTGACTGCCGACACGCTGACTGCCAGCGCTGTTTGTAGTTTGTGGATCTCCAGACGATAATTTAATTTAATTAAAAGTGTACAAAACATTTTATTAAGTAAAAAATTACTGACTTTCTATAAATGTATTGAAAAATGAAAAGAAGTCAGCAACAACAAGACAACTTGTAATTTGGTCTCTCAACAAAATTTTACCCTACGAGTATCTCGTTGGTTGGCAGTCAACGTGTTAAACTTGGTTCCCACCGAACGCGGAAAGCGATGCAGCACTGGCCGTTTGGGGAGCACTTGGGAAGGGGACCACCTCGGGATTGGTAGCTCTGGGACCGTGAAGGCTAATGGGAGCTAATGAACGTAAAACCCGCCGTGGCTCCAATGTCCTTCCAGTTTGAGATGATATCTCTGTCGTTGCCAACCTAGGTGAGGGTCTCCCATCTGGAAGCTGGTTCAAAATCAGGAGGCATCTCCGGGTAGAAGTCTATTTACTCCCAATGGGCTCCGATTAAAATAATAATAAAAAAGTCACAACCGCCCCCTCCCTGAAGGGGCTTGCTCTGAGTACCACCCGAACAACTTGCACACGACAGCAGCTACAACTAAAACAGGGGCTCAATTCTTTACATGAGAAGGATACACTAGAAAAACTCCAAAAAGGGAATCAAATTACGTTCCTAAAGTTTCAAAGTTCTGTTACACTGAGAAAAATCCCATACGCTGACGCACAAAAACTTTGGCTAGTTTTTCAGATAGTCGCTGCCGACATGGAACATATGTCGCACCATGAAATCAGTTTCCAGGAACGATGCTGTCCAAAATCGATATTCAGCGATTTCAAGAAGTGTTGTGTTTACTGGAAAAACGACCTAAGTCACATACTACTTGATGAAGTTTGCTTTATGTTTTATTCACTCATTTTATAACATAAATGTTAATTGTAACTATACGATCCTACTTTCCCATAACACCCAAATTCAAATTTATAATACATAATTTATATTCATTTATA
The DNA here is from genome assembly GCA_038502835.1 of Octonoba sinensis. NCBI lineage: Eukaryota > Metazoa > Arthropoda > Arachnida > Araneae > Uloboridae > Octonoba > Octonoba sinensis. Next base: position 102,414,338 of record CM076606.1, on the reverse strand, counting down.
ATATATAATTTATAATTAAAACATAAGACAAAGTTTAACAAGTAGTATGTGACTTAGATCATTTTTCCAGTGGACCCTTCCAGTTTTTCACAGTTTTTTTTTGTTTCGATGGACACCGATTTATACTAAAGTGTTTTACTGAACTTGATTCCACGGTGCGCTAAACTCAGTGACAGTGGCGACTACATGGCACAACAGCCAAAGCTTTCGATTTTACTGCGTCTATATGTGTTTCTGTTTGAAGTTAGACGAATTGTGCCCCTGCCGCACAAAAACAATACATACACTCTTACACATTTAACAGGGAACATACACTTAACAGGAAGAGTACTAAGTTTCCGAAACTAGATAAGGGGTCATCCAAAAATTATGTCACGCTTCGAGGGGAAAGGGTGTTTGAAAAATTGACAGTTTGTGATGAGAGGAGGGGGTAGTAAGAAGTGTGCAAACACACCATTTTGGTTAAAAAAATTGAAATCAACACTCTCAGAAACGCATGCTCAAATCTCACGCAACTTTCGTCTTATTTGACGAAATGGCTTCGTGAAAAATGCTCCGAGCAAACCTTTCGTTAAATTGGCGAAATTTGGCCTGTTATGCATGGGTTTACATATATTATCATTCTAGAATTGGCAATATTATTACTCAAAAGGTTCTGGAGGTCTTCAGACCTCCCATCTTTCTGCGCCTTGGGTGTCCGCCAGAACTGCTAACGTTTAATAAAACTAGAATCCTCATCCTTACAGAAATTCAAATTGATTAAAATAAATTTTATATAATCGTGGCATAAGCGCAGTTCCTTGACAATAAGTAGCTGCAATGTAAGTGGGAATATATACATGTAACTAAGCAATCGACGTCTAGGGTCAAAAACATTAACCCCTTAACGGTCGGGTAATTTTCAAGAAAACGGTCATAAAAGTGCCAATTTTTTTTATCCCTGAAAATTATATAAAATGTGTATGTGCAATATATATATTAATTTTTAATTTGTATTTATTTTGAACACTCCAGCCCGTCATTTTCACGGGAGCAATAGGGTAGTGGTTAATATGGCTGTAAAAGAGAATCTGTTTTACGGTGTACCTCTGTCACCCACAAAGTAACGTCGCAGTACTTATGGTAGACTCGGGGCGAAATGATGTCTGAGGTAAACAAAGCAGCGTGACACTTGGCGATACCATAGCCTGCTTGGCGCTGGGAGGACTGGAAACAGCGCCAATCAGACACAGCGAAATGTTCATGGGTGGTTTTTATGATTATCTCGGAATCGGCAATTCAGGAAGCAGATAGATCACAAAAGGCGCAAATGTTGGCGACAAGTATAGGAGTGTTAGATAATAAGCTCTGCGTGACGCAACCCAGGCAATGCACTTACAGCTCCACCCACACTTTGCACAGCTATTGGGAAGCGGGAAAAGTTATGATGGCTTGTTTTGCAAAGTACAGTACTTGTGATGGGCTTTGTGATGGTACAAAATGGCCTTGTGTTGTTGAAAGTGCAGTACATGCTGCGTTCTACTTCTCGCCAAGGATACTTCCTATTAGGCCGTGCTGTATTAAAATGATATTTTTAAAAAATTTGTTGAAATTACATTTTTGGGAATGCACTTTTTTTCCTCTCTTTAATAAATAACCTCAGACAAATGCAGAGGAAAACTTATAGAGACGATTTCCCAAACTTTGTATTCATATTGCTTTAATGAAATTGCTTTTCTGTTTTGCTCCACCTCCAAAAAAGAACTCGATACTTACGTATGTAATGATTGGTATGAGATCTTTGTGTGTGGTGAGTCTTGAAAATATAGCATATACATCGTCGTACATAAATAGAAATTCTTCAGTGTAAGGTCCGAAAGCTGCCCTTAAAGAGAAAAGAAAATGCCTTACAAAAAAGGTTTTAGGTATTACTTACTATTGTTAAATTAGTTCTTAATACAATACTTACTTTTTATAATCATTTATTTAAATTTAAGCATTTACCACATGAAAAATAATTTGGATCCAATTCGGAGAATCGAATTTAAGGGGCAAAACTTCGTTTCCTCCTGTTATGTACCGTAAAATTTACAATTAAAGGGGACTTGCGGTCGAAAAGAGAAGTCTGCCTTACAATTCCATAATGGCATTATTCGACTAATTAAGCCGACAACATAATACAGTACTAGTCAAAATTGTGGAAATCCTTTGGAAAAATTCTATTTTAAACTCTTGGAGACTCGTGCAGTCGTAATACTTAGAGTGTAGCCATAACACCATCAGATTGCATACCATCAGAAAGATAGTTTAACTAATAATGCAATGGGACAATGTTTCACTATCAGTATTCTTTCAAACGGAACTGTCAAGTAGGGCAATTCCATGAAATGACAACTATGTTTCTGAAAATCTGTCATATCTGCTCTTCATTCCAAGTGTACCCAATTGGGTATATTTTAAAATACTGTTTATTAACTACTGTTTGTGCAATTTGAAAGTTAAACACTCAATTGCTTATGAAAATAATCAACAGATAGTTTACTTCGTTTTAAACATGGAAATTGGGGGCTTAATATTATTTAAATTAATTATTAATTAAAATAAAAAAATGTTAGTTTGTTTTGTAATCATTTATTAAATCAGAGAAGCAAAAAATTGCGTCAAAATTGTTTGTGCTTAGTTCTGGGATTTGAGAGCATTTTGCATTTTCAACTAAGTACATTTGATTAGGAAACGTTAAATGTGCTAGCCACAATAAAATGTTTATGTAATTTAAAATATGAGCACAATTAATGAACATGCAAAATTCTTCATCACAACACATAAAATTTAATTCCCTCAATCTAAAGCGAAAAAAATATATATAAAACAGGGTTGGCACACTTTTAAGCCACGGACTTTACCACCAGTACATCAGAAGTTAAAAAAAAAAATAACAAATTTCGCGATTTATTATCTACAGTTGAAAGGAAGTAATTACCCGGTTTTGAAAGGGTATTAAAAAACTAATAGGATAAATGACCCGGTAGTGGACACAGTTAAGAAAATTTTCTTACTCCTCTATGTGGCAAATTTTTTTCAAGGGACTTACATCAATATTTGCATATTTATCTTAATCGCCGACTATTTCTCTAAAAATTAATGTCCTATAAAATGTCATTTGATGAAACATTAGGATTTTTACGTCAAACTTACTAAACGCTTAATTTGTATCTATAGTGGACATTTATAAGACACGTATTTGCATTTGTGGTGGACAGAAATGAATATCATCTATTTTAAGCTGTTAACTTGGAGAAAAAATTTTAAAAATGACTAAGGGACCCTTCATAAATGGTGTCACGCTTTTTTCCCATATATTTTCCCCAAATCCCTCACCTTCTTATTGATCGGCTTTAGTAAAGGGCAGCAAATGTGACCGTTGTGGAGGCAGCTATTAAATATTATGATCCATGTACTTTCATAGATGCTCCACGCAAACTTTAGTGCTATTAACCAGCACTGGAATCGTTCGGTATAGGTTCTGATAATTTCATTCAAGTTTAATGTTACATTAGATATTTTAGGAGATTAAAGATCTAAGTGTCCACTACTAGGGCAGTGTCCACTACCGAGTCATTTACCTTATAATTTGAGACTTAAAACTTTTTATAGTTTCATCTGTACATACAGTAGTCTCTCGTTATATCGCGCTTGTCGGGGGACAGCAAAAAAGGCGCCACATATAAGAATGCGCGATATAAACGATGCCATTAGAAATAACTCAAAAAGTACAAGTAAATTGAGTGTCAACGTAAAAAATTTAATTTAATCTTACATAATGACAACTTTCTTAATAAAATAGCTTAATTAAAATAAATCTTTTCATAAAAATCCTTGGGCAATAGACCTATGTCTCTTTCATTCTATGGGCGTTAGGATCAATGCAAAAAGCAAAGTCAAGTAAAACGTCAACAGGTTTGAGTAAAATCATTCTGCAGGCATGTAAGTTGGAATATTTTGAAGGAATCAATAAATAAAGGAATAAACGAATGAATATATGAATGAACGTGTATTAACCATTGAAAACTATGCATTTGCAGTAATATAAAACTACAGCTATATGAGAAAGGGAGAGAAATTGCTAGATTATAAGTTTGATAAAAGTAGGCGGAACTTCTTGCTATAATTTACGTTGTGGTAATAACATATCCTTCATAAAATCTATTTCATTCATATATTTATTAAATAATAATTCATATGATATGAAATTTTACTGCACTACTTTTAAATAACTCGGTGCTATGAAGCCTCGGACATCAAAAATTTATTTTTTCTAAAATGTTTCTACAATTTTGGTCAGCTTTGTATGAACTTTTTGTCCCGTTTAAACGATTTTAACATCCTTCGTTAAAATGATAAAATATATATTCCGGAAAAAAAACATGTTGAAATTTCATAGTGGGTCCTGTAAAAAGGCATCTGAATTCGCGGCATGGTACTGGTTATTTCAACACAAATGCACACCATAGTCAACTTTCGGAAAACTTAATAAAAGATAAAAATAAAACTTAATCTAAAGATCATAACTTTTGACTCATTTTTTTTTTACATAAGCTGACATCATTTTTGCCTAAAAAAAAGTTCTCTCACTCTCAGAAAGGCATTCTCAAATCTCACGAAACTTTCGTCGTATTTGACGAAATGGCTTCGTGAAAAATGCTCCGAGTAAAACTTTCGCCAAATTGGCGAAATTGGTGTAGTAACTTTTTTAACGTGATCGCGAGAGGAATGAATCGTTACAAAGGACGAAATTTTCTTGACGATTCTTCAATCGTCAAGATCGAGAGTTCTATTTCTGAGAGTGTGCCACCCCAAAATATGTCTATACAATTTTTTTTATTGCTGCTATATGATACGTTATCTAGACGACAATAACTTGTTAAAACGGGATCGAGGCTCCTGTAAAAATGGTTCTGGATCAACTTGTGGCTAGGTACTAGTTATTTACATGCAAAAATATACTAGAGACAATTTTCGAAAAACTAAATGCAAAACTTCAAAACAGTCAAAACTTACGTCGGATGCCTAACTTTCTTTCATAAGCTCACGTCATTTTCACTTTGAAAAATGAGGAAAGAATCGCACGAGGAAAGAATCGTTGTATATGATGAAATTTTTTTGACGATTGAAGAGTCGTCAAAGTGAGAGCTCTATTTCTGAGTGCATACAGACGACATTCTTCTAATATTTTTAATAAAAATTCCAATTCAAAAAGGGTGTGCAGTAGAAGCCCGATATAACGCGGTTGTTGGGTGACATGTGTCACATCCGCGTTATAGCTCAACCGCGCTATATCGGAATGATGTCGAAGCAGTGTCCGACATAATGATGAAAACACTTATTTGCTTTGCGAAATGTAACTAACTTTATCAGTCCCCTTTGAACACAAACTTACTTTTACACTATCTTAAAAAAAAAAAAAAAATCCATAAGCGTTGTTTGGCAAACTGGGGCGTCTGTGTTTCTTTTTGGCATATTGTCTCACACTAGCAAGATTTAGTAGATGAACACTATCTGAAGCGTCTTGTCTCTCCATCCACAAAATTACTTTTGTTCAGCCGCGTGTCCATCAAAGTTAACAACTAAACTTTGACAAAACTTCTACTGTATTACTCTTTAAAAATGAAAAATATAAAATTTGCAATAATAATACAGAGAAAGAACGAATTTTCTTTAAAAAATGCAAGCCGTAGTGGGAGTCGCACACTTGGACTGTAGTCAGAGCCAAAAATTATTAACTTAATTAATTAACTGGTATTTTTGGCCTAATCCTAAAAGTATCCGATTTTATGTAATTTATTCTTAAACAAAAACCCGAGCGTCTGAAAACAAAACTGTAATCGCTCTGAACCAGTTTAAGCATATACTTTAAGTATATGCTTAAAGCATATACTTAAGTATACGTTAAGTATTACTAGAGTTCGCCCAACAGACAAAATTCGACAGTAATAATTAAATTTAGCATTCAAAATATTATGCAATTTATATAATTATATAAGTATTATTCATCAAATTTAGAGATTATAACGTAGAGTTTGTTTTGATCATTCTCACTTAAAGCACCCGCATTATAAATCATTGTCGCCGCAAGGCCAATTGCGCTCATAAATGCAGCCGCTTTTACCTCTGTCGATTTCGTACTAGGTTGAGTGGCCAGTTGAATAAAACTTAAATGTTTGCTTCCATACACTATTCTCATTTTTCATTCCATTGTTTCAGAGAAGCTTTCACTCAAATTGTTATTACAATTGCTTTTAATATTACTGCTTAATGGCAACAAACTCTTTTTAACAATGAGTTTTATATTTAGGACCTAATAATATACTCAACCAAGACATGTTGCCATCTGCTGTCTATAACAATATAACATTACAATTGTAAATGAAGCTTGCCTGTCAAAAAAAAAAAAAGAAATAATTAACTAATAGTGAAAAGTTGCCAAAATTACTAAATTGATATCATAGTCTTGGCCCGGTAGTTGGAAAAAATTAACGGGGGCTGAAACATAAAAAAATCTTGAATTTCCTGCGACTGGAACTCCTGTGTGTGAGCAAATGTTAGGTTTCTGTCTCCAAAAGGTGTGCTTGCAAAGCTGCTGTTGTAAAGTGCACTATTTTTGTGAAATGTACCAACAAGAAACGCAAACTCAAATAGCATGTTTTTATTCATTCCTTTATTTATTGCAAAATTTTACATTTTGCTTTTATTATATAATTCGATTAATAAAAGGAGCGTATAATTCTAATAAACAAGTGTTGAAACTTAGTATTATTGAGAATTCTTTTATTCTAGTTTCAATTTTTGCAACCGGAGTATTAAATAACTGCTATCGGATACATTTCCAAGCAAACTACTGAAAAAGGTAGTAAGATTGTTTTAAGGGGACTCGGCACTAAAAATCTGTCAAAATATCGATTTTGGGATTTTTGCTTCAAATTATACTTTATATATTAGAGAACGTTTGTGCAAAGTTTCAAAGTCCTACGTACAGTCTAAGATGTTTTATTTTTGATTTTATATGAGCATTTTAAAGCTTTTTTTACCTAACCAAAAACTTTAAATGGCTTTTTCTCAGCTTCGCTATTTTGCATACTATGTGATAGTTAAAATGCTAAGGCTTTTTTAAATATGTATCTATTCACTTGAAATTTTTATTACTTGTTCCAAATGTTCAACTAAATGTAACCTAGTATGGAATTTTTGATTAATTTATTAGAAATTATTTTAGTGCAGTTTAACTTGAAAAAATCTTGCAATACCGAGATTTTCATTAGATTTTCCAGCTTTAAATTTTTTTTTCAAGAACTAATAAAGACATCAAAAATTCCATACTACAAAGTGAGGAGTATAGTTTGTTCTTTCTTGAAAAAAAAATCCAGGCAAAAATATCGCATTTTAAAAAAGGAGTAGCGTTTAAAAAAAAATTAATTTTGTAAATTATTTTAAATTTTGAATTTTTTGGACTTTTTTAAAATATTTTTTTTCTTTTACACATCAAGCTACATTCATAAACATATATAACCAGTCAATACACCTTGAAATATGTTCAATTTGAGAAGGTGGTTTTTTAGGTGCCGAGTCCCCTTAGTGACTTATATGTTACTTGAGTTCTTAGACCCCAAAAACCAAAGTTTAAAACCAAAATTAAGTTTATATGTTGATTGGTTGTTGAATGCCAAATGAGGAAAGGAACCAAAATGGCCGCCATAGTTGATGTATTGTAAAATTATTTCGCCCAAGAATCAATATGTCTACCCAAGATAGTTTCGCATTAGAACCAGTACAGATCCTGATTTTAAAGAGAAAATCTCCGGACATAAAAATTTTTACGAGCCTGCATTGTGGGGACTGGAATATCACGAAGACTCGTCAATAGCTACTAAACAAAAAAAAAACAAAACACACACACAAAAAAAGGAAGAAAATCGGTTGAAAAAGAGAGGAAAAAATGGTTCTAAACTGTTTTGTATTTCCCTTTTTATCTATAGATTATACTCCAAAAAGTCTGCAATGGTAAACTTCATTTAAGAGATCATTCATGAATGATGTCACGCTTCGTGAAATTGTGACAGTGGGACAAGGAGAGGGGAGGGGTAACAAGAAGGTTGATATCATGCTTCTGCAAACATAGCATGACATGTGACAAAGGAGGTAGGGGTCCGTTGAAGTGTGGCATTGTGGGGACGGTCCCTGATGGAGATGTCGGCTTATTTACCTCCCTTATGTGTTCATAACAAGTTTTACTGGTAAAATTGATGATGTTGCTCATAAATGTGTAACACGGCATTTAAGAGAACAAGTGAGACTGAAATACAATTTTTACACGTGACATGTGACAAAGGGGGGGGGGGACGGAGGTCAAATACGGGAGGGGAAAAAAGCGTGACATCATTTATGAACGGTCCCTAAAAAAAATTACTTACTCCATGTATCTTCCAAGCTGTATCAGCTGATTTACTTTCACGTCGTAGTCGAACTCGAAATACGCTTTCGCCATTAGAAGCCTCATCCGCAAGATATTAGTGTCACCCAAGACATTCTTTTGCATTTCTAGCAACGTTGTCAAAGTCTCCAACTGCTCTCGGTCCAGTCTTCGAACTGAAAAGCAAAAACTGATATATTGAAAACTAGCTGAATAAATGAGTGAATGAATAAACGCACGAATGAGTAAACTAATGAATGAATAAATGAAAGAATGCATAAACACATCAATGAGTAAACGAATGAATAAATAAATGAAAGAATGAATGAATATGTATTATCCGTTGAAAAGAGTACATTTAAAAAAATAACTAATGAGAAAGACAGAGAAAGAGATAACTAGATTATAAATTTGAATTTGGTGTATACGGGAAAGTAGGCTCGCATTGTTCTATACGGAACTTCTTATTTAAAATTAAAACTATTTTACGTAGTTATTTCTTTGAAATTTAAATATATATTTTTTTATTTTCGTTAATTTTTGCAAACAATATGTATTGTAGGCTGTGCTATAAGTCAATTAGCTCCATGATAACGCAATTGAGGATGGAAATATTCTGATACCAATGGAACCATTTAAGAGCGAAATGGACTATTAATTACATGTGAAGGTATATCGCCAACTATATGGACAGCCAGTAAGTATCTTTGACAATCGGCGAATATACTTTTAAAGTTGCCAAAACATCTGCTCAGATCCAGTGGCGTAGCTAAACTCGGATTTGGGGGGGGGGGGGGGGGTTCTTCGAATAAGTGAGCTAATTTCATTGTTTTACAGGAAAAATTGGTCAAATTCTAGACAACTTTCACCTTTTTAGGGGGTTGCTTCGAGAAAAGTATGCTACGTTCATTATTTTAGAAGAAAAATTGGTAAAATTCTAGACGATCTTCACCATTTCAGGGGGGGGGGGGATTATCCACAAACTCCCTCCCCCATATCTACACCAGTGTCAGATTCCCCGTCCATACTCCTCCCCCACCAAGCTTTTGCTCTTTTTTTATAGATTGTTTTATGCCAATTTTCAATGGTTATTTATTTTTAATGGCTCGCTTAAATTGTTATTTATTTTAGAGCGAACGTTTTAATCGCTAACATGCAATAAAGTAAAATTTTATTACATGTTAACGATTAAAGCTCTCTTTAAAATAAATAAATTAATAATTAATTTTTTAAAATTATTTTGCAACAAAGTCGCAGAATGAAAGGTTGCTATTTTTTGTTGATTGGCTAATAAATATGTGCCACAAGTGGAAGGCAAATTTGGTTTTTGAAAAACTTTTCAAGAAAATTCATGGGTATCTCGTCCATCCTTTTTACTTTTAACTTATCATGGCTTTCTATTACTTGGTTACCTTTTGCTCCGTTGATTTTTTGTGTTACGAGTCGAAATTTTTTTCTGTTTCTAAGATGTTAGAAATGAATATTGATTTAAAGATTGTATGCATGAAATTGGTAAACGAATCTAATTAATTCATTAAACCTAAATTTTACCGAATTAATTTATTACACACATAAATTTCAGCAATTCGTTACACTTTCGGGATAATAGTTTGAGGAAGTACAAGAGCATTCAATGAGTTAATTCTGCAAAAGTGGTTTCTCTCTTTTGGTTGTCTTTAGTGTTGCTGCAGTGAAAATAACCTCAACTGCACTATGAAACTAAAAACTATGCCGCAGTAGCGGCACCATCTGCATGTGCGTTGAATCCCTATTTCTGGTACACAAAGTGAAAGAGTGGATACCGAGAAAATAAGCGAAAACAAAAATAATTACTTAAAATTCAAAGAAATAACTGCGTAAGCATCATTTATATCAGCAAACACAGCTATATGATTGGCTGCTGATGTGTGAAATCTTTATTCAGGTTCTTTATGATTGAATTTAGGAATAGAATAATTATGGCAAGAATTATTCTATTTCTAATGTTCTATTGACTTGTATCTCAAAATCTCAAAAATGAAGTGTATCTCGTAAATTAAGGTATTTGCCTAATAGGTGTCTAACTTGAAGAGACCAGGCTGTTGTGATCCTTGTGCCTTAGGCCGCTCGGCCAAAAGTACTCCTAGAGTTGGGAGGACAAGGGTTAGGCTGTTCACTAGAGCTGAAAATAAACAGAACTGCCATTTAGAACCGAAGGCGAACCGTTTTGTTGCATGGTAGGTGGTATGTATTAGAAATTTTTAGTGCTGATAGCAGAAATTAAATATTAAATTCTTATTACCTCGCCTTTTATTTATTTCCGAAATATGGGTTCCTACAAACTTTTTAACATTTTTCTTTTCTTCACAAGAATGTGTTGAAAATTTCAAGTGCGGCTTAGAATTGATGGCAGCTTAAATTCAAATAAAAATGGCAACTACATCACAAGTAAATAACTAATTGACATCTAAAATTTAACAATTTAATTGAACTTGTTTTTTTGCATATTAAACACACTAACTGTAACATTTGTTACTTTTACTTGAAATTGGTGCGAGGAAGTATAAAAGCATTCGAGGAGTAAATTCTGTAAAAGTTTTTCCCGATTTAGGGTAGCGTTGCTGCAACGAAAATAACTTCCACTAGTTTTAATTACAAAGTTTGCAACTCAATAACTGAGACCGTATGTGTAGTAATGTACCAAAATAACTGCCTCACAAATAATTAACTATATGACATCCAGAATTTAACAATTATCTTTTTTTTTTGTACATTGCACACTCATATTTGAACATTTTTTTGGCACTTACTCGATAATTAACTTTTGTAAAAGTTTTTCCCTTTTTACTGTAGTATTGCTGCAACTCAATAACTAAGACCGTATGTGTAGTAATGTACGAAAACAACTACCTCACAAATAATAAACTATATGAAATCCAAATTTTAACAATTAACTTTCCTTTTTTTTGCACATTACACACTTATATTTGAACATTTTTTGGGACTTACTCGATAAGCAACTTCTGTAAAAGTTGTTTCTCTTTTACTGTAGTGCTGCTGCAACGAAAACAACCTCCACTAGTTTTAATTACAAAGTTTGTAACTCAGTAACTGAGACCGGATGTGTAATAATGCGCGAAAATAACTACCTTGCAAATAATTAACTAGATGATATCCCAAATTTAACAATCATTCTTCTTTCTTTTATACATTGCACTCTTATATTTGAACATTTTTTTGGCACTTACTCGATAAGCAACTTTCGTAAAAGTTGTTCCTCTTTTACTGTAGTGTTGCTGCAACTCAATAACTACGACCGTATGTGTAGTAATGTACGAAAATAACTACCTCACAAATAATTAACTATATGATATCCAAAATTTAACAATTAACCTTCCTTCTTTTATACATTGCACAATTAATTATATTTGAACTTTTTTTGACCCTTACTCGATAAGCAACTTCTGTAAAAGTTGTTTCTCTTTTACTGTAGTGTTGCTGCAATGAAAATAGCCTCCACTAGTTTTAATTACAAAGTTTGCAACTCAGTAACTGAGACCGTATGTGTAGTAATTTCGAAAATAACTGCTTAACAAATAATTAACTATATGATATCGAAAATTGAGCAATTAAGCTTCTTTTATTTGTACATTGCACACTTATATTTGAACATTTTTTTGGGACTTACTCGATAAACAACTTCTGTAAAAGTTGTTTCTCTTTTACTGTATTGTTGCTGCAATGAAAATAACCTCAATCGGTTTTAATGACAAAAACTGTAATTCAACTGAGACTCAGCGTTAAGTCCTTTGTGCCATTTTGAACATCAAACAGAAAATAAGGTTTTTTAGGTGAAAGTTTATATATAACTGGGTAGTTAATAACAGAACGAAAGTCTTGTGTAACAACATCGAATTATAACACCGCATCTCTGTCGCTCGGTTAGTTTCGTTTCCTTTTTTTAGCGTACTCCCCCTCCCCCAAAGCAAAATGAAAAAAAAGTATAAAAAAGGCTTCATGCAGTTTACAAATATCATTAAATACAAAAAAAAAAATAATTAAATAAATATTGAACAATAAAAATATTGAAAGTAGAGTTTCGAGATGGTGAAAACGTCAATCTGTCTGTCTGACCCCCTAATAACTTTCGAGGGGATTGTCCAATTCGAGAAAAAAAGAAAAAAAAATGCGTTTGAAGAATCTCAGTGAGGGCACCTTATTAACATATTATAGCCATATTATAACATATAACACCTTATTAACATTTAAATTTTAAACGATTTTTGTATCCAATTTTAAGCAGTTCCAAAAAAAATTAACATCAGCGCCTACGGAGAAATAATTTGATCCCTACATAAATCCGGATTATCAAAAGGATTCGCTTGGAACAAACTTTATTGTACAGAGTTTATGACGTGAAACATGTACTGATAAAACGTTTATCCTGAACTAAACGACCGTATCTTTCAATGCAACGTTTTGATCTGGATTTTTGGAAGATAATTTTGAATGAATGAATTTATAAATGAATGAGTGAAAGAAAGAATGAAAAAAGAATGAAAGAAAAATGAGGGGATGATTGAATAAAGGAGTGAATGAATGAATACATGAATTAGTAAGTGCATGTAGAAATAAATGCATGAGCGAGCTAGTGGAAGAAAAGAAAATTTGAACAAAATCCATCGAAAGGAGCATATAGCGTAAAGCACTAATTCTCAGCCTTTTTTTTTTTGTCGTGGCACACTTAACGTTTTCAAAATTTGGCTGTACAGAAAGAAAAAGATTAGCTCAGTAGTTGTTTACCTACCTATGTTGTTTACCTACTGTGTAAACAGCTTGTGATAATTATAAGTTAAAAATATGGTATTTAACTGCAAAAACAACAATTTTCTTTTACAGTACTTTTCTTCAATTTAAGCAAACTTAACTCATAATAAAAGAAGCATAATTTGTACTTTATACATTTCTAAAATTTCGCGGCACACAAAAGTGGTGTGAATATTCACTGGGTTGAATAAATCAAAAAGAGAATTCTAAGCGCCTTAAATTTCAGATAAAGAAAATGATCGCTGCACGAATTGTTTTATGTAAAATGTTAAGATAATTTTTTTTATTGTTTAATTTCGAATATGAATATTTTCTTTTTTTCACAACGATTAAAAAAATAGTTTTTTTTGGAATAAAACTATTGCAGGATATTAGAGGTAATATTTTTCTTTATTAATACTTAATTAGTTTACTTCGATATAAGTGCATTGTCAGTTAAAAAAGGTGTATTTAAAAATTTGTAAAAATGAAGAGTTTAAAGTAAACGAGGAAAAGAGGCAATATAGAAGCTCCCGTGGTATGTTGGCACACGGGAAAGTAGGATCGTATAGTGCTAGACGGAACTACTTATTTATTAATTTATTTAGACATTTAGTGATACCGCGGGACATCTGGCGATACCTCACATCTACAAATTTTTCAGTTGAATATTATTCTTTTTATCTTTATTTAGTTCTCTTGAGGAGCGTTACAATTCACATGAACTTAAACATTTTGTATCAAAAGCTTGATGATATCTGGAATTTTAATTGCTCGCTATTAGGGATGCAAACAGTCTTTTGTATTTCTGGTATATTTCATTAAAATCCGATATGAAGTATTGCCCGATCGCCAGCAAGAATTTTTCGATGATTTTAACCTTCTTTTACGGTTTTCTTTTGTTTTCATTCATTATCTCTTTTACAGGAACGAAGGCTAAAGATGAATCTTCTTTGCAACCTTCATGTTCAGAAATTCCTTAATGAGTAAAACATTATGAGAGAGATTTAAGGAATGAAAGCCCTGGCTTGAACCTTGACCATACGCTTTTTTCGACTTCACAAAGGATCTACTTCAAAGTGTTAAAGATTCAAATTCGATTAAAGAATGATCGAATTTTCATTTTTTAATCGACTTCACAAAAGAAGGAGTTTATGCTTTTTATACTGTATGTAAGTCGTTTTTTTGCTTGTTTGTCTACTCATAACTTCTCACCGGATGGACCAATTTTCATGATTTGTTTTAATCGATCAAGGGTCGTCTAACTTGAACATCGCACATCAATTTGATTACATTAAACTTTTAGAAAAAACGTTATGTATGAAAATATTTTTTTATTTTCATTGGAAAGGCTAGGTTTGATTTTTCTTTGTTGGGAAAATTGTTAAAAAAAGATGAAACTCATTGCTAAAAAAGAGTTTGTTGCCATTAAGCTGTAATATTAAAAACAATTATAATAACAGATAATAATAATTTAACTTTGTGCAAGTAAACTGTAATAGAAATAAAATTTCACGTTAATTTAATGCTCATTTGTGCTTTAAATTAACGTGAAATTTTATTTCTACTGCAATTATAATAACAGTCTGACTGTAGGCTGTTTTGAAGCAAAAATTAAATCCTATCAGTTTGTTTGCCGTAGTGACTTTTTAAAATCGACTTCAAAATGGAATTTATCATACAACTGGTTAGTTTTTTGTGCCATTCACTTAAAGAAGGGGGCAAACCTTCTTTAATATGGTTGTTATTTTTTCAAATAAAGTATTTATATTAAAATGTATTCATACTAAAAAGAATAAAATAAAATATTTTTTGGAAAAATAGACTCGACTTCAAACTATAAATTGCGCTAAAAGTAAAAAATAAACTTATTCTTTAAACCACATCGATACGACTTTAAAACAAAATTTTTGGAAAACTGTTGCAAACACTAGGCCATTTATATTTGCAATTGATTCATGGTTACAAAAGTAATGATGAATCAAAATCCATCATAATTTTGCACAGACTTCAAAAATTATCTTTCAAAGTCGTTTCGATGTTGTTTAAAGAATAATTTTATTTTTTACTTTTTGGCGGAATTTATAGTTTGAAGTTGGCTCTATTTTTTCCCAAAAAAAATATATTTTTTAAAATTAATTATATGGCGTAGGCGTTGCATATGATCTTAGGTACTACATAACTGATAAGATTCGAGTTACATTATTTTCTGCAATTTTTTCTATTTAAATGAAACAAAGAGATGCTGAAATAAAACATGCAATGCCTTCATTTGAAGTGATTAGCACTGTAGAAAACGCTCCAAAACTTTCGGATTCGAAACTAACTGGAATTCTAATACATATCATATACATATATATACAGTGAAATCTGTGTAAGTTGATCACTTGCGGTGCATCACTTTAGTGGTCAACTTACGGAGGGTGGAGATTTTTTTTTTTTTTGTCATTTCTTACACTATGCATTGTAACATTTGAAACTATTGCATACATTTGTACATTTGCAACAATTTAAAATATAGCTTCATGCATCAACGTACCTTAAAATAGTAATTAGCTTTTTTTTTCACAATTATTTAAATTATCATCGGAGAAATTTGACCTGAATGACTTACAATGACTATACAGTCGAACTCGTTTATAACGAGCACAAAGGGACCGTAACATTTACTCGTTAAATCCGAGTGCTCGTTAAATCCAAGTGCTAATAAACGGGCCCTTAAGGCAGGCGTGCAACTAGAAGGGGCGGGGGGGGGGGGTGGTCTTGTGTGGTCAAATGATTGAGTTTAGTTAAAATTTAATTGATTCTTACTTACTTTAATTATATTAAAAAAATTGATTAAATACTTTTCTTAATTTAATGACAATTATCCCCCCCTCCCCAACCAGAAAAAGTTTCTAGTTGCGCTACAGTCTTAAATAAAAATTGTCGTGTGTACTCAAAGAACTCAGGTCAAAGAATGACCATCTGACCCTCCTAACTACTTGACCCCTACACTTATCAGGTCCAGCTTTTCTCCCCTCCCACCCCCATCCCCCTGTTTACAATAAGCCCCACCTGTTGCACCGGATTTGTGAACCCTCCCTATTGACGTTGGAATGCTGGAGGAATTTTTCCTACAAAAGTATTAAACCGCAGAGAAGAAAAAAAAAAAGATAAGGCAGAAAGACTAGAAAAATGATGAGAAAAAGATTGCAAGACAGAAAAATATTGCTCGCTAAAACCGGGTCTTGCTCGTTAAAAGCTATTTCCGTTCCATAGACTTAACATTAATCCAACCAAATATTCTCGCTTCCCTCGTTAAATCCGACTACTCGTTAAATCCGAGCTCGTTATAAGCGAATTCGACTGTACAAGTTTAAAAGTAAAGTACTTAGTAAAAATAAAGATAAATATCTTATTAATTATGTAAGTTATTATGTTATGTTATTTGATGGTAAAGATTCCCTAGAAATACATAATTTTTTGAAATGGCTACATCATATAGAGGAAAAAAGAAGAAACTTATTTAAGGAATAAAAGAGTGCTCATAGTAGCTTTCCCCATATGGTTAACTTACAAAGAAGTTTAGGCAAACTTCTTTGCAAGTAATGTTTTTTCTATTGATGTTTTATCCATCCAGACAAATACTGGCCTAACATTACAGTATAAACATATCCTGGAGAAGTTATTTTAGTTTTTTTATTTTTGCAAAAATAGATAAATATTGCAATAATTAGGCGGTTAACATACAAAGGGTTTTTTACAATACTCCACCCAAATTTGGTGGACGTAATTCGTCAATATGGACAGGTGATCAAGTTACAAAGGTTTCCCTACCGTATATAATACAGGACTAATTCCGTTCCTGACAAAACCGGTAAACTTAGACAGGCGGTCAGCTTACAAAGGTTTTCAACTGTACATGTTTTACTGTATATGCAACATTGTTATGAACGAAACAACCCCCTCCAAATAGGAAAAAAAAAGAAAATTCTCCAGCTTTACAGGTTTCTAACTATTTCCTCGCATTTTGGTATGGCCAACCTTAGAGAAATTACCAGTCTGGATTCTTGTCTCAGTCACACTCACTTCCCCAACTCAAATAGAGTAAGAATCATGAAAAGAAAGAAAATATGTCTGATATTAACGATGCATGTGTTATGTACCCGTTTCTTGCCAAAACTTAAATAATGCTTCCCGCTGCCCTAGGCATGCTATGTTCAGGGGAATTCAGACCATCCTTTTCAGGATGTACGGTTGAGGGCGGGAAGGGTACATACTCAATACATATCATAATATACTAAATACATACTATAAGATACTCAATACATATAAGAAAAAGGAACAAAATACATACAAATGAATAAATACATTAAGGGATTTTTAAACCCATAATGTATTTATTCATTTGTATGTACAGTTGAACTCGCTTAATGCGGAATGCAAAAAATTCGTGAATTTGTTCGCATTAACCGTTATTCGTAACAACCGTGAATAATAATAAAAATATAATTACACGTTAAGGTAAAGCACAAATGAGCAATAAAATGCAGACCTATGTTTCGGGATTGCTTGGAATCCCTTTTTCAATGCGACAGGGAGCTTCTAGATGCAAAACATCCAAATGAAGCAGACAAAACAACAAAAACAAAGCTTATATAGCCTAAGAATTATCAGTAAACCAATGAGAATAAAGGCAACGTGAAGTGGAAGTAGCAGGAAGACACCAATAAGAGAGCAACAAATGAATCCAGTTGAAAGTACCGGAAGCAAAAAGGAATATCAATAAAAATAAAGCAAAAGGACGACAGCATGCATAAAAATGTGAAAATACATGAAAATTGCAAAAATAATAAAATGAAATACAAAGAATAAAATGGAAATAAAATAAGTACAGAAAATACCAAAACAAAAAGCAAAACAAATTACGCATGTAAAGGAGGGGGAGGGAGAGGGAAAAAAAGGAAAACTAACAAGGAAACCAAGAAAGAACAACAAATTAAAGGAACTTATGCCCGACCTGTGAAAAATAAGGAGTTGAGGAAGAATCATTAACCAAATTAGAACTATTCCTGTTAATATGATAAGCTTCCCAAAAGTCAAGCGCTAAAGGGGAAGAACATTTTTGAATATTTTCCCCAGAATTGAAATCAAAAGAGTGCTTGGAATTCCAACAATGTTGAGCAATACTAGACTTATTCAACTCTTGCTTTCGTGCATAACCTTTATGCTCATTTAACCGAATTTTCAGAGCACGTTTTGTCTGTCCAATGTAAGAAAGGCCGCAACGGCAACTAATTTTGTAAATAGCCCAAGTATTAAGTTGATCGACAGGATCCTTAAGAAAAGAGAAGGAAAGTTTGTTACTAGGAGCAAAAACGGCTTGAAATTGAAACCTTTTTAGTATTTTAGCAATATGGAAACTGACAATGAAAGAATGGTAACACAACCAAATTCTTTCTCGAAACCACATTATTGGGACCAGAAGTTTTCTTAGAAAGCTTGTTATGAATAGAATCAATTAAAGAGTGAGAAAATCCTCTATCAACAGCTTCAGATAGTTGAGTTCAATCTTGAGAAGCTCAGGAGTAGAGCAAATATTAATAGCACGATGGACCAGAGCATTAAAAGCCGAATATTTTTGGTTGGGAGGATGAGACGACAGTCTGTGAGGAGGTAAAGAAACAGCGAAAGGTTTACGATAGACAGAAGTAGTGAAACCAGACTCACTCTTAGAAATAAAGACATCAAGAAACGCGAGGCTACTATTAAGTTCTTTCTCACAAGAAAGGAATACCTGCCTTTTTTGTTTTCTGACATTCGTTCCGCATATTGTTACGTTGTGTATGTTTCGCACTTGTTTTTGAATTTTGTTCTTTCTGTTTATTTTTTTTATTGAACAGTTTAGCTATTGTTTTCCCCTTATGTTTTGGTTGTTTTGATTCTGGTTATGTCTCAGGTTAACAGATTTTGTAATCTTCAAATTAAAAAGGTTCGGTTTTTGAACCATTTAAAATTTCTCCAGTCTTGCAGGCGCAAGAAAGTTATTCCTAAGTTTATCACTTTGAAGTGTAATTTACCGCGTTCTGTTAGGGTTGATAAGGTAATTTTTCGCTCTAAATTAGCTTTACTTAGAGCTTCTATGCAGGAAACTAGGAAAACACTTTTGTTCATAGAACGTGAACTTTATGATTTACATCTTTCTGTATCTAATTCTAATTTCGATTTTGAGTCTAGTGATAGAATATTATGGGCAGGAGTTCTTCGTTCATCCGACAGTCACAAAATTACTTTAAATAAGAAATTTACTAAGTTGTGTAACGATTCAAATGTTCCTGTTCCGGCTGATTTGCCTCTTGTTAATAGGAACACGGTTGTAAATCTTTCGAAATTTCCTTTGAATAGTAATGAAATTAATGCTTTGAAATGCAATAACAATTTTGCTTTGGCTGAAAAGCCTTCTTTTTCTGAACTTATTGCTCCGGTTGAAATAGCTTTCAAATTTATTGCCTTAACTTCCACTCAAAAAGAGTCGGTTCGGCATCTTATTGCTTCCAATTTTGATTTGAATTCAAAAGTTCCTAATACTGGTTTTACCCATTCTGTGAAACAATGTGTCAATAATTTAGTTTCCAATTCTGATTTGGTCATTACCAAAGCAGACAAGAGTGGTTAGATTGTTGTTCTTAACAAATCATCTTATGCTGAAAAAACTGATGACTTAATTGCTTCTGGTCCTTATTCTGAAATTTATAAAGATCCTAGTGACAAGGAGTTAAAAGCTATTTCTTCTGCTGTTAAGTCTGTTCATTCTATTCCTTTGATTGCTAAACGGTCTGTGATTCCTTCTGTTGCTAATTGTGCGCGTTTTTATGCTTTACCAAAGGTACACAAGGCAGGTATTCCTTTCAGACAAATTGTTTCCAATATTGGCACTGCTTCATATAAACTTTCCAAGTATTTAGTTTCTGTGTTTTCTCCACTTAGGAGTCAGAATGTTTTCACTGTTAAAAATTCCACCGATTTTGTTAAGAAACTTCATAACTTCGTTCCGAATAATTCAGTTATGGCCTCTTTTGATGTTAATTCTTTGTTTACTAATGTTCCTGTTGATGGCGCTTTGACTTGCCTCAGGAAAAGGCTTTCTGAATTCCATTTTACTTCTGTGGAAATTGAGGAATTAGTTTTCCTTACTCGTGTGTGCTTGCAACAGAGCACTTTTGTATTTAATGGTAAATTTTATGCTATGATTGATGGCCTGCCTATGGGAAGTCCTCTTAGTCCTATTTTAAGTGATTTCTATATGCATTATTTTGAGGAAAAACTGCTCCAGAAATTGCAATTTCAATTTTATGTTGGTTATGTGGATGATTGTTTTGTCCTAACGGACAGTAATTTGTTAGGTATTGATGATGCTCTTTCTATTATGAACTCCATTGATCCTATTATCCAGTTTTCTTGTGAGAAAGAACTTAATAGTAGCCTCGCGTTTCTTCTAAGAGTGAGTCTGGTTTCACTACTTCTGTCTATCGTAAACCTTTCGCTGTTTCTTTACCTCCTCACTGACTGTCGTCTCATCCTCCCAACCTAAAATATTCGGCTTTTAATGCTCTGGTCCACCGTGCTATTAATATTTGCTCTTCTCCTGAGCTTCTCAAGATTGAACTCAACTATCTGAAAGCTGTAGCTGTTGATAGAGGATTTTCTCACTCTTTAATTGATTCTATTCATAACAAACTTTTTAAGAAAACTTCTGGTCCCAATAATGTGGTTTCGAGAAAGAATTTGGTTGTGTTACCATTCTTTCATTGTCAGTTTCCGTATTGCTAAAATACTAAAAAGGTTTCAATTTCAAGTCGTTTTTGCTCCTAGTAACAAACTTTCCTTTTCTTCTCTTAAGGATCCTGTCGATCAGCTTAATACTTGGGGTATTTACCAAATTAGTTGCCGTTGCGGCCTTTCTTACATTGGACAGACAAAACGTGCTCTGAAAATTCGTTTAAATGAGCATAAAGGTTATGTACGAAAGCAAGAGTTAAATAAGTCTAGCATTGCTCAACATTGTTGGAATTCCAACCACTCTTTTGATTTCAATTCTGGTAAAATTATTCAAAAATATTCTTCCCCTTTAGAGCTTGACTTTTGGGAAGCTTATATTAACAGGAATAGTTCTAATTTGGTTAACGATTCTTCCTCAACTTCTTATTTTTCACAGGTCTGCCATAAGTTTCTTTAATTTGTTGTTCTTTCTTGGTTTTCTTGTTGTTTTCCTTTTTTGTGTCTATTTTTATCCTTCCCCCCTCCCCTCCTCCTCCTTTACATGTGTACTTTGTTTTGCATTTTGTTTTGGTATTTTCTGTACTTATTTTTTTTTCCACTTTTATTGTTTGTATTTTATTTTATTATTTTTGTAATTTTCATGTAGTCTCACATTTTTATGCATGCTGTCGTCCTTTTTGCTTTATTTTTATTGATATTCCTTTTTGCTTCCTGTACTTTCAACTGGATTCGTTTGTTTCTCTCTTATTGGTGTCTTCCTGCTACTTCTACTTCCACTTCACGCTGCCTTTATTCTCATTGGTTTACTGATAATTCTTAGGCTATATAAGCTTTGTTTTTGTTGTTTTGTCTGCTTCATTTGGATGTTTTGCATCTAGAAGCTCCCTGTCGCATTGAAAAAGGGATTCCAAGCAATTTCGAAACATATGTCTGCATTTTATTGCTCATTTGTGCTTTAAATTAACGTGTAATTATATTTTTATTATTATTTACTTGCACAAAGTTAATTTATTTTTAACCGTGAATAAGTAAAATTGTGGGAAAAAAGTATTAGAAATGCTTGTTTATATTTTAAGAATAATTACTAGTATTTATAATAAGAATTTTAATAAACAGTGAAAAAAAATGATTTAGTTTTACTAATAATAACTTTTAAATCTTACTAGCGCATTAGAATAGTGAACTTATCTTTTAAAATTTAACAATTTAGGAAAACATTCTTAATGGTTAGTTGTTTTTTAGGTACATTAAATTTTGTCATGCAAATTTTTCGTCAATAGGTCAGAAATTTTGTTGGTCTTAGCCGAAATGTGTATTTTAGTCTTCGTAATATGCTTGAGATTTTTAGTGTAATTTAATAGTAATCCAAATCTAATGAACAAAATGCTCGTTTTAGCCGTGTTTTCGTATTAACCGTGTGCGTACTAAGAAAGTTTAACTGCATTTTGTTGTTTTTTGTCTATTTCCCAGGCTTTTAAGCCTGGGGTGTAGTCAATTGGCCTGCCAGTCCCCAAAATAACAGGCCTGGTCCTAGAGTTTGCTAGAAACCCTGTTTGGAAACGACGCTCAACAAATGAATTGCGAAAATATGAATCACATACTGTTTATTACTTACCACCCATTTTCCACAGATCTACAACTTTTTCCAAAGCTAATTCTGTGCACTCTATGACATCGAAAGCTCTAGTCCAATCCAAAATGCAGGTCAAAATGGAATTCTAGCATAAGACGTAAGATATATAAGCATTGCATCACTAGGAGTTACAACATTATTCACTGTAAACACATCACTCTATGACTGATAGCTCTAGTCTAATCTAAAATGATGGTCCAAATGGAATTCTACTGAACGCACTGTGCAAAAATTACTGATAGAAAACATAATTGTTTTCTATCAGTAATTGTGTTTTTCGAAAATTATACTATGCAAATTAATACCAGATTTTTGCACTATAGTTTAACGTTGTACAATTTTGTACTGTACACATAGAACTGTACATAGTTCTCAGCTTCCGAGAAAATGGTTTGTAAGAAGTGATTTTCTTTTAGCGAAATTATCTAACGTTTAATTCAGAAAAAAATTTAGAATAGAATAATTATAGAATAGAAAAACCAACGAGGTTAGCATATTTTCCGCTTTTTTATTTATTTAAGTAAGAGGTGCATTCATTGCTGTCATTTCATTCATTAATATATTTATTTTTAAATCACATACATTAGGGGATCTTGTGTTGACACTTGTTTAAGAATTTAGTTTTCAACATTTCTTTGTCTATTCTATTTGTTCGTTAAGTCAAATTTTAAACATTTCAGTTTTAGAAATTGATTGTACAGAGCCTGTGTATTTTAATCATAAACGGTTTACGAAGAAATTTAAAGTCCAGAAAACTCACATGATACACATCCTTATTTAGTTTCTGCAATATGAAAGCCAGTAGACTTTTAAACAATCATTTAAGGAGGGAAATAGGTATAAAGTTCTCAAAAAATTAAAACTTTCTCCGTCATATAAATTGATTCTACAACTATTCAATAATATACCCTGAAAATTTCAAAGCAAAATTCCAAGCCGTTTAAAAGTTATAAGCATTTGAGCGAGCATTATTTTGGAGCGGTCGAGCAGGCAGTATTCATGAATGACTTGAAGGGTATTAGAGAGACACACAGACAAACATTAACAGATGTCCCTTTGTTTGTTTTAACAATTGAGACCTCGGATAGGAATTTCTATAAATATTAATGACCCTAGGAAGACGTTCACGTTTTAAAATCAGTCTTAAATTGATTCATTACTGCCTTAAATTTACCTTCACTAGCACTCTTTTTTTCAAATGCGTTTTTCTCGAAACATTTTTTTCGAATTTGCGTACACTCTAGCTCGCAGAGTTTTCGATCAATCCTTATCAAATTTAGCACATTTTCTTTATATATATACCCTCTATTTAAATTACAATCATAAACATATTTTTACTTTTTTATGGGAGAAAAAAAAAACGGTCAAAAATCTTAATTTTCCCATTCTAAAAAAAAATTGAAATTTTCGATTTTTTGTGATAATTGTAGTTGAAACGGAAGAAACACTTATGAAAAAAGTTCATTTTTAAAAAAATTGATTTCAGACAAAAATTGTGATCTCCAAGAGGTACGCAAACTGCCGATCCGGTTGGCGACTTATAATGTGCAGCAGCTGATATCTCTTGGATTTTTCAAGAAAAATGCTTGAAAATTTCAGTAAATGTTCTTCAATATATCCATAAAATAACCTCAAAATCTCAATAAAATATATTTATGCTTTATACGTTAAAGAAAAATCATGATAATTACTCTTAATTACGTCGTCCTACACCTAATTCCCCTCTTAATTTTAAATGCTGAATTTAAACAATGTAATGTCAACAGGAAGCAAAACAAACGAACATCGGATCCATTTATAAAACGGGTAAAAATGGATAAAGGCCACCTAAGATGCAGCTCCTTCTCATTTGTCCATCTATTATGCGAAATTATACATTTTATTTTGAGTCGGATGTCATAATTGCTTGCTTGCCATAGCAAACTTTAACGAGCTAACATTTTATTTTACACTCTTCATATATTTGATTACAGTTGAACTTTCCTTATACGAACACGGTTAATACGAAATCACGGCTAAAACGAACATTTTGTTCATTAAGTTTGGTTTACTGTTTAATTACAATAAATATATCACGCATGTTACGAAGGCTAAAACACAAATTTCGTCTAAGACTAACAAAAATTCTGACCTATTCATGAAAAATGTTTTCGTTTGCATAAAACTATTAATTTTATTTAGAAATTGTTGGTTATTTTGAGTCATTGTAAAACACCAATTTACTGTACCTAAAAAATGACTTACCTTTAAAGATTTTTTTTCCAAAATTGAACAATTTTAAAAGACAAGTTCACCTTTTCTCAACAATAGCAAGATTTAAAATTATTTATTTTCACTATTTATTTTACTTTTTATTGTAAATAGCAGTAAGTATTTTAAAAATATAAACAAGCATTTTTAATGCTTTTTTTTTTACAAAATTTTACTTATTCACGGTTGTTACGAATAACGACTAATAGGAATTCGCGAATTTATGGCATTTCGTATTAAGCGAGTTCAACTGTATTTTGAATGAAAGAACATAATTTTTACCCCATATGGCAACCGGCATTCCCAGCAGGTGCACTTTCCGTAGAAAGTTTTTCCATTTTCAGCAAAACTGTTCTCCATGCCGACCATCCTTGCGTAAGAAATGGTTACCTGTGAAAATAATGTAAAACCATTTTTTTTAATTCAGAGAATTAAGAAAAGGTATTTATTTTCTAAACACTTACATAAGTTTAATGCATTTATTAAAAGGGGTATTATTAGATTATGAAAATGTGTTTTGTTTACTTCATAGTACCCGCGACATCTCGTTCCTGATCTTCTAACTACAGAAAGTCTCATGAAACAGCGAAGGGAGTTTTTCACATTTCAAGAAATATTTTCGAAATTGCCATATTCGTTTCCTCACAGTAGAGTTCAGTAATGTATTAGAATTTATAGAGATACACATTGTGTCAAAGAATTTTTAAGGCTAGGTTTATAAAAAAAAATAGTAATTATACTTTTTTAATGAAAGGAAAATTAATCTAGATAGATTTCAAAGTGCCTTGTGGCAGAATACTGTGTTGTGTTGAAGTTGGGTTGTGTGTGCCAAGAGCGCGTGGACAAATCCTTTTAGGGTATGGATGTTATTGATCTAGTATTTTATCCGATTATATTCTCACTTTTTTTCTTCTTTTTAATGGGGATACGTATGGTCACTAACCATTGCAAACCTAGTAGTGCATCCCGCGGAAAATCGGCATCCATTCTTTCAAGTAGCACCATTGTCGGTGGATGCCGTTACTACTTTTGGGAATTCTTGACGTTCAGTTTCGCCCTAGATGGCCGCATCTGAGCTCTAATTGATGAAAACTGCCCGATGAATTTAATTTAGCTGGAGTATCCACGCCAAACGGATGCTCGAAGGATCTTTATCATGCCGCATAATCATACGACATGGGCGCAGATGATTTTCTGCATCTTGAAAATCCACTGACTTGGGCCAGGTTTGAATCTGCGATCTTGCGCATACTAGGCCTGCGCCTTACCACTACGCCACCCTGCCGGCTCCCGATTATATCCTAGTCGTTTTGGATTCTGCTTAAAGTTGTCGATTCTCTTCACGGTCCACAGCGCCTCTTTATGTTCAGCGAGTTCAGACTAATACAAGAGCACAACACGGTTGTTCAGTTTAGTTACCATCAAGGGACCGTTCATAAATTATGCCACGCTTTTTTTCGATATATTTGACCCCCCTCCCCCCCTTTGTCACAAAATGTCACACTTCGATGCACCCCTTCCCCTTTCACACATGTCACGCTATGTTGTATAAGCCTGGTGTCACACTTCTTGTTACCTCCTCCCCTCCCATTGTCCCACTTTGTCACAATTTCACGAACCCCCTCCCCCTTCGAAGCGTGACATTTATGACTGATCCCCAAGGCTTATTTTCTATGGAAAGAAATTAATTTTGGCACTTTGCCCCCATCTACTGTGGGAAGTGAAATCTTTCCCTTTTCACTTACTGTAAATACTTACTGTAAAAGTAACAACGAAGATACCACTGTAAAATACATAGTTATCTTTTTTGGTACTGTTATTTTCAAAATAAATTTGAAATAGTGATAATTTTCCATTTTAACTTTTACGTAAAATGTTACTTTCTAAGATAAAAAAAAATGTAGCGAGGGAAGTTCTATTGTAAAACATAGTTCTCTCTTTAGATTCTGTTATTTTCAAAATAACTACCCTATAGTGTTCAGAACTTCTTTTGATGCGCGAATAATCTAATTTACGTCTAATATGTAATCAATTACATAAAATTAAAAATAAGCAGTGACCTCTTGAGGTTTCAACAAAAGTACCAAGAAAATTATCACTTTTTCACTTTGCCGCATGCATTGGGGCAGAGTGATAATTTTCCATTTTCACTTTAACCTCTTCAGACCCCACAACTAAGCACAAACAATTTTGACGCAATTTTTTGGTTCTGTGATTTAAAAAATGATTACAAAACAAAATAACCAAAAATATTTTTTTTAATTTTCATTAATAATTAGTTTAAATAATAATTATTGCCCAATTTTCATGTTTTTCATGTTTAAAACAAAGTAAACTATCTGTTGATTAATTTAAAAAACAATTGAGTGTTTTAGCTTTCAAATTGCACAAACAGTAGTTACTAAACAGTATTTTAAAATGTACCCAATTGGGTACACTTGGAATAAAGAGGTTAACTTAAACATTTACCGTCTAAGATGGAAAAAAAAATGTTTCAACGGAAGTTCTATTATAAAATAAAAAATTCTCTTTAGGAATTGTTTTTTTCAAAATAAATTCCCAATTCGTTCATTTTGAAAAAAATGTAAGTTCTCTTAACTATTTCACTTAGCATAAAAAAATCCTACTATTTAAATTCCTATATATATATGCTCAGACTGACAGCTATTTGTTATGTAATCTATACTACCCAAGCCCAGTGGCTGAATGGTAGCCTTCCGGGCTACCATGCTACAGGTGAGGGGTTCGATTCCCGGGTAGACTCAGTCTTTCATCCCTGCAGTGAGGTCGATAAAATGAGGACCAAGCATGCTTGGGAACTAAACACTGGGGGTTCCTCTTCAGGCCGACCACTTGACAGGAACTTCTGCTTCTGCACCCAGGGGCCCTCGGTCTCGAAAACTGGGATGGGCACAGTAGGCCATGGCCCCCAAAAGGGCTGGCGCTCCTCTGAGTTTAGTAGTTTTTTTTAATCTATACTAGATTTGTACATAAGGACTCTCGTATCTTGTTTAAGTGCACTAGCAGATGGTCAAAAACGGTTTTGAAAAAAAGAGAGGGATGATTGTACGCATGAAGACGAAAATTATTAATTCTGCAAGCTAAAATTGTATTCTAGATTGAATAGCATAAAAGTCTAAACTGAAATACCCAGATCCATAAAATATTCTTCAATAGTTTAGAAGGGGGCACGTACCTCTTTCCAAATTTTTTTCGCTTAAGAATCATAAAAAAAAAATAATGCGTGCATTTGATTCCAATTATTATTAGAAATGAAAATTGTAAGTAGAACCTCATTGTGACTACCCATTAATTTGAAATTTAAAAAAAAATATTTTTTCAATTTTTCAATTTTTTTTATAACTTTCTCAATTACATCTTATTTTAAACGATTTTTTCTAAATTACACTTCCAAACATTCTAGAATAAAGGTTAGCATGGAATTAACTATCTGAAACTTAGTTACTAATTCTTTTTCGTTAAAATCGAGAAGAAAGGACGAAAAATCTAAAAGTTAAAATTCAACAAGTAAATAAAAACAAACTAAAAACTTCAGAGTCAAACCCATACTAATTTTTGTTAAATAATACGCCAATGAATACACAAGCATAGTTTCCAGAGCTCTATCATTAGCTGAAAAAAGCCTTAGGGATTTTACTACACGATATTTGTTCAAAAATATAAATCAGAAAAAAATGCGTTTAAAAATTTTAAGTGCAGAATGAAAACAGCTAAATTCATTTACAAAAAGTAGAATATTTTTTAAGGTATTGCTTGCTCACATAGATTTGCCATTTTGCATGAAGCTTTAAAACAGTTATGTGTTGAATTACGCAATAAATGTTTTTTGTACAATTTTGAGGTAAGGTGCCCCTTAAAAGGAAATAGCTCATAATGACCATAAACTGACTTTAAACTGACATGAAAGTGACTTATGCGTATAAGTAAAACCGTTAAACATAATCATAATTGTTAAATAATGGCCTACGGTAAGTAGCAGTGAATTTTTTGAATTTTAAAACGTCTCCATGTTTGAAATGAGAAATAAATGTTTTTTCGTTTATGTATAATTTACGTATTTATTTTGGTTGAAAAGCACTTCCTAGCTTTATTTTTACTTGATTTGTTTTCCCTCGTGCGATCCCTCTCCTTAGTACACATTTTTTCCTTCAATATAGTGTAAAAACAGTTTCTTATAGCCATGTATTAAGTTTCTGAGTTAAGTTCTTAAGATTTCTTCTTTGATTAAAAGGGAAAAATATATACAGTAGAACCTCGGTTATCCGAGATACGACTAACCGAGCTCCATGTTAA
Organism: Octonoba sinensis; assembly: GCA_038502835.1. Lineage (NCBI taxonomy): Eukaryota > Metazoa > Arthropoda > Arachnida > Araneae > Uloboridae > Octonoba > Octonoba sinensis. The sequence continues at coordinate 102,385,152 of CM076606.1, read as the reverse complement.
CCGAGGTACATTTGCCCCTGAAATTTTTTTTTTTGCCGACGATGGTGGCGTTACCAGCTACAACAATTGCGTAAAACGGCAGTAAAGAAGCGAGCAAGTTTTGTTAAACAGAAAACAATATATAATGCATTAACTTCTTCAAGAAACAACTTTAACTGGATCATGCACTCTACTGATGTGTACATGTAAAATTAGACATTTGTATGTATGTAATATCATTTTTTCATTTCCCAATATGTATGGTAAATGTCGTTCTTTTAACATATTTGACGACATTTTCATTCATTTCAAACCATGTTTCCCTCCCGATTTGGACAGAGTCCGTGTTATCCGAGTTTTCGATTATCTGAAGTACCCTCGGTCCACATTACCTCGGACAATCGAGCCTCTATTGTATATTTTAGAATCTTTACATGCGTAATTTTGCTTGGAAAGCAGTTCCTCGCTATTTAGTAAATACTTGATGCATTTTCAACATGATACTTTTTTGGATACGGTCCCTCTCCATCACGGACATTTTTTTCTTCTTCCCCTTAATACGCTGTAAAAACAATTTCTTATGGCTTTATTCTTAGTGAAGTTTTTAAGTTTTTTTTCTTTCTTTCTTTTTTTTTGTGCAGTTTATATGTGCTCTTCATCTACGCCACAAAAATAGGTTTTATTGTATTATAATCCTACAAAGTCTTTCCCCAAATTTTTCAGGTTTTGAGATTAAAGGTTACAAACCGAGCATTAAGTTTTTGTACTATGTGATTTCAGTTATTTTTTTCCAAGTATTTTAACCGAGATCAAATATTTCTCCTGGTTACTATGGTATTGATGTCGTACTCAAAAAATCTGGGTATCACAGCGGTCTCAGTCTCTGACTATACGATTTCATTTTGTGAAAAATACATTTGAAGGGCCCACTGGAAAAACGACCCAAGTCAAATACTTCTTTTTGAACTTTGCTTTATGTTTTATTATAAATTATGTATTTTAAATGAAAATAAATAATGCATTATAAATTTGAATTTGGGTGTTGCGGAAAAGTAGGTTCGTATATTTAAAATTAACATTTATGTTATAAAATAATTGAATAAAACATTAAGCAAACTTCAAAAAGTATTATGTGACTTAGGTCGTTTTTCCAGTGCATCCTTCATTTTTTTTCTAGTGCAGTTTTACTTCTATTCCTGAAAAAATTATCCTTGGTGAGACGTACCAATCACATGAAAAAGAAGAGGCCAGTTGAGAACTGCCAGAAAAATTTTGTTTTGACGCTACTTAAAAAAATTCCATCAATCAAACCGATTATAGGAAAAAGATCAATTAACTTTAAGAAATATTTAAAAAAATGTTTTTTTCGGGAATAATTCCTGAAAAAAAGAAAAAAAAAATTCTAAACCTCCCAATATTTTTCGAAAGTAGTGTATGCGTCCTTTTTTTCTTCAGAAAAGAGATAAAGGATTAAAAAAAATGAAAATTTTTTTTTTAAGAAAATTAAGCTTTTTTCGAAATATTGATTCATTGTAAATATAAAGCAATAGACATTCTACACTTTCGCATTTTTTCTTGTAAAATTATGTCGTCTTTTTCTAATTTCAGATTTCAAGACTACATAGTTTTACCTAATGGTCGAACATCTCTTTACTATCAGTGTTCGGATACAAGTGCCTTACATACGATGACTTGAATGACAGCGAATTTTGTTTTGAAATTACTAGCATTATTTAAGAATCAGGACTGCTCACTCTACGCACGGTACCCGTAGTTTACTGCCCTCGCATAATTGCTTGAGATACGAGCAGCGAAGTTTTGTTTTGAAATACGAGCGATATTTAGACACGAGGAAGCTGCTACAGCTAGTTACTGCGCCTCGAGTAAATTGCTTTGAGATACGAGCAGCGAAGTTTTGTTTTGAAATACGAGCGATATTTGAGACACGAGGAGCGCCAGCTGCTCGCCACGGCCCACCCAGTAGTTTACTGCGCCTGCGCAGTAAATTGCTTTGAGATACGAGCAGCGAAGTTTTGTTTTGAAATACGAGCGATATTTGAGACACGAGGAACGCCAGCTGCTACGCCACGGCCCACCCAGTAGTTTACTGCGCCTGCGCAGTAAATTGCTTTGAGATACGAGCAGCGAATTTTGTTTTGAAATACGAGCGATATTTGAGACACGAGGACGCCAGCTGCTACGCCACGGCCCACCCAGTAGTTTACTGCGCCTGCGCAGTAAATTGCTTTGAGATACGAGCAGCGAAGTTTTGTTTTGAAATACGAGCGATATTTGAGACACGAGGACGCCAGCTGCTCGCCACGGCCCACCCAGTAGTTTACTGCGCCTGCGCAGTAAATTGCTTTGAGATACGAGCAGCGAAGTTTTGTTTTGAAATACGAGCGATATTTGAGACACGAGGAACGCCAGCTGCTGCGCCACGGCCCACCCAGTAGTTTACTGCGCCTGCGCAGTAAATTGCTTTGAGATACGAGCAAATTGACATACGAGCAAGGTTACGGAGCGAATTAAACTCGTATCTCGAGGTAGCACTGCATTCAAAAATAACTCTTTGAAATTCAGTCTAAGATAAAAAAAACTAGACAGCAAAAAAAGAAAAAAAGTTCAAATTTGTACTTGCCTCTTTGATAGAGCGTGGTGTGAATACACAGGCAGGGCGCACGATCACTACTGCTCCTTCAAACCACCGAGTAGCACTTGGTATGCAAGCATGATCAAAGATGGATGATCTAGGTGAGACAAAAAATCATTATTGTGTAAAATTGCAACAAGTTTTTTTTACACTAAAATTACAAATAATATAATTAATAAAAAGTATTTGACTCGGAGGAAATTAGACAGGAACAGATTTTGGAAGGTAATTGCAACAAGGTTCTTTTTTTTAACACAAAAATTAAAAATAATATAATAAGGAAAAAATACGTCACGTGGAGAAAATTAGACGGGTAACAGATTTAGAAGGTAACAGATTTAGAAAGGTAACAGATTTAGAAAGATAACAGATTTAGAAAAGTAACAGATTTAGAAAAGTAACAGATTTAGAAAGGTAATTGCGACAAGTTTTTTTTTACACAAGAACTAAAATTAATATAATTAAGAAAAAGTATTTGACTTAGAGAAAATTAGACAGGTAACAGATTTAGACAGGAAGTTGGATTTTAAATGCGTAACTCTGTAAAATATGTCTGAATCATTCAACTCCCGCCTTATGATAAATTTTAAATTGTTCATACATACCCGATATATAGCGCACATCCTTTCCTAAAAACATCAAAACGATTATGTTTCACCTGAAAATAAACAAAAAATTCAGTCTCAAATCAACTTCTCAAAATTCCTTTTATTAAGATTTTTCACAAGTGGAATTTTAAGTATGATTTTGTTTAATTGGGTACCACTAAACAAACACATTTATGTAATTTAGAAACTTGGTAGCAAGAAATTCGACATAATTCGACAAATAAAGCGAATTAAAAGGAGAGACTTTTATTGGAGTTAGAAAGACATCCTTTTCTTTTCTTTTCTATTAAAAAGAGATGACTAAAACCTTTTTAGTACCACGTATTAGTTAATAACTAAATTAGTTAATGACACGTATTAGGCATAACTGAAACATAAGGTCATCTGGCATCTTGAAGCTTGGGAGATCTTCACATATTTAAGAAAACCCCTCACAAACGTAGAATACATCATACACTCTCAGAAATGGAGCTCTCACTTTTGACGATTCTTAAATCAAGAAAATATCGTCATTTATAACGATTCTTTCCTCGCGCGATCACGTGACTTAAAAAGTTACTACACAAATTTCGCCAATTTGGCGAAAGGTTTACTCGAAGCATTTTTCACGAAGCCATTTCGTCAAATACGAGGAAAATTTCGCGAGATTAGAGCATGCGTTTCTGAGTGCAGTGTCACATAGGAAATACACCTCGCAAGAGGCCGTAAGGTGGAACTCCTGCTATGGTTTCATCATTGATTCAACAATTTGGAAACTTACTTATTGGAGTATAAAGCAAGAGTGTAGCGCATCACTGTGAATCAAAGCTCCCGAAAACACTAAGCAAGAAAATAAACATTAAAAGCCTATCAAATAAGCTAGCTCCCCGTAGTTTACGAAACTTGAAGTGTAATAATAACATTGATAGCGGTAACTCAGTCAGTGCAATATTTGGTAGGTCATTGAAGTTATTCCGATAGTTGTTAGGATTTTTATCTTATATATAAGCCGCTTAAGTGTCTGTCGCCATAGCTTATTCCTAATTTCTTACTCCGAGAAAACTGCATTGTGCTGCCATCTACACAATTGTTTCTAAGAAAACGACAAAAATCAAAACATTTCTCTAGCATTTTGAGTGAGGCATCCCTAGATTTGCAATCTCCGTAAAAAATTAATGTAAACGCGAATTCAATTTAATCCTTCTTTCTTTGTTTTAATTTATTTATCGTATGCCCTTTATATATATATTAAAGTGGCAGCGTTCCTTTTTCCAGTTTCGTTAAATCTATTGTTTTGACGATGGTTATGTTTGATATAAATAAATATTTTTCAATTTGATTATATAGTAAATAATATTTTTATTTTACAGATTATTATAACTTAGATTTTTTTTTCCGGTAAGAATATTTTTTCCGAAACCATTATATGTTTATTATTTATTCATTAAACTTTACTGTTCTACCTGATAAATATCTCTTTGATTTGATGTGCATTTCAGGTTACTGGGAGAATTGTATATTTATAATATCTAGAACAGCGGTCATTTCGTAAGACCGCCGGGCTTACTAGTGTGTATATAGTTTCGTTCATTTAATGAATTTTGCTCTAGTGCTGTGCTTCGCATCGACGCGCATTTACCCAATAAAAACGAGTCTCCAACTCACGCGACGAATGCACTTCCGATTTGTTTGTACCTCACTAAATATCCAAATATAACGGGATCTCCCTTCAGGGGCTTTACCTAAGGTAGCTTTTACCATTCATGTCTCAATTTCCGGCCTTTAAATAAAAATGTGCTGTAGTCCGAACACGGAGTTTTGACTCTTGGGGCACTTCTGCGCATGGCAGAAAAGGACGATTCCATTCGAGTTTTAGGGAAGTTCACTTTTGCAGGTGCGTCAATTAGCACGCAAATCAAAGTGCTTCTCTGTTTGTTGACAGCAACCTAATTTATAAAGTGTCATATAACATCAGCTCGGGAGGAATAAACTATGCAAACCGAACAAAAACGAGGACAGAATACGGCACATTTACTTATGCGAGCAGTTTCTCCCTTGAACATGAATGGATTCTTCCTGGCACTCTGCCAGCCAGAGGTCTAAGTTTGCTGGTAGAACTATACACCTATTCTTTTGGGGAAGACATGTTTGTCCCACGAGCTCATTTACCAACATTTTATTAGTGAATGTTTTATAAAGTAAAATATCTCAAAACGTCGACATGTGGTACTTTCACACCAAAAGCGGCGAAGATATTTTGTATCAATCGTAACAGACTGTTGCTATGGTTATCAAACTAACAGCAATGACGTATACTTTTAATAATGCAATGAACCAATCAATGCCAATCAGTCAATGCGAGGGCGTGGTTATGAAATTAGGCAGAACGAATGACATGCCCTAAAAATTTGTCTTTGTTTTATGCTGCTGTTGCGTTCAGTGTGAAAGCACTCATACTTGTACTAGCACAATCAAATTCGAGAGATGATTTTCTAGCAATTTCTGATTGTTGTTTCTTACCTTTCCGACTATCTCAAGAAGCTGATCGTCGTTGTATGAGTTAGCTTTACCTAAATATTCCTTTACCAAAGTAACCATTTCCAAACCATGGAGATGGAGTTTTGGATCGTTCTTTGTGATATCACAGTCTGCAATGACACACAAATTAAGATTTTTAATTCATGAATATTCTATTAGCATAAAATAAAGCAGAAAAATAAAACCTCTTACTCGAAATCAAATCTCCAAAGCTCCTGTTTAACTCCCCAATCGGTTCTTTGATGCTGTTCCAGTCTTTGCCCTGAAACGCAAATTGAACATTTACCATAGATTAATATTCTGGTAACATTTTTTTTCCATTACCTGCTATTTCTGGAGGGACTGCTTGAAGCAAAACATGTTGATACATTAAAGAAATGCGTATTGAAATATGTTTACAATAATGCTCTGTCTAACTGTCTAAAGTGCGCAGATTTTAATCCATTAATGCCTACCGTTCCTTTTTAGGGACAGTCTGAAAAGTACGTCTGAAGCAACCAAAAATAAACGTTTCAACAAAAATTGTTTTAATGTGTTCCTAACGTTAAAATAATTTGTTAGGAATTACATTAAAACAATTTTTTGTTGAAATGTTTATTTTCGGTTGCTTTAGACGTACTTTTAAGACTGTCCCTAAAAAAACGTCAGGCATTACTGGGTTAGAATTTACCAAATTATTATTTTTTTTAAACAGCACCTGGCGAAATGGTATAACTTTGAACTGTACAAAATCTATAAATATTAGGATATTATCAAGTCCATAAAATTGGCTAGAATGAGATGGGCAAAAACATCTTACTCAGAACAATACAAATTCCAAATGGATAAATAGAAAGGATGATCATTCTTCACCATTTCCTCTCGAGAATGAATGAAGACTGAATACCTATTAAAGTGTTTAATGTAAGTCCTTTTTGCGAAAGGTCGAGAGGAAGATCCAAGAAAAGATGGAGCGACTGCCTGGAAGAAGACTTTGCTGTACTTACAACAAAAAAACTGGAGGTCAATCTCTGGAATGAGAGCGAAATGGGAGAAACTTTTGAGGGCCTACTTTGTGGGCCAGGGCCCACAAAGGGCTGTCATGTCATGCTGCTGATGACTTTTTTTCCATTTAAGTGGCTTCGCTATTAAAATAGGGTTTTACAGACACTATCAAAATTACTAGACATTTTCTTATTATGATCCGGAAAGGAAAAAAATAAATAAATCGACAATTGAGTTAAATCAGGATGCATTACCGCGAGAAGGCAACATATGCATGAAGAGTAACATGGTCTTAAATTGAAAGTTTAGAACACTACAATATTTTGTATTCTTCAATAGAATACATGAATTAAATGACAACGAATACACTTTCCAAAAAATAAATGAAAAGGCACCATGAAAACCTCGTAGAAGGCGTGGTTTGAACGTACTACTTAATGTACAGAGTTGCGTCCCAGGGACCACCAAGGATTCCGAACGCCTTATGTATAGAGCAAAAAAGAAATATCATATAGAAAGGTATTAAAGTGTCTAACTGTGAAGTTGATACATAAATAAGTAAACGAGCTGCTTTTATAAGGATCACCAATGTTTGTGATTATAATAAACCAATAAAAGAAGGATAGAAAGAAAGAAAAAGATAAAAACCTTATAGCAGAGCAGTATTAATTTTTATAAAGACATTGGCCATCGAAAGTTGCTTGAAATAGATGAAAAACTAAGTAAATATCTGTAATAAAGAAAATTATGATAAGTTACACTAATTTTTGAGGAAACAAATATAAAACAAAACTGTTATTGCGAAACCAAAATGTTATTAGTTTCGTACATGGATTTCAAACAAATGAAGAAAGAAATTTTAAAAAAGTAATTATGCTGAATAATAAACAATCTTCAACGTTTTTCAAAATATTATTTACTGAAGGGAAGAGGCTTTCAGAGTTTATACATAAAATAAATTAAAAAGTACAAAATATTTAAATAATCGGAAGTAAAATCAACGGCACCACAAAATATTCTAATAAGATAAAATAAACAAATTAACACTACGTTTGCGAGTTTTGTTATATAAATACCAGTATTCTGCAGTGTTATGTCAAACATGTTTAATAAATGAACAATGATTTAAACTATTATGAAATCTACTGAAATGCCGAAGGTTTCCCAGAAGTATTTTACATCTTTGTGGACCTATATTTTACCCCTTGACATGCAATTTAAATGGAACTTTATGCGATCACAAAATACCATTTTATTTCGCATAACTGAACAGTTAGCGTGAAAGCTGAGAAAAAAGAATTTTATTTTGAAAATTGAATTTTTATTAACTAGACTGATGTTTACAAACAACGCATAAATAACATTAAAAAATAATTATCATCAAAGTCAACAGTGAGCCATGAAATGAATGACGAGTCAGACTCGTCATTTCATGCCAAGGGGTTAAGTTTAAAAACATCTTTTAAAGTAATATTGTTGCGAGAAACTTATGGCAAGTTTAATTCTAATGTAAAAAACAGCCCTTTTGTATTTTCAAAAAGATTAAAAAGAAATAAAAGAGCACTGAACAATAATGAAGAAAAGAAGTTTCAGACTATCAGATTCAAAAATATTTTGAGATTATCAGAAATAATATTACTTAATCCATTTAATCTCACGGTTCATAACATTTCATTTTATTTATACTTTTGTATAGAAAGTAAAAATTTAAATGTTAAAATAGATTTGCCTCAATGTATACATACATCAATCTGTGTTCAGCTAAAAATCACTAATTAACCAAAGAGGCGAACTGACTACTACTACAGTGAATTAGTGTTTATAACATTCTTGTCTAAAGGGCGGCTCAAAAGCCTTTAAAATGCGGCCCAAGCGCTAATTATGAAAATATTTAAATATTTTCATTTTTATTAAAAAAATTAATGTTTGCAATATTTTTCATGTATAACAGATTCGTCGACATTGTAAAACAAAAAAATAATTAAAAACATCTTAGTATGCTTAAATTTTTAAATGTTTCTTTACTGGAGTTTTATAAAGATTACCTACCCCGTGATACATATACTAATTTCAACAATCATGCTTTACTAATGTATTGAGCTATTGGCAATACCTATATTTGTGAACAATTATTTGCAGGAATGAAAAAAATAGGAGAAAGATCACTGACAGACATCTTGAAAATGCATTAAGAATTGCAATCTCGTCAATTCATCCCAATATCTATTTGCTTGTTGAACAAAAGCAAATTCACCCATCTCATTAATTTGAATTTTTTCCATCTTTATGAAATCCAAACTAAATGATACAAAACTTTTACAAATTTAAAATAAATACGTACCTACACCTATCTAATTGATTTAAAAAAAATAATAATAAAAAAAGAGTAATTTATTTTATTAGAACAACATATAGTTAATTTTTATTTCAATTTGTTGAAAAAATATTGCATGGCCGGCCCAACAAATTATTTTGTTTTGCAATGTGGCCGTCAAACGGTCATAGTTTAGACACCCATGATTTATAATAAGTAATTTTCTGGTATAAATCAAATATGTGGTGTAAAAGTTACGTCAGTAAACTTACTGTAGGGATTAGTGTTCAGTAAAATCATTTTACCATGCTGTATAACAACTACAAGTTAGCAATTCATTTGAACTGGTGATATCTCTAAACTGGAGTTTTAGACATCGTGACTTTAACCTGAAAACCGAGGGCATATATATATATATTTAAATAATATTTCGAATAGGAATCTGTTTTGAAATGATGTGATGATTAAATTGCGTTGACTTCTAGAACTCAGAATCTTAACTCATTTCAGAATGAAGTTAATCTCAGGTGATGTATTGTTAGTTCAATTAGAGTAGTAGAATGAGGGAAAATGAAATATCATGGAGATCGAAAAATTACGATGGAGAACTAAAGTAGTCATTAATTTTTAAAATTAGTTCCAATTTTGCGTTCTTTTTGATGAAAAAAGTGTCGGTAGCTAGGATCTTAGATATTTGGGGCGCTAAATCTAAACATAATTTTTTTTTTGAATAAATTCTCTAATTTTTTAGATCAATCGTTTCTCAACACGCACGAAACATACAATTGCATTTTGTGTGCTCCAAAAGTACATTTGCAAGGATGGATTCCGGTATATTTATTACCTTATTGTTAGTCTGCTGTCCAGTAACTTCCAGGACAATCCAATAGTAAGAGAATTTCCACGCGTAATATAGTAAGAGACTTTTAACGAGGTAATTCGCGAGTTCTGGACTAGCATTGTGCATCAAAGATGGCCTCAGAAATGTGTTCACAAAAGCGTTGGTTTGTAGTTAACTTATAACGTGCTGTACTGTAGATTGTTGCATTTGCACTTTTTAAAACGAATAATATGAATTTCATTGGAAGTAGTTGTCCAAATTATGATGTTTTCGCTGAATCTGCGGAGAATGTACATTGAAAACATAAAACTGTTAGTGACTTAGTCAAAACACCATATTTTGGAGCGTTGTTAGTCCTGGTTACCAGGATGAAACTTGGGCACCACATCAGGTCTGGAAAACTTGCACAGGCAGGGGAACAGAATAGCTATGTATGGCATTATCGATGGTTTGGAAAAAAACCGAAAAATCAGTCGACAGGGTGGCTTAGTGGTAATGCGCTGGTCTCGTACGCCCAAGATCGCAGGTTCGAATCTGGCCCAAGTCGGTGGATTTTCAAGATGCAGAAAATCGTCTGCGCCCATGTCGCAAGGGATCATGTTAATGATCCCTTGAGTATCCGTTTGGCTTGGATACTCTCGGCTAAATTAAATACCCAGTGCAATTCGCATCAAATGAGAGCTCAGGTGCCGCCCCTAAGGGAAACTTAACGTGCAAATTATCAGTGTCAATGGCATCCACCGACAGTGGTGCTACTTGAAAAAAATGGATGCCGATTGCCGGGGTACGCACTAGGTCTGCAAAGGATAATGACCATGCGCATCCCCATTAGAAAAAAGAAAAAAAAGAACAAAAAAAAAAAAGACTTATTTCTGCCTCGTTAATCTGTGTAGAATATATTAACAAAAATTTCATTCTTATTTTCTTAAATTTAATGCATGGCTTTAAAATATTGTCACTTACATTTTAGTATATTGATATTTATTTGATACATTTGAGCAAATATGCTAACTATTATCGTATTTGAATTCAGGACAGCAAATTCAGATGAGAAATCGGCTGTAAATACCCCACTACCAAGATGGCTGATTAGCTATGTAATATTACGACACATTAAAAGATTTGTTGACGGTTTGGGAAATGATACACAAAATCATAAAATAATTGTCTTACTTGAACAGAGAGTAATGTCAATCCTACGAATCGTATAAAATCTCTTCTTTCCTCGGGCAGTTTCTTAAGATGACGACATTCAAGTTTGTGCTGTTTTTGAGCCGATACCTACCAGAAAAAAATATCCTCTTTACAAATAAAATAGGTACAATGGAAATTAGAAAGTTTCAAGTGAAACAATTAAACCTTTCATGAATCGGTAACTTTTTAACGCGACACGCTTAAATTCCGAAATGTGAAATATAACGTTAAATAAATTGCCCATGAAAACTAAAATTTAATCCCTGTGGTAGTAGTCATTCCGGGTAATTTGGAATACTGTTAAAAATGATGCACTTAAAAATCAGAAAAGATATATTTTTTTTTCTTTTTAAAGTAGTTTTGACTTAAAAATGAGCAAGCGTCGTTCTCAGTTTTAGGTACCGATGCTTACATAGAAATTATAGTTTTAAAGAAGACAACTATTGTTTTATTTTTACTGCAATGAATAAAAATTAAAGAGCAACTTAATGTTTATAATTAATACAAGGCTTTCTCAAAGATTACTTCATCAGAATAATATAATTTGCATCAAAATTAAGCAAACTATTTACCACGTGAGGCGTCAGAACGATTCAAGAATGTGAGTAAACTATTCGTCTCTTCAAAGCAGGAACACAAAATGAATAATTCGTCATATACGAATCGGACGCAGTTGTTGATGTCGTCGTATCCTGTTGTTGTCGTCGCGAAGCGAAGAAGAATGGGTACGCTGCTCCTGAGTCTAACGAGCCCCTTATAGGCAGGAGTCCGATTTCCGCCCCCTTTTGAAAGGTCTCTTAATTTTTGAACCAGCTAACAGATGAGAGACCGTCCCCTGGGATTGGCACCCCCAGAGGTATCGTTTCACTTGGAGGACATTGGAGCCACGACCTATTTAACGCGCACCAGCTCCCTTTAGCGTACACGGCCTCACAGGAACCAGTCGCGAGAGGTTGTCACCCTCTCAAACACTGACCTAAGTCGAGGTTGCTTCACTTTCGGTGCTCTACGGGAACCTAGCTTCTCCCGACTGGTCCACTGCGGGACATCGGACGCAGTAAAACGAGGAAATTGAATGGAAGAGTGGATAATTAACGTTCTTCTGGATCGGACAATGAAAATAATTTTTCCCAGAAATACTTTAGCTCTCCCAGCTGACACGTTTGGCAGCTATAAAGCCGCGTTTACATGATGACAGTTGAAGAAACAATTGTCGGGGCCAATTGTCGCTGGACAGTTGGGGGAATGTCATGGCCAGGCCAGTTGGAAAAGAACTTGTTCACACTGTGAAAGTATTGGCATGGCAATTGATAACGAAAAATGGCTGAGAGACTTGACTGACACGAGTGAATTGGTAAAACAGCTACGACGTTCACACGGCGCCAACTGGCTCGACAACTGTGATTCAGAGTGGTGGTTGCCTCACTGGACCCAGTTCATTGTCCTCTGTATACTCCTCGAGCCAACTGAATTTCAGGACAACTGTCGAGGCAGTTGGCTCGCCAATTGCCCTGAATTGTTCACACGTAGCCAATAACTTTATGCCAATAAGCTGTCTCCAGACAATTGTCTCTTCAATGGCATCGTGTAAACGCGGCTTAATATCCAACTGTCTCGCCAACCGCTCGATGTCCTCTGGCACAGCGGCAGAGCTTTGGACCACTGAGAGAAAGACCCGAGCTCGATTCTCTAGATGAGGGGTTCTCAACCTTTTCCTACCTGCTGCCCCCTTATGGTTGCCAAATTTCTCAGTGTCTCCCCCCCTCGTGTACATGTGCGTATATATTTATAAATGTGCGTGTGCGCGTTTATTTATTATTAATGTATGCATGGGTCACGCATAAAAAATGATAAAACAGTCTCTTAATTTATAAAAAAAAAATCTATAAAAATACACATGAATAATTTACATTCAAGAAAACCCAAAGTGGTAAAAGAAATTGTAATAGAAATTGCGTCAGATATAGAAGGAGCTCTTTATTCAATTCAAGAAATCGAAGCTATGTGATAAAACAAGCAAAATAGTACTCTGGGATCATATGCTGACTGTATCCTTATAATGAAATAATAACTTATAAAGTGCTTTTGAGAAAATTTGGCACACGCTCATGGCTCCCATAATTTCCTATTTTTTTCCTGTGGCCTTTTAATCCTGGGGGGCCATATGGCTCCCGTTCAGAAACCCTGCTCTAGATGTCCACTGTTCTCAACCTCGATGCCCTCTTGCTTCGAATGTTTTGTGTTCCATCTCAGTGTGTCACCTCAAATATGGTGGAACATCTGATTTTTTTTATTGGCGTCTCAAAAAATGAGATCGTACCGGTTTATTTTTGAGAAAACGGATAAAGGATTTTGAGAAAGGGGTTAGTTAAAAAAAAACAACTCAGTTTTTCATATCTAAATCATTTTGACTCGGAATTATCCCGAAAACGCGATGTTCTTGAAAATAAGCCATTTATCCCAATAATAAGAATTCTTATTTAACGTAACTTTGCACCACTTCATGCGTGTTTTAGTATTATTTCTATATTTGATATGAGAAAAATACTAGAAGATTTAGTGCTGCATTCCTCCGGCTAGGTTATAAAATGAGTTTTCTACTCTTAATATCACAATATAAGTTTGCAAAAATGCATAATGATAATTGTATCATTTAGTAATTTTAAAGTCATTGCTAGGAAGCTATTTTTGAAGGCTTGTATAAAGTTGTTGAAGCCCTTGACGTTGTGGCCATTTTTGAAGTTGTTCTATGCACTCTCATAAATCCTAAAACCCAGTGACATTCTGATTTCTTTAATATTTAGAAATTTCAGTTTTATGTCTCTAAGTTGCACAACTATAGCACTTTTTATTAAAATACTTTTTAATATCAATTTTCTGACGCGATTCAAAGGTACCTTTAAGCCAGGTTAATTTGGTAGAAAAAATACTTATTTTACACTTTTTTTTAGTTTCGACTATAATTATTATATTATGTATTGTAATATAAATAAAAATTATGATGTAAAAACAATTGTTTTTCTAGCAAAAATATATTGCATGCTTTTACATGGATATTGTCAACTTTTGAGAGCAAACGCTGTCAATGATGAACAATGTGATACTTTAATTTTGCATTAACATAGGGGAACGCTGACTTGTAGAGATAGCAGGGTTGGGATCCAGCATTATTAGCAGGGTCCTATTTTAGTGAAGATTCAAATATTTTGGGAAAAATTCAAATAATTTTGGGAAAAATTCAAATAATTTTGGGAAAAATTCAAATAATTTTGGGAAAAATTCAAATAATTTTTTTGAAAAATTCAAATAATTTTGCGAAAATACAAATAGTTTTGTAAAAATACAAAAAAATTTTGTGAAAATTCTAATAATTTTGTGAAAAATTCAAATAATTTTGTGAAAATTCAAAATTCAAACATATTGTGATGCACAATTTATTATTATTTGCGACCTTTTAATAAATGATTCAGAGAAAAGTGGTACTTTCTCGTTGATATTGCGGATAAATCTTGCAAAATGCTGCAAAAACCTGTTTTGAGCTTGCAAGGAACCTCTTTTCCAGTGTCGAAAACTTGCAGATGAAAACATCCAACTGAACTTTCATTCAGAAGCTTACCTTTTCGGCATTGGAAAAGAGGCTCCTTTCAAGGGCCTCGTACGCCCAAGTTCGCAGGATTTAACCTGGCCCAAGTGAGTGGACTTCAGCAGAGTGCAGAAAATCGTCAGCACTCATGTCGTATGATTGTGCCGAATGTTAAAGATCCCTTGAGTGTCTATTTGGCTTTGATTCTCTCGGCTAAATTAAATTCCTAGTGCAGTTTCGCATTATTTAGAGCTCATGTGCTGCCCTCTAGGAGAGGGAAACTGAGCGTCAATATTCTCAAGTGGTAGTGGCATCCGCCGATAGTAGTGCTGCTTGAAAGAAAGGATGAGGGTTTTCGGGGGTCTGCAAAGGTTAGTAGCGCCATTGGAAAGATAATTGATTCGAAGGGAAATAAAAATTTCAAAAGATGATGTAACGAAATGGCTCAAACAATTTGTCTATGATTACCATCCTCAATACATTTCAAAAAGGTTATCATAGTTCTACGTTCGGCGATAACATCCGTATAGTCTCATAAAAAAAATAGTTGCACGAAGACACAGGTTTTTAATTAAACAAAATTTTTAGAAACAAAATAAAAATACCTGACATTCTTTCCGGCAATACCCAACGTATCCGCAAGTTTCACATACAAGTAATTTGGATTTCCTGGAAAAGATAACAGGTATGGGCAGGCTTAACAGTCTACAGTAAAATTCAAGAGCCAATAAAATAACACATTATAATAAAAAATAATCATATAGTTATAATGCATAAAATAATTTCTTGCTGCTTATGACCAAATATGTTTCATCAATCAATAACCTTTTCAATAACCAATGAAAATAAGTTGCGTTAGAAATATTTTTCTTCCATATAATTTACCACACCCAACTACTAAACTCAGTGGCGCGACAGTCCATTGGGGCCATGGCCTACTGTACCCATCCCAGTTTTCGAACCCTAAGGCCCTGGGGTGCAGAAGCTGATTTTCCGGGCAAGTGGTCGGCCTGACGTGGAACCCCCAGTGCTCAGCTCCCAAGCAAGCTCCGGTCCTCATTTTATCGACCCCGCTGAAGCGATGAAAGGCTGAGTCGACCCTGCCCAGCCCGGGAATCGAACCCCGGACCTGTGGCATGGTAGCACGGAAGGCCACCACTCAGTCCCTGGGCCTCACCACACCCAATTACAGCTGATATTTTCGGTCGTATTTCAGATATTTCTAAAGTAGACATACGCATTAACGTATTCAATACATTCAACCAGGGTTACTTTGATCACAATTTCTCTACTTTTAATTCCCCTATTCATATTTTTATAGTGTTATTGTATTTACTGGCATAAAGTTGAAGAGCTCTTAAAGCATTGCAGTCATGAAAAATTAAGAAATAATTGCTATGAAAAACATTTAAAATGAATTATTAACTTCATTAAAACTGATCCTTTCATTTAGTGTAACTTCGAACCATGTCAGAAATATGATTAGAAAACTAATTATTTTAATAAAAGTATTATAGTCGTAGAATTTGGGAAACCCTTAAATTTTTTCAAAAAAAAATTTTATGTTTTGGAAAAACAAAATTTTTTTTTAAATTTTTTAAAGAAAAGGTATTATAGTCGTGCAACTTTGAACCATGTCAGGAATATGATTGTAAACCTAATTATTTTAATAAAATTATTATAGTCGTGCAACTTTGAACCAGAAAAATGAAATTTCTAAGTATTTGAAATTTGTCATTTCAAAAAATCACGGAATATCCATTTTTTATTATAGTGTACAGAAATACTTCATGAATTTCAGCAACTTCAAGCTTTCAAAAAAAGCTTCTAACCAGCGGCTTCAAAATGACTGTATTAATGCAATATTCTGTGTACAGCATTGCAAAATTAAGAGTAGAAAACTGAATTTTCAGCACAGTCAGTTGAGTGCAACACTGCACCTTTTAGTTTTTTTGTAGTCAAATATACAAGAAATGTGATGTGGTTCGAAGTTACCCTGAATGACTAAGTTTAAAAATAATTTCAATTATGTTGTTTTTAAAAAGAGCAAAAAAAAAAAAAAAATGTACTAATTGGTAAACTTTTCCCTGAATTTTGGTTTACAAAAAATAAGTCAAATGATTGAAAATTTATTTAATTAGGATACTTATTCAATATTCAAACATTTCTAAACGTTTTTACACGTTCGAGCCTTCTCTGTTTCAGAAACAAGGGTAGAGTCTTGACTCGTTTATTACTTTTGAGGATTTTGGGCAGAGTTTTATTTTGTACCTTCTGCTTCTAATTTGGTTTATCTGCTTCTTTCTCCTTCTCCTCCGATTTCGTCCACACTGAGGGGAAAAAAGTATTATTTTCCGTATAATCCCGAATACCCAATCGCACATTTTGTTCGCAAATATAGGTTTGTAAGTTGAGATGCGGGTCTTTATCACGGATTTTGTAATGAAGGCTTAAAATGTGACGTACCTTCCCCTTCCCATTATCCTCTAATTGCGCATACTGAGGGAAACATAATTACTTTTTAACCCCGTCCCAAGCCTTTTGTTTTAAAAAATAGGTTTTTAAATTGGGATCGGTTTTACTTTTCAGGATTTTGGCAGAAGCTTAAAATTTTTTTACCCTTTTCCCTTTTTTCCTTTTTCCTTTTCGATTGCGCCCACAGAAAGGGGAAAAAAATTACTTTTTCCCTATAACCAGAATACCCAATCGCACATTTTGTTCGAAAAAATAGATTTGTAAGTTGAGGGTACGGGTTTTTTATCACGGAATTTTTTTATGAACGCTTTTAAAAAAAGTTTTTCGGAGATTTATTTTGAGATGATTAATGCATCAGTCAGGCTAAAATGGAACAATATTTTAAAAATTACACAAGATTTTTTCACGGGAGCGGGTATTATCCGGGGTTATATGATATGTGTTATCTCAATGCAATAAAATGAAGGTTCCAATATTTTGCAAGTATCTATTATGTAACCTTAAAATGTCAGGGTGTAAATATAGAACTTTCAGCCTAGAGTGGCTCTGTGGTTTGCGAAAAAATTTTAATGTAAAGGAGCAAGTTTTTTCTAAATTTAGTATTTATATCTTGCTGTAGAGAGGCATGAAATTAGTACTTTCAATATTTAAAAAGTTTTGCTACCGATTTAATTTCTTTTAAATTTTGAAGATCCAGGGGCCCTTTAAAACATAAAGGACGGCACAGATTTTTGCTACCTGTAAAATTAAGCTTTTCAATTTTTCAGTAAAAAAACTACTTTTAAACACATGATGCTTTTCATCTAACAAACCTGTGTTATAAGACTATAACACAGCTCATATGAGCCACCAGTGTTACAAGCCGCCAGATAAACAATTGGCATGTGAGCCACCTGCCGTCTTCAACGTGTCAATCTGACTTTGGCAGTGTTCAATGTCCCTTTTCCTTACCAAACTTCTGGCTACGGTTATTGATCCTATAAAAGACCCACTTTCCGTTGCAATTAACGGTTTTTTAATTTAAGATTTTTACTGAACTTGATGCCATTGCTTTAAGATTAATGTGGCAAAAATAAATTAGTGTTGATGAGCAATATTTTACGCAAAATTCGTTCACCTCTATCTTGTTTTGAACACTAACAAATCACAATCAGAAGGGGAGGGAATATTTCCCCCCAATCTCCCCTATTCACCCCCGCCCCCAACTTCTTCAGCTCTTAGAATAATGCGTATAATTTGCATATATAAAACAGCTTGTTTGTATATTTGTATGTTCAGTAAAACCTGTAAAGTTGACCACCTTTGTCAGGTGACCACCTGTCTAAGTTGACCACTTTTGTCAGGAACGGAATTATCCCTATATTATATAATGTAGGGAAACTTTCGTAACTTAACCACTTAAGTTGACCCGCTGTCTATATTGACGAATTATGTACTCCAAATTTGGGTAGGAGCGTTATAAAAAAACTTCGTAATTTGACCGCCTAATTATTACTATATTTATTTTCTTGTATATTTTTTCAAAGGTAAAAAACTAAAATAACTTCTACAGGATACATTTTATGCCATAATGTTAGACCAGTATTTGTCTGGATGGAGGAAACCTCAATATAAAGTTTGCCTCAACTTCTTTGTAAGTTAACCAAATCTGAAAACTACTATGATCACTCTTTTATTCTTTAAATTAGTTTCTTCTTTTTTCTTTGATATGATATAGCCATTTTGAAAAAAAAATATATTTTTACTAAATCTTAAGCATCATATAAGTTACTAACATAATTAATATGATATTTATATTAATTTTAACACATTGCAAGACATTCGGGTTAATTTATTTTAATGATACAGAAGAGCGCCGATTATCCGGATTGGTCGGGACAGAGGTAGATCCGGTTAAAAAAAAATCCGGATAATTGGATTGGCAACTTTAAGTCACAAATAAGTGTTTTTAGGCAGCTCCCATCACATGAGTAATCTCTTTTTCTAGAAATTTTTTTGCACAGCGCAGCAGAAAAAACCGCATGGTCCCTGACCGATCCGGTTGATTGGACATCCGGTTAAACGGCGTCCGGATAAGCGGAGCTCTACTGTATTTTATATAATTGTGAAAAAAAGCTAATCACTATTTTAAAGTAATGTCACTTTTGATTAGTTATAAATGAATAAATGTACTTTGTAAGAAATGACAAAAAAAAAAATCCTCCACCCTCTATAAGTTGACCGCTAAAGTACTGCACCACAAGTGGTCAACTTGCGTAGGTTTCACTGTAGTCAAGAATCGCTAAAGAAGGAACAGTCATATCTAATGTTTTATTACAAACCTATTTATGTCTTTAATAGGCTTGTGTCTGAATTCGTCGTAAAAATGCAATTTAATTCAATAATCCACAAGCAAAGTATAATTTGATTGCACAAGTGCACTCCGCTTAAATGTGTCAAACAAAAAAATTGAAAAAATCGGAATTGAATCAAACACAATTAACTAATTTTACTCTAAATAAAGGTTTGTCTACTCTATTAAAACCTGTCCGCGTCTGTCTGTCTGTGTGTATGTCTGTCACCTCATCTCCTCGAGAACGGCAGGTTGCCCGACGTCGCGCCGGGTATCGTCGGATTCGGAATTTTCCGGGGAAGCCATATCACCCGGTTTCATCCGTGTCCGGCTTTAATTAGCGGAGATATTAGTTAAAAACGCAATGTTTTGGAAGTTTCATTTTATTTTTGCATTGTTGGCATCGTTCCAACAATATATAGTACAGTTGCTGTGTGAATTAAAATCACTGCATTTGTTGCCATTTTTGTAACCAATGTCAACAATACTAATAATCAATATTTCTAGCATTTTGAGTGAGGCTTCGCTGTATTTGCAATAATAAATTTAATCCTTCTTTCTTTTTAATTTATTTATCGTCTGCTATCTAATAAAAACTATTTTTCGTATTTTAACAGGGACTTTTAAAGATTGTTTTAATTATTTTTAATGCATAAAACGAAAATGGCGTAAAATATAAAAAGGATTGAAAAGGACAATTCATTGTCCTTATTCTGATGCGATTTTTTTTTAAATTTCTCTATTATTAATATCGGTCCGGGTCCTGTATGTCTGTGTATGGATAGATAATAAAGTTTTTCAATGCCTTAATGTATTTAAGCTCGCGCAGCGCTGGGCGTACAACGGTTTCTTAACAAAAATCGAACGCCAAAAAAAAAAAAAAAAAAAAAAAAAAAAAAAAAAAAAAACTTAACATTGTACTTAATAAATCTATGTTTTTTAGGGACTGTTGCTCTTATTTAGGATCACGCGAAGGTCTGTATCTCTGTTCAAGGTTGGATCCGCTGCTTCTGTTGGATCATCTAATTTTGAGCCAGCACCCAGATGAGAGTCACCTAGGTTGGCACCCACAGAGGTATCGTTTCACTTGGAGCACCTGTTGACGTTCAAGGTCCCGGAGCAAATCAGTCGCGAGAGGTGGTCCCCCTCCCAAACACTAACCTCGGTCAATGTTAGTGTTTGGTAATAGATAATAATTAATTTCAATGCCGTGTTGTATTTAAGCTCGTGCAGCGCCGGACGTAGCCCGGCGCCCTCAATCTATTATTTTAGCCCGTTCAACGCCGGGCGGCACGCCTAGTATTTAATGAACAATTGTATTGGATAAAACAGGATCCACACGCGGTTCAATTCATACTGATAGAAATCAAATAATGAATAAGTAAAGAAAATAGTTCTGTCGAATCAAACAGAATCCTTATGCCCCTCATTGAGTTTACACTTATATAACGAGCCTAGTCGTACTTCCTCTCGTGCGGTTCTCATTAAAAACCGGAAGGTGCTCCCTTATATACAAGTGACATATGCAGTACCCCAGCAACATTTATATGACTAAAATACGGGTAATACGTAATAGAAATATAATTTCACGTTAATTTAAAGCACAAATGAGCATTAAAACGCAAAATACAAAAAACGAAAATGGCGAATAATAATATCGGTCCGGGTACTGTATGTCTGTGTATGGATAGATAATAAAGTTTTTGAATGCCTTATTGTATTTAAGCTCGCGCAGCGCTGGGCGTACAACGGTTTCTTAACAAAAATCGAACGCAAAAAAAAAAAAAAAAAAAAAAAAAAAAAAAAAACTACTTTTTGGGAGCATTGTACTTAATAAATCTATGTTTTTTAGGGACTATTTCTATTACGTTTACTTGCACAAAGTTAAATTATTATTACGGGTAATACTATTAAAAACAAAAGTTTGATTTTAATCAAATTGGATCCTCATGCACACTGAGTTACAACTTACATTAATTAAGTAAAAATATAACACAGGTTGATTAAAAAAGTAGTACACAATTTCAATTATGACGTGCGTTTAGTCTGTATAATTATTTTTGATTCACCCTCTTAAAATAATAAATAAATAAATAAAAAGTTTTCATTTGATTAGAAAGTATTCAAATGATTCAGTATACATTTATATAAATTTAAAGAATCTTTACTGCCGTTTTCGTTTTAGACTTCAAGTGTTCCAACTAATGGAAAGTATTGAATTAAATTATCTGTGAAAACCACAGGTAGTAATATGGATATGGTAGTATAATAGCGCTTGGATAAAAACCACCATATCCATAAATCCAGTTTCGAGACATTGTGAATTCAAATTTTCAAACCGTCATTAAAAAAATATCAATACTATTTTTTTTTTGACTTTCTAACTCCAGTAGGTGTACCGATATAACTTTTAAATTCTTGAGATTGATTTATGTCACAAACTAATTGCAAATTCAAATTACTTCAGTGCGGTAGTCCTTCACTTTATAATTTTCTTATTAATTAAAAAAAAGGGATTTAGTGATTTTTTTATCACAACATTAGCGATATCAAAAGATAGATATTCACTTCTATTTTGCACTAAGGAAATTTTTCTCGATGAATTTTGCCTGTCCTGTAACATTGAAACAAACTTGAAATTTTCAATATAAATTTTTGACTTTTCTGTATTGTTTGTCAGAGTTGACAATTGTACAGAGTTAATATTAATTCATTGCATCAACGAAAATATTGTTGATATGAAACACCTAGAATCAAAGGAGTGTAGTGACAAAATTGAAAATTTCGAGATAACTAGTGCGAATGGTAGGGAAATCCACATTCTATATTGTGGCAAGACATTATTAATAGCTCTAACAGTTGCTCGGACCCAATGTGATTTAGATTAAAAACATTGAAGGTCCCAGGAGATCCAAACTTTGAATGCGTTTTACTCAGAATCATTTTTTAGTCATTTACATCCCTTTGCTTCTCACTGCCTCATACGCCTGTTTACTTTCCATTTGTTTAACCCATTCGAAACTAGGATTTTTTTCGAACACGGTCCCCAGGAGCTATTTTTTTCCTTTATATTGTTCATTAACATGTTTACTATGGAAAGGACCCTTCATAAGTGAATTCACATAAATAAGATCATTGCACACTATACAAGTTTCCTGTACTTTACATATTTCATTAGTTCAAAAAATTTTATTTCGACGACTAGTTTATTCAGAATAACTGATAATTGCACATTACTGTTATTGCACACACGGTGTGCAAAACCGTGTCTTAAAGCCTCGGAAATCAATTGCACACACGGTGTTTGAGCAATTGATTTCACACCCATTCGAGACAGATTGGTCTCGAATGGGTAAACAGTAAAGCTTGAGACTAGAGGTCGCCACTCGCCATTGGCGATTATAAATTTTAATTTGGCGACCATAAAATGTTATGTCGGTTGCCAAAACTGGCGACTAGAAAAGGTTTGTAATTTGTTATTTTTTTAAAAAAATGGTTTTGTGTAATTTTGTGGGTAAACTCCTAGGAGAGAGCACCGCTTTTCAAAATCGCCAATTTGGCGTCCATTTCACAGAACGATAGAAGCTGGGTTTCTATCTTATCGCCAGCTGGGTACTTATCGCCAACCACGCCAATGCGGTGGGCTCTCCTAAGATCCAACCATTTTGTGAAAGTGTAGCTTGAGGTATATGTATGCACATGTTTGTATGCAAAAAGGAAGCCCCAGTTGGGTAGGGGGGATCAGTTTGAAACATCGTTCAGAGTGGCGACCAACAGTTTCTAAGTGGCGACTAACTTCTTTGGGTTTACTACCAATGGCCACCACCCAATTTTTTAAGTCTCAAGCATTAGTTAACCGTTAATGACATACATAGGAAGCATTTACTTTAATACGCAGGCACGCATTTAGTATCTTTAAAACTTTTCACAAACTTTCAAACACTCATGATAGCAGCAGCAATTTTACTTTTATCCCGAAACTAAAATAACATTTTGTAGTTATTTGGTAATACAAATGAATTAGCCTCATTTAACCATGAACAATGGAATGGATATCAGAGAGAGAAAGATGCGTCACTTACTTCGCACATGAAGAGTTTGATGCACCTAGAAAGCAAAAATCACAATACTTGTTCCTTTCACTGTAGTAGATTATTTTAACAAACGGTTCTTCTTGGTGAATGATATTGCCAGGTCGGTAAGTAGTCTGCATTTTTGCGTTCGTGAAACAGGCAAATCCGTGAAGAAACTCCCGTCAAGATTTTTTTCCCACAGAAATTCATCAACGTTGCCAAAATCTGAAAACGTTGGAGCTGACACAGAGTTCTTCTTAAGGTCACAGCTGAATTTTGAACAAAACATTGCAATCAATCGGCTTTGTACAACTTTGAAATAAATTATTGTGTCTATCATTAAAAATTAAATGTTGTATGTGAAAATCAAGTATTTTGTTGTAAACTGTCTTTATTCAACACTGAGATAAAATAATATAACTGGAGTGGTATCTGATGCATAATTTATACATTACGTTCTATTCTATTCTAGATGCTTCCAGCATCCTATTAAGTGGTCAGCGTACATTGCGCCTTGCTTCTGTTGGATCATCTAATTTTGAGCCAGCACCCAGATGAGAGTCACCTAGGTTGGCACCCACAGAGGTATCGTTTCACTTGGAGCAACTGTTAACGTTCAAGGTCCCGGAGCAAATCAGTCGCGAGAGGTGGTCCCCCTCCCAAACACTAACCTCGGTCAATGTTGCTTCACTTTTGGTGTTCTTTGGAAACTGAGCTTCTAACAACAGAGCGGGACAAATGCGGGACGAATGTGTACGAGTACATAGGTTGTGCTGTTTGAGAAAAAAACACAATTCCCTAAAAAAGTGACTTAATATCGCCTTACATTTATGGATCGCAATGTAAAATAAAGTAAATTTTTTCATTTGTTTTGACTTAACTATGGTATAATCTTCTGCTTCCTGCGTTTCTTTAAATCATTGGACACAGGACAGGGAGTTGCAATTGCTCGATAATTAAGGGTATTCATAGTTCTGTCCCAAACTTAAGCTTGCTTTTTCAAGTTGGAATAAATTAGTTTCGCAATTTAGTTATTAAGCTTTTTATTATTTATAATGTCTCTGCACGAAATGAAGATAGAAATTTAGGATTCTTTCCTGAGAGCGGTGTTATTTTTGAAGTAAATACGTCTTTAAATTTGCTACCATACGGGGGTGATCCAAAAAATCTAATGATCACAAAATCGGGGGATACAGTTTGGCGTTGTAGTTTCGAATCTATCCTC
Source organism: Octonoba sinensis (assembly GCA_038502835.1). Taxonomy (NCBI): domain Eukaryota; kingdom Metazoa; phylum Arthropoda; class Arachnida; order Araneae; family Uloboridae; genus Octonoba; species Octonoba sinensis. The sequence goes on along the minus strand of CM076606.1, from coordinate 102,360,374 downwards.
TACATCCAAAATTAAATTACACCACTGGGTAAATAAATAATCAAAGAATTCATTACGATAAGCGAGAACAGTGACGCATCCCGCGCGGTGGAGGGGGAAGCGCCGTCATTTTGAGGTTATCTTGATGCGTATCGAGATTTGCAATTAGTACAGCTTTTGACTCGTAGAAGCTACGATGTTCGTTTACGTTTTAATCATCAGCTGTCGTCAAAATCTATCGATTGTATATAAAACATTAGTTTAAAGTAGTGACAGTGAATATAATAGGGTGTTATAAAAAAATATCTAAAATATATAGATAATGTCGGCTTATACGCGTTGAAAACCCAAAACCAAATCAGAGATCGTATGCGGTTGGAAAGGGCTTCTCAAGAACAATCGAATGATAATAATAATAAAAAACTAGGGATGAAACGGATATCCGGCAACTATTCGGTAACCGGCCTATCCGGCTAATTTTTAACTATCCGATTCAACCGGATATCCGATCCGGCCCTTCAAAAAATATCCGAATATCCGGCATGTTAAGAAATATATCCGGCTGGGTATCCGGCAGTAATTTGGGGAGGAAAATTTTCGTTTTATATCCTTCCAGAAAATTTTCAGTGCCAAATAAAACTAATTTTATGCCAACATTTTGCATGACATAAAACTGTTGATATGGATCAATTTCAGTTTTTCAAGTAAAAATAGCAAGTAATAAATTCAACTTTCTGCTGAGCGTTTATAGAATAAATTTTGACTTAGTTTTACTTAATATTCGTAGGTTGCATCATTTTTAAATAATAACAAGGCATTTCCTAATTTAAAAAATTGAAGAGCACGCACAGAAAAGGAATAGGTATTTTCTCTAGCTAAGTGAGAAAAAATAATGAGATGTATCAGAACCCCTAATAGGCATCCTAATAGTAGCTTGAATTATTAAGATACTTTTCCTCGTAAGCAACAGTAAACTGCGATCTAAAGAAAGTTTTCCATACTATTCTCTGCTTTAACATTAATCACTTGTCTTTGAATTCTGATTTCTTTTTACGTTAAGTATGTTTCTTCATGATGCGGGGGCAGCCCATTGTCCTAAGCTAAAGTGCACAAAATTCCCGTGACAAAAAAAAGGTTTTAAATCCCAACCAGGACATGCATGTTATTGATTAGTATAGCACTTCTGATCTTAGTGGTTTTGACTCCACTTTAAACTGTAGGTCCTACAGCAATCGATAGGGACACTTTACGCTCAACCTGCTTTTAGTCAAATATAAGTATAATTTGAACCCAGTAGCATTGCGAGAATTTTTGCAGGGAAGGAGGAAGATTCCCTTGCTAACCCATGTATACATTTATACATATACACATATGATATATATATATATAAATTATCCTCATGAGGATTATGATTATAAATGAAAGACTGTTTGAGTGTCTCAAATTTGGTTAAACAGACCTAATTTCGCTTCATAGTGATAGCGAGAGGCATCAAATTAAAACCTTCTCATACCCACCCCTCTTTTATTTTATGCTATTTGCAGATCGCTGCTTTCAATCTTGCTTAAAAGGAGCATGTAATTTGTCTTTACAAATAGTTTGTGGTTATGATCACTTCTGTTCCGTCTTGCTACATCTAGTGGTGGAAAGTCTGCGCCAATTTTTAATCCATGATACTTCTGATACAAAAAGAGCTACAACCGCGATTTTTGCGTGAAACTGCGCCAAAATTGCGATTTTAAATTCTAACAAGAAGTTCCGTCTAGAACTATACGAGCCTACTTTCCCGTATACACCAGCTTCAAATTTATAATCTAGCTATCTCTCTCTCTTTCTCGTTTAGCTTTAGTTCTTAATTGCTTCAAATATACCTTTTTACACGGTTAATACAGATTCGTTCAATCATTCATTTACTCATGTATTTATTCACTCATTTATTATTGCATTATTTTGCTTTTTCATTTAATCTTTCATTAATTCAAAAATATTCTTGAAAACCCGATCAAAAAATTTCATAAGAAAATAGGCTCGTTAGTTCTGGATGAACTTTTATCTGTACATATCTACGTCATAAGAGCTCTCCGATAAAGTTTGTTCCAAGCAAATCGGTCCGTTACATCAGGATTTATATAGGATTGAAATTTCTCTAGGCGCAATGTTAATTTTTTCTGAACTGTTCAAAAATGAACAAAAATTGTTCAAATCAATATTTCACGCCAAGAACTTCTTCCAGTGAGCTTGTTCATTGTAACTTGGATCTTGTACCCAGAGTTTACATAATTTGCTTCATTTTCGCCCATAGGCGTTAATGTTAAAATTTTTTGAACTGTTCAAAATTGAACAAAAAATTGTTCAAATCAAAAAATAAAATATGGAAATTAGGTGTCCTCACAGAGATCTTTCGAATGCAAAAAGAATTTTTCGAATAGGACAATTCGTTTAAAAGTTATTAGGGGGGGGGGGGGGGGGACAGACCGACAGACACACTTTTTTCCCCATCTCAAAACCCTACTTTCAAACTTTTTATTTTTCAATCTTTATTTAATTACTTTATATTTAATTTGACTTTTCTTGATTTCTAACGATATTTTCACGATACATTAAGCCTTCTTTCATGCTTTATTATTATTTTTTTTACTTTTACGGGAAAGTAGGCTAAAAAGTGAAAAAATAACAGTTAATTGCACTTCTTGTCACTGACAGCTACGCAAAAATTAATAAATAATTTTTAAAAAAAGCAAAATTTTGAAAGCATTTAGCACTTTTTAGGGCTATAAATTGAGGAAGCATTATGACAACTCTCACTCCCATTCAAGTGTTATTTAGTTTTGAGCTCTTTTCTATCAGTGCACATTCTCTAGTCCTTCAATTACATTTTCTTTTATTTTACAAGATATCAGTAAGGACACATTTTTCGGTTTATGGTAACCTCTGTTTAACAGACAAAACACCTTATTGCCTTTCAAACTTAAAGCTAGGAAGTTTTACAATCCCCCCCCCCCCCAAATAAAAGTAACCCTTTTTTTTTACTGATACAATCCCTAATTTGAGCATTTGGCACTTTCCTGCATCCTGCAGAAGTTGAAAACTGGCCTTTTATGTCACCCAAAGAAAGCTCTTCATTTTTGAAGTTTACAACTCTGATCATAACATCCGCTCCCCTTCCCCTCTACCTTTTAATATGGCCAAAGATAGCCGAAAAAGTGTACTAGGACTTCAGTTTTGAAGAATTTCCATAAGATAACTGTTGAACTATGCACTTAAGATAGAGTTGTTGTTGTATACCCCCGCCCCCTCATGTGGACTTTCCTTTCCTCAAAATAATAATAATAATAAACCATACAATAAACGAAGAAACTAAGAAATGCATCTACTGCTATACGAACCTATTTTGTTCAACTTCTTTATTATTGTAGTGTAGAAAGTAACATGCTTTCAAAGAAATTAACGTTTTTCAATGTGAAAGAAAAATCTTTTCACATCATTTGGGATACTTAATAATTTTGCTACTTGGTATTATAGTTATAAATACATTTTCCTTTTTAAGTTTTGAATTATATTATTTGTTTTGTAAAAGTATCGCGCAGTTTTGTATGAGGCAAAGATTTTTTTTTTGAGCTAAATCAGTAGTAGCAGTATGCGAAATATTTTGATACACTCAAAAAAAAGAAAAAATGTTTCTTTCTTTCAAACAATTTTTTCAAGCAGCAATATGCTAACATTTTGAATTAACTAGATACAAAACTAATAATTTGGATGCAAAATTGTCATTGACCTGATACAAAACTGATGACAGAAAAAATTAAAGTTGACCTAATACAAAACACAAAACTGGATTTTTACTGATACAAAATTGATACAAAACTTAATTTTTGATTTTCCACACTTGTACATCGCTGAAGGCGCAAGATGTTTTGTCATTGAGTTAAACCAACCAAAGAACCAACATGAAATGTAGCAACACAATTATTATTCCCATCCCTTCTTCTTTTTTTAGTTTTTTATAGAGATTTGACTCACAACAACCCTGACTGATAGAAACAAAATACTTGCAAATTCTTTACTTTCAATTTCGCTACTTTCCCGCAATTAAAAAAAAAAAAAGTATGAAAAAAGGCATTGCAAGATATCGTTAGCATACATTATTAATGCATTAATAATCTATGCTAACAATAATGTAATAATTAATAATATATGCTGCATCACGGGCTGGTGTGCCCAAAAGTAGAGCATATCGTTAAAAATGAAGAAAAGTCAAAAATAAGAAGCAAATAAAGATTGAAAAAAAAAAAAAAAATAAACTAGTGTTTTGAGATGGGGGAAATGTGTGTCTGTCGGTCTGTTTGTCCCTCCCCCTAAATAACTTTTGAGGAAATTGTCTGATTCGAAAGTTTTTTTTTTTGCATTCAAAAGATCTCAATACCTCCTTTCCATATTTTATTTTTTGATTTGAGCAGCAATTTTTCGTTCAATTTTAAGCAGTTTAAAAAGTCTTAATATTAGCGCTTATGGGAAAATGTGCAGATACCCTGGACATAAGATCGAAGTTCTTTTTTTGAACAAGTTTACTGGAAGGAGATTTTTGTTCAATTTTTAACACTTCAAAAGAATTTAACATTACCGCCTATTGGGAAATTTCAATCCTATATAAATCTTGATCTAACCGACGGGGTCGCTTGGAAAAACTCAATCAGAAAGATGTTGTGACGTAGAATATGTACAGATGTGAAGTTCAACTAGAACTAAACCAGCCTATATTGATGTAAAATTTTTTGATCTAGATTTTTAAGTATATTTCTGAATGAATTAATTAGTAAATAAATAAGTGAAGGAATAAACGAGTGAATGAATAAATAAACGAAAGAATGAATGAATAAATGAATGAGTGAATGACTATGTATTAACCATTTGAAAACTGGCCTTTTCAAACTAAGGAAGAACTAAGTTACATGAGGAGAGAGAGATAGCTAGATTATAAATTTGATGATATATGAAAGTGCATTAAACCGCTTAAAAATACAGGGTGCGGCAGCATAACTTCCTTTTTTAAAATACACGCGTGTCAGGCCATAAATGTCGATGCGGGATGGGAGTGATCTCATTCCAGAAGAGGGATGGTTCTAAAGTTTTGTTCCCAACTTTGGTCAGTCACCATCGTGAATAGAAACAGTGAGGACTAAGGAGCGTGTGTTTTTCGTCGAAACCTACTTTTCGAATTCCGCATATATATTCCGCAACTTGAGTGATTAGCACGCTCCCCTGATTTAAACCCCTTATGGATTTTCTTGTAGGATTTTTTAAAATCCCACCTTTATGCCAACCGTCCAAGAACCCCACAACACCTAGAGGCCATCCGAGCTGAAATTGCAAATATACCTGCTGCGATGCTGGTGAGGGTCGTGACAATCGCCAGAAATCGGCTCTCAGTGTATGGGGAATGGGGGCGTTACCTACCTTATTTGAGTTTCACAACTGCGTAAAACAGCACTTTTGCTGTATATCTACATTAGTTAAAAAATTAAAGATTTATGATTCATAAAAGAGTTTTCATTGCGCTTTGAGAATAGGAAGTTATGTTGCCGCACCCTGTACTTCTAAGTTAGCCATAGGTATATCACGAAACATTTTATGTTTAAAGTTTGTTTCTTTTTTTCGAATTCTGTACAAATAAAAACAATGTTTTAATGTCTTATTTTATGTGTGACATTATTAAAATGCACATATAAATTTACATTACAAAGTTGAATCATTACAAATTTTAAAGTTACATTATCAATTTGGGTATAGAAAATGTTTTTTGATATATTAAAAATGTTTTAAAAGAATTGATGAGGGAAACACGTTTGTTATTTATTGTTTTGAGGTGGTAGTACATAGAAAAATAAGTAAAAACATAACATAACTGAAAGCAACTAGCAGCCGGATATCCGGCCAAACTACAAATATCCGGTGGAACATGTATCCGGTTGAACTCTGCTATCCGGTCCGGATATCCGTATCCGACAGAAAAAAGTTGCAGGATACCCCGTATCCGGTATCCGGCAAAATCACTATCCCCATAAAAAATATAATCCGTTACATAAACGTATTCACGTACAACACCCGGACGTGTCCATGACATAGCCACACCCCAAATTTTTTTCTCGGGTTGTTAGAGAGCTAAAGAAGGGGGAAAGTGTCCGCACCAGATCTTGTACAGCTCAGTGGTATGAAATAGCCATGACAATAATAAATAAATGAAAAATAAAATTATTAAACGAATAAAAAATAAGCATGGAATTTTTATATGTGGAAAAAAAACTATACGATAATATTTACTAGCAAAAATTAAGAACAAATTAGGTGTCAATCCTCATCGATAAAAGTCTTCTTTCAAATTTTTGAAGTAAAATTTCGATAAGGGTTTCGATAAGGGGCGTTATATTATACACAGGCCCATATTTATGAATGTGTCATTGTGTGCTTGAGCACAGGGCGGCAAATGTCTAACTTTTGAATTTCCTTTGAAAATTATGACCAAAAAACTATTTAAAATACAATTAACCCATTACTTGAAATCCTTGGCTTTCTTAAAGCAAGCTAATATTTGTATCGCCGTAACATACAAAACTTTGTTTGAAAAATGCTTTAGTATTTGTTTAGGTGGAAAATAACTGCCGAAGACTAATGGTTTCAATTGTATAATCACAGAATCATACTCTAACTAGAGCGCGTATTTGAATCAAAAATACTCTCCGCTCCTGTGGAAAGTGTTAAAGTGGACTTCTGGGGCTCAATTTCTTGGTCTTTGACTAGTCAGTTTAAGATATAGACAAAGTTACCTTGATTTCATTTTCGTTCCGCAAGTGACTAGATTACGAGACAAGGACCTTTCATTTTCAACCTCTTCGCTGTGGAAGAAAGAAGCTATTGGTAGCTCTTTACATAAAGGTTCGTGCTTGAGTCCTTGCTCAAGATAAAGAGGTAGTCATCTGAGAGCTTTTCGAACTTCTTCAAGCATTTTGGGTGCGCAGGTGAAAGCCTAGCAGACACAGTAGTGATGATTTCAGAAAGTGTGAAATTAGATGAATCTGATTGTAGTGGTCTATTGGGCGTATAGTTTGTTTTAACCCCTTGATGCACAAGTTTTTTTTTTCGGAAAAACTGGTTAAAAATGATCGAGTTTTTTTAAACAAAAAAGGAGTATATAGGTATAGTATAAATTGTTTTGGCAATTTTAGTTGTAAGGGGTAACTAGAGTTTTTGTAATTAACAACACAAGGCCGTGTCAAGGTCACACAACTCTACCTTTTCCCCTTGTGGTCGCCATGGCTTCCGTGCTAGAAACTTTTTCCCCACTTGGTGTGGGGAACATATAAGTCTGTTGTTTTAGTTATAATAATAATAGGGGAGAGTGTGGCACCTTGGGACATGGCCCATCTTGGGACTCCATAAATTGCAGCTTTAATTTTGTAAATAGAAATTAATTTTTTTAGGACATCATAAATGGCAACACAGTCTATTCTTCAGTGTACTTTGGAATTTCTCACGTAAGCATATAAGCATTGATTTAATTTTCTTTGTTTTGAAAGGTTCAGAGTTACATTAATGGGTAATTTCATAAATATTTTTTTTAAATCTAAAATGAAATAATTTAAATCAAGGCTTGTGGGAATTAAAACATGTACTTTTATAATAATTTAAGTGTTAAAAAATACATTGTACTGCTAAGCCTAACATTTTGAAAGTTAATATAAAATAACAATCCAAGTAGGGTAGGTTGGGACACTGCCCCAAGCTGCCCCATCAGTATACAATACAAAAGAAGCGTAGGGTAGGATGGGGTAAAATGGGTCACTTGATAAAAAACTCAAAATAATAGAGCTTGAAATTGAAATTTTTAAACCAATATTTTTTATGTTTTATTTTAATGTTTTGGCAACATTTTTCATTCTAAAAAAAGTTAGGTTCTTAAAAATGGCAACACAAAAATATTTTTGTAATTTTTGGATGATAGTGTGCTAAACACATGGTTTACCAACTTCTGAAAATCTATATATTTTATCAAAAAAGAACCAAAATTTAAAGGATTTCCCCACAAAGAAACTTTGGAGAACAATTACAGCCGATCATGTAAAAAAAAAAAAAAATTAAATATTCAACTTTTTACAGCAGATTTCTTGGATGGGGTAAAATGGGTCATGGTTAGGCTTAGCTAGTTCTATTCTTTTATTGTTTTAAAATTTACTATGTTGCACCTCACTGCAGAAAATTCCTAAATTTAAACAGTGTTCGTTGTCTATTTTATTGAAATTAAATTAAAAAATTTTTTTTAATGTTTTCCCTAAAAAAGATCATGTTGATGTAACAGAGAGAAGTGATGTTGTTGAAGTGTTATGTGAACCAATATATAACGATCTAGAACAATATTACTTAAACATTTCAATGTAATTATAATTCAAAATGTTGTTAAATATGTTACTTACTTTTTTTTTCAATTTCAAAATAATAAATGACAGTTTTCAGCATTATTTTGCATTATGACCCATTTTACCCCACGATGGAGTAAATCAGATCACAACGTTATAAGCTCAGTTAAACTATTTCATTATTAAAAAATAAATATTAAAATGGCATAAAATTGATCTGAAGTAGTTCAATGTTAAGATGCAATTAAAAAGAAATGGGAAATTTTTCTGGTTTTGTTGCTATGAAACTTTAAATGTGAAAATAGCTAAAAATGACCCATTTTGCCCCACCTGACCCTATTTGATTGTACTAAATAAATTTATCGAGAGTTTAAATGTGCTAAAATTAAGAAAATGGCTATTGTTATTTGGAAAATTGTTCTTTTCTAAGTAAAATATGAAAGTAACAGAAATGGTGAGATCTAGAAAAGAAGTTAGGAAGTTCCCTGTTGTTGATGCTTCTGTTCTTGAAACAGCTGCAGAAAATGTTCTAATTAATAAGTTGTCTATTAGAGAGGCTGCAAAAACATATGCCTTGAGTAGAAGTACTCTTAGCCGGCACATAAGTAAATATAAAATGAATATGGAACTTAATAAAAAGTTCAGCTATTAAACCAAATAAAAAGTCGTTTGGTATTTACAGATTCAGAAGAATTAATGTTGGTAGAATACCTTTTACAAGCATCTAAACATTATTATGGCTTAACAGTAAATGAAGTTAGAATGCTAGATGACACACAGATGTCTTCCTCTCTTAGAATTTAAACACGAACAGTTTACTAATGTAAAATACAATATTTGTTAATTTAATGCATAAGAATACTATAAATTGTCATTTTTTAGGCTTTAAGTTTATAAATAAAGATTTTTCAAACCATTGGGATTAGTACTTTTTATTCATTAAAGTTTTATTGCAAACGTCCCAACCTGCCCCACCTAGTGGGGCAGGTTGGGACATTGTAATGACTTTTTAATTTGTTTATGGAAATTTAATTTCGAGAAATAATGGATTAAAATAAATTTTAATTGAAGCAAGAATGTCTAAACTACATATTTAGCTAAGTTTGGTAAAAATTCATTAAAATATAAAATTTCTAAAATTCATTTTCTAAAAAGTGTCCCAAGGTGCCACATCTTCCCCTAATAATCGATGGACTAAAATCAGATTCATTTCTCAATGGCGAAAATAGTTTGCGTACGATAAAGTATTCTTATATTTTGAACAAATCTAAATCTCATTTTAATATTTTGATGTGTTGCAGAAAGCTATTGTATACCGAATTTATTGTATTTTATATTTTGTAAATGTTAAAATCTTATCTAAACATTCCAGATTTAATTTATGAGAAATTTAATTGCATTTACTTAATATAAATAATAAATAAATGGAAATAAATTCTTTCTTATTCCTTTTTCTCAGTTATTCTAATATTTTCAAACAGAAGTGTAGTAATGCAGTTGCCTTAACTGCAGTACAAAAAAGAGTCTGGCTCTGTTATCTTTCTCGCAGTTGCCTTGGGGACAAAGCAGAAAACGCGACCTTGATGCGCCTATTCTAACTACACAGACTATAGAGAGCGGGCGATGGGGTGAAAGTTTTATTTAAAAAAATATACAAAGTGCAAACGGATCTCAGACGGGCATTAGAAATGAAATAACGCGAGATACAACATCGCCCGTGTAAGACACGGGCACTTGCAAATTTGCCGGTAACTTTCGCCCGTGCCAGACACGGGCAAATGCGTTAAGGGGTTAAATGAGAAAGCATGATTGTCCTACTGTTGCACTGGACACCAGGGTCAAACTAAGACAATAAAAATCCTCACTCGCTTTTCCTTTTTGGTGAAAGATATCTTAATCTCGGTGGTAAGCTTACTAAAGTGTATTTCTTCAATTTGTCTTAAAAACTCTTCTAATCAGGTTGTTACCAAAAAATATCTGAAAAATCTATTTTAATGGAACGTCAATAATTTATGGTACGTCAAATTCGTTGGAGTGCACGAAATAACACGTGCTAATCGAGTAAAATCTGATCATTAGAAATGGAAGTTGTTGAAAAAAGGACCATCGTCATTTTCAACATAATAATTTACATGTCGACATTTATGAAGCCGTGAAAGCAAGCATTTAGATGTATTAAAGAGATAAGAAATACATTATCTATTATGATCTGTACATTTTGTGTAAACGGTATTCGAAATACTGAGCATTTGTTAAGATTTCTTACTTTTATCTAAGAAGTAGAATTTTAAACATTTGGCAATTGTATGTTGCTCCTCAATCTGCAGCAAAATATTGCAAAGATAGCAAAAAAAAAAAGGCTGAAATTTTGGAGACTCAAGTAGAATTTTCACCAGATTATTTTTCATCAAAATTTAACATTAATTTCTCAATTCATAAAAAAATAATCAGTTATTATTTTTAGTCATATGAAATATATTTATATAGTTCGGCAGGTTCATACAATTTCATATAAAAAGACAAACAGTGCTGTAACAATGTTAGTTTAGACATGGCTGCCTGCGATCATATAGCGGCTGTCCAGACGCGGCGTTAGAACAAAGGAACAAGCGTTCAAACGGTAGTTATATTTTTCCTCACTGGTGCGCTGCAAGCATGTACTAGTTTTGTATGGAAATACATTACGAAAGCATTGTTTTTGTCGGGTTTGCAGCATGCATCATGAAGATTTCTTTTTGGTAAATTTTTAGTTTATGCACTACTAATCGGAAATATGTCTCCCGATGTTTAATTGTGTCTAACATATATGTATTTATTTTAAAGAAATTTTTCATCGTAAATGAAATAAAAACGACGGAAAGCAATGGAGTGTTTTTCTAAGCATTAAATTAGTGAATGCATACATTTTGTAAATTTAGGGATTTACTAAATTCACGTTTGGTTTATATGCATATATTTTAGTTGTTTTTTCATTCCATGTCACCTATTCAATTACTCTACAAATAGAAATCGTGAGTTTGATGCTTTAGATGATATTTTTAACCAGTGGAGGGCTGACATTTGCATTTTTCCCTTATGTCTCGAACTTTACTGGTTTGATTTATTTATGCATTGGTTTTATTTATTTGTACTTCAAATTATTAATATTAAAACAAACGTCATTATAGCCCAAACTTCAGAAAACATATTTCGGGACAAGAGGAATCCTCTTATAAATGAATAGAGTTGTATGCATCTGGATGCAAGTAATTCGAGTGATTTACACTCACTTGGATTACTTATTTTTTAGGTCAAATCTTTATGCATTGATAAAGGGGTTCCTTTTAATTCCAAAACATGTGTATGGAGTAATTTTTGCAACTTGCGCTATAAGAACCTTGTTCCGTTCATTAATTTTTTCCACTCAAAAGTAAACTTTGAACTTCATATTATGTCTAGATTATGCTTTTAAATATTTTTTTTTTGTTGTTCTGAGAAGCTTAAATTTCTTATGCTTGTATAGAATGATAATGTTAAAAGTGGACTGAGTGAGAGAGAATCTATATTATAAGCCTAGTAATGTACCTTTTTAAAATTAAACTCGCGGTACATGAACAGGGGTTACAATTGAAATATCTAAAAGGAATGGAGACTTCCCTCTAAGATTTGTTGTTCCGTTCATGAGTACACCCATTTTTTACACCATAGAGTCTTAAAACATAGAAAAGTAAATAAACTATCTAAGAGACCGTTCATAAATGATGTCACGCTCTTTTCCGATATGTTTGACCCCCTCCTATTGTCGCAAAATGTCACAATTCAACGGATCCCCTTCCCCCCTTTGTCACATGTCACACTATGTTGTATAAGCCTGATGTCACACTTCTTGTTAACCCCTTCTTCCCCCTTTTCACACTTCGCTACTATTTCACGAACCCCTCCCAACGCGAAGCGTGACATCATTTATGAATGCCCCCTAAAGCGTATTTCTGATTTCTAATTTAAAAGTGGGGAAAAAATAATTTAAGAAAGGATTTAAGGAAAATCAGGTTACAGAAAATCAGAGAATCCGAAAGCTTTTGGTGGATTTCATCGAGGAAATGTCAGTTGCAAAGTCTTGATATTAAAAATTGAGAATATTCAGTGTAGTCCAGAAAAAAATAAGAGGTGGGAGGGGAGAGGCTTACAGATAAGAGCATAAGTTATTGTAATAAAATAGTGGGGGGAGGTGGGCTTTTGAAAAGTGGAGTGACGATCGTATAAAATAACAAAGTAGGCGGACGGTCCCCCCCCCCCCCTCCCGACCGAGAATGCTTATTGCTGTCAAGGAGTCTCTCATCTAAATAAAAATGTTTAAAGGGAAATTTAAAGAAAAATCGCTCTTATCCAGGGGTGTCCACGAGAAAAGTTCATGGCGTAGACTGTGCCATTAATTTTTTTTATGAAATTTTTGACACCCCCCCGGACAGGGGGCATGCTTTCATTGAGTTTTAGCCCTTTTTGGGGTTGTCTTTTTTTTCGGGGACTTCGCACCTATTAGTATGCGCCATCTTGCTTACAGGGTTGGCACCCATGTATTGTCAGTTACAAGTTTTAAAAATAATTTTGATAACTCCAAACTGCATATAATGAAGCGTTTTAAGTAATTATTTTTAATTTCTCATTTATTGTACTTAATTGTAATATTTGAAAATATTCCCCCTTGATTGTTTATTTTATTGAAGCGTTTTCTTTTTTAAGGCCTAATCTTTGACCTTTCTTACTTAATATTTTAGGATTTTAATCTAAATATTTAACTAGTGTAATTGCTTTAGATGAGACCAGCTAAAAAAAAGTCGCCACTCTTATATGATAATCCATCTGTTGAAGTTAACTGAAGTCAGCTATACTATACAATGCAATATTAGTTATTAGTATTATGCTATTAGTCTGTCAATAACAAAAAAAAGTGTTGCATTAATCATTTACTTAATTACATAATTATTCAACTAATCTTTATTTGTTAAGTCACTTCACAACCTAACTGTTCCCACTTTCCTGAAATAATTAAATTTACAATAAATGGAATTGAAATAATTCAATTAACACATATATTTAAAATAACTTTATTAATCATAACCTGTGTCATCTTTCTTTTAACTGCTGTTATTTAACAGTATTAACATGAATGTATTGAAAATTGCTTAATAATAAAGTAACTAATAACCATTTAAAGATTATTCAATACGGCTTTCAAAAACCTGCTAGCCAATTTATTTGTGCTACACAATATGATAGGATAAATGTATTTCTTAAAATTATGTGCAATTATTGTCGTTCAAAATAAAAATTAATCTGAAAGCATAATGTCATCAGCCAATTTCGAAGAAAATGTTCTCTGTGTTCATTATGTATAAAAGTATACGTATGTAAGAAAAGTTGTATCTTAACGAGCAGCTTCAAAATCTGCATTTGCTACTACCAAAAAAAAACGAACTTTTTATTTTTCCCCCTGTATTAAAAACGTTTTAATGGCAAACAAATAACCCTGGAACGTATTTTGATAGTTACTTTTGCCCTCAACACTTAAATGTTTATCTGTCTTGAAATTCAAGACTTTAACGCGATGATATTGTTATGGTTAAACCTTTAAATCCTCGCTTTTAAGTACATGCTAACAGCGCCATTTGACTGAAGTGGCAGAAAATGTAAGTTCTGCTTGCGCACACTTTTTCGCCCGTTTGGACAGCCGCTATATGATCGCAGGCAGCCATGGTTTAGACATCATGACAAAAAATCGGAAAACATTTTACCATTAAGGGATGTATTTTTCTTAATTAAATTTGTGTGTTTGGCTTTAACCAAACTACACGAAAGTTGGTATTACACTGGCTTAAATTTACAGGCTAATTCCAATTCTTTTATAAAAAGTATACTTTCTATTTGAAATTTCAAAGTTGGTGTTATATTTAACATGAAGACGTTCCTTAACAAAATTTTACAGTTGGCATTTAATACTTTACTTTTGTCCTGATAAATTGATAGATTTTATGTGGCTCTAATGTATAGGGTCAGGTGGGGTAAAATGGGTCAATTTTAGCTATTTTCATATTTAAAGTTTCATAGCAACAAAACCAGAAACACTTATCATTTATTTTCGATTGCATCTTAACATTGAACTCCTTTAGATCAATTTTATGTCATTTTAATATTTATTTTTTAATTATGAATTAGTTTAGCTGAGCTTATAAAGTTGTGACCTGATTTACTCCATCGTGGTGTAAAATGGGTCATAATGCAAAATAATGCTAAAAACAGTTATTTATTACTTTGAAATTAAAAAAAAAAGTAAGTAACCTATTTAGCAACATTCTGAATTATAATTACATTGAAATGTTAAACTAATATTGTTCTAGATTGTTATATATTGTTATATGTTGTTGTTGTTGTCAAGTCCTCGCGAAAAGCAAGGAAAAATGGGTGCGCTGCTCCTGAGTTTAACGGGGCCCTTATACGTAGGAGTCCGACTTCCACCAGTTTGAGAAGTCTCTTATTTTTTTGAGCTAGCTCCCAAATGAGAGACCGTCGCCTGAGGTTGGCCTCCCAGAGGTATCGGTTCACTTGGAGTACATTGGAGTCACGACGGATTTAACGTGCACCAGCTTCCTTTAACGTACACGGTCCCAAAGCGACTAGCCGCGAGAGGGTGTCACCCTCCGAAACCACTGACCTCCCCAGTCAATGTTTCTTCCCTTTCGGAGTTCTGCGGAACCCGAGCTTCTACCGACTGGTCCATTGCGGGACAAAATCTTTGAGCTAAAAAGTAAAAATTAAAAAACAACATAAAATTACGCACAAAATATGAAAAAGTTGCTGACACGTGCTGAAAAACATCCAACTGAATGTTTTTCATCCAACTGGCTTTAGTTGGATGTTTTTCATCTAGCAGCTAACTCTTTAGCGTTGAAAAAACGGTAACTTCGAAACATGTGTTTGCAAGTTTTTCAAATTTTGTGCTTAATTTTGCGTTAATTTTCAATTTTTATCGAAAGATGTTTTGGTGCTGCCATCTATTGACATAAATACAGGACAAAAGATGTACGTAAATTTCAGTTGCAAATTAAATGCATGTCTTGCAGTGTGTTAAACACTCATACGTATGTTATTTACTATATTTTTGTGTTTCTTACAGGCGATTGCGCCGAACTCGGTTAGAACCAATCTGGAGGGACGTAAAGCTCGTTAAATACGTGTGCTCCTAACGACAGGGTTTAGTAGTCATTAATATCTTTTCGCAAAAAATGCATTTAATCAACATTTTATAAAAAGAAGTGCTTTTTTTCATCTTTTTATACACGATAAACAATACAACAAGAGTGGAAGAAAATATCGAAGAAAAGTAAAACTTTTGATTGGTCTTTGGAAATATTTTGTTCTTTGTTTTTCGAAAATTTCGGCTTTGAGACCCTAAATATAGATAATCCGCATTTTTTTCAGGTTGCAGCATTTTTTGTATCGTTATCCACTTATTGTAAAATTTCGATTGCATTTACCAAAGTTTCGATGGAATTTTAGCACAACAAAATATTAAAGATGTTCTCATGAAAAAAAAATTTTCTAAATCCAAGTTGTGCTTGAAGCAACAGTAGTTTATGTAGGATTTTTTACACTGTACTGATAATTTATATGAATTTCTCTTGTTTCTGCTTCCCTCTCGTTCCCGTGAACGTGACGGGCTGAGGTTTCGCCTTCTATTTCTCGCCCCCCGTGACACGTTCGGGCTGGAGTGTTTAAAGTTTCAAAATAAAAAGAAATCAAATATTAAAAATGAATATATATATATCTCATACACATATTTTTATATAATTTTCAGGGATACAAAATAGGCACTTTTGTGACCGTTTTCTTGAAAATTACACGACCGTTAAGGGGTTAAACTGGGCTTCACTTCCTGAATCCGAGTCCGCATTCAACGACAGTCAAAAAGTAATTGAAACTTTAAACTGTCCCAGTTGCTGTTGTTGTTTCTAATGCCACTTGGGTATCCAAGAGGAGCGACTGGAAATTAAGGCAGTGAGTCATTTTGTTTATAGATGAGCACTACAACGGTGGAAGTACGATTTGGCTCATTATATATTTGGATGACATCAGACGGTGCCACCACAAAAACGCCATCTTTCATTTTTGACCTAAGAAGGAAGGGAAAGGAAAATCTCCACCCTCCGGTATCCTCGGAACTGCTTTGAGACTTCAGAGTTCACAGATTTCAGATGTACGTATCCCTAAGTGTACGTGGTGGGTCTTCAGCCGGTCGAGTGTCGAAAACTGCTCCTTATTATAAGAATTGGTTTCTGTGAAAAAATAAAATAAGATAAAATAAAAAGGTGTGTGCACTAATGTGTATCTGAAGATACAATTGTTAAAGATCTGCAAAAGTTTTTTAATGATTTTTTTTAAAATGAAATTTTAATTCAGATGGGAGTGGAATTTCATCATTCAATGGAATTTTGCAACTGGAGGAAAATACCCATTAGAATGTCATTTTTCATTGAGTTACCGATGTAAACTTATTTTTGCAACTACATTAATGTTACAGTGCAAGGACCCTAATCCATATATTATCTGTATTGTTAATAATTCACCCAAGGAATAGTGGTTAGCAACCTCGCAACGTTCGTGTGAAAACTAGTTAATTTCGGATGAGATGCGAAGGAAATTCGTTGAAAGCAACTTTCAGAAAAATTAAATCAGACAAAATTGTTTTTCAATTACTTTTGTACTTTGAAATGTTCTTTTTTCCTTCTGTCATTTTTTTTTCCGTTTTAACACTAGATTTACCAGGCCATTTTCAATTATTTCTAAGCTTTCATTTTACACCAAGTTGCTAGTACTTATAATAAAACTTTCAGTCACATTAACTTTTCTCAGTTACCGTGTGTTAGGAAAATTGAACGCAGCGAAATCTGGCAGTTGAATAATTAATAAATGAAATGCAATGTGTCCTTGTTCAATAAAAACATTTAGAAAAAGAGCCGTGAAAAGATTCAATTTGAAAATCATGTTTCAAAGAAGTGGAACACCAGGAAAGTATAAGATATATAGTATTTATATATGCTTAATGAAAGATAAATTTACCTATTCAAAGCGACATTTTTATTTGCAGCTATCCATATTTTATTATTATTACACGGTTTTATTTACCTGATTTGTCACGGAAGTTTCTTACGTGGTTTTCGACCACTATTACTGCATGAATTTTCCTTAAATTTTGCACACAAGCTTATCTTTGATGGCAATATAGTATTCCATCCATTTTGTAATTTATTACAACGTTAATTAGGAAAAAAAATAATAATTTTGGCTCTGAGGAAATTATCAAAATTATTATTTGTCGAATGGCAGCGATCGCTTTGTTTGGATAATCCAACGACGTTGTTTAACTTCATTTGCAGCTAAGTCTGTGGCGCAGTGGTTACAGCGTTGGACTGTGGCACCGGAGGTCGTCAGATCTAAACCAGTTCCCGGTCTCATACATTGCATTCAACTTGATTTGCCACGGGAGTTTGTAACGCCGTTTTCGACCGCTAGGACTGCATTTTAGTTTTTTTTTTTATAAATAAAACCGTGTAAGTTAAAACAGTTTTTGGAGATTTAATATATTATTTCAGTTTGTAAGGAAAATTTGTAAATAACGGAAAAGAAGATAAGCATAATATATGCTCTTCGAGTCGCGTGTTTGCAGGGGTTTGCACCAGTTCCTAGATGTAGTAAGAAACATTACAACAGTGGTACCTCGAGATACGAGTGCCCTGACATACGAGTTGTTAGAGATACGAGCGCTGTCGAACAGCGAGGTTGTGTTTTGAAATACGAGCGGTATTTGAGATACGAGGAACGCCGAGCTGCGACAACACGGCTGCCACGGCCCACCCAGTTTACTGCGCCTGCGCAGTAAATTACTTTGAGATACGAGCACATTGACATACGAGCAAGGTTACGGAACGAATTAAACTCGTATCTCGAGGTATCACTGTAATGGTATTCAGACTGGGATAATTTTGCAACGACTTCTAAAATTATACTTAAAAGTAGTATTGATGTCGTTTCATTATTGCATTTATTTTTTTCTTCTAACCGTATTTCTTATTTGAAGTTGGTTATATATTTTTTCCTAAAAATTACTTCTTTTTGTATGTAGTTTTTTCCATGTATTTGTGAAAATATAAACTTGAATAAGTTTTAACTAAGCATTTAAGGCTCTTTCAATTTTCTTTTATCTACGCCATTGTCCTTCGAAGAAGACTACAAAGGAAATGAAATCCTGGTTTCGATATTATTGTCTTCTTCGCCGACTATAATATCGAAACCAGATGTTGATAGGACGTTGTTCGAACTATCATTGTTTGCAAAGAAATGGAAGATGAAAGATGGGAAGAAGGTTTTATCGAAAAAGATATGATAAGGTAAAAAGGTGGCCTTAGAAGCGAAAAAAATTTTCGCAACTAAATTATTCAGTAAGATAACTATTTTAGAGTGTTTCAATGCTTCAAGAATATATACTTGTGTTTGACACTTTTTCAAATTTAGCACAAAATTATTTCATTAGTTCAATGCTTACTTCACGTTGATTAAATAAAACCAAATATAAATCTTAAGGAGAGCAGAAAAAAACCTAAACACGTAATAAAAAATTATAAAAAATAATGTTTCAATCTGCACAGATGTACCTCATAAATTCAGGTCTTTCACATGTTAATTTTCACCAAGGAAAATAATATATGATTTGAAAGAAGAATTAGAAGGTGTTACAGCGGTCCGAAAGATTGATTAGAAATACAATTAGAAATTAGAAAATTGATTAGATAGTAATACCAAATTTTTCTTCTCCTTATATGTATATAACATTTCAAGATGCCTGAATCTTCAAGGTATTCAATTGCAGTTTTTTGTAATAGATGCCATCTATATATGGGTATAAATTAAGAATTTATAAAACTGCTATGTTTCGCGCATGTGCAGTAAAAAAGTAATTCCTTTAAATGTTATCAAACTTTAACTATTTTCATTTCAAATGTCTGTATAATGCTTCTCTTGCATTCTGCTGAGTTTTGTGAAAGTTTGGTAACGTTTTGTGGAAAACTTTGCGTGTCATACGCCAAAAATGTATGAAAGAAATTGGAGTTTTTGCAATATTGTGAAGAATTATGTTTTTAATGGCTGTAGGTTTAATTTTCACGAAGATGCGCAGAATAATTGTACATTGCCATTAGATTAAACTTACAGCTTATTTCAAGCTTTTTACGACGCAGAATTATCCCAAACCTCTTTTTTCGTTTTTCAAATTTACTGGTCCCCTAAATGCAAGGGTGATTGGATTCTTACTGACACACACACACATATATACATATGTATGCATATATACATAAAATAAACAAAAATACCACATACAAACATTTTTCAAAAACGATGAAAATGATTTCAGTACACCTCAAAACGTGTAAATCCGTCGAAATTTTCAGGAATCTAGAACTTTCTTCTATATATCGGATATAGAAGTAAGGAAAAAAAATGATGCCGAAGTATAGTGAAAACTGATGTAATAAAATCGATGTTATTGATGTTGCAAAATAAATCATAGTCATAAAATAACAGTAACAATAATAATAATAATGAATTGTTGTGATACTTTTAACTGTGGAGAAGACTCTCATTATAAAGAAATGAAGGTAATTTATTTATTTTTTATCACCTTTTTCGACAATTATGCGTTATGAAAATGAAATCAGAATTTCATTCGTATATACCTGGACTAAATCGACTGCGTCATCGATAATGGATATACTCTTTTCTCTAAGCAGCCACGAGTCCTTAATAATGAAGCTGTGACAAGTGGTGGAGAAGCGCACGAAGCTGCATTGTCTACGTTATCTCTTCAGATATCTCAAGAGGCGTTGCGTGATCAGAATTATTTTCGGACACATTTAAGATAAAAAATGTCAATAAAACTGGTT
Source organism: Octonoba sinensis (assembly GCA_038502835.1). Classification (NCBI taxonomy): domain Eukaryota; kingdom Metazoa; phylum Arthropoda; class Arachnida; order Araneae; family Uloboridae; genus Octonoba; species Octonoba sinensis. The sequence goes on along the minus strand of CM076606.1, from coordinate 102,340,018 downwards.
TCCATTTCTTGAAAATTTCTTAACTAATAAATATCTATAAAAATAAAAATAATTTAACTTTGTGCAAGTAAACAATAATAATAAAATTACACGTTAATTTAAAGCACAAATGAGCAAAAAAATGCATTTTTTTTGCTCATTTGTGCTTTAAATTAACGTGTAATTTTATTATTATTAATAAATATCTACTTCATAGATTTATTCAAAAAAATATTATTAAAATTTACTTTTGCCATTAATAAAAAGATATTTTTTACAGACATTTTATTTTTGTGCTTTTGATTTTTCACTTAGCGGAGTTTTCGCACGCAATTGGGTGCGTTTGTAGTCTGACAATAGAAGACAGGGTACATTGGAAATAATATCTGCAATGTGAATAATGCCTGCAATAAAATTTTAATCATTATAGCCAGCATTAACTTGTAAGCAGCAATAGCAAATCTGTCGCCTATACCATCGAGTATTCTAACACATGAGTTTAAAATCGAAAGTACTCTTTGCAGATTATTGATTCGTTTTTGCTAATGGTACTTCAAACCAGAAATTTCACAAGAAGGTGCAATCTTGTGCCCCAAAACTGCTAACAAGAAAAATAATTTAGAGAGTTAATTAGTCAATAAAAAAACAGTGAATTCGCCAGCATTTCAGAGGTAAAATTTGTAAACAGAGCTCCGAGAAATATAGGATTGGTTACCTGAATAAGGAAATTTTGGAATATTTTTTTTTAGTAGTCTTAGTTCAAACATTATGAACTAAAGGGTAAGAAAGATTAATATAAATGTAGTTAATGTCTTAAAACTGTTGTATCGAAATCCTCTCATCATGTGAATACAGATAGATTAAAACCTTTTCATCAACAAAAGGAATTACACCTAACATTTATTTTTGAATGAATGAATGTAAGAGGAATTTCAGAAAGAAAGATTGAACAAAAGTTAATCAATGACAAAATAAATGAATGAGTAACTGAAGAAATGAATGAATTACTGAATGAGTGAATGGGTAAATGTAAATGAATAAGAAAATGAGTGAAATAATGATTAAATTTGTGAATGATAGAGTTAAAGATACACCTTCTCCGAATACATAACATTGTCGACAGTTACACACAGTCACGGAGAGAGAGAGGGTGGATGGTGTTACAAACACGATGGTGAAAAATGTTTGCTTTGTTTTGAAAAAATGGAGTTTACCATGTTAATTCAGCTGATATAAGTGGCTTATTGGTTAAAAAGGCTTATTGTCATTTTCTAAAATAGTGAGTTAAGCTTTTAACAGTTAAACAGATACAGTAAATCATTAAATATTAAGTCATCACCGAAACATATTTTTACTGTAATTATATTAGAGAAATCGCTGTTTAGAGCTGCATTAATGTCACACTTTTGTTTGTTTGATAAATTAACGGTAGATTAAAGAATTATACGCTCTCCTTATAGCACACATGTTGTCCTGCTACTTCTGAACTTATCTACCAGCCACTTCTGTAAAGGATTCCGACATTAAATAAATGCCTTAGCAACTGCACAAATTCCCATGATCATAAAGATAATGTGACGACACTCGGTAACAAAGGAACACTTGAAGCCATACGCAACCATAGGCAGCAATACAGAGAGATTCAATCCTTTTCTATTTGCTTTTTTATACGAACCGGATCATTTTAGGACACCAGCTTAGTTTTTACCTTAAGCATTTGAAATAAAGTCTGATCATAATAAAATCTTTAAATTGGTGTTTTCAGCATGGTTTTGAACGAATTTGAAACGAACTTAAACGAGAGCACTCTATGTAAATAATTGCAATATTTTGAAGCAAAATATTGTTATGGTTCTGTGTATCTTAAAACAAAGTATTACCATGACGTTGCACATCACAATAAGAGAGAAAAAGGGTATAGCCAACAAGTAGTTTATTAAACTTAAAAGGTATATATAATTAAGAATAAACTTAATATTATAGGTTTAAAATAAAAGCGTTAGAGAGACTCACCTTTTTTATATATCTCCATGGAAGGGGTTATGTTCTTATTCTCTACAACAATGTCCTTTTGCTGAGGGCGCCCATTTATTTATACGATTCCGTGATGTAACCTCCGGAATCAACTGGTTAGTTACTCTCAAAGGTCACAGCAGTCGTATGCCGAAAGTATTTCAATTTAGATAATTACCTGAATCAATCGGCGTTTTGTTCAAAATTCTACAAATAAATTCACCCTTTTATCTGATAAATTGTAACAATGAAGAAATTGTGACCTTGGGATTTGTTTTCAGTGGGACAGAAATGCGACTAAAGGTCAATATTTATTACTTGACCCGATAAAGTCAAGCCATATATTAGATGCTTGTTTCCCTTGAATTAAGCATTTATTTCGAATGGACCTTCAGGTACTTAAATTTGATTCAGCTTAAGAACTTTGTGACGAGAACTGCGTCACAGTATAAAGACAAAATGTTTTTTTTAAACAAATATTAATTTGAGCCAATAGCGGTTTGAAATTGCTGTCACGCCCTGAACATTCGAAAAAAAAATCCTTTACCATTATGTTTTCCACGTTTGATGAAAAGGTTGCTATATACAACTTTCAAGAAATGATACCAGAGAGGAGAAAAACTGGATGACGTCGACACTGAAGACAAGCCGAAATGTAACCAGTTCTAACATTTGTTGCTTTATAAATAATCAGGGTCTTTTCCTATCACACTGTTCACCTGCCACAATAGTGACGCACCTAAAAAAGTCCATATTGCAGAAAGTTACGATTTTAAGTTATGCAAATTTTAATTAACTTGTACGCAAATGTAACAATATTATCGAAACATTTATGCTTTGCTAGGATGACTGTAGGGATTTTGTTAATAATCAAATAACGATTAAGGCTATAAAAGAACATAGGTAATCTAGGCATATTTAAAGTATGAAAAGTTTATCTAAATTGGGATTTAAAAGATGTTCGACTAACGATTGCCTCTTTCGTACACCACTCCGCACTTGTTATGTAACCTAGCTTTGCACGAATACTGTGACGAGAAAGAGCGTAAAATTCAGTTTTTTAAACCAATAAATATAGTATTCTCTTATATTTTTGAGATGTGTCCTGTTATCGCTTGTGTGCGTAGGTGATCAGTAAGGTGTCATTAATGATGAAAATCCAGTGTTTGGTTTAAGAAGAAAAGATTGTGAAGAAGCTAAGAAATTTCAATGATTTAAGAAACTAAATAAATTTGTTTATATTATTTTGATTTCGAATTTCTTTTACGATCGCAATTCAAATAACTTGCTCGTTCTAATCGTAGTTTGTCTACGATCGTAATTCAATTAAGGGACCGTTCATAAATGATGTCTTGCTTTTTTCCCATATATTTGACCCCTCTCCCCCCTTTGTCACATGTCACGCTATGTTACATAAGCAGGATGCCACACTTCTTGTTAACTCCTCCTCACCCCTTGTCACAATTTGTCAGTATTTCCAGAGTCCCCACCCCCTCGAAGCGTGACGTCATTTATGAATGATCTCTAATCAGCGTGTTCTGATTGTAATTTTTCTGCGATCGTAATTTAATTAATTAGCATGTTCTAGTCGTAATTTTTTTTACGTTCGTAGCTCAATTAATTAGCATGTTCTGATCGTAATTTTTCTACGATCGTAATTCAATTAGTTAGCATGTTGCAATAGCAATTTTTCTACGATTGTAAGTCAATTAATTATCATGTTCTCATCGTAATTTTTCTGCGATCGTAATTCAATTAATTAGCATGTTCTGATCGAAATTTTTCTACTATTGCAATTCAATTAACTAGCATTTTCAATCATAATTATTCTACGATCGTAATTCAACTAATTAGCATATTCTGATCGTAGTTTTTCTGCGCGTCTTTTCCCACTGGTGTTCCTATTTCCTCTGCTTTCCCCAAAGTCCGAAAAACTGCCTGAATGCGTGCTGTATCTTCACCAAAGTCCTTATCCATATTGCATTTGTCAAAGCAATATGGAGCTTAGTTGAAATGTACCCCTCCAGCTTCAAAAGACTTCAGGTACGTAGAAACAAATACTTTTATGCGTTTATCTCTGTAGAGAAAATCTTATTGGTTTAGGAAGCTTTCAATAAATTTGAAATTATGGCATTATTTAAAATAATGAGACGATTATTTACTTCCTGTTTATTAACATATTCACACATTTTTTGGAAAATTAATTGACTGATAATAATTTAAGATTTTCTCAAATATTACGTGTTAAAGTTGTGAAGAAGAATGTAAGCGTAAATTTATTGCACTAGAAGAATTGAATTCAGAGACCTCCACTTCGATTTCATTACTGAAACACGAGTTCAGAAACTAGAATTTTCATAATGTTTCAAAGCCTTACATTACACAAAAGTTTTCATAACTAAAAGGGTTACATTACAAGTTTCCTTCGATTATGACAACTTTTTATTAAAAGATATTAATCTCACTTGTAAATCTTAATAGCAGCTCACCTGTTTCACATTCAAGCCCTGAGAAACCGCTATGACAAATGCATTCTGTAAGTTCCTGCGATCATTCAAAATTACATAGGGAACTTCTTTGCACCATTCCTTTTTTTTTTCTCTCTTTTTTTAAATTTTTTTTTTTTTTTTTGCAGAATCCATTGTTGTGGGTGTTACATTAGCACGTATATATTTGCACTCCAATTAGCCCTTATTCTCATAAAGTAACATATATGCTACCTGGGGTTTTCCCCCACTTTCTGTTTGTAAAGTGACGTCAGCGCGTATGTTGCATTGTTAGTTGCTAGAGGAACAGTGTAGAAGCTTCGTTCAGAGTGAAAAGACTGTACAAAGTTAAAATAATCTAAGTTAAAATAATTGGAAGGTAACTTGTTGGGTTGTTGTGTTTGTGCATCATGTTTCGTGGTCACACAAGGTAAGTTCATTGAATTATTTTTCACATTAATTTTGCTTTTTTTTACTTTGAAAAATATTTTTCACATTTCTTATGTTCTGTAGTTTTAAAAAAAATGTTTAAGCTGTTTGATTGCCACTGTTTTTGGAAAAATACAAGGTAAAAACTGAAAGTTGCATATATGCTACTTCATGAAATTAGGGTAGTTAGTGACATGATCAGTTGTTACTTACACTTGAATAATTTTTTTAAACATTTTACTCAATTGTTATTTTACAATAATATTTTTTTATTTATTTCTTCCGTGGATTTTAACTTGATTTAGGATTTCACATCTAAAGGACAATTATTATTGTCTCTCGTTCCTCAATCTGGGGCAATTTCTGAAGAAGTGGAAGATGTTGATGAAGAAATTCCCGACCAAGAACTAAATTTAGAGGTGGATAATTTTTTTGGCAAATATGCTGCTTACATCGATGTAGAAGATAAAGATGAACAGGAATTACTTTGAGCAAGCACATCATTAAATATAAGAATATTGTATTGTATTTTAGATGTATATAGTTTTTTTTTTTGTTTTTTCTTCGTTTCATTTTTTATGTTTTATAAAAAATGTTCATTAAAATAATATTTGTACGTAGCATAAGTTTTTTGACTTATACTGCCTTTGTCATGTAACACAAGTAGAACAACAAGCCCTATGAACCAGTGACCACAATCTCATGCAGTAGAATGTATGCTACCTTTTATAAAACTCTAATTAATTTATGCACTAATTAGGTTAGAAAGGTTATGATACTAAATAATGTATATTTTAGCTGTAGAAAAACAGAAAAAATTTTTAAAAAAAATCGAGGGTCATGAGAATAGGGGTTAAAGAACTTTAACCTTTAGCTTTTAGGTTTTATATTTTTGACTGTAAATAACCCTCACGTATCTTGATACGTACAATCAAGTTTCTAAAAGAAAAAAAGCGTTTTTACGGAAAACGAATTTAACAAACTTCTGTGCGTATGCACAAAAATTGGTTTCCAAAAAATATTAATTTTTCGTATTTTATCTTGATGTGCAGCAAGAAAGTTGAATAGCCTTAAAAAACTATTTATAAAAAATCCTTTTTTTCCTTTTTTTTTCGCTGTTGTGCCAAATACTATATATCATAGGACTTCCGTTTTCGGTCAGGGGGTAATAGTAGCAGTTTTTTCACAGGCACTTTACATGCAATTTTCGCTTTGTGGTATTGGAGAAACTTTAGCTTCAATTGTTTTTGTACGAAGAAATATTTCTTTTGCTATGGAAAAGATAAGTTTATTCATTCACCTGCGGGTTTGTGATTTTTCTCCTAACTACGCAATCACCTTTCGAAGAGAGAATGAAGAAAACAATGAAATCGAAACCAGGTAATCATACGACGTTGCTCAGGTTCTCCCTGCTTGTGAAGAAGTGGAAGTAAAAGATTTTTAGAAGTCAGAAGATCTTATTGCGAACGGAATGATGAGGTGCAAACGATGGCCATGGAAACACAGAAACAGTGGTGAATTTAATATCAGACAACCTAAAGGCATTTCAGAAGCTACAGAAGCTAGAAATTATTTGTTTAATGGGGCTGGAAATATCATAGTAAAAAGGGAGGAGCCTTTCCACCCAAAAAAAAATCCCTCCCTGCCCCCAACATAAATTAAAAACTACCTATTCTGAATTAACAAATTTAATATTTTTATATTTCAATTTCGAAAATCTCTCTTAATGACCTCCTCCTCGAAATCAATTTATACACATGCCTTTTTGGTTGTACCAAGTACTAAATCTTTTCTTGAGACGCTATCTTTAAATCTGTAGTGCAAGGAAGTCATTAGAGAATCTTTAATATGACAGTCAAACGCATCGTAATTGAAATATTTTACGGATTCGTTGTATTTTGAGGAATATGGGTTTCGATTTAAAATATTTAAAGAGGAAGGAACAGTTCAATGAATCATAACATTCGTCCCAGTAATTCTATTTCTTCACCAGCTAGTATTATTACGATAAATACATTAACCCAGAAAGACATGTCAAACTACTTATAATAATCTCATCTTTCATTGCTAGAAAATTGATAAGTCAATTGTAATCTCTCCCCCCCCCCCCCACCCCCATACACACATCTATATAATTTTCATTCTTTGAACTTATCATTTAGCCACTTTTAAGAAAGATACCGAGATTAAACTGCCTGGCAACTGGATTATTTCCCATTGACAGTGCAGATAGCATGATGAGACTCTAACAAAGGGAAAATCCCTAAGACATACGCTATTAGTGCTTTGAACGAGTGTTATTTATTTTACAGCGCTAATATTTTCATATTCAAAGAACTTTATGGCACAAGCAGTGTATTAGTAAATTTTTTGAGTACCTTTTAAAACAAAATGTTGAGATGTTTATCATAGTGTCTTGGATTTAGAATATAATTATCCGTCTGTTTTGTGGCAGCAGTGCGTTAAGAATTTGCTTCTAAAAGACTAAGGAATTAAAATCGTAAGCAACAATGAGCCGAAATCTTCTGTTTCTTATGATAATTTTTGTAACAAGTTTAGCGATTCAATGTGAAAGCAACGAATTTGGAGACATAAATCATGAAGACTTAAATCATGAAAATGCATTAAGTGAGTAAAGTATGCTACAGATATTGATTTTTCTAAAATATAGCACCTATATAGACAATTATTGATGCTAATAAACATTTTTCTTTCATAAGTTATCCCAAACTTATGTAATTTCATTATAATCTTCATATTCTATTTCAAATCTGGAGAGGAACAATGGAGCAGTAGAGTAACGAGCTGGTGCTTGGAGCAAGAGTAGAACCGGTGCTCGTTAAATGTATCGCAAAGAAGGAAAAGTGACTAATTAATAAAAATAGCAAAATAAAATTTATAAATATTTAATAAACAAAGATGTTTTTAAAAAATGACAACAAATAGAATGAATAAATCCAATACATACACTTAAAAATTTACGTGAAAAAATAGTAAAATAACAATTTATTTGATTGTTGTTTTACCATATTTAATTACAACAGTCAAATAACCATTAAAAAGATGGTACTAAAACCTCTGATAGTGAAAAAAATCGTTTATTCTCTGTTTATCCTAAAGAACGTTTACCTAACCGTGATTTTCAAGCGCTCAATAAGAATCGAGCGGCCATCTTGGTTGCGAGACCTTACCGGTCATACGTTGTTTTAAAATATGAATAAAGATTTATCAGTTCAAATCTGCATGTGCATATAAAAAAAGAAGAAAAAAAAGTGGCTTAAGCAGTGGTTACTAAATATAAAGACATACACACGTAAATCAAAAATTGGAGACATCGGATTCCCGAACTGTTTGTGAATGAGCGAACCCATCATTTGAGCTGCTGAAGCTTGTTTGTGTTTTAATTTTTGCAGCAAATAAATTGATTTTCGTCAATATACTGTAAATTTAGATCAAAGATGGCTTTGGATCCAATCAAAAATTGAAAACTCAATTTTACTGCAGTTTTCCTGTTGAAAAGGAAGATTTATTGATAAATAAGTGACCGCTTTGTGTGGTGCAGATGGCCGAATGGTTCGAGGGCAAGGCTGGTATACCATACACACCGGGTTCGACACCCGCAAGCTTCGTTTAAGGTTTCTGCGCCTCGAAGATTCTACGCCTCGAAGTGGTTCAAAAACGTTGAAACCATTTGAAATGGTTATAAAACCGCAAACTTTTGTACTTATGGCTTTTTAGCCAAGCTGATTGGAAATGGTTAGGTCCCGTAAAGATAGAAAAATGTTCCAAACCGTAAATTTAATGAACCGTAATTTACGAACGCCACCTAGGTCTCGTAGTCAATAAGAATTTGGCGTTCATCTCGGCTGTGGATCGAAGAAATAGTTTTTGTCTGAAGGGGGGATATGAAGAGAAGAGGAAGTTAGTAATAGTCATAAAAACTGGTTGTGGAAACATATACCATTTAATTATTTTTTGATATTGCATTTTTATCTTTCTCAGAATAAAAATAACTTCTCAAACTCTTGTACGTCCAGTAGGTACCTCTTCGCAAAGCATGGAAGTGCTGGCTTTCCACCGATGAGGTCTGGGGTTCTATCCCCGTCTCCGGCAGAACTCTTGCTCCACAGTTCGCACCTCGTCGTCCGCCACGATATAATAGCTATGAATGGTTTCTACGCCTCGAAGATTCTACGCATATAGTTAATAACCATAGCCTGCAGTACGTTATCATAAGTGCTGCTGAATGGTTATGAAACCGTAAACTTTTGTATTTGCAGCTTTTTAACCAAGATGATTGGAAACGGTTTAGAACCCGTAAAGATACAAAAATGTTCCAAACCTTAAATTTAACGGTTAATTAGATGGATGTACAGACTGCTGCCGGCTATTTAACCGTAATTTCATGATGGAATTTCTAACAGTGTAATGATATCAAAAATAAATAAATGAATAAAAATGAATAATCAAACAAAAACAATAAATAATTTTTTTAGTTCAATTAATAACGATGCCAATAAAAGGGCAGTATAATAATAATAAAGTATCAAAGTGGCGTTTGTTTTATGACTAAAAGCATCAGTAAAAATACGAATATAATATTATACATTAAATCAATAACAATAACAATAGATAAAAACAAATAAATAAAGCTGGGGCGGATAAATATAAGTGACAAAAGTATCCCTTTACGAAACAACTAGAAGCAACGACCTAACTCCCATCCTCTTCAATCAGTACTTTTTCATGCAAAAGTCCCAAAGCCCTAAAGGCAAATTCCGAAACTTGTCCGCACCAGGAACTGATAGAAATGGGGCGTCCTATGCAAGCAATTTCCGAAAAACACGCACTTCAAAATTCGGATCTTATATCCCTTCTGGCCAGGAAACTGGACTTTATCTCCTGCCTATCCAAAAAGCTAGGCCTTCTGTCCGTGGACCTTATGTCCGCTGGACCAAATACCCGTCAGACCTTTTGGTCATGGACCTTCACGGTCATGGAATAAAAAGTATTGCAAATAGCTATTTCGAAGCTACAATGGACCCTCTTCATCTGTGCAGAAAAGAAACGCTCAACACGCAACTAGAAAGCAGTTGCGTGTTGAGCGTTTCTTTTCTGCACTGATGAAGAAGCTTCATTGTAGCTTCGAGATAGCTATTTGCGATACATTTTATTCTGCATTTGTGCTTTTTTACGTTGTTTTATCTTTGTGTTTATATAGATGATCCCTGTTTGAATATATAGGATTTTACTATTTTCAAACGAAAATGACTTATCCCTTATATTGGTTGAACATAACGCGAAATTGAATTTTCAAATTTTGAAATAATATTTTTAAAGAGGAAAAAGGAGTAGTTTGACAATGATTGGGAAACTTTAAAAGCAGCAACAACTCGCCATTGACTTTTTATGTTTTGAACGTATTTGATAGGCTTTCCTTCTTTCTTGTTTTTTATATCAAGTATGCTGGTACCTACTTATATACCCACTTTTTTTTGCTTCAAATAAAATTCCATTGTCACAAGTGTATATTAATTTTGTAATTTCATACTAAGAAGTAAATGAGTTGATTGTTGCACTATTTGTTGTATCTTTTTTACCTTCATTAATAAAACTGTGCACTTTTTGCAAAAATTTAGTTTTGCTTATGTGCGTAACTACATCGGAGAGTAACAAATTGATCAAATGTGTTATAACATTTTTATAAAATTTGTAATTTTTTCTGCAAAATATAGAGTTGAGTTCAAATCAACAATGTTATTTTTAAGTCCACATTTTTATTATACCTAATAAAATAAATTAGAATTATTAGAAATTTTACTTAGTAAACTAAAATAAACAGGTAAATTGCTAATTTTTGAATAACCTATGTAATTTTAGAGTGTTATCAAGTAAGTATCCATTGTAAAAGGAATATTTATCCCTTGGTGTCAAAATACTTGATCGCTTTAGAAAAATATTGAAGAAAAAAATATTTCGCTAAACTTATCCGTTGAGTTCCAAGTAAAATAAATATAGTCTGAGACAGGAATACAGTGACGTCACTCATGTCAAAAATGTCTAAAAACTGATAATTTGCAGCTGAGAAAAAATTAAAAACCAAAGTTGGGATCAAATCCCCCAGTCTGCTCTACTGTGATCTAAGTCTGAACTCGCATATGCTGCTTACAGAAACACGGAGGTGATTCACGTTTTTTTTTTTGTTTTTGTTTGTTTGTTTGCTGTTGTTTCTTGTCTTGCCCATTATTGTGAGGGCTTGATGATTTTCTGGGTTTTTGTTTTTCTTATTAAACATGCAAACGCAGGTCATTAAACTTTGAAAGTTCTCTAGGGAGGCAGTTTTCCCTCAAAGGTGCTGTTATATGATTACTTTTGCATTAACTGTTTTAATTAATTATAGGTGGCGCAGTTTAGCTCATTTAGGACCTGGTGCCAATCAAGAGCTTAATAAAAAGAATTTAGAAACATTCACACATGAAGGGTCCCTCATGAAAAACATAACTTATTTTCAGCAATAAATAAATATCACTGATCTTTTTTTTCGACATTCACTAAAAATTTTAATCGGAAGTGATAGAGTTACTGAAAACTAATTGCTCAACATGCGCACTGTAACCAAACAACACCTTGAATTTAAATATCATCAACTGAACCATTACAAATTAATCACAGACTAATGTTAACTCAATTGAAACCCATCTTTTAATTTGAAAGAATTTAGTTCTTTAGTCTTTCGAAAGCTCATGTCTGGGGTTAAACTAGGAGTAGAGTCCTTATTTTACTTTTAGTACATTGATTGCTATTAATGCTGCAGTCTTACTAGAACTATAGTCTAACGGTTAGGAAGCATACCTTGCACCAAGGCGACCCAGGCTCTTCCGACTCTCCAATAGGAAGTCTGTACCACTTCACTTTGGCGATGCCGCAACGGATGCAAGAAAGTGTCACCGTTTTTTCCTGGAGTTATGCGCTTTGCTCTTTTAAAGAAATTGGATACTTCGTAAATAAGACACATTTTCCAGGTGTTTACAAAATAACGGCCTATTGCACTGGAAAAAACGTATGAGTGGAGGTATAAACTTTGCTTTAAAAAAGTTATAGTTATTATGTGGAAATATTGCTCAAAGTTGGAATTAAAAGAAGCCTACTTGTCGGATTTTTTCGCACTGATGTTTAAACATACCCAATGCTAACACCAACAAACTGAAACTTTCAGAAAATCCGACTGGTATGTTTTGAGGCTGCAAGGGACAAACAAACCTAGATTCATTTATATAAATATATAGATTTCATTATATTCCTGTGGTAATAAAAAAACTTTTTCTGTTTTTGCATGTTTCAGATTTCTTGTATGACTGCAGAAGGGATCTCTGTAATGACCATGGATGGTGCATCACTTTTACAGACGATGCGGATGAAAGTAAAAAGTATTTTGCTTGCAGATGTGACAGAGATTTTGGAGATAACGATTGTTCCCTTAGTAAGGAATACCTCTAGATATTACGTTGTTTTTCATGTGAATAGCTTCACTAAGTGTTTCTAAATCTAAAAACTTAGTAATTTATTTATTTATCCTACTTTCTCGTAAAAATTAAAAAGAAGTTAAAAAGAAAAGTTGAAAAATAAATCACGAAAGCATGTGAAAATGTGTCTAAAGACAGATACTACAAAAAAAATTTAGAAAAATTAATTAAAATAAACAGTTGAAGATAAAAATTTGAAATTAAGGTTACGACGAAACGTTATAGGAAACGTGTAACTGAAATGTCTTCCTGTTTGAGTGACCCCCCCCCCCCAAAAAAAAAAAAAAAATGAGCGATCGAGTTTTTAAATTTTGATGTTTTTCAGAACTTCTTTGTCAAGATACTCCATTTGTAGTGCTGAATCTATCGTTGTTTGGCAAGGAGTAGCACATTACTGCTTTTCTGGTGCGCTCACTGATTTTTAGTGTGTCTCTGTTGCCTTCTGACGGCGCACTGCAGTTTTTTTTTTAAAGAATTTACAGTCGATTTCAAACTTTCAAAGTTCGCTATAATTGCATTGAAAAGTATATTTTTGACTATCTTGTCCTGGCGTCATTGATAGCAGATTCCAGATCAGTTTTTATTTTAATGTGAAATTCTGTAGGCATGTGCGACATGAGTTTTTTTCTCTGACGTCCTCACGCCGTCATTCAGCAGGTAAAAACCACACATATTAACTTTTTTCCTTTTTTTTTTCCGCCATCTTCACTACCGCTAGCCGGGTGAGATATGCGTTTTAAATGGTGCAGTTACCATGAACGTCGTCACAAAACATCAGTTTTCTGAACGCAACAAAGTTTATTCTAGAAACAACCAAAATTTAGTACCAAATGTAATGATCGTTTAAATAAGCTAGATACGAGATTCTTTTTCGGAGAGGCCCTTTTCTGTGGGTGCTTTTTTCCCTTTTGAAGATATATATTTCCTTCTAATTCCAGTCAGCACGTTTTATTCCCACGTTTCATTTTTTAACATACTTTCCCGTAAAAGTTAAAAAAAAAAGTAAAGTATGAAGGAAAGCTTAATGTATCGGGAAAATATCGTTAAAAATTGTGAAAAGTCAAAAAAAAAATAGAAACCACAAGTTTCAGTAAAAACCAAACACATTTATACAAAATAATATTTTCAATATTAACTTGCGAACTAGGCCATATGCATCTACCGCCGATTTTCTGTGTCCCATAGGGGGGAATAAAATTAAAGTAATTATACATACCTCTCTATATTTATCAGTCTTTGAGAAACTGTATGAGTGATGTTGAAGAAAACTGTTAGCTAGATTTTATTATTTTACTACACATTCATTTAATTCCTTACTGTTCTTTTTTTTTTTTTCTTATTTTTTTTTTTAAATCATAACGTGAAGACGTCTGCAATATTACTCTTTTGGATGTGAATGTTACCAATAAATTATTACATAAATATAATATTAAAATATTTTAGCCGGCTATACGAATTATTAAACGCATTTAATAGAAGATGTATTACTTTTTTAAAATTAATTCTTTTCCCTTTGAGCTTTTAGAATGGCAACAAGAATATATATTCACAAAAGTTATTTTTAGTACTACGTTTTTACGATCGTTCGAAAAAGTTTTGGAATGGCCTGTGAAATACCAGTACAAAATTTTGATTCAACCCATAAATCTTTCAGTTTCTATTTGTTGTTTTAAATATACAAAATTCGCCAAAAGTTATGGAAATGTACAGAAATAGTTTAAAAATTTTCATCTTTTCAAGTTCCTCATCGCGTATAGCGCAGACAAATTGAAAGAAAGTGTGATTAGTGTGCATACAAAATTTGAAAATACACAATAAATATTTTTAGGATCCATTTTAGGAGTTTATATAGGTCAAATTAAATGATGCGAAATGCTAAATGCGAATACAAAATTCTAAATTACTCAAAAAATATTTTCCGGTTTGGGGTTCACATACGAAAATTTTGGTAAATTTTCATACTTTTGACTGTTTCTTGCGCTAATATGGAAAAAGCGGAAAATGAATGATAGGAGAAACATGTGTCCAAAGTTTAAATTTAATCCATGAATAACTTATAGTGCCACTTTGTGATCCAAAAATCGATAACAGGCAAAAGGTAGAAATAAGTGCACTTCAAATTTTGTACATATGCTTCTTTTCAAGTCCAAATCTTTTCTGCATTTCCTGGAAAACCATTTCTAAAGAAGCTTTTTTTAAACGCTCAGTACAGAATGTTTTCCAGGTACAGCAACAAAAGCTTTCTTTTTTTAATTTTTAATATTTTAACTTTTAATCTGAGAATACGTTCCAATAGTTTTCTTTTTCGTTTTACGTTACTTGATATTCAAAAAACAAACACAGTCAATTGTAGTTTCTCTTAAATGTTCGTGAATTTCCCAAAGATAGGTCTAATAAGCCTGGTTTTAGTTTGTCAAATTCTGTAAAAGCTATTAGTACGTCGTCATTGGAAACTAAATTCAACCACAACATAAACTGATCATCAACAATGTTTGCTCACGAAATTCTTGTCTGCAGGAACGTTTTGCCTCAGCAATAGGAAAGGCCATAGTATATCAGGTCTCCATTATTGAAATACCTCTTGTAAGCATTGACCTTACAATAGTTTTAGCATTTACTTTCTTTCTAAAGTTAGTATTTTAGGTTGTAACAACTTCCGATCAGCAAAAATTTGTCCTCTGAAAGAAAAGTAATTTGATACGAACTGTCGCTTAACATAATTGGCCTTAACATGTAAAATGTTGCTTGTCAGGGGGTGAGGGGAGTCCCACACTTAAATCTCTTATTCATACATTCATACATTAGTTTTCCAGTCAATATAAAAACGTCATTTACATAGGAATCCTTTAAAAATTAAAAAAAGCTGTTCCTTTTCTTTCCTTTTCACTCTAGAGTCATTCCATTTCAAATCAGGCAGGCAGGTCTAAAACTTGTCACATGACCCTCACAGATTTTTTTTTTAAACTACAGTAGTTACAACTAAGGGACATATGAAATATCCTAAAAGGATTAAGCAAAAAAAAAAAAAAATCTTTTTTTTAAATTTTAAATGGCACATTAAAAGACAATTGGAAATCAAACGATAACAATAAATCTATAAATGATAGCGAGCAGTCCAGTATCGCTCCCAGATTGATGTACGAGGAAGGGCGGGGCAACGAAACAGGTGAGACATGTCCATCTCTTCGAGAAGGTCACACAAGGTGCAAAAAGGCTCAGTGACCACCTTCATGCGATATAGATGTTTGTTTAGGCAGTCATGGCCAGATAGAAGACGAAACATGGCAACAGATTTCACTCTAGGCCATTGAGGGACATCTAGAATTTGGTTCATCCACGGTTTATTGGAATTACGATGTCTAAGTTCCTCGAGGAAAGAGGCCTTAAAGATGTTCTTTACTAGACATTTAATGTTTTTAAAAGGAAGTCTGGGATTTGATGTCTGTAAAACAGAAGGCCCCTTTTTTTGCCAAGAAATCAGCCGCCTCGTTTCCCTGGATTCCACAGTGGGCCGGAATCCATTGAAGAACTACTCTTTTATTTTTAATGGCAAGGCAGTTGAGCAGATTTAGGCAATTATCGATAGTTAAAGTTCGATAGTGACTGGGTGCATTGATTGCCTGTATTGCTGCCCTTGGGTCACTCAGCAACACAACTTTTGAAAAAGATTCTAGCCGTGGCTGTAGCTGTAGCAGGGCCTGGTGAATGGCCGCGGTCTCACCATCAAAAGCCGATCCGTAGATACCGATGGGAGCGTAAAGGCAAAAAAGTTCACAGTAAACGCCAGCACCGGCGTTGACACAACCGCTCACTCTGGAGCCGTCAGTATATACTCTCAACCAGACCTTCTCGGGGTAAAAGGAATCCATTGTTTCGAGGGCTAGTGCTCTCAAAACTTCTTCACTGGTATCCGCTTTTGAGACGTCCTTGATAAGCTCAAGGCTGGTAAAAAATCCCTTAACGTCAATGGGGTTAATGGGAGGAGGGAATTGTTCGACTTCGAAATTCAAGTCTAATTTAAATCAAGTCTATTATTCTAGTCTAATATTTTTCTAGTTACAGCTTTTTAAAATTTGGAGCAAAATTGGCCGTTTCCAGAAAATCAGAAAAACACTTACTTTTAAAATGGCCTCTGTTTCAAAAGTTTTTAACCGATTCAAATAATTTTTTAGCCTACTTTCCCGTAAAAGTAAAAAAAAATAATAATAAAGCATGAAAGAAGGCTTAATGTATCGTGAAAATATCGTTAAAAATCAAGAAAAGTCAAAAATAAGTGAAGTAATTAAATAAAGATTGAAAGATAAAAAATTTGAAAGTAGGGTATTGAGATGGGGAAAAAGTGTGTCTGTCGGTCTGTCGGTCTGTCCCCCCCTAATAACTTTTGAACGAATTGTCCGATTGGAAAAATTCTTTTTGCATTCGAAAGATCTCGGCGAGGACATCTCATTTCCATATTTTACTTTTTGATTTGAACAATTTTTTGTTCAATTTTGAACAGTTCAAAAAATGTTAACATTAGCGCCTATGGACAAAATTGAAGCAAATTCTGTAAACTCTGGGCCAAGTTCCTATTGCGAGCTTATTGAAAGGAGTTCTCGGAGTGAAATATTGATTTGAACAGTTTTTGTTCATTTTTGAGCAGTTCAAAAAACTAACACAGAGCTTACGGGGAAATTTCAACCCTATATAAATCCTGATCTAACGGACCGATTTGCTTGGAACAAACTTTATCGGAAAGCTCTTATAACGTAGAACATGTAGAAATAGAAAGTTTATCCAGAACTTACGAGCCTATTTTGCTATGAAATTTTTTGATCGGGATTTTCAAGGATATTTCTCAGTGACTCAATGAGTGAAATAATGAATGAATGAATAAATTAAAGAGTGAAAGAATAAATCAATGAATAAATGAATGAGGAAAAGAATGAATGAATAAATTATTGAATAAATGAAAATATAAATAAATGAGTGAATAAATACATGAATGCGTAAATGAATGAATAAACACTTGAATGAGGTAACGAATGAATGAATAAATGCATGGCTGAATAAATGAAAGAATGAATGAGTGAGTGAATGAATATGTATTATCCGTTGAAAAGGGTATATTTTCAATAATTAGAACTAAAGATAAATAAGAAAGAGAGAGAAAGAGATAGCTAGATTATAAATTTGAATTTGGTGTATACGGGAAAGTAGGCTCGTATAGTTCTAGACGGAACTTCTTGTTTAGCCTACTTTCCCGCAAAAGTAAAAAAAAAATAATAATAAAGCACGAAAGAAGGTTTAATGTATCGTGAAAATATCGTTAGAAATCAAGAAAAGTCAAAAATAAGTTAGGTAATTAAATAAAGATTGAAAAATAAAAAATTTGAAAGTAGGGTTTTGAGATGGGGAAAAAGTGTGTCGGTCGGTCTGTCGTCTGTCTGTCTGTCGGTCTGTCTGTCGGTCTGTCCCCCCCTAATAACTTTTGAACAAATTGTCCGATTGGAAAAATTCTTTTTGCATTCGAAAGAGTTCGGCGAGGACATCTCATTTCCATATTTTACTTTTTTATTTGAACATTTTTTTGTTTAATTTTGAACAGTTCAAAAAATTTTAACATTATCGCCTACGGGTGAAAATGAAGCAAATTATGTAAACTCTGGGTACAAAGTCCAAGTTCCCATGAACAAGCTCACTGGAAGAAGTTCTTGGCGTGAAATATTGATTTGAACAATTTTTGTTCATTTTTGAACAGTTCAAAAAAAATTAACATACCGCCTACGGGGAAATTTCAATCCTATATAATTCCTGATCTAACGGACCGATTTGCTTGGAACAAACTTTATCGGAAAGCTCTTATGACGTAGAGCAAATAGAAAGTTCATCCAGAACTAACGAGCCTATTTTTCTATGAAATTTTTTGATCGGGATTTTCAAGAATATTTTTGAATTAATGAATGATTAAATGAATAAGCAAAAGAATGAATCAATAAATGAGTGAATAAATACATGAATGACTTAATAAATGAATGATTGAATGAATATGTATTAACCATTGAAAAAGGTATATTTGAAGCAATTAAGAACTAAAGCTAAACGAGAAAGACAGAGAGAGAGATAGCTAGATTATAAACTTGAATTCGGCGTATACGGGAAAGTAGGCTCGTATAGTTCTAGACGGAACTTCTTGTTCTTTTAACGAATTAAAATTTATTGCTTGCGGTTTTCAGCATTTTGACGAGCTGCCGATCTTTAATTTATCTATTTCTTGTTTTGGATTTTGATTATTAGGTCGTGATTTTTAACGATTTTTTTAAAACGAATTAAAATTTATTTCCTGCGGCTCACAGGCGATCACAGCTTTATTTTGATTTCCTTATTTTGACATGTATTTTACGGGACCATTTTCCATACTGTACAGGAGTTTTTAAAAGAAATGTTATCCTTTATAGCGATTTTTGTTATTCCAGCTTATTATTACTATTTAAACTTTCATTTATTTATTTTTTTTTTCGACAGTGAATTAGCACATATGTTATTTTCCTATTTGAGCTCGGATGAAAGGTTTATTCCGCTTTCAAAGCTTTGCTTGCTGCTGTTTATGTCTGCAAGCTACAAAATTTCGTCTTTCTGTTTTAAGCCGGGTCCAGATGCTACGTTTTGCACAACCTTTTGTCTGCGCAGTTCAACACGTTGCAGATCAAACGTTGCGTGTAGATTGGAAAAGTGCGCAGTTTTGAGTCCGGTGCGAAGACTGTACAGTTGCAGCGATAACTGAGCTAGAAAGCATAGATGTCTTTGAACTGTGCAGACAAATCGGCACATGTAGACGGTAGCACCCTTTACGAATTCATTTTGTTTCTCAGTTTCAATTCGTCAGGCGACAATGGCTGACTTTCGGCGATGTTCTCGGGAGTTTCTCGCAGAATTTATTGCATTATGCGAAATTTTCCCATGCATTTGGCGTGTCAAATCCAAGGAGTATAGTGACAGGGATAAAAAGGGGGAGGCTTATGAGAGCTTATTTTAAAAATTCAAAGAAATTGATGCAACCGTAAACAGAGAAACAGTTGTAAATAACTAATCCTTTGAGAAGTGTTTACCGTGAAGAATTGGCAAAAGTTAATAAATCGATTCGATCTGGGGCTGGAGACGAAATCTACAAGCCATCTCTCTGGTATTTTGATTTGTTACATTTCCTAAATGATCAGGAGACACCAAGGCAGTCTAGGAATACCACGGATGAAAATAAAGAGACTGCAGTTGTCGAACCACCAGAACAGGCAACAAAAAAACTATTTATTTTATGTAATCATTTGACCACTTTGAACGCCGGGTACTTCTGAGACGTTTCAGTCTTTTTTTTAAACATGACACCATGCCAAAATTGACCAGAGTAGTATTTCCTTTATGACGATATCGCACAAAACTGAGTGAAATATACAGATATCTCAGCACCATGTAGACGCATAAAAAACTGCAACGTTTTCATTCAGTCTTAAGACCGCGCAGACAAAAGGTTGTACAAAACGTAGCATCTGAACCCGGCTTTAATGTCAATAAATAATAGATAAAAATTCATTATACTAAAAATTTATTAATTAAAACTATTATAATTTATTATAATCGTCCTTTTTGTGTGGGTACTTGAACTAAACAAACAAAATGCGTTTTCTTTAAAATATATTTTTTTTGTTTTGTTTCGTTTCTTTCTTTCCTTTTTCCTTTTTTTATTGTGTCTTTTGTAAAATAAATGCTTAAATGTGTAGGATCTCTGGTTGATTGCCGCGGGCAGCTAATTTTAATTATGTGGAATGCTATATATTTTAATAAAATAACATAATTTGCACCTAAAAAAGTTATCACTATATACACAATGGCAAACCGAATGGTCTTTTCATTTTTTAACACGGGCATAGCCGTGCGGGTACCGCTAGTAAATAATGAAATGATAGTATTTTATTTGACACTAATTTGAGAAATCTAGTTGGCTTCATTGATAACGAAAAAAAGTGTTTTTGAAGTGAAAAAAATCGCATTTTTACCGATTTTATATTTTTTTTTCTTATGAAAGAAATTTATTTTTGACAAAGCGGAGGTGTCAATCCAAAGTACTGTTATTGAAGTTTTCTATCAAATTTTATTGTAATCCTGAGATGCATATCCCCTCAGAATTTAGTTTGAAATTTGAAAATGTTCAAAAATTACGATTTTTGAAGTGTGATTACTCAAAAAAGCCATTTTTTTTAAATCTGAAAATCTGCTCATTTGTTGCCCTTGAAGTGCTTAATGAGCTGCTATAAGCTATATTGTGTATTTTTGCCCCAGATATTTTATATGATTTTAAAAAAATGGCCTTTTGTGCGTTTCTCAAAAAAGCCAGAAATTCAAACTTGTACTTATTTAATCACTTCAATATAAAATTTAATCAATATTTATTAATAAATGTACCACATTGTTACACAATTACTACCGCTAAGTTGTACTAAGGGGACGGTGGACCTTCGAATGAAACTTTTTCATTTTTTCATGAAATATTTTGAAATTTTTGGTACTTGCATATAACTCAATAAATAAACAGAAAATTAAAAAAAAAATTTTGAAATTTCATTTTTTAAATTTTAAAAATTTAAAATTTAATAAATTTTTAGCGAAATTTCAAAATGTTCCTAGCGTCACAATTTTTGATTTTTTTAGCTAAAGTTGATTTATAATGAAAAAATGCAACAATATAAATAAATGCAACAAAAAAATGCAACAAAAGTTAGTATTCATTTAAGAATCCGTCAGTAAATTATTTAAATATAATTTTTTTTGTTAGTTATTACTAATTTTTTCGCGAAATTTCGCATTTTTGGAACATTATTAATACTTTTAAATTACTTAATATAGTCCAAACACATAATGGATACTAAATTTGATTTAGCTATATAAAAAGCTAGTAAATCACCAATTTTCAGCCTTATCGAGGAAAAATTGAGACGCAAGGAACATTTTAAAATCTCAAAAACACGAAAAATTAAATTTCGAGAAAAATGCATTTTAAGAATATAATGGCACTTACTTTGAAAACCTGCTCAACAAATGTCTTCTAAAAGTAATATTTGCATAAACAAACTCATAACTACTATTTTCAAAGAATATCGACACTATTTTAGCAAATATATGTTTAAAACTGAATATTGACAGTAACACCGAAAACTGAAAATCGACTTTATTTACAAAAACAAATTTAGAAACCTATTGGTAAGAATGTAATGACATTTTAGTATAATTATTATTCCTTCTACTATTTTCAGCTTTAGTTTAGGCAACAAAACACTATTTTAGATTGCAATGAGGGAGGGGACTTTTTAGCAATAAGTGTTGACGATTAACAGAACGTTTTCAAAATCCTCCAGTATAAGAAACGCCTTCATTTTTTTTACACATTTTTTGTCTTTCATTGCACTTTTTACTCTTTTCAGCTTTCTTTTAAAATTATATGGCTCTGATTGTCTTTTACTATACTGATAGTTTCGACGACTATCCCCGTTTTCAGAAATTGAAACGGAGAGTTCATTGGGCAAACAGCTCTAACGTCTTCAAACAGCCAAAATTAAATTCACCGATTGAAAAAACAACAATAAGTTCCAGTCTTTTTTTAGAAATAAGCAACTCTTTAGAGGCTGTTTTCCATATGAGGCTGGGAACACATTCATTAGCTTTTTGTGTTTTCACTGACACACGAAATAAAAGTACATCACTTGCTAGTCGTTGATACACAGGCAGTATTTTCAACACGACATCCTCACTAAGCTTAGCCTTCATCGATAAATGGCTGGCTGGTTTCACATTACTCTCAATCTCTCGTTGGTAGAAACGCCAAGACTTTGTTCCTGGCCGACATTTGAAATGTTTAGGTTTGGTGTCCGTGGAAGAGCAAT
This sequence comes from Octonoba sinensis, assembly GCA_038502835.1. Classification (NCBI taxonomy): domain Eukaryota; kingdom Metazoa; phylum Arthropoda; class Arachnida; order Araneae; family Uloboridae; genus Octonoba; species Octonoba sinensis. Next base: position 102,317,677 of record CM076606.1, on the reverse strand, counting down.
GAAAACGCGTAGCATTAACAGTAGTTTTCATTTTAGCGACATCTGGAGCATCGTCCGTAATTGCCTTCCGAATGGAAATTAGTCGAGACTTTTATAGTGGCTTGCTTCAAACTACCATCTTTTCCTCCTCCAACCTTTTTATTCCGTCATCCGTGTACTTTATTACACAGAGCTGTTCCTTAGTGTTTTTTTTTGGCAACGTGATTCATACTGAGAAGTATGTAATCTCTTTTGTAAAGTTCCATCATACGAAACCGTAATGTTCAGAATTTCATCATCTGCCCACACTCTTGAACCAATTTCTTCGTGTTTAGAACGTACAATTTTCCTCGACAATTGTAGCATTTCTGATTTGGTTGATTTACCTTCCTCGCATAACGAGTTCAGTCATTTTGCAAATGTTTTCTTATCCATTGTATGACTGCCTAACCCCATGGAAAATATTGCTAGGCCAGCATGGCCTTTGTCGATTTTTAAAAAGGCTTCTGCCATCTTTTTATTTATTTCAAAAGCATTTGTAGCTCAATCTCTTATGCTTGAAAAGGAAGAACCGCACAAATGTTGACAAACTATGCTAATCTTTGAAGAAAATCCATACTGTGTTTCACTTTCCACCAACAAGTTATTTGAAGAAGAGTCTTATATATTGTAAAAGAGATCCCCAAATCTCAGGGCTCACCAAAGTATATGAAGATACAGTATTCACTGTTGCAGTGCTTCATCTACAGCAATATTTTCCTCACTGCTTTTGACAGCAGCCCATCTTTTTCGAGCATTCGCCGATGCTGCTGCTGCGTGTTTATGTCAGAAAACATGCAGCTGTTCAGAAGGTCTGGCTTTTGGTTTACGCCATTTACCACCCAATTCATCCATATTTATTTCACAATAACGCTTACAATATATATATAAAACCTCTGCAAGAGCACAAAATTTGTTTATTCTACGGGTTTTTGTTCTGAAAAGAAGTTTTTTGTTAAAATTCAAGAGACGTTGAATTGAATTGAATTGAATTGAAGTCCATTTATTTTCCAGTTCGTGTGCTTAGTCTCGGGACTCGCTTATGAACTGTCGTCCAATATGACAGATAGCACAGGAAAATACATGAAAGATTTTATTACTCACAAAGAGGGGAAATAACAGAAATACACCCAGGGCAAGGTGGGAATCGAACCCACGACCTCGTTACTGCGCGCAAGCAGCGGGCGGAAACTGGTACTAAGACCGCTCGGCCACCGAGGCTCCTCAAGAGACGTTTTCAAGCAAAACAAATCACAAATGTAAACAGAACGTTAGTAGTTGAAGTAGAAGTGCTTTTTTCCCATCACAGTTCGTTCTTCTTACTAAAAACGGTATGTAAGGCTCAGATGCAGCCTCAGATAAAATGACATGTGCTTATGTTTACATGTTTAAAGGGCCATTCAGGCTCGAGCCACGCCCACTTTCAAACATTAACCCTTAAAATTCGCTCAAATTTATGCATAAATCTTCTTTTTTTTGTCACAATGAAAATAAGGTCCACAGCAATGAATATATGCTTGAAAAAAATCGATTTTTTTGGCCGATTTTTCGAAAAGTAACGTCCACCGTCCCCTTAACCTTCTTAGACTTTAAATAGCACCTTGCACAAAGTGTAACCTCCGTGATTTAATGCATGTTATTCTGTTCATCCGAATTAGTTTCAAACTCACACGCTTTACATCAAATACCATGTAACAGCAAACGTAAAATTTATTGTAGGAATACAATGAAGACATTATTGGCAATCCTAAAATACTGCTGAATAGTAAAAATCATTAAAATAGTAATGCTTGCATGGGACGCACAAACAAACAAGAAGTGGTAAGCAGTTAGAAAACTACCAGCCTCTTAAACAAATGAAACTCAATGTATGATTTCTTAAAAGGAAAATTTATTGAACGTGTGAATCACAATTATTAAATGGGACAAATTACGAATGTATCACCGATGGTTTAGGGTCACTATCCAATAATTTGTACACAGATAATCTAGAAAAAATATTTCAATAGCCAGAAGAATCAGGTGAAAAAAACTAGACCAATATAAAATAATGTTGAAAGTATGAAATATAACACCCTCTGAAACCTCCTAGTCTTTGCATTTTTTGGTAATAACGAGTAGAAGATGATTCAAGAACTTGATTCTCCTTATTTTGCTTTAAGTACATAACTATATATGTGTTTAAAACTATGTAAATCAGTGCGGTAAGATATTTGATGTAAAGCGTGTGAGTTTGAAACTAGTAATTCGAATGAACAGAATAACAGGCATTAAATCACGGTGGCTACACTTTGTGCAAGGTGCTATTTAACTTCTAAGAAGATTAAGTACAATTTAGCTGCAGTAATTGTGTAGCAATATGGTATACTTATTAATAAATATTGATTAAATCTTATATTAAGGTGATTAAATAATTACAAGTTTGAATTTCTGGCTTTTTTGAGAAACGCACGAAAGGCCATTTTTAAAAATCATATAAAACATCTGGGGCAAAAATACACAATATAACTTATAGCAGCTCATTAAGCACTTCAAGGGCAACAAATGAGCAGATTTTCAGATTTTTAAAAAAATGGCTTTTTGAGTAATTACACTTCAAAAATCGTAATTTTTGAACATTTTCAAATTTCAAACTTTAAATTCTGAGGGAATATGCATCTCAGGATTACAATAAAATTTGATACAAAACTTCAGTAACAGTACTTTAGATCGCCACCTCTGTTTTGTCAAAAATAAATTTCTTTCATAAGAAAAAAAATCATAAAATCGGTAAAAATGCGGTTTTTTTCACTTCAAAAACACTTTTTTTCGTTATTAATGAAGCCAACTAGATTTCTCAAATTAGTGTCCAAATAAAATACTATCCCTTCATTATTTATAGGAAAAAACATTATTTGAATCAGTTAAAAACTTTTGAAACAGAGGCTATTTTAAAAGTGAGTGTTTCTCTGATTTTCTGGAAACGGCCAATTTTGTTCCAAATTTTAAAAGGCTGTAACTAGAAAAATATTTTTTTTTTGCTTAATCCTTGTAAGATATTTCATATGTCCCTTAGTTCTAACTACTGTAATTTTTAAAAAAAAATCTGTGAGGGTCATGTGACACCCTCTGCCTGAACTGAAATGGAATGGCTCTCTACGTAATGAACGGAATGTAAGGAGGGTAGAGGATTGGGTAAGATAGAAGTAAGGTGGGGTAAAACCTTCAGCTTCAGCTTTTTTCCTTAATGAAGTAAATTAAAATCCTGAGATTTTGAAGATCAACTTCTTTAATTCGATACATACAATTAAAAATTAATTCCCTTTTCAAATATGAAAAATATTTCCAAGATAAAAAAGAAAGCAGATTTCACTATCGACCCCGATTAAGGGGTAAGATGACGAAGTAAGCTGGTAGGATGACGAACAGATAAAATTAGGCATTAAAAGAAAAAACTTTTATCTCTTGCAGTGACTCGCCACATGATTAGTAATCTTGTTGATGCTGTACTCTGCCCCCCTTTTTTTTCTTTTTTTCCTGCTTCTTTTTTTCCCTTTTTTTTTTTTTTTTTGGAGTGGCATTTTGAGAACGTTTTATGGAACAGAAAAAACAACTTTCCGTATTAGAATAATTTTTTACACCGCGGAGTTCAAAAATTACAAACGACAAAGGAAGATTTCTTACTTAGAACCACATCTTATATTGGTTTCTTTCTTTGTGCTTCCTTTATTGTAATTGGACGCCTCTGCTTTTGCTATATCCGCAGTGTTTCTGTTGATCTTTTTGCTTCAGTTGAATGTTTTTCATCTAGAAGCTCAATATTTTTTGCTTTGAAAAAGGGGTTCCTATTAACGTCAAAACACGTGTCAGCAGTCTTGAAAAAAATTGTGCCTATTTAAGTTAATCACTAGGAAATTATTTCTTCCAAAAATTTAAAAAAAATTGGGGAAAAGAAGATTAACATTTTAATTCATAAAAATAATATTACGAAAAACTCCTGACTAAGCTCTATCCGTCTGAAAACATACATTTCATGGCAATACGCAAAGCATTGTTTGCGGGCCGCAGACCCACGGATTTTCATCGTTTCTTTTGATATCAAACCCATAATCAAATTCAGCAACTGTTTGATTACTTTGTCCATTCACACCACATGTATCTTTTTTTTTGTTATCGATAACTTCTCACTAAATTAACCGATATTGGTGATTCTTTTTTAATCGATAGAAGGGTGGTCTTCCTTAGGTCCCGTAGATTGGGTTCACGCAATTCTGTAATTAAAACCTGGAACCACAACGAAACAACTGATATATTTCCTTTTAAAAGAATGTAAATCAATCATTGAAAATGCGGATATAGCAAGGTGTGCTGATTCTTTCAGACTAATTTTTATATGCATGATTTTTTTTTTCAATTAGATGTCGTTGATGAGTTGAAGTGCGGAGTAAATGGAAAGGGCATTTGGAGTGAAAAGGAGGGAGCAGCAAAATGTGTGTGTGAGCCTGGGTTTACTGGAATCACATGCGAAACAGGTAACTGATATATTTCTTTTTAAGAGAATGTGCATCAATCATTAAATTGTGTATATAACAGTGTGCTGCTCTTTCCAAAGTAATTTTTATATGTATGATTTTCTTTACAATTAGATATCGTTGAAAACTTAGATTGCGGTGTATATGGAAAGGGCATTTGGAGTGAAAAAGAGGGCACAGCAAAATGTGTTTGTGAACCAGGGTTTACTGGAACCACATGCCACACAGGTGACTGATAGATTTGTTTTTAACAGAATGACCTTCAATCATTTAAAATGTGGAAATAGCACGGCGTGCTGGTTGTTTAGACAAATTTTTAAATGCATGCTTTTTTTAAAAAATTAGACCTCATTGATGAGTTAAAGTGTGGAGTAAATGGGCAGGCCATATGGAGTGCAAAAGACGGTAAAGCAAAATGTGTGTGTGAACCTGGGTTTACTGGAACCACTTGCGAAACAGGTGACTGATAGATTTGTTTTTAAGAGAATGACCTTCAATCATTTAAAATGTGGAAATAACACGGCGTGTTGGTTGTTTTAGACAAATTTTTAAATGCATGCTTTTTTTAAAAATTAGACCTTATTGATGAGTTAAAGTGTGGAGTAAATGGGCAGGCCATATGGAGTGCAAAAGACGGAGCAGCAAAGTGTGTGTGTGAACCTGGGTTTACTGGAACCACATGCGAAAGAGGTAGCTGATTTCCCTCCTAGATGATGTGCATCGCTCGTTTCGGCGTGGATAAAACAGGATGTGTTGATTGTTATAGCTAATTTTATAAGCATGTTTTTTTTATTAGATGTCGTTGATGAACTACTGTGCGGAGAAAACGGGAAGGCCATTTGGAGTGCACTAGATGAAACAGCAAAATGTGTTTGTGAACCTGGATTCTTGGAACCATGCGAAACAGGTAAGGACAATTGTTTTAAGATAATAAGCATCCTTTGTTGAAACGTGATTATATCTGTTGGGTTGGTTAAGTAAGAAAAATACTCAGATGAAAAATGTTATTTTATTCAGATGCTGTTGGTGAGTTAAAGTGCGGTGTCAATGGGAAGGCCATTTGGAGTGCAAAAGACGAAGCAGTAAAATGTGTGTGTGAACCTGGGTTTACTGGAACCACATGCGAAACAGGTAGCTGATATATTGCCTCCTGCATAATTTGCATCATTCGTTTCAACGTAGATATAACAGGCTGTGCTGATTGTCTCAGAGTAATTTAATCCGAATGTTGTTTTAATAGATGTCGCCGATGAATTGCAGTGCGGAGAAAATGGCAAGGGTACTTGGAGTGAAAAAGACGGCATGCGAAATGTGTTTGTGAACCTGGATTTACTGAAACCTTATGCGAAACTGGTAACGGATATATTTCATTTTAAGAGAATGTTCCTCAATTATTAAAGTGAGGATATAACACGGTGTGTTGATTGTCTCTTTTTGATTTTAATATGATGATTTTTTTTTTCAATTAGATGTCGTTGATGAGTTGAAGTGCGGAGTAAATGGGAAAGGCATTTGGAGTGAAAAGAGGAGCAGCAAAATGTGTGTGTGAACCTGGGTTTACTGGAACCACATGCGAAACAGGTAACTGATATATTTCTTCTAGATAATGTGCATCAATTTTAAATTGTGATATAACAGGTGTGCTGTCTTCTCAAAGTAATTTTTAATGATGATTTTTTTAATTAGATGTCGTTGATAACTTAGATTGCGGAGAAAATGGAAAGGGCATTTGGAGTGAAAAAGAGGGCACAGCAAAATGTGTTTGTGAACCTGGATTTACTGGAACCACTATGCGAAACAGGTACGATAATTTGTTTTTAAGAGAATGACCTCAATATTTAAAAGTGGATATAACACGGCGTGTTGGTTGTTTTAGACAAATTTTTAAATGCATGCTTTTTTTAAAATTAGATTATTGATGAGTTAAAGTGTGGAGTAAATGGGAAGGCCATTTGGAGTGCAAAAGACGGAGCAGCAAAGTGTGTGTGTGAACCTGGGTTTACTGGAACCACATGCGAAAAGGTAGCTGATTTTCCTCCTAGATAATGTGCATCGCTCGTTTCGGCGTGGATAAAACAGGATGTGTTGATTGTTATAGCTAATTTTATAAGCATGTTTTTTTTATTAGATGTCGTTGATGAGGAGGGAAAAAGGGAAGGCCATTTGGAGTGCACTAGATGAAACAGCAAAATGTGTTTGTGAACCTGGATTCTTTGGAACCACATGCGAAACAGGTAAGCGACAATTGTTTTAAGATAATAAGCATCCTTTGTTGAGAACGTGATTATGATCTGTTGGGGTTTGGGTTTAAATAAGAAAAATACTCAGATGAAAAATGTTATTTTATTCAGATGCTGTTGGTGAGTTAAAGTGCGGTGTCAATGGGAAGGCCATTTGGAGTGCAAAAGACGGAGCAGTAAAATGTGTGTGTGAACCTGGGTTTACTGGAACCACATGCGAAACAGGTAACTGATAAATTTGCCTCCTGATAATTTGATCATTCGTTTCAACGTAGATATAACAGGCCCGTGTTTATTGTCTCAGATAATTTAATCCCAATTTGTTTTAATAGATGTCGCCGAGGGAAATTTCAGTGCGGAGAAAAAAGGCAAGGGTACTTGGAGTGAAAAAGACGGCATGGGGAAATGTGTTTGTGAACCTGGATTTACTGGAAAACCCTTTTGCGAAACTGGTAACGGATATATTTCATTTTAAGAGAATGTTCCTCAATTATTTAAAATGAGGATATAACACGGTGTGTTGATTGTCTCTTTTTTATTTTAATATGTATGATTTTTTTACAATAAGATATCGTTAATGAGTTGAAGTGTGGAGAAAATGGAAAAGGCATTTGGAGTGCAAAAGACGAAGCAGCAAAGTGTGTGTGTGAACCTGGGTTTACTGGAACCACATGCGAAACAGGTAGCTGATTTCCCTCCTAGATGATGTGCATCGCTCGTTTCGGCGTGGATAAAACAGGATGTGTTGATTGTTATAGCTAATTTTATAAGCATGTTTTTTTTATTAGATGTCGTTGATGAACTACTGTGCAGAGAAAACGGGAAGGCCATTTGGAGTGCACTAGATGAAACAGCAAAATGTGTTTGTGAACCTGGATTCTTTGGAACCACATGCGAAACAGGTAAGCGACAATTTTTTCAAGATAATAAGCATCCTTTGTTGAGAACGTGATTATGATCTGTTGGGTTGGTTAAGTAAGAAAAATATTCAAATGAAAAATGTTATTTTATTCAGATGCTGTTGGTGAGTTAAAGTGCGGTGTCAATGGGAAGGCCATTTGGAGTGTAAAAGACGGAGCAGTAAAATGTGTGTGTGAACTGGGTTTACTGGAACCCATGCGAAACAGGTAGCTGATAATTTGCCCCTGAATTTGCATCATTCGTTTCAACGTAGATATAACAGGTGTGCTGATTGTCTCAGATAATTTAAGAATGTTGTTTTAATAGATGTCGCCGATGAATTGCAGTGCAAAATGGCAAGGGTATTGGAGTGAAAAGACGGCATGGCGAAATGTGTTTGTGAACCTATTTACTGGAACCTTATGCGAAACGGAAGGCATTTAGATGTCAAATTTGAGGATTCTTGGATGGAAAAGTAGATTTTAATAATTGTTAATGATTAATGTGGTGGAAAGATTATCAGAGAAAATGTTTTACTGGTTTGGAAAGGCGTATGATCTCGAAGGCATAAGTTGGTGAACGGTTTGATCTGAATAGATTTTTCTCTTAATTGATATCTTCGAGAAAAGGTTGGTAGATAACAATGTTTTTGATGGTCTGAACCATGCGAAAAGGAAGGATTGTTAAAAAAGCATCTGTTAATATACTGTTGTGGTAACGGATATATTTCATTTTAAGAGAATGTTCCTCAATTATTTAAAGTGAGGATATAACACGGTGTGTTGATTGTCTCTTTTTGATTTTAATATGTATGATTTTTTTACAATAAGATATCGTTAATGAGTTGAAGTGTGGAGAAAATGGGAAAGGCATTTGGAGTGCAAAAGACGAAGCAGCAAAGTGTGTGTGTGAACCTGGGTTTACTGGAACCACATGCGAAACAGGTAGCTGATATATTTCCTCCTAGCATAATGTGCATCATTCGTTTCACGTGATATAACAGGTGTGCTGATTGTTCAAGTAATTTTAATATGAATGTTTTTTTAATTAGATGTCGTTGATGAACTTAGCAGTGCGGAGAAAATGGAAGGGCATTTGGAGTGAAAAAGAGGCAGGCAAAATGTGTTTGTGAACCTGGATTTACTGGAACCACATGCGAAACAGGTAACGGATAATTTCTTTTAAGAGAATTGCCTCAATTTTTAAATGTGGATATAACACGGTGTGTTGGTTGTTTTAGAAAATTTTAAATGTATGATTTTTTACAATAAGATCTCGTTGATGAGTTAAAGTGTGGAGTAAATGGGAAGGCCATTTGGAGTGCAAAAGACGGAGCAGCAAAGTGTGTGTGTGAACCTGGGTTTACTGGAACCACATGCGAAACAGGTAGCTGATTTCCCTCCTAGATAATGTGCATCGCTCGTTTCGGCGTGGATAAAACAGGATGTGTTGATTGTTATAGCTAATTTTATAAGCATGTTTTTTTATTAGATGTCGTTGATGAACTACTGTGCGGAGAAAACGGGAAGGCCATTTGGAGTGCACTAGATGAAACAGCAAAATGTGTTTGTGAACCTGGATTCTTTGGAACCACATGCGAAACAGGTAAGCGACAATTTTTCAAGATAATAGCATCCTTTGTTGAGAACGTGATTATGATCTGTTGGGTTGGTTAAGTAAGAAAAATATTCAGATGAAAAATGTTATTTTATTCAGATGCTGTTGGTGAGTTAAAGTGCGGTGTCAATGGGAAGGCCATTTGGAGTGCAAAAGACGGAGCAGTAAAATGTGTGTGTGAACCTGGGTTTACTGGAACCACATGCGAAACAGGTAACTGATAAATTTGCCTCCTAGATAATGTGCATCATTCGTTTCAGCGTAGATATAACAGCCTGTGTTGATTGTCTCAGACTAATTTAATCCGAATATTGTTTTAATAGATGTCGCCGATGAATTGCAGTGCGGAGAAAATGGCAAGGGTACTTGGAGTGAAAAAGACAGCATGGTGAAGTGTGTTTGTGAACCTGGATTTACTGGAAGCTTATGCGAAACTGGTAACGGATATATTTCATTTTAAGAGAATGTTCCTCAATTATTTAAAGTGAGGATATAACACGGTGTGTTGATTGTCTCTTTTTGATTTTAATATGTATGATTTTTTTTACAATAAGATATCGTTAATGTGTTGAAGTGTGGAGAAAATGGGAAAGGCATTTGGAGTGCAAAAGACGGAGCAGCAAAATGTGTATGTGAACCTGGATTTTCTGGAACCACATGCGAAACAGGTAACTGCACTGTAAGAAAATCCCGTGAATTTTTCAGCAAAAGTGCGGGCACCATTACTGCCAGCAACGTTTGTTGTTAAATTTACAGTGGTTGTAATATTGCAGCACATTGGTGTAAATTTCACAAGGTGCTGTAAATATTTTGGCTCACTGCTGTAAATTTCACAAGGTGCTGTAAATATTTTGGCTCACTGCTATAAATTTCACAAGCTGCTGTAAATATTACAGCACACTGCTGTAAATTACACAAGGTGCTGTAAATATTTTGGCTCACTGCTGTAAATTTCACAAGCTGCTGTAAATATTACAGCACACTCCTGTAAATTTCACAAAGTGCTGTTTCTAACAGTGCTGTGAACATTACAGCACACTAGTCAAAAAATTTATTTTTCTTTTATTCACGCTGATGGTTTATGCTGCCCTGTAGCCTATATATATTTGGAATTCACTAGTAAGTTTTGAGAGAAAAAAAGTATGATATAAAGTGCAAAAAATATAGAGCATGTGTTTATTATAAGTCATACTATTTTGGAACTATAAGGCATACCTTTGTTAATGCAAAAAATAAGTATTAGTCACGCAATTTGTTTCTGCACAGAAAAAAATACACAAGGTTTAAGAGAAACCAGGTATTTTAATATTTTATATAGTTAGCAAAGCAATGCAGAGGTTTGGAAAATGAAAAACTTTAAAAGCAGGTCAAACAATCTTTGGTAGATAAAACCTTTTTTAAATGACAAAATAACAAACAATGAACAAATCTCACAGATTGAGTTTCGAAAAAATAAAATAAATAAATAATTAGATAAAAATAAAATAAAGCAAATAATAATAACATTAATAAATAAATTAAAGACCAAATAATAGTTCAGTTTGTCCATATTTTGTTAAAATAGTTGGCATTGTCACGTTCACTTAAAAATGGTCCCTTTAATCTTCTTTTTTTTGCTGCCAGTAGCAGCAGCGGCCCGCGATGTTGGAGATTATATTGTACAGTTGGTAGTTTGGGACGAACAGTTGTTCTTTTCCTCCTTCCCCTCTCTTATGACCAGGTGAAATATATTGACAATTTTCGTAAAAAATAAATTTAAAAAAAACCTAGGTTAAACGTCTATAAACTTTATTTACAAAAAAAAAAATACAAATAATAAATTCAGAATTATACGTATACCAAATGCACTGTTCTGAGTGTCAATGTAGCTAATTTCACTCGTTGGGAAATAATGTAAAAAAAAATGCTCCAATTATGACATATGCAACGAGACATTTGTTCTAAGAAATTATAGAATGCTAGATCTAAAAGCTTAATTCAATTTTAAAAATAGAAGCTAGGGATGGTTAGAAATTTTAAAGGAAGTTAACAATAAAATAAAAATTTTAAACTAACTAATGAATTTACATTTATATGATTAAACACAATCACACGTGTTATTGACAAATATTTTTTTCAAAAATTAAAAGTGCTACATTTAATCAATCAGTGCCACCTTTAATCAACCATCCAGTGGTACGCTGAAGAAAAATAATAAATTTTTGACACATAATCTGTTCAATTTAGAAAGGATGAGGCAAGCGGGAAAAATGCATGCAGAAAATAAAAAGCACCCAAAGACAAAAGAGAGAGAAAATATATAAATCTGTATGCAAAATAAAAGTAGAAATGAAAATAAAAGTAGAGAAAAGAAATTTGAAAATTACTGAACTTATAATTAATAAATATGACCCAGCACGCTGAAAAATAAATATAAATATGAAAATGACTGAATTGAAGCACATGAAATAATCTACTGTACATTTAAACATGAACTCTTGGCTATGTGACATCATGAATGAGTAAGAGACGGTATTTTAATTTGAACCTTATTTAATAAATTACCTCTGAATAACTCTTGTGGTGCTTCTACCTCCGTGGGGTAACAAATATTCAAGGAATAAAAGCGGCTTGTGGAAAATAAGGGTAGCAAGTTTTTTATTTTTGCAAGGTCAGCAATAACTGTCCTCTAAAACCACGTACCCTTTACAGTTGAACAATGAAATACCTAAAAAAATTACTACACCGTTAAAAAAATTGGGTTCAAAATACGAAAATATCCTTTTTTTAAACTGTAGATTTCACCTAAATGGGCAAGCACCGTTCTCAGTTTTAAGTACTAACTTAGAAATTATAAACATAAAAAAGGTAGGTATTTAATTTTTACAATAAATTACGAGTTTAAAAAGCATAATTAATATTAACGATGACTTCTTCGAAAAAATAGTATTTGCATCAACATCAAGCAACTATTTACTGCGCGAGACGTCAGATCGATTCAAGAATTTGAGTAGTTGTGTCTCTTTAGAGCATGAATAAAAGGTAAATAATTTGTCGCATTGAATCGGATGCAGCAAAACAGAAATCTGAATAAGGGGTGGATAATTAACGCGGTTACGGATTGGGGTATCAAGAAATTTAGCACCAGAAGTTGGTACGTTTGGAAGCTATAAAATCCAACTTTCCCCTTGAACATTCGATATTTTCTGGCTTTGGATCATGAACAGGAAAGCTCTGGGTTCTGACTTCGTCGGCGGCCTATTGCGCCAACGACAAAGTGCTCTTGCTTGACACGTGTTGTGCAGGTTTATAGTAGAGTTATAAGAAAACAACTGTTTTTTTTTAATATTTTTTTATTATTGTGTTTTTAAGTATAGTGGTCCCTCAAAAAAGAGATCGGACCGAAGAATTTTTAAGAAGAGATTTACTTTAAAAATAGGAACCGCAGTTTTCGAAGTTAAGTCATTTTAACTCGAAACTATGACAATAACACGATGTGCTTGGAAATAAGCCATTTTATCTCAATAAGGTAAAGCTAGGAGAGTCTGCGCACAATTGGAAAAATAATTTTAAAAAATCGAACTGTGATTTTTTTTGTTAAACTATTGATGAATAACTGACCTCATTTGATATTTCGTTGTTTTGCTTTAATTTAATGCAACAGCTGTAAAAAAAAACAAGAAGACTCATTTGCGCAATCTGTCCTTACAGGGTAGCTGTGATCGCGCACATAGGTAGGAGATATTGTTATTCATAAAAACTGCAATTAAATTGTTAGTAATAATATTTGCACTAAAACTATGTTGCTGTAAGGGTTTTTATAAACACATACAATTGTAATAGGAATAAATATTTTAACTCAATGCTTACAGAATCTGCAAAAATAGTGTTTTAATTAAAGAAACAAAATAAAGAAGAGAAGAAGGTTTAAATTATAATTAATCTTTTTTATTTTCAGTTTCAATGTCTTTTGTTTGTTAACCGAAGTTGCCGCCGTCCACAATCGGTATACTTATTTTTGTAAGTAGTGCAACCATCTGCTACAAATAGCACACTTAATCCATTAATGCCTTCCGTCCCTTTTTAGGGACAGTCTGAAAAGTACGTCTAAAGCACTCAAAAATAAACATTTCAACAAAAAATTGTTTTAAAGTATTCCTAACTGTTTATTATAAAGTTAGGAATACATTAAAACATTTTTTTTTCTTGAAATGCTTATTTTGGGGTGTTTCAGACGTACTTTTCAGACTGTCCCTGAAAAGGAACTGTAGGCATTAGTATCGCTGGTTGAAGTTGTCTCCTGGTACTGTTTCAGACATTCAGTGCACTCATCCTCGTTGTCCTGTCTGACATGGTCCCAAAGATTCAGTATTCTGACATTATTTTCTTCTAAGGTGGCTAATGACGAAGATGTTTCAAAATTCAAACATTTTTTTGTTTTCTTTCCTGCAAGTTTTTTGGTTCCCACTTTTTCTGGAAGCATCTTATCTTCAGACGTTCGCTTATTTTTCTGTCGAATATATAAGCGGGTCAGTAACATTCGTTGCACTTTGTTTTCTTTTTAATTTTGATGGCATTAAACTGTTTGGAAAAATAGCGTATTAATAAGAATATTTGTATAAAACTAGCACATTATTAATTTATTCGCAAAATTTTCGTCTAAGAAAAGAAATTTGTTCACAAATTACTTTATTAGTACATTTAGTTTCGAAACGTTTATTTCATAACTTAAATCTTCAAAAAAAAAAAAAAAATCGCACGAACTTGTTTTCAACGATTTATACGGTACAGAAATCTACAATCCACTGAAAACACAAATTATCAAGTCACGACAACTTTATCCTCTCGATATAGAACTATAGTCAAAATATTTGATTAATGTCTGTTAAAGAGACACCCGTGAATTGTTTTATATAAAGAAATAACTTCAAAAATCAATTTAAAGTTTTAGAATATTCAAGTCTTAAAAATGTGTTGAGAGGGCATAAGTATTTTACATTTTATGTTTTAGTAAAAATTCAGAGCGCTCCTTTTAATCCATTAATGCAGCGAATTTAATCGATTCATACGTTTCACATGTAATTTGCAATTTATGCTGCATTACAACCAAGCTATGGGAAACGCGCGATCTCTCTAGTACAAGACGCGGAAACTATCCCGTTTCGGTAGGACAGATTGCGCGGCCTTTTACTTAAATATGGCTGCTTCTAGAAAGAAACTCTGGCCTTCCGACTATTAGTCTAGCTTAGTAGCTTACGAAAAATCGCTTAAGGTAAAAATATTTTGTACTACTGCTACTCTATAGAAATTCAAAGAACGCCTTATAGCGCCTTATATTATATTCAAGCACTTACCATGTGAAAACCATATAGAATATCGATGCTTAGTCACAGACGTTCATATCAATCAACTTGTACTTTCAAGTAGACATTCCACTATTGCCGTTGTACAATTGCATGGCTTTAGCGCTCGTACACCCTACTTTTTCCCCCCGAAATCGCAGGTGCGCAATCTCTCCGACCGCGCAATCTATCCTAGCTTTACCTTAATAAGAATCCTGATTAAACATTGTTTCTATATATTATTTAAAAAAGACGCGGGACAATTGCTTATTGTTCACTCCAGGGCAGGGGCTGAAATTCACTGCAGAATACCAGAAATCCCGCCCAGATTTCTCCTTGGAGTAATATTAGACTGGAGACTCCTACTCGTAGAACTAAGATATATTTGGCACAAAATAAGCAATTCTAAAGAGTTTAGATGAAGCTATGGGCAAAAAAAAAAAAAAAAAAACAAGAGATTGGATGCAAGTTTTTTTATAATGATGCATGAAATATTAAAATATTGAAATCTGGATTGGGGTATGAAGAATCTGGATTCGGGTTTATAACATGCATGCTGTGGCTCTTTGTGATGACCAATAAAAGAAAAGTGACTTTTTGGGAGCCCTGGAATATTGAAGAAATTTTTTAAAAAAACTACCTAGCTGAAATTCCATAATTATTATCCCCAATAAAAACTCATAGTACAAGCACACACTAATTTTTGCGATATTGCCACAAAAATTTGAAGCAAAGTATAGTCGCTTTCATCCATGTACCCTTTTTTTTTTTCATAGACTCAATAATATATCAATGGTAAATAACTAAATAAAGTTTGTATGCAATGCATACATAACACTCAACATGAAAAGAAACTCGGAAAATATTCTTTAACGACAAATTTTTGTATGTAATGTTATCTTATCCAGAGTACAAATAGATGAATGCATCATATTCTCACTTCTTATGACCTGAATGCTACTTAAAGTTGTAGTTACCTACATATACATAAATGTGCATATATAAGAGAGTAAGAAAGCACGAAAAAATAAAATTCATAATAAACTGTTACAATGCATTGAGGAGATTACTTTGATGCCAAGATTGCTGAGTGTCATAAATGCCTTAACCAACTGTTGACGTTACTTATATATGCATGAAACTAGTAGATGATAAATTAAAACGAAACTTAACAGTGATTAGAGATGCTTGTCTCATTTGTTTAAAATATTTACTATATACGGAGCTATACATTAGTGACATTTTACATACGTGACACACACATTTTATACGTGATATATTTTACATACGTGAGTAAATTTAAAGTGGAGCTATTTTTTCAACATTTGGATTGTATATGGCACGTCATGTGCACGAAGCTTTTTTGTGGTTTTAATTGCCAAAAATGTTCTACTAGGCGCACTTTCAAAGTAATTCAAAATGCTTAAGCAGACATATCAACTAATAACTGTTAAAACAATGCAATTGTTAACAAGAAGTTCCTTCTAGAACACTATGCAAGCCTAATTTCCCGTAAAAAACAACATGAAATTTAATCTAGCTATCTCTACCTCTCTTTCTCATTTAGTTTAGTTCTCAAATGTTTCAAATTTGCCTTTAATGGTTAATACATATTTATTCAGTCATTCACTTATTAATTCACTCATCCATTTATTCAATCACTTATTCAAGTAATTTATAAATTCACTCCTTTGTTTATTCGTTCATTCATTCATTCATTCACTCATTTATTCATTCATTTATTCATTTACTCGTTTAGTAATTCACATTCATTTATTCGTACAGAAATATAAAATATTCAAATAAAAAAAATCATTAGAAAATAGGCACGTTTAGTTCTGGATGAACTTGGTATCTGTTCACCGTTACAAGATCTTTTCGATAAAGTTTGTTCCAAGCAAATCCATCTGTTAGACCAGGATTTATATAGGATTAAAATTTCCGTGTAGGCGATAATGGTAATTTTTTTGAATTGTTCAAAATTGAAAAAGAATTGCTCAAATAAAAAAAAAATCCATGTCGAGAGCTCCTTGTGAGCTTGTTCCCCGGAACGTCGATATTATGTCTAGGTTTGCTTCGAATTTCCAGATAGGGATAATGTTAAGATATTTTAAACTGTTCAAAGTTGAACGAAAAATTGTTGAAATAATAAAAAAAAAGAATGGAAATGAGATGTCCTTGCCAAGATCTTTTGAATGCAAATAAATAGATAAATAAATCTTTCGAGTCGGACCATTCCTTCAAAAGTTATTAGTGGGAGGGGAGGGGGCAGACAGACCAACAGCATATACACATTTTCCCCATCTCAAAGCCATACTTTCATTTTTTTTTATTTTTCAATCTTAATTCAATTATTTCACTTATTTTTGACATTTCTTTATTTTTAACCGACTTCACAAAGGAAGGAGGTTATACATTCATATTGTATGTATGTCGCTTTTTTTTTGTTTGTTTGTCCACTCATAACTTCTAACCCGATGAACCGATTTTCATGAAATTTTTTTTAATCGATCGGAGGTGGTTTCCCATAGGTCCCATGCCTTGGTTTGTCCATAATCAATAATTAGAAAAAACAATATGGGCTGAAATGTGGTAATTTTTTTGCTTTTTCATCCATAACTTTTGACTAAATTAACCCATTTTTATTATTTTTTCTTTGATCGATGGAGGGTCGTCCAACTCAAATATCGCACATCAGTTTGACTGCATCTGCTTTTTAGAAAAAACCCTATGGGTGAAAAATAAGTAATTTTTCATTTTAATTGGAAAGGCTAGGCTCGATTTTTCTTTGTTGGGAAAGTTGTTAATAAAAATGAAACTCATTGTTAAAAAAGAGTTTGTTGCCATTAAGATGTAATATTAAAAGCAATTATAACAAGAAATAGACTGAAGGCTTCTCTGAAGAATAAATTAAATCCAATCTGTTTGCTTGCTCTAGTGACCCTTTAAAATCGATTTTAAAACGAAATTTAACTTGCAAACGGTTAGTTTTTAGTGTCATTCCCTCAAAGGTTTCCCCTTTAATATGTATGTTTTAAAAATAGAGTATTTATATAAAAATGTATTTACACTAAAAAGAATAAAATAAAATATTTTTTGGAAAAAAATAGAGCCGACTTCAAACTATAAATTGCGCTAAAAAGTAAAAAATAAGATTATTCTTTAAACATCTTCGATACGACTTTTAAACATAATTTTTAAAGTCGGTGCAAAATTATGATGGATTTTGGTGCATGATTCATTTGTAACTATGAACCAATTACAAATATAAATAGCGTAGAGTTTGTAACAGTTCCAGTGTAAAATAACGCATGGTGTAATTATAATTACACTGTCATAATTTTGCACCGACTTCAAAAATTATGTTTAAAAGTCGTATCGAAGTTGTTTAAAGAATAATATTATTTTTTACTTTTTAGCGCAATTTATAGTTTGAAGTCGGTTCTATTTTTTTCCAAAAATTATATTATTACTTTTACCATACATTAGGATTCCTTTCATATACAGTAGAGCCTCGGTTATCCGAGCCCCGACTAACCGAGTTCTGGGTTAACCGAGGTACATTTACCCTTGATTTTTTTTTTTTGTGGCAGATGGTGGCGTCACTGGCATAAGGTGTATTTTAATTTTTTTTTTCTGGTGATATAAAGACCTAGAACAACAATCAGAGACAACTTCAACAGACATTTTACGGCTACAACCTTTAAGTAAAACGGCAGCAAAGAAGCGAGCGAGTATAGTATATATATATAGACTTCTTCAAGAAACAACTTTAACTGTAACATGTACTCTACTGATGTGTACAGGTAAAATTAGATATTTGTATGTTGTAAAGTAAGCTTTTCTATTCATAATATGTACAGTAAATGCCTTTTTTGTGACATATTTGCCGACATTTTCATATATTTCAACCCATGTGTCCCTCTCCATTTGGACAGAGTCCGTGTTATCCGAGTTTTCGATTATCCGAGGTACAATCGGTCCACATTATCTCGGATAATCGAGGCTGTACTATATATATATATATATATATATATATATATATATATACAGTGAAACCTGTGTAAGTTGACCACTTACAGAGGGTGGAGTTTTTTTCTTTTTGTTATTTTTTACGTGCATTTATTCCTTTACCACTAATTAAAATATAGCTTCATGTGATGACGTTATTTTTAAGCTGACCACCTGTCTAAGTTGACCACCGCTCTAAGTTCACCACCTTTTTAAGATGACCACCTGTCTAAGTTGACCACTTTTGTCAGGAACGGAATGAGCCCTATATTATATAATATAGAGAAACCTTTGTAACTTGACCACCTAAGTTGACCACCTGTGATTCGCAGTGATTCTGACTCAAAAAACACAAACGGGGAAAGTGTAGGAATCTGATACCTACTTAATTAGGTTCTTTAAAAATTTTAGGTTCAAAAAGGGCAAAACAAAAGGAAAGAGAAG
Source organism: Octonoba sinensis (assembly GCA_038502835.1). Lineage (NCBI taxonomy): Eukaryota > Metazoa > Arthropoda > Arachnida > Araneae > Uloboridae > Octonoba > Octonoba sinensis. The sequence continues at coordinate 102,298,615 of CM076606.1, read as the reverse complement.
CTAGGAAAATAACTTTCCTAGCATGATTTAACTTATTACTGTAAAACCTGCAAAGTTGACGGCCTTTTTAAGCTTACCACCTGTCTCAGTTAACCACTTTTGTCAGGAGCAGAATTAGACCTATACAGTGAAGCCTGTGTAAGTTGACCACTTGCGTTGCATCACTTTAGTGGTCAACTTAGACAGGTGGTCAACTTATAGAGGGTGGGGATTTTTTTTGTTATTTCTTACATGCATTTATTTCATATGCTTTATTCATTTATAACTATTTTAACATAGCTTCATGTTGCGACGTTATTTTTAAATACTGATTAGCTTTTTTTTTCACAATTATCTAAAATATCATTAAAGAAATTTAACCTGATTGACTTACAATGTATCCTGTACAACTTCAAAAGTAACGTACTTAGTTAAAATTAAGGTAAATATCATATTAATTATGTCAGTTACTTATTGATGCTAAATATTTCTTTAAAATATATATTTTGCAAAATGGCTATATCATATCATATAAAGAAGATTAAATTTACTTAAAGAATAAAAAAGTGCTCATAGTAGTTTTCCCATTTGGTTAACTTACAAAGAGGTTTAGGCAAACTTTATATTGATGTTTGATCCATCCAGTCAAATACCGGTCTAATATTATAGCATAAAAAATATCATGGAGAAGCTATTTTAGTTTTTTTTTCTCTTTCCAAAAATAAAGAAATATAGTAATAATTAGGCGGTTAACTTGCAAAGGGTTTTTATAAGAATACCACCGAAATTTGCCGTACATAAGTGGTAAACATAGACAGCAGGTCAAGTTACAAAGGTTTCTCTACGTTACATAATATAGGGCTAATTTCGTTCCTGACAAAAGTGGTCACATTAGCCAGGTGGTCAGCTTACAACAAAGGTGGTCAACTTTACAGGTTTTACTGTATATATATATTTGTAACTTTTACGGGAAGTAGGCTAAAAATGTCCCAAAGCGTCATAACCTCATTGAGAAATTTGATATGTTAAAAAAAAAAACGTCATCGTTTAACAGACATTTTTAGGCGCAAAATAGCTACCGCTAATTTCGAATCCTGACTAAACTAGGGCAACAGCATTATCATATGCAAGGCTAAATATTTGGATTACATTTGGAACATATTAAGCCTTACTTTGTTCTTAAACTTATCCATTTTGATTATTTCACAACTTGAAGCAGCAAAAGAAATAGAAGTTCAAACAAATTTCAAAATGTATAAATGCAAAGTAACTTACCTGATAAATATTTCAAAACAAGAGTTGACACGGAATGCACATTTAAGGTATTCTCGCCAGCAGACACCGATGACTGCTTCGCACCTCAGAAACTGCTTAGTAGGTTTTCTATTGGTAAAATGTCGCACGTGATGAAAAAAACTCTGATTTCTCACCACAGAGTGCTTTCAAATAAGGTTACAGCTCTGGTGAATGGAAAAATACAAAAGTACAGCAAGAGTTGCTGTTAAAATTACAGCATTTTTTACAGTGTAGATCGCTTCCGTTCCGATAATGACATCAAATTTTCAGAATTTCTTGATTGAAATATTAATCCTTCAGATAATGTTGTTAATATTTCCTCTTCCGACAAAGATAATTACTTTGACTGTTAACCGCCTTATTTATTAGAATTATAATAATTTGTAAATAATTTCTTGCCATACTTTAGTCAATGAAAGCAACCTAATAAAAACTGTCTGCAATAATATTCCTATAGATTACAGTATCTTTTTTTACCGACTTCACAAAGGAGAAGGTTTTACATTTATACCGTATGTACTTCGTTTATTTTTATAATTTTTTTTTGTTTTGTTTATTCACCAATAACTTCTCACCGGATGAACCGACTTTCTTGATTATTTTTTGTTCGACGGTAAGACTTGCAATAGCAATGGAACACCGAAACGGAACGAAAAGGAGGAAAAGTGGTATCCATATGTAATCCTCAATTCACAGGCGAAGACTTCGAAGAAAGTAGGTACACATAGAATGGCTTTAGGTACGTAACTCGATAACAAACTGCCAGAAAGAGACTAATTTTTAGATAAAGTCCTTTCTCTTTTATGTTTTATTTGACTAACTTACTATGTAAAATGGAGCAAATTGCATAAAACCAGGTGGATGAATGTGTAAAACCGTTCAAAATCAATATAAAACGGATCTTAAACAAGAAAATCATTCTTTAAATAAAGTTTTTAATTTTTAACGATAGTTGTAAACATAGCAAGAAAAATTAACAGTTAATTAATGTCTTTACACTAAATTCTTTAAAAGAGGAGTTTTATGACAAATACTGAATATTTTAAATATATCAATAAATCAAAGAAAACTGAGAGAGACAGCCTCCCACTCAGGGTTAGGATGGACCCTTACTCCTACATTGCTATTGCATAACTTTATTACTCTTTTATTATATTATTAGTTTTTTCGCTAACGCACATTTCTGCATTACATTTTCTGTTTCCATTTTTTGTTTATTTGACTTTTTTCACAAATCCAAGGATAGTCTCCTGGAGTTTTTTTTTAGTTCCTGGATAAGGAAGTGTACTTTACTGAAGAAGTAACTGTTCTGACTATTTAAAAGGCACGATTCTGAATATGCCGAATTAAAAGTACAACAAGATATTTTCTCACTTATTTTTAGACCTAATTGAAGGGGCGACTTGTAATAACAAAGGAACTCCGAAATGGAACGAAAGAGAGGAAAAAGTGGTATGCATATGTAATCCTGGATTCAGAGGCGAAGAATGTGAAGAAAGTAAGTACACTGAGTGTGTTTTTACAAATGTTACTCGATGACAAAGTACCAGAAACTTATGCTTTGGTTTTGGAGAAATTCCATAATCTGTTTAATTCAATTAGAAGTGGAAAATACATTGCATACAAGCAAATCTGTAATGAAGTTCTAAACCTATAACAATCCGAAAATTGGGTGCTAAAGGCAAAAAGTTCTCAATGAACCAAAACTATTGAATTATACACGATAGCGTGAAACATAGCAATTAAAGTACAATAATAGTTTTTTACTTTGGACACATATATCTTAGGAAGGAGATAATCGGCTCGTGACCGTGTATTCCTTTCTACTTGAGTAAGTCACAAATCATACATAGATATAGAGCGTCTCGACACCTGCAGGCCTCGCAGCACTCTGGATCTTAAGTTGTAAATGTTAAGCTTCGTAACCGAAATTTACTTTCTGAAAAATTTAAGGAATGACTCGTGAAACTGTTCAAAAATTCCGATTTAAGAATAGTACTCTATAAAGAAGTAAATGCTCTTGATATTGATTGTATCCTATTGTAAAGATCCCAATTATAAACAGTTTTTCTCCCTTACGTTTCAGATTTGTTCGACGGGAAGACTTGCAGTGGCAATGGAACACCGAAATGGGACGAAAAGGAGGAAAAGGTGGTATGCATATGTAATCCTGGATTCGAAGGCGAAGATTGCGAAGAAAGTACGTACTTTGAGTATGGTTCAAGAAACGTAACTCGATAACAAACTGCGAGAAAAGAACTGCATTTTCTAGATTAAGTCTTGCTCTTTTATGTTTGATCTGACTAACTCATAATCTAAAAGGGAGAAAATTGAAGAAAACCATGTGTTTGATTGTGCAAAACAGTTCAAAACAAATATAAAAACGGATCTTAAAAAGGAAAAGCAGTCTTTGAATAAAGTATTTTACGATAGTTGTAAACATAGCAAGAGCAAAAGTGAGAGTTAAATTATGTATTCACACTAAATTCTTTAAAAGCGGAGTTTTATGACAAATACTGAATATTTTAAAGTATATCAATAAATCAAAGAAAACTGAGAGAGACAGCCTCCCACTCAGGGTTAGGATGGACCCTTACTCCTACATTGCTATTGCATAACTTTATTACTCTTTTATTATATTATTAGTTTTTTCGCTAAAGCACATTTCTGCATTACATTTTCTGTTTCCATTTTTTGTTTATTTGACTTTTTTCACAAATCCAAGGATTATCTACTGGAGTTTTTTTTTAGTTTCTGGATAAGGAAGTGTACTTTACTGAAGAAGTAACGGTTCTGACTATTTAAAAGGCACGATTCTGAAGATGCCGAATTAACAAGTACAACAAGATATTTTCTCACTTATTTTTAGACCTAATTGAAGGGGCGACTTGTAATAACAAAGGAACTCCGAAATGGAACGAAAAGGAGGAAAAAGTGGTATGCATATGTAATCCTGGATTCAGAGGCGAAGAATGTGAAGAAAGTAAGTACACTAAGTGTGGTTTTACAAATGTCACTAGATGACAAAGTACCAGAAACTTATGCTTTGGTTTTGGAGAAATTCCATAATCTGTTTAATTCAATTAGAAGTGGAAAATACATTGCATACAAGCAAATCTGTAATGAAGTTCTAAACCTATAACAATCCGAAAATTGGGTGCTAAAGGCAAAAAGTTCTCAATGAACCAAAACTATTGAATTATACACGATAGCGTGAAACATAGCAATTAAAGTACAATAATAGTTTTTTACTTTGGACATATATATCTTAGGAAGGAGATAATCGGCTCGTGACCGTGTATTCCTTTCTACTTGAGTAAGTCACAAATCATACACAGATATAGAGCGTCTCGACACCTGCAGGCCTCGCAGCACTCTGGATCTTAAGTTGTAAATGTTAAGCTTCGTAACCGAAATTTACTTTCTGAAAAATTTAAGGAATGACTCGTGAAACTGTTCAAAAATTCCGATTTAAGAATAGTACTCTATAAAGAAGTAAATGCTCTTGATATTGATTGTATCCTATTGTAAAGATCCCAATTATAAACAGTTTTTCTCACTTACGTTTCAGATTTGTTCGACGGGAAGACTTGCAGTGGCAATGGAACACCGAAATGGGACGAAAAGGAGGAAAAGGTGGTATGCATATGTAATCCTGGATTCGAAGGCGAAGATTGCGAAGAAAGTACGTACTTTGAGTATGGTTCAAGAAACGTAACTCGATAACAAACTGCGAGAAAAGAACTGCATTTTCTAGATTAAGTCTTGCTCTTTTATGTTTGATCTGACTAACTCATAATCTAAAAGGGAGAAAATTGAAGAAAACCATGTGTTTGATTGTGCAAAACAGTTCAAAACAAATATAAAAACGGATCTTAAAAAGGAAAAGCAGTCTTTGAATAAAGTATTTTACGATAGTTGTAAACATAGCAAGAGCAAAAGTGAGAGTTAAATTATGTATTCACACTAAATTCTTTAAAAGCGGAGTTTTATGACAAATACTGAATATTTTAAAGTATATCAATAAAAGCAAAGAAAACTGAGAGAGACAGCCTCCCACTCAGGGTTAGGATGGACCCTTACTCCTACATTGCTATTGCATAAATTTATTACTCTTTTATTATATTATTAGTTTTTTCGCTAAAGAACATTTCTGCATTACATTTTCTGTTTCCATTTTTTATTTAATTGATTTATTTCACAAATCCAAGGATTGTCTCCTGGAGCTTTTTTTTTAGTTCCTGGATAAGGAAGTGTACTTTACTGAAGAAGTAACTGTTCTGACTATTTAAAAGGCACGATTCTGAAGATGCCGAATTAAAAGTACAACAAGATATTTTCTTACTTATTTTTAGACCTAATTGAAGGGGCGACTTGTAATAACAAAGGAACTCCGAAATGGAACGAAAAGGAGGAAAAAGTGGTATGCATATGTAATCCTGGATTCAGAGGCGAAGAATGTGAAGAAAGTAAGTACACTGAGTGTGGTTTTACAAATGTCACTAGATGACAAAGTACCAGAAACTTATGCTTTGGTTTTGGAGAAATTTCAAAATCTGTTTAATTCAATTGGAAGTGGAAAAAAACATTGCATCTAAGCAAATCAGTAATGAAGTTCTAAACCTATAACAATCCGAAAATTGGGTGCGGGAAAAGAAAAAAAGTTCTCAATTAACCAAAAGTATTGAATTATACACGATAGCGTGAAACATTGCAATTAAAGTACAATAGTAGTTTTTTACTTTGCACATAATTATATTAGGTGGGAGTTAATCGGCCCGTGACCGTGTATTCCTTTCTACTTGAATAAGTCACAAAACATAGACATATTGAGCGTCTCGACACCTGCAGACCTAGCAGCACTCGAGATCTTAAATTGTAACTGTTAAGCTTCGTAACCGAAATTTACTTTATGAAAAATTTAAGGAATGACTCGTGAAACTGTCCCCAAATTCCGATTTAAGAACAGTACTCTATAAAGAATTAAATGCTCTTGATATTGATTGTGTCCCATTGTAAAGATCCCAATTATAAACGGTTTTTCACACTTACGTTTCAGATTTGTTCGACGGGAAGACTTGCAGTGGCAATGGAACACCGAAATGGAACGAAAAGGAGGAAAAGGTGGTATGCATATGTAATCCTGGATTCGAAGGCGAAGATTGCAAAGAAAGTACGTACTTTGAGTATGGTTAAAGAAACGTAACTCGATAACAAACTGCGAGAAAAGAACTGCATTTTCTAGATTAAGTCTTGCTCTTTTATGTTTGATATGACTCACTCACAATCTAAATGGGAGAAAATTGAATAAAACCATGTGGCTGAGTGTGCCAAACAGTTAAAAATAAATATAAAAACGGATCTTAAAAAGGAAAAGCAGGCTTTGAATAAAGTATTTTAATTTTTAGCGATAGCTGTAACATAGCAAGAAACAATAAGAGTTAATTAATGTCTTCCTTATGACACCTTATTCCGATGTACCACTCACTTGACCCCACCCCGTGGGGTAAAGTGGTCATAAATGCATTCCAGCAAGAAGACTTCAGAAAATTATTTTACTCAATTTTTTCTGCCTAAAATTTAACGTAATGTGTTATTTAATAAAGTAATTTAAATTCCAAGGAAAAAATCTGATGGTTTTAAACAAATTCTTACATTTATTGCCGACGGAAGTAGAAAAACGTGTATTTTCTGTTCACTTTACCCCACCTGACCCCACTGATTTCTTATCTTTCTTATTAATAAATCATTTGTGGGAATAGTGTCAATCACTGGAGCGCTTACCCTATATCAAATGCTCACTTTCTGAATTTTTAAAAATTTTCTCCTGTAGTTAAGTTTTGTTAGCTTTAGTCAAATCTTTCAGTTTTATGAATATATGCTTGAACAAATTTCAGATTTATGTGAAGAAAAAAAATGTGCAGATAACGGAATTTGTAGATGGAACGAAAGAGATAATGTTGCTGTTTGTGTTTGTGACTTAGGCTTCGGAGGGATTTTCTGCGATATTAGTAAGTAGATGATTTAATTACTATAAAACAACAACTTCAGCAATCACCACTGTGCTATATATCAGTAAACATAATGTCATACGTATAACACTGCTGATACATAAAAGTCATTTTATCCCACTAGTTTCTGAGTCAAGTGATGCTAATTAAGCATTGCTCTTTGCCTGTTGAAGTGAAATGTTGAAGTAAGGTTTAAATTCAAGTAATTATTATAGAAACTGTGTTTAAATCATACGTTGTATAAAGTTGCTTAAATGTTGACACAAGACATCGTTTTACAGTTTGTGTAATAAGACGTCTCTTGGTTTGTCATCATTTAATTAAGGAAGTTTATTGTTTTGTCTAAGACGATTAAAGTTTGTGATCTATTGATTTGTATTTGAATGATTCTCCAAAAGCAGCTATATGGTTAGTGCAATAATAACAATATTACTAGAATATTCTTTTATTATTTAAAAATAATTATAATTCTAATGTGAAGGAGTTTAGTACAATATTTCAATGTAAACCTTTTTATTGTGTTAATTAATGCATGCAAGAACACTATGGTTTTAAATATAACGCTAAATTAAAAATACTTGATTTATAGGTTTTATTTGGAAATTTAGACTTTATAATTTGGATGAATTTTAAGATTTAGGACTGATATTTATTAAACAAATTACGATACCATAAAAATAATTTCGAACCGGAGTTTGTTACTGACAGGAGAGAACTAAAAAAACCTTATTTTACATTCCGCCTCATTTTTATATATACTAATATTTTATTGTAAAGAATATGAAACAAAATTTCTAAGTGTTAAAAAGCGAAAATTGTCCTGGTTTAAATCTAAACTTTTGAATATCCGTTTCTATATGTACAAAAATATTATGTTTCATTTCAAGGCTTCTCTGATTCGAATAGATATCTGACAAGTTTTATTTATTTGTGAAGCATACCTCGACCAGAAATATATAATTCCTTCTAAAGCACGACATAAAATAGTGACATTTTACTGTAAAAAAATCATTTCAAAAATTCATCATAAAGAGGAGAAATATGGCTGCAAAATGAAAATTTCAAAATTAGAATATTTGCTGTGCCCTCGGCAACGCATTTTCAATATTTTTTTGCACTCTTTCAGTTAATCCTTGGTTCAGTTCTCATGTGGGAATGTGTTTAGCCTTGTTTATGCACTCATTAAAAACTAACGTGGAAAAAAAAATAATTTTATGTACTGAAAGGAAGCAAATAGTGAAATATTCCCTATTCAACGAAACATCGCATCGTTGTTTGACCATATACATGTATATAGATTCACTGACCAAACTGTTGTACCTACTACAGATTTATCTTAATTACACACTGTTAGAAATTTCATCATGAAATTACGGTTAAATAGGCGGCAGCAGTTTGTCCATCTAATTAACCGTTAAATTTACGGTTTGGAACACTTTTCTATCTTTACGGGACCTAAACCATTTCCAATCAGCTTGGTTAAAAAAGCAGTAAGTACAAAAGTTTACGGTTTATAACCATTTAAAAAAAATTTCGAAGCTACATTTTTACGGTTTTTGAATCATTTCGAGGCGTTGAATCTTCGAGACGTAGAAACCGTAAACGAAGCGTGCGGGAATCGAACCACGGGTGTATATGGTACACCAACCTAGCGCTCTAATCATTCGACCATCTACACCACGCAAAGCGGCCGTTTATTAATCAGTAAATCTTCTTTTCCAACAGGGAAACTGCATTAAAATTGAGATTTCAGTTTTTGATTGGATCCAAAGCCATATTTAATCTAAATTTACTGTATATTGACGAAAATCATTTTATTTTCTGCAAAAATTAAAATACAAACAAGCTTCAGCAGCTCAAATTATTTATGAGTTCACTCATGCGCGCACAGTTCGGGAATCCGATGTCTCTAATTTTTGATTTACGTGTGTATGTGTTTCTGTTTAGTAACCACTGCTTAAGCCACTTTTTTATCTTCTTTTTTTATATACTCATGCAGATTTGAACTGATAAATCTTCATTTATATTTAAATTACAACGTATGCCCGGTAAGGTTTCGCAACCAAGATGGACGCCCGCTTCTTATTGAGCGCTTGAAAATTACGGTTAGTTAAACGGTCTTTAGAATAAATAGAGAATAAACGATTTTTTTCGCAATCAGCGGTTTAAGTACCATCTTTTTAATGGTTATTCAACTGTTGTAATTAAATATGGTAAAATAACAATCAAATAATTGTTTATATTACTATTTTCTTACGGAAATTTTCAACAGTGCACGTTTAACAATCAGTTTGATGTGAAGTTCCGATATTTACTTCTTTGGAAATGTTTTATTTACATGGTTTACTCTTTCTAGTAAAAATTCAATCTAGCACCCATTTAGGAGAATACTAACAAATTGAAAAAGGAAAAAATGAGTTGTAAATTTCATAAAATAGTTTTCTTCCTGTGTACATTTCCTTAAAAAGCCATATGTAGCAAATTTTCTTTCATAAACTAAAATTTCTTTCACTTATGTTTGGCTTCAAACACGCAAAATATATTTGGCTTATAGCATGCAAATTTTTTTTAAGATTTAACAAACTTTTAGAAAAACCAAAACTGATACTTCAACTAAAAATCCTAATTAATAATATTTAATACATTTTGAATATTTTGAGAAATTATTTACGGCACAATGTGTGAAAGATGGCAATTTTTTACTGTCTTTATTTCGTACCTGATTACACATGCCAGCTTGTAAAAAATTGATTCTGAATATTGTGAAAATTTAGAAAGATACACTAAATCTATTGAGTTATATTTGAATGATTCTCCAAAAGCAGAGATATGTTTGGTGCAATAATAACAATATTACTAGAATATTTTTTATTATTTAAAAATAATTTTAACACTAACTGTTTTCAAAAATCAATTGCATTTAAAGTCAAATTTTAATTTCAACATATTGGTACTAGATATGAAACCGTCATTAGGGCCTTTTAAAGAAATCTAACTCAGGAAATCATTTTTTTATTTCTGAACTTATTAAACTTTCATTATACTAATGCAGCCTAGAGTGAAGATGAAATAAAGTCAATTTGTGGTTATTGCTAACGAGTTCAAATCTTGTGATATGTAATATTTAAATCATAAACAATGAGACATGAAAAAGGTACAATTATCAGATTAATTTATTTAAACAAATTAATCATCTGAGAATAGCTATAGGCATCCACTCATTAAAAGCTTAAAACAATTAAATTCTTGATGTAGCACATAATTACCAAAATTATTCCTAGTAGTATAAAAGCCACATTCTATGCATAAATTACGTACGCGTATTACTTAATATTCCATTACGCGTATTGCTTACGACGCAAGTTCAATGAGTGCATGATTCACGTAGAATAACATCATAAAAGAAAAAAGGACTTTCCCACCACTGTATCAATTCATGGAAAATAATATCCAATGTAAAAAACAAGCGCACTAATATTGATATGTTATCAATGTGAATGTGTCAACTATTTTTTTTTATAATTTCTAATGGGCTTGTGGTGCAGATGAATAATGAAAAAAAAATAAATAAATAAATAAATAAATAAATAAATAATTTAACGAGGTTTTAAAAATGAAATAAATAAACCAAATTTTTTACATTGCAAATTGCAGTTGTGGTGCACATGTCATGTGCACACATCTTATCTGTGCAATGTTTACATATTTAAAATGTATTTATATGTCTTATATATATAGCATAATGAAATCAAAAAGTGTTTAAACCATCCGAACACATGCTTTCATGCATTGCACAATGACATTCCATGAAATTTCGTATCCATGTGCATTTAGAACAAGGCAAATTTAAAAAAAAGAAAAAAAAATTGGTACACCTTCCTTTTACAGAACAATATATTTTGGCCACCAAATTTAATCTTGTTACCTGCTGTGAGGTGGCACACTCTCACAAGGCTGCTGTTGGCTTCTACCAATTTCAGACCTAGCGCGTCCCCATTTCTTTCAGCGGCCTCACACAATGAGTGTGGTGCCATCGCCGCCTGAGAATTTCGACTTCAAGTTTCTTCACCTGAACGGGCAAGCACCTGGACTCTGTTGATGCGAAATTGCACTAGGAATTTTATTTAGCCGATAATATCTTTAACCAAATGTGTAGTTAAAGTAGCGTTGACATGCGTCATAATCATACGACATGGCAGCAGACGATTTTCGGCATCCTCAACATCCACCGACCCTACCAGGATCGATCCTATGACCTGGGGCGTGCGAATCCCGCGCCTTACCCCGCCGCCACTGTGCCAGTATATGTCAACTATACCTTAGTAGAGTTGAAGGGAGTCCACTTCCTTCATCCTCAAATATTTAATTTTCCGATTAGCTGCGCAGAAATACACTCGCGTGTCACACGAACGATAGCTCGATTTCATTTACTCCTTTGTCACATCTTGAATATGACTTGTTACTTTCTCAGAAAAAAATAAGAAAAAACAATTTTCATTGTATTTAGTATTGTAACAAGCTTGCTGTTGCAATACTAAGGCTTCTATACGATTTTATTTGGTGCTGTACTTTGCAATCACCATGCACAATAGGAATATACATTATCCTAACCAGTAAACCAAAGCTTACTTAACTGCTTTTAAAATGAAACTCTAATGTTGCATTTAAAATAAAGAATAAATAAACAACTAAAAATAAAATATAAATAAAAACATATTTTTACTGCAATAAAAATGTCCCCTTTTTAAAATGACCATTTTTTTTCTTTTTTTTTTGATAGATTTCTGCGAGGATAAAACGTGCAATGGCGATAAGGGTGACTGCAGGTGGAATGAGCGCAAGAACATTACAGAATGCATTTGTTATAATGGTTACACTGGACTTCAATGTGAAAAAGGTAAACCAATCATAAAACTGGAAAATAAGGTATTGTTACTCACTTTTTTAACTTTAAATCAAAAAGAGCACGAAAACTTTTGAAACCTTCTTTCCTAACATGTGGTTCCGAAATAACGAAAAAATAGTGATATTATAAGCAGGTACAAAAAAATTTTCTGAACTTCACTCAAAGTTTTCGGAAATCTATGCATCATGAGTTAACAAATTATATAATTAGGCGAACACCTCCCCTGCCTCAGCCGTACTTACGTATAAATGTATAAGCTCAAAAATATAATAATAAAATAAAGTGTTTAATGAAACTACTGTTATACCGAAAGTCATTTTTCATCCTAAAACATTATTGTTTTTTAAATTATTAAATATTTTGCTCATCCCGAAGAAGAAAGAAAAGTATAAATATAATTCGTCAAAAAAAGCTTAAGGCTAAAACATATTTTCTTTTTTTTTCCAAAAACCAAAATATTCTTTTTTCCCCTCTAATCTATATTTCTTTTTTCTTCTTCTCTGTTTCTTTTTCTTTTTTTTTTTTTTTGAATTTTTCTAACAGTCTCTCTAAAATGTTCGGACACCTTTGGGTCAGAATCACACATGATTTTAAGGCTCCTTGTTTGAATGACTCCAGTACTGATACTGGCTTGCACTGTTAGAAATTTCATCATGAAATTACGGTTAAATAACCAGCAGCATTCTGTCCATCTAATTCACGGTTAAATTTACAGTTTGGAACATTTTTCTATCTTTACGGGACCTAACCATTTCCAATCAGCTTAGTTAAAAAGCCGTAAATACAAAAGTTTATGGTTTTATAACCATTTAAAAATGATTTCAAACCAAAATTTTTACCGTTTTTGAATCATTTAGAGGCGTAGAATCTTCCATTAGTAGAAATCGTAAACGAAGCTTGTGGGAATCGAACCCGGTTGTATTGCATGCCAACCTTGCTCTCTAACCATTCGGCCATCTGCACCACACAAGCGGTCGTTTATTTATCAATAAATCTTCCTTTTCAACAGGAGAAGAAAGATTTATTGATAAATAAACAGCAATAAAATTGAAATTTAAGTTTTCTATTGAATCCAAAGCCATCTTTGGTCTAAATTTACTGTATATTGACGAAAATCATTTTATTTGCAGCAAAAATTAAAATACAAACAAGCTTCAGAAGCTCAAGTTATGGATTCGCTCATTCGCAAAGAGTTCGGGAATCCGATGTCTCAAATTTTTGATTTATGAGTGTATGTGTTTCTATTTAGTAATCACTGCTTAAGCCACTTTTTTTCTTCTTTTTTTATATACGCATGCATATTTGAACTGATAAATCTTTATTCATATTTTAACAACAACGTACGACCGGTAAGGCTTCGCAACCAAGATGGACGCCCGATTCTTACTGAGCGCTTGAAAATTACGGTCAGTTAAACCTTCTTTAGGATAAACAGAGAATAAACGATTTTTTTTCATAATCAGCGGTTTGAGACCATCTTTTTGATGGTTCTTCAACTGTTGTTATAAAATATGGTAAAATAACAATAAAATAAATGGTTATTTTACTACTTTCTTACGGAAATTTTTAACAGTGCGATGAACAATAAACACTACTTTCTTTCTGAGGCATGTTGGCATATCTAACTGCCTGATTTCAGGAATCTTAAAGCCGGCAATATAGGCAGGCCACATGGAAGTGTTTGTTTTGCGCATAGGATATAGGCAAAAAATAGCAACCTTAAATGGTGACTTAACAGGCTCAATATGTATAGTCTTGAGCAAAGAAGAGTTAAAGGGACATGATTGAGTTGCCTAAATTCATTAAAATGGGAAATGTTGATGGGCTGCAGTTATGTGCTGAAAGTAGAGCCAGGGTCATTTTTTTATGCTTTTCGAATACCAGGCTCATCTTGAAATTAGGAAAAGGACTATTTCAATAGGGTTGTAGGCAGTTGGAATAGTTTACCGGAAGCGACTGTTACTTGCAGTGGGGTAAAACTTTTAAGGAAGATCTTGATGTTTACTGGGGACTGTTAAATTGACTAGGACCAACCTAGCTGCGCCCTGTGACTATTGCTGGTCGTCACATTTGTATTTGTATTTGTATTTTATTAAGAAGAGTCTCAAATATTCCCCGCTTACTATGCGTTTTTGAAAGTTTAAGTGATTTTAAATAATTCAAAGGGGGACCAAAAACAGTAAGATAATCTGTTATATTTTACTTTTCTTCTATTTACTTAGAACTAATAAACAAAATACATTGAGATGTCTAATTTTCAGAAACTTAAATATAACTTGTCGTGGTGTTACTGTGAAATGACTTCTAGCTGCTAAGGTGAACGGCGACGTCAGTGTTGTTATTTTGATAATTATTTTTTCAGCTATAAATACTAATTATTCCCTAAATTTTTGACTCTTTCTACTAGATGATGGTTAAAGTGAGTCACTCACGGGTTAAAAATTGCTCATGGTTCAAAAACGATGCTACAGGGTTCCCACTCTTTTCACAGAACAAAAAATAAGGACTTTTTAAGGACTTTTAGGGATCTTTTTTAAAAAAATTAAGGACTTCAAACTATTTTTTTTAATCAAATATGCTGGTATATTTTACAGGCAATTTGTATAACATACCTCAGCTTTTAAATATCTTTTATGAAAATTAACATCAATCATAATAGATGTACAAAAATTGCTCAAACAGATTCCAATATATAGTAACATGTACTTATCCTACTGCACTTTATTTAGATAGATTTAATTTATAATAGAATTAGGTAAAAAATATTGCATCATAAAAATTTATATATACTTGCCTCAACATTAATCATTTTCCTGAATTACACATCAAACAGCTCATAGAAGTCATGTGCATGTGAAAAATTTTGCTTCATGAGCAATGTGGGCCAATGATCACATCATTAGTTATTTAGGTATGTAATGAATAGTGATTATGCCGAATAACCAAGTATTCGGCCAGTTCCTCGAGCCGAATATTCGGCAGCCAAATTGTTGTGATAGAAAAAATTGTTGTAATAGAAGGTATCTGTCAAATTTAAAAGTATTCAAAGTCAAACACCAATTCTCCAAATTAATCTAGGATGAAAGATTTAATTCTATTTGTTAAGAATCTAAAAGTATCTTAAATTAATGTATTTTCTGTATTGTTTTGAATGCAATAAAACTGAGAATTTCACCCACAAGTGGAATAGAAACGATAGGTTTTAAAGTAAGCATTAGCATTATTTTGATAAATATTTACTTCAAATTAAAGAAATACTATTGCTTAATAAACTTTTACCTTGCTCAAAATGGCTTTATGAAGATATTTTTAAAGTTATTAGGAGTTAATATTTTTATTTAATGGGTTTTTTTACATTCCTATTTTTTAAAGATACATTAAAATTTAATGCATTTAACTGGAACATATTTTCATTTTCAAAAACCTCAATAATTTATGCTATTGTAATACTCATATGATCTAGACTTTTCACATTTCTCTCTTACCCAGTATTCACAATAAATCAGTCTACCCAAACTAAGTCTGACTTCCAGTTTGTTAATAATAACAAAATAAAATTCATCATAACTAACTATTGCCAGCTTTTGGGAGCAAATTCTAAGTGGGAAATACAATACCCCATCATCCAACTTCACACCCATCTTGAGGGAAGCAAAACAGGGTGTCTACAGAACCTCTGAAGCAAAATTCCCGGACTTTTCCCTGATTTCCAGAGATATTTCAGAAAATTTCCCTGATTACTATGTATATTATACGTATATATACTTATATATACGTATATATATATATATATATATATACACACACAAAAGACAAAAAGCAGGCCTATTCAAAATACAAATTAAATGCTACATTAAAATATTAGACATAACAAAATTTACAGCAGGTAAAATTCTCCAAAATTCAACTTTGTTATTTTGAACAAGAAAGAGGCGTCGTTACAGCAGTAAAAAATTTTTGCAACACATAAATAAAGTATCAAGTTAGCTTTATAGTAGTTCTAGTGAAAGACAAAAGGCATTTTTAACCACTTGTTACTTGGTATCAATTTAATGTTCAACGAACAAATAACATTGCTTAATTTGCGTCTATACTTGAATTTATGCTATTCAACATAAATAATTAGTAAATGTTTGACAGGTGAGAGAGTAATTGTCTGAAAGCGGAATGTGAATATGCATTACTTTCCTCAAGTTCTTTTTTGAAATTATTAAATTTTATTAAGAAAATTATGCATTTTTTTAAGATTAAAAAAAAGCATTTTATTCTATAATGAGATACCAAGCTCCAGAAAAGATTTTTGATAAGAGATTTAACATTTCAGGATTAATTCTAATATGTCAAAACATTGAACTGTGCACATGAAATAGGTAAATCCCTCAATGAAATCATGCGACAGATTACATCACATGAGAATTCATTTCCAAGATTTAATATGCGTACTGAATAAGAAATGAAATGTAAATGATTTTTTTATTATGTATTTGCGATTAATTGCTGATTTATAGCATTTTCTTCCTGCACAGAATTAATTAAATGATGACTGAATGTGTGTAATAGAAAAAGTTTTATTGCCATGATGAATCCAAAACTAGTGCATAGATAATGATTTTTGTTTTCTTCATTTTTCAAGTTTAAACATATTATTAACACTTTCATTCTTTATTTCAAGTATTTTAAATGATCTGAAGAATAATGCATGCATTAAAAAATTGAAATGATAAATAAAAAAAAGAGATGTTATCTTCGACGTTTGAAACGCTTGCCTTTATGATCACGATTCACGAAATTTTGTTTAAAAATTTTAAATGAATGTTTTCATGACAACAAAAAGAAATTTTATTTGTTTACTTTTTAACAAACCATAAGAAACACTGAAAAGCCGAAAAGAACTCTTCCCATCGCAGATGCAAAAAGATTGCATTTTCCAATATGTAGGCAACAAATGTATGAAAACCGGCAAATAAACTTTTTTGAGTAAAATAAATTTAAACTTGAATTTTAATAAGGGAACGAGGAACGTTGAATAATATTAATGATTACAGTTAAGCTTGCTGGAACTTCGGGAGAAATCAAAAACAAAGAAAAAAATTCCCTGATTTTTCCTGAACATTAGAATTCCCTGATTTCCCGGTTCTGTCGCCACCCTGGGAAAGGAATTATGGCTTTCTTTCGTTTGTCACCCCCTTCTGCACCTGACCTCCGACCAGTTGGGAGTGCGCTTGTAGGGGTTCCATAGTAGGTGAGAAGACTTATCTTGTGCTGTCGTCTTTTAATTTCTATTATCACTAACATTTCTAACTTGTTTGAAATGTTGGTGGTAGATAAAAATAAGGACTTTTAAGGACTTTGCACCAAAATTAAGTACTTTTAAGGGCCCTTAATTTTCGAAATAAAAATTAAGGAGTTTTTAAGGACTTTTAAGGACCGTGGGAACCCTGTGCTAATGTAAAATATTGGTAGATCTACTTATTATGGAACTAGAGCAGATACTAAACATTCTGTTAAAGCAGACAATATTTAAAGTGAATCGGTACAGTTATAGATTCTGGGTTTTTTTCAGAGCTAGCATGACATCAGGTATTAAATACAACTAGCAGATTCCCCGCAGAGCATCTGCGGGCTATAAGTCAACAATCAAATTAAACATGATCTCGATATAAGCAAACTAAGGGGGTGCCACTCCAAAGAATTGAATATTAACCATTTTAAAATCGTAAAAAGCGATTTAAAATTCGAAAGGCTTAACAAATCACTAGATATAAATATGAGATTGATCGGTTGATATAAGCAAACTAAGGTGTTGCCATTCCAAAGAATCGGAAATTAACAATTTTAAAATCGTAAAATTCCTCACTTAAAATCTTAATTTTCTGCAATATAGATGTTTCTAGGTGCGTCACTATTGTTGCAGGTGAACGATGTGAATAGGGAAAGTCCCTTATTATTGAACTCCTTTAAGTGCAACAACAAATATTAGAACTGTTACATATTGACTTTGTTTGTCTTCATTAACGACATCATCTAGTTTTTCTCCTTTGTTCTCTGATTTCATTCCTTGAAAGTCATGTGTATCAAACTTTTCATCAAACATAAGGACAAATGACTTTTTTAAAAATGCTGCTAAAATTTTTGAAGTAGCCCTACAAGATCAGAAAATATTTTAACGGGGGATTTTTGCATTAGACAGCATTTGGCATTGGATATTTAAAATTTAATGATACACAAGAGAAAACGAAAGGTGCGAGAACAATATATTAAAGGTTCGCCTATCTATCTATTTAACTATCTATCTATATGTTGTGCTTCTTATTTTAAAGACGTGAACTAGAATAAGAAATACGAAAAGAGGAAACTATCTCATTTGATTAAAATTTTGATTTCTCTTTGTGCAGATCCTTGTGAAGGCAAATGCGGAAGGAACGGTAAATGTCAGTGGAATGATTACAAAAATGCTATTGAATGCAAGTGTGAAAATGGATTCAGTGGAACAGATTGCGATATAGGTGAGTAGAGGCCATTGGAGGCAATTCAAGCAGCGCCATTGGTCAAGTGGAAGCGATTAAAGCAATGTAAACAAAGGAAGCCGTAGCATCGCTTTATTTCGAGTTCGACAAATCTTATAAAAACTAGACCTAAATAAAGTTCTTCTACATTACATAAAATTAACACTAAATAAAACACTATAACTATTGTAATAAATTTCTTGAATAATGATAAAATTAAATGTAAATACTGGATTATAATCAGAAAAAGCTGCGAAAATAGTCTAATTAATTTTAACATAACTAATTTTGCCTAGTGTACTCCACGTAGAACTCCAATCTAAATCTTAGTAAATAAAGAGCGGATATCACGTGACAACGGTGATCGTTCATGAGTCCCTCTAGCGGTGAATTGCCTTCATTGATGTCAGCTGAATTGGAAAGTAACCACTCGTTTACTCATTTCGGGAACTTTAGTTGAATAATAGGCCATTTCTTTTTCAGACCCATGCAAAGGAAAACTTTGCAGTGATCACGGAACGTGCAAATGGAACGAAGCTAAAAACTCTGCTGAGTGTGAATGTGAAGCAGGTTTTACTGGAGAAATATGTGAATTTTGTAAGTAGCCCTAAAATTATTGTGGGAGAAAAAAAAAAGTATTTTCATTTTTGGCTCAATAACTATATAAACATTTTTCCTTTGGTAGATGCGTGCGAGGAAAAAACGTGCAATTACCATGGCACGTGCATATGGAACGAGATGGCAGAAGAAGTGCAATGCCATTGTCATGTTGGTTATTTCGGAAAGCACTGTGAAATGGGTAAGTTGGTTGCATCTGATATTCATATCATTCAAAAAATTCCAATTTCAAAAGATAACAAAACGTGTAATGCCTTAAGATTTTTTCTTTATTCAACGATATTTATGTACATGATATACATTTCTTACTTATGATGTATCTGAACAAAATTTACTATTTTGCAACATCAGTTTTGGTCAACAGTACTATAGTTTCATCATAATTGACGCACACTCAAATGCGAAACTTCATATAAATAATTCATTCATAAGATATTTCATTTCGCACTTCTTAGGTAATTAATGCAAGGACAAAAAGAAGAGTTTGCATGTTTTTTTTTTTTTTTTTTAAAAATAAAGCATTTCATTTCATTCGATAAAAAAGTGTTTCTTCTCTTTTTAGGGGTGAAAATTATTACTGGTTTATATGTACACTAAAGAAAGTAAAATAATTTAAGGATTTTTTTTTTCAATTTTGTTTTATTTTAATTTATACTTTAAAAAGCTCATTTTGATCGTAAGGCTTCTAAAAGTTCATTTTATTTTTCCAGATTAAGGGGAGTGATAAAAAATAGATATCATTAAAAATCGATATAATAGACATAAATCGATTCTACAACTATTCAATAATATACTATGAAAATTTCAAAGCAAAATTCCTAGTCTTTAAAAGTTATAAGCATTTGGGCGACCTTCCTTTTTGGAGCAGTCGAGCAGGAAGTCACTCATGAATAACCTGAAGGGTATTAGAGAACATTAGCAGATGTTCTTTTATTTCTTTTAACAATTGAGACCTCGGATAGAAATTTCTATAAGTATTAGTATCTATAAGTATAAAAAAATGATTAATTACTGCCTTAAATTTACCTTCAGTACCACTCTTTTTTTCAAACGCGTTTTTCTCGAAACTACTTTTCTCGAATTTGCGTATACCCTAGCTCGCAGAGTTTTTGATCAATCCTTATCAAATTTACCACACATTGTTTTCATAAATACAGACTTTAGTTGAACTAGAATCATAAACATATCTTTATTTTTTCCTTTTTTAATGTAAAAAAAGAACAAAAACTACGGTTAAAAATCATACTTTATTTTCCCATTCTAAAAAAAAATAGATATTTTAAATTTTTGTGATGATTTTAAATGAAAGAGAAGAGATACTTATAAAAAAAAAAAATAGATTTGAAGAAAAGTTTGATTTCAGATAGAAATTGTGACCTCCAGGGTGTACGCAAACTGCCGACCCGGGTGGCGACTTACAGTGTGCAGCAGCCGATATCTCCGGGAATTTTCAAGAAAAATGTTTGAAAAGTTCAGTAAATGTTCTTCAATATATCTATTAAATGGTCTTAAAATCTCAGTAATATATATAAATTCTTTATGTGTTAAAAAATTCATGAAAATTGCTTTTAATACGCCGTTTTACATGTATTTCCCCCCTTAAAGCACGTTTTTTTCTTCTTTTCTGCAAAAGAGCTCTGCTGGAAAAAAAATTGTAGTGGTCATGGATTTTGCGAGTGGGATGCTATGCATGAGCAACCTAGGTGTAATTGTCATGAAGGCTGGACGGGTTCAGATTGCCACATTAGTATGTCTACTTCTATTAAAATAACTCAGTTCTTTCCAATTAAAGTTTTGTTGCTTGAAAAAACAGCTAAAAATTAATTATGGATGTTTTTCTGATTATTTTTGTAATTTAATTTAATTTTACTGATTTAATGCTTTAATAAACGGAAATTCTTTTATGTGTGTTTGAAATTTCCCTCAATGAAATACGATTTTAAAAAATGCTACTACTTAATCAAGTCCGTACTCTATGTCCCTTAAAGGATATTTTATTGCACTTGTAGACGAATGTCATGTTAGCTGTTAAGTAATTATTGTTTTGCTCGCAAACAGAGTAAGATGTGAATGGATTCCCAAAATAAGAAAAATCTTATTAGAAATTAAGTTTTTGCATGCTTATTCTTTCTTTTTTGTATCATTTTCTTCCCTTTTGAATGAATTTACACTCATTCAAAAGGGAATAAAAAAAGAAAGAAAGAAAAGAATCCGTCTATTATCTTCTACTTCTTTGTGATTTAAAAATCTTTGCTCTGAGTAAACTGCGGCGTGTGTGGATAATTTTTGCATTTACATGGTACCGTCTCACTGTACTTGCGCAGAGTATTAGTAACATCAATGATTAAGTAGCTTCAAGGATGATAATTTTTTGGAGATGCAATACCAAATAGTGAGACGATATCATTATAAAAATATAATGCAGAATTTATGCACCTATATATATTGACTGATTTAAAATTTCTTTTCCCAAAAAACCAATATTATTTAAAAGATTCAACTATTGAGTTAGAACGATATCATATTATGTTTTAGCTCCTAAACATTTTACAGATAAGCATGACAAAACAGATATATGGATGGATGTAGTACAATTTGGAATATTCTTATGTAGAGGTTTATTCATGTAAGAATACGAGTCTGACTAAAATATTTTAATATTTTTTAAATGAGATTGTGTTAGCTGTTATGAAATTAGTTGCGGAACAATTCGAAAAACACTTGATTGCCTAAATATTTATTCAACTTAGAAAAAACTAGTCACTTAAATCATGTATATGATGATGTTAAGCTCAAAATAAATAGACGCGTTAGTATTCATCTTATTTTGATGATTATATGGATTATTGATTGGCAATCTCATTCTATGCTCAACAGTTTTATGAGTACCTTAAAAATGTTGTCTTTTTAGATTTGAAAACTACCCGGAGAATATCCCTGAGAATTTCAATTTGTTCGTGATAGCAATAATCATGTATAGAGAACAGTCAAAAAAATCCGAGTTTTTTTTATTCCAATTTTGTGCAAAATTTCCACATAAATTCCCCGAATATGGGGAGGAATAAAACCTAGCCTATATTAATATTATATATCAATCGAAATCGCTGACTTTTCTGCACAAAGTGAAATTTATTTGAATCTTCCAATTTAACTACAACAAGGGTTACAAGTTTCTTAATTCGATTTTTTACAACTTTCCTTAACCCAAATAAATATTTCTGCACTTGTTGTTGAATAGCAAGAATTGAATATAACCTATCTTTGTTTTTCATGGAAAGTATTTTTGTAAACCTTTCCTCAACTCAAATAGTTAATTAGGGTTTTTTTTTTCTCACTGTGACTCTCGATACTTCTGTCTACGTATTTTCGTGAATTTTAGTTTTTCAAAAGGGGTAAGAAAAAGTGTTATTTTTTTTTAGAACAACAACACATATAAATAAAATATTAAAATTTTTAATGCCTAAGTCATTCAAAATTACTTTTTTTACCCTATTAATCCGCATACATTTTTAAAAAGGAAAAAACTATGAAAGAAGCGTTATGTAGCTTCTAACTGTAATTCAGAAAAAAAAATCGAACCTAAGTTAAATAAGTAAATACACATTGAAAAAAGAAAAGTACAGTTTTGAGATGGGAAAATGCGGGTCTGTGGGTCTATCTTTCCCAATGTTTGCAAAAATGGTTTGCCCTTTCGCCAATAAGAGTAGCAAAAAATTTCCAAATTATTTACATTTCTACTGCTTTAAGAGTGAATAATTGGTAGCATGACACTAATGAGGGTCTTTTTGATGCTCTTTAAAACTGCGCTCGAGCTAAAAATAAATAAATAAAAGTAAAAAAAAATCTTTTCTACATCCCCAGAAACGTTTTTTATATTTGGAGAAAACTGCTGAGTCAAACATATGATAATTGGACTTAATGCCTTGTTTTTTTTTTTAACGGAACAGTATTAAGGGAAAAAACCCGTTGCACATAAATCTTGAAACCATTAAGAAAATCAACATTACTTTCCAATTTGTCAGGCTTACAAGTATGAATTTCATTCCAGTATAAATGTTGAACTCTTAAATTTCAAGTTTTCTCTGTAAATTGTTACCTTAGGTTCTTGCCAAGGCATTGACTGTCACAAACACGGCATTTGCCTATGGGATCCTGTTCAAAATGCTCCTCGATGCCTCTGTGATGATGGCTGGTTTGGTAGCAAATGCGAATTAAGTAAGTAAAATTATATTTTCTTGGTATTATGATAGGAAAATGTTTCATTAAATATTCACCTGCAATTAAGTTATGCTAATATCAAGTGCCTCTTGTTTAAGTATAACTTGAAGTAAACCCTCCTAGATGTGGATTAAATTTTGTTTTAAATTGGGCCCAATTGGGTGGAAGTCCGACTTCTGCCCTCAGATGTATCCTAATTTTGAACCAGATCCCAGAAGAGAGACCGTCACCTGGGGTTGGCCCCCCAGAGGTACCGTTTCAAACTTAGAGGAAATGTAGCCGTGACGGATTTTACGTGCACCAGGTCCCCAGAGCGACCAGTCGCTACAGGTAGTCACCCTCCAAAGCAGTGACGGCGGTCAGTGCTGCTTCACTTTCGGGGCTCTGTGGGAACCCAGTTTAACCGACTGACCCTCTGCTGGACAATTAAGTTAACACATGTGTAACACACTAAAGATTTAAACTTCCACCAACAAAGGGCAAAAACGTTTTTGCATTACGAAATACAACGCAAACATTAATCAAATAAAAATATCGGAATGAATGTAAAAATTTTATTTTTTCTGCACCCTTGAAAAACTTCTTTCAAGAAGACGGTGAATTATTACATTTGTTTCATTGTTTTCGGAATCAAAAGGTTGAAAGCTTTTTCACACAAACACAAATTTGCTATGAATGCTTAGAATAACTAAAATTTTAGTTATTAATTACTTTAGTTGTAATCAACAAATTTCGAAATCATTTTTTTCTTTTCAAGAAATAGGAACTGAGGAACATTCTCTATCCCAGTGGTTTGTAGTGATGTTCTCGGTGATATCTACTTGTGCAGTACTGTTCTTGATTTGTTTAATTATTCTTCTGTGCCGAAACAAAAAGTAAGTAAACATGAATAATTGGTACTTGCTATGTGAGAATTTTACTTCATATTTAGATGCTTTCCTTTCCTTATTTTTAGTTAGTAGTATTATAAACCATGGTGAATTTTATGTTGATATATTGTTCTGCAAATGTAAAAATTATGAATTTCCGGGCCGGCGTAAATAATGTAAATATGTTCAGAGACGTAAGCTGTATTTTATCCAAGTGGTTTCTGGTTAACGTTTGACCTGATTCTTCTCAAACTTCTTCAGAATATGAATAAATTCGACAAAGACGTGACAAAGTTCTAGGATTTTGATCCTCATTGGATCGCCCAAACCTTTCAGATTCCATGAATCTGCTTCTAAGTCATCATCTTTGAATTAGTTCATTATCTTGACTCTTTAGACAACTGAACTGACTGGTGCATTCTAGAGTAGTGGTTCCCAAAGTTGACTGGGCTCCGACCCATCTAACAAAAATTCCCAATCTTGGAACCCATTTCTTAGCTGTGTTAGAGGAAAGAGGGTATACATATTGGTAATGTTCAGATTCCCTAGTGGCGAGTTGGGGAACTACTTAATACTATCTTATTTGTTCTAATTGAAATATATAAAAAAAAAATTACTGTTACCAATATGAATGAAAGACTTGGAATAAGAAACGCAACAACATAAGAAACACCTGCAAGGTTTTTTTCACAACGTTATTTTAATGGGAAGGATGTATTTATTTCTTATTTCTCTTGGTGAAAGTTTAAGCATCAACTTCAACTTTAATTACTTTTATTCGCAAACTTCCTATTTTTTAAATTCATGTCTACAGTGGCGAAGGCCCACTCAATATTCGCTCGCGACCTACCAGTGGGTCGCGACCCATAGTTTGGGAAATACTGTTCTAGAGCAATTGAACCCACAATTTACTAAATTTAAAATTTTAATAATGCCTTATTTTCTGTTAAAGTGATATAGAATTTACTTGATTTCTATTCTAGCTTCTCTGTGGAAATGGACACAGTAATGAAGAGTCATAGAAAGTACTCGATTGTTTTTGGAAAGGGAACGGTGTCCCGTAGCAATGGAGTGCACAGCAATGAATTTTCTCCTCCGACAGCATTCCCTGTTAGCACTACGCCTTAGAGATGCCCTACATTCTGGGGCGAGATATTTGGGGTCCCAAGTGCACGTGGTGGGTCTTCAGTGGGTATCGAACCGGCGACCTTGCAGGTAGAAGTCCGACGTCCTAACCACTAGGCTACCACGGCTCAGCAATGACTAGTTTCTGAGTATGTTTCAAGCGTCAGTGTCATTCATGTTAATCAATTCTAATACTGATCTTCCTTATTACAATGGAAATATAAACGTCGCCACAGCTGCACTAAAGTTTTGAAGCAGAAAAGGAATCTACCGTCTTTTCGTGTTGAAGTAATAAAATACTGTTGCGGCCACTTTCCAACGTGGTTAATAACTTTCTCAATGGTGGGAAAATATGATTTGCCTTATAGTTCAATACTTCTTGAGCTCTTATCTCGATTTTTCTCATTCGGTCGTAAAGCTCTTCTGATTTCCTGGAACTTATTAACTTCATGTGCTGCAGTTAGGTGCCTAAATTATTTTTTTTAAATTCACAGTTTCACTATATCCTTACCTGATCGATCAAACTCATGATACCT
The DNA here is from genome assembly GCA_038502835.1 of Octonoba sinensis. Taxonomy (NCBI): domain Eukaryota; kingdom Metazoa; phylum Arthropoda; class Arachnida; order Araneae; family Uloboridae; genus Octonoba; species Octonoba sinensis. Next base: position 102,272,551 of record CM076606.1, on the reverse strand, counting down.
CTCTACTGTCTTGGTTGATGGTTTGAACACTTGTTGAGACACTATTCAGCGTCAATAGCATTCCTATATTGTAGACGCTCTAGACATAGATCGTTCTCGCAATTGATGTGGGCATCTTTAAGAAGAGTTAATCATCGAGATTTTCTCTTTTTCTCTCCTAAACTTGGAAAAATGGCTATTGTTCAAGCAATATGATATATGAAGCTCAAGGAAAAAAGTCTCGAAGGAAGTCAAATGTTTGTGATGACCCTAGGGTCCGTTCATAAATGATGTCACGCTTTTTTCATACATATTTGACCCCCTCCCCCTTTGTCACAAAATGTCACACTTCAACGAACGCTCTCCCCCCTTTGTCACGTGTCACGCTATGTTGCATAAGCAGGGATGTCACACTTCTTGTTACCCCCTCCCCTTGTCACAGAATTTCATGTACCCCCCTCCCCCCTCGACATTATTTTTGAATGATCCCCTAAGCTGTTTTTGCTTGTTTTGGAAAATAGTTTAGCGTTATTAAGATTATATATTTGTTAAATGAGTTCTCATCACTTGCTTTATGCATTCATTAAGATTAAAATCTAGAATAGACCTATACTGTTTAGATTCAAATGCATTTTATTACGGTTTATACATACGTCTAAGAGACGTATTACATTGCTTGAATTAATAATTTTTCCGCACTGCTCCCACCACGTGGGGCTAGTGTGAATAAAAAATAATATTTAAGAAAAATACTAAAGAAATGTATTATAAAAACTATACTGCCAAATCATTTAACAGACCAACCAAATTAAAGGTAAAAATCCAAATTTTAATAAAAAAAGGTCTTTATGCTTCAAAAACGGTATTTAGTGCAAATGATATACTAGTACTCTTTGCAAAACTTTGTCCAGACCCTTTCCCCTGAAAAGGAAAACAAAACAACCTAAATAACTTTTCAAAGAGCTCTCATACCTTGTATCATTATCTTGACTGTTGAAAACAGGTACTATAGCTAATTGGGTTCTGACATTACCGACAAGTTAAAGTCTTCAAAGATAAAGTGTGCGTCAAAGATACCATACAAAAGTCTCTTCTATTAAGCTATAAAAGATATTATTTGTACCAAGATGATGAAATAAGGAAGTACCTTATGTTTAAATATACAAAACAGTTACAGCTATTACTTTCATTTCAGGTTAGAGAAGAAGTTTTTATCATAGAACTTATAGATAATGTTACAGAACTGAAGTGAAGAAAGAAAAAATCACTGTAGAACGAATGTAATGTTATGTGCATTTAACTTTAGCATTTAAAATTTAAGCATTTTCTTTTTATTTTTTTATGTAAGGAAAGTAAACGCATTTTGAAACCAATTTCATTTGTCATTATTTCATGGTATCAAGTAACATTTAGTCAGTAATATTTATTTTTATTTTTTAGCCTACTTTCCCGTAAAAGTAAAAAAAAAATAATAATAAAGCATGAAAGAAGGCTTAATGTATCGTGAAAATATCGTTAAAAATCAAGAAAAGTCAAAAATAAGTGAAGTAATTAAATAAAGATTGAAAAATAAAAAAATTGAAAGTAGGGTATTGAGATGGGGAAAAAGTGTGTCTGTCGGTCTGTCGGTCTGTCCCCCCCTAATAACTTTTGAACGAATTGTCCGATTGGAAAAATTCTTTTTGCATTCGAAAGATCTGGGCGAGGACATCTCATTTCTATATTTTACTTTTTAATTTGAACAGTTCAAAAAATTTTAACATTAGCGCCTATGGACAAAATTGAAGCAAATTCTGTAAACTCTGGGCACAAGAGCCAAGTTCCTATTGCAAGCTTATTGAAAGGAGTTCTCGGCGTGAAATATTGATTTGAACAGTTTTTGTTCATTTTTGAACAGTTCAAAAAATTAACACAGAGCTTACGGGGAAATTGCAACCCTATATAAATCCTGATCTAACGGACCGATTTGCTTGGAACAAACTTTATCGGAAAGCTCTTATAACGTAGAACATGTAGAAATAGAAAGTTTATCCAGAACGTACGAGCCTATTTTGCTATGAAATTTTTTGATCGGGATTTTCAAGGATATTTCTCAGTGACTCAATGAGTGAAATAATGAATGAATGAATAAATTAAAGAGTGAAAGAATAAATCAATGAATAAATGAATGAGGAAAAGAATGAATGAATAAATTATTGAATAAATGAAAATATAAATAAATGAGTGAATAAATACATGAATGCGTAAATGAATGAATAAACACTTGAATGAGGTAACGAATGAATGAATAAATGCATGGCTGAATAAATGAAAGAATGAATGAGTGAGTGAATGAATATGTATTATCCGTTGAAAAAGGTATATTTTCTATAATTAGAACTAAAGATAAATAAGAAAGAGAGAGAAAGAGATAGCTAGATTATAAATTTGAATTTGGTGTATACGGGAAAGTAGGCTCGTATAGTTCTAGACGGAACTTCTTGTTAGTTTAGTAATTTTCAAAAGTCACTGCCACATTATGAAGAAAACATTTGAAAATTAAAAGAAAATAAATTTTAAAAAAATCTATCACAGTATGAAATAGATAATGTTTCTGAATATTACATGAACCCTATTCGTATATTTCTCTTTCTTGAATATTTTCGATGTATTTAATTCCTCTGGACAAAAATAACAAAAACTCACGTCACCGAATAATTTCTTTGCAATGCCTTCAAGTTTAGCAATAATTAAAAATGAAATTTATTAAAAGTAAAGCCTTTTATCTGCTTAGTAAAGTGCTTTAAAAAAACAGTAAAGAACTGTTCAGCATTTCTTTCGTCATGTCTGTTACCAACTCTGGTATGTCTATTACTAAAAGGTTACCGACATCACATTTCAACAAATTAAAACTCATAACTTTAAATAAGTTCTTTAAAGAAGATCAAAAATTCCAAATAAGAACGTAAAGTTGAGTTAATTTTAGGGTAAGACGCTAGAATAAATTCAAATATATATCTATACCTAAAAGCCATAGTACCTTAAGTCCATTTCTCGAGTTTTTGTGATCAAGGTAAAAAATGAACATTTTTAGTACTATAAGACTGGAGTTTTCCGTGCAAACCTTAGAATAAAGATGTCCTATGGGAGCATTAAAAGTTCGGAGCCCATCTAACTAGTGGCTTTGTCGTCTGTACTCTGTATGTCTATTGAGTGTAAAATCGCTAAAACTCGAAAAACAGACTTAAGATACTGTAGTTTTACTCACGTACAGGTATGTTACCGGCAAAGTTTGAAATCCTGCATTCTCTCACAGGAAAAAAAAAAAACAGTGGTTTACTTCTTGCTAGTTTGCTGGTCGCACTTTTATTTAAATTATTTTGATTAAATTTGCTCTATTATTATTAATTAAGAGCATTCGAAAAATACTTTATTGAAAATGTTTTCTTTAAATTTCCCTTATTACGGAAAAGCTTATCCCGACATAAAAACAGAGCTTTTATGAGCATTTTTTACTAAATATGCAATTAATTGATAAACATAGAACTTCAAAATAATCCATGGATAACATACCCTTGCAAAAAAAACGAATACAGTGATCTCTCGTTTTTCGCGGTTAATGCGGACCAGACCCTTCCGCGAAAACTGAAAAACCGCGAAGTAGGATTTGCCCCTAAGAAATTTCGTGTATGCGGGCACACGAATGTTTTAAATATGTAAACAGTATTTATACTTCAGACATTTAAGACAAAAATTACAACAGTATACGTATTTACTAGGGAGCCACGGCCCTTCAATGATACTCTTCAAGCATAGGGGTAGGCCTCGAACCCAGTAACATAGACAAAAATAGGGTTAAACTACGTTTTTAAGACTATAGTTTTGAAAATTTTCTTAGGGGAGAACCCCTTTCTTCCAATGTCCCCATAGGAGCCTAAAATTGCATTCTCAGGACTTACATTGCTACAAATTCCGGTGGAGGGACTCCGAATCCACCGCCAAAAAGACAACTTAAAAATTACATATATAAGACTTCAATTACAAAAATGTCAGATGCCCCCCCCCCCCAGAAGCTCTAAAACCCCATCCCCTAACTTCACCAAACATTCTAAAATTGCTTCTGATTCTGTATAGTACCAGGAATCTATCATATATATATATATATATATATATATATATATATATATATTATCAACATTTTTATTTATACACATACATTAAAAAAAAGGATTTTGGATCATACCAGGGCTCGAAAATTATATTGCCCGTCATACCTGGGGCACGTAAAAATTCCGAACGGGAATGAATCTTCTACCCTTGCATGCCCGGCAGGGCATGTAATTTTTTAATCAAATATTTTTCTTTTCAAAACTTTACTCTTTCGACGACTTATTACGTAATATTTATTTCTAATGTAATTTTTTATTGATTAAATTTAACATTAAAATAATTCTTGATTCAGATATAAAGCTGTTAATTTAATTTTTTGTCATATTAATGCTATACGGAAAATTCAAATGTTTTTATTAACATGCAACAAAAAACTTCTGGGTATGTAAATATTTGGTTCGGGCTTGTAATATTTTAGACAAAGATGCTCGGCAGGGCACGTAAAACGCTTTACATTTTTCGAGCCCTGGATGATACACGACTGCCCCTTCTAATTCTTCACATGCATTCTCGGAGCAAAAGGTCTGAAAGAAACACTGGTTCTTTGTCCAAATGTCCCTGTTTAAAACAATAACCCCTTAAATCACAATAATACTTACTTAAAACTTTAATCGCAATTAAAATTGATTATTTTAGATGTTTTAAACATATTTTTATATGAGTGCAATAATCTACTTTAGAATTAAAATAACAAAATGCCATGGAGGAGAGAGAGAAAAAAGGTGCTATTTTGGGGAAAACATGGTACTCCTTAAACTTACAAAGACTTTATTATTATAATTATTATTTTGTGTGTTTCAGACAGTTCAGTAATACATGCTGAAAACTTTGTGTTTCTGGCTCATTTTTATGTTCCTGCTATGTCACATGTCATGTGTAATATAAGTGTTTTGCTGCAATCAAGCAATCCTGCAGCAATCTTCCAGCATTTGCTTCTAGTTTACGATATATTTTCATAATTTTAGCAATAGTTCACAATACAAATATTTAATAATGTTTTCAGGTATAAATATGAGTCTTTTATTACATTCATAAACATGTGGTATGTGTATAATGATAATTAGGCACATCGTATACATGCTATGCATATTATGGGTAGACTTTTTGCAAAAGATGCCTAAAATTTATAAGGTTCGAATATATACTGTCCCGCAGAAGCTATTTTTAAATGTGTGTTTTGACATGAACTAATTGTGGTAAACGAAGGAGCTATTCGCTCCCCCCCCCCTCAATTTTCAACGGAAAAGATATCAGAATCCACAAGCTTTTCCTTTTTTCGACTTGATCAATTCAATCTGCGCCATTTGTGTCGGTCAACGAGATCGGCTAGCCACGAGGTCGCAGGGAAAAGGGACACCACACATTCCTAGAGACGCTATTAGGAGAGACGCGACATATGCAGGGATAAAGAAAAGCCGACTTTTAACCGCTTCAGGGGTTGTTGGGGAACTTCTCGTAGACTTAAACACAGGAGAAACGAGAGGGGGTTTACAAAAACGCGTATTTCACGGAAGCAAAGTTTTTCAGCAAAATTTAACTGCCATATTCCAAAGGAGGAAAACATAGGCTTCAATTTCATACCATTTTTATGCGTCAAAAACGCATATTAGTTGTTTTAATTAAAGTTTTACTGTTCAGAATCTCCCATCTTCTTCCAAACTTCTGATGGGCAAAAAAGAGAAAGTTCCTTTGCGGTTTTTTGGCTGAAGTAGTTGGCGCTCCAGCTAAACACGTAGAGATGATGCTAGCTAGAGAGTGAATGTCCAAACACTCTGATGAACGATTTTTGAGGTCCTTTTCTTTTTTAAACTAGCATGCGAAACCTGTGCTGAATTAACAGACGTCGTTATTATTAAACAGTTGTTCATAGAACACTATTCGCAGTTTTAACAATTCATAATTATAAAAAAATACGACTCACTTAATATGCATATCGATCACAATCGTTCTCCCCCAAATTAGTGAAGGATTATGTTCGGGATTATTAAATGAGTTAATTATTAATTAAGCTTTACTTAGTCGTTCCAAATCTACTTGTATTTATAAAATATGTCAATACAAAAGAAATTTCTCATTTCATCATTCAAGTGCATGCTGAGACTTTTATTTATCTTTGGTAAAATTTGCTTTAAAAATATACTTTTTAAGGATCTGTACTTACAAAATTCATTTCAAAATATGTCTCTTCATGGTGTACTTTGTCATACGATTCTGAGAAACATAAAAACTTTAAACTTGATAGTGAAACGAATAATATAACATACCTCATATTGCACCATAACCCAAAAACTCCGATTCAAAACATATGTATATTGTTTCAGGGCTCGAAAAATCTTTAAAATTGTACATGCCCTGTCGGACATATTTGTCTAAAAAATACATGCACGAAAAAAGTTTTTACATGCGAAAAGGTTGTTTTATTGGATATTAATAAACACATTTAAAGTTGCGGTATAGCATTAATCAGACAAAAAAAAAAAAAATAAATCAACAGATTTATATCTGAATCAAGAATTATTTTAACGTTAATCTAAATCATTGAAAAATATTATATAATAAGTCGTTACAAGTCAAAATTTGCAAAATTTAATTTGTATTACCTATTTTATTGTCGACATCAATGTCCGAAAACATGTCAATGTTGATCTCCAGTAATTAGGAGTTGATTTTTAAATAAAATACGAAACAACAAAGTATTGGAAAGAAATATTTGGTTTAAAAATTACATGCCCGGCAGGGCATGTAAGGGTAGAAGATTCATGCCGTATCAGAATTTTTACAAGCTCGGGCATGTCGGACAATACAACTTTTGAACCCTGATTTGTTTAACTATTGATTTTTTTTCTGTCGAGTATCGACAAAAGCTATCTTTAGTTTTTGAGACATTCAAGTTATCAAAGCAGATGAAGAGTTAGTTATGTGTGTGTGCGTCTCTCTCTCTCTCTCTCTCTTATATATATATATATATATATATATATATATATATATATATATATAATTATAAAAATATAAAACAATAGAAAAAGCTAGCCCTTTTCTGAAAAGGGTGTGGCGAAGTGCAACAGTGGCGTAACTTGGCTGATTTGTGCATAGCATACTTGAAATTTGACCTAGCCCCCTCAAAAACTCCTGTAGAAAACGGGAAGGTTCAGAACCCTTCCCTTCCTTCGCCACTTATACACTAATATATATATATAAGAAAAATATTTATTCATTTAAAAAATAATTATAAGTATATAAAATCAAAAACTTAATTGGGGACTATAAATATAGCTGTCTATCTAAATATATATTACATCTATATATTTAGTGCAAAGAAGAAATTTTATTTCACTTTTCACTAGCAATTTACTAGTTATAAAATAGGGTAGAAATAAATTTTATAGCACGCATAGTTTGCGAGCACGTAAGAACAAAAATAATCAAGTAAAAAAAAAGATCTGAAACGGCGGTTTAACTTTAAACACAGAGTCCTGGCTCCTGTCCAGCAACCTTCTTTTACTAGAAGGGATAATTAGCTTAATGGCAGGGACTTTCCGAGACCCCCGGAAGAACGACTCCCCATTGCTCGAAAAGCAATTCTTTTACCGCCGAGAGGAGAAAATGGGCCCAATGTCATCTGTTTCCTTATAGCCTCTTTACACATTCCGTGTTGCGACAATTAAACAAAAAAAAGCAATCCCAGATGAAAAGCACTACTAAAAATTAAGTCGGCAACTCGCAAATCTCTCCTGTTTGACCACCCGATGTTGGCCAAGAGGACGAAGGCTTGGATTCGGTTTCCACGAGTTGCATTACCTCGATCCTAAGCATTAAGGCTCCTAAAGATGGAAGGGCGTCTCTATCGTGGAATTTTACTTTGAAATTTTCAGGATATATTATCAAATAGTCGTAGAATCAATTTATGAAAATATTTAAAAAAATTTTTTGAGACCTCTTCTCCTATTTCCGCCCTTAAAAAGGAGAAAAAAAACAGTGACCTTTCCTTAATTTCGCGTTATATCTATGGATCAATGGATCGCAATGTAAAATAAAGTTTTATTTTGTTTTGACTTTACTGTGGGGTAATCTTGTGCTGCCTGTTGTTGCTTGAACCATTGGACACAGGATATCAAGTTACAATTGCTCGATAAAATACATTTTTCAAATGAGTAAATTAAAGATAGTCATATTTCTGTCAAACATGTTCGAAGCTTGCTATCTGCAGTAAAAATAAACTCGTTGCGCAATTTATTTATTAAGCTTTTTTTTTATTTATGATGTTTTAAAGAGTGTTTTTGTATATAACGACGACGGAAATTCAGGATTCTTTCCTCACTAAAAATTTTGCGTCTAGTTGCCACCGTTTTTGGTGTTACTAAACAAAATGTTTGGTGTTCAGTTGGTGTAACGCTGAAAATTACTCATTTTTTGCTATTTAAAATTTTTTTTAAAGTGCCTGTCTAAAAAAAAACAGCATAATGTTTCTTAGCATATTGCGAGTTTTTAGTTTATTGCGATTGCTCATTTATCCTATTTTCATAGCAATGACCAACCGTAGTGGAATTTTGATTTGTAACTGAGTAAGCAATCTTTATGTGCTGAGAAACGTTATACTACTTATATTTTTTTAAACATACGCATAATATATTTCAAAATAAGTAATTTTCAGCTTTACACTATCTACTAAGCACCCTGTAAAAAAAATCGCCTGACATAGCGGAAAACGTACGGCAGCAGAGTTGCCGGAAATATTCCGTTTCTGATAATATTTTCCCGAGATTTGACAGAAGTTCCGTTACTTTTTTCTCCGTTAATCCAAATCAGGTTGTGAAAATACAGCAACGGAAAAGTTCCGTTCTCGTATTTTCAGGACGTGATATTTCCGTGTTTGGAACTAAAAACCATGTATTGAAGCACTACGGAAATCTTCCGTTAAAATCAGTCAAAAAACACTCTGAAAATTCAGGGTTTTTTTTAACAGTGCACGAAATTTTAAGGCAACTTTTTTCTCGGGTTGATAGAGAGCTGAAGACGGGAAAACGGACCGTACCAGTTTCTTGTACAGCTCAGTGGTATGCAATAACCATGACAGTAATAAATAAATGAAAAATAGGATCAATAAACAAATAAAAATATAAACACGAAATTTTTACATGGGTAAAGAATTCAGATGGTAATATCCACTAGCACAAATTAACAAATTAGTTGTCAATGCTCATCGATAAAGGCCTTCTTTCAAATTTTTGAAGTAAAGTGATAAGGGACCTTAAAAACGCAGTGCCGTATTTATGAATGTGCCATTCTGTGCTTGAGCATAGGGTGCAAAATTTAACAAGCGGCAAATTTTTATTTTTTGTTCAATTTCGTTTAAGACTAAAATTAAAAACTCTTCTAATCAGGTTGTTGCCAAAAAATATCTGCAAAATCTGTTTTAATGGTACGTCAATAATTTATGGTACGTCAAATTCGTTGGAGTACACGAAATGACGCGTGCTGATCGAGTAAAATCTGATTATTAGAACTGGAGATGATAAAAAAAGGGTACCATTTTCAACGTGATAGTTTACATGTCGATATTTATGAAGCCATGAAAGCAAGCTTTTAGTTGTTTTAAAGAGATAAGAAATAAAATTATCCATTATAATTTGTAATTTTTAGGTAAACGGCTTTCGAAATACTGAACATTTGTTAAGATTTTTTACTTTTATCCAAGAATTAGAATTTTAAACATTCAGCAATTGTATGTAGATAATAAATCTGCAGAAAAATGTATTTTTAAGCATACCCAAAAAAAAGAAAAAAGAAAATTGTTAGCTGAAAATTTGGAGATCTAAATAGAATCCTTCACCAGATTATTTTTCATCAAAATATGAAATTAATTTCGTATCTCATGAAAAAAGAATCCATAAATGTTTTTAGTCATATGAAATCTGTTTCTATACTTGGGTAGTTTCATATAAAAAGACAATCAGTGCAGCAACAATTTAGTTCAGACATCATAAGGAAAAATCAGGAATCGCTTTCACATTTTATGAGATGGATTTTTTAAAATTTAATTGTGAAGCTACGGCTGAACCAAACTACACGAAAAATAGTAGCACATAGGCTTAAATTTAGATACTGATTACAAATATTTAAAACAAAAAAAGATTTGCCATTTAAAATTTCAAAGTTGATGTTAATTTTAACATGAAGACATCTCTTAATGAAATATCACTGTTGGCATTTTACACTGTACTTTATTCCTAATTGGTAAATTTTATGTGTCTCTAGTGTATATGTTACGGTGAATCTCCGAAATCGGAGAATGTCGACATTCATCATTTATCAGACCGGTGATTGTCGACATTCCCCAATTTCGGACATACGCCGTAACATACATATTATTTAACCCTTTATCTACTGCATTATGATCTGCAGTAATTCTTTTTACAGAAATAGTTTGTTTAGGTATTTACACTGAAAATTAAGGGATTTACATAAATAAAATGCTCTGTCTATAAGTATTTATTTCTTTACGGCTAATAAGTGCCACAGAGTATTTACCCCGTGAAATTAATTATATACACTTTTTAATCAAAATATTTCGTCAAATAGTTTTCCAAGATCTTAACTAATACATTAAAAAAAAACAGTGACTTGCTTCTTGAGTTTTACTGCTTTTCTGGAGCAAAACTCTAAGGGAGCAATCTGAACAAAATGGAATTTCAAAAGACAGCATCGGTTTCAAAACTATCTATGTTCCTTTCCTCGCTAAAATACTCTTTATATAGCCCTTGCTGATATGTATCCTGAAAAGGGGGAATTTAAAGACTGTCCCGGCAAGTACCATCAGCATATTGGTAAAAATGGCTACTGGGATGGAATTTATAGAGAATGGTACTTATATGTACCGTCGGTAGATAAAGGGTTAACTGATAATCAGTTTTCTATTATTCCCTCCCACTGCGGACAAGTCTCCACTTACTTTCTTCTATTGTACAAATCTGTGGTACATCCTTTGAAAAAGAAATACGTATTCAATGCAAAAAAGGAGAAATAAATTGTAAACCTTTGAGTTGCTGCTGTTGTTGAGTCCTCGCGAGAAGCCTGGAAGAATGGATGCGCTGCTCTTGAATCTAACGGGGCCCTTATACACAGGAGTCCGACTTCCGTTCCTTTGAGAGGTATTTTTACTTTTTTGGGCCAGCTCCCAGATGGAACCGAGCTTCTACCGATTGGTTCACTGCGGGACAACAACAACCATACTGCAAAGCAGAATTGCATATCTTTCATACCATGAAAACATTAATTTTTGAGTATGAAAGTAAAATTAAGCACAATAGTTTTCCAAAAGTTGCAGACGTGTGATGAAAAACATCCTACTGAATGTTTTTCATCCACCTGGTTTCACATGGATGTTTTTCATCTACAAGTTCACTCTTTTGCGTTGAAAAAGAGGTTGAAAACAAATTTTGCAAATTTTGTGCTTAATTTTACATTGATTTTTAATTTTATAGAAAGGTGGTTTGATGCTGCCATCTATTGACATAAACACAGAACAAAACATATAGGTAATATTCAATTGTAAATAAATGCATGTCTTGCAGCGTGTTAAACACTCGTAGGCCTGTTATTTACTATATTTTGTGATTCTTATAGGCTATTCCGTCTAACTCGTTTATAACGAAGCTGACGGGACGTAAAGCTCGTTAAATACCTGTGCTCGTAACACCGGGTTTAATATTAATTATAATCTTATGGGAAAAAACGAATTTAATAAAAATGATATTTTAAAAATCAAGCACTTTTTTTCGTATATTAAACACATGAAGAAATATAACAAGGATGGAAGAAAATATTTCAGTAAAAGAAAAACTTTCGTTTGATGTTTGGAAATATTTTGTTCTTTGTTTTCCGAAAATTTCGGCTTTGAAATCCTAAATGAAGGTAATCCGTATTTTTTTCAGGTTTCAGCATTTTTTGTATCGTTATCCTCTTATTGTCGAATTTCGAATTGTATTTACCGAAGTTGCGATGGAATTTTAGCACAATTTCATTGCGAAGAGAAAAAATTGATGATGTTGTCATGAAAAAAAGAAAATGCCTTCTAAATCCAAGATATGCTTGAAGTAACAGAAGTTTATGTAGGATTTTTATATTATACCAATCCTTTATATGAATTTCTCTGGTTAAACTGAGCTTTTCTTTCTAAATCCGAACTCGCATTCAACGACAGTCAAAAAGTGATTGAAACTTCAAACTGTTCCAGTCGTTGTTGTTGTTGTTTCTAATGCCACTTGGGTATCCAAGCTCCCCTTCGCAGAACGACCGGGAGTTAAGACAGTAAGGGAGCACCTTCCGTTTATAGATGAGCACTGCAACGGTGGAAGTGCGATTTGGCCCATTATATATTTGAATCATATCAGATGGCGCCACCACAAACTCGTCACCTGTCTTTTTTGACCTAAGAGTGAAGGGTTGGGAAATTCTTTAACATCCGGTGCTCTCGGAACTGCCTCGGGACTTCAGGGTCCACAGATTTTATATGCACGTGTCCCCAAGAGTACATGGTGGGTCTTCAGCGGGTCGGGTATCGAAAACTACTCCAGAAAAATATTTTTAAATGAAATTTTAATTCATATGGGAGTGGAATTTTACGACTGGAGGAAAAGAAACATTAAAATGTAATTTTTCATTGAGTTACCGATGTAAACTTATTTCTGCAACTGCATTGATGTTAGAGTGCAAGGAACCTAATAAATATATTCTCTGTATTGTTCAGAATTAGCTCATGGAATAGTGGTTAGCAACCTTGCAACGCTCGTGTGAAAACTAATCTCAATTTCGGACGATGTGATGCGGAGGAAACTCGTTGAAAGCAACTTTAAGTAAAACTAAGTCTGACGAAATTGTTTTTCAATTACTTTTGTACTTTAAAATGCTCTTATTTTCCTTCTGTCTTTCTTTTTTTCCTTTTTAACACTAGATATACCAGGCCGTTTTCTACCATTTCTACGCTTTCATTTGCTACGCTTTTCAAATTGCTGCTACTGATAATAAAACTTTCAGTCACATTAACTCGTCCTATTTACTTTGTATTAAGAAACTGCAATGCAGGTTAATCGAACAATTGAATAATTAATAAATCAAATGCAATGTGTCCTTGTTTAATGAAAATATTTAGAAAAAAACCTCATAAAGATTCAATTTCAAAATCATGTGCAAACAAAAGTGGAACACCAGGAAAGTATAAGCTATATAGTGTTAACCTATGCTTAATGAAAGATAAATTTAGTTATTCAAGGCGACACTTTTATTTGCAGCTATCCATTTTTTTCAGTTTGTAACGAAAATTTGTAAACAACGGAAAAGAAGATTAGCATAATATACGCTCTTTGAGTCTCTGTTTTGCAGGGGTTTGCACCAGTTCCGAGATGAAGTAAGTAACATATAATATAATCGTAATTAGTTAGACTGTGATAATTTTGCGCAGACTTGTAAAAGCTGTATCGATGTTGTTTAACGAATGAATTTATTATTTACTTCTTATCGTCAATTTTTAATTTGAAGTTAGTTATATTTTTTTCCCTAATAATTATTTCTTTTTGTATGAGTTTTTTCCCCATATATTTGTGAAACGATAAACTTGATACGTTTTAACTAAGTATTTAAGGCTCTTTCAATTTTCTTTTATCTGCGCTATTGTCCTTCGAAGAAGACAACAAAGGAAATGAAATCCTGGTTTCGATATTATTGTCTTCTTCGCCGACAATAATATCGAAACCAGATGTTGATAGGACGTTGTTCGAACTATCATTGTTTGCAACGAAATGGAAGAGGAAAGTTGTGACGAAGGTTTTATCAAAATGGATATGATAAGGTACAAAAGGTGGCCTTAGAAGCGAAAGAATTTTTTGCAACTAAATTATTCTGCAAGATAACTATTTTAAAGTGTTTTAATGCTTCAAGAATATTTAATTGCGTTTGCCACTTTTTGAAATTCCGCACAGTATGGTTATGAAGGGCTTTGCATGTCATTAGTTCAATGCTTACTTCACATTGATTAAATAACACCAAATGTAAATGTTAAGGAGGGCAGAGAAAAACTCCAAAGAACCATCTGCACAGAAAAATATGTTATAAATTCAGGTCTTTCAAATGCTAATTTTCACCAAGGAAAATAATATACGATTTGAAAGGAATAGGATACAGCGGTCCAATATATTAATTAGAAATTCGAGTCTTACCAAGTTTTCCTTCTCCTTATATGTATATAAAATTTCAAGATGCCTGAATTTTCACGGTATTCAATTGCAGTTTTGGTAATAGTTTCCATGTATACTTGGGTGTAAAATTATGAATTTAAAAAACTGCTATATTTCGCGCATGTCCAGTGATAAATAATTCCTTTAAATGGTTCTTAATTTAGCAAATTTTAACTATTTTCATTTCAAATTTCAGTATTATGCTTCGCTTGTAAGCTGTTAAGTTTTGTGAAAGTTTGTTAACTTTTATGGAAAACATTGCGTGTTGTACGACAAAAATATATGAAAGAAATTGGAGTTTTTTAAAGAGGTGCAAAATCATGAAAAATTATATCTTCATGAGTATAAGTTAGATTTTTAAGAACATATGCAGAATAATTGTACACGGCCATTGGATTATATTTACAGCTCATTTCAAGCTTTTTAAGTCGCAGTTATCCGAAACGTTTTTTTTTTTTTTTCGTTTTTCAATTTTTATTCGTCCCCCAAATGCAAGGGCGATTGAACTTTTACTGGTAAGTGCGTGTGTGTGTGAGCATCGTAAATATCCCAACCGTGGAGTGAGACGGAATGTATGCTCAGTAAAACTCTGGTAGATTTTAGCTGATAGATGTTTTGCTCAATGGGGAGGTTATTTGTTCCAAGTTGAAGTTTTGGGTTATGACGATACCTACAAGGAATGCTCGAGATACTGAGCTAACCACTTCAAAAATCGTTAATCAGAGCGATTAATTCAGGTAATTATTCTATACCCTCTTATTCTCCTTATAAAAAAGTGTTAAAAAGTCAAAATGATCGTTACATAAGAGCCAAAGAGCAACAGGAAACAAAGGACCTGAGACATCCAACGAAAGCAGGAAGTTTAATTGCTGCAGTCCCAATAATTGATGATTGCAGTCCAATGAGCTTACACTTGTCTCGTTACAGCTTGTTTCTTGCCAACTATGGTTTATTTTCCTCATTTTCAATCTTTTATTCTATCCCATATTACCGACTATTTCATATCAAATGATTTAGGAAGATATGATTTTTGCAGATCGCGTCCTTGGAACGACCTCTATATTACAGCTTTTGTTTTGATTTTCTTTAATAGAAAAAAACCCCTTAAAACTTAAAAAAACTTCCAAGGAAAATAAATAATCTCAGCTAAGTAATAATTACATCAATGAGAAGCTTGAATTTTTAAAACCAATTTTATATCTCGTAAAATCCACCAATAAATGTTGTATTTGCTAATACCCGCAGTTTCTTCTTGAACACGGAAGCGTTTTTTGCATGCTAGGAAAAAGTATGTAATATGCAGAATCTGACCAGTCATATTATGTCAAGACGATAGCTGACTCCGCAGAAGGATACGCCGAACTAAAGGAAAAAAGTAGACGTAAAAGAAGAGAAAAAGTTTTTATAGGTACACTGCAGTCTCTTAAACATCTGCGATCCCCGTTCGTACTTAGGAAGTCTGCCTGCGACTGCCAAGGAAGGAAGAAGCTGGGAAAATAAAAACCTATACCAATGTTAGGATGATTGATTGCCTAAAAGTGAAATTATGTACTGTCGGCAAACCATTGGATATTTGCATTTGCAATAGATATATTAATTATTTAATTTTAGGCAGCGCTGTCCTTATTTGCACTAAACTATCCTTGATTTTTATTATACCCTTAAAAGTTTTTTTTTTTCAGTTTTTTTGATAAAATAAATCTTTTTATAGATTTAAAGAAACTAGTCTGTTGTGGCAATCGCGGAACTTTCTTCTATATCCTTCATATTATTATGAGGTGTATTTTGTAAAAGCCGAATGGCAACAGAAAAGAAAATGTTTTAGTGAGACTGTTTTGAAACTTTACGTTAGGATGTCATTGTCGCGTATCGCATTTGTGTTGCTAATTAAATGTTTCTTTTTATACGAGTGTTGCCTTTATTACATAAAGTAAAACATTATAATCCTTAATAATCCCTTTTAATATGAATATTACTACTCTCTAAATATCCCTATTATAATACAAATCCTGATTGAGAAAAGTAAATAAATAAAATAAAGTGTATAAAAAGAATGAATTTAATTCAAGATAAATTAATTAACCCCTTCCCTCTCGCTCCGGTGAAAATGACGTGCTGAGGTTTCGCGTTAACGGGCCGAGTTTCTTGCTCCCGTGATATTTGCGGGCTGGAGTGTTTAAAATTTAAAAATAAAAACAAATCAAAAATTAAAAATGAATATATATATTGCTCAAACACATATTTTTATATAATTTTCAGGAATAAAAAAACATCCACTTTCTTGAACGTTTTCTTGAAAATTACCCGACCGTTAAGGGGTTAAAAGGTTTGTGCAAAAGCGAACCCTCAAAATGCTAAAAATATTGATAAGAATTTTATTTGTTAACGTATAGGTGAAACGGCAGCAGTACAATACAATACAGTCTGCTCCCTTGGCGCGATTGGCGGCAAAATACAATCTACACCTTTTCCCATTGAGATGTGTTGGATTCGTGAGATGTAAAATTAGCGAGAAAAATGTTCGATGCCTCTTGGAATGAATAGCGCCAATATTTAATCAACACCATCTCTTATCAGGAGGTATGTGTGTACCGAATCTCGTTTAATTCTATGCATTGCGTCTTGAGTTACAGCGCCCAAAAAAAACTGATATCAAGTTCGATCGTTTCACCTTCCCGAGCGAAATTAGCCAAAATGTAACTAACCTGTTGCTCTTGAGGTCCACTTGCATACCAAATTTTGTCCGCGTTCTTACATTACTTCTTGAGATACAGCACTCACACTAATCGAGAAAAAGTTCTGTTGCTCCGCCCCCTTCGAATGAATTCAGGCTAAAAACTCATCAGCCCTAGTTCCCATCAGAGTCCATGTGGGCACCAATCTCGTTTGATTCTGTGCATTACTTTTTAAGTTACAGCGGCCATTATAAAAAGACCACATACAGACACATAGACAAACACTTTCGGAAAATGGGCAAAATGATTTCAGCACACCCCAAAACGTGTAAATCCGTCCAAATTCGAAATTCAAAAATTTTCAGAAATCTAATGCTTTCTTCTATATATCGGATATAGAAGAAAGTAAAAAAATGAAGCCGAAGTATAGTGGAAATTACCGTAATAAAATCGACGTTAATGTTGCAAATAAATAAATAAATAAAAAACTCAAAGTCATAAAATTGTAATAATGAATTGTTATCTTATATATTTAAACGAGCTATTCATGTATATATTTTATATATTTAAACGAGCTATTCTTGTATGGATATTTATATATTTTGAGTTCTTGAAAACGGCTCTAACGATTTGGACCAAATATTGTATTTAAATCAGGTTTTGTTTTTTAAGCTTTTTTATGTAGGTGTCTTCCCCGAAAAAACGCGATTTTACACAAAACCCATTCTTTTAATAACGCAGTTGAGGTACTTGTAACATTGAAAAACATCCGCTTTGGATATTTTATTTCAATTGAGAGAGCAATACACTGAGTGGCAACACTTATTTTTAATTTACCTTTTGTAGATTAAAATTTGTTGTTGTTACCATTTGTGAAATTTAAAATGACAAGGAAACCCATTCAAAAAGAAAGCTTTAATAATGTTGCTTTTAATTTGAATATATCAGAAGGTTTATGAAATGGTGTAAGACTTATTGTGACAAGTTTAAGTAATAACATGATGAAGGCAAGAATCGTTATGGTGAACAATCTGGCAAGGAAGTGCATATTGCATGTACCCATATTCACTTCTTGGGTGAAACTTTAGTGTAGGAACTTGTTAGCGACGTTTTTGGTTGAAGAGAAATTGTTGGCTACTCGTGCAATTAGTTGTTTTGTGTTTGATGTGTGGAACTTTAGTTTGTTACATATTTGGTAAGTTCTGGACATACCACTCTTTTCGCGACATCTTCCATTGTCAATCAAAATAACTTGCCAACCGGTCCCTATACTAAAAACGTTTCTTTGCCATGACAGTACACGCATCTCAAAGTCAACAGTTCTAATAATTGGCATGGAAATTTATAGTTTGAAAACATTTTAACTTTTCAATTTATCAAAATAAGTATCTTTTTCGAAAAAAAAAAAATACCGCCGAGCGAAGCACAGTCATACAGGTATATATATATATATATATATGTGTGTGTGTGTGTGTAATATGGCGGTTACATCAGCATTTCCTTTCATCGAAATTTTGTCTATGAAGCCATCGTGTAATACAGTCGTGACCAGAGTCCAGTTAATCATTTTTTTTAATTTGAGTTTCATCATAGGAAATACACATTCAAAACAATACAAAGACGAACACCAACATCAACGATTTTACAAGAATATTTACATCGTGAATCCTCGCGCGAAAAGCTTGCGAGAGCCTTTTATATTGTCTCGAGCTACATGTCACGTGATGATGCTCAGATTTTTCTATTTGTTCTTCTGCAAAACTATTTTTAGTTCACATTACATAATCTTTCCCGTGTTAGTTTCCCAGGCTGGGGGACATATAAAAAATATCTGTGCTTCAAAAACGAAATAGAATTCAAAAAGGGGTCTAAAAAGTTATTTAGTTTTCAATGTTATATATATACATATATATTGAGTTCTCGAAAACGGCTCTAAGGATTTGGATCAACCTTTGTATTTAGGTCAGGTTTTGTTTTTTAAGTTTACCTATACAGGTGTCTTTTCCGAAAAAACGCGATTTTACACAAAAAACTATTTTTTTAATAACGCAATCGAGGTACTTGTAACAATAAACAAACATCATCCGCTGTAGATATTTTATTTCATTTGAGATTGCAATACATCGAGAGGAAATGACTACTCCTAAATGAAATTCATCGACATACTCACAGTAATATAAAGAAAGTAATACATTAAGTCCCGATTTCACCATGGTGAAACTGGGCTTAAGTTCAAAAACGTATAATTAATGATAGGTTCAGGTGCAGGTAGGATTGTAACATATTAATATGCAACATATGTGTAATGCAAAATACATTGTCTAAATAGGCATCTAATCTTATATCGATTGATCAGAATAAGAAGAGTTATAGGTAATCTATTCCTATTCTTATCACTTCGCAAAATATTAACTTTTGAATGGTTCGTATTCAATAAACACATATTTATATGCAAACCCTCCAGAGTCGCCCCAGGTGAATATCAACGAGGGATACCTGTGTCCAGCAGTAGACGTCTTACGGCTGAAATGATGATGAAGATGGTTGATAATGTTGTTGAAACATTTATATGTATAAATTCTATATATGTCTCGTATCTTCGTACCTCGGAAACAGTTGTAAAATTCGGCATGAAAATTTATATTCAGTAAACACTTTTATTTTCCAAATTTATCTAAATAAGTATCTTCAAAAAAAAATTAGAAAAGAACGGGGGAAAAAAAAGGAAAAAAAAAAACCGCCTAACACAGCTCGGTCGCCCAGGTACTAACACTTTTTCTGAGGAAAGACTCATTCTAAAGAAATAAAGGTTTTTTTTTAATTTCCCACAGTTTTTTTTTCGGTAATTATGCATTATAAGAATCGTGTAAACTTACATTGAACTCATTGCTTTATCGGTAACGGGGTATGCAATTTTCTCTAACCAGCCACGAGTTCTTGATATCGAAGGTGCATTGTCAGTGTTATCTCTTCAGATATCTCAAGAGGCGTTGCATGCTCAGAATTATTTTCGGACACA